>CM056720.1:2400000-4800000 GCA_029844215.1 Przewalskia tangutica
TAATTTTGCTGAATTATTTGGGGATTAAAGGACATCATTACATGACAATTGAATGTCATTATGGGGAAATTGAAAGGTCATCTTACACACCTATATATTGAGGCCTTTGACTCAATACAAAAGACACTACACACTTGTATGATTTCATATTTTCTGAAATTTCTTCCTCTCTTGCAATATTCCACACTCAAAGATCCTTCTTTTCTAGCGAACACTTGAGTCTCCTTTGCTCACTTGTTTGATTGTTGTTTTATCTTGGGAGATAAGTTGTCAACACACCATTAAAGGATTATACGGGGCAATATTCTCTTAAGGAAAGATTGAAAATCAACCGACTCAGCAAACCATTTCCTTGTTCTATTTTCATATTCTTACACTATTTGTTGTTGCTATCAAGGTCAAGAAGCTTGTTGCAATTGGACTCAAGAACTACTCAAGAACGCAGATTCAAGATGGATCAAGATCCAAACTTTGTTGTGGTTGTCACAATGCTTGTTCGGCTTCAAGCCTATTTTATTGTAATTCATTTGGTTTATCCTTTCTAAGTACTAGTAATAGTTGACACTATTCTCGTACATCCATTGTAATACTCACAATTTGAAAATTAGCGCCGACTATCAAATTTTCAAATTTAATTTGAAGTTTTATTTTAAATGTTATACCCCGTATTTTCAGAGTATGTACGTGAGGGCGTACGTATAATAATTTAAGCCTTAAAGTAGGCATAGGTTCGAAATTTGGGCACAAGTGCCGAAAAGAATCGTTTTTCGACGAAACGTTTTACAAGACTTGCGAAGGGAAAAATTCCGGCTATGTCATTTATAATTTTTGCGGATTTTTCCGAGAGACGAAACATTTTGGACCAACGGGAGGGTGACAAGTGTCACCCTCACATTGGACGTAAGGTCAGCGGCTGGACGAATTGGACCACTTTAGTTGGTAGGATATTTTGTGCAAGTTGGTGTGGTAGATGGATAAGGTACACATGGTTAAATCCTAGCCCTACACTGCACGGCACTTGGCTTGATCTTCGCCATTGGTTCGCCATTCCTGACCTATAAATACCCCTCTAAGTTGAAGACTTTCTTCATCCAAACTTGAGCATTCTTTCTAAGTCTCAAAATACTCCCTCCCTCTTGATATTTCGTCCAAAGCCTTCCCCCTCCCCCCCCTTGAGAAGCCTTGGCCGAGAGCCTCCCCCTCCCCATTTGTAGTGTCTAGCCGAGGGGTACCCCCCCTAGCCTAGTTGTTTTCGTATAATACCCCTTTTTGTGGTATAGAAATACTCTCTAGTATTGTTATAATGCCCAAATACCTTGGCCCAAATACCTTGTAGTATTTCCAAGGTTACCTCTATCTAAAAGCCCTAAAATACTATTATACTTCCTCACCACAAAAACGAAACCCCAAGGAAAACCTTCATAGTCGGTTGAAGTGTTAAGTAGAAGTTGCGTAGAACTTCTAAGGGTTGTTGGAGCGGATTGGAGCACTCGAGTAGGAGCTTAACGTTGCTCAGATCGACATTAACCTTGGATAATTTTTGGGCTCATCGAGGTAAATACTATCCCTTCTATTGTAATTGGGAATTACATCGTAGTTGTATAGAAATGAATATAAGATTCATAGAAGAGATTTGAACCGTAATAGAAGGATATTACGTAAAAGACTTGAATCGAAATCACATCGGAAGAATATTAGAGTAGAAGATTAAAGCATTTTACATAGATCGTATTTACGATGGTCGATAACCTTTATTGGTTGAATGTTCGCGAGTAGCATGAACTACTTGGAAGGTGGACAAGGCTAGCGGGTTATAGCCGTGGAGCGTTTTGCTTATAGTCGATAATCGTCGCGAGGTATGTGATTCTTCCTATACTTTGGCGTGAAGTATTTTAAAAGAATATATATAGTACGGTAGACGACGCGTGTGGCAATGTCTTTTGACTTAAGCCCAATAATATGTATATATAATATGGTAGACGTGCGTGTAATCGAATATAGTTATGCAACAATGTCTTTTGACTTAAGCCCGAATAATAAGAACCTTGAAATATTTTAAAAGGAATATATATATATAGTACGGTAGACGTCGTGTGTTAATCGAATGTAGTGTTACGGCAATGTCTTTTGACTTAAGCCTGAATAATAAAGAATCTTGAAGTTTTTCAAAAGATTAATAAACCGTTTTGAAAGAAGAGTAATACTTGGTTTTGAAAACATAAGAGTTATACTAAGCTTTATGGGAAGTTAGGTATAACGTCTTAAGAATGGTAAAGAGAATGATTTACTGATTTTTAGAAGTTAAGAGACTTGATCTTAAAAGATAAGAGACTTGACTTGAATGAATTAATATGAATTTTGTGTGAAACCTCATTCGTGAGTAATGAGTACTTGGTTTTTAAAAGGAGAAATGTTTTACTGATTTCGGAAATCAGAATGAGGATCGACAAACCACTGCAGCGTTAATAAAGGAAAATGTAATGAATAATGAAGTATTATTAAAACCAGTAGAAACCTCCATCCGCATAGAAGCTAAGATGAGACAAAATGATATTACATTTTCTAGATCGTGTCGCTTTAATAAATGGTTATAAACAAGAATAAATCGCCACGCCTATGGCATATGTTACTCAATTGTTTTAAAGGAGATTAAGACATCGAACTATGAAACTTTTCTAAAATAAAGAGACTTGAGTAATTGAAATTAGGCAAACTGGAACTCTAGGGAAAAGAAAGGCATTGTTTTGTCTTAAATTGGTTTAAAACATAAAGTGTTATAACAGCTTTATGGGAAGTTAGTTATAACGACTTTATGAAAACAAAAGAAGTGTTTTGGTCTAAAAAGAAGGCATGGTATTGCCTTAATTTGGTTTTAAAAAGGAAAGTATGGAAGTTGTTTTGGTTTACTTAAAAAGATGTAAGTCCCTCTATTTTTTTTATACTAAGGATATCGGGTGACTTTTATAAAATGAATGGATCTCTTAAAAGGAATTTAACGTACGTAGTACTTTAGGGTTAAAACCCGGACTTTGGCATAAAATGAAAGTACCTTGAGTTATGTATAACTTGTCTATGCTTGTTGCTGTGAAACTTTCCTATGCTTGTTGTGATAGCCTTTGTTGTGCAAGAATTGTGTTTCTATACTACCGCGTCTCTCGATGGAGGGCCGGTTGACTTGTTGAGAACTTACTCGGACGTGCCGGCAGTGACGGAGAATTCCACCGTACACTCGCGCTGATAGTGTTATTTTTGCTAATCGCTTTGGACATACCGACACGATCGCGCGCGCACGGGTATGGTTCCATTTTGATTCTTTGTCTAGTTGTTTCCTTTTGACATATTGACACGATGCGCGCGCACGGTATGGTTCCAATGGGATTCTTTGTCTTGTTGTTTCCTTCTCGACATATCGACACGACGCGCGCGCACGTATGGTTCCATTGGGATTGTTATTCCATGGACTAGCTCCACGTGAGGTTTTACCGCTCGGCCCGTATCCGGTAGTCGGCCAGACTTGCCCCGTGTCGCCTTCGTGGTTTGGTTGTATTGTATTGTTAGTACGGCCGGCATCGTGCAGACTTGGTGTTCAGTGTACTTCGTGTTATCATATCATGATCGCGCATGCGGAAGGTATTCCACGCATGATTGATATTGTGGGCGTTAGACCCATAATTACATTCGAGTAAGGACTTGGAGGCGTGAGACCCCGACATTATAAGCTGTATATGTGTATCGTAGTTTGGTTATCATACATGTCTCGCTTTATATAGACTATTATGATTTCATTTACGATTTTTGATTTCACATACTTGGTACTGTTAGATCGACCTCCTTCGGCCGCGTCATGCCGCAGTAGAAGTACATCTACCGTCGATCCCCGCGTTTAGGATCACATTTCAGTGTTGAAGCTCCGTTCCTTCGAGGCTTATCTTTTGGTATGTTACCACGAGTGCAGGTTCTTGTACATTCGTGGTATGGCGGGGCCCCGTCCCGCCATAGTGGTTGCATAAATCTTAGAGGTCCTGTGATTGTACCGGCGGGGTTGTAAGGATCAGAATCGCTCAAATGTCTATATTTATATATGTTGAAAGGCAACCGTTTTGGTTGGCCTATTTTCTTTTATCCTGATCCATGTCTATTTGAATGTTTAAGTTTTTATTTCCGCTGGTTTTTCTCTGATGTTGTATCACTAGGGTGCCCGGGGTAAGGCACCAGTCACGGGCCCCGGAACGGGTCGTGACAAAAGTGGTATCAGAGCAGTTAGTTGATGCGCGTTAAGATGCACACACTTAAACGCAAGTGCACGTTATCGTATCAAGTAGTATAGTCTTAGATAAGACCGAATATCGTCCTCTGGGATTAGGGTTCAAGTACCAACTATCTATTTTTTAGTATCTATTTGGCGAATTGATAATTGATTTGGTTGTTTGTAACTACGAATTATGAAAGCTATTTAACTATAAAGGTTTACTTCAGTTGTGATGAGAATAGGGCTTCTATGTATCCTCACTATCCGCTTATGCTACTTACTAATGCATTACTTATGATATTCTTCTTTTGGAGAAAGCAGGTTTACGAAATCGTTTTATACTCCCGTTAGGGTTATATAAGCACTCAACCCCAATATCGTTCCTTACCTAACTTTCGCTGATAAGGGTAACTTTATAGGAGGATTAAGAACAAAAACCTAGTTGACCGTCACGCACAATGCGCAAAATTAGGGTTGTTAAGCTTCTCATCAACGCTACATACTAATTGAGGTATTTTCATCCCCAATTCAAGAATGTCTACCCAACTTACAGCATATTCACAATCCCCCCTTTTCAGAATCTGATTAGAAATCATATAGTGATAATTAGTTGTCAATTAATTACCAAGAATTCAACTCAATTATTGGATAGATCTCACAATAAGAACAATAACCATAAGCATGCATTAGTTCATAACATAAGTTTCAAGAAGTTCAACATAGAAAGCCCTATAAGAGAATTAGTTCCTAGCCATAAAGATGACAAGAACTAATTTCATGTTCATCATGCAAAACTGAAATAAAGTAAAGAAAGGAAAAGAAATTACTAAACTAGTG
This sequence comes from Przewalskia tangutica, assembly GCA_029844215.1. Taxonomy (NCBI): domain Eukaryota; kingdom Viridiplantae; phylum Streptophyta; class Magnoliopsida; order Solanales; family Solanaceae; genus Przewalskia; species Przewalskia tangutica. The sequence continues at coordinate 2,405,087 of CM056720.1, forward strand.
GTGTCCAATCTCCAAGCAAAAAGTCTTGTGTTGTGCAAGAAGGGGAACCCTTAAAAACTGCCTAGGGTTCTCCTTTATAGTGAAAACCGCTCCACTTTTCCTACGCAGCCCGCCCAAAATCCGCCTCAAAACCTATTTTTTTCGCGCCTGCGTTCGCAGATGCGCTGGGCGGAAGTTCTGCAATCCGTCGGTGTTTTGCGCCGCGCCCCGATATCTCGCTGCTCGAGCCATGCGCCTGCAACTCCCGTGGCTTCTGATGTTTAGGCGCCGCCCTGCATCCGTCTTCGAGAAGCGCGCCGGATCTTCGCACTCCTTCAATGACGGGCGCCGCGCCCTCGCTGATCGCAGTGAGGCGCCGCGGCTACCGGTCCGATTTTTGCCTCGCTCGCCACTTTCTCTGCTACCTGCATCTCCTCTTTTGCCCTCTTTTCGCTCTTTTTCCGCCATTTGGCCATTTTAACCACTTTGACTCAAAAGAAAGAAAAACTATCCTAATACGACACTTATATGTGCAAAATGGGACAAAAGACTAACTAAAACTGACTCAAAAGGTGTATATAAAATACACCGATCAAATACCCCCAAACTTAACCTTTGCTCGCCCTCGAGCAAAGATAGAAAGAAATAAAATAAAAGACTCAAAGAAACGAAAAATAAAAGACTCTCGCCATTAATCACTTTTGCTGCATAAATGTTAACTAGAAAAACATGAAGGTTAGCAGAATAATATGCAGGAACATATAGCATGAAATTTTCAGCACACTAAACACATGAAGCTAAATATTTCGCAAACTCATATTCATCATGCTTAATGGAAGTCAATATACTAAATCATGCATATAAATTCAAGAATTCCTATGGCATACTTACTTGCTATTCTCCACTAATTCTGGATATGCATAAAAGAGATCTTCAGGACTTTAAGGGTTATAATGTAGGCTTAGGTGGGGGTTGGTAAAGATAGGCATTTAGGCTCATTTTTTATGTACCATAAGTTCTTTTGGCTTTTCAATTTTTCCCTTTTTTCTTTTGATTCTTTCCTTCACTTCAATTCTATCCTTCCCCTCTTTTGTTTTGGGAGAGTGAAGTGTATTATACTAATAGGCACCCCCAAACTTAGGCTTTTGCCTCTTTCTTATTACTTTTCCATTGGGGTGCATCAAACTTGTTCACTCTTTTTGTTTCTTCTTTTTAACACAATGTACTCCACTATTTCACATTTTTCACTTATGGCACAATTTGTGGGAATATAGGGTGTCAAAGAAGAAGTTTCAAATTTAGGCTCAAAGGGGCTGACTAGGGATATTTTTAAAGTACATGATAGAAAAGAATGGTAAGAATTGACTATCAAAGAAATGTCTGAGTCATCTCCCTAGCATGCATATCCTAACTATTTCGCCTCAAATACCAAGCAATCATAACACATAAGCATTTATCATTTAGTATGCGTAATTCGAGCAAGAAACTCCAAATAGACAGATTCTATGAGTTTTTGGCATATCTAACCTAAGTGTTTAGATAGTTGCTTCAATTCCTTTACATTATTCCACCTTACTTCACTAGGTGTTTCTAGCAACTACAACATACATGATCTTTGACAGGCAGTTATGACTCAAAAAAGAAAAAATTTGGTGACTCAAAATAAACATAAAACAAATAAAAAGACTTAAATAAAACATAACATGACACACAAATAAACCACCCCCAAACTTAAATCACACATTGTCCCCAATGTGTGCAAGACTCAAAGAAAATAAAAGAAAAAGACACTTACAGACTTTGGCTAAAATGGTGGTGGTGGCGGTGGATAATGCATCGACCATTGGTTGAACAAGGCACTCAGCTCGTCGATTTGTTGCCTTGTTTCTTGCCCTTGTACTCATCGCTTGCGCGTCCGCATCATCTCCTCCGATGTTGGTACAATTGCCCCATCAGGCTCTGAAGGTTCTCGCTTCGGTCGGGCCGTGGCCGGGTCTCGCCTCATATCGAGCCCCCTATTTCGTGCTCATCTTCATCCATGGCGGCCTCTGCTGCTGCGGTGGTTGTACTCTCCGTCTCGCCGGGGGCTTGGTCCAGGAAAGAGTGCACTATCCCATAGACACCTGGCATTGTTCCTCCCATGAGTGTCGGTGGGTAGTTGTGGGACCGCACTACGTGACATAACTTGGTGATAATCGAGCCATGTCCCAATCCATTGTCGCCGCCAACTCGCTGATTTCTTCAATGCTATGCACTATTTCTTTCCCACATCAATTGTCACCTCATAATTCCATAAATCAACTTAATCCTATCTTCCGCACTCGTGAAGTGCGTGGATGGAATCACGCGGCATCGACAAAATACAGCCAAGCCTCGCTACTCATTGAATCGCACCGCCGTTTCTCGATCCATTTCTTCCAATCTCAAAAGCGACTCACGGTAGCTCACTGTCTGCAACAGATTCCGTCGATGTGGTCAATGCTTCTAGACCATGTTCTAAAGTGATTCCAATCACTTCTTTCTTCAACATCAACTGTTTTCAATTGTATATTAATATTTTCTGCCGTCACAGGCACATAGCTTCCCCTTACAAAGCATCCCCTTTCCACCATCTCCGGAAAGTTGGCATAAATTTCTCGCACCATTGTTGTGTTTGCTGGTGTTATTTTCTCCGGGTTCACAAATTTTCTCCACTCCCTTAACTCAATCATCGCCCGAATGGGCTCATAAACATCTCCTTCTCCAAATGACGCCCTCTGGTAGTCCATTCCCCTTTCTGGTATTAAGGGTCTGGTATCAAGCTTTTTGTATCTTTGAGAGGCTTCGTAGCTTACAAACCTACTTTCGTCATATTGTGGGGTTGGGGTGGATGTGGAGCCTCTTCTTTTTCTGGTGGCCATGGTTAAACAGTTTCTGGAGCTTTCAATCTAGTGGCACAAATGTCTCCTACACACTCAACACTAGCAGCGAATACAACACCCCCAAACTTCAACCTTTCTACTCTTTTCTCCAAACTTCACAATCACTTTTCAGCACCCAAACTACTCCAACTATAATACTCCTCCAACTTACTACTTCCTATGACTTCAGTAAAAGGATTCAAGAACTAAGAAAGGGATTACCTTTTTATGAGAGCTTCAAGCTGTTCTTGTTTCAATTGGTAGGTTGAGGGTATGGAATGGAGCTTCGTTGTTTGAGATAGTTGGGGGTTTTGAGGAATTTAAGAGCTTAGGTTGTGGTTGGGTTGGATTTGTGGAGGATTTGTGGGCAAATTTCTGGAATTTCGTGGGTTTTTGGAGAGGGAAGGTTAGGTTTTTGAAGTTGGCATTGGGGAAAATCTGATTTTTGGGCTTTTTTAAGTTTCTGGATTCCCGCCGCGTGCCGCTTCTTTTAGCCGCGCGCTAAACTTCTGTTCTTCGGGACTTTCGTGCAGCCACATTGGAGGCCATGCTAAACTTCAAAGACTCTTCAGATATTTCGCGCCGCGCTCGCTTCTCGCGCCGCGCCTAAACTTCAAGTCTGTCAGCTTTTCGCGCCATGCCACATCGAAGGCGCTACCCGCTTTCAGAATCCTTGCTTGTCTTCGCTTATTTCCAGCACTGTCAATCACAACCAAACACAAGCCCCAAGACCGTGAGATTGTTCTAGCCAAAATAAAATAAACTAAAGACAAAAATTAAAATGACATAATTGAAAACGTTGGTTGCTTCCCAACTAGCGATGTCTTTAACGCCTTTTAATGGACGCAGTTCCTTAGCCTTAATAACCTTGGGAGGATTAAGCCCCAACCTATCCATTTCCTCCACATTTTGCGTTTTCTTTCTTCTTTCTTTTGGCATTATCGCATAGGAGTTCAGAACACTTACCTCCTTTAATGGCATTTCGCAAACCATGCTTGCTTTCTTGGGCTCATCGCTTTGGTTGACTTCAGACGCTCGCATGGTTTGATGGTGCCGATTGCAAAGCACCTACTCATTGTTGGTGGCTCAATGACGTGTTTAAAAACTTTAAACACCATTTCTTCGAACTCCACCCTTAGTGTTAATTCTCCTCTTCAACATCAATCAAAGCTCTTCCCGTTGCTAGGAATGGCCTCCCCAATATGATAGGGATTTCCGCGTCTTCTTCCATGTCAAGAATGAGGAAGTCTGCAGGAAAGAAGAATTTTCCTACTTTCACAATCACATCCTCAATTTTTCCTCGTGGATGAACCACTGTCCGTCGCCTAGTTGGACTCACAGGTGGTTGGTTCGCCTCTCCCAACTCCATTCTCTTAAAACCGATAAGGCATCGAGTTTATACTTGCCCCTAAATCGCATAGAGCTCATGTAAGTCACCCCGCCCACCGCGTGCAAAGTGTAAAGATGTCAGGATCCTTTAGCTTGGGTGGCAACTTTTTTTGCAGGATAGCACTACACTCTTCTGTTAGTGCTACTATCTCATATTCCGCCAGCTTCTTCTTTTTCCCCAAGATTTCTTTCATGAACTTGAAATAGGAAGGCATCTGCTCCAAAGCCTCTATAAAAGGTATGTTGATATGCAGCTTCCTGAATACTTCCAAAAATTTGGAAAATTATTTATCGACCGCCTTCCTCTGTAATCTCTGGGGGAAAGGGATTTTTCTCAGATACTTCTTCTGGAGTTTTCTATCACCGGGCTAGGCTCAATCACCTTCTTTTTCTAACTCGATTTCTTCTCAACTCACCGTTTGCCAACTGTGCCACTTCAACCGCTTCACATCGCTTGCTCGATTTACCTCTGTGTTACTTCGCAATGCCGTGGTCGATGTTTGCTCGCTGCTTTGCTAGACCACTGAGTTTCAAGTTCTGAATGAGGATCTAGCCATGCGAATCGGGTGCAGGCATTGCAAGTGTTGCCACATTTGCCGCTTCGTCGCTTTTCTTTCGAATCGCGACAATCGCTGATCTTTGTGGAGCTTGAGTGAAGGGATGTTGATTTCGCATCGCTGTTTCGACATCGCCTATATCGATTTCGCGCCTCGATATTGGTTCTGCACGCTGGTATTGATTCTGCTGCCCCTGATATTGATTCTGCTGCCCTGATCTCCTTTCCATGAGAAATTTGGGTGATTCCTCCACCTGGATTATAAGTGTTTGAGGGGTTGTTGCCTCTGCCGTAATTACCTCTACCGCTGACACTCTGCCGCTCCATCGTATATTGTTGGGATCCGCTGAAGGACACCTATCAAATGTATGTGGGCCACCACATATCTCACAGCTTTTAGGCATCTGGACGGCATTTAATGACACTGTATGTTCTTTGCAATCGTTTCGCTAGAAGAGCCACTGGGCATTCAAGGCAAAGAATAGCATCTATCTCGTGGACTCACCGCTCTTCTCCCACTAGTCTCCCTCTTCATGACATGGTTGTTAGTGGCCATATCTTCTAATAACTCACGAAGCGTCGCTGTTTTCCTGAATGCTCCACCGCCACTGCATCTATGATGGTTCCGTCAGATCGCTTAGCCCGTCAGAAGATGTGGACCAAGTTCCATAACTCAATGCAATGGTGTGGACACTTCCTTTGTAGATCCTTGAACCTTTCCCAAGCTTCATATAAAGACTCTCCATCAGCTTGGTAGAAGTTGTTCAACTCCCCTCGCAATTTTACTGCTTTACATGGGGGGAAGAACTTGGCTAGGAATTTCTGTGCCAGCTCGTGCCATGTGAATATCAAATCGGTTGGCAGGGAACCCAACTTACAGCATATTCACAATCCCCCCTTTTCAGAATCTGATTAGAAATCATATAGTGATAATTAGTTGTCAATTAATTACCAAGAATTCAACTCAATTATTGGATAGATCTCACAATAAGAACAATAACCATAAGCATGCATTAGTTCATAACATAAGTTTCAAGAAGTTCAACATAGAAAGCCCTATAAGAGAATTAGTTCCTAGCCATAAAGATGACAAGAACTAATTTCATGTTCATCATGCAAAACTGAAATAAAGTAAAGAAAGGAAAAGAAATTACTAAACTAGTGGTGTCCAATCTCCAAGCAAAAAGTCTTGTGTTGTGCAAGAAGGGGAACCCTTAAAAACTGCCTAGGGTTCTCCTTTTATAGGCTGAAAACCGCCTCCACTTTTCCCTGCAGGCCTGGCCCAAAATCCGTCTGAAAACCTATTTTTTTCGCGCGCTGCCAGGCAGTAGCCATGCGCCGGATTCTGCAATCCGTCGGGTGTTTTGGCGCCGCGCTCGATGACCGCTGTTCGGTAGCGCGCCGCAACTCCCGTGGCTTCTGATGTTTAGCGCCGCGCCGCATCCGTCTCGAGAGCCGCGGCTACTGGATCTTCGCACTCCTTCGAATGATGGGCGCGCCGCGCCGCTGATCGGCGAGGCCGCGCTACTGGTCCGGATTTTTGCCTCGTTCGCCACTTTCTCTGCTACCGCATCTCCTCTTTTGCCCTCTTTTCGCTCCTTTTCCGCCATTTGGCCATTTTAACCACTTTGACTCAAAAGAAAGAAAAACTATCCTAATACGACACTTATATGTGCAAAATGGGACAAAAGACTAACTAAAACGGACTCAAAAGGTGTATATAAAATACACCGATCATTAGTCCTCGGAAAGTGTCTACAGACCGTGTCTAGTAGCGTCTTGATTATCGATGTGTTGTGCACCACATCTATAATCAGGAGGCTGCAGGACATTTAGGATTGGTTTCCCTTCTTCTCATTCTGAGATCGTGCCTTAGAGCTGTGTGATAAGTTGGACCCCTCTGACGTACTTCGTTTTTACCAGTTATGCCTCCGCACAAGGCAACCCTGGCCCGTGCGGCAAGGCAGCAGAGTGAGTCGCGAGTAGCAATGCGGCCTCTACAGACCACAAGACCGAGCCTCCGATCCCCGCACCGGAGCAGAGAGACGGGTTACAAGGAGCTGGCCCGATTAATGGCCGTGGTCAGGCGACTTGAGGATAGGCCGGACGCAAGCCCAAAGAGCACCGCGGTTCACCCTAGTTCGAGATAGTTTGAGGCTACGAGATTTTCGAGACGTAGCCCGCCGAGTTTTATGGGTCGAGGCACGAGGATGATCCGCAGGAGTTCATCCGAAGCCATTCGGATCGCGAGAGTGATCAAGGCATCGGAGAACGAGTGGTCCTAGGTTCGACGGCCGCGTGATACCGCAGCCGATCGTTTGATTCGCGAGCTGTCCCGGGAGAGAACGACTTCCACTATACGGGACGAGTTCTCAAAGGCATTTCTTGCACACTTCGCCTCCGGATGAGAGGGCTCGGGCCGACATATTTTTGGTGTTGCGCGAATCCGCGCACGGTTCGAGTACAATGGAGTTCGACTCATTGGCGTGACGCCCGCGTTAGTGGCTAGTATGGAGGATCGAGTGCACCGATATGTTACAGGGCTCGATGATTGCCTAGCGAAAGTTGTTCGTGTAGCTCTTCACCGCATGGACATTGCGACGCAGCTTATGCACTTGGATGTGAGGAGCGGAGAAATTGGAAAGACCAAGATCGCAAGAGGGCGTAACAGCAGGTCCTTTGGTGACTTTCGAGGCGGACCGCCTCAAAGAGACTAGTTATGCGCTCCGCCAAGATCTGAGTGGTCCTCCACAATCTTCGTGGCATCCAGAGTATTCGAGAGCGGTCGTGGCTCCAAGGGTTCAGATTTTCGAGAGCGGGGTGTTAGCACCAAGCCACCCCTACCTCGCTGTGGTAGACTCCATAGTGGGAGTGTTGTGCTAGTTCGGAGTTTGTTTTACATGCGTCAGCAGGCCATTTTGCAGAAACTGTCCGACCGAGGTAAGATCGCTGGCAAAGACAGACACGGATCTATGGTGGTTCATCACCTTCATACATCGCCTGGCAGTGTGACGTGATTAGAGTAAAGCAAGAGATACAGTATATCCTTACCCTCTAAAGACTTGTATGTATTGATGTTATGGTAATGTGTTAAGTGTTATGTTCGGACAGCTTTGTGCTAAAATGTGATTTAGAAACCTGGTTAGTGAAGAAGGGTAAGCCTGGGGGGTGAGAAAATGATGAACCTTAGAATATTACAGTTGAGACCTTAGATGTAGGCCGCCCCGAGTACAGGATTTTGCAAGTGATCCTTGTCGAGTGCATTTTATGCCTAGAATGTATTGTGGAAAATTCCTTGGGTAGTGTAAAATGGAAGTGGTAGCTTACGACCAGATAGGTAAGATTGTTCCGGATCGGAACAAGAGCTTGACGCGTTAAGTGGTCGGGTCATGGCGGGACAACCCGCGGCTGTTCCGGCGTGGGTCACCGGGTGGTCCCGCCAGTGGTAGGTCACGAGTGCTAGGCCCAAGTTTAGATGACCATCGATGAGTTCGTGGATATGTTCGACGAGCGGATCGAAGGCCGGAATGGCCTTGGCGGAGATTGAGGCTAGCACGATGACCAAGTTTGGAGTGGTGACTCCAAAGTTTTGGGAACCGCTGGCGATCAAGTATGGTACGATACTAGAAGAGTTCGAGTGTTCGGAAGGCACGACGAGGGAAGGAAGAGAACGTGTGTTATTTCGTGGTGGGTGTGGCGTTGGCAACTTGTTAGAAGAACTTTATCGCTATCCGCTTGAGAAGGAACATTCGACGAATGTTTCTAGGAGGAGAATGTTATACCGTATTTTCAGTAGTATGTACGCGTATGACGTATAATAATTTAAGCCTTAAAGTAGGCATAGGTTCGAAATTAGTACAAGTGCGAAAAGAATCGTTTTGACTAAACGCTTTACAAGATTTCATGGAAGGAAAAATTCCGGCTATGTCATTTATAATTTTTCGGATTTTTCCGAGAGATTTAAACATTTTGGACCAACGGGAGGCGACAAGTGTCACCTCACATCGACGTAAGGTCAGCGCTTGGACGAATTGGACCACTTTAGTTGGTAGGATATTTTGTGCAAGTTGGTGTGGTAGATGGATAAGGTACACATGGTTAAATCCTAGCCCTACACTCGCATGACACTTGCTTGATCTCGCCATTGGTTGGCCATTCCTGACCTATAAATACCCTCTAAGTTGAAGACTTTCTTCATCCAAACTTGAGCATTCTTTCTAAGTCTCAAAATACTCCTCCTCTTGATATTTCGTCCAAAGCCTTCCCCTCCCCTCGAGAAGCCTTGGCCGAGAGCCTCCCTTCCCCTTCAGTGTCTAGCCAGGGTACCCCTAGCCTAGTTGTTTTCGTATAATACCCCCTTTTGTGGTATAGAAATACTACCCGAGTCTTGTTATAAAGCCCAAATACTCGCCCAAATACCTTGTAGTATTCCCAAGGTTACCTCTATACGAAAAGCCCGGAAAATACTATTATACTTCCCCTCAGTCACAAAAACGAAACCCTAAGGAAAACCTTCATAGTCGGTTGAAGTGTTAAGTAGAAGTTGCGTAGAACTTCTAAGGGTTGTTTGGAGCGGATTGGAGCACTCGGAGTAGGAGCTTAACGTTGCTCAGGATCGACATTAACCTTGGATAATTTTTGGGCTCATCGAGGTAAATACTACTGTCCTTCTATTGTAATTGGGAATTACATACTGTAGTTGTATAGAAATGAATATAAGATTCATAGAAGAGATTTGAACTGTAATAGAAGGATATTACAGAAAAGACTTGAACTGAAATCACATCAGAAGAATATTAGAGTAGAAGATTAAATCAGATTTACTTACATGACTGTATTTACGATGAGTCCGATAACCTTTATTGGTTGAATGTTCTGCGAGTAGCATGAACTACTTGGAAGGTGGACAAGGCTAGCGTTATAGCCGTGAGCGTTTTGCTTATAGTCGATAATCGTCGCGAGGTATGTGATTCTTCCTATACTCTTGAGCATGAAGTATTTTAAAAGAATATATATAGTACGGTAGACGTACGTGTGGCAATGTCTTTTGACTTAAGCCTGAATAATATGTATATATAATATGGTAGACGTACGTGTGCTAATTGAATATAGTTGTACGGCAATGTCTTTTGACTTAAGCCTGAATAATAAGAACCTTGAAATATTTTAAAAGGAATATATATATAGTACGGTGACGTCGTGTGTTAATCGAATGTAGTGTTACGCAATGTCTTTTGACTTAAGCTGAATAATAAAGAATCTTGAAGTTTTTCAAAAGATTAATAAACCGCTTTTGAAAGAGTAATACTTGGTTTTGAAAACATAAGAGTTATACTAAGCTTTATGGGAAGTTAGGTATAACGTCTTAAGAATGGTAAAGAGAATGATTTACTGATTTTTAGAAGTTAAGAGACTTGATCTTAAAAGATAAGAGACTTGACTTGAATGAATTAATATGAATTTTGTGTGAAACCTCATTCGTGAGTAATGAGTACTTGGTTTTTAAAAGGAGAAATGTTTTACTGATTTCGGAAATCAGAATGAGGATCGACAAACCACTGCAGCGTTAATAACGGAAAATGTAATGAATAATGAAGTATTATTAAAACCAGTAGAAACCTCCATCCGCATAGAAGCTAAGATGAGACAAAATGATATTACATTTTCTAGATCAGGGCTGCTTTAATAAATGGTTATAAACAAGAATAAACTGCTCACGCCTATGGCATATGTTACTCAATTGTTTTAAAGGAGATTAAGACATCGAACTATGAAACTTTTCTAAAATAAAGAGACTTGAGTAATTGAAATTAGGCAAACTGGAACTCTAGGGAAAAGAAAGGCATTTTTTGTCTTAAATTGGTTTAAAACATAAAGTGTTATAACAGCTTTATGGGAAGTTAGTTATAACGACTTTATGAAAACAAAAGAAGTGTTTTGGTCTAAAAAGAAGGCATGGTATTGCCTTAATTTGGTTTTAAAAAGGAAAGTATGGAAGTTGTTTTGGTTTACTTAAAAAGATGTAAGTCCCTCTATTTTTTTTATACTAAGGATATCGGGTGACTTTTATAAAAGGAATGAATCTCTTAAAAGGAATTTAACGTACGTAGTACTTTAGGGTTAAAACCCGGACTTTGGCATAAAATGAAAGTACCTTGAGTTATGTATAACTTGTCTATGCTTGTTGCTGTGAAACTTGCCTATGCTTGTTGTGATAGCCTTTGTTGTGCAAGAATTGTGTTTCTATACTACCGCGTCTCTCGATGGAGGGCCGGTTGACTTGTTGAGAACTTACTCGGACGTCTGCGGTGACGGAGAATTCCACGCACGCCCCGCTGATAGTGTTATTTTTGCTAATCGCTTTGGACATATCGACACGATCGCGCGGGTATGGTTCCATTTTGATTCTTTGTCTAGTTGTTTCTGGACATATCGACACGCGCGCGCGGTATGGTTCCAATGGGATTGTTGTCTTGTTGTTTCCTTCGGACATATCGACACGACGCGTGGCGCACGGTATGGTTCCATTGGGATTGTTATTCCATGGACTAGCTCTCACGAGGTTTTACCGCTCGCCTTGGTATCCGGTAGTCGGCCAGACTTGCCCCGTGTCGCCGTGGTTTGGTTGTATTGTATTGTTAGTACGACTTCGGCATCGTAGGACTTGGTGTTCAGTGTACTTTCGTGTTATCATATCATAGATCACGGCAGCTGAGGAATGTATTCCACGCATGATTGATATTGTGGGAGTTAGACCCATAATTACATTTGAGTAAGGACTTGGAGGCGTGAGACCCGACATTATAATCATTATATGTGTGCATCGTAGTTGGTTATCATACATCTCCCGCTTTATATGTACTATTATGATTTCATTTACGATATTTTTCGCCACATACTGTACTGTTATCGACCTCCTTGGGCCGCTCACGCCGCAGTAAGTACATCTACCGTCGATCCCCGCGTTTAGGATCACATTTCAGTTTGTTTGGAAGCTCCGTTCCTTCCGAGGCTAATCTTTATGTATGTTACCCTGATTCTGTAGGTTCTTGTACATTCAGTGGTATGGCGGGCCCCGTCCGCCATAGTGGTTGCATAAATCTTAGAGGTCCTGTTGTGCACAAGTTGTAAGGATCAGAATCGCTCAAATGTCTATATTTATATATGTTGAAAGGCAACCGTTTTGGTTGGCCTATTTTCTTTGATATTGATAGATGTATATTTGCATGTTTTAGTTTTTATTTCACGGTTTTTCTCGATGTTGTATCACCAGGTGCGGTAAGGCACGACCACGCCCTAACGTCGTGACATTAAATTTGGAGAATAGCTTATGACTTGTTTTTCAAATCACTTTTCAGTTTTCACTTTTGAAGTTGTATGTAAATACATTTAAATATGAACATAATTTCAAATATCTTTCACTAAAAGTATCACTAAACACGACTCTATCTTATTCTCCAACTCTATATATTCCAATAAAATTAAAAAATATTTGAAATTTATCGCCAAGTGCCTACTAAAAACACTATAAGAAGAACAACATTCGTGAACAACATTTTTTATTGTCATATGTTGGATATTGTTGTCAGAAGTAATTTTTGCAACAAAAAAAATGTTGAATGTCATTGCAATAATCTTCTATGAGAAAAGTTTTCGCAATAAGTTGTTTTTTATTGTCATTTACGTTTTTAATAATAATATTGAATTTTAATTGTCATTTATATTTTTAGTAATAATATATTTATTATTATCAAAATTTTATTGCCAATTCTATAATTTTTTGTGTGAAAAGTTACTTGATAACTAAAAATAATATTTTTTTAAATTTCTGATACACCAAACATAAAAAATTTAAAAACACACCCCGAGAATTGATGCTAGAAAATGCTGACAATCAATTGCATACTGACATGTCAAGTGCATAATAATTGGTATAAGATAACAGTCGCAGATACGATGTGACTATTTGGATCTAAAGTATCAATTTCAAGAAATATTAAACTAAAAAAAGTTAGTGCTTCCTATTAAGACAAGTTGCTTTCCAGTTGTACTTTCACACTTATTTTGCAACTTTTTAGTAGTGAAGTCAAAATTAGCTTAAAATAATCATGAGAATCTCCTGGCCAGTCACCTTTATATATACTTTAAGACCCTTCTCAAACTTATTACTCCATACAAAAATGATGTTTAATATTGTGATTTTAAATATGTCACGTAGAAAGTTAGAACGAAAGAGTTAATAAAAGAGAGATATTTTTTTTAAAACGAACTAAAGGGGAAAGTAAGACAATCTTTTTGAAATGAATGTGTAAAGAATGGATCTTGGGCGTAACTCAACCTCAAATACTAACTTGTAGGGTGAAGATTGTTCAAGTTCATATAATGAGTCCATGTTCCCATTTCATATCCGATGTGGGACTCTTAACACTCCCCCACACACACCGACCTTATTAACTGGAGCGTTGATAATATAATTTGGGGGCCAACATCGGTGAATAAAGAATTAGAATGAGTCTGACTCTGATACCATGTAGAATTGTAGGGTGAGGATTGTCCAAGTCTATATAATGAATCCATGTTCCCATTCGATATCCGATGTGGGACTCTTAACACTCCCCCGCACGCCCAGACCTTGTTAACTGGAGCGTGGATAATATAATTTGGAGGCTCAACATCGTTGAACAAAGAATTGTAATGAGTCTTGACTCTGATACCATGTAAATAATAGATCTTGAGCCTAACTCAACCCCAAATCTAGCTTGTAGGGTGAGAATTGTCCAAGTTCATATATTGAGTCAATGTTTCCATTTCATATCCGATGTGAGACTCTTAACATAAGAGAATGTCATTTTAAAACGAATCAAGTGGTACGTGTAGGTAAAATTGGTGTATTCGAAAGGTTAAAAAGAACAGAATTAGCTGAGTCGAGAGATGACTTTTTGTCTTTAAGATAAGATTGTCCCGTATATATGCTTTTACGTTTGTGTTTGTGTTTCTGTATGTCAAAAAAAATAGAAGATAAAAGTTTTTGTTGTGTGTGTGTCTCTCTACTTCGGGGACCAAAAAGAAAATATTCGAAGACAGCCCGTAGCCTGAGCCCGGACCGGCGTGCGGCGGTGCGCGTGTGGGGCTTAGCTCCGAATCCAAGCTCACCTAGGTCCCCCTCTTCGAAACACATGGGTTATCCCTTGGGTCCCAAACCCTTACACAAAAATAGAGCTTATATATTACTCAATCCTTCCATCTTCTATCAATGAGGGAGATTTGTCATTTTTGGCAAAAAACACTCCATCTTTCATGTCTCAAACACTTTACTTTGTGTACCAATATATTTTTCTTTTCTTAGCGAAATTTGACGATACTTGACACTAACATTATCTACTCACTTAGTAGATTAGGCATGCGCAAAAAAAAAATGTTTCCGACATGCGAGCCCCACATATTCAAGTCATTAAAGACTGGATAAACTCAATCCCACATTAGTAAATTTCCAACTGTACGATCTCTCCATCACCCTAAAATGAATAAAAGGGATGATGTCATAGTTGTTGGTGATTTGGGAAGATGCATTATTAGATGCTTGAATTTATTTTCTCATTAAGGTCGCAACTATACTTGTGCTCAAAAGGTAGATATCGGGAGGCTCAGTACTTCAACTAAGATAATGAAAATTATTTTATCTTTTTAGTTGGATCTTTAAGCGATTAACTTAACAAATAATGAAAAAAATTATTTGAAAGAAATAATCAGTTGATTATTTTCATTAATGAAAGAGAATATATACAATTTACAATTTCCATAATAGGAAAATCTTATTCCTATTCTAATCCCAAAATCCTATTCTAGTAGTACAAAAATTCTATAATTATGGTAAGTGTACAATACAATTATTTACACTAAATATGATAGAAACCGGTTATACTCAAACTACCCTAAATCGTGATATACCATATATGTATATCACGGTATATATGTACATTATAGACCTAACCGAGATCAAATATACATAGTATATACACGTGTATATCGTGTATATCTTATGTATATTTAACACACACCCACATAGCGGGCGGTCTTCGTATGCTGAGATTATCCCTAAAATCTTCAAAAAGAATCGAGAAAAGACCCTTTGTGAAGATGTCTGTGTCACGCCCTTTTTCGACCGCGACATTTTTAAAATAAAAATGGCTCCTGCTCAAATAAAAATGTTAGACGATAAAATGCTAAAAAATGCTTAAAATATTAAAAGTGCTTAAAAGTGCTAAAAGTGCAAAAGATGTTTAAAAGATGCTAAAGGGTTGCTAGAAATGCTAAAGTGCTAAGGGTTCGCGGAGTCGCCACCTAATTAATTGGGTGAATTAGGACACCTAAATGTTTAACCAGTTTAAAGTAAAACATTAACTCCATTTTAATGGTTTGCTAAACTTAATGAGATTCTGGGTAAGGGTTCTTTATTAATCTAGAGGGAAGGGGTTAGGCACCCTCTAAGATCCGCTAACTTGCGGCTGTCCTGCCAAACCTAGGGTAATTATTATGTTTAAGAAATGCAGAAAAAGTTCTTCCTGCTTAATAAAATGCTAAAATGTTAAAATGTTTAAAAGGTGTTTTAAGTATAAAAGGGGGCAAAAGGTGTTATAAATAAATAAAAGAGTCAAATGCTAAATGTTTAAAAGTGCTTAAAATACTAAAGGCTGCTGAAAGGTTTTAAATGGTAGAAGGGTGCTAAAGGTGCTTAAAAGTGCTACATGCTAAAGTGCCGAATAATTAATAAAATGTTAGGAAATAAATGCTAGCACGTTAAAAATGTTTAAAAGGTGCTTAAAGTATTGAAAGGGGAAAAGGTGCTATATGCTAAAGTACAAAGAATGCTAGGGAGGTGCTAAAATGTTACTAAAGTTTAAAGAGGGGCTGAGAATGCAAAAATGTTAAGATGCTAGAAAGTGCTAAATGCTAAGGTGCTTTATAGACTAATTAGGTATACTGCTAGCTAAATTAATCTTGCTTAACCTGCGTATAATATTGTATAAGAGATGCTTTAAGATGATTTTTTAGGAAGAAATCTGTTATGAATTTTAGTAAGAAACAAAATGTGATGCAAGTTAAATCATTTAGATTGCTTCGGTAAATTTAGATATAATAATCATAAAAGACGCATAAATTAGAAATGCGCTTCCAATCATAAATTACCTTCCCCTTATGCGTTCGAAATGCTAATTGCTCTTGTTTTCCTATTAATTACAAAGTTATAAATTACAATAACAAATAAAGTAAGATAAGGATGAGATAAGAGAGCAAGGGATTGAAGCGGATGACCCCGTCCTATTTGTTTGTCTAGGAATGGCCGAAGAGGGACTCGATGGATATATATGCATGCCTTTACGTTTGCCACGACGAGTCTCGTTATGAGACTCTTTGTTGCTCCGGTGCATGCCATGTAAAAAGAGAGAAGGATTAGCCCACACTCAAAATTAATGGATCACACATCGACACAATCCGTAAATGACTATAATGATCAGTAAATAACACGATGCAGCCATACGAGATTACCATAACCACATACAGGCCAAATCATGATTCAAGCAATTATATAATGCTGATATATGCATTACTTGACAAGTTAATAAGCATGTATGACTGATTTTTAAAAGATAAAATAAGAGAAGCATGATTCACACTGAGGAGCAATCGACTATACAAAGAAGCGGATAGATACATGAATCTAAAAATGAAAGCACCGTGAGGAAAATGCAGCATGAATGGACTAGGCCCAAATAAATTCCAAACAGATTTCTTTTCTTTAGTAATGTACCAGTCTTCTACATCTTGAAATACGCCTCAATATACAGTGGTTCACACAAATTTTCCTTAATTTCTGAACCCAGACTAAGTTCAAGTCGTCCTCAAAGAGCATATGATGCTGGAAACAGGCTCATTCGATATATGACTTAAAGACGAGTCTTTCAAAGTTCAGTTTTAATCATGGATTCAACTAAAACTGAGCATGATATTGCTCATATGTTTAGAGATTGGAAAATCATCAAAGAAAGACATTTTTAAACTTAAGCATATCTTAAAACTAGTTACAGACAAAAATTAAAGGTTTCAAACCAGGCTCATAATCATTTACGTTATAACTAAGCACTTAAGTTACTCTTAAATCCAAGACATACATTATTTGAAAAGATTCTTAATCCTAAAGTGTATTTATCACCACACAGGCTCATTAGGACAAGTTTAATGGTCATCTTAGTAACACACTACGACTTATTCAAATTGTTCGTCGCATATTAATCCCAAATAGAACCATTCTGCTACTACTGGTTATCTTGAAAAGCATTTGCAACTAGATCATGCAATAAACAGGAGGCCAACTATGTTGAAATAAGCCACAACACACAGTACATATTATCGACTGAATATTCTAACTAATTACACCATAGCAGGCCATATGACATAATTTAAGCAAGAAATTAAAAGGTTAATGGGATTACCTTCTCCGCAATGACCGGCAACAGATCAAGTCGTCATCCAATCGACGTTTTGGGTTTCATGATGCGAATAGAGGCGAGGTTTGTTTGGTTTCTTGGCCGGAAAAGAAAGGGTTCTTAATCGCCGCTAGGGTGTTCGACAGGCGGCGTGCTACCTCACTGAGCTCTGCCGTCCTCCTCTACTGTGCTTTGCCTCTGTTGATGTCTATGTCGATGCTATCGGTTCCTAACTGCTGCGAAGGTGTAAAATGATTGCTACCTCACTCTCCTTCATCGATGCCCTAAATTGCTATGTGGTTGCCCCCGACTCCGCTCTGAATTGCTTCTCCTATGCCCTGCTCTCCTCTCTGCTCATCGTCGATGCTCTCCCATGACTAAGCTCTGAATTCGATCGATTTCTGAATCCCTCTGTCGATCCCCCGATGCCTATTGCATGCGTGATGGTTCTATATTTATAATTAGGATTTTGGGTTCTAAGTTTGGTAAGTGTTTAAGGCTGAGATTTGTGCTTGATTCTGTCGGATTCTTGGTGCGAAATCGTTCTTGTTATGGTAAGTTATCGATTTGATTTTTGAAAGAATTTCCACGAGATTTGGTAGTGATTTGCTTACCATATGTGATACGATTTGGTTATCACTGTGAAAGATTGATATGGTAAACTTGGAAAGGAAACGCTGGCTCTATGCGTGATGGAGGCGGCGATTGAGGGAGTTCTAGGTTTAGGTTTTAGGGGGCTCTGGTCTGCGGGAGACGAAGTGGGTAAAGGGAGAATATAGGGCTGTGGGCTCGCGGTCTTTGCCGGTCGCGTTGGTGATGGGAATGAAGTAAGGGTGTGTAATTGGTGGTAATTGGGCTGGGTAGAATTAATTAGGGGTTTAATTAAGTGTTAGTTAGTTTAATGTGCTATTTAATTAATAGTTTTAGGCTTTTAATTAGTGACAAAGTAATTAATTAATTGTTATAAAATAAATGCGGGTGTGTTATTTAATTAATGCTTAATGCTCTAGAATGCGGCGCTATTAAAATCTTATTATTGCATTATTGCGAAGTTAAATTAAAATTGAATTGAGTTTAGATTAAATTATTTAAATGCTACATGCGAGTATGATATTTAAGAATCGCTTAAAGCTTTATAAATGCGGTGCTATTAAATGCATATATCAGATTAAAATTGATTTTAAATTATAAATGATTACTAATAAATGCGGCTATGCTACCTGACACGACGTTATCGCTAAATTATTTATTTTATACCTTTATTAATTATTTAAGAATTACGACAAAGCTTAAAGTTAATTAATGCGGACGCGAGACTCTAAGTGCTTAAAACTCTACGTAAGACGCGATGTCATTATTAAATTAATTATTTATGCCTGTATTTAATGTTTTATTCGCTGCATTTTATTATAAAAATCCTAAAAAATTATTTTACAAAATTAGTGTAATTTTATAGTTAATGGCTGGACGGGAGGGTCAAAATTGGGTGTCAACAGTCTGCAATTTGATACCCGGACGGGACATGGAATACACGTACTTGTCCACGAGATATCTTTTCACGAACAAAGTAAATGTCCATCTCGATATGTTTGGTGCGCTGGTGCTGAACTGAATTACCAGAAAGGTAAATGACACTAACATTATCATAATAAACCAAGGTAGCTTTCTGAATAGGACAATAAAGTTCTAAAATAATATTATGTAACCAACATAATTCAGAGACCACATTGGCTACCCCTCTAACTCAGCTTCTGCACTAGAGCGTGACAATGTCGACTGACGCTTGGCAAACCAAGAGACCAAGTTATTACCAAGAAACATACAATATCCAGACGTAGAGCGTCTGGTGTCTGGACAGCCACCCCAATCATCATTATATGAGACAAGTGAAGACATCGATGAGGGATATAAATGTAAGCCAAAGTCAAGTGTCACCTAGATGTACCGAATAATGTGTTTGAGTGCATTCATGTGCTCAATCCTGGTATTATCCATAAACAAACACACCTGATATATGACATACATAATATCTAGTCTCGTGAACGTAAGATACTGAAGGGCCCCTGCAAGATTGCAATAGCGGGTCGGATCCTCATAAGATAAACCAGCCACAATACCCAACTTAGGTTTAGTATCAACTAGAGTGGACGTGGACTTATAGGATTTCATCCCAGCCCTCTCAATGTGTCACGACCCGACCCGACGGGACGCGACCCGCTGCACTAATTGGGTACCCGTATACGAACCTGTTAAATATAATCAGACTGATACCAAGGACAATGTAAAAATCTTGTAAAAGTAAGCTGCTGACTCATAACACTATATATATCAAAATGAACCTGTCTCCTGAGGAGTCGCATCTAGTCAATCATAACAAAATAGGCAAGCCGAGCGTCGCCATCGCATACGGAAATATCAAAATGAACCAACACGCGTCACGTCTACCACACGTGACCTAAAGTATAACGATGAAATATGACGGACAGGACCCGCCGTGAATATGCATAAGCATAGTAAAGATATCATGCAAAATAACTAAGCTACGGAACAATGGAGCTCTCCAAATAGCTGAGCGGGAATCCTAGACTGGAGGATCACCAAACTGAGTACTTGTACCTGCGGGCATGAAACGCAGCCCCCCGAAGAAAATGGGTCAGTACGAAATAATGTACTGAGTATTAAAAACATGAAGTACTGTAAATATGATCATAACTGGCCAAAAGATAACATGAGATAAGTATAATAATCAAAGATACCAACGCAACTGTGTCTTATGAAATGAGAGTCATACATGTCCATATAATATACTCGTGGATGCCTGTCCAAATATATCGTACCCGGCCCCCTAGTGAGGGTCTCGATGAAACATATAATGTGTACACATAGTCATTGGATGCCTGTCCACATAAAATCATCATATCCGTGGATGTCTGTCCACATAAAATCATCATATCCATGGATGTCTGTCCACATATATCATCATATGTATACATGCCGGCCCGGGACTCGATGAAATAATATAATCACATTAAGCACGAATAGAATATCATGAGTAACCTTATACAAATTAAATCATCATTTGACTCTCAATGGAATGAATAGAATGAACTATCACTTGTAAAATCAAAGACAACTATTATATCTAGTATCACTAGGAATTAAGATTCAATGGAATTATGTACGTCCGTCGTACACTTATTTTATATAAGTCATGCCAAAAAGAAGAAATGATAGTTTCACATACCTTATTGTCGAACTAACCAACTCAATATTTAGAATTCGTCTCAATTAGCACTTTTACCTATAACAATAGTAACACGTCCGTCAATTCTATGATTACTAGTATACGTTATATATCGAACGATAACTTCTTTTTATATACAAATTCGGGCAGCACTTCCCCTATTTATACACACATCCACAATTCACAACAAGACCGATAACATCAATAACCAAGCACTAATTAAGGATATAACCAAAACAGTCCTAAATACTCTATATACGACATCGTTATACATTATTTCTCTTTACATTCATGGAGTACCACAACTACAACAACCAAGGTGATTAATACACTTATTTCTCGTGTTAATCCAGTCCTTTAATCCATATTAAAACAACCTTTAAAAACAGTCCATACTTCAACAACAACGAGAGTTCAAGTCTTATAGTTTGCAACATAACACTCATCTACACCTTAATTCCTTTAAGACATATATCCGCAATTACAACAATGTATATGCATGTTCATAGCTTATAATTCCAGCACTATAATTCAACAAAACATTCCTTAAATTCGACACAACAATACCCACGATTTTGGGAAGGTCTCGATCATAACAACATAATTTCATAACTCTTCTATTAACTCCTTAAAATCCAATTCATATTTCAACACTTTCATATAATCAATTACAACTTTAAATATCAAGGTTTTCTTCAATTTTTAACATGCAATTAGTGACAATGATAATAACAACAACAATCAAATCCAATGTATACAAAACAGCCCCAAAATCGGTAACAACAACATCAACATCAACAACAACCACATGCATTTCCTTTCTTCTCATTTCTCTTAATACAAGTTCATCTCTTAACTACAACATCATTTAGCTCCAATTACTTAATGAGAAAAAGGAATCTTACCTTAACTTAAGCCAAAACAGTCTCTAGTTCATCGGCACCTCCTTGCTCCAATGTGCACCATTTTCATCATTTCTTCAAGTCACAATGACATGCATGCTTCCCATACAAGTTTAAATCCATCTTACTTGCATGTTTTTCTTCCAAATATCTTATCTCCAAGACTTACAATTTCTGGGGCAGAATTCGATCCAGCATTACCGAAACAACACTGGTTGGGGAGTTTAACAAGGCTTGAAACTTAGTAGATAACTTAATCTAGGAAAGGGAGTTATTTTAGTCTTCTCTTGGCTTATGAGAGATGGTGGAGAATCGAAAATTATGTGGGAGGGAGGAGAGAAGGGATAGGTGAAGATGTAATTTTAATTAAAGTGTATAGAATAAGTGGACATGGGCTGAATTTTTAATGAGTGTGTGCATGCCCACGATTTTTGAGGCACAAGTCTCTATAATTTGTCCACTTTTTATAATCCCCCTCCACTAATATTAATCTCACAATTAACTAATCTCCCACATAGTTAATCTTATATAAAATCTGAAAATTCTATGTCCAAATTTTATTATACACGACACTTTAGTCCATACCACACTTGTAGTATCCAAAATTTATTCCGGGACTACATCCTTTTGGTATACTAATTTTCGTATTAGGATATGTAATTATACTTTATTTCCACTACTCGAATCTTAGTTTCTTAGTTACGTTCTTAATCTATTACCTTAAAATTACGAGGTGTAACATCCTTCCCTCCCCTTAGAAACATTCATCCTCGAATGTTCATAATAGGTCTCATGCTATAAAAATTTCGGCAGAGTTTCCTCTATAACTACACTTACCAACCTATATTCAGCAAACCATAGATACCTCACAGGGCCACAATATATCACATATATTATTTGTCAATCAAAATAGTCAAGTAAGGAATTGAATTACCTGCAGGCATAGGGAACAAGTGAGGATACTTATTCTTCATTTCGTCTTCTGCTTCCCAAGCCATTTCTTCCCTATTATTATTTCGCCATAATACTTTGACGGAAGACACATCCTTTGTACGCAACCTTCTAACCTGACGATCAAGTATAGTTATGGGGCTTTCCTCATATGTTAACTCCTCTGTTACCTGGACATCATCTGTAGGGAATACTCTAGAAGGATCACCAATACACTTACATAGCATCGATACATGAAAAACAGGATGTACCGCTTCCAAATCAGATGGTAGATCCAACTCATAGGCAACCTTGTCTATCCTACGAATAATCTGGTAAGGCCGAATGTATCTCGGGCTAAACTTCCCCTTCTTACTGAATCTCATCACACCCTTCATGGTGATACCTTCAAGAATACCCAATCACCAATCTGAAACTCTAAGTATCGACGTCGATTATCCGCATATGACTTATGCCGACTCTGGGCTGCCAATAATCTCTCCTGAATAAGCTTCACCTTATCAACAACTTGCTGAATCATGTCTGGGCCGATTATCTTAGTCTCACCTGCATCAAACCAACCAATAGGTGACCTGCACTTCCTCCCATATAAGGACTCGTATGGTGCCATCTGGATACTAGAATGGTACCTATTATTATAAGCAAACTCAATAAGTGGTAAATGATCATCCCAGCTACCTCTGAAGTCAATAATACAGGCACGCAACATATCTTATAGCGTCTGAATAGTACGTTCAGCCTGCCCATCAGTATGAGGATGAAATGTCGTGCTATGACTCACCTGTGTTCCCAATCCCTTTTGGTACAAACTCCAAAAGTTAGCTATAAACTGAGCTCCTCTGTCCGATATGATAGATGTAGGAATCCCATAAAGTCTCACTATCTCCCTGATGTATGTAATGAGTCGTTTGGTCGTTTAGAACTTTAAAAACTACGAAGAGGATATGGGACTATAGGGTATCTAATTATAGGTCTTTTAATATATGAAATTGTGCAGGAAATTAGTTAAGTGAGTAAGTGGGCCAAGCCCACTACCATTTTGGTAGGGCACGACGATTTCAAAAGAAAAGAAAGATGGGGGGACGAGCGCAGAAAAAGAAAGGGGGAGGGGGACGAGAGCAGCAGCATCATGGAGAGGAGAAGGAAAGAAATAAAAGAAAAAGAAAACCCTAGTAGCAAAGAAGAGAAGAGAAAAATACTTCTATGGCCGTCAGTTCCTTGTTCTTCTAGTTCACTGTTCTTCATCGTTTAATCCATCATAGAAAGAGCAGCCCTGAACTTCACCACACTACACAAATTAAGAGTCAAATTCAGAGATTCTATGCAAAGGGGAGGCACTGGCTGATTGTTCGTGGCACCCGCTCGGCATTGAGATAGGTTATGGTTTACTTTAGTTAGACTTTGATTAGAAAAGCGTATGTAGATGTAGAAAGTGACAGGGATAGCATATAGAACGTCGGGCAGGAAGGGTCGGCACCGCGGTGCCGTTCAGCAGGACCGCGGTGCCGTTCTGCAGGACCGCGGTGCCAAATATTCAGAGAGGCTGCAGAAATTTAGACACTACGGTGCCATTTTGCAAGACCGCGGTGCCGAAGGGGTTTGTCGCTATATGTATTATTTTATGTGATTATCACCTGATTGTATCTCCGTCGCATACTAGCTCACTTGTCACGTAAAAATTAAAGAATTGTAATATTGATAATTGAACATAGGAAAATGATATGACTTGTACTTGTCGGTTGTATATTAGTGATATGTGTTGACTGATATCATGCCTGACCTACTTTCCATACTATTTTTGTGATTATGGTGAAGAAAGTGATTGAGGGACTCCGAGGTCTTTGCCGGAGATTGAGAGTGATTGATAGCCTCTGAGGTTTATGCCGGAGAGCACGAGTGGTACATGGACTTCGTGGGTTCCCCATAGGTCATGGCTTTGAGACACTGCCCTTAGCATGTGTGTACGAGAGTGGAGTGAGAGAGTTGACTATTGCGTTGCATTGTATTCATCCACTCTTATACTTAACTGATCATTTGGTGAAATTATATATGTATTGGTTGATTTCATGATTTCATTACACCTTACTTGTATATGATATGTGACTAAACTTGTTTGCTCTATGTGCTACTTGTTGGTTTCGACTTCTTCATGTGTTATCTAATCATTGTCGGCCTATGATGCTTACCGGTATAAGTGTTGTACTGATACTACTCTTGTTGCACTTTTGTTGAGTGCAGAGTACGATCCAGGTTCCAGTTCCGCACCCCGTGGCTGATTCGCGAGGGTGACATCTTCAGTCATTCAGGGTGAGCTACTTGGTCATCCGTGGCCCCTCAAGGGCCTCTTAGTTAATTCCATTTTCTTTGTTATTTGACAGACAATATGTAGCCTTCGGGTATTTTTCATACTTCTATTCCAAACTATGTTTAGCGCTCTTGTACCATTTTGACCAGATTTTGGAAAATATCGTGACAATTCTAGTGATGTTAAGTATTTAAGACATGATAACTTCTGCTTCTTTATTTTCCGCCTATTTAACTTGTTATTGAGAATGTAGTTCGCCTACTCGGGGAAAAATATATGTGCCATCACGATTTGTGAATTGGGTCGTGACAAAGTTGGTATCAGAGCTTCTAGGTTAATCGGTTTAATGAGTACAAGAGTAATGTCTAGTAGAGTCTTGAGGATTGGTACGTAGACGTCCGTACCCATCCTCGAGAAGCTATAGGACATTTAGGAAACACTCCACTTCTTTTCTCTTTTCGTGCTAGTTCAATCCGATTGGTATCTGGTTAATTCTTTTCGTGCGAGATTGCTCAGATTGATATCTTAAACTCATTTCTATGTTCTCTCTCACAGATGGTGAGGACGCGATCGACCACTACTGGAGGCCAGAAGCCTGCACCTGCACCTACACCCGCACACACATTCATACCCGTTGCAACAAACCGCCCGCGGGCGAGGTAGGACGCGTGGCGAGGCGTGGCGGCGGCAGAGGCCGCGGCTATTCCGATAGGAAATCGTAACCATCACCGCCAGACCACAGAGAGTTGACTCCGGAGCTTGACGACGTTCCGGAGGAGGAGATTAGAATCTTGCACACCGAGTCGCCGCTACTCCCGATTTTCAAGAGGTCAGTGCCGTGTCGGGTACTTCGATAGTTTGGCTCAGGCGGGCATGCTTCCAGTCTCTCCAGATGGCTCGTAGATTAGAGTGGGAGGTCATCCTCCCGATGCTGATGTTGCTCCAGGATTTCAGACATCAAGGGTATTGTCGGCGGTAGCAGTGGCTCCCGGTATTGATGCTACTCCAGCGCCTGATTTTGCTCTAAGGCCTATGGATGGGCCAGTGTTGACCACGGAGGAGCGAAAATTGTTCGAGGGGTTTACCAAAATGTCTCTTCATTGGTTCTATGGTACTCCCGGGGAGGATGCGTATGATTTTATTGTTAGCTGCCATGAGATGCTTCATAAGTTGGGTATAGTGGAGTCTCACGGGGTCGATTATGTTTCTTTCCAGTTAGTTGGGGATGCCAAGCAGTGGTGGAGATCGTACGTGGAGTGTCGACCAGTTGGATCGCCACCTTGACCGACCCGCCTATCGGTGTTCTTGGAGAAGTATGTCCCTCGTACCCTGAGAGACAACAGGAAGGATGAATTTTCGACATTGGAGTAGCGGGGTAGGTCGGTTGCGGAGTATGAGACCAGATTTCTCGCGTTGTCCCGTTATGCGACGACATTACTTCCCACAGAGGCCGAGAGAGTGAGGTGATTTGTGAAGGGTTTGGACCTTCCGCTTCAGCTAGCGACCTTGCAGTTGGAGGCTTCTGGGCCTCATTCCAGTCAGTAGTGTATCATGCCAGGAGGGTTGAGTCAGAGATGGGTCGGGCATATAGTGGGGGTGGCGACAAGACAACTCGTAGATTTTATAGTTTCAGATGTCCTATTAGAGGTGGGGGACACCATGACAGGGTTCATCATCAACCCTACAGCCTCCCCATCTAGTCATCACTACAGGCTTCAGCAGGTGGTTCTTCAGGTTATAGCGGGCACAATTCTGAGCAGACTTACCGAGGGTCTTACTCGACCTTCTGACCGCGAGGTATTCGGTTCTTCTCAGGATACCAGCTCGACTATGGCTAAAAGAGCATGTTTTGAGTGTGGTGAGACAGGGCATTACACGAAGGAATGTTCTAGATTCAGGCAGGGTTCCAGGGTTCAGACGTCTAGGCCTCCAGCACTGCCAGCTAAAGGAGAAGGACATTCTAGTAGAGGGTAAGGTGATCGCATATGCTTCGAGACAATTGAAGATTCATGAGAAGAACTACCCCACTCATGATTTGGAGTTGACTGCAATAGTCTTCGCTTTGAAAATTTGGAGGCATTACTTGTATGGAGTTCATTATGAGGTCTTCACAGATCATCGTAGCCTTCAGCATGTGTTTAGTCAGAGAGATTTGAACTCGAGGCAGCGTAGATGGATGGAGTTGCTCAAGGATTATGATATTACTATCCTTTATCATCCGGGAAAGGCTAATGTGGTAGCTGATGCGTTGAGCCGAAAGGCAGTGAGCATGGGCAGCTTGGCGCGTTTGATTGTGGGAGAGCGTCATTTAGCTATGGAGGTTCAGTGTTTGGCTAATAGTATGGTGAGGCTTGATATTTCGGAACCTGGTAAGGTTCTAGCTTGTGTGGAGGTGAGGTCGTCTCTTTTAGAGCAGATTAGGACCCAGCAGTTTGAGAATGTTAAATTGTGCAAGATTCGGGATAAAGTGCTAAGTGGAGAAGCCAAAGAGGCTATTCTAGATGATGAGGGTGTTTTGAGGATTAAGGGGCGCATTTGCGTTCCTAGAGTTGGTGATTTGATTCCATTGATCTTGAAAGAGGCTCATAGTTCCAGATACTCCACTCATCAACAAAGATATATCGTGACTTGAGGCAACACTATTAGTGGGGTAGAATAAAGAGATACATGGAGTTTGTTGCTCAGTGTTCGAATTGCCAGCAGGTTAAGTATGAGCACCAGAGACCAGGTGGTGTGCTTCAGAGGATGCCCATTCCCGAATGGAAATGGGAAAGGATCGCTATGGATTTTGTGTTTGGTCTTCCGAAGACTTTGGGAAAGTTTGATTCAATTTGGGTTATCGTGGATAGGTTGACTAAGTCCGCGCACTTCACTCCGGTTCAGACTACTTATAACGCGAAGAAGTTGGCCAGGATCTACATCCGAGAGATAGTGCGATTGCTCGGGGTTCCTATTTCCATCATTTTCGACAGAGGCACTCAGTTTACTTCCCATTTCTGGAGGACCTTGCAGAAGGAATTGGGAATCCAGTTAGACCTTAGCACCGCGTTCCACCCGCAGACAGATGGTCATTCCGAGAGGACTATTCAGGTGCTTGCGGATATGTTGAGGGCTTGTGTTATTGATTTTGGTGGTCATTGGGATAGTTTATTACCCTTGGCAGAGTTCGCGTACAATAATAACTACCATTCCAGTATCGACATGGCACCATTCGAGGCTTTATATAGTAGGAGGTGTCGTTCTCATATTGGGTGGTTTGATGCTTTTGAGGTTCGACCTTGGGGTACGGATTTTCTAAGGGAGACTTTGGACAAGGTGAAGCTTATTCATGAAAATCTTCTGGCAGCTCAGAGTAGGCAAAAAGAGTATGCGGACCGGAAGGTTCGTGTTACAGAGTTCATGGTTGGTGAGCAGGTCCTATTGAAGGTTTCACCCATGAAGGGGTAATGCGGTTTGGAAAGAAGGGCAAGTTGAGCCCTAGGTTCATTGGCCCTTTTGAGATTCTTCGTCGGGTTGGCGAGGTGGCATACGAGTTAGCTTTGCCACCAGGTTTGGCAGGTATCCACCCGATATTCCATGTTTCCATGCTGAAGAAGTACCATTCAGATGGGTCTTATATCATTAGGTGGGATTCAATATTATTTGATCAGAATCTGTCCTTCGAGGAAGAGTCGGTAGCAATCTTAGATAGGCAAATGAGAAAGTTGATGTCCAAGGAAATTGCTTCAGTTAAGATGTAGTGGAAGCACCGTCCGGTTGAGGAGGCCACTTGGGAGACCGAGGCAGATATACAGAGTAGATATCCTCAGTTGTTCGACAGTTCAGGTACCTCCTTTCCTCCACTCATACCCTTGTCGCTTGAGGACATGCGATTATTTGATTGGTATCTAATGTAACGACCCGTTTGGTCGTTTAGCACTTTAAAAACTACGAAGAGGATATGGGACTATAGGGTATCTAATTATAGGTCTTTTAATATATGAAATTGTGCAGGAAATTAGTTAAGTGAGTAAGTGAGTCAAGCCCACTACCCTTTTGGTAGGGCACATCGATTTCAAAAGAAAAGGGGGAGGGGGTGGACGAGCGCAAAAGAAAAGGGGAGGGGACAAGATCAGCAGCAGCAGGGAGATGAGAAGGAAAGAAAGAAAAGAAAAAGAAAACCCTAGTAGCAAAGAAGAGAAGAGAAAAACACTTCCATGGCCGCTAGTTCCTTGTTCTTCTAGTTCCCTGTTCTTCGTCGTTTAATCCACCATAGAAAGAGCAGCCCAGAACTTTACCACACTACACAAATTAAGAGTCAAATTCAGAGATTCTACGTAAAGGGGAGGCATTGGTTGATTTTTCATGGCACCCGCTCGGCATTGAGGTAGGTTATGGTTTACTTTATTTAGACTTTGATTAGAAAAGCGTATGTAGATGTAGAAAGTGACAGAGATAGCATATAGAATGTCGGGCAGGAAGGGTCAGCACCGCGGTGCCGTTCTGCAGGACCGCGGTGCCGAATGTTCAGAGAGGCTGCAGAAATTTAGACACCGCGATGCCATTTTGCAGGACTGCGGTGCCGAAGGGGTTTGTCGCTATATGTATTATTTTATGTGATTATCACCAGATTATATCTCTGTCGCATACTAGCTCACTTGTCACATAAAAATAAAGGAATTGTAATATTGATAATTGAACATATGACAGTGATATGACTTGTACTTGTCGATTGTATATTAGTGATATGTGTTGACTGATATCATGCCTGGCCTACTTTCCATACTATTTATGTGATGATGGTGAGGGAAGTGATTGAGGTACTCCGAGGTCTTTGTCGGATGTTGCGAGTGATTGATAGCTTCCGAGGTTTATGCCGGAGAGCACGAGTGGTACATGGGCTTCGCGGGTCCCCCATGGGTCATGACTTTAAGGAACTTCCCATAACATGTGTGTACGAGAGTGGAGTGAGAGAGGTGACTATTGTGTTGCATTGTATTCATCCACTCTTATACTTAACTGATCATTTAGTGAAATTATATCTGTATTGGGTGATTTCATGATTTTATTACACCTTACTTGTATATGATATGTGATCAAACCTGTTTGCTCTATGTGCTACTTGTTGGTTTCGACTTCTTCATGCGTTATCTAATCATTGTCGGCCTATGATGCTTACCGGTACAAGTGTTGTACTGATACTACTCTTGTTGCACTTTTGTTGAGTGTAGAGTACGATCCAGGTTCCAGTTCCGCGCCCCGTGACTGATCCGCGAGGGTGACATCTTCAGTCATTCAGGATGAGCTACTTGGTCATCTGTGGGCCCTGAAGGGCCTCTTAGTTAATTCCATTTTCTTTGTTATTTGACATACAATATGTAGCCTTCGGGTATTTTTCAGACTTCTATTCCAAGCTATGTTTAGCGCTCTTGTACTCTTTTGACCAGATTTTGGGAAACGTCATGACAATTCTAGTGATGTTAAGTATTTAAGACATGATAACTTCTTCTTCTTTATTTTTCGCCTATTTAACTTGTTATTGAGAATGTGGTTCGCCTACTCGGCAGAATAGTGTAGGTGCCATCACGATTTGTGAATTGGGTCATGACAATGTATAATCTCGCATAGTCTTCAGCTGAATAAGTAGTCCTGACTGAAAGAAAATGGGCTGATTTCATCAGCCTATCCATAATAACCCATATAGAGTCATACTTCCGCTGAGTATGAGGTAAGCCCGTAATGAAGTCCATATTAATCACTTCCCATTTCCAAGTTGGGATCTCTATCTCCTGCAGTAATCCACCAGGATTCTGGTGCTCAACCTTAACCTGTTGATAATTCGGAAACTGAGCAAAAAACTCTGCTATGTCTTTTTCATGCCATCCCACCAATACAAGCATCTGAGGTCATGATACATCTTCGTTGACCCTGGATAAATATAATAACGAGCATTGTGTGCCTCTCCCATAACCTGCCGTCGTAGCCCTGCAACATCAGGTACACACAATCTGTTGTCATACCGTAGCACCACGTCAGGTACAACCTCGAATAGGGTATTCTCCTTTCGAAGAGCTGCATCTCTATACTGTGCCAGAACAGAGTCCTCGTACTGACGTCTCTTTACCTCTTCTATGATAGAGGACTCTGCAACTCCTCGAACAAAAACTCCACTATCTCCAGAATTAGCCATACGAACTCCAAGACTAGCTAGCCGATATATCTCACGAACCATCTCCTTTCTTTCTGGTTCCACATCCGTCAAGCTACCCATAAATCTACGGCTA
Source organism: Przewalskia tangutica (assembly GCA_029844215.1). NCBI lineage: Eukaryota > Viridiplantae > Streptophyta > Magnoliopsida > Solanales > Solanaceae > Przewalskia > Przewalskia tangutica. The sequence continues at coordinate 2,436,061 of CM056720.1, forward strand.
AGAGCATCTGCCACAACATTTGCTTTCCCGGGATGGTATAAAATATCAATATCATAATCCTTTAGTAACTCTAGCCACCGCTCGTCAGAATTCAATTCTTCTCGCTAAAAGATTTATTGGAGACTCTTGTGATCCGTATAAATATCAACATGAACTCCATATAAATAATGTCTCCATATCTTCAAAGCATGAATCACTGCTGCCAACTCCAAATCATGAGTAGGATAATTCTTCTCGTGCTTCCTGAGTTGTCGGGAGGCATAAGCTATAACCCTGACATGCTGCATCAACACACAACCTAGTCCAATACCTGAAGCATCCCAATAAATAACATAACCATCTGGTCCCTCAGAAAGTTAGAACTGGAGTCGTAGTCAACTTGTCTTTCAACAACTGGAAGCTTTGCTCACAAGCATCCGTCCATTAGAACTTAGTTGCCTTCTGAGTTAGCCTTGTTAAAGGCGCTAAAATCGAGGCAAACTTTTCCACAAATCTCCTGTAATATCTTGCTAGCCCCAAAAAACTGCGTACCTCAGTAGGCGTCGTAGGTCTGGGCCAAGTATTTACTGCCTCAATCTTCTGCGTATCCACCCGAATACCATCAGCTCCGATAATATGCCCCAAGAATGCTACTGAAGTCAACCAAAATTCACACTTATTGGCATACAACTGCTGGTGCTGGAGTACCCTAAGTACCGTCCTCAAATGGTCTGCATGTTCCTCTTCTGAACGTGAATAAACTAGAATATTGTTGACACCCAATTTTGACCCTCCCGTCCAACCATTAACTATAAAATTACACTAATTTTGTAAAATAATTTTTTAGGATTTTTTATAATAAAATACAACAATAAAACATAAATACAGGCATTAAGAATTAATTTAATAATGACATCGCATCTTACGTAGAGTTTTAAGCACTTAGAGTCTCGCGCCCGCATTAATTAACTTTAAGCTTTGTCGTATTAATAAACGCATGAAAATAAATAATTTAGCGATAACGTCGTGTCAGGTAGCATAGCAGCATTAATTAGTAATCATTTAAAATCAATTTTTAAATCTAAATACATGCATTTAATAGCACCGCATTTATAAAGCATTAAACAATTCTTAAAAATCATATTTGCATTAGCATTTAAATAATTCAATCTAAGCTCATTTTAATTTTAATTTAACTTCGCAATAATGCATAACAATAAAATAATAGCGTCGCATCCTAAAGCATTAAGCATTAATTAAATAACACGCCCGCGTTTATTATAACAATTAATTTTAATAAAGCACCTAAATAATATAAGCAATTTATGTTATTAATTTATCACTAATTAACTCCCAAAGACTAACTAACCTCTACCAATTCGCGATCACTACCCAAACCCATGGCCACCAACACCCTATTAACCCGATACGTCGCCTGCCCAAAGACCCGCAAGCCCACGCCTTTAAACGCCCAAAGCAGTCCTCGTCTCCATCAAAACGCCTCCCTGTAACCTCCTAGAGTTTCTTCAATCGCCGCCGGATTTCTCGGAGAATCCGGACTTTCTTCACCCACGCACTCGCCGCCTTTCCTTACCATGCACCATCTTCCAACGATTTCTTACCATAATAACACCAAATCGCGTCTAAATCAAGACTCAAAATCGTCCTCAACTACCGAGATTAATACCAAGATTTCGCCCAATTAACTCAAGATTAAACGGTCTTAAACCTTACCGATAGGAACCCAAAACAGGCTATATAAGCACATGCAATAGCATCGGCACCTCACCACGCTAGCACACCCATAGCATCAAACAGAGCGTCGAATTCGGAGATATCGAATTAGGGGCTCAGACCTAGACCACTAGCATCGCCATAAAAGGTAGTTCGAATCCCCCTTAGTTTAGTTCCAGCCAAAAACCAGCAAACAAAACCTCGCCCTTTCATTCGCATCGCAAAACCGAAACCCGAGCGAGTCGACGACTTGATACGCTGCCTCGGTTCGCCGCCGGAGAAGGTAAACTTAACTCACACCTGATTTTAGTCTATTCGTATTCCTATTGTTTGCCATCTGTTTCGTATTGGTAAATTATGTGCTAGTTCTGTTCATATGCAAGCCATTTAGTTAACTTAATGCTTAATACAAGGTAATGCCTAATCCTGTTAATTTCTTGCCTTTAATATATTGAAAAAATACATATGTAATTCTGTGCTCAGATTAGCATGTTTGTTGTTTTCTCATCATTGGAGTTCCTTTGGGCAAATATGAGTCCTAACTTCTGGTGTACTCTATTAGGTTCTTTAGCAGTTTCAGGTTATTAGATGTCTCTTAGTTTAATAAAAAGAGATATATATGACTTTGATCCAAAATGTGGAAAAAATGCGAATGTCCATGGTTAGGGGTAGGTTTAATGGCTTGTCAATCTAAGAAGTATGTTTACTTGGTTTAAGTACTACACATATGTGTCTACACGATTAGCTCAATATGTTTCCAGTTGGCATTTCACATCTGTTGGGATTTGTTTTAGTCTGTTTGGGCCTGGTTTGGCTCACGTAATGAGATGATGCATGTTCTAGATCATTGATAATGTTGGTAACAGATTTGGAGATAGTATGTGAGAACTTGATCTGTTAGTTTTAGTTTAATTCTGATATTAAAATCTGTTTTGTTTAAGGATAGTGTTCCTAGCGTATATGATATGAAATTGTCTCTTGCACATCCAAATGTCTGTCCTGGATTGTACATTCAAGTATGTCTTGTATGCGTCCCATTGTTGTGTAAATCAGCATATGAATATGTAGGTGTCATCCTAGATGATGCATCTTATCATATTTACAATTATGTCTGCTTTAGGTAGCCTAAATATCCTTCATCATGTCTAAAATGATATATTTGAGAGATTGCTGGGATTATTCATGTGTAGCTAAATCGACTGCATCCTTGTCTTTGCCTATCCGAATACATATCTAAGTCTATCGCTGCGTATTTCAAGCATATGTGTAATATAATCTGCATTAGTCCCGTTCACTCGAATGCTAAACATGCCTAGAAGAATAAGAGGAAATACCCGCTGACCTTTAAACAATTTATCAAAATGTACTAGATTTCAAATTCTCCGTTATTCTCGCTTGAAGGAGTAGGTTGATAGTTTAAGAATAATTTACGCTAGCTGTGGTCCCGCATACGTGACTACACCCGCTAACTTTAACTTAAATGTCACGCATATATATGACTATTACCGTGCATTTTTGCTTGTTTGTGTGTAAATGTTCCTTGATAATATGCAACTCCCTCTTCGAGCTATTATGTTTGTTTGTTGTTTGCCCGTAAGGGTCCGAACTCATATGAGTCATTCATTCAATTGTCTTGTGCTTTCGCTAAATCACTCATTTTTATTTATATTCGACGTATGTTAACATATACTCCTTTTCTCCTAAAATAATCGAGTATGTAAAATATTAGTATCCAATCTTTACCCCTAAGCCAACATGTTTGTCACTTCATCCTTTTATACAACAAAGAAAAATGAATGAATTGGTGTTCTCATTCCCGCATACGTGTGAGGGTTAAAATAGGCAATTACCTCATTCTTGATAACTGTACTGCTTTCGCTTGGTCTATAAGTGATTAATTGGGCCTCCTCGCATGTTGATTTGTCCTTACTTTAAATCTGGAAATTGCATGTTTTGGGGCCATTTTCATATTTCTCGCTAATCGTTGCACCTGTGGCCTGATCGCCTCGCCGCTTTTCCGTGAGTCCGAATCGATTTGTCCTTACTTTAAATGGAAATAGCATGTTTTTGGGCCATTTTCGCATTTCGCTAATCGCCGCACTCAGGCCCGATGATCGCCCGCCGCTTTTCTCGAGTCCGAATCATCAGGACACGTTAGGCGGCTAAGATATGTGCTCGCCCCAATTATTTGTATCAATTATTATTTGGGCTCGTACTAATCCTTATCTTCTTTTATTTTTACATGGCACGCATCGGAGCAAAATAAAGAGTCTCACGGCGAGACTCATCGCAAGCCATCTCAAATGGTAACCCGCATCCGCGCTCGCATTCCCGCTTCAGAAACTCCTAGGAAAACAAATAAGACGGAGTCATCCGCTCCAATCCCTTCACTCTCTTAACTTTCTTGTCTCATTTTATGCCTTTATCTGTTTATTGTAATTTTATTATCTAATTTTGTAATTAATAGGAGAACTTCTAGCAATTAGGTCTTTAAACATATAAGTGGGGAAGGTAATTTAAAGTTCATCGCTTAACTCACTTGCTTTTTTTTAAGATTGTCATGCATGTCTAAATTTTGCCAAAATAATCTAACTTGCATCATAAAACCAACAATTTGTTAATCCATAAACATTTTTTTCTAAACTCCCGAAAAATCATCTTAAACATTTTTATACTACACGTAGGTTAAGCAAGATTAATTTAGCTAGCAAGACACATAATTGGTCTATAAATAACCTTTGCATGCACACATAATTAGTCCATAAAGCACCTCTTAGCATTCTTCAAAGCATTTCTAGCCCTCTTTAGCACTTTTAATCGCCCTTTAGCATTTAACACCTTTAGCACATTTTGTCCTTAAACATTTTAGCACCTTCTAGCATTTTTTGTACTTTAGCATATTAGCACCACTTTCATCACTTTAGCATTTTAGCACTTTTAAGCGTCCCTTAGCACCTTTAGCACCCTTCTAGCATTCAATACCTTTCAGCAACCTTTAGTATTTTAAGCACTTTTAAACATTTAGCATTTGGCTCTTTTATTTATTTATAACACCTTTTGCCCTTTTACATTTTAAGCACCTTTTAAACGTTTTAACATTTTATTAAGGTATGAACTTTATTTTTGCATTTTTTAAACATAATAAATTACCCTAGGTTTGGCAGACAACCGCAAGTTAGCGGATCTTAGAGGTGCCTAACCCTTCCTCTAGATTAATAAAGAACCCTTACCTAATCTCACTAAGTTTAGCGGACTATTAAAATGGAGTTAATGTTTTACTTTAAACTAGTTAAACATTCAGGTGTCCTAATTCACCCAAACTAATTAGGTGGCGACTCCCGCGAACCCTTTAGCACTTTTTGCACTTTTAGCGCCCTTTAGCTTTAAAATTAATCTTTTAGCACCTTTTAGCATTTTTTTTAAACTTTAGCACTTTTAGCAATTTTACCTTTTAGCACTTTTACTATTTTAGCACCCTTTTAAATACTTTTTAAACAATTAGCGTTTTTGTTAGTTTATTTTTCTAACATTGCATTTTGAGCAGGGTTCGCTATTTAGAAAATGTCGCGGTCGAAATCGGGCGCGACAGAATGGCGACTCCACTGGGGAATTTAGGTTCTTAACCACAACAGACCTAGGATAATTATTTGGCAATTATTTTGCATTTAAATTTTGTGTGTTGTATTTTGTTATTTTTTGCTACCTGCTTTACTGCTTTCCTTAAACCGCATTCCGCCATATTTCTTCCACTGAAAATTCACACAATCACACACTACATGCGAGGTGCCTGGTGCATCAAAGAAAATTCTTTCTTCAAAATCCAAATTTAGGAGAGTCGGTAATATACGTGGAGTGCCCGGTCTAACCGGTGGCCGCGTAGCCTTCTCACTCGAGTAGTCCGCTCGGGAACCTTGCGTCTAGTAAAGCCAAGTCTTAGAAAACTTAAGATAGAGTTATACCACCCTTTATTTTAGGGCATGCATGCATTTACCTTAGGTGGACGGCCTCGCATCGACACCACGATTAGGAAGACACTAAACTCGCCGACGTTTCTCAACCCAACGACCAACCAAAGATATTATGTAGCGTGACATTGACAGACAAATCCAAACCCAATCATGACATGCTGAAATTGGGAAAAGTGCACCGTCGTTTGGTCGCCATTTCCAACAAAGGCATTATAGTTGGACGACTTGACAAATCCGTCATAATCCCGCATAAGTGACGTTTAGGCTTACCTCCGCATAAAGAGGTCCCCTGCATGTTAGGAAACGCTTGAATGTACTATATGTGATATATCCGCTACATGCCCGCAAATTTTGTGTTTTATGCTAACACCGCTTGTTGCGCTTTTTTAGAAGAAAATTTATCATCCTCCCAAAGGGTCGGTTCGTATTTGACTCAACAATGCTCTGAGCATCCACACTTCACCGTGTCCAAGGCAAGAAATGATGATATGACCGCTCGGGGCGCCCGAGCCAAATGGTTTGGGAATTATTCCTGTCATAAAATGTAACCTTCGTAAGGAGGAATATCACCAAATGAAGAATGTATTGCACACCGCCGCAACAAATTGTCGATATGCAGTTGAGATGGAGAGGCTACGGAATCGACCAACCTATCCATTAGCTTGAATACCCCTATACCGCATCAAAGGGCCACTACTTCACAAACCATCCTGCATCGACCTCCACCACCACATATCTCCCAAAACTCTCCACAAAGGCCACCAACACCGAACAAACCGCCGCCCACCAACCTCAACCCCACCTTCAAATGACCCTCCTACTACCCATATACCTCACTTCACCGCTACTTCACCATAATCAGCCCTAATCGCCAAAGCCAACCAATACCCACGCACCACACCCATTACCAAATTTCAAAGAAACAACCTGCATACTAACTTACGCAATGTAAGCCCAAATTTTTACCGCCCTCTGCTTCACCAAGAAGGGGATCATTACGAAGAAATGGAGAGGAAGTCCGAGCCAAATGGACGAGGACGTGGCCAAAGAAATTCATAGTCCGAAAGAAGCGGTTCGGGTACGCGATCGGACAAAGGTCACGAAGCGACTAGACTACGAGGATCTTTGCACGCATCCAGACGTGGAACCGCCATGGGTACAAGTGCCAAGTTTGAACTATTTGATGGAAAAGGAACCCCGCACACTCGAGGTCATATCGCGACAAGCTAATCGGTAGGAAGAACCCAATGGCCATTATGAAGTTGTTCATTCGAGCCCGACCGCGAGGCACTAGATTGGTATACCACCAAGATCCGCGGAAATGGCACAACCGGAATGCATTGCCCGTGATTTTGTGAGCGTTCAGTTCAACACGTAAACCGTCAGGATGTGTTTTACTTAATGAAGTTGGAGAAGAAGACTACGTAAACATTCGAGAATACGCCAGGTGGCGTTCAGAGGCGCCGAAGTGCAACCACCCATGGTGGAGAGTGAGATGACCACATTATTCGTACAATCTTTGAAGGACGCAACCTACTATGAGCGGATGATAAGCGTCATCGGGCGGAATTTTGCGGAAGTTATTAGAATGGGCGACTTCGTAGGTTAAGGCATTAAAACCGGTAGGATTACAAATGGCAAAAGATTACAGCAACTAATAAGGCGATTCATCGTGGCACTCGAGTACTTCACGAGGAAGAAAGAGACAGTTTCCCCTTCCATGTTGGTACAAGAACGCAAACCCGAAGCATTTATGACATACCAAAACCCATCATACTACCACAACTACCACACACAGCCTATATACAACACTTCACAAGCACCCGTTTATCCTGCCCCGCATAGATCCACCCATCAAACCCGCCAATGTATCAGAGCACCCAATGCACTGCAGCAAGTAAGAATTTCAAGGAAAACCACCCAAAGTGCGCACCCCACTAGCTTAAACAATACCTCAAATATATGAAAGGTTGCGATCTGCAGGCCTAATCCAACCGATTCCATGAAGGATCCGTGACCCTATCCCAAGTTGGTATGATGAGAACAAGCGCAGATCACCCAATAGCCCAGACATGACACCGGCGTTGCCACCCTCGTGACAGGATCGAGGCACCGATCGAGAATGGGTAATTCACCTAAAGGATCCGCCCAAATGTGCATGACAACCCTGCCAAACCACGGTCACGCCAATGTGCACCGATAACCTTAGATGAGGAATACACTCTCGCCTATGCCCATTCCGCCTCGAATCGCCATTTATCCAAGCATGCACCACGCAGGCCGTAAGAGGAGATAGCAGAGCATGAAGACCCACCATCCACGGCGAGTACGAAGGCATATTGATTGGACTTGCACTCGCCTTGGTCCGCCAGAGCCTGGATAGGAAAACGATTTATTTCGGCAGAATAATTTATAAACTCATTTTTAAGCTTTAATAATGTTTTTCGCTTTCGCTTGTAATGAACTACGCTTGACCCGATTCCTTAGTGGATACGTAGCGCCGCCTCGCCTGGCCCCACACCTAGATTTTTAATTTTCCCAATATTCGCTTGTAATGAACTACGCTCGACCGATTCCTCACTGGGGATACGTGAGGCGCCTAACTCGGCTTCGGTCACACCATTAGGAAACTTTCCCTTTGCTTTGAAAATGACAAGAATACACATAGCCTATAAGCAACTACATTGAGACCCATTTTAGGCCAAACCCCCTTTTCAAAACTGGGACAGACAGGGGTTGCAAGTCCAAACAAGCCAGGCACGCAGATATCAAGGAACAAGGCAGCAAAGTCAAATATGAATCGACCCCCAAAACTCACAAATTTTTCTTTGAGCGCAGGTCTTTTCATATTAATGTAGGTAAAGTGCAATACCAAGCGTAAAATACGGCAAAAGTTTCTTCAGATAGCGTATAAAAGAAAGCAGCAAAGGCAGAGGATGACAACAATCCAAAGTCCGCAGCAAGCAAGCAGCAGAAAGGGGCATCAACAATCAACAGTCAAAGTTCAGAGTTCCGCAACAAAACCTAGTGCATCAACTCGGGCATCAAGTCAAATTGGCAACCCACGATCGCACACAAAGAAAGGCATCATGGCAATTGTCACCGCAAAGACTTGGCATGTCCGCAAGGACAACATCCCAACATTCATCAAAGCGACGTGACTACATCTCTACCCATAAAATTGCACTTCTATATATATTTATCATTTTGTTTAAACAGTATACACTAACGCTTTTTCTCAAGCTTAGCTTGCGAGCATTTATTCCACGTATGAAGCAGAATACGCCCAAACAACGACGCGTTATCGCAGACAAAGAAGTCCATGCAACGACAATACGCCCGCATAACGACGTTATCAAGACAAAGAAGTCCACGCAACGACGCCAAGAAGAACACGCCCGCATAACGACGTAATCAAGAAGTCCATGCAACGACGCCAAGAAGAACACGCCCGCATAACGACGAATCAAGAAGTCCATGCAACGACGCCAAAGCAGAACACGCCCGCATAACGACGACCAAGAAGTCCATGCAACGACGCCAAAGAAGAACACGCCCAAACAACGACGTAATCGCGAAGTCCATGCAACGACGCCAAGAAGAATACGCCCGCATAACGACGCGATCAAGACAAAGAAGTCCACGCAACGACGCCAAGAAGAATACGCCCAGTAATGACGTTATCAAGACAAAGAAGTCCACGCAACGACGCCAAGCAAAGAACACGCCCGCATAACGACGTAATCAAGCAGTCCATGCAACGACGCCAAAGAAGAACACGCCCGCATAACGACGTAATCGCAAGTCCACGCAACGACGCCAAGAAGAACACGCCCGCATAACGACGTAATCGAAGTCCATGCAATGACGCCAAAGCAGAACACGCCCAAACAACGACGTGTCCGCAAGTCCATGCAACGACGCCAAGAAGAATACGCCCGCATAACGACGTTATCAAGACAAAGAAGTCCACGCAACGACGCCAAGAAGAATACGCCCAGTAATGACGCGATCAAGACAAAGAAGTCTACGCAACGACGCCAAAGAACACGCCCAAGCAGCCGACGCTTATCAAGACAACAAGTCCAAAACGACGCCATCATCAAGATATCACGCAGGGATTCATTTCTATACTCCCGAATTGCATTTCTTACGCATGCTTTATTATTCTCGCTCTTAGCGCATGCACTAACTCTTTCGAGCTTTAGTACACAGTGACAATTGCAGCAAGGACAACATACCCGCGCTCACAATCGCAACACGTCCCGCAAGGACGAAAATCACAAAGATTCGCAAAATCGCATCAACACAACAGCATCGCGCTTTGTAGATAACCCTTTCTATTCACGCCATAATCGCTTTTAAAATTATTTTTTCCTTAGCGCTATGCACTAACCGCTTGTTCAAGTCTTAGCATGCGCAGCCAGGAGCACAACGTGGATTTTCTTACAATAACCGGCAATCTGTCGGGCCAACCTTCCCAACGACGCGTGCGCCAAGCGCTTGGTCCACTCGCTCCACCGTAACCTCAAAGACCACAAGCCATAGAAGACACCCTGTGTTCAAGCCATTTATTTTCTTTTACTTTTTGGACCATAACCCAAAGGTCATCATAACTCGACATCGACATCTTTAAGCCCGCATTAGCCCGCCGTGTTTTGACCATGGTAGCCCAAAGGTCGCCATAACTCGACATCGACAGCTTTTGATTTTTACACCTTATCTACCGCCAGATTCTCTGCAATTCTGAAGATCGAGACAAAATTGGCTATGAGTCAACGTCTTTGTCCGAAGATTCTTCCATCATCTCCATACAAAGAGGGACATCTGTTGACACCCAATTTTGACCCTCCCGTCCAACCATTAACTATAAAATTACACTAATTTTGTAAAATAATTTTTTAGGATTTTTTATAATAAAATACAACAATAAAACATAAATACAGGCATTAAGAATTAATTTAATAATGACATCGCATCTTACGTAGAGTTTTAAGCACTTAGAGTCTCGCGCCCGCATTAATTAACTTTAAGCTTTGTCGTATTAATAAACGCATGAAAATAAATAATTTAGCGATAACGTCGTGTCAGGTAGCATAGCAGCATTAATTAGTAATCATTTAAAATCAATTTTTAAATCTAAATACATGCATTTAATAGCACCGCATTTATAAAGCATTAAACAATTCTTAAAAATCATATTTGCATTAGCATTTAAATAATTCAATCTAAGCTCATTTTAATTTTAATTTAACTTCGCAATAATGCATAACAATAATAGCGTCGCATCCTAAAGCATTAAGCATTAATTAAGTAACACGCCCGCATTTATTTATTTTAATAAAGCACCTAAATAATATAAGCAATTTATGTTATTAATTTATCACTAATTAACTCCCAAAGACTAACTAACCTCGGCCCTAATTCGCAGCCCACTACCCAAACCCAGCGTCAGCCCAACACCCCTATTAACCCAATACCCGTCGCCCCGGCCCAGCACCCGCAAGCCCACGCCCTTTAAACGTCCAGCAGATCCTCGTTTCCATCAAAACGCTCCCCTAAACAGAACCCTAGAGTTTCTTCAATCGCCGCCCGGATTTCTCGCCGGAGAATCCGGGACTTTCCTTCACCCACGCACCCTGGCCAGCTTTCCTTACCCATGCACCATCTTCCAACGATTTCTTACCATAATAACACCAAATCGCGTCCTAAATCAGTACTCAAAATCGTCCCTCAACTACTGAGATTAATACCAAGATTTCGTCCAATTAACTCAGCATTAAATGGTCTTAAACCTTACCTGATAGGGAACCCAAAACAGGGCTATATAAGCACATGCAATAGCATCGGCACCCTCAGCCACAGTTAGCACACCCATAGCATCGAAACAGAGCGTCGAATTCAGAGATATCGGGAATTAGGGGCTCAGCACCTAGACCACTAGCATCGCCATAAAAGGTAGTTCGAATCCCCCTTAGTTTAGTTCCAGCCAAAAACCAGCAAACAAAACCTCGCCCTTTCATTCGCATCGCAAAACCGAAACCCGAGCGAGTCGACGACTGATACGCGCCTCTGGTCACGGAGAAGGTAAACTTAACTCACACCTGATTTTAGTCTATTCGTATTCCTATTGTTTGCCATCTGTTTCGTATTGGTAAATTATGTGTTAGTTCTGTTCATATGCAAGCCATTTAGTTAACTTAATGCTTAATACAAGGTAATGCCTAATCCTGTTAATTTCTTGCCTTTAATATATTGAAAAAAATACATATGTAATTCTGTGTTCAGATTAGCATGTTTGTTGTTTTCTGTACTGTTGGAGTTCCTTTGGGCAAATATGAGTCCTAACTTCTGGTGTACTCTATTAGGTTCTTTAGCAGTTTCAGGTTATTAGATGTCTCTTAGTTTAATAAAAAGAGATATATATGACTTTGATCCAAAATGTGGGAAAAATGCGAATGTCCATGGTTAGGGGTAGGTTTAATGGCTTGTCAATCTAAGAAGTATGTTTACTTGGTTTAAGTACTACACATATGTGTCTACACGATTAGCTCAATATGTTTCCAGTTGGCATTTCACATCTGTTGGGATTTGTTTTAGTCTGTTTGGGCCTGGTTTGGCTCACGTAATGAGATGATGCATGTTCTAGATCATTGATAATGTTGGTAACAGATTTGGAGATAGTATGTGAGAACTTGATCTGTTAGTTTTAGTTTAATTCTGATATTAAAATCTGTTTTGTTTAAGGATAGTGTTCCTAGCGTATATGATATGAAATTGTCTCTTGCACATCCAAATGTCTGTCCTGGATTGTACATTCAAGTATGTCTTGTATGCGTCCCATTGTTGTGTAAATCAGCATATGAATATGTAGGTGTCATCCTAGATGATGCATCTTATCATATTTACAATTATGTCTGCTTTAGGTAGCCTAAATATCCTTCATCATGTCTAAAATGATATATTTGAGAGATTGCTGGGATTATTCATGTGTAGCTAAATCGACTGCATCCTTGTCTTTGCCTATCCGAATACATATCTAAGTCTATTGCTTTGCATATTTCAAGCATATGTGTAATATAATCTGCATTAGTCCTGTCTACTCGAATGCTAAACATGCCTAGAAGAATAAGAGGGGAAATACCCCTGCTGACCTTTAAACAGCCTATCAAAAATGTACTAGATTTCAGTCCCTCTGTTATTCTGTTTGAAGGAGTAGGTTGATAGTTTAAGAATAATTTACAGTTAGCTAGGGTCCTGCACATGTGACTACACCCGCCTAACTTTAACTTAAATGTCACGCATATATATGACTATTACTGGTGCATTTTTGCTTGTTTGTGTGTAAAATGTTCCCTTGATAATATGCAACTCCCTCTTCGAGCTATTATGTTTGTTTGTTGTTTGCCCGTATGTCCGAACTCATATGAGTCATTCATTCAATTGTCTTGTGCTTTCAGTTAAATCACTCATTTTTATTTATATTCTGACGTATGTTAACATATACTCCCTTTTCTCCTAAAATAACTGAGTATGTAAAATATTAGTATCCAATCTTTACCCCTAAGCCAACATGTTTGTCACTTCATCCTTTTATACAACAAAGAAAAATGAATGAATTGGTGTTCGCATTCCTATACGTGTGAGGTTAAAATAGGCAATTACCTCATTCTTGATAACTGCACTGCTTCGTTTGGTCTATAAGTGATTAATTGGGCCTCCCTGCATGTTGATTTGTCCTTACTTTAAATCTGGAAATTGCATGTTTTGGGGCCATTTTCATATTTCTCGCTAATCGTTGCACCTGTGGCCCACCGATCGCTCGCCGCTTTTCCGTGAGTCCGAATCGATTTGTCCTTACTTTAAATCTGAAATAGCATGTTTTGGGCCATTTTCGCATTTCTCGCTTAATCGCCGCACCAGTGGCCTGGATCGCCCGCCGCTTTTCTCGAGTCCGAATCATTGTGACACGTTAGGCGCCTAAGATATGTGCTCGCCCTAATTATTTGTATCAATTATTATTTGGGCTCGTACTAATCCTTATCTTCTTTTATTTTTACATGGCACGACGGAGCAAAATAAAGAGTCTCACTACGAGACTCATCGCAAGCCATCTCAAATGGTAACCCGCATCCGCGCCGCATTCCCGCCTTGAAACTCCTAGAAAACAAATAAGACGAGTCATCCGCCCAATCCCTTCACTCTCTTAACTTTCTTGTCTCATTTTATGCCTTTATCTGTTTATTGTAATTTTATTATCTAATTTTGTAATTAATAGGAGAACTTCTAGCAATTAGGTCTTTAAACATATAAGTGGGGAAGGTAATTTAAAGTTCATCGCTTAACTCACTTGCTTTTTTTTAAGATTGTCATGCATGTCTAAATTTTGCCAAAATAATCTAACTTGCATCATAAAACCAACAATTTGTTAATCCATAAACATTTTTTTCTAAACTCCCGAAAAATCATCTTAAACATTTTTATACTACACGTAGGTTAAGCAAGATTAATTTAGCTAGCAAGACACATAATTGGTCTATAAATAACTTTTGCATGCACACATAATTAGTCCATAAAGCACCCTCTTAGCATTCTTCAGCGTTTCTAGCCCTCTTTAGCACTTTTAATCGCCCTTTAGCATTTAACACCTTTAGCACATTTTGTCCTTAAACATTTTAGCACCTTCTAGCATTTTTTTGTACTTTAGCATATTAGCACCACTTTCATCACTTTAGCATTTTAGCACTTTTAAGCGTCCCTTAGCACCTTTAGCACCCTTCTAGCATTCAATACCTTTCAGCAACCTTTAGTATTTTAAGCACTTTTAAACATTTAGCATTTGGCTCTTTTATTTATTTATAACACCTTTTGTCCTTTTACATTTTAAGCACCTTTTAAACGTTTTAACATTTTATTAAGCAGAAGGAACTTTTATTTTTGCATTTTTTAAACATAATAAATTACCCTAGGTTTGGCAGGACAACCGCAAGTTAGCGGATCTTAGAGGGTGCCTAACCCCTTCCCTCTAGATTAATAAAGAACCCTTACCCAGAATCTCACTAAGTTTAGCAGACCATTAAAATGGAGTTAATGTTTTACTTTAAACTAGTTAAACATTCAGGTGTCCTAATTCACCCAAACTAATTAGGTGGCGACTCCCGCGAACCCTTTAGCACTTTTTGCACTTTTAGCGCCCTTTAGCTTTAAAATTAATCTTTTAGCACCTTTTAGCATTTTTTTAAACTTTAGCACTTTTAGCAATTTTACCTTTTAGCACTTTTACTATTTTAGCACCCTTTTAAATACTTTTTAAACAATTAGCGTTTTTGTTAGTTTATTTTTCTAACATTGCATTTTGAGCAGGGTTCGCTATTTAGAAAATGTCGCGGTCGAAATCGGGCGCGACAAATATCATCAATGAATACAATAACGAACATATCTAGGAATGACTTGAATACTCGGTTCATCAAATCCATAAATACTGCTGGAGCATTGGTCAGCCCAAAAGACAACACTCTAAACTCATAATGTCCGTATCCTGAATGTTGTCTTCGGAATATCTGCCTCCTTTACCCGCATCTGATGATAACCTGACCGCAAGTCTATCTTCGAAAAACACTTAGCACCCTGCAACTGGTCAAATAAATCATCAATCCTGGGGAGGGGATACCTGTTCTTTATTGTTACTTTATTCAGCTGCCTATAATCAATACACAGTCGCAGCGATCCATCTTTCTTCCTCACAAACAGTACCAGTGCTCCCCAAGGTGATGTACTAGGCCTGAAGAAGCCTTTTTCCAACAAGTCTCTCAGCTGCTCCTTTAACTCCTTCAGTTCTGCAGGTGTCATTCTATAAGGAGGAATAGATATGGGTCGAGTATCTGGTAGTACATCTATAATGAAATCTATCTCCCGTTCTGGAGGAAGACCTGGAAGATCATCTGGGAATACACCTGGGAATTCATTAACTACCGGAATTGACCGAAGAGTCAGTACCTCTGCTTCCACATCATGCACTCGAACCAAATGATAAATATACCCTTTCCTAACCATCTTCCTTGCCTTGAGGTATAAAATAAACTTACCCCTCGGCGATGCTGTATTCTATTTCCACTCTATAATTGGTTCGCCTGAAAACTAAAATCAAACTATCTTTTCTCTACAATCGACGTTAGCATAACAAGAAGCCAACCAATCCATACCCATAATAACATCAAATTCAATCATGTATAACTCTATCAAATCTGCTATGGTACGACGACTGTATATAACCACCGAACAATTTCTTTATACTCGCTTAGCTATGACAGAATCTCCTAGTGGTGTAGCTACCTCAAATGGTTCTATCGACTCAGATTCTATTCCGATTCTACTAGCAACAAAGGGAAATATATACGATAAGGTGGAACCTGGATCTATCAATGCATATACGTCTCAGAAAAAGATCGATAATATACCTGTAACCACATTCGGTAACGCCTCCGGATCCTGCCTACTAGCCAAAACATATATGCGGTTCGAGGGACCGCTAGAACTGGAAACTCTTCCATGGCCTGCTGGAATATGAACACCCTGCCCTGCGGGGCGCATAGCTATAGAAGAAGACGAACCAGCAATCGATGCAGTAGGCTGAGCCATACCACCTGTACCACTTCTATAAGGGCATTCTCTCATTACGTGGCCTTGACGGCCGCAAAAAAAAACAAGCACTTGTAGCAAAATGGCATTTCCCAAAATGGGACCTACCACACCGAGAACACCGAGGCCAAGGTGGCCTCGACTGACTAGAACCCCTGTTCATCTGTGAACCTGAAGCCCTGGAGCTCTGACCTGCTCCTGAATACCCTGTGTGGTCAAGCCTCCTACTTGGGATCTGTGAGGGTGCACTATGTGCTGGCTGGGAAGAATATCTAACATGCTGCTGAGGCTGCCCGCCTCGAAACTCACCAGAATATCTAGCCGACCTACCTCTCTTATGCTGGCCTCTGTCGTGATCCCTATCCGGCTGACATCCTCTGTGTCGGTCATCTACCCCCTGTACATATGCATGTATCCGAGCAATATCCATACTTGGCTGAAGAGCCACTGCCATACAACCATCAGTCAAATAGTGATCTAGTCCCATCACATAACGATGCACTCTGCGAGTCTGCCCTGCCACTAATCTAGTCAGCAACTGAACTGCATCTCTCATAGCACTATCCTCCACCCCTGGCTGAAGAGCTGGAGGCTCAGGTGCTGGGGCCTCGGGAGCTGGCGGTGGTGCCGCACTCTGAACCAGAGTCGCTGCTGCTCTAAGCTCCTCTGGAGGTGACAGTGTAGCAGAGCTCGCCGACTGGAGTACAATCTCAGGCATAGACTGGGCACGGGCCCCAGTAACTCTCCGGATCTGACTAGTATCGTCTGCTACTGATTTTCCATTCTGGGCCATTGTCGCTTCCTTTGGCGGCATAGCTGGAAACACAATAATTCATCAGAGGAGGATTATCCTAATAACATAGCTCTATCGCACGATCTTAGAGTAAAAAGAAAAGATGACATCCTAAATGTCCGGCAGCCTCCTGCGTATAAGTATGGTGCACAACATACCCATACGCAAGACTCTACTAGACACGGTCTGTAGACATTCCGAGGACTAACTGTTCTGATACCACTTTTTTCATGACCCGACCCGACGGGCCGAGACTCGGTGCCCTAATTGGGTACCCGTATACGAACCTATTAAATATAATCAGACTGATACCAAAGACAATGTAAAAATCTTGTAAAAGTAAGTTGCTGACTTATAACGCTATATATATCAAAATGAATCTGTCTCCTGAGGAGTCACAGCTAGTCAATCACAACAAAATAGGCAAGCCGACAAGGCTGCCACTATACACGAAAATATCCAAAACGAACCACAACCCACATGTGTCTACCGCGCATGTCTATAGAACTTTAAGAGTATAACAATGAAATATGATGGGACAGGGCCCCGCCGTACCCCTGAATATGCATAAGTCTATAGCAAGGATCTGTACCAAAATGACTAAGCTCCGGAACAATGGAGCTCTCCAAATAGCTGAGCGTGAATCCTAGACTGGAGGATCACCAAACTGAGTACCTGTACCTGCGGGCATGAAACACAGCCCCCCGAAGAAAGGGGGTCAGTACGAAATAATGTACTGAGTATATAAAACATGAAGTACTGTAAAGATGATCATAACTGGCCGAAAGATAACATGAGACAAGTATAATAATCAAAGATACCAACGCAACTGTGCCTTATGAAATGAGAGTCATACATGTCCTTATAATATACCCGTGGATGTCTGTCCACATATATCGTACTCGGTCCCCTAGTGAGGGTTTCAGTGAACATATAATATGTACACATAGTCATGTCCATAGATGCCTGTCCACATAAAATCACCATATCCGTGGATGCCTGTCCACATAAAATCATCATATCCGTGGATGTCTGTCCACATAAAATTATCATATCCATGGATGCATGTCCACATATATCATCATATATATACATGTCGGCCCGGGACTCGTTGAAATAATATAATCACATCAAGCACGAATAGAATATCATGAGTAACCTTATACAAATTAAATCATCATTTGACTCTCAATTGAATGAATAGAATCTATCACTTGTAAAATCAAAGGCAACTATTATATCAAGTATCACTAGGAATTAGGATTCAACGAAATTATGTACGTCTGCCGTACACTTATTTTATATAAGTCATGCCAAAAAGAAGAAAGGATAGTTTCACATACCTTATTGTCGAACTAACCAACTCAATATTTAGAATTCGTCTCAATTAGCACTTCTACCTGTAACAATAGTAACACGTCCGTCAATTCTATGATTACTAGTATACATTATATATCAATGATAACTTCTTTTTATATACAAATTCGGGTAGCACTTCCCATATTTATACACACATCCGCAATTCACAACAAGGTCGATAACATCAATAACCAAGCACTAATTAAGAATATAACCAAAACAATCCCAAATACTCCATATACGTCATCATTATATATTCTTTCTCTTTACATTCATGGAGTACCACAACTACAACAACCAAGGTGATTAATACACCTATTTCTCATGTTAATCCAGCCCCTTAATCCATATTAAAACAGCCTTTAAAAACAGTCCATACTTCAACAACAACGAGAGTTCAAGTCTTATAGTTTGCAACATAACACACTTCTACACCTTAATTCATTTAAGACATATATCCGCAATTACAACAATGTATATGCATGTTCATAGCTTATAATTCCAACACTATAATTCAACAAAACAGCTCTTAAATTCGACACAACAATACCCACGATTTTGGGAAGGTCTCGGTCACAACAACATAATTCCATAACTCTTCTCTTAACTCCTTAAAATCCAATTCATATTTCAACACTTTCATATAACCAATTACAACTTTAAATATCAAGGTTTCCTTCAATTTTTAACATGCAATTAGTGACAATGATAACAACAACAACAATCAAATCCAATGTATACAAAACAGCCCCAAAATCGGTAACAACAACATCAACAACAACCACATGCATTTCCTTTCTTCCCATTTCTCTTAATACAAATTCATCTCTTAACTACAACATCATTTAGCTCCAATTACTTAATGAGATGAAGGAATATTACCTTAACTTAAGACAAAACAGTCCCTAGTTCATCGGCACCTCCTTGCTCCAATGTGCACCATTTTCATCATTTCTTCAAGTCACAATGACATGCATGCTTCCTTTACAAGTTTAAATCCATCTTACTTGCATGTTTTTCTTCCAAATATCTTATCTCCACGATGTACAATTTCCGGGGCAGAATTCGGTCCAACATTACCGAAACATCACTGGTTGGAGAGTTTAACAAGGCTTAAAACTTAATAGAGAACTTAATCTAGGAAAGGGAGTTATTTTAGTCTTCTCTTGACTTATGAGAGATGGTGGAGAATCAAAAATTCTGTGGGAGGGAGGAGAGAAGGGATAGGTGAAGATGTAATTTTAATTAAAGTGTAGAGAATAAGTGGACATGGGCTGAATTTTTAATGAGTGTGTGCATGCCCACAATTTTTGAGGCACAAGTCTCTATAATTTGTCCACTTTTTATCATCCCCCTCCACTAATATTAATCCCACAATTAACTAATCTCTCACATAGTCAGTCTTATGTAAAATCTGAAAATTCCATGTCCAAATTTTATTATACACGACACTTTAGTCCATACCACACTTGTAGTATCCAAAATTTATTCTGGGACTACATCCTTTTGGTACACTAATTTATGTATTAGGATATGTAATTATACTTTATTTCCACTACTCGAATCTTATTTTCTTAGTTACGTTCTTAATCTATTGCCTTAAAATTACAAGGTGTAACACAATGATCTCAGTTGCATACTTCCTCTGGGATAAGAACAACCCACCTGCTTGACGAGTGACAACAATCCCCAAAAAGTAACTCAAGGGCCCCAATTCTTTCATAGCAAACTCAGAACTGAGCATTGTCATGATAGACTGGTGTAATGCATCAGAAGAGGCAGTCAAGATAATATCATCCACGTAGTATATAAGCCAAGGAAGAATCACGATGATATATGAACAATGAATTATCAGACATGTTGTGAGAGAACCCAATAGTCGAAACATAGTCTGCAAACATTTTATACCAAGCCCGTAGAGACTGCTTAAGCTCATACAAAGACTTATTTAAAAAACAAACATGATGAGGATATTTGGTATCCCTGAACTCCAAGGGTTGATACATATAAACTGTCTCATTGAGATCACCATGTAAGAAAATATTTTTCACATCTAACTAATGAATGGACCATGCTTTTGAAAGAGTCAAGCTGAGCACAATACGAATGGTAGCCGGCATGACCACCGAACTAAATATCTCACCACGATCCACACCAAATTACTAAGTCTTACCATCACTTACAAGACGAGTCTTATATCTCGCAAAAGAACACTCCGAATTATCCTTATGAGCAAAAATCCAGATATATTGAATAATATTAATACCATATGGACGGGGCACCAACTCCAACACCTTATTAACAATAAGAGCATAATATTCATTGGTCATAACAATTTTCCAATTTGGGTCATTTAAAGCAGACACAAGATTATGGGGTAAGGGTGATTTAAGAATATTAGAATTTAAATTAAAATATATTTTCGGTTTAGAAAAACTCTGTTGACTATGAGTGACTGGTCTTTGACTCGGGGGAGAATTGGGTGAATTTTAGGACATTTCGGGACACGAGATGGACTGGCGAGCAGCTCGCTGCCCAGAATCGAATCGAGATAGTAAATGATGAATCGTTTCGGGCCGAATCAAGCGAGGATTGGGCGATTATAAAAATGGGCCGTAATCGAGGCAACCCAGTTTTTGGACCCATGATGGTGATCTGTCATGTTAATAGAGAACCAGTGGGAAGTGGGCCCGCTGGCGGATTCAGGGTGCGGGACATGTTCGATAAATGACGGATAATATATGGGGAGATTCCACCATTTAAAAAATTATACGAACTAGACACGAGGCTACTCTCTTTAGCAAACGAAAATTGGGACTCATCAAAAATAACATGGCAACTATTAGACGATAAATAAAAAATTTATAACCACGATGATTAGACGGAAAACCCAAAAATACACAAGGGGTAGAACGAGACTGAAGTTTGTTAACTGTGGTGGATGGAACCAAGGGATAACATAAGCACTCAAAGACCCTAAGATGTGAATACGAAGAAATCTTATTATATAAAATGTGAAGAGGGGACGAATATGCCAAACCTTTGATAGGAAGAATATTTGTTGGACATGATGCCAAAACGAAGGTTGTACGGAAGCATGAATCAATAAAGTTCAGAAAATGTTATTAACGATATGAATTTTGCGTTCGATTTTCCCATTTTGTGAAGACGTATGCAGACAAGAAAAATAAAATTGATCCCATTATTATCATAAAACTCCTAAAACACCCCATTATCATATTCTTTGTCAATATCACATTGAATATTTTTTATTTTCCCTTCGAATTGGATTCTAATAAATGCTCTAAATTTTAAGAAAGTGGAAAAAAATTGAGATTTTTCGCTATCGGAAAATTCCATAAAAATTATAATAATCATCCAAAAATAGAACATAATAACGATGACCCAAAGAACTGAGAACATGAGATGTCCATAAATCGCTATGAATAATATCAAATGACATTAACGTATGAGAATTAGAGTATACAAATGGCAACCTCATAATTTTCCTAACGAACAAGCTTGACAATTCGGAGTACTACACGTACCATTACAAGAAATATAATTATTTTTATTTAATGAAGATAAAATAGACGACCTCGGATAACCTAGACGAGCATCCCATAAGAAAGGAGCAAGGGCTGCAAATGTTGATGGCAAGGCTGGACTCGAGAGACCGAAATACGGCGTGATAGGGGAAATATCTCTCCTACTATCACACATCATTAGAGGAATTCCCATCATGAAATCATTCACAAAAAACTCAAACGGATCAAATTCAATAGAAACAGAATTATCATTGGTGAATTTATGGACATATACTAAATTTTTAATCTATTTAGGGTCATGAAGGGTATTTTTCAAGACAAGAGGCAGATGAGGGGGGGGGGGGGGAGGGACAATGTTTATGACCATAATCACGAATTGAAATTGAATTACCATTACTAACAATTATACCACAAATATTGCACAAATTGAAATAAGATGAGAGAGCACTTAGGTCAAACGTCATGTGAGTAGTGGCGCCGGTGACTATGTACATATTTGGGTCCTGAGGAGGCCGGGGCCCAAGAACCCTGATTTACTGCCCCTTCCCAAAAGGGTGTCGGTGTTTTGCTAATCCATAACTGTTGGGCCAGTGCGAGATGGGCTTGGAAGGCTGTTGGGCAACCTAATTTCACGAAAGCCGGCTGGATGCCGATGGCGTTGGGCCACCTCCCAGTCGGGCCCACGACCGAGGCCAGTGGGACCGATTGGCAGGCCGGCCTACTGCTCTTGGGGCTGGACCCACTACCGCCGTTAACTGCACTGGAACCACCGCGTTTGTCGCCATTATTTTTTCCGTTGTTTTTATGATTATTTTTGCCGCCATCGTAAGCATGTTTTTACCCTAATTATCAACAAAACCTGGAAAATTTATGAAGGACATCATCATGACGATGGGACTAGCATTGGTAGCCGCCTTCTTAGCCAAATCGGCTTCTTCCAAAGTATGCGTGGAGCGGACTTGGACGTTTTCTATTTCAAGAATAAGAGGGATGTGATTCTTGATGTTAGAAACAACATGGGCAGGGTGAAACGTGTTATTAGAAGTAGACATAACAAAAAAAGTAATATGTGATTGAGAGATTCGGAAGAAGGATTTAGGGATTGAAAAATGACACGAAAACCGAGGATGGGTTCTCGGAATTCATGGTGGCCGAAATTTTTAGAGAGGAAAAATTCAATCTAGACTTCTGATACCATGAAAGAAATAATCCCTTGATTATTTTCATTAATGAAAGAGAATAAAGAGAATATATACTTCCATAATAGAAAAATTCTATTCCAATTCAAATCTCAAAACCCTATTCTAGTAATACAAGAATCCTATAATTATGGTAAGTGTCCCATACAATTATTTACACTAAATATGGTAGAAATCGGTTATACTCAAACTACCCTAAACAGTGATATACCATATATGTATATCACGGTATATATGTACATTATAGACCTAACCGAGACCAAATATACATAGGATATACACGTGTATATCTTATGTATATTTAACATTATTCCTAAAGTCGAGACTAAGAGGAAATAAATTAATGCTTCCATAGATTCAATCGTGCTTTACAATTAGACCTTCATACCTGTTTGTTTTATTTCATTTTCTTTAGTTTCTTAATCATCTTCGGGATAAAGAATGAACAAGAGTAGAAACAAAGTTAATTTAAACAAAAAATTGAGGTGGACTCCCTATGCTATAGCACAAGCTAATCTATGAATAGTTTAATCTATTATCAGAACCGTTGCATTTGAAAATTAATTCATATTTGTTATCCAAAGATTATAGAGCCATGAGATGAAAACTATTTTAGAGACTCCTAAGGGTACAATTACATAAACTAATACAAATAATTTGAGTACTCTTAGGATATATTGAATAAGGTGTAATATCATTTTTCATATTGCTTGTTCGAGAACTGACCATCATCTTTGATTGGAATACATATGACGTTAATCTTTCATGGTGACAAATGCTCGTAGTTTTATTACCTTGCTACTTCATATTTTCTCTTGCATATTGGATTGAATTTGAATTTATACTTTCCCATAATTAACTAAAATTATGTGTTACTTCTATATTGGTTATTATGCTATACAAGACCGTCTTTGGACCCGTGCGAGGTGTGCTAGAGCACAGGAGCCTCGAAAAATGAAAAAATTTAGGGCCATTTTTTTCATTTTTTATTAAGTAATATTAGTCAGAATTTACTGTAAAATCCCATAATTCGCAGGTTTTAACCCAATTAAGGACCCACTTTTACGAATTAAAAACAGGACCCCCAAAATGTTTGAAACGACCCTGATGCTATACTTGAGTAACATATAAATCTAGAGAATAAAATTGACACAAAGGAAAAAAAAAAGATTTGATGCATGTATTGAAAAGTTTGTATGCCTAGCAGTGATTGGGATTGAAAATACTTATTTTTAACCCAAAATTAAATTATTCTTCAATTTTATTATCAAAGTCTTTCTGGTGGTTTTTATGTTTTATTGAATTATTTCAATTTCCCTCCTTTTCTTTCTATAATAATAATTAGACCTAAAGGCCGTTCATTTTGACATTTCTATTAAAGTCAAGCTATCATATGCTTATGTTGAACTAACACTTATCTATCTATTCATCTTTATTACTTTCTTTAATTAATATTGCTAGGTCCTCTATGGAACAATAATTCCATCTTTGCTTCTTTAATGTTGCTCAGTATTACAACAATACATTAATGTAGCTAGGTCCTCTATGGAACTATAACTTCATCTTTGCTTCTTTAACTTCATCTTTGCTTCTTTAATGTTGCTCAGATATTGCAACAACACATAGATACAACAATAATATAATACTAACATATCTAGTGTGATTATATCAATAATTTTGTCAAACATTATGACAGAAGAGGGCTTACTACATCAACCATGATTATGCATTAATAGACTTTAAAAAGAATGCTTTGTTTTTACTATATCCGGATTCTCGACGCGTAAGACTATTCGGGGAAAGCGCTCCCTATCAAAGATTTTTACATATTTAGGACTCAAATTCGAGATTACTAATTAAAGAAGGATCAGTTCTTTCTATTGCACCACATCTTTGGTGAATACATCTCCTTTTTCTTTATAAACTTCATATCACATGATTTGAAGGGTCATCAATATAATAGCTGAAGGACAAAATTATCTCATTTCGAATAGATGGGGGAGTGGGGATCAAGACAAAATTTTCATATTCAATTATCATACACTAAATAGATAAAATTTTCATACATCATACATCCTAACCAGTAAATAGAGACAAATTTTTCATACATCATACACTAAATAGAGAAAAATTTCATACATTATACATTCCAATCCATAAATCGAGACAGAATTTTCATACATCATACACTAAATAGACAATTTTTTCATACATCATACACTAAATAGAAAAAAAATTCATACATCATATATCCCAATCCGTAAATCGAGACAGAATTTTCATATATCATACACTAAATAGAGAAAAATTTCATACATCATACATCCCAATATGTAAATCGAGACAGAATTTTCATATCATACACTAAATAGAGAAAAAATTCATACATCATACATCCCAATCCGTAAATCGAGACAGAATTTTCATACATCGTACACTAAATAGACAAATTTTTCATACATCCTAACCGGTAAATCGAGACAAAATTTTCATACATCATACACTAAATAGACGAAAAAGTAAGAAATTAATTTTGGTTAGAATGATACAGATAGTTTAAAATATCCTGATTCCATTCTTTTAACATTCCTTTTTCTCTTCTAGTTCTCTCCATATTAAAAAATAAGTAATTTTTTATATTTAATAATTAAGTAAAAGAATGTTATTTAAAAATTATTTTAAAAAGTCTAGAAAAACATGATGGGAGTGGGGTTTGACTGGGGAGTGGAGTGTCGAGGGTGGCAGGGGTGAGGATTGGGCATAGTTGGGGAATATAGAGGAGATGATGAACTTGAAATGCATATTTATAAAACTTGTTTTCCTACTTTATATTACCGTCTGGCCATAAAAAAAATTGAAATAAATTTTTACTTTATTTGAAAATCAGCGTTGACTATGAAAATTTCAAATCCAACTTGAAGCTGTATTTTAAATTTCGAGAATAGCTTATGACTTGTTTTTCAAATCACTTTTCAGTTTTTACTTTTGAAGTTGTATTTAAATACATTCAAATATGAACATAATTTCAAATATTTTTCACTAAAAGTATAACTAAACACGACTCTATCTAATTCTCCAACTCCATATATTCCAAATAAAAATAAAAAATATTTAAAATTTATCGCCAAATACTTACTAAAAACACTATAAGAAGAAAAACATTCGTCAACAACGCATTTTTTGTTGTCATATGTTGGATATTATTGTCAAAAATACTTTTCGCAACAATAAAAACTGTTGCATGTCATTGCAATAACCTCATATGCGAAAAAAATTCGCAACAACAAGTTGTTTTTGTTGTCATTTACGTTTTTAGCAACAATATATTAAATTTTTATTGTCATTTATATTTTTAGCAATAATATATTTATTATTACTAAAATTTTATTGCAAATTCTATAACCCAAGAATTGATGCCAGAAAATGCTGACAATCAATTGAAAAATCATTGCATACTGACAGATCACTTTACCTGTCAAGTGCATCATATTGGCAGATAACAGTCGCAGATACGATCTGGCTATTTGGATCTAAAGTATCAATTTCAAGAAATATTAAACTAAAAAAAAGTTATTGCTTCCTATTAAGACAAGTTGCTTTCCAGTTGTACTTATCACAAACTTATTTTGTAACTTTTTAGTAGTGAAATCAAAATTAGATTAAAATAATTAATGAGAACTTAATTCAGTCATCTCCAAAGCAAAGATGTTTCTGTTGATCATATATACTTCCAACTATAATTTTAGATATATCCGCTTACATGTTCATCACACACATACATAGATGCGGCAAAATAAATGGTTTTTGCAATTTCTAAGGACAAATGTGTAGAATAGTGTAAATCTCCTTCATGGAGTTCTCTTATTAATGTAATATATAGAGTATACAATTGTTCTCCTGATAGAAGTAGAATCTCCATTTTACATTAATTACACTAAATATTTATTACAGAATATATTCACTATCACACTCCCTCATTCGGAGCGGGAGGGGCCGGACGTTGAGACTGAATCTGCAGTCAAAGAACAGTTGCCGAGGAAACCCCTTTGTGAATATATTTGTGTAATGATACGAAGAAGGAACATGCAACACCCTAACGTGACCCATTGTAACTAGTGATAAGGAGTTGCGGAAAAGTCCCCGAGAAAAGGAAGAGACTTTTTCCGGAAGAGCAGAGGGGACAGTCTTTGGCCCAGGTAAAATAAAACCTGGCCTCTTTCTCACAAACAAAGTGAATATCCATCTCAATATAATTGATTCACTGATGTTGAACCGGGTTATAAGACAAGTAGACAACAAATATGTTATCACAGTAAATCAAATCTATCTTACGAATGGGACAATGAAGCTCAAGAAGGAGATTTCGGAGCCAACATAGCTCGGCAAGAATGTTCGCAATGCCTCAATATTCTGATTCTGCACTCGAACGGAAAAGCGTGGCTTGTCGCTTGGTAGACCACGATATAATATTATCCCAAAAAAATACACAATAGTCGGACGTAGAGCGACGGGTGTCCGGACATCCTGCCCAATCTGCGTCTGTGTAAGAGAGCAATCTAGTCGGTGTTGAGGGATATAAATAAAGTCCATAGTCAAGAGTGCTCTTAGCGTACAAAATACGCTTAAGAGATGTAAAGTGTGGCTCCCTAGCAGTGTGCATGAACAAGCACACCTGCTGAACCACATATGCAATATCTGGCCGAGTGAAAGTGAGTTACTGAAGAGCACCTGTGAGACTCCTATAAAGAGAGAGATTGCTGACCGGATCCCCGTCATCTGCATTGAGTTTGGACTTGGAGTCGACGGGAATGGGCACGATCTTGCAATTTGCCATTTTATCCCTGTAGACGATCTCATCTACATACTTGCGCTGACACAAGAACATGACATGTGCGGATCTGGTCACTAATATCCCCAAAAAATAACTTAACTTACCCAAGTCAGTTATAGCAAATTCAAACTTGAGTAGAGCAATGATCTCGTGTTTCAGTCAAGAAGCTGTCAGCACAATATCATCCACATATAACATAAGGTAAGTTGTGTCAGTACCTCGATAAAAAATGAATAATGAATGATCACTATGGGTGGTCAGAATGTGTATGTCGACCGAAGTTGGCGGTGGGTGTTACTCAGTTATCAAAGTTGTCGGAATGTGCTCGTCTTGTTTTGCTCATCTCGTCTCCTCTAATAGCAACTGGGAACGGATTTTATTGAAGTTCGGTAGGAGATCAGATTGGATCATCGTAGCAAGGGTGTTGTAATCACCTTTTGGTAAACCATAAGTTAATTGCAGAACCATCTTTGTGTCTGAAATAGGATTGCCTACATTAGATAATTGATCAACAATCAATTTTAGACGTTTGCAGTAATCGGTCATGTTTGCAAAAATTTTAATACGGGTGGTGTTGAATTTCTCCTCAAGATACATGACACGTGTATGTTTGTTGTCTTGAAAAATCTCTTCTAATTGTGTCTATAACTCATGGGTCGTAGCTCCGGTCTTCATAATAGTATGAAGTAAGCCCTTGGAGATAGTTCCATAGATCCACTATTTGACGATGACGTCAAGACGCCTCCATGTCACGTCGTCGACGTCAGGAGTACGGGATAAGTGGTATCAATATGGTCAAGCACGTTATAAGCACATGCATGAATATGAAATAGTTCAACTCATGGCGTGTCTTGTCCATTCTCCTGATAAAGAATCAACATTATGAAGTTCTTAATATTGATTATAACGAAAGTCGGATGAAAAGTGGTAGGGCTGGAAGAGGGAAAAGGATTTGTGATGTCTGAGGAACGAGAAACGGGAGAATCCATTAGGGTAGCCGAAAATATTTGGAAGAATATCGGGTAAGGGGCTGCCGTATTTCAACTGCATAACAGTGGTATACAGTTCTGCGTGTGTGATAAGTGTTCCGGGTGATGTATATCACATGTATACCTGATGTATACGGACCATAATTAGGGAATATATGGTTATGGGCCATATACGATACGGCCGATATTTCAGTTTTTATCATGAAATCTCCTTAGTATTACTTTATTCTTCACCCAAGAGACATGTTGGCCCAGAGTATCATGTTGAATAACATGTTACAACTTACTCTTTAACATTTTGTGTGAGATCACAGAAGTTACAATAATTATTAGACAGGATACCTATAATTATATCCATGCATTATTTTGCCGACAGAAATTCATTTATTATTTTGCCGACAGAAATTCATTTATTATTTTATTGTCAGGCAGGGGGATAAATAATACAGAGGAGATAAGCAGGGCAAGTTACTTCATCTTTGCTCTTTCAGTTTCAATAATCTGTGTATCAATCAATTTCAATACTTAAATTTAGCACTTTCAATTAATAAGTTATTTTCAGTTAATTAGCCAATCAAATCAGAAGTTCCAGTTTCGAGATTTGGGTATGAAAAAATTCCTATTAGAGACTACTTCCCCCCCTAAGTGATCCTTACGTTACGCAAATTTGGATTAATCAGGATCTCAACGCTAGTATCGAATACCGGGTAAAAAATAAAAATCTAGAAGAAAACAAGATCGACAAATCAACTAATACTCATTTTTGGGAATGATAAAATGAAAATTATATTACGGAAATATGGTCCAATTTACTCCTTTACTCTTGAATACTATCTACATTTAACACCTATTATACTATCAAAATAATAACTGATTGGTCATAGGTTCAAATCCTATTTAGAGAGATTTAATTGATTCTATACTGTTAGCAAAGTTATCAAAATCAAAAGATGACTACAACTTCACTAATGAATTCACACACATTTCAATTTTTTTTAGAAGAATTATGATAAATTTATGGGAAATTTTTAATTTTTGAAACTTGTTTTCCTCTTTGATGAGATATAGATATAGAGATATAGATATACCACATATATACAATGTTAATTAGATATTTTGGGATTAATTAGATATTTTGTAATATTGTTAGTAGGACATTATTAGTGGGTAAGTAGTATAAATACACCATTAATCTCTTGTAATTAGATTGAGCAATTAATAAGAAATAAGCTGAAGAACAACTTTGCTCCCCAATTGCTTCCTCGACTTCTCTTCTTCTCTTTCGATCTCTCACTTCCATTTCTTCACTAAATTCAGTTTCACCTGCAAATTTAATATGGTATCAAAGCCTACTGATTCGTAAGGCCTGCAATTGAAATCGAAATCACAGAGAAAACGAAGAAGGACTGGATTCAGTCAGTTGAGATCTTCGATTTGTAGAGTCGAGGCAATTGACGAAGAATACAGGCGTGTGATCGAGGAATCAGAAAATCAGACAACATGTATGCATCTGAAGATCGAAAACTGAAAAACTGAATTGTGGAGAAAAGAATCGCGATTTTCAGAAAAATCGAAATCGCGATTTTCGACTGAAAATCAGAAAATCGAAATCGAAGAAACTGCAACTGTTGTGAATCGATTGAGATTAAGCGATTGATTCAAATCGAAGGAGTTCCTTATGAAAATCAAAATTGCGATTTCCTTCGAAAAATCACAGAATCGAGGGAATTTTCTTCTGAAATTCAGAATTGAAATCGAGGAACATTAAGATTGAGAGAATCGAAGATCGATTCATTTTATTTGTTCCGCTATGGAGATGCTATCGTTTTCTACGGATACATTCAGTCTTTGGCTATCATTGCGACGTCGAAGATCGCCGCGAATGTGTGTACGTCTGAGGTATGTTAGCCAGCGTTTCGGATCAGAAATTCAATTTCATTTTCGTATTGTTCTGTGTTGGTGTATCATTCTGTATTGTTGAAGTTGCATTTGTGTTGGTGAATTGACGAATTGGAGAAAGTTGTTGTTCGTCGATTTTGTGTTGGTGTTAAATTTGCACTGTGTTGGTATTATTGTTACATCTGGAAAATGTTAAAATGAATCTTTGGATTCTTTGGCTTGTGAATAAGTTTGATGTTGTGTTGGTCAGTGACTGAAATTGTCGCTGATGTTGTGTTAGTTCCTATTATGTGTTAGTGTTGTGTTGATGTGTTGGTACTGCTGGAGTTTTGGCTAATGGAAATAATATTGGTGTTATGGATGCTAATGAAGATCTATGGATTGAGAAGACCATATAATAAGAAATGTCTATCGATAGAAGGATCGAGGAGTTCTTAGCGACAAATAGACTAAGAATTGAGGGATACTTCGTCGAAGACAATATGTATTGTGTGAGATTGCGTGATGAGAATCGAGGGATTCTCTAGTCCAAGCGAGGCTAGAGAACGAGAGGTTCTTGCCGCTTATTAAAATAGTTGGCGTGATGAGAATCGAGAGATTCTGCAGTCGAATGAGACTAGAGAACGAGGGGTTCTGCCGTCGTTTTACATAAGGAGAATCGAGAGATTCTTTAGTCGAGTGAGACTAGAGAGCGAGGGTTCTTCATCTATTGATATGGGAGTTAAAACTCCTACTTGTTTTGCAACAATCGATGTTCTGTGCAGTGCGAATCGCTATTTTTGTTTTTGCCTACTGTTATTAAAATACTGCTCAGATTTGTAGAACACAAGGATATTTTGGCATCCAGAGATGAGCTTGCTCTATTTGAGGGTTATTAATCAAGACTAGCTGTTGTGTACTATCTAGTATGCTTGTTTAGTGAGATGTTGGATAGTATTCTTGATATTAGAAATTTAACACCGAGAAAGAAAAGAAGAAACAAGCTTGGATGCTATGTTGCGACTCTTATCGACTTTGAAGTTCTGGAGTGCGGAATGTGCATCCTGATGAGCTCTGATGTCGAGTTATTCTTTGGTGTTTTGTTTTTGGCATCTTCTTTGTTGGTGCGGTATGTTGTCACTCTCTTCGGACTTTGTTGTCGATGTTCTTTGATTGAATATACAAATCTGGAACAAGGAAGCGATATACCATTGTGAAATTAACAAAGAAGAAAGATGTACTTTGGGTGAAACGGATACATACACACTAGCGTGAAAAGAGAAATATGGGATATGATACCCAAGTAATCAAGTTGGGTCATTCGAGCATATTTAAAGCAAAAACATATGTAGAAGAAGCATGAATGACAAGAGAAGTCGATGAATGTCGCGAGGACTCACATAGATCCATCTATTGTGACTTTTGTTGCGTAACATTCGAATGATGACAATGAAAATGATCTACTCCGGTCTATGTAAGCTTTTGGAGACTGGTTGATGGAAGTGGTCTTTCCCAGTTTAGAGACGAAGATATCACTTTCGCTTGGAGACTATTATGATGACCCTCTTGTTTTAAGATATTTGGAGTGGTGGAAGGTGGCGGTGCTTGACTTTATATTGGAAGGATTGGAGCTAAAGCTACTGCTGCTACTATTGTGTTTGAAGGTGTAGGTCTTAACCAATAGAGATCTGGGATTACTAATGTTGATATTATAATGGATATTGGTGTCGAGATTTTGAAGTCCCTGGGACATTGCTTCAATCATTGTTTTG
Organism: Przewalskia tangutica; assembly: GCA_029844215.1. Lineage (NCBI taxonomy): Eukaryota > Viridiplantae > Streptophyta > Magnoliopsida > Solanales > Solanaceae > Przewalskia > Przewalskia tangutica. The sequence goes on from CM056720.1 coordinate 2,468,749, forward strand.
ATTTTGGAGCTTGAGCTGAGATATAGATATAGAGATATAGATATACCACATATATACATTGTATATATGTGATTAATTAGATATTTTGGATATTAGATATTTTGGGATTAATTAGATATTGTTAGTAAGACATTATTAGTGGGTAAGTAGTATAAATACACCATTAATCTCTTGTAATTAGATTGAGCAATTAATAAGAAATAAGCTGAAGAGCAGCTTTGCTCCCCAATTGCTTCTTCGACTTCTCCTCTTCTCTTTCGATCTCTCACTTCCATTTCTTCACTAAATTCAGTTTCACCGGCAAATTTAACACTCTTCTATTAATTATTTGAACAAAAATAGAAGAAGAGAAGTTTCAAAAGGAATAAGAAAACAAGAAAATTATTCTGAAAATAGGTGAATCTTGAATGATTTTTACCCTTTTTGGTGGGTTAAATTAGAAGAACCCCACAATGATTAAGAAACTAAGATGCATGCTTATCACTTTGTTTAATTATTTGACAGTTGCTTCCACTTAATTAAGAGATGCTGATACCAGGGATTCTTTTCTTATTTTTTATATTGATGTTATGCATAAATATATATTTTACATTGTAAGTGTATATAAAATAAACCAATTCATTTATATTTCATTTGAATTTCCGTTACGGGCTGGGGGTAATTTAAATAACTTTACTAATGGTAGGGATAAATTTGTTTTCAATAATATAACGATAAATTAAATATACATAATATTCTAAAGAAGCAGTAGCAGATCCAAGGCATTAGGCTACGGAATCCAGAAACCAATTAGTTTTTGTTCATATTCTGAATTTGTGTTAAATAAATTATTAAATAATTATAACTTTTGTTCATATTCTGAATATGTGTTAAATAAATTATTAAATATTATTCTAAAGTAATATGACATTATTATAGGAAGTCATAAACTTTAAATTCTGAATTATCATGTGAAAAAAAAGAGTAAATTTGACCCTTTGCTCCATTACTATTATGCAACTTTTTCTTTGTAGGCGTTTTGTCGTATTCGTATACGCAGCGGAATTTGAAAATTTATATTTCAAACCCGACATGACGGTCAAACTGTAGTATGATTATATAATGTACAATAACACAAAGCAAGAATGAAATACTTCGAACGAAGACTTACATTTGTAGTTAGCAATCTGAAACCTTAAAGCTTTGTGTAGTCCGAGGGTGCGCACACAAATGTCCCTCGATTTGCAAGTCAAGAACTTTGATGTAATTTTCTAACTCTTGGAATGCTAGGAATTCCAGCAGATTCTTAGAAGATAATACTCTCTTAATTTTGGGATGAAGAAATGGAAAGGGGAACCCTCTTATTTATAGCTGAAGAGGATAACTAGGGTTTCCCATGGGCCAGGCCCAAAAGATCGATCGGTTAAATTCGGACCCAGCTGGGCCTTCAGCCTCAGTGGCGCTGCGTAAGTGGCGCGACCACAGTCAGCCCAGCGGCCGCTGCCTAAGTGGCGCCGCGACCAAGAGCGCGCGCACGAGTCGAGATCCGCGGCCCTGTCCCATTTTTTGCCTCATTTTTCATTTCTTTCTAATGTCTCGATCATCAACCGAACATATATAATCTCTTCTCTAATTACATTCTTCAATCGACGGAACATTTGACTTAGTGTTACCCTTCAGGCCTTTACATATCGACACTAATAACATTAGAGTCTTCACGGAACTCCTAGACTGCGCCGGAAGACGAACTCAATATGTAAAGTTTAGCTACACGAAACATGTGAATTGAACCTCTATGTGGGAAGATAAAATCCTTTCATTCACGACACACTCAATCAAGCTTAGGATTTGTCAAGTGTCTATCAAAATGGCTTGATCATTATTTTTCATTTATATTAGTTGACAACATGACCATATCAAAGACATGTCCATTGCGTTGGACAACGACTTAGTCAACCTAATACCATATGAGAATATGAGTGTTCTCTCGAATATACATTCGAGGAATGAATCTTAATCTTGGCTCAACTACTACCTTTAATCTACTTCGCAATGTCGACGTATGACATATCACCGATATTCCAATCTCGATGATCATTAGTCGAGACAGTTTAAGAGTTTACGTTATAATATTAATCTCTCACATTATTAATAATCACGTAAACTCTATGAATCCATTTATAGGATATTATAAACAATTAATTAATAATTCAATAAATACAAATACCATAATATCAATCATCATCAATATATAAATATGAATGTGTATAAAGTACTTTTTTCTTAATACTATACTTTCATTCTTTTAGAGAACAAAGATCTCTAGTGATATTATCAAGAATCCAAAAAATCAATAATGCACTATTAATTGTGGTTAAGACTTGTTTTTTTGTTAACTTTAATGATAAACCCTTCACGAATAGAAAAATATTGGCTTAATGGAGTGGCTTACACGAATAAATTTTAATAAAAGACCTTAAATTTGTGTAACCAATTTTATATGTATTCTTATACAACTAATCCCATTAAAGATTATTTAATTTTTTCTTTTGGGGAAGGGGACAGAATAAATATTAAAGTATGCGAAAATAGTATTTTTTGTCCCTATGATATTAGTTAGTTTTTATTTTGATCTTCTGATATATGATTCAATAAATTTAATATTTAATTAATTAAAATATGTGTTATTGATTCCTTTATACGGGCAATATATTATATTTAAACTATTTTACAATTATATTATCCTCATATATGGAGTACTCATACAAGCTTAACATAACATATTGATCCTTCAATTACTAGAAGGATTCTTGAAGCTATAAATAGATGAATCATTGCATGTAAGTATTACCAAAAAAAAGAGAGAGAAAATACTAAAGCTTTCTTATATCATGGGTAAAGAAACAAATGGAGAAGCAAGAATAAATGAAGAAATAACCATGAATCTCAAAGCCCAAGCAGATATGTGGAAGTATGTGCTTGGTTTCACAGAAATGGCTGTGATTAAATGTGCCATTGAGTTGGGAATTGCTGATTTTTTGGAAAGAAATCAAGAACCTGTTAGCCTAAACCAATTATCGGTTGCACTTGGTTGTTGCTCTTCTTCCCTCTATCGTATCCTAAGGTATGATTAAATAGTTTGTAATTTGTCAACACCCAATTTATGTGACGGTGTTTAGCTGGAAATAAAGTTTAGAAAAAAAAAATTATATTTGAAACTTGCGTCCTCAAACAAGTAGGTACTAATTAATAAGTAGTTTATTTATTTGGTTGTAAAATCAACTCATTGAGGGATCATCGAGGGTTATAGTGAAGTGGTAAGTACAACTACTCATCCATGCATCCTTAACCAAAAGTTTCGGGATCGAATCCTAAGTATGAAGTCGTCTTTAGTAGAAAATGATTTATCTTCCAAGTCCCAATGCGGATCATCATTTGTTCGAATTAGATACTATAGCAAAATGATGTTACAGAGATACAGTGTATAACATTAGAGATGAAACATCAGTTCTAAAAAACTTTGTTGTAAGTGATAGTTATTATAGAGAAATATGACTCATGTTCTAAAATAAGAATGTTAATGATACGTACATATCTATATGTCTAAAAACTGTTTTTAATAGGTTCTTGATCAACCGTGGAATATTCAAGGAGACTGTAACCGAAAACGGCGAAACCAGCTATGTTCAAACACCCCTTTCCCGCCTTCTCATTAAAGAAGGCGGAAATAGCATGGCTGCTTTCGTGCTATTTGAAAGCAGCCCTGTGATGATAGCACCGTGGCACAATCTTAGCGCACGTATTTCGTCAAAGGAGAATAATACGCCAGCATTTGATGCAGCGCACGGTAAGGATGTTTGGAAGTATGCGGAAGCTGATCCCGGACACAGCAACCTCCTAAATAACGCGATGGCATGCGATGCAAGGGTGGCCGTATCAGCAGTTATCGACGGTTGCCCTGAGATATTCGAGGGGATCGACACATTGGTGGATGTTGGTGGTGGCGATGGCACAGCTCTTAGACTATTGGTGGAGGCTTTTCCTTGCATTAAAGGGATTAATTTTGATCTCCCACATGTTACCTCAGTTGCTCCTCATTCTAATGATGTTTTACAGGTTGGAGGGGACATGTTTAACTATGTTCCCAAAGCTGATGCTGCTTTCCTCAAGGTAAGTGGATACTCAATTCTTTTGGACACAAAATTTAAGAAATTAAGAAGACTTTTGAATTTTGTTGTCTAAAATAAGCTAAAGATATTTGTGCGGTTATAGATCATCTCATTAAACGTAAAATGTAAAATTTAAAGTTAAATTGTTGTCAAATAAGTAAATGTTTCATTCTTTTTGGAACTGACTAAAAAGGAAAATATGTCATATAAATTGGGACAGAGAAAATATTTAATATAGTATTTATTTTAATGAATTGAATTTGTTTTAAAATATTTGTAAAGAAAGTTAGTTTTCTTATAACATTGGTGTCCGGTTAACTTGTGAATACCTTGACTGATTTCATGGGATATTGCCTCTCATCAACATGATTGTGGATAACTTCGTCCACCAAAACTTGAACAAATATAAAACTATCACCTAATATTTGAGTTTTCTAAATATATTCTTATAATGCCCCAACTAGTGGAGTGTAATTCAGTGAAACCTTTAAAGGAGATATAAAAGGCAGTTTATATAATGATTTAAGGTTGTTATATGTCCTTTTTAAAAATTGTATAAAATCTTAAAAAACATATAATATTGGACTGAAATTTGATTTTTCTTAGTAGTGTTTTTAATTTGCATAATCTCAGATTTGTTGAATGTATTATATTAGTGGGTTTTGCATGACTGGGGAGATGAAGAATGCATACAAATCTTAACAAAGTGTAGAGAAGCAATTCCAAATGACAAAGGAAAAGTGATAATATTGGAGGCTGTGATTGGTGAAAAAGAAGAAATTAAAGGAAATGAGAAGCTTAAGGATGTGGCTTTAATGTTAGATATGGTGATGATGGCTCATACAAGCAATGGAAAAGAGAGAACTGCTAAAGAATGGGCTTATGTTTTGAATGCAGCTGGATTTAGTAGACACACTATCACTCACATTAATGCTGTTCAATCTGTTATTCAAGCTTACTCTTCTTGATTATTATTATTACTACCTCGACATTCGAATTCAGAATTTGACCTCTATGAATTCAAATTTTAAGGTTTTTAATATTGAATCTGTTGTCGTGAATTACATTCCATATCAAAAGTACTAGACTATTGGTTCAGATGAACTCACTGTGTATGTGACCGTGACTGATCTACTTTAAGTAGTTATAAGTGACTTAATTGTGTAAATATATTTTATACCATAAGCTTACTCATAAAATCTCTATAGACAAAATAAATAGGTCCTTAGTTTTATGATATATTTAAAATAATCTGTTAAATATATTCTCCAGCAATTTTGGTTCATTGAGTTTGTCAAAAGTGCGAACTATTTATCTAAGTAAAAATATTCAGTAATTCTAATTGTTAGATTTATTGATAATTACAAAAAAAGAAAAATAATTTAATGGAACTCATATTTCGAAGTGCAGTCTTTATATTTTTTGTACTTTGTATTTATTCCTCGTGTTTGGTGTAATTTCTGTTAATTTTTTTTATTTGTTTCTGATGACTGGTGTAGTTTTTGATATTTGACAAGACTCATGATGTTTCTAATTATACTTATTTTTCTAATTTTTTTAATTAAATCTAATACTCAAGATTTAGTAAGTATTTGATGAAAACTAAAAATACTGAAAAGGAAAAATCGTGGAGCTAGAAGAAGAAGAAGAAAATGTCTACACTCATTGAGTTTTCATTTGTTTGTCTTTAATCCTCCAATTTGTTAAATATTATGATATTACTGGCTCCGCCCCCGGTTGTTCATTTATTAAAAAGAGAAATAGTCTCACCGTCTCAATTTATATGATATTTTTTATTTTTCGAGAGTCAATGTGACTAAACTTTGAAGTTAAATTGGATTAGATTAACTCAATATTTTGAAATTACAATTTATATATATATTTAAAAACTACACAAAAAATATTATAAGTTGCAATGTGGAAAATGTTGGCATGCAGTTTAAAAAGTGAAATCACATAAATTGGAAGAGGATTATTAATGAGTTTATATAGGTTGAATGTGCTCTCCCACTTAATAGGTTAGTCTTTTGGATTCCGCTCTCCTCTTTGGTGTATAATAATCCGTGTCCTCCACAACCCCTTATCTAAGGTCATGTCCTCAGTATATCTCATCTAATCACCTCTCCCCAATACTTCTTAGGCCTACCTCTACCCCTCCTGAACCCGTCCATAGACAACATCTCACACCTCAGCTCTAGGGCATTTACGCCTCTCCTCTGCACATGTCCGAACCATTTCAACCTCGCTTCCCGCATCTTATCCTCCACCGAGGCCACTCGCACTGTCCCAGATATCATCATTTCTAATCCTATCCCTCCTTGTATGCCCACGCATCCATCTCAGCATCCTCATCTCCGCAACTTTCATCTTCTGGATGTGCGAAGTCTTGACTGGTCAACACTCCGCCTCATACAACATAGTTGATCTAACCACCACCCTATAGAACTTGCCTTAAGTTTTGGTGGCACCTTTTTATCGCACAAGACTCCAGATACGAGCCTCCATTTCATCCACCCTGCACCAATATGATGTGTGACATCGTCATCAATCTCTCAATTTCTTTGGATAATAGACCCGAGATACTTGAAGTTTCCTTTCTTTGGAATGACCTAAGTATCAAGCCTCACCTCGCCTGTCTCATTGTCTACCGGGTTCTAACATGAAAAAGGTAAAGGAACTGATTCTGTCTAATTCTTATTTTAATCTGCTTTGTTTTGAAATAAGAATTAAAAAAAAAGCATCTTAACTATACAAGCTGAAATATTCATTTCGATATTTTCCAGAAAACTCTCTCAAATGTACAGTGTATGTAATGAGGCAGACAGTATAATATAAGCTGCTCCAGTCTTCACTTTAGTTTAGAGAGATTCACCTCAGGGACTGAAAGCAAATGAATGTGAATTTATAATAGAGACATTTTTCAGACTGGAACAGATGAAGAGTGTGATGAGGCAGATGGTAAAATCTAAACTGCTGACGTTCTTGCTTTGGTATAGAGAGATCCACTTCAAGGACTGAAACAGTGAAGGTGGTTTTAATACATCAATATGTTCTGTTGAATCCACACAAAAAAAAAAAAGGACCAAAAATGTTAGATTTTATATCCATTAGTATTTAGGCATTAAATGAACTTCGTGGATGTGGCACATGAACTTGGTCTTAGTTCCCCCAAAACAACCATCTAAATCCTTAAAGTTGTCATTCATGGGTGGGAGAAGAAAGAACTTGAAGGTTTCACTTGCTAAGGCTCAATGTGAAGGCTGCTTCTAAGCTCTACAATTTTCAAATTATTAAGACCTCACAGATATATATATATACAACAACATACCCAGTGAAGTCCCACAACTTGGGGCCTGAGGAGGGAGAGTGTACACAGACCTTACCTCTACCTTGGTAAGTAGAGACGTTGTTTCCGAAAGACACACATATATATATATATATGGCCGCATTTCTGTTCCTTAAGTGACGCATGGGCTATAGAATTGGTATTGAAGTTCATATGTTTATCCTTTGTAATGTTTCTAAAGCTTGCTTACTTCATTTTTGCAGGATCGTCATGCTGATGGAAGTAGTATGTGTTAGTTCTTTCATGACAGTCTATATTGGTGAGTAACCTCCTTTAGGGCTTGCTTTTAACAAGAGTCAATTTCCCTGATAAAATCTATCGTTTTTAAACCCCTCAACCGTCTAGGAAAGGCTCCTGCAGAATTGCTTGCTAGAGAGATGATGTTACTTCATATTTGAGAAATGAAAATATTTTTTCTGGCTTTTAAATCACCTATTAGAAATTCCAGCCTGTTCTATATATATTATTAGAAAGTACTGATGCAAAAGAAAGTCAATTAAACCTTCTACTCTCTGCAGGTTGTGTACACCAATACAATTCATTGAATTCCCACCCTGATGGTCCGATGCTTCGGGCTTCTGTACCTGTACCGGCTTGAGCAGCCGAAATATTGATACTGCTCGTCCAGTGAGTGATGACACTAGCGTGTAAACTGCAAAAGGGTCTTGCTTGCTAGGCTGAAGGCAAGGAAGGCTAGTGCGGCAACTGACAACTTTACCTTTCCTCTAAGGCTCCCTTTAATTATACATAAGATGTAAGAATAAAAATGGGGAAAAAAAAGAATTAGGGAAACATGACCTTATAAGATCTTAGTGGAGGTACCATCTGTTTAAGATGATCATCCAGCTTTTCTGTCCTATTAGTAGGGGCGTTAAAGCTTGGCCCTGATTCTATCATTTGATCACTCATGTAAGTGAGTTTTGACTAACCGAGCAATAGTATCCGGTAGCAACTGAAAGGGGAAAAAAATCAAAAAGAAGAACTCATAGATGCTGAGAACAGTATTGCATACACTAGCACTCACATCTTTCATGATTCTCTCGAGAATTTTTTTTCTGAAAGAAAATTGATAATTGTATCATATGGGACTGCTGATAATGAGATCAGCCATCTTGAGTAGTCATTAATCACTAGAATTTGGGATTATGTTTTGAATGTGATGAAGTTAACTAGTCGTCTTGGTTCTGACAGGTAGATCTGGCTCACTTATTGGCAACTCGAGCTCAGGAGTTGAAATTGAAAGCATCAAAAGAGTGACGAATTATCCAAGTCCGATAAGCACAAAATATATCCCTTGGAACAATTAAACAAGTAAAAGATTTCATGCACAAATATTAATCATTATTATTAAAAGAAATTACGTACGTATTATCTTTATTTCATCTTATCGTATACGATTACTATTTTAGGAGTCAAATAATTTTTTATTCAGAATTCTTATTTACCTTGAGTGCTTCAATTATAAAATTGTGAATTATAGTGTTTTTAAAATTTAAGAGAATAGTCTTTTCCAGAAATGTGAGGTAAGACTGCGTACAATAGACCTTTGTGGTCCGATCCTTTCCCGAACCTCGCGCATAGCGGCAATTTAGTGCACCAGGCTGCCTTTTAGGTACATATAAAACTAGGGGTGAGCGGGTCCGGATACCCTAATTTTTTTGAACTACCGGACCCTACCCAGTAAAAGATTGGTTCCTAAAAACCTACCCGTAGCAATCATTACCCGAACCCTGTACATTTTGTGTTGCTTAAAGAGATATATCTTATTATTGATTCACGAAGCACTAAACAAACCGCCTGGAATATGAGATGGCAATTTTGGATTAATTAAACAACTGTAGTGCACATTGTGTCCAGCAGCCCCAAATCCAAATTCATTAACGATGGTCTTCCTCACACAAGTAGAGCCATTACTTGGAATAACGTCGCAACTGAGGTTATCTGAATAGCCACCTCATGCGCGAAATAGATGCAACCATCAGAGAGCTGCTTAGTTTCCAATTTAACTTCAGAAAGAGATGTTGATTTGTAAAAAAAGGCAACTAATTCGTCATTTGGCATTTCATCAGACACACGTCGTACATGTTTTGGATGCATAATTTTCTATACAGAGCAAGAGTTGATGGATACAAAGAAAACTGAATCTCTTCCTTGTCAGCTCGATTTTCCTCTGGTCCATCGGCATAATCATAGGTTCCGGGTATCGGTTCCGGGTCCGAATACCCTGTCTCTATTTACCGGAACATCGGTTTCTAATTTTACTATCCGGAACCTATCCGTTATTATAATATATCTACTCGAAACCTACCCGTTAGTGTCGGTTCCGGTCGGGTATTTGGGTACCCTGTACCCGTGCTCACCCCTATTTTTTAATAAAACTGGTTAACTACGCCAAAGTAAGATCCAATAGATAAATTTAGTTTCCTTCAAGATCCTACTTGTCATGCTGGCTTAAAGTGCATGTCATCTCTTGTACGAGCCCATTCGAAGGCAAACACCATTATACATTCTATAATACAAAAATACTTACACCATCCATATAACTCTATTTATAACTATCCCAACCCGCATAGACTCAATGGAGAGGAGATTACAAGTACGAAATCAAACTCTCATTGAAGTTGAAATTCAAGTAGTCACCCAACTGCACTACCGAAATTCATCTCTAAATGAATGAACTAGAATGCTTTAATTTCCTATAGTGATATTAACATATATAATATATTTCCTTTTGAGCAAAAAATGAAGGAAGCTTTACTTTCCAAAGCTTCAATCCCTACTTGTCTTGCATGGGTTTAGAAGTCCCATACCATCTCTGTTATAATCCAATTTCCTTATTCTTGCTCTCCAGACAAGCAAATATTTAACTTTCATATTCCCAGTAAAAAGAAAAGACGTTACACTGATCTGAAACCATAGTAGCTCTAAGCTTGCTCTGTATTGGCATTCTGGTTTTAGTTGCAAGTAGCTATATATCGACATCAGGTTCAACGTAAAGAGTACAAAAGACAATTTTCAGAAAGCAAGCTCTATTGAGAATAATCTCAATGCTGCTTGAGGCCAGGGTTAAAATTGAAGAAACACTTTAGTTTCTTACTATTTAGATCTGTCTTTAACGTCGGTTTTCTCTATAAGGCAGCAGTAGCAGCATCATAATTAACTGGTGTCTGGTGCTGACGGAAAACCATTTCTTTTAATGTTTTTTTTTTGTATTGAGGATACAACCGTACAAGGCTAAAATCTTATACTGTCAACAAGACATTATACTACAACCTAATTTCTCACTGCTTGTGCTGATTGAGCTGTTGCTATCATTTGAGCCATGATGCTAGCATACTGTACAGCCGTGTGCTGTGAAGTGTATTGATCAGCGAGTCCAAACTCTGAAAAATTGGGTTCAATGTGCACAAAATGACCTGGTAATGATCTTTTTCCAAGAGCTTCTTGCCATATGTCGAAGAATTCACCCATAATCTGGTGTGATTTCTCCCATGAGGAAATTGGAAGATACTCCATCTACAAAAGAAACAAACATCTTGTGAGGTCAGCAAGCTCATAACCAAAACTGAGTACCGTTGCAACAACAAGGTGGAGAAAAGTACTGGAGGTTAACAAATAACGCGATCAGAAGAAAAGAGAGATTATACTGAAGATAATGGGAGGAGAGGAAAAGAAAAGAACACCCATTTTTTTATATGGTTTATAATTATAATGTTGTTCGTGTAGAGGTGTATCGTCTTATCTTCTCTTTCCTCATCTTCTCATTCTACCTTAAAATAAGACCAACCTGAAAAAACCAACCAACGGAACAGATGATTTCCTACTAATCTGCTCTCAACATGCATCAGTTTTGAATGTGAAATGTTTGAAACAATTTTCGTTAGATGGTAGATGTCTTCTCAGACTAGTAAGCACACATGCCCCTGAGACAACCAACAACTATTAACTTGATTCTTATCCATTCCATTGTACCTTTTTTTCCCATCTCTGCTTCTTAAATGTGAAAAGTAGTAGGAATCGAATTCCCCATTGAGGTCTCAAGTGAAAATATGTTTATATGACCGTCTTTTAGCATTAAGAAAAGGACACAGGTAGTAATTGTTTTTCAAAGGAAAGCAAAATAAATCAATTCCTCTCCATGCAGAACACTAACACAACAACAACATACCCAGTGAAATGCCACAAAGTGGGGTCTGGGGAGGGTAGAGTGTACGCAGACCTTACCCCTACCTTGGAAGGTAGAGAGGCTTCCGGTAGACCCTCGGCACAATGCAGAATAACAAACATAAAAGGCTTAAACACATAACAAGCATTCAACTGAGAATAAATATTAAAGTTATTCCATACCTCCATAACTATTCCCCTCAAACTCTCAGAGTGGATTGGAACAACTTTGCCCACTCGCAGCTGGAAGTCACCAAGTTGATATTGGAACCCCTATATAAGTTGAATACTTTAATGAGTATTCTGAAGTAGTGCTAACTGCTAAGTCGTTTTTCAGAAATCTGAAGGATAAACCAAAGCAAGGCAAACAGTGGCAAGTATGGAAAATATCTTCTAAGAATCACCCTAGAGAATAGACAACCTTTATCAACAACATATAATGATTTTGGTATAGCAAGGAACAAGCTAGGTCAGTTCAAATGAATAAGTCCTGTTTAATAAAGTATAGTTGGCCAATGGTCGCCCAACTGGATGACACAATTCTATAACAATTGAAACTTTATTTTATGACTGATTTATGATTAGAGAAAGTTACATGTAGCCTGTTAAACAGTCATCATCTTGGAGTTCTTCAATCTTCACTTTCTTTAAAGTTGCTGCCATGTGACCTAGAGGTCACAGGTTCAAGCCGTGGAAACAACCTCTTGCAGAAATGCAAGGTAAGACTGCGTACAATAAACCCTGGTGGTCCGGCCATTCCCCGGATCCCGCGCATAGCGGGAGTTTCGGGCTGCCCTTTAGTTATATTGAGGTAGGGAAGTTCTTCAATCTTCACAAAGCATTGAAGCACAATAAATAAATGCAGATAATATCACTCCTGCAGTAAGAACAATAAAGCACCCCGCCCAGACGGTTTTAATCTAACCTTTTTCCAAATATGTTGGAGCATTGTGAAAGAAGATGTTTGGAGGGCTGTGAATTCGTTCCACCAGAAGGGTACTTTCTTACAGAGCCTCAACTCCACATTTATTACTCTTATTCCAAAAAGTAACCGGTAAAGTTGTCAAGGAGTTCATGGGTTCAAGCCGTGGAAACAACCTCTCACGAAAATGTGAGGTAAGACTGCGTACAATAGACCCTTGTGGTTCGACCCTTCCCCGGACCCCGCGCATAGCGGGAGCTCAGTGCACTGGCTGCCATTTTTTTTTATTCCAAAGAAAAAAGGGGCAGTAGAAATAAAAGATTTCAGGCCAATCAGTTTACTGGGGAGTGTGTATAAGATTATAGCTAAACTATTGGCTGAAAGGCTAAAAGCGGTGATAGGAAAACTAGTTTATGTAAGCCAGAATGCATTTATTAGAGGAAGGCAAATCATTGAGGCTGCAATGGTTGCAAATGAGAGTATTGACTTTCTAATCAAGAAAAAGAAAAGAGGAGTTGTTTGTAAGCTTGATCTTGAAAAAGCTTACGATCATGTTAATTGGCCTTGTCTTCTAAATGTGCTGAGACAAATGAATTTTGGGGACAGATGGATAGAATGGATTAGTTCATGCATATCTACAGAGAGGGCTGAGACAAGGGGACCCTTTCTCTCCTTATTTGTTTGTTTTGGTGATGGAGATTCTCAGTAAATTGTTGAAGAAAACTGAAAACTTAGGATGGATTAAGGGTCTTAATATTGGCAGTAACAGGGGTAATATGGTTTTGCTTTCACACATTTTATATGTGGACGATACCATTATTATGTGTGAGGCAGAGAAAGAACAGATTCTTCATCTCAGAAGGATCCTTTTAATTTTTGAAGCTCTTACTGGATTGAAGATTAACCTGTCAAAAAGTAGCATATTTAGCATTAATGCTGATGATGTGGTTGAAGATTTAGCAGCTTTGTTGGAGTGTAAGGTGGAGAAATTCCCTACAAAATATCTGGGACTTCCACTGGGGGCAAGAAGAAATGAACAAAACCTGTGGCAGGGAGTCCTGAACAAATGCACAAATAAGTTAACTCCTTGGAAGAAGCAGTATATTTCATGTGGGGGCAGAGTTACTCTTATAAATAGTGTACTTGATGGGATTCCCACTTAGGCACTTATATGATGCCATTGTTTACGTTACCAGTTAGTATTGAAAAAAAGCTGAACTCTTTTCTCATACCAGTTTAGAAGTGGGAAATGGTGAGAGATTCAGGTTCTGGACTGATACATGGATAGGCAATGAGAGTTTGGGAACCAGGTTTCCAAATTTATGTAACTGTTCTATTAACAAGGAAGGTACTATAGCTGAATTATATACAAATTCAGGGTGGCATTTTAATTATAGAAGAAATTTGAACGATTGGGAGATAGAAGGATTCTGTCAGATGATGCAACAATTAGAAATAGTGCATATTGACACTAATATAAGGGATTCTCTGATCTGGAAGAATAGCAAGGACAAAAAGTTCTATGTGAACAATTGCTACAAGTTTCTGATGAAGCAGACAAGTGTCTGGGAACACAATTGGCCATGGAAAATGATTTGGAAGACAAAAGCCCCTATGAAAGTAGCTGTCTTTGGTTGGATAAGAAGAGGGTTTTTTCTAGCAAACAGGCGCTAGAAAAGCTTTTCTGCACTGTAGAATTTCGAGACAATGCTGGGACTTTTTTCTGAGTATTTGTGGTATCTCTTGGGTAATACCTAATAACATAAGGGACTTTCTTGAGTGTTGGCAAGGGCTGAAGATTCAGAAAAGCTTGAAGCAGATTTGGAATACTATTCCTTTGTGCATATTTTGGATCTTATGGCTGGAGAGGAATAGAGCTTGTTTTGAAGGATAAAGATATCACTTTTCTTGAATTAAGAACAAATGTTTACAGAATCATTTCTTATGGTGTAAGGGTAGTGTTATTGGTAGCACAAATGAATATATAGAGTTTCTGGATTTGCTAGGGGGAAGACAGTAGATGTGGGATCTTTGTTTTTATCTGCATTCCTTTGTTTTTGTACTTCTTGTACCATCTTGGTACTTTCTATAAATATAACGTCTACCATTTCAAAAAAAAAAAAGAACAATAATTTGCAGATCTCAGTAATACGAACCTTAACGTCTACCATTTCAAAAAAAAAAAAGAACAATAATTTGCAGATCTCAGTAATACGAACCTCAAAATTAAGTGCAACCCTCGTTTTGTAAGACTGCAACTTCTCCATTATCGACTGAATTGATGACTCTGCTTCCAAGATTAATCGTTGCCCTCTAATTACAAAGTAATACTTGTTGGGCTGTTCTTGAAGAGAAATCCCCAAAAAATCTCGGGGAAACTCCAATGCATTTGCTTGTTCTACTAAGAGAAAAAAAATCACTCCACAATCAAGTCTCCTATTAAGGTGCAAAAGTAGAGGGGCACCATTATACATCGAAATTAGAACCGTGCACCACTGCCCTATGGAGATTTCTCGATTATAAACAAAATGACAAGCGAGGTTGAAGAAGGTTCACATGTGCACAAATATGCACTATCAAGCCTAACTAGCCCGTAAATGAATAGCTTAGACTTATTACTAACATATACATCAATGTTTGTGTGCATCCATTATATATAGCTTAGTAGAATCAGGGTTTTTCTTCAAAGGAGAAAAAACACCATTTTCACTCTCACTAGAGCCTGCTCAATGGGAGCCCTAACTTTTTTCTTTTAATTTGTGTAACCTGTAAATCTTCACATCATCGCCCTAACTCTTCATTTTTAATTTCACCTGTAAATCTTCAAATCCTCTTGCCCTTCCCATTTTTTCTTTGTAAATTTTTTCTTACTCGTGCTCCTATGTGTGTTTACCACTCTTCCGAAAGGCTGCCTTACGAAGAGGAACAATCAATAACTATACTAAGTTGGGGTCGGCTATATGAATCCTCCTCAACCATTTTGCTCTATTATTAACCCAAATCATTCCAACACTACTTCACCTATAAATAAATTACCTTACAGAAGAGAAAACCTACCTAAACACCCAATCTTTTTAATGAATTCAGATAAAAGAGATCACCATTACATCCTTTCCCTAGCTCTTTATTTTAGACAAAAAATGCAAAAATCCAATCTTTCTAATTAATCCAGATAAAAAAGACCCTCTTTACAGTAAATTACTGGTATAAACAAAAAATGCAAAAATCCAATCTTTTTAATGAATCAAGATAAAAAAAGATTACCCTACAGTAAATCACATGTATAAACAAACAAACACAAAGATAGTACTATGGTTTATTAAGTAGTAATTGGAATACCTCTAAGCATGGGTTTATAGAAACTAAGAGTAGCTTTCCACCTTCCTTGTTTAAGACCATTAATACTCTCAACACATTGTGATACTTCTGTCACTATTTGACTGTTCACTGTTGTCCCTGCATTTGGTTGCCAGTGCAAAACCCTACCCACATACAAAGTATAACAAATAAATATATACATATACACCAAAATATATAATTAATGTTACGTTTTTAGTGAAATTAAAAAATGGTTACCATTTGATTGGCATATTGTCGATTACAGAAAAAGTTCCCTTCAGCCCTTTGGCTCTTCTTGGAGGAAAGAATTAAGGGAATCTTGAAAATACATATGAAAAAAATATATAAAGGGAAAAAACAAATGCCGTCTACTAGGGAGTAGGGACACTGTTTGACTATTTAAGAAACGATTTAATGATATCCGCTGACAGTGGCCACGAGTACTTATGGTCACAAGTTCGATTCGGAAATTATCGGCTCGAAGATATGCCGTATTAAAGTCGATAAACATGCGGGCATTGCAGTGTGGGTTTGATTCCCCTCCAGACAATACACTGAATGCGGGGTGCACATCCCGCGATTTACCCGACAGTGGCGGCTAAGAACGGATTTCATCGCCTCCAAGAACCTAGTACCAATATTTGTGCAGCTACTAGCGATATGGGGTACTAAGGCCGAGACCTGGATTATAAAAAAATAAAAAAACGATTTAATGACAATGATAATGTGTTGTGCAGTCTTAGCGATATAAGTCTTAAAGTGGCACCACGGATTATAAAAAAATGATTTAATGACAATGATAATGTGGTTTGACTGAAAAGTAAAAAGCTAAAATTTAAAGTCAAATTATCTTTAAATAAATAAATGTGTCAATTTTTATGAAATTGATTAAAAAGAAAAGTGTATCATATAAATTGGTCCACTTAATTTACATTTTCCTCAAAATATAATCTTTATATTAAGAAACTACATAAAAAAGTATTAATACATATCAAATTTTGTGTTCGACTCTCTAAATGGTACTCTCTCGAGATAAAAAAATGTTCACTTAGTCATTTTTACACCCCTTTAAAAATATTACGTAATTTTTAGGCAAAAATAAATAATTTGATTAAAATGCCTCTAATTAAATAGGTATTGATATTTGATCACCTAACACTTAATAAGGGCAATTCTGAAAAAAGTAAGGTTAATTTTTTTTTAATTTGGTAAGTGCACACTCTTTTTATATCAAAAAGAAAGGCTGAGTGAATACTCTTTTAGATCCAAAGATATTACTTCCTTCCTCTAAAAAAGATTGTGTTACACGAAATTTAAAAAATAAAGAAATACTTTTGTATTGTGTTGTCCAAAACAAATTTTAGGTATTTACATGATCTCATAAAGATAAATTATTTCTAAATATTTTTATGTGTCAATCTTTTTGGGACAAAATAACGAATAAAGTGAGATGATCTTTTGGGAGGAGAGAGTCATGGTTAAAGAATTGAACACAAGGACTCGTGTTTAGAATTTTATAAATTAATCATATCAAGTTAAATGATATTTGTTCTTAAAATATAATTCATGGTTACTAAAGTAGAAATTTTTACAGAACATCCTATTTGGTTGCTCCTGTTAACTTGTATACAACAATATATCCAGTGAAATTCTACAATGTGGGTCTGAGAGAATAGAGTGTACGTAGACTTTACCTCTACGTAACTCCAGGTAGAGGCTGTTTTCGATAGACCTTCGCCTCAAGATCCTATTAACTTGTATACTATTTTAAAATAGTTTAACTGGTATCCAAAGTATTTGTAACTTCAAATAAAATTACTGAACAAGAAAGGTTGTTTATTACTGAGCCAGTGAGCCTCAATCCCTAACTATCCACAATCAAATGAAATATCATCATCATTAAGCATAAAGTAATAAAAGTAGAACAGTTGCATCATAGAGAAAGGGGAAAAACACAAAGCTGAATCTAAAACAAATGTTTCTTGTTAACACACATTGGATCCTTAGCCATCTCGCGCTATATATGTAAGGTTGGAAGAGGCTCTTGACATAGGATTCTTCAACTTCGATTCTTCGGAGGGATGAAAAAGGATGTCCATTTGTAGTGGAAGTACAGAAAGGCAGCGTCCGCAGCTCGGGGCAGTAATCTAAACTCATGAATTCAAGGGAATCACAGATCAGTTTTGCTCCACATATTCTCTTCAATTCAGGCAGGTCGCACAGGTGGAGCACTTTTAGATTTGGAAGGATGAGAATGTCACTACTCGTGGAAGAACCACGGGGATTTCTGCTTGTACCTAATAGGCTACTTGCCTCTTGATCTGTTGCTTCTTCTGCTGTTCTCTTCCATCTCATCACACTCCAGCACTTGAAGCGTCTTAAGGTTCTGTAGATTGTGCAAGAGAGCCCGGGAAAACAACTTTTTCATCCTAGCGCAGCTGATGATGCACAATTCTGTTATACCCGAGAAGGTGTCAGATGGAACATGGGATGCAACTTTTCCATTACAAAGTTCAACAAGGTATGATAAAGAAGAAACAAGCAGACTATTGAAACGAATGCAGTGCGGGTCTCTAGTAGAATTTCTACCAGAGGACACATTAAGAATCCATTCTATGTCATCACAATGAGAGATACTGCAGGTCAAGCCTCTTATAGTAGTCCGTGACAGAAAATTGTCCACCAAGCAGCTACTCAGCCCATTGCAGGCCCAAATTTTTAGAAATTGAATGCAATGTGGAAGAGAAATTGATGTTGCTTCTCCTCCATCCGTTTCAACATTGACACGTTCTAAACTCACTCTTCTTTGTTCAACTCTATGATTTCCAAAAGAATTGTACCTCCACCCTACTACTATGTTATACCACCAATCTTTCTATAGTTACGGCGATTTCTCATGAACTTGTTGAAGTTATGCAAGTCATAGAACCGACCTTCGAAATCTACGAGTAGTGCCAAGCTAGCCAAGTCTTCACCTCGTGCATTCACAAATAGAGGAAGATTGAGGTATTGAAGATGGGAAAATTTAGGTATTATCTCCTCCTTTGGCAGTTCATTAAGATCTATTCCATTCATATCTAGAAATTTAAGCTTGACTAAGCTTTCCATGCCCTGAGGTACTTTCTTAATACCAGTTCCAGATAGATCTAACACCCTTAGATTTTTGAGCTTTCCCAGTGGTGGCACAGATCTGAGCTGTTTACATTGTCGAAGTGAGATTGCTCTAAGATTTCCCAAGTTAGAAATGCAACTCGGCAAATCCATAAGCTTTGAGTTGTAGCTCAAATCGAGTACCTGGAGGTTGCTCATGTATTGAAAGAAAGGACCTGGGATCCTTCTCAAACAACAATAAGGCAAAAGCAAGGTTGATAATGTGGGGCAAATGGGTTCCAAGTCTTCAGGGATTCCCTTTATTCCACTGTAGTAAAAAGAGACTTCATCCAAATCGAATGCCCAATCTTGCTCCTCCGGCACTTGTGATCTTATTCCAGCCCTTACTATGTACCTCAGTTTAACATTTGTGATCCGCAATGCCATTTCCCTGAGTAAATCACGCATCTTTACTGCTCCTTACCTTCAAGTAAGTAGAGCTTCACTAGTTTATTCAATATGGTATGGCCATGGTTAAACTCTTCTTGCCTACTATTTCCTTTCACCAGTCCAGCCATGATAAATCTACCAATTAGTTCATCTCTATCGATTACAAAGTCCTCAGGATACAAAGCACAGTACAAGAAGCACTCTTGCAAATTTTTATCTTTCAACAGATCATAACTATACTGCAGTACCTTGAAGACATCACTTTCTATGTCATCAGGAATTCCTGCAAAGCATTCTTCCACTCCCTTATATCAGTCACCCCTCTCATGCTTCCCCCCAAAGTGATGAGCCCGAGTGGCAAGCCATCGCACCTTCCTGCCATGGATTTGGCAACTGGCTCGATATCTGGACTAAGCAGAGTCTCGCATCCCAGACTCCTGAACAACTCCCTAGCATCATCAGTATCGAGTTTCTTCACTTCGAGTAGTTTCTGACAAACAATCTTTTGGCAGACTTCATACGAGCGAGTAGTTAGAATCAGTCTACAGCCTTCCACACCAAGAGGGTCACCAAACTTCTCCATGCAAAGCCGATCCCAGACATCATCCAATATGATAACAATGTTCATCCTTTTTCTGAATTCCCCGTTTAATTTGGCTGTCCTTCTGTGTTCATCCTCCTCATTTGATAGATCCAGACTCACAATTTTGGCAAGATTATCTTGTAATCTTTTGACGTTAAACCCTTGAGAAACAGTAATCCACTGGATTTGATAACGAATCTCATTAACAAGACGATTATGTATATGCTTTGCCAAAGTCGTTTTACCCACACCTCCCATGCCATATATACTGATTCTTGAGACATTATCATCCTGTAACCACATCCAAAAAAATTCTAAATTTTGTTTTAATGTTTCCTCATGAACTTGAGGTGCCAGCAGTAGACACTCCTCGTTCTCAGGCATATCATGTACGAGCATTCCAAAATGTTTACTTTGCTCAAGAAGTTCTCCAACCCTTCCATTCATCTGCTCCAAAGAACCTCCATTTCTCTTCCCTCTTGTTACTTCTTTTAATGCACGTAATTCTACTTCGATCTTTATAACCTCATCAAACCAAGAATCAACTTCTTTTTTCCTCTTCTTCTTTCCAGATTGCTCTCGACTCTTAACCTCTGTGTTCACATCAAATGCTTTATCTGATAATTGTTTCACATTTCTTTCCAGAATTTCCAAATTCTCATCGAAGTCACTGATACTTTTGAACTTCTTTACTCCAAAATCTACTACCTTGTCCATGATCTTTCAAAAAGCACGGCAATAAACCATAAGCATGCAATTCAGTTGCAGTGGAAAAATTAACGTATACTTTACTAAAAACATTGCTTTCTCCACATAACTCTTCCATTTTGAGATATAATCAAAACATTTTACACCATTCTACTTCTATACCATTTACAGTTTTCTAGAATTCAAATTTTAAACTTTCCGTCGATGGAAGAACCTTAAATAACCCTTTTACTTGATAGACCCGATTGAATGCTGAGGAGCATTCCTATGTGGAATTTTTTTCCTACCTGTCCATCCACATAGTCACATAACCCGACCCACCCATCGTTTTATCCAACAAATAACCGACCCACCCATCCACATAGTCACATAACCCGACCCACCCATCGTTTTATCCAAAAAGGTTCATCATGGATCTATTTTCTTGGATTTTTTTCATTTTCTGGACGGAGATGGCGTCTGGTGGCTGTTGCGGTATTGGGTGGTGTCGGGTTTCGTCGGAAAAAATGAAAGGGGGGATGACGGTGGAGCAGAGGTGGGCGACGGGTGGTTGGAGGTGTGGGTCGTCACCGGTTCGCAAAGAAAAAGGGAAAGGATGGTTGAGGGGAACAATGGTTGTGGGCGTTGTGGTTGGTGGAGATCGGAGATAGATCAGTGGTTGTTGAGCAATGACTATTGGGTGTCATTGAGGTCGATGGTGAGGAGCTCACCGGAGAATGGAGTTCATCGGAATATGGCCGGATCTTTGGCGTGGGACAGTGAAGGAGAAGAGGACGAGAGGAGAAGCAAGAGGCGTGACTGGTGGAGCTCGCTGGTTGCAGAGATGGAGAAGGGGAGAGACAGAGAAGAAAGGAGGAGAAGGAGCAGCGGGTGGTGGCTCCGGCGAGGGCTGCTGCTGGAAGAAAAATGAGAGGAGGAGGGAGAGAGTGCTTAGATGGATTGGCCATGTGGACAATGTTTTCCACATGGCATTTCCACGTCAGCAAATCTGGCAGTCCATCAAGTAGATATATGTGGTCTAAATGTAACTTTGGCCCTTTTTCGCATTTCAAATCATCTAATGGCAAAATTATGTCTTTTCTGCTTGTTTTGGAGCAACCATTAGTATAATTATATTTTTGAACTTGGCTAGTTGTCAGTATTGTTAGTGTCCGTTTGGTTGGGCTTTTGAATTTGTCAAAAGTGTTTTTGGAATATTTGGTTCAAAATAAAAAAAGTGCTTTTGACTTTCAAAAGCATTTTTGACTTTTAGAAGTAGAGGTTGATTTTACCCAATTTTTAAGTCAAAAACATTTTTTTTATTGACAATCAAACACCTAACCACTTTTTAATAAAAAATTCTGCTCCTAAAAATTCTACTTCTAAAAGTTCTTTTTAATCCGCTGAATCAAAGGCCCTTAAGCTAGTTGACTAACGCAAACAAACAAAGGATAAACTTGATATGCTTTAAATAGTTTAGGGGTATTTTCGTCCCCTCATTTCCTAATAAATTAGAACTATATATTGCAGATGGAGCCAAAGCACGAAGCTTCTACTAACAAAGGAACATCCAGTAGATTTATTCACTAAATTTACACTGCTTCAGACCCACTTCCTGTTGCAGTATCAACTATCTCAAGGTATGGACTTTCTGTATTTCGAGCTACCCCGCCCCCCACAACCCCAGCTCCCTTATATCTGTCATATCTTCCTCCTAGCTTCAAGATTTGATGAACAAGTATGAATTATCACATAAAGATAACATTTTTATGTGTAAAGATTTGATTTTGAGGTAGTTTAGCAGTTAACAAGTCAAAATAATAATATATATAAAAATAATTTGTTGTGTAGAAATTTGATTTTGAGGTGTTTGATCATTAACCCATTTACCGTTTAATTTGATTGTTGGCAATAAAAAGGGCAGCCCGGCACATAAGCATCCCGCGTTAGCAGGGTCCGGGGAAGGGCCGCACTCAAAGGGTGTAATGTAGACAACCTACCTAATGATTGTTGGCAATAAAATCTGATGAAAAAGTTCAAATAGTATATAAAAAATCATTTATATATGTACAAGTTTGGTTTTGAGGTCTTTGGTCGTTGGCTCATTTGCAGTTTGAATTGATTCTCGGCGTTAAGATTTGATAAACAAGTATGAATTAATACATAAAGAAAACGTTTTATGTGTAAAGATTTGATTTTGAGGTAGTTTAGCAGCTAACAAGTCAAACAATATATATAAAAAATTATTTGTTATGTGTAGAAATTTGATGTTGAGGTGTTTCGTCGTTGACCCATTTGCAGTTTGAATTGATTGTTGGCCTTAAGATTTGATGAACAACTATGAATTAATACATGAAGAAATCATTTTTATGTGTATAAGATTTGATTTTGAGGTATTTTGGAGTTGACCATTTGTTGTTTAAATTGATTCTTGGCAATTAAATTTGATGAACAAGTTTAAATTATATATATAAAAATAATTTGTATGTGTAAAAATTTGATTTTGAGGTGTTTCGTGGTTGACCCATTTGCTGTTGAATTGATTCTTGGCCTTAAAATTTGATGAACAATTATGAATTAATATAGAAAATAAATCACTTTTTATGTGTAAAGATTTGATTTTGAGGTGTTTGGTTATTGACCATTTGCAGTTTGAATTGATTCTTGGCCTTAAAATTTGATGAACAATTATGAATTATTATAGAAAAAAAAATCATTTTTTATGTGTATAAATTTGATTTTGAGATGTTTGGTCCTTGACCCTTTTGCAGTTTGAATTGGTTTTGGCAATTAACTCGATAAAAACAAGTATGTATTGATGTATAAAGAAATCATTTTTATGTGTAAGGATTTGATTTTGAGGTGTTTGGCTCCTACAAATTGAGCTCCCGAAAGGGGTGCTTGCTGAAGCAGCTCAACGAGATGTGGGGCAGTTTGAATTGATTCTGGCATTAAATTTGATGAGAAGTATGAATTGATATATATAAATAATTCATTTTTATGTGTAAAGATTTGATTTTGAGGTGTTTGGCTGTTGACCTATTTGCAGTTTGAGCTGATTCTGGCATTAAATTTGATGAACAAGTACGAATTCATATATAAAGAAATCATTTTAATGTGTAGCAATTTGATTTTGGGGTGTTCCGTAGTTTACCCAGTTGCAGTTTGAATTGATTCTTGGGTCCGAGAATGGAGGAGGGTGGTCCGAGTCAAAGTGGAGAAGAACCCACATCATGGGATGAGCTTTACAATGTCAATCTGATGCCTTCAGAGATTTTTCTCAAGTTCAGAAAAGAAATTGAGGGCTATCGAGTTGGTGTTAACTTGGAGGTACTATTTCTCACTGACCATCTATATCGTTGGTGTTTAATCAATAAACTATGTCTCAGTCCCAAACTAGTTGGGGTCGATAATACGAATATGGTGCTTCCTTGATGCTTTCTTTGTTATTAGTTTAATGGGACTATTTTATTACAAAATTTATTTCTGATTGTAACTAGATTTTTCTTAATGGTACATCTTGACTAGTTTTACAACGCCCCATACAATGAGTATCTGGCTAAGCTGGTTTTAAAGCCTTTAGCCCCTGATCGGAGATGGAAGTTCATATATCAGCCTTTACGTCATGAAGTGCGCCTTCTTTCCAAGAAAATCCCAGTGACAAAATTTCTTAATCTTCAGGTTGAAATTTTTCCATTCCTTCCCTACATTGTACTATTTCCGTTCCTTATCAGCATAAAAGTTATAGGGTAACCGTTTGAACTTATACAGGTTGGCGTAGGCCATAGCTTTCAGTTGCATGCAACTGGTTGGAAATGGAAGCTCACTACTTGTTTCGGTGGAGATGGTATCTCCAGCATCCGGAATAAAACATCACTTGGATTATGTCCTGGTGTGGATTTCCGTTTCGGATGGAAAGCAGATTATGTTTTTCCAGAAGTTACTGGGCAAGTTACTTTATCCTCATTTGTCTTTCACTTTGTAGAGAATCACCGGCTTCTTACCCACCTAACAATATTTTTTCCCAATGTCAATTTATGTGTCTTAGTTTGATTGGACACGAAGTTTAATAAAGTAAAAAGACTTTTGAATCTTGTGATCTTAAATAGGAGTGTCAAATGGGTGGACTGACCGGATTTGAGTGGGTCAAGATGGGCTGAGCAAAAGTAACTTGGCTTGAAATAGGTTGGGCTAAAAAGCGGGCCATAATTCGCCGCGCCCAATTCTTATTAAGTTTCATTTTTTTTGTTTGTTCTTTTATGATTTTTTATGTATGTAAGAAAAACATTTTTTCTCTTTATTGTGGCTATAAATAACGTATCAAACAAAAATGGGCTAAGTTAATAATGACCCGCCCAAACTTGTTCGGGTTGGGTGGGTCATGTTTTCATGGACTATTGTCACCCTAGTCTTAAACTAAAAATATATATAATATACTAAAATGCTCTTTAATTTTGTGATCTTAAACATATGACATGTGGATGTAAGAGGTTGGAATAAAAGAGTTGGCAAATTAGGAAAGAGCAATTTTTTGAAACAGACTAAAAAGGGAAGTAAGACAAACAAATTAAAACCGAGGGAATAATACTTTAAGAATTAAAACTGACTGAAATTTGGTGGCGCTTTTACCTAATATGAATTTTTGACTCCATTTCAGGGCTTTAGGCACCGGTGAACCATTGTTCAATATGAATTCTGGACGATTACAAGCATCACTGGATAGAGTGGAGGCCATCTTTTCTAATTAAGCACAATCAGTACCTGGTACCGTCGCTGCTTATTCCTTCTAATCCTGTTGAAAACTTGTGTGTCGCTCAATCTCCCTTCTGTACCTTCATAAATCACTCGTTGATCATTGATTTATCTGAACACAAATGAGTTCTGAATTTTGACATACTGTATATTGAATTTCCTGTTAAGAGTTGGCAAGACGAAGACTCTCTTAATTGTTTCCTTTCCACAGTATTGACCCCCTTTAGTTGTTTGTTTCGACTTGGTTGATTGTATCATTTTAAACATAAACATAAATCACTTCCATTATTACCGAACTTCTATATGATCGCAAAGACCTTTCTGGAAATTGAAACGGGACTTACTATCACTTTTTAGACCTTTAAGGAGCCATATTTTTTCTTATAACTTTACTTGGTCTACTAGATAATGACCCTAAACTAGTTAAAAATCGTAATAGACCACTGTTTTGATAGAACAGTGGAATAGCATTGGGTGCATAATTTGAACATAAATTGCTGAGTCTTCAAAATTAATCCACACGATACTACCTTATCTAACCGAGGAGTTTTGAACGAGCATGTAGGGAAGAAGTAGAGAGCTTGTAAAATGGAGATATGATCGATCCCTTTGGGTTGTACAGCCAAGATTGTACATCATAATTAGAAATTGCACAAATTTGGTCCGGACCGGAACGACGATCGGAATACTCGACTGATCAACCGGACCGACCAAAAATTGGTCCGGTCTTGATCCAGTTTTTAACAATTCGGTTTTCGGTCCGTCCGGTCGGTTCAGTTCGGATCGGTCCGACCGAATATTTTTATTTTTTTATTTTTTATAATATATATAATATAGATAATTCCTAAGATATATAATTCCTAATATATATAATATATATAATTTCTAATATATATAATATATATAATTTATAATTTTCTAAATTCCTAATATATATAATTCCTAATTTTATAAATTTCTAATATATAATATTATATAATTGGGTCGGTTAGGGCCTGTTTATTTTTTAAAATTGAATTTACAATACTAAATTGACATTCTCGACGCGTGGCACGCAATTTTACGTTGAAATCTATTGTAAATCGCGAGATATTTAGATTTGAAAATTGGAAAACGTAACGATTTGGGAAAAAGAGAAATTGAGGCAAGATGGACGTTTTGGAGAAATCGGAGGAATCAAACCGCGTAGCTTGGCCACCCCTCGAAAAATACGTGAAATCAAAAAAATTAGGTAAAACAGACGTCCGAGCGCAAAGTTATGGCCGTATAAAGTTTGATCAATTTACAACCTATATTTCATATGTCAATACGTTCGGGCTGGCGGGGAGGGCTGGCGGAGGGCCTGGGGTTGGTTGGAAGTGGGGGATCACCGGTCCAATCGGTCCGAACCCGACCGACCGAATTAACCGGGACCGGGACCGAAATTCGGTCCGGTCTTGTCGAGATAATCCCCATGATTCGGTCCTCGGTCCGGTCCGGCCCGACCGACTTGTGCACCCCATCATAATGGGTGATTTTTGAAAGATACGTCTTGTAAAATGATTGAAAGTTTGATTTATCTCAAGTTTTACTCTGTAAATTAGTATTACTCTCGACCTTTACTTAATTGTTTTATGTAGCAAAGGTGGATGCCATGGCGCCGAATCTCAGGGTCGTGGTGTCGAAAGTTCCGAGAGCCATATTCCGTGCAAATTCCAGAATTTTTCCTCCCAGACCTCCGTTATGACCGCTGTGTTGTATCAGTAAGTTATCTCTATTTTTAGTCTTCACACATTGGGGACAATGTGTCGATTAAGTTTGGGGGAGTGTCTTATATTTTGTTTTATTGTTTTGAGTCTTTGTGATTTGTTTTGTGTGTTTTTGAGTATTTTTGTGTCATAATTTTTTTTTATGATCAAGCATGCTATAGTTACTTGAAACGCCTAGTGAAGTAAAGTGGAATAATGTAATGGAATTAGAAGCGACCATCTGAACACTTAGGTTACATATGCCAAGAATTCATGAAATCAAACTATTTGGGGTATCTTGCTTGGTTTATGCATTGTTAATGATTAAGCCTATGTGTCTGCTTTCTTGTTATTTGAGGCGAAATAATTAGGATATGCATGTTAGGGAGATGACTCAGACATTTCTTTGTTAGCCATTTCTTACCATTCATTGCCTATCCCTAACTTTAAAATTGTATCCCTAGTCAGCCCCTTTGAGCCTAAAATAAGATCTTTTCTTTGACACCCTATAATTTCATATTTGTGTCATAAGTGAAAAAATTGATATGTTTGGAATATAAAGTGTTGAAAAAGAGACAAAAGAGGGTGAACAATTTTGATGCACCCCAATGAAAAAGTAATAATAAATAGGCAAAAGCCTAAGTTTGGGGTGTCTGCTATTCATCATACACCTCATTCTCTCAAAACAAAAGAGGGGAAAGATAGGTATGAAGTGAAAAAGAGAATCAAAAGAAAAGCGAAGAATTTAAAGCAAAAGAGCTTATGGTACGTAAATTGAACCTAAATGTCTATTTTTACATATCTCTGCCTAAGCCTACATTACAACACTGAAAAGCCCTGAAGATCTCTAATATGTGTATCCATGATTAGTGGAGAATAGCAAGTAAACATGCTATAGGATTTTGAAATTGACATGCATAGTTAGGTATTCTTACTTCCATTGAGCATGATTAAATTGAATTTGCGAAATATCCGACTTGAAGTGTTTAGAATGCTAAAAATCCATGTTATATGTTCCAGCATATTATCCTACTAACCTTCATGCTTTTCTAAGTGACAATTGTGCAGTAAATTGATCAGTGTCTTTGAGTCATTTTATTTTCTTTTCTTTCGTGTCTTTATTTCTATCTTTTTTAGCTTTACTCGAGGACGAGCAAAGTTTAAGTTTGGGGGTGTGATCGGTGTATTTTATATACACCTTTTGAGTCATTTTTAGTTAGTATTTTACTCATTTTGTTGATGTTTAGTATAGTATTAGGGTCGTTTTCATTTCTTTTGTGTCACAGCGGTCAGAAATGGAGAAATGGCGAAAAGGAGATGAAATGAGCATAAATGAGATGGAATTGCACACTAAAAGGGCCAAGAAACGGGTTCAAAAGTTCGAAATATAGAAGAAATCGACAAGACCGGACGAACAAAGGACGAAGAAACGAAAATCCTAAGAATGCCTTCACCGGCGCTTCGGCAAGTAGCGCGCCGACCATCAAGTCGTCCAAACTCTTCGATTTTCAGCGCCGTGGCGCCCGATCAGAAGCTACCACACACTCAGATTTCCGAAGTTTGGGCCGAATTTGACACATTTTCAGGATGCAAGGGATAACTTTTCCTACCTACATAATCCTTAACCCTTTACCTAAAGGATTCCATAACTTTTCCTTAACCCTTTACCTAAAGGATTTCATAACTTTTCCTTAACCCCTTTACCTAAAGGATTCTATAACTTTTCCTACCCATATAATCTCTAACCCTTTACCTAAAGGATTCTTGAGCTATAAATAGTCTCTACATCATTAGAAGAATTCATTCCATCCCACACTTGACAAATTCTATTCTCCATCCACCATTTCATCTTGTAAATATTCCACAACACAATCTTTGGATGCTAGAAGGCTTAGACTTGTTCTTGAGTATTTTTCTTTTCTTTCTTTTGCTTTGTTTATTTCAGTTCATGTATGGAGATTATATTAGTTCTTTGCGTGACTATGTCTAGGAGCTAATTACTTTATTAGAGATTTCATTGTGATTCACTTTAAACTCTATTCATGAATTAATATATTAGTTTGGTTTCTTCTTCACTTATTTAAGATTTATTCAATAGTTGTTTTGATTGCTTGATAATTAATTGATCACTAGTTATCATCACTTATATGAGTTCTAATCGAAATCTGAAAGGGGAGATTGTGAATATGCTATAGTTTAATAAACATAGGTTTAAATCGTACCCCGATACTTGTGTAGCTTAATAGGTTATTGCTCTTAATCCTCCTTTGTAGTCAATCTTGTCACCGAAAGGTAGAAGGGTTCTCCATTGGGGTTGAGTGTTTATATTACCTTAACATGAGTATAAAACGATCTAGTTAACCTGCTATCTTAACGTAGAAGAAGAATTTAGTCTAATTGTATTAAAGATTGAATAGAGTGGATAGTTGATGATCTTGGAAGCCCTAATTCTCCATCATAACTGATTTAAATCAAAGTATTTTCATAATTAATTTATTTCCTGCATTATTAGTTTATAATTCCAACTCAATTAACGTTAACCAAATAGAAACTAAAGCATAGATAATCGGTACTTGAAAACCAGTCCCTGAGGACGATATTCGGTCTTACCTAGACTATATTACTTGTTACGACACGTGCACTTGCGTTTAGTATGTGCATAAATCGCGCATCATTTATGTAGCATGAATACTAGCTAATTTATAATTGTCCCTCTGAAATGTACACTAGTGGCCAAGAGTCAATCCAGTTTATTTTGTTTTCTTAGCATCCTATGTTTATAGCGTGTGCAAACATGTAGATGAACTTGGAAAGATCTGAAGGTTAGCCGAATTAACTAGTTGAGCTAAAGATAGTCATAAATTCATGGTGTAACATGGTCGTGATCATATTGTCTAACACATTTCCCTGGTAGAAGCATGTATGGTTCTCTCAAATGTGTGACATGTATGAAATATGCCTAGGTGAAAAAAAAATATGGCTTCTGTTTGAACCTAACAAAATGTCAACATAAGTATTTTAGCCTATGTGTGAGTCAAATCTTGCATATTCATATATATTCTACATATTGATAGTTGGTTTAAATATCACATGTGCTCCTAGGGGGTGATCAATCTAGCTTCAGTACTTGGTGTATTTGTGGATGGTATGATTTCTAATAGTTTCCTATGTAAATGTGTTACTCAATTTTAAAAAACAATATTGAATTCTGGTATAGAGTATGTTGGTTTACTTGACTGATTTGTATCTATACGACATGAAATGTGTGGGATCCTTTGATGGTTTTGCCTAGTTAAGTGAAGGAATTAATTTGTAGATTAGTTAAAAATAGTAATAGACCACTGTTTTGATAGAACAATGGAATAGCATTGGGTGCATAATTTGAACATAAATTGCTGAGTCTTCAAAATTAATCTGATGGACAAAACCTTAAAAAAGGACAGAGTAAGGAAAGGTGTTGTGTTGGTGTTATACCCCGTAGTTCCAGGGTATGTATGCGAGGGCGACGCAGAATACGCGAAAGATCGAAAGGAAGAAAGAGGCGATTTTTCCACGAAAAGTTTCCGTTTTGTGAAGGAAAAGGTTCGTTAATGGGAATCGATTCCCAGACGGTATTCTGACTTCCCGAATATTAGAGAATTATGGAATTTTATTTTCTGAAATGGTCACGTGGGGCCCACGGAGAAATTTACTTTTGTGGGCCCGCTTGTTTTTGAGATTTTGGCCGCTGGATATTTTCTAAGACGAAATATTTTGGATTTAATCGGGGCGACACGTGTCACCCCACGTGGCACCTGGGCCGAATTATGTTTGTGCACAACACCCTGCTAGAGTCGTTTTTCGACGAAACGCTTTCACACTTTCGTAGGGAATTTCCGCTATGTCATTTAGTATTTTTGCGGATTTTTCCGAGAGACGAACATTTTGGACCAACGAGAGCGACTTGGCACCTCTCATCAGCGGGCGCGGCGCTGGACGAATTTGGAGGCAAGTGGGAGATATTTTTGGTAGATATTTTGTGTGCAAGTTGGCTAGGTACACACGGGTGAATCTTGCCCTACACTTGCCTAACACTGTGTAATCTTGGCCATTGGTTGGCCTTGGCTTCTATAAATACCCTCCCTCAAGACTAATTCATTCACAAATTGCCTAAGTCTTGAGAGCCTTCTCCTCCTTTTCGCAGGCCCTCGCCGAGAGTCCCCACTGGGTAGCCGGCGGGTGACACCCCTCCTGTGGTGTGGCGGGTACCCCTGCCTAGTTGCTTTAGATAATACCCCTTTGTGGTATAGAAATACTCCAAGTATTGTTATAATGCCCGTATACCTTAGCCGTATACCTTGTAGTATTCTAAGGTTATACCTATACTAAAAGCCCGAAATACTATTATACTTCCTGCGTCAAAACCGAAACCCTAGGAAAAATCTCCATAGTCAGTTGGAGTATTGTGTGGTTGGTTAGAACTTAAGGGTGGTTTAGAGCCGGGTCGAGCGCCTGAGTCGAGCTAAACGATTGCCTGTGATCGACTTTATGCTTGGATAATTATGGGCTTATCGAGGTAATTATCTTGTCCTCTATCAGAATGGATATTACATGTCAGGTAGAGTATATAGTTGAAGTATACTATATATAGTCTTTGAATCAGAATTACATAGATCAGACATGAGACTTGTGTAGTTGCAGTGGATTAGAATTGTACCGTAGGTTAGACGATAACCCCGCGGTTGGCTTGATAGCCGGCCCGATAGAGGAGATTTACGCGGTCATGGGGAGGCCAATTTTCTAGAATGTTCTACGATGTTAATAAAGCGCGTGGCCTTATAGGTCAAGTACTACGTGTGGCGCTCTACTTGGCCGAGTAAGCGCCGATTGAGGTACTCGGAGCATTTTGCTATTAGTCGATAATCGTCGCGAGGTATGCGAACCTCTTCCTATCTCTTCTAGCATGATATGTGTGAACTATGTAGTACGAGACGCATACGTGCTAAATGTATTCGATTGGTTTAAAACATAAAGTGTTATAACCGCTTTATGGAAGTCGTTATAATGACTTTATGTAGATAAGAAAACACTTTGTGGTTTTTAAAAGGTAAATGATTTGTTTATAACTGGCTTGATGTGTGATCATAAAGAACTTGAAGTATTTCAAAAGATTTCTGAAATCGTTTTGAAAGAGAAGTAATACTTGGTTTTTGAGAACTTAAGAGTTATACTAGCTTTATGGGAAGTTAGGTATAACGCTTAAGAACGCTTTTCTTGATTTTGGAAATCGTGACGTGTATCGACAAACCATCGCGTTAAAAGGAAATGTTTTGAATAATTAAGTATTATTAAAACCAGAGAAACTTCCATCCGCATGTGCTAAGATGAGACAAAATGATATTTCCTAGATCATGGCTGCTGTAATAAGATTGTTATAAACAAGAATATCCTACTCACATATAAGGCTTATGTTTCTCCGATTGTTTAAAAGAGAATTATATTCTTAAATGAATAAAGCTATGAACTACGAAACCTTTCTAAAATAAGAAACGTGAACATTTGAAATTAGGCAAACTTGGACGTTTGGAAAATAATGTTGTTACTTGATTTTACAAAGGTAAGAGTTTTGGTTTTCTTAAAAGGATAGTCACTCTATTTTTATACTACGTATCAGGTGACTTATGTGAAAGAAACCGATCTTTTAAAGATTTAACGTGAAGTACTTTGGGGTTAGATAATTCAACTTGTTAGTAGAAAGTACCTTGTGTGAATACTTTATCAGTATTGGTTGTGTTGGTCGTGATAGCCTTGTAAGACTTTCTTGTTGCTTTGATAAGTAAACGTGTTAGGACGCTACGTGTTAGTATCTTGTGATGTTTGTGTGGCGGGTTTCTCGATTGTGCTTATTAACTATCGATCGTTATGATAGTATTGTGGCATTCATCTCGAGATGATTCCGGGTTAAGCCTCCACGCGGGTAGACTCAGCGTCGATGGACCTATGATTCGAGAATACCTCACGCAGTCCCGGTCTACGCGAACTACGAGAGTTCCGTGTTAGCGACGCCCTTACGGGTACGCGGCCTCGCGCTACGCGATCGCAGTCCGTGACGACGCCGGAGTACCCGACGCGGACGCCTGCGGCCGAGATTCGCCTATGCGAGTCGCGGAAGTTCGAGGACTAGACGCGCACATTAGATATCGCGCAAGTGGCCGCTTTGATCACGTGACGGGCATCTTATGATACGATTCATGACCTTGTTGGTACCGCAGGTGTTAGTAGTCGCTATGCCTTCGCATTTACCCCGCACGGTGTTATTATGGCACAGTGGGACTGGTGTTCATGTGTGTTCCTTGGAACTTTTATATCATAAACCGCCTAGCTGAGGAATGTGTCCCACGCACGATTGATGTCAGGCGTGAGACCCATCATATGTTCTTTGGTGATGACTTGGCGTGAGTCTCGACTGATATGATCGCTAGTTATTGTAAAATCGTAGTTTGGTTATCATACACGTCTCCTCGCTTTATAGACTATTATGATTTCATTTGCGATTTTTAGTTTCACATACTCTGCACTGTCAGATCGACTCCTTCGGGCCGCGTTCACGCCGCAGTTGAGGTACACCCGCCGTTGATCCTAGCTCTCGTGGTCACGCATTGCTTGAAGCTCCGCTTCTCCGAGGCTTATCGACGTGTAGTCCCCGTCAGTAAGTGTTTACATTCGGGGTTCGGGCCCGCCCCGCCATTGTCATATCATTCTTAGGTCCGTAGAATGCTGCAAGCGTGGTTTGTAAAAAGGATTAAACTGCTCATGTTAAAAGTTGTCATTTATATATACGCCAAAGGCAAGTTTTCCAGATTATTGTTTTATACTTATCTCCTATTGTTGTGTTTGTTCCGACACTCGATGTATGTCTACTGGGTGCCCGGGCACTATCACACGCCCCGGTTCGGTCGTGACAAAAGTGGTATCGAGCGATTAATCCTCG
Source organism: Przewalskia tangutica (assembly GCA_029844215.1). Classification (NCBI taxonomy): domain Eukaryota; kingdom Viridiplantae; phylum Streptophyta; class Magnoliopsida; order Solanales; family Solanaceae; genus Przewalskia; species Przewalskia tangutica. The sequence goes on from CM056720.1 coordinate 2,502,927, forward strand.
GAAAGTGTCTACGCATCAGATTCAAGAGAGTCTTGATTATCGTGTTGTGCACCACATCAATAATCGTGAGGCTATAGGATATTTAGGATTGGTTTCATTCTTCTCACTCGAGATCGTGCTTAGAGCCGTGTTGTAAGTTGAACCTCCGACGAAATCCTTTCCTTATCGTTATGCCCGCGTAGGCAACCCGAGCCCAGAGGGCAAGCGCACGGCGGAGTCGCGAGTAGAGTTCGGAGGATGGCGAGGCACAGCCCAATCATTACCTGGGTAGTGCTTCATTCGGGATTTCGCGACGCCACTAGCCCCAAGAGAGTTTAAGCACGGCGACGCAGCCCTATCGCGCATGATATTTGAACCTTCGCCCACGCACGAACAGAATATAGATTGCAAAGAGACAACCTCACATTAGCTATAGATTTGGCTACCGCAGAGTATACCGATGTATCTGCGAGTCCGGAGGACTATCTAAAAGAGGGTTGCAAAGAGTAATTCTTCGATTAGGCTTCGAGCATGGCTCGTACGCCTGCGCAGCAGCCGAGAAACGTAGAGATCGACGTTAACCGCGGCGCAAGAGGCCAGAGCGGCGTCCTTCTGTAACTTTCGCGAGTATACCTTAAGTACTACGTTCGATAGCGATGCGAGTTGTGATTAGGAATCACGTGGGTTAACCGAGTAAGATTTTGGGGATAGAAGGCGTGTGAGCCTTAGAGTGTTATACGTAAAGACCTTAGAGGTAAGGCCATCTCGAGAAAGGTGTAGTGTTATGTTTGACCTTTATAGAGTGCATAGTGCACGCGAAATGGTTCGTGGGATAAGTCCCCGAGTAGCGTGATTTGAAAGAAGGTAGTCGAGCTAAGAAGACCGCGAGTTTTCGTAACGTGTTTAGTAAGATTGTTCCTTCGGAGATGGTATTTCGCGCTTCACGTCGTGGTTGAGGCTACGCGCGTCAACCCGCGAGGTTCGTGCGGGTCGGCCATGGTGGTCCTCTGTGTTAGGGTCGTGAGGTGTTAGGCCCATGTTTAGTTAGCCGTGCAAGTTCGCGTGCGTTCGACCGGTGGTCGGGCCGATGGGCGACTATCGTGTTCTTCTGGCCGTATCGCTCGGCAGTGTTGATGTTATCCAGCGGTTGTGAGGTTGCACGGTGCCTACCTTCACCTTATGACGACAAATGGAGCCTGTGGTACTACTGCTTTCTTCTCGAGTTTGTACCAGGGGCTAGGAACTCAGTGAGTCTCCAGACGCATTCGCCTCGCCGGTGTTTTGATTTCGCGTAGCGCAGGATCGTTGTCTCCGGTTGGAGTGTTTAAGCTACCATTTCGTTGTTCTGATGTCGCCTCGCGACGCCAGGGGCAGAATGCAAGTCACGGCCGATTGGTTCGATGTCGCGGTGGTTCGATAGTTGGTTCAGCTTGTTCCAGCAGATCGTGGATAGTGCGTTTGTCTGAAGAAGTTCGACACCGGAGAATCGTGCGGATAATCGGCGACGCCAGAGTTCGAGTTGACGGCCGGTCTTGAAAGTACCACCGGACGTGTGTGACGAGTTTTGGAAACGAAGGAACTTAGCCCGAGTTACTTGGGCCTTTGTGAGTTCATGAAGAATAGGCCGATTGCCTATATGTTAGCATTTGCCGTCCGACTTAGGAGGAAGGGCGTCCCGCCTTTCGTATATGTTCGTGAAAGTATCGAAGATCCATCCGAATGTTCTCGCTAATGATGACCACGTTAGAGATAGTAACCCCAGTTTTGGATACTAAGCGAGATCGTAAATGTGATAAGAATCCGAGTGCACGGCGCCTTCGGGGATCGTGACGCAAATCGGCACCATTTGTTGGGTCGCTTGAGCGCTCGCGACAAAGTGACAAAAGTAGTATTATTTGTGGTGATGTAGAGGTGTTTTCCTCGTGGACTTAGATGTAAGTTTTGGCGCAGTGTTTCCGTGCCACCGTGGCGAGATTGTTTCGTAAGTATAGTAGTGAAGACTATCTTGCACGTGTTCGCTTTGAGACTTAGAAGGAACATTCGGACGAATGTTTCTGAGGGAAGAATGTTATACCCGTAGTTCCGTGGTATGTATGCGAGACGACGCACGAGAATCTGTAAAGATCGAAAGGAAGAAAGAGGCGATTTTTCCACTAAAAGTTTCCGTTTTGTGAAGGAAAAGGTTCGTTAATGGGAATGGATTCTGATTTGGTATTCTGACTTCCGGAATATTAGAGAATTATGGAATTTTATTTTCTAAATGGTCACGTGGGCCCACGGAGAAATTTACTGTTGGGGCCCGCTTTGTTTTTGAGATTTTGGCCGTTTTGGATATTTTCTAAGACGAAATATTTTGATTTAATCGGGCGACACGTGTCACCCCCATGTGGCACCTTTGGGCCGAATTATGTTTGTGCACAACACCCGGTTAGAGTCGTGTTTCGACGAAAAGTTTTGACAGCGTTCGTAGGGGCAATTACGGCTATGTCATTTAGTATTTTTTCGGATTTTTACGAGAGACCGAACAATTTTGACCAAAGAGAGGCGACTGCACCCTCTCATCAGCGGGCGCTGGCGCCGACGACTTGGAGGCAAGTGGGAGATATTTTTGGTAGATATTTTGTGTGCAAGTTGGCTAGGTACACATGGGTGAATCTCGCCCTACACTTGCCTAACACTTGTGTAATCTCGCCATTGGTTGGCCTCGCTTGTCCTATAAATACCCTCCCTTTGAAGACTAATTCATTCACAAATTGCCTAAGTCTCGAGAGCCTTCCTCCCCTTTCGCGGCCCCTCGCCGAGAGTCCCCTAGTGGCAGTAGAGCGGGTACACCCCTCCTGTGGTGTGGCCGGTACCCCAGCCTAGTTGCTTTCGTATAATACCCCTGTGGTATAGAAATACTCTCCAAGTATTGTTATAATGCCCATATACCTTAGCAGATACCTTGTAGTATTCTAAGGTTATACCTATACTGAAAAGCCCGTAAATACTATTATACTTCCCGTCGCAAAACCGAAACCCTAGGAAAAATCTCCATAGTCAGTTGGAGTATTGTGTAAGTTGGTTAGAACTTCTGGGGTGGTTTAGATGGTCGAGCGCTTCGAGTCGAGCTAAACGATTGCCCAGATCGACTTTATGCTTGGATAATTATGGGCTTATCGAGGTAATTATCTTGTCCTATCAGAATTGGATATTACATGTCAGAGTATATAGTTGAAGTATACTATATATAGTCTTTGAATCAGTAATTACATGGGACCGTATTACATGAGACTTGTGTAGTTGCAGTGGATTAGAATTGTACCCGCTGGGGTTAGACGATAACCCCCGGTTCGCTTGACAGCCGATAGAGAGGAGATTTACGCGGTCATGCGGGAGGTGTCGCGAATTTTCTCGTAGAATGTTCTACGATGTTAATAAGTCACGCGTGGCCTTATAGGTCAAGACTACGTGTGCGCGCTCTACTGCTGGCCGAGTAGCCGGCTTGAGGTACTTTCGAGCATTTTGCTATTAGTCGATAATCGCCGCGAGGTATGTGAACCTCTTCCTATCTCTTCTAGCATGATATGTGTGAACTATGTAGTACGCAGACGCATACGTGCTAAATGTATTCGATTGGTTTAAAACATAAAGTGTTATAACGGCTTTATGGGAAGTTGGTTATAACTTTATGTAGATAAGAAAACACTTTGTGGTTTTTAAAAGGTAAATGATTTGTTTATAAGCGCTTGATGTGTGATCATAAAGAACTTGAAGTATTTCAAAAGATTTCAAATCGTTTTGAAAGAGAAGTAATACTTGGTTTTGAGAACTTAAGAGTTATACTAGCTTTATGGGAAGTTAGGTATAACGGCTTAAGAACGCTTTTCTTGATTTTGGAAATCGGGATGTATCGACAAACCATCGCAGTTAAAAGGAAATGTTTTGAATAATTAAGTATTATTAAAACCAAGAGAAACTTCCATCCGCATAAGCTAAGATGAGACAAAATGATATTTCCTAGATCATGGTCATTGTAATAAGATTGTTATAAACAAGAATATCCTACTCACATATAAGGCTTATGTTTCTCCGATTGTTTAAAAGAGAATTATATTCTTAAATGAATAAAGCTATGAACTAAAACCTTTCTAAAATAAGAAACGTGAACATTTGAAATTAGGCAAACTTGGACGCTTGGAAAATAATGTTGTTACTTGATTTTACAAAGGTAAGAGTTTTGGTTTTCTTAAAAGGATAGTCACTCTATTTTTATACTACGTATTGTGTGACTTATGTGAAAGAAACCGATCTTTTAAAGATTTAACGTGAAGTACTTGGGGTTAGATACGAACTTGTTAGTAGAAAGTACCTTGTGTGAATACTTTATTGTATTGGTTGTGTTGGTTGGTGATAGCCTTGTAAGACTTTCTTGTTGCTTTGATAAGTAAACGTGTTAGGATGCTACGTGTGTTAGTATCTTGTGATGTTTGTGTGAAGGGTTTCCTTGATTGTGCTTATTAACTATCGTCGTTATGATAGTATTGTGGCATTCATCTCTTGAGATGATTAGGGGTTGCCTCCGACGCGGGTAGACTCAGCGGTCGATGGACCTATGATTCGAGAATACCTCACGCAGTCCCGGCCATGCGAACTACGAGTTCCGTGTTAGTGTACGCCTTATGGGCACGCGTCTCGCGCTACGCGGATCGAAGTCCGGGGCGACGCCGGAGTAGCTACCGACGCGGACGCCATGCGGCCGATGAGATCGCCTATGCGAGTCAGCGGAGTTCCAGACTAGACGCGCGCATTAGATATCGCGCAAGTGGCCGCCTTTGATCACGTGATGCCTAGACAGATCTTATGATACGATTCATGACCTTGTTGGTACTGGTGTTAGTAATCGGCTATGCCTTCGCATTTACCCCAGACGGCATTATGGCACAGTGGGACTCGTGTTCATGTGTGTTCCTTGGAACTTTTATATCATAAACCGCCGGCTGAGGAATGTGTCCCACGCACGATTGATGTTAATGGCGCGAGACCCATCGTTATGTTCTTTGGTGATGACTTGGCGCGAGTCCCCGACTTGATATGATCGCTTAGTTATTGTAAAGCGTAGTTTGGTTATCATACATGTCTCCCGCTTTATAGACTATTATGATTTCATTTGCGTGATTTTTAGTTTCACATACTCTGCACTGCCAGATCGACCTCTCCGGCCGCTCACGCCGCAGTTGAGGTACACCGCCGTTGATCCTAGCTCTCGTGGTCACGGGCCGTTTGGGAAGCTCCGTTTCTCCGAGGCTTATCATGGTAGTCCCCGTCAGTAAGTGTTTACATTCGTGGGTGGCGGGCCCCGTCCCGCCATTGTCATATCATTCTGTGAAGTGCGTAGATCACAAGCGCAGGTTTGTAAAAAGGATTAAACTGCTCATGTTAAAAGTTGTCATTTATATATACGCCAAAGGCAAGTTTTCACAGATTATTGTTTTATACTGCTATCTCCTATTGTTGTGTTTGTTCACCGATTACTGATGTATGTCTACTGGGTGCCCGGTAAGGCACGACCACGCCCCGCTCGGTCGTGACAGTTGGTATCATTGTCTTGGCTAACACTAAACACTGACGGTTCAAGACATCACATTCACCGCGCAGTAAGTAAGTCCGATGGTACTCTACTATGGAAGGTTCAAAGCTATAGCTACCTGTCCAGATGCAACATCGATCCGACGGAAGATTGCTAGAAAGGCACCATGTGTATGCGCCAAAAATCTCTTTCAAGAGTGGATTGTTGGAAATTTATTAACGTGAAATAAAGTTAATCCTATTATTTATAACTCGAACAATTGGGGCCCCGCACGTCGGAAACGTCATTTCCACACACGTGCACACGTTGTACCAAGGATCGTAAATTTTCTTAGTGAAAGAGATATTGGTACGTAAACAAAACGTTTGAGACATGAAATGATAGACGGTTATTGGTCAAATAACAAATGGTTTCACGGTGGTAAATGAAGAAAGAAGTGTACAATATGTAAAAGATGAAACGAGTCAGAAATCACTGTGAAGGGTCGCGGCGCCTGGAGCGTCGTGGCGCCTCCTCCCAAGGGTCGCGGCACCCGTAACGATAAAATCACTGGGAAGTTACTGGAGATGAAGCGTCGCGTCACCCTCCCGAAGGGCCGCGGCGCCTCGGCACCAGTGTGACCGTTGGGAGACGTTTTGAAACTGATTCTTGGGCTGACTTTGGAGCATTAATCCTCTATTATTTGGCTCATAAATTCAACCATTATTTGGCTGAATTGTAACCTCAAATTAAAGGTCATTACATGACATTGAAGGCCATTACTTGGCTATTTGGGAAGACATCTTGATCACACCATAAATTGATGTCATTGGCACAATTGAAGAACACACAATCTCAGAATTTCTAAGTCTTCTTCCTCTCTAGCACACCTCCACCACTCAAAGTTCTTCTTTTCTAGTAAACTATTGAGTTATCCTTTGCTCAATTGTTTGTTGTTATTTTATCTTGGGAGACAAGTTGTCAATAGCCGTTAAGGGATTTATACGGGGTAATATAGTTTTAAGGAAAAATTGAACCGACTCAGAAATCATTTCCTTGTTCTTAATTCCAGATTTGTTATCTAAATTGTTGTTGCTTACTTTCCTATTTCCTTGTAACCGCATTGTATTACTCACAAAAACATGTCTAGAGAATCCGTTTTTTTATGTTGGCAATCTTTCTAACGCGCACCTACGAAGTTTTATTCTAGTAATGGTTGAATATACCGTTTTTTATTTTTATTTTGGTTTTTTCTTGTTTAGTCCATTAGTTGGAAATGAGGTGCTATGTATCTGGATTAAGTCCTTGTGTGATTTTGATGTAACTTAAAACAAATGCTCGCAAGTTTCGGTTGCAAAATGACACTTGAAAGAAGTTGAAACTTTATAGAATATCATCTGATTACAAAACATATCTACATTTTGGCACCTCACTTTTTGAAATCTTTGAAAACAGGTCATATTGATGTTTGGAAGAAAAAAAAGAATTGAGATTGAGCAATCATCGTTTGGCTTTTATCAATGAGAGTATACTATAAAGCACAAACAATAAAATATTGTTGCTTTAGCATCCAAATTTTGCGTATGTTCAGTTGAATACTCTTATATATCTATCAATGCCAAGCATCACGGTAGCAATGCCATAAGGCGCTAAAGAGCTGGTGCTTGTGGTGGTGGTGGTTGGGGGGGAGAACCACGATGAAACAAGGACGTATCTCTTGGCAAAATTATAACTTAAGAAATTACTATCAAAATTATGGTAAGATGGACAAGATTCTCCGCCTTCAACTATGTACAGGTCTTAACTCATAGTATAAGGTGCATCTTTTGGTGAGCCTGCTCATTGTAAATCTGAATTAGCCGCCTAATAACTCTTTCGCACAATCTTAAGAGCCTAGTTCCACAAAAATGTTATCACGAGCCTTGACTATTTCGAATATCAGATGAATAAACAGAAAAATTAGTTAAGGAATTAATTTGTCATGTAAACATACACAAAACAATACTTGAAAATTAAACAATATCATATATAGATACAATTAAAGGGCACAAAATCAACCCCTCTTAACAGGATCAAAGTTGGAGACACCAACAACAGCACCAATAATAGCAATAAGCACAACCCCACCTGACACAATGCTAAGCAAGAAGTTCTTAAGTGATGGTGACACACCATCAGCAGCTTGTGCTACATCAGGTACAACCACTGATGCTGTTAGTACACCTGCTGTCAAGCCTGCCACTGCCTTGTCCTTAATTGAAGCCTTGACTACAAACTTAGCAGCTGATTCTGAAGTTGCAATTTGTTTTGAGGGCCTAATTGGCAAAGGCTTAAAAAAAGCTTCAACGATTGGTTGCTTTTTTGGTGTTGTGTAAGTTAGTGGCATTGACATTGAAACTATTGAAGAAGTAGCCATTTTGTTTTTTGCTTTTTGCTCTGAAGAATTGAAGTTTTAAATTTTCAAAAGTTAAAGAGTAAAGTATTGGTAGTAATATGATGTGATTTTGAGAGGATAAAGAGGATTTTTAATGAGAGGTGGAAAATTGACATCTTTTGCTTTGTTCTACATGGCTGAATTATATTGGTTATGTTGGATAAGGTTATCTTATTGGTATATATGTACACCTAGGCTGAGAAAAGATCCATGGTGCATAATATTGGTGGAGATGGCACATTGGCACATAGTGATGATGACTAATTGGTGGTTGACGGTAGTGATTAGTGTGTGATATAGTAATTAATGATAGTCATGGTTGGTGGTGCTATAACCAAAATCAAAGATAATGATTATCTGGTAATGATCAGCTAAAAAGTGATTGGTGATAATGACTGATAATTTTAATTGTACGATAAAAGCTAGTGCGGCTGGTGATAAAGTTGATTATCAATGTAGTCGTTAATGTGATTGCCCGGTAAAGGTTGGTAATGGTGATTGGGTAGTCATAGTGAACAAAATCGTGAGAAAGATCAGATTTATAGTTACCTTAATTTATGAACAGTATGTCTCACGCTCGACCTAAAGCAAGTAATGCATTTGCTTCAGGCTCCAAAATTAACAAATAATATTATATTCTTTCTTAGCTTTTTTGTCAGATTCTCAAATTATATATATATAAGTCTTACTGTTTACTCTCTCTATCTCAATTTATGTATCTTACTTTCTTTGGTGATATGTTATACCATGCATCTTTCTAAATTTAATAAGTTTCTATTCCTACTTTTCGTTTGAGCCTTAATGATAAGAATGACATGACATTCATTAAGATCACAAAATTTAAAGAATATTTTTAGTATGTTACACACACTTAGCTTAAAACCATCCGACTCTGTCTTTTGTATTCTTAAACTTCATTCCAAAACAAACTAAGACACATCAAATAAAAGGAATGAAATATATTTAAGACCTTTTTATCCAGGGTTGGCTTTATGCATAAATTTAATTGGTCCGACAAGAAAAAAAATGTTAAGAACTTCTAGATAGTGAAATAGAAAAGAAAAATAATATTATCAAAACCCACCAATATACACAATATACTTTGGCTCGTCCAATCCGAGAGCATTCATGAGTCGCTAGTTCTCAGAGAGAGGATTGGAAGTACCATGCATGGTTGTCCCCTCCTCTCTTTCTATCAAAATCTCTCCAAGTAAGATACGATACAACTAGAAAATGATAGAACTTTTGCACCTTGTCGCTATAATTTGACTTGTTTTTCTAGATAACAGATAGGTGTAATTATTTTTTAAATGATTTGATAATGTAAAAATTCTTTATATTTTTAATATACATACATTAGACCCAAACTAAAATAAAGGAATTCGCGTGTCTATATCAAAATTACAACTAAGGAATTAATTGATACCAAGGAGTAGTAAGATCGGACGAGATTTCCACTCTTAAGTACGATTCTTAGGTTTGAGTATTATAAGTAGGGGTGGCCAACGGGATGGGCGGGTTTGGGCGGGATAGGGGTGGGGCGGGACTGGCGGGCCGGGACTATCGGGCTTGGCCGATGTCCCGTTCCGGTACCGGTCCCGTCTGGAAAAGGAACCGGATCGGGTCGGGCTTAGGATTTTTATTATTTTTTTACACTTAATTTTAAAAAATAACATATATTATATATATGAACAACTCAATAATTGAACAAGATAGTGTAATAAAAACATCTCAATGTTGTTTTTGTGCCTCTTATATTATTTAATAGAAATATGATTTTTTGGTAATACATATACAATTGTCAAAATTAGAACTTTGTGGTATTGTTTAAAAGTTGCAAATGACATAGTAAAATAAAATTACAATTAAATAAATTACCAATTTGAAAATATTTTTTCTAGTTTCTTCACAACGTCTTGTGGTTCTTCGATTGGAATTGGTATTTGTTTGTCAAATTGCTCGACGTCGCTACTCATACCTTCACATAAGATGTCGTTGTAGTTTTCGTCTTCTTCTTCGTTGATCTCCGGTTGGCACCTTCTCTGCTCCGCTCGTATTCAATCTCTAAATAATATTGCAATCTCCAAGTTGTCTCCGGCTAATGAGTATATGTGCTCTCTTATTTGAAATCTGCCGGCAGAAAAGCCTCTTCAGACGTCGTTGATAACGCTTGAATGTTCAAAACATCTCGGGCTATCATTGAAAGTGTCAGAAATGTCTTCTCATTCCCCCTCCAGTATTTCAGCAAGTCTTATTTTTCTTCTTCATTGACAACTGTTTGGTACGGTAAAGTACCCTTCAAAACAAAAACATCAAACTCGTTAATTTGGTTAGTAGTGTTATCACCTCACATTATATTTCTGAGGCTTTCAATACTAGCCGCATAAACAACATGCCTTTTTAGAGAATGTGTTGAAGAAGAAGATGGTATGGAAGTCGGTTGATTGCTAGCACTTTCTTGTTGGTAATACCTATATATTTTTTTGCATTCCTCTTCTATGCTAGACAACACTTCTTCTTTAGTTTGTTCAATAGGTGGTGGGGCATTTGAATTTTTTAGAGTTGGAGGTGGTAGTACTGCTATACAGTCATAAATATTTTCAATAAGTGATTTACAACCGTCTATTTTAATAGTAGGATTTAATATAGCACTAATAATATAAATAGGGGGATAGGAATAAAATATTTCTTTATTTTCATGAACATTTTTTAATAGCTGCCTTATAAGATGGTTTTTCCATATATTCTCTAAGCAGTAAAAATATTATAGCTATATAAAACAACATAGTTGAAATAATAGGATAATATATACCGAAAAATTCTTTTGTTGCTTGCAAATTTTTCTCTAGAAATACAATAAGTTCTTTAATTTTTTCTCAATCGTTATCTACAATCATATCAGTTGGATTTTGATTATGGATGTTAAAAAATAAAGTTATAGATTTTCTATAATCATAAGCAATAAATAGTTGTTCATATAAAGAATTTCACCTAGTGGTACTTTTTCGGGAATTTTTCTATAAGGTAGTTGGCAATCGTGACAAGTTTTTTTATATTCTTTTTTTCGTTGTATTCTATTACTTTGTAAAAATAAAGTGTAGCAAATTATATTTTTTCAAGAATATCTTGAAAAAGTAATAGGTCACCCTTTACAACTAAGTTATAAATATGTCACGCACATTTTATATGAAAATTATTTGGAAAAGATGGAGTTAAAGCATCTTTTAAAATGATCATGGTCGTTAGTACTACGGCCTATATCAGAAGTGAGAGTCACTTTGCCATTAAAATGATATAATGAATAACGTAAATACTATTGATATTCACGTGCAAATTTATATATATCTCTCTTAACAATTGATCTAGGAAAACCTTTAAAAGCAGGATTATACATTTCTCTAATATAATGAATAAAATCAGGAGATGAAAGAAATGAAAAAGGCAAACCCTCCACAACAATTAATTTTGATAATGTTTCCCTATCTCTATGTTTATCATATTTAGGGCCTACAATTTCCTCACATGAAAGTTAATTTGACATCGCATTGGCCTGAGATCGATGTGAACCTTGTCCCGACGGGAGAGGCGCCAAGACCATCTTTTCAAATTTTGTATTGGAAATACCTAGCTGGGTGTTTGTGTGATATGTGTCTCAATAAACCCCCCGTCCCACCATGATCTTTTCCAATTTTAAAACTATAAACTCATTTACAAATTTTACATATAGCTACTTGATTCTGTACGTCCCTATCAAAAAACTTTTTTCATGCATCTGATTTTAATGATCGTTTTGCTGGACCTCGTCTCATACTAAGGGGAATAGGAGGCGTTCCAGTTGGATGTTCACTAGTGGGGGTTTCATCTACATTAGTGGGTGTGTCATCATCTAGAGCATATTCTAAATTAAAGTCTGTTTCGGGCCGTAAAATATATTCTCGCCTATATCATACCAGATTTCAGAAAATGTTCGTGATCAACAAAATCATCATGTCTGGTGAGTAGACTAGGAATACTAGAAGAAGTACCATCGCTCGCTACCCTTAAGGTCGCCAAATGGTCGACGGCCCACCGGCCTGCTGGCCTGGGGCTGGCCTGGGCGAGAAAAGCGGGCGGGTCGAGCCAAGGCCCGGGAGTGGTCAAGTGACCATACATGTCCCGCCCCGATCCCGGCCCCGCTGGGTGGGGCCTGACGGCCTGCCTGACGGACTGTCATGTTTTTTTTTTTTTTTTTTAATTTTTCACTAAATTAAAAATAATAAATTACTAAGACTAACAAAGTAACATTAACATATACTTGTCATATAGTCATAATGTCATATACATATACTATAATATTATAGACTTATAGTATTATAATTTATAATTATAGTATTATAGTATTATACTCATATATATAATATATTTATAAAGTATAAACTATAAACTATAAAGTATAAAGTATAAAGTTATAAACTAAATAATTAAACAAAGACAAGAATAGTGTAAAAAAACATCCCAAGGTCATTTTTACGCTTTTATATTATTAATTTCATTGAAATATCAAATATACAAGATTCAAAATTACATCAGAATTGTCATTGTTGAAAAAATTGCAAAAGAGTGAAAGACATAGAAAAATTTAAAATTGCAATGAAATAAATTACCAATTTGAAAATATTTTTCTAATTTCTTTATAATTTCTTGTGGTTCTACAATTGGAATTGGTATATCTTGATCAAATTGTTCCACGCCGCTACTCATGCCTTCAGATAAAATGTCGTTGTAGTTGTCGCCATCTTCTTCGTTAATCGTCGATCAGACCTCCTTCGCCTCCGCCGTATCCAATCTCTGAATAGTACCGCCATCTCCAAGCCGCTCCGCTAACGAGTGTCACTGGCTCTCCTATTTGAAATCGCTCGCAGAAAAAGCGCTGTGTCGATCACGACGCCAATGTTCAAAATATCTCGCCATCATTGAAAGTGTTAAATGTCTTCTCATTCTCGCCCAATATTTCAAAGCAAGTCTTCCTTTCCTTCTTCATTGATAATCGCTGTAAGGTAAATTACCCTGCAAAACAAAAACATCGAACTCACTAATTTGGTTAGCATCGCTACCACCGCACATTTTATTTCTCGAGGCTTTCAATAGAATTAATATTAGGCCTAGCCACGTAAACCGCTTGTCTTTTTAGGTTGTGTTGAAGAAGATGATACAAAAGTTTGGTTACTAGCACTTTCTTCGGGTAATGCCGATATACTTTTTGCATTCATCTTCTACGCTATTCAACACTTCTTCTAGCGTTAGTTCAATGGTGGTTCAACATTTAAATGTTTGGGAGTTGGAGGTGAAGACGTCCATACAGCTTATATATATTTTCAATAAGACTTTTACAACCCTCTACTTTAATAATGTTTAATACAAAGACCAATAATATAAATAGGGAATAGGAATAAAATATTTTTAATTTCATAAACATTTTTTAATACCGCAGATAAAGTTATGCTTTTTCCATATATTCTTTAAGAAGTAAAAATATTATAGCTATATAAAACAACATAGTTGAAATAGTAGGATAATATAAAGTAGAAAATTCTTTTGTTGCTGTTGAAAATTTTCTAAAAATACAATAAGTTCTCTAATTTTCTCCCAATCGATTCACAATCATATCATTGGATTTTGATTACATGCGTTAAAAAATAAAGTAATAGGTTTTCTATAGTCATAAGCAACAACTAGTTGTCATATAAAAATTCCACCTAGTTGGTACTTCTTCTGAATTTTTCAGAAGATACCCACAATCGTGGCAAATTTTTATATTCTTTTCTTTGTTGAATTCTATTATTTTTAAAAATAAAGTGTATAGCAAATTGTATTTTTCAAGAATATCTTGAAAAGTGAAAGACCATCCTTTACAACTAAGTTATAAATATGGCACGCATTTGATATGAAAATGTTTTGGAAAAGACGGAGTTAAAACATTTCTTAAAATACTAATAGCAGAATTGTTAGAAGATCATTATCTAATGTAATACTCATAACTTTATCGCTTATTCCGTAATAATCCATGATCAATAAATATTTTCTCAAATAAACTCACCAAATGCCTACTATCTATATATCTATATGCTAAAATACGTTTTGCATGTAATTCATTTATAATCTATCCAATGACAAAGTTCATCGTTAAATAATCATGGCGTTAGTACTACGACCTATATCGAAGTTAAAGCGACTTTGCAATTTAAATGATATAATGCATAACGTAAATATCGCTGATATTCATGTGCAAATTTAAATACATCTCTTTAACAAATGATCTAGAAAACCTTTATGTTAAGGATTATACATATCTCTAATATAATGAATAAAACCAGAGATTCAGAAATGAAAAGGCAAACCTCCACAAAGAACTAATTTTGCTAAGTCTTCCTATCTTTATGTTTATCGTATTTAGGCCTACAACCCCCGTCATAGGGTTAATTTGACCAGATTTCTCCGACAAGAGTATGTGAACCTTGTCCCGATTGAGAGGACGCCTTCTCACCTTCTTTTTCAAAAATGTATTGAGCATGCAAGACTTTGTGTTTTTGCACAGGTGTCTTCCTAAACCCCCGTCCCACCATGACCTTGTCCAGCTTTTAAAAGAATAAACATTTTTACAAGTTTTACATACAATATTTGATTAGCTACGTCCCTCACAAAATATTTCCATACAACCGATTTTAATGGTCGCTTTGGGACTCGCCTCATAGTAGGGGATAGGAGGCATTTCACTAGTGGGTGTATCATCATCTTCATTAATAGGTGTATCATCATCTAGAGTGTCATCTAAATTAAAATCTTCTTCAATTTCGGGATAATCATTTGTGTCAAGATCATATGGTATTTCAGAAACATTTCGGGATCTATAAAATCATCTTGTCTAGAATAACCGAACAGAATACTGTAGAAGTACTCTGCCCTTGTTACCACCCCTACTGTTAAGTCCGACTTACCCTTACACAACATGCCTCTTAGTCCTTTCATTTTAATTATGCTAATAAATAGTTCAAGATAATGAAATTAAATGTGCTACATGAAATCAAGATAAAATAATAATATAATGAGCGAACGATCAGATATCAAACGCCGACGTGAGTCGACGTAATCGAGAGGTTGAAAATTGAAACTTTGCTCGATAGATAATCCTCGCTAGTTGCCAACTTCACTCCCAATTCTCAAATTAATAAATAGATTGAATATAGACAATGTTGTATAGAGATAAGAGAATTAGAGATTGATTGAGAGATTAGAGAGTAGAAAGATTTGTGAAAATAATAAGAGGAATGAGGTATTTATAGGGGTTAAAAATAAATATAAAGCAGGGGGTTGGGGGGGGAGGTTAAAATGGCCGTTGTCCAACTACCAAATAAAATGGTCGTTGGTACAACGGCTATTTTGTGCAAAGGGTCGAATCAGTGGATTTGGGGCGGGCGGGGCGGGATCGGCTCAAGTGGCGGGCCTGGCGGGACCATACCGCCCCGCCTGCCGAGCCCCGGCCCCGCTTTTTTTTTTTTAATACCGGTCGTGGTTTGGGTCGGGCCTGACCGGACGGATCGGTCGGCCGACCATCGCCACCTGTTTACCTTTACCCCTACTAGAAGAAGCTTGACTCTTACTCTTACCCAACATAATTTTTAATCCTTTCATTGTAATTATGCTAATAAATAGTTAAAGACTTAAAGATAATGAAATTAAGGTCGCTAAATAAAATAAAGACATAATAGTAATTTAATGAAAGAACGAATGTACCAAACGCCGACGTAACGTTGACGTGTAATCGAGACATTGAAAATTGCAACTTTGCTCAATGTAAGATCCTCAAGCTAGTTCTTAACTTCACTCCCAAATAAATAAATAAAATTGAATATTTAGTAGACAATGTAAATTTGTAAAAGATAGATTGAGAGATTGTAGAAAGATTTGTGAGAAAGATGAAGAGAAAATGAAGTATTCATAGTTGGGAAATTGAGTTAAAGTGTAAATATAATAACTTAGGGGTTAAAAATAAATATTAAGGGTAGGGGGTTGGGGAAGGGGAGCCAAAAATGATCGTTGCACAACGGCCAAAATATAAAATGGTTGTTGGAACAACAGCTATTTTGTGCAAAGGAGAGGGGGGCGGGAGGGACCGAGACGGGTCGGGTCTTGGCGGTACTGGGGCGGGCCGAGCCTGGCGAGACGAGACCATGTCCCGTCCCGATTCGAGTCCCGGTACCATTTTTTTGAGTCGGGTTGGGATCGGGCTGACCCGGCCTGTTGGCCACCCCTAATTATAAGTGGAGAAACTGATAGTGATGGCATGACCGTTTCTTCTAGTGAGCTTTACGCGTTGCGAATCTGAATTAGCTGCAGAGTGATTCGTTTCGATCTTAAGAGAGCCTAGTTCCACATGAGCGTTATTACGAGTCTACTATTTCGAATACCAGATGAATAAACCGAAAAATAAGCTAAGGAATTAATTTTCATGTAAACATACACAAAATCATACTTGAAAAACAAACAATATCATATATAGATACAATAAAGGCACAAAATCAACCCCTCTTAACAGGATCAAAGTTGGAGACACCAACAACAGCACCAATAATAGCAATAAGCACAACCCCACCTGACACAATGCTAAGCAAGAAGTTCTTAAGTGATGGTGACACACCATCAGCAGCTTGTGCTACATCAGGTACAACCACTGATGCTGTTAGTACACCTGCTGTCAAGCCTGCCACTGCCTTGTCCTTAATTGAAGCCTTGACTACAAACTTAGCAGCTGATTTTGAAGTTGCAATTTGTTTTGAGGGCCTAATTGGCAAAGGCTTAAAAAAAGCTTCAACAATTGGGTGCTTTATTGGTGTTGTGTAAGTCAGTGGCATTGACATTGAAACTATTGAAGAAGTAGAAGCCATTATTATTTTGCCTTAATTTTTTCTTCCAACTTGTTCTCTGCTCTGCAGCTTCTACTTCTATATTCTGTTGTTGAGATATGTAAGTTGTATTTTTGAGAGGTGGAAAATGGAGCATTTTGTGTTGTCATCTTTTCTTCTGTCCTACGTGGGGCTTCTTCACTTGCCTATGGTGGATAACCTTATCTCATTGCAACCTTATCATAATTTAAGGTTACCTTGTATACACCGTTGTAGAAGCGGAGTCATAATTTAAAGTTTATGAATAGAAGTTTTAATAATTTTAAGTTATTGGATTATGAACTAATAAATTGTATATATTGAATGAATATTTTAAAACATATATAAAATTTTGACAAAAATTACTAAATTCAATCAAACACGTATTTCAAAGGCTAGTGTCGTCCCTGACCACCAACATAAAGAAATTTGTACACTATCGGATCATTCAAGAGATATGTAAGTAATAAATCCTCCAAAAAAAATCAAACTTTTAATCTTCAAAAATTAGTCCCTTGGTTACTGATAAACGATGATTTTGACTCTTGAAATATTTGGCTAAGTACATTCTTCTTTCCTAATTAATTAAAGCGCACACTTTTAATACGGCTATGTGAACCAATAAATCAGTATCACCTATTTAATCAAATACACATGTGTCGTCTGATAAACCAATTCCAATACGTGAGGACTAAGGAGGTGCAAAATAAATTGTTCCTATATAAAAGAGTAGAAACCATCAAACTTGATGTATTAAAGCCTACCAAAAGATAAGCTTCACAAAGTTTAAAATCAAATTATCCATCAAACTTGATGCTAAAATGACAAAATAGGAGCTATAAAATTGACTTAGCTAGAAAAGTGAGCAGCAAAATTCTTTGACTGCTAGTGTGGAAGAAAGCAAGGTAAACAATAATAAGCTTAGATGTCAATTTTCAGAAATAATTTAATTGTCCATTTTCCTTGTCTTCTTCATTAGATTTCATGTTTCACCAAAGTTTATCTATTTAACTAGCCCACAGAACAATTCCTTCTTATACTCTTTTGATTCCACAGCTTCATAACAAATAATAATTTACTATCTTCCCTATATAACAATTAAACCCCTAAACAACCAACTTCTAGTCTTTTGTTCAAGGTATTCAAAATCTATATATGCACATAATAAATAAATAAATAAATTACCTTATATATACATTTTAACTTTTTGCCGAGGGTGAACGCCCTCGAGCTCCCATAGATCTTCCCCAGTAACTTACACAAGTTTCAAAAGTCTACCTTTCATTCTTCAATTACGTGCCCAGTCAAATACCATCACATAGATTGTGACGGAGAGAGATAGAATTTAAATTCCCACCGATAGTGCATAATAATTTTATACTGTCAAATCACTTTAAAAAATAACTGCAATAAAACGTCCATAGAAAGTGGAACTACTAAGCTGATAAATAAGACAGGTTAAAATGCACATATAGTACCAAAAAAATTACATTCTCATGTATATAAGTTATATCCATAATATAATATTATACTACATACTTGGTTATATATATATAGCACTAGTTGGTGAATCAAATCAGTCCTAATATTTGCTTCTCAAAAAGCTTCACTAATCAGCTATGGCAGAAGCTCCCATGCCTTATACTCCTCCAAAACAATCAAACTTACCCAGTTTGTATTGCGCTCTTATCGTTGTAGGAACAGCAGTGTTCCTGCTTGGCCTCTACAATTTCATCAATACTCGATGGTGCAACGATAATAACAACACGAATCAATCTCTTGAACAAAATTCGCGTCATGTTTCTCACGATAATCCTATCGTGAACTTAGTGTCCAGTTTCAGGTACAAGAAAGAATTAAGAGTTGAAGTTGCAGGAAATCATGACGAGAAGAACAATGATTATGAATGTGCTGTGTGTTTATCCGTTTTTGAAGAAGGAGAAGAAGTGAAGCAACTTCCAAGATGTAAACACTCTTTTCATGCTTCTTGTATTGATATGTGGCTTTATTCTCACTTGGATTGCCCATTGTGTCGTTCTCCGGTGGAGCAGCTGGTGCTTCAGCGGAGTAGTTTGACAAGGCAAGAGGAGAGTTCTGGAGAAGGATTGATAGTTCAAGGCAGTTCAGTTTAGTTTATTTTCTTTTCACTTATTTTTTGGTGGTTCTGACTTCTGAGAGTTTTTGTTAACATGAAAGAGTGGTTTTGCATGAAGACGTTTGTTGCTGAGTAGATCCCAGTGGCTGTGGTAATAGAGAAAGGTGAGAAGGAAATGCTTGGGATATATGATGTGAAAAATGTTAAGAATGGTTAATTGTCCAGTGTTGTACATTCATACATATATCTCAGGGACTTGTTACTAGGAGGCCTACTTATAATTTCCCATAGTTCCTACTTTTCTTTCTTTTAGTATCAAGCCATGTTAAGGATTTCAAGACTAGTTACTCAGAGATCACAGCTCATCATAGTGACAATTAGATTTGAATAATGGAGTGTAATCTTATCCTTTCTTGTACGATAAATATATGTGAATTTCACGATTAGATGAGTTCATTAGTTTCCGCTGCTCCCAGAGAAGTTGTGAATAAGGATGGGATAGGAACTTTTTCTTTTACAACCAAAGTGTCGGGGTAAGCTTGTGCACACCTTGACTATTCCCAACGGACCTGCTACTTCCCACTAGTACAGGTGTCGGACAGGGGGAAGAAATCACCTAATGTTTTTCCTCCTATGGCCTAGGAACTTTATTAATTTTAAGTAACAATTATAGATTTGCATTCGTCCATATAACGAAGAGAAAACGGGAAATTCTCCAACTACCCGAGTTTCACACAGGCTCTGATGTTGCAAAAATTCCATAATTGGTCAAGTCCCTATTATCCAGGTTTAAATATCAAACATAAGTGTCTCACTTAATAAACGCAAGTTCATCTATGGCTGTGTTTTACTGTATTACTTATGCCCGTAACTTCAATAAAGCATAACCTAGGCCAATTGTTTATTTCACCACTTCATTACCAAGCTAGAGCTATGCTATTTCTTCTAACCAGCAAAATAACATTCCATTTATCAAGGAAATGAAAATGACAGCTTTAGCAGATAAGTATTTCATTGCACACGACATGATTCAAACCAGGCTTCAATCAACTTCAAACCACATAATAGCTCTGCCAGGAACTTTTTCAATCGTTCGTGTTAGCTATGTATTACATAATACAAATGGATTCAAGAATAAACAGAAAGCATAGGGCATGCTAGGTGTTGCAAATGACAGACAATGCCAGATCATGAATTCCGGAATTTTCACATACGTTACAAGACCGTATAAAGTTTCCATTCATTCTAAGAACACTTTACATTTTCCTCAAATTGTCTAACCTTGCTTGAAGATCACTGTCTATCCTGCCATCGTCATTGTCAGTTGCCTCAGCTTGTGCAACCTTGTTTTTCGCTGATGGAGCAGCTACCGCAGAAGAAGGAGCATTGACAAGCTGCAATTAATTCAAGGACCATAAGTAATTAGAGCAATACAAACATATCATATACATCCAAATAAGTGCAAAATAAATAGTGGTAAAATACCTCATTATTGATATTAATACCAATCTCATCAAGGACCTGGCTCACCAATTCTTCTGTTTCTTCTTCTTCCTCATCCCCTTCCAAAGCATCATCAATGGCATCTCCCATCACCTCACTCACCATTTCCATCTTTTCATTTTGCATCTCAAATTCTTGCATTATTTTCTGCAATGCTGGCAAGTTCATCTGCCTGTTCATCTGTCCCATTGCCTTTGTAACACCTTTCATTGCTTCACCCATTGCTTGTGTTGATTTCAAAGTCTGATATCAATGATAACATTTGGGTATTTGGGGAAGAAAACAAAGAGTTAGGAAACAAATGATTCTTCAAGACAACCAAATATATGCAATTGATAATCCAACTCTGTTAGTGACTCAATCAATTATTCACACATCATAAATATTTTTTTTGACCAATTTGCATGCGTCTACATTCTGAATTAGAAGAGAATATATCATTATCAGGACATCTTAGTAGTTCCCTTGCAGCACCAAAAGAAGCCTCTTTGCTACCTTCCCCATAATAGATTTCTCTTTGTTATTCTTCTTCCTTCATTCTAGCTTTTCTTTTGGTTTTTTTTTTTTTGGGGGCTTTGAGTTCAGTTTAGAGACAACCCTGCATTCAGGCATGCACAGGGACTGGTTTATCAACTTCCAGTATATTGAATTATTATGTGCAAATTTTGTATAGATGCTCCTTCACCAGAGAGCCAATGGTGCAGCTTAAATGTAGCTTTATACAAATAAACCAATGGAGAAGCTTTCCCAATTTTCCATGAGTTGGTGATGGAAACATACTGTTAAGATTACAGAGTTTACTCAAGGGGAAGGGCAGGAAGAAATCAAGGATACAATTTTGCAATATTAAGCTTTATGAACAACTGTCCACATATAACAGAGGTTGTATTCTCAATAAAGATACACTTTTCGAAAGTAAAAGAGTAGCAACAGCAACAGCAGCAAGAAAAATGAACGAAAATGTCAATGATAATGATGTCCATGACTACCTGAATTCTGAGGGAGACACCTTGAAGTTGGGACTTAAGCTTGTAAAATTTTTCAATCTGATGCCTTGTCCTGATAAGATCTTTTGCCATCACCTTCACAGCACCCTAGAATAAAAAGAACTTCAAATCACAAATGGGTTTAAGTATTGTTGTTAATCCTATATCTTTGTACTATCTATAGCATAATACATAACTGAATTCAAGAAACAAAAGTGACAAAATAGCTCAGTGCCTTTTTCCAAGACTCTATGCACTTGCACTAACTGGAAACAGTAATTATTTATGTGCATGATTAATCAATTTTACAATAGTAATATATTTTTTGTTCAACTAATTGACCAAAGTAAGTCTTAACTAAAAACCTAAGAGCTGGTCTTTTGTTTGAGTTTGTCTCTGTGCAATGTTTGATTAACTACACAATAGGCATTCTTCAGCACATCGTTAAATGTACAGCTAATGTTTAGTAATAGTTTAATCAACTAAAATACTAATAACTATTGTTTATCGCAAGACAGGCTTCTCCATCATAGAATAATCTACCTCTTAAAAAGTTTCAGCAGATGTGCCATTGGTTTGATAAAGGAGAGAGGAAAATAAAAAAGATGGAAAAATACTCTTTTACTAAGACAGTGGGGCATGAGATACAGAGAGAAGACCTACCATCTGCCCTTGCTTTGCACTTTTCTTTATCTCAGCAATTAGTTTCTTCTCTTGTGTTTGTAACCCCTGCCTCTCCCTTTCTATTTCTCGGATAGATTTATCAAGCATACGCTTGTTTTCACGCAGGAGCTCTGCATATGAACATAAAACATTAAAAACTTGTGCAAAGAAATGCTTCAGAAAGGGCTAACAACAATCACATTCCATCAAATTCCAAGGGAACGTCATAGAGCAGTATCATGCATCAGTTTACGTATGAAACAAAAAAAGGGGGAAATTAGCAAGTAAAATTTATTAAACTGAGAAGTAGCAAGTAAAGCTGTAACAGTTTGATTATACTGAGAAAATCTGTATTCTCGAGCATTAGTAATAGTAGTTCTCCATAAAAGAAAAAGATCCATCTTAAATTTAACAATAAAATAGATAAGTAAATAAAAATGTGGTGTATCCCACATTGCAATAGTATCGCTACCATGTGCAAAGACTTCTAAAAACTTTAGGAGAGGTGTATAGGTAAAATAAAATTTCAGAAACAGAATTAAAAGTTTTCAAAGCTATCCAAAATAGATTGAGTCAATGGTAATTTTTCCAACAACAATGAATTTCCCATCTTCCCGTGTACTAAAAGTTTTGAGAAATAATGAAAAGAGATGAGGTCTGAGGGATAGAAATGCCCTGGTAACTTTTCCAGCATAAGAAATTTTTGCAAGTCAAATTCTGATAAAATTCCTCCATAACCCCAAGTCCCAAAAGAAAACAAGATTCTGATTTATTGTGACTTTCACAAAACATGTGGGGCATAATAACAATAGGTTTAGACAAGAAAGGACTGGGAAAAACAAAATATTTCTAGAGATATGATTTGGGATCAGAAATCACTCAAGATACACAAAATGTGAAGCTTGCTCTGACAAATAAGTAGGTAAACCATACACAAAAGCATAACGTCAACTTGTTTATGAAGGCATTTCACTAGTATTAGCTGACTACACAAAATAAAAAAATAGCATGCACACGCGCACACATACAAACAGAGAGAGAACAGGCAAAAGAAAAACACTGAGTTTATCTGAATCAATTTAGTCTTCATTTTATTTTGGGTCTCAGCTTAGCCTACCATGTGTATTTGAACAAGACCAACACAAAATTGGGTTTCAAGTGGTTAAGGTTTAGCAGTAGAAACTATAAATCTATTATAAAGCTTTCTTTGGCCATTCGGCTAAGATCAAGTGTAGTATTTTCCGTTGTCAGTTTAATACGAGATATATGGGACAACACACATGATATCCACTCAAATTTTTACGGATAGGAACTTTCAACATTTTGAAGGGGAGCGTTCGAGCAACCATAAAGTTGTCTTCCTGTGAACTATAAGTGCCCGTTTGGTTGGGCTTTTGGAAAGGCCAAAAGTGTTTTTTGAAATGCAAAAGCACTTTTGACCTTTAAATGGAGTGTTTGGTTGACAAATGGATAAGTGCTTTTCCAAAAGCACTTTCGAAAGAAGCTCAAAATTTGGGCTTCTTGAGTAGAGCTTATTTTGGCTTTTTACTTTTTTATTTTTTATACAAAAGCATTTATTTTTATTGGGCAACCAAACACCTAACAATTTTTTCATAAAAGCTCTACTTGAAAAAGTTCTACTCCTATAAGCTCTTTTTAATAAGCTGTACCAAACGGGCCCTAAGTCACCGGTTCGAGCGTGAAAGCAACCACTAATGAGGTAGGCTGTCTACATCACCCCTCGGAATGAGGCCCTTCCTTGGACCCTGCTAACAGGAGATTCTTTGTGACCCTGCTAACCATGAATCGTTTGGAGCACAATAATCTCTTCATCAAATACCATCTCAAGAATGCCAAACCTTAAAAATACAGGACATGAAACCTGTATTTGTGTTTATTTTTTTTTTAATATGTATAAATATCTATCCAGGACCCAGAAAGCAAAAAAAAAGTGTGATTCGGAACACATAAACTAAAAATTCTGACTCTGCCTCGGATAACAATTCGAGGTGATCACGTGCAAATTAACATAGATCGCAGAAACAGGAAATTTTTCAAATCGCAATAAATTAATCGAAATATCAATAAATAAACATCAAATTAAATTGATATAAATCAGATAATTTTTTGATAGAAAAATGAACCTGCAGGTGTTTTTCTCTTGCCGAATAGGAAACTCATGATCGATCGGTGATCGATTACTCTTTCAATTGAATGATTCTTCTCATATTTTGGATTAGTAAAGGAAGAGTGTCATGCGTCATAACATACGCATAAATTATGTCGTGGACAAGTCAAAACTTTAACAATTTTATGTTTAATTTCAGTGCTAGTATTATATCCACACATTGCTTATTCACTTCTTCTATTTTAAGAATATTTTAGCATTGTTTATTTGCTTTTGATATCAGCATTTTGATAATGCTTTAAATTTTTTATTAAGTCGAACCGTTTTCCTTGATTTGGTTGTGTTTATGCTTTGATTTGAGTTGAGAGTCTCACGAAAACAATCGTTCTACCTACCAAGGTAGAGGTTAGTTATGCGTACACTCTAGTCTTCCCAAAATCTATGTTGTGAAATTTTACTGAGTATGTTTTTGTTATTGTTGTTGTATTATATGATTTATATCCACACAAATTATGTTTGATAAGGCAAAATTTTCAAACTTAACGTAATCTAAAAATACTACAAAATTTATATCGCATAACTTAATTCTTACATAATTTATATCAAGCGATGAAAATTTTCAATTTCAGAAGATAAAAATATTACATAAAATATGTCTTGCACAGAAGATCTGCATATTTTCATTAAATAAGTATCATGTACAAAATTTAAAGACCAGTGCGTCTGAAGGATTATCCGTGCAAAAAAATGAGGAAGTTTCCGTTATGAGCCCATTATCAGATAGATGGGCCGTGATAATTGGGCATCAACTTTGTTCATGGGTGGGCCTTGGATAGAGAATACAGCCCATTATATCGGCTAGTTTAACCAAATGTCCCCTTTTTAGGTTATTGTTTAGATTCTGTCCCTTTCTTTTTTTGAGTTGTGCGCATATAGTCCTTAATTAATTATAGTCTCGGACAACGTTAAATTCTTGTCTAATGTTTATGTATTGTTCAATGTTATAGAAAGAACATTAGTCTATCATCGAACGTTTGTAATAAATTACAAAGTTTTAGATTATACTTTTAACGTTTTCACATAATTTTTAAGAAAAATTTCAAAGCCAATATTTAGATTGTGGTTTAAAAATTCTATAAGTTGCAAGAAAAATAACAATAAAACTTCATTTACTAAATAATTATCTCAAAAAGGACAATTGGCGAATGTTTTTTGCATTATACCAAGGGAAGTGCACAAATAACCAATCTCGAGACCCTTATTTAAGGAATAACTAAAATTCATAAAATTTAATTATTTAACAATTTTAGGACCAACTTCAAATAAATATATAAAAAAGAATAGTTCGGTGTACTAAACTCCTGTTATTCATAAAATTCAAATATATGCTACTGAAATAAATAAAAAATGTTTTTGGAGTTACATTTTTTATTTAAAATTTGGCATAATGCTACCCAAATCAATGGTTTCTCTTCAAGAAATTTGGTATTGTGAACAAAGTGAACAAATTATAAAAATAATTCAAAGTAAATTATCTCTTATTAAAGGAATAACATCAGGAACACGTGTTACTATTTTATTGTCCAATAACCAATTTGGTCCCTAAGATGCTTCATTCTCAATTTTATCCACCAAAAACCTTATGAACCCCAATTTTAAATATTCTATTTTTATCTAATTCACGAGGTTTAACAAGCAATCGACATTCTATAAGGGCACGTTTGGTATGCTTAAATGTACTGGACAAAAAAATAATATAGAGTTTAGTGGGCGTTTTCAGCTGGACTAGACTGTACTATTTCTAAAAATAGTACACTTCAACTGCCATTTTTTAGACTCATCTAGTATATGGGTCTCCCCTGAAATGTACTAAACCTAAAAAAAATACAGTTCATTATATATTAATACTCTAATACCGTCTATTATTTATTAATACAGTTCAGTCCATTACAATATAGTACAGTCCAATATAAAAATATACAGTTCACTACGACGTACTAAACGAGCCCTAACGATGCAATGGGGAAGTTTTTTTCTTTTTTTCAACCCCTTGTATTTTTAATTGGTTTAGAATTAAATTTGAATAATTAGTACATGGAAAAGCAGAACACTACAACTTTGGAGAACAGACAAAAGATGGGACATTTGGATTGGCATGCCATTTGTCCTTTTCCTTGCTGTCGTTTTGTGTCCGAAAGCCGCCAAAACCCACCACGTGTCCTCCTAGAATATGATTCTTCCGTGTAGTGCCACATTAATAGATAACCCAACATACTACCTGCTTCATCTTCATTTTTACCAAATTACCCCTACTTACTATACAAAAAATGTTATGAAGCAATATTTTGTATTGTATTTCCCAATTTGAGTTGATATAATTTGTAATATATTATCTTTTTGTCGCAATTTATATTATATAGTTTGAATTTCGAAAGTTAATTTTTTTATTTTAATCATGTGTTTAAACATATAATCTTTCGAGGTACTTAACTTACCTATTTAGAAGCTACATAAAAAATATTATAACCCACAAGAATTAACAATTTCGAATATTTAAAGGAAAAGAATAAATTGCGATAAAAAAATTCTTGTTTGACTTTCGGAATTTGGATTATATCATATAAATTGAAACGAATGAATTAAATTTTTTAAGAAGTAAGTTATAAAATATTCTTTGAATTTTATAATCTTAAATATGTTATTATATAACACTAACAACATACCTATATATTTCCACCTAAGCATGTTATATTACTTTTATGAAAGTATTTGTAAGATATTTTACCAAGAAGATGAATCTAATCACTAACTAAATTGGAGTATTTAATTGATAAGTCGTACCAACTTTTTATGCTATCTATTTGTTTGATCTTCTTTAAATTCATTTTGTCACTAATAATTAAATTATACTTCATTAATATAATTTTCTGTGACTTTTTTCTTTTTAGTCTATTTTGAAAAGAACATTATCATTTTATATTTTTTAAAACTTTAACTTAAGGCATCATAGTTTTCTGTTGTAAAATAATTTTATAATCATGAAAATGTCATAGCAGTATTTTCAGAGGCGTTTTCGGGGCGAGTTTCAAAGCGAGCTCCGGAGCGAGGCGTACCAAAAATGCTTCGGGCGCAAATGAAAAGCGTAGATTCATAGGGCGTACACCCTATTATTTGGGATGTAAGTCCCTGGTGCGAAAGCATAAGTCCCGAGCGTTAAATTTTATTATTTTTAAATTAAAAGTATTTTGCTATAGATTATAATTTTTACTATTGGTATAATGATATTTTGCTTTATGTTATCATATTTTAATGTTGTGGTTATTTTAAAAAATATATATAATCAATACTACCTTAAATAATTTTTTTAAATGTTTGTCTGAAATTGATAGGATAGAGATTTCATAACACTATGTTGATAAAACACTTTTTTTCATTTTTTTGTCGTAGCTATTACATTTTTCATCCTTCTCATTCTTTGAAATATATAAATACAAAACAGTGCAAATATTAGTTGAGGGTGGAAAGAACTAATAGATGTGGAGATTAATGATGAAGTGGATGAATAATTTATTTTAAAGATTATCTAGAATATTACGGAGTATCATTTTTTGTGTTGTTATCTTTTGCTTAATTTTTTTAATATTAAAATTATAAAATTGAAGATATATGAGATATACGTCTTGATCCATGGGGCTTATGCCTCGCCCTGCACTGCATAAAACGCCTCACCTCTCGCCGCGTCTTAAAACACTCTGTCATAGCATACTTAAAGACCATAATAAGTTATGTAATCAATTATTTCCCGATCAAATGGTGACACTTAAATAGAATGGAAGAAGTATGAGTTAAGCATCAATTTTCAAAATTTCATATATAGTAGTATTATTACTTTCGTTCTCGTTTATATGACACTTAATTTTTATTCATTTATTCTAAAAAAATAACATATTATTATCTTTAAATATAATTTAACATCACTATTTTATTTTATTTATATGAGAAATTTTAAAATTTACATGTACAAAATTTGTACTATGACATACTTAGTCATTTGCACACTATTTAAAAAAATATTAGTAACTCTTAATTTAAAAAATGTAATTTGAATAAATAACCCCTCATTAAATAAATATTGAGAGTTGGTCACTTAACATTTAATAAGAAAAAAATTGGAAAAATATGATTAATTTTTTCTTAATTTGATAAGTGAATATTTTTTAACTAAATTTTTAAATAAATTTGAATAAATAACCCCTCAATAAATTTTTTCTTTTTGATTCGGTAAAGTATTTAAGATACAAATTTAATCACTTAAATATGTTGGCTTTTTTGGGTAAATCAGTCCAATAAATGAATGAATCCACTAATATCCTCGACCATTTGGAACATAGTCCAATGTGCACTATCCAAAACCCACTACATAGTATAGCGCGTCTATCTCACATAACTTGATGGAAGTGACAGAAATATACCCGTGACCGAAACCAAATTGCACCCAACTTTATTTTACAAATTTATTATAATTATATAATTTTTGTACAATTATAATTTATTGTTATACTAAAAATAGAATTTTTTATAATTAGAGATTGTAAATTATATATAAATATATCTTCATTAATGAGAATAATAAAGAAATTATTTCTCATAGAGAACTTGTCACGACCCGACCTCGGGCCCGCGACTGGTGCCTTACCCCGGGCACCCTAGTGATGATACATCAGAGAAAAACCAGCGGAAATAAAATCATAGACATGAAACAACATAAAATAAGAAACAGGCTAACCAAAACGGTTACCTTTCTCCATATATATATATACCTGAACAGTTATATCCTTTACAAACCACGCTTAAGATCTACGGACCTCTAAGAATTTTATAACAACTATGACGGGACAGGGTCCCGTCATACCCCTGAATGTACAAGAACCTACAATCTCAGGGAATCATACCAAAGATAAGCCTCCGGAGAAACGGAGCTTCCCAAACGCTGAACTGTGATCCTATGAGCGAGGATCAACAATCGCGTGTACCTCACTGCGGCATGACGCATTTCCGAAGGAGGTCGATAACAGGTACCAAGTATGTGAAACTGAAAATATTGTAATGAAATCATAACAATCTATATAAAGAAGGAGACATGTATGATAGTCAAACTACAGTACACAACATATAAGCAGTCATGTCAAGTCAGGGACTCACGCCCTCAAAGTCATCACTCCAATATAACCATGGGTCTCACGCCCACAATATCAATCATGCCCGTGGAATTTCTTCCTCATCACGGCATTTATGATATAACAACACCAAGGAGTACACGAACACCGTGTCCCACTGTGTCATAAGAATCTGACGGCAAGACGGGCGCATAGCTACCAGATCCACCTCGCATCATCAACTAACCGGAAAGTACGAAGCCGCCTACGTAACCTACCGTACTAACAATACTAAATAATCAGATCACGGCCGACCGGGCAAGTACGTAGGCTAACCACCGATCCACCTCGCATCACGAAACTTCGCCCTAACATCGGCCGGCAAGTACGAAGCTAACTACGTAACTACCGCATCAAGAACGATCGGCAAGTACGAGGGCTAGCTACCGATCCACCCTCGTGATCGCGAAACCTCATGGAGAGCTAGTCCATGGAATAACACTATCAACAGGAAACGAACCTCATCACGGCCGCGATACCGCGACCATCCATCGAGTCAGTATGCCCATGGACTATCATAGTGGAAACATACCCGTGGGCCGTCCATCGTGTCAGTATGCCCAAAATGATCAAGAGTAACACGACCGGCCCTCCATCGAGAGACACGGTAACATAAGGATACAACACTTGCACAACAAGGCTATCACAAGCAAACTTAGGCAAGTTACTCACACTCAAGGTACTTTCATTTTATGCCAAAAATCCGGGTTTTAACCCTAAAGTACTACATACTTTAACTCTTTAAAAAGATCCATTTCTTTCACAAAAGTCACATGATACTAATACTCGTAGTATCCAAAATAGAGTAACTATTATTTTAAGTAAACCAAAACAATTTCCATACCTTCTTTTTAAACCAAAACAAGACAATATCATGCCTTCCTTTAAAACCAAATCAAGACAATACCATGCCTTCTTTTTAAACCAATACACTTCTCCCTTTTTAAAGTCAAGTAGCAATATATTTTTTAAACCAAGTGGCTTACACTTTTTAAAACAACGTCAAGTATACTTCTTAAAAACCCGAGTAACTTACTCCTTTCAAAACAAGTAACCTATACCTTTAAATCAAGTTACTTCTCCTTTCCTAAAATCAAGTTGTTTATAAGTCAAGTCTCTTTACTTTCAAAATTAAGTCTCATAATCTTTGAATCAAATCTCATATCTTTTAAGGAAACCAACCTCCTAACTTTTAAAATGTCAAGTTATCATTTTAAATCCAATAATAAAACCATTCTTTCGTTTTCATAAAGTTGTTATAACTAACTTCCCATAAAAGTATTATAACACTTTATGTTTTAAACCAACCAAGGACAACTACTCTCATTTTCGAAATCAAGATAACTTTATTCTTTTAAAAGACTAAGCACCCATTACTCCCGAATGAGGCTTCACAACTTTTTAACACAATTCAAGTCCTTAACATTTCATATCAAGTTACCTAACTTTAAAATCAAGTCCAGGACACAAAAAGGAAGTCAAACTTCTTTAACACACGTGCGTCTACCGCACTATATATTTCACAAATAGTCATGATCAAGAGGATAGGAAGAATCACATACCTCTTTCGGCTTAATCCACAAGCCAAGTCGAGTATGCCGCGCGTAGACAATCCACCTATAATAATCACAATACATCTATCAACTTCTAAACTTCTTCGTAGAATATTCTAAGTACACAGTTCCTTTTTCTACGGAAAATTGGGCAACACCTCCCCGCAACCACGTAAATAACCTTCTTAAAACAAGGCCCGCTACCAAGCCAACAACTCCAAGAGGATTACACGTCTACCCGGACGTGTACAATTCTGACCCACAATAATACTACATAAGTCTACTGTAAATACAGTCCAATTCTTTTTTATCAACCATCCATATATCTTATACTCAATTCTAATATACTACAATATGTAATCTCCAATTACAATAGGGGGATAAAGATCATTACCTCGATAAGCCCAAAATTATCCAAGATTTATAAGTCGATCCTGAGCAACGTTTAGCTCATATTCCTTACGCTCCAATCCGCTCCAAGCAATCCTTAGAAGTTTCTAAACAACTTCTCTTAATACTTCATCCAAGCTATGAAGATTTTCCTAAGGTTTCATTTTGCGACTAAAGGAATAAAGTAGTATTTTCGGGCTTTTATGTTGGGATTACTTTAGAATACTACTAGGGATACTAGGCTAAGATATTTTGGGATAACAACAACACTTGAAGAAATTTTTCCACAAGGGGGGGGGGGGGTTCGGCCGAGACTACAAAGGAGGGAGTATATATTTTTGTCTTGGAAAAATGTCTAAGTGATGAAGAAATCTTGCAAGCCTTAAGGGTGTATTTATAGGCCAACCAATGGCCAAGATGAAAACATGTGTATGGTGAAGATTGGGGACATGTGTGTATGTGTTCCATCAACCACATGTCCACCACAAAATTAAGACATGTGGCTAGCCACATGTCTCCCTAAAAACGGTCAAGGGACAAGTGTCAAGACCAATCGGCCACATGGCCACATGGGGGTGCCATGTGTCGCCCTCCTACTCGTCCAAAATATTTCATCTTCCGAAAATATCCGAAATGCCAAAAATCTCGAAAACAAAGTGGGCCCCACAAAACCGTAAATTTCTCCCGTGGGCCCCACGTGACCAATTCCGAAAATAAAATTCCATAATTCTCTAATATTTCAAGAAGTCCGAATATCAAATCTGGGAATCTAATTCCCATTAACGAACCTTTTTTCTTCACAAAATCCGAAAGCTTTTCCGTCGAAAAATCACATCTTTCTTCCTTTCCAATTTTAATGTCGTATTCTCGTACGTACGTCCTCATATACATACCCTGGAACTACGGAGTATAACAGAACTAAACTATTGTCGTTTATGTGTCCGTTTGATACAACCTATTAAAAAGAGCTTTTAGAAGTAGAGTTTTTTATCAAAAAGTGGTTAGGTGTTTGGTTGTCAATAAAAAAATTGATTTTGACTTAAAAATGAGAAAATACAAAAGTTATTTTGTCTCTACTAGGCAAAAGCCCAAAATTTTAGCTTCTCCCAGTAGAGGTCAAAAGTGTTTTTTTTATCAAAAGTACTTTTGGCAAAAACCACCAAACAATCAATTTTGGTGCCAAAAATATTTTTGACAAAAAAAAGCACTTTTGGCCTTTTGAGAAGCGGAATCAAACTGGCACTAAGAATAATGTCGGGTAAAACAAGCGCAAGCGCGTGACATGGGACATTGAACAGTAAAGGTCCGCTATGAAGTGTTAGGTATAGGAAGCTAAATACTAGAGTTACAGCTGATGATGACAGCAAAGCAAATACACTTTGTTTTTGAGTGGGACCCAATCAAGAAGAAGAAGCATTAAAAGATGACAAATGTACTAAAGACAAAATTTATAAAAATTGTCAAAGATTTGAAAATTGGTGATAATTAATAATGGGTTCCTCTTTGGAAGCTAGCATCTTTTTTTCTTTCTTTATTATTATTTGGACTTTTCTGGTAAAAAAATTATCCACATTCAATAGTTATAACAAGCTAATATATAGTATAAGATATACTCCTTAATTATTCGAAGCCCTAGACCAGTTGGTCTTGAAGGCAGAGGGTATCCTCATTGGGTGGTGTGAGAGAGTTTGGTCACAAGTTCGAAACTCCAGGATAACGCCTCTGCCTACGCTCGTGAGTCTATCACACCGAGTGTGGTTTAACCGGCCGACGTGGTTTGCGTGGCGTTATCATACCCGTTTGCACTGAAATTCGCGCACTGGAGTTCCTTCGTCAACAAAAAAAAAAGATATACTCCTTAATTATAATTAAATGAATAAATAATTTTACTAATTCTTAAGGTTAGTTATCGACCTCATGCCGGGTAAATTTGCAAGTAATAATCGTCTTCAAATATTAAAATGGATGATAAGTATTCTTTCATTTTAATTAAGAAATTTGAGTTCGAACTTGAGAGTTGAGTTATCTTTACTAAAAATTGTTTTACTCTGAAAGTAAGACTTTCTGGCTCGAATAAAAATTAGTAGAACTCCAAATTAGATACGAAATACCAAGTGAAAGAAACCAACTACTCATAAAGTTTAATATAATAATTTAAAATGTTATATATAATAATAATAATATATGATATATTTAAACCATAAACTCATAAAGTTTACTATTTAAATTACTCAAAAAGTTAAAAAAAATTACTCTTTTCATTTAGTTTTATATGAGGTCGTTGACTTGACACAAAATAATTTTTTTAATTCAGTTTATATTTCTCCATACAACATCAAGGAAAGTTGAAAATTTAACAGCTTAAAAAATAAGAATTCTTGAATGTAAAAGTTATCTAAAATAAGATACTTTCTCTTTTCCATATTGGTTGGCTACATTATTAAAAATAATTGTCTCAAATTATTTGGACACTTTCTAAAAATAAGATATAATTAATTAAGTTTTTACTACTTTGCTCTTAATATTAATTGTTGTTTAAAGTAATCAAGTATTGATTCGAGTGCAATTAATTTGAGAGATATAATGGCATTGAGTAAAAATATTCTTCTTATTTATGATTTCATAAGGGGTGTGTAAAAGGAAAAGTGGTCAAATAAAATGTGCAACGCCCCGAACCATTACCTAGGCGAAAATGACACTCAGTGTCTAACTGCATGTGACCGAGCGAACCACATGACTTACTGAATCAAACATGGGTATCAAAAGCATTCAATAGTAATGATTTAAAACATGTGAAACAATCATACTGAAAATACAGTAAAAAAATATAATGGCGGAAATATCAGAATGAAATATATCAAGTTTGAAAGTAATACTGGCATAACATGATAACTAGTCTAGTCTATAACACTTCTGAAACAAGAGTCTGCAAAATTGTTTACCAGGACAAGATCCTGACATACCTCTACTATAAAACATGTCATGTAAAATAAATAGATCAACTCCCTGAATGAGATGGGACTCACCAATGGCTGATACTGAGAGAATCCTAATGAGCAGATCTGTCATCCTGAAACTCAGTACATGCACTGTGAAATGCAGGCTCCGGGCAAAGAGATGTTAGTACAATTGAATTGTACCATATGTAAAACATCTAAAAGAATAAACAGGCATATGATATAATAGGAGTATGAAACTGAACATGAACATGATATAATCTGACATGTGTATAATATGTATAAAATTTGTAAAATTATATATATGTATATCTGGAGGAGAGATCATTGTATAACCGACATGTAATCACCATGCATGAACGGGCGTCGAGACATGAACATGAATATGATAGATCCAATAATACCACAAGAGGTAATATGAAGGTATCATTCTCTAGGATGAGCGATCATTATCCTACGATGATGGCAAACGTAGTTTCAGGCTGTCTAAGCCTTCTCGGTAATCTGTGTAACTCCCAAAATATGAACATGAAAAATCAATTGGGATAGAATCAATATATTCTTTTTCGGGAGTGATTCATCCTAATAGTTGACTTGTAAACCTATGAATTTTATAAATATAACTTGTAAGTATGATTTGTGCTTGTAAGTTAGCATGTAAATAATTATACAATATAACTTGTGTAAAACATGAATATGTATAACTTCATAAAAATGAGTAATAATGATCATAACTTGTGTTTAAGAACTCATGAAATTCAAAACATGCGTTCATCAATTACAGACATGTTCATGACAGTCCTAATGACATATCATGAATACAATTAACGAAGACGAGATATAAAATGAAATGTGATTGTACATGTATATAGAGTCTTTGTGAACTTGAGCAAAACCCTAGGCAATGGAAATTCATAGTTTCATGGATAATCGTGGCGTGGGAAAAAACAACGATGTTTCCACACATATATAAAAGCTCTACATATTGTATTCGCTCCAAAATTTCTAATAAAAATCTGAACTGGGAAGAATAATCCCAAAGCTTGAATCTTGAAACCTTGGAATAAATTTATCTTGAAAATTCTAGGTTAAGAACAATGAATTTCGCTTAGAAATTTATTATACTTGATTAGAATCGCGTGAAAATACATGAAAATGACTTACCTTGAGTTATGAGGATGATACGAGAAGAGATCTTCGTTCTAGGGCTTGAGAAAACAAAAAAAACTGATTTTTAAGACTAAGTCTGCGTATTTATACTATTCCTATCGTCGGGGTTTTAGGATCGTATTCGATGGTCCGTCAAACTTTTTACGGACCGTCAAATTTTCTACGGTCCGTACAAATGGACCATCACCCGAATATCAATAAACAATGATCTCAAAAAGCTAGAAGAAGTGTTACGATAAAAAAAAAGACGGACTATATAATCTTGTACAGTCCGTAAAAATTACACGGCTCCGTCAATATCAAAAAATAAAATTAACGATTCACTTCAATGGTCCGTAAAATATTTTACGGTCCGTATATTCTTGACGTAAAATCTGATTTATAGATCTGATTTTCAACTTTAACTTTCCTGTCTTAATTTCTTAAACTCCTAAATTATAAATAAGACTTAGTTTGAAGGTACTAGTTGTTACAAAATGGGACGGAGAACGTAGCAGTTCTAAACATTTTGACATATACCAAAAAAGTGTGGTTAAAATTATAATGGAGAGAGAGAACAAAAGTATATTTGTCAAATATTTGATGTCCCAAAGTAGAAAAAGTAAAATAAATTAAAATGGAGTAAAATTAATTGTTTACTTAAGTGTACACATCATAGCCAGCCAGGAAGAAAGATGCACAGAGATTCTTATGCTATTTCTTACAAGGCAAAAAAAGAAGATTTTTCTTAGAGAGAGAGAGTTTGAGGGAAGGAGACATGCTTGATTTCATCCCAACAAGCCACACTTGTGTTTATTTCTTACCTTAACTTTAGTGGATTCCACAGGTCTTTCTCTCCACTCACTTTCTTTCTTCTTTTTCTTATTTTGTATTTTCTTATGTTCTTTCTTTTTTGCCCATCAATAGTTTTCTTCTTCTTCTTTTTTGTTTTAATTTTGCTATTGATTTCTAAGTTTCCCTTTTTGGGTATTGTGTATATACTGGTTTGGTTAGATAATAGTGACAATCTTGAATGCATGTGGACTTTAAAGTCAAAGACAGGGGATAATGAGTAAAGTTGCTATCTTTTTTGGTTTTCTGTATATTTTCTGTTTATGGGTTGTGACAAGAAACTGAGTTTTTTCTTCTAATATAAAGATCTGAATATTTGCTATTGGTTTCTATATTTCCCTTTACCCCACGCTGGGTATGTTATTGTTGGTTTCTATATTTCCCTTTGTGAGTTTTGTGTATATGTTGGCTTCGTTAGATAAAAAATGTTGTAAATAGTGAAAATTTTGAATGCATGTGGACTTTAAAATCAAAGGTATGTTTTTTAAGATTGTCATGCATATTGACAAGGGAAATAATGAGTAAAGTTGCTATCTTTATTGGTTTTCTGTTTATGGGTTGTGATAGGAAACTGAGTTCTTTCTTCTAATGTAAAGATCTGAATATTTGGTTGACTTTTTCTTGATATTGTGTTCTTTCATGTTTCAGTATTGGATTTGTTTGTGTGTATGTAGAAGTGGCAAAATTAGCTCAAACCCAATGATCCAACTAAGGTTTCATGGGTTTGGGCAAGTGATTTTGACGAAGGGTTGGTTTGACTAGTCCAAGTTAACCAATGAAATCACGATGATGCCAAACTTGATCCACGAAAATGCTTAATTTTAAGAGTTCCACTCTAGATTAAATTTCTTATTTATAAATAATTATTTAAAAAATTCCTTTATTATTTTGGAACAATAAAAATACATTAACGCGCCCAACCACACTATCCATCCACCCTCCCCTCCCCTACACCAACCCCACCCAAGCACTGAACCACCCTCACATCTCTGTCTCTACCTTGCCTACTCCACCCCACCACCTACCCCACCTCCCGCCCCCTATCTCATTCTCAAATTTCTATTTTATATTTTTTACTTTTATAAACAATTATAAAAAATATGATTTTTTTCTTACCTCCCGCCCTACTCACACCTAACCGCTCCACCCCCACCCTATTGCCCTACCTCTGTCCTCAAATTTTTATTTCATATTTTTTTTTTACTTTTATAAAAAAAATATGAATTTTTTTCTTACCTTCCCCTGCTCCCTGACCCCACCTACTCCCTCCACTCCCACTACATCCTCAAATTTTTATTTCATATTTTTTGTTACTTTTATAAAAAAATTATTAAAAATATGCAATTTTTTCTTACCTCCCCTCTATTTTATATATTTTTTTACTTTTACAAATAATTTATAAAAAATATGATTTTTTTTTCTTACCTCACCCCTACCCACACCTACCCCCACCTCATTGCCCTACCCCATCCTTAACTTTCTATTTCATTTTTTTTTTGCTTTTATATAAAATGAAAAAATTCTTAAAAATATTATTCTTATTTTAAAAATAAAGATATGGAAAAATTAAATATCATACAAAATAAAAATAACATCATAAAAGTTAAGTTTGAAATTTGTAAAAGTAACGGGTCAAGTTGGGTTATGGCCCATCATTTGGCCCAGTAAGTTTTGGGCGGATTGGGCATTGGCCCATCTATTTATTCAGCCCCCGCTCAACTTTAGCCCAAACGGCCCATCTGTCACCCCCTATGTGTATGTAAAATAGTTTTCTTCTTGCTATAGTTCCATTTTGCTATTGATTTATGAGTTTCCCTTTTGGGTATTGTGTATATGTTGGTTTGGTTAGATAAAAAATATTCTACATAGTGAAAATCTTCAATGCACGTGGACTTTAAAGTCCAGGGTATACCTTTTTAAGATGATTATACATATTGATAAGGGGAATAATGAGTAAAGTTGCAATCTTTATTGGTTTATAGGTTGTGATAGGTAACTGGTTTTTTCTTCTAATATAAAGATCTGAATATTTGGTTGACTTTCTTGATCTTGTGTTCTTTCATGTTTCAGTACAACAACATACCCAGTGTATTCCCACAAGTGAGGTATGGGGAGAGTAGATATACGCTTACCTTACCCCTAACTTTGTGGGGTAGAAGTTTTCTTCTTTTTTGCTTAGTTGTTTCATTTTGCTATTGATTTCTGAATTTCCCTTTTTGGGTATAACTTATATGCTGGTTTGGTTAGATATAAAATGTTCTACATAGTGAAAATTTTGAATGCATGTGGACTTTATAGTCAAAGGTATGTCTTTTTAAGATTGTTAGGCATATTGGTAAGGGAATAATGAGTAAAGTTGCAGTCTTTATTGGTTTTCTGTATATTTTGTGAATATTTGGTTTTCTTGATCTTTTGTTCTTTCATGTTTCAGTATTGGATTTATATGTGTATGCCATGTAGTTTCCTTCTTTTTTGTTTAGTTGTTTCATTTTGCTATTGATTTCTAAATTTCCATTTTTGGGTATTGTGTAAATGTTGGTTTGGTTAAATAAAGAATGTTCTACATAGTGAAAATCTGTAATGCATGTGGACTTTAAAGTCAAAGGTATGTCTTTTTAAGATAGTTATGCATATGGATAAGGGGAATAATGGGTAAAGCTGGAATCTTTATTGGTTTTCTGTGTATTTTCTGTTTATGGGGTAATAGGAAAATGGTTTTTTCTTTCTAATATTTGCAGAGTGGTGTTGTTGATGCAATAAAGATCTGAATATTTGGTTGACTTTTTCTTGATCTTGTGTTCTTGGTTCTGATCTAGCGTTTTTTTTTCCCTTTTGTTCTTATTGGGTAGTGAGAAGATTTTTCTGATGCCATTTTGATCAAGTCATCTTCAGGGTATAAGATTCTCATGATGTTAGAACAAGATGCATGTGTGTTTTGTTTTAATTTTTTCCATTATAAATGATATTTCTGTTGATTTCTTTTTAGGTGGTCATTTTGCTATCAGATCAAATAATGAATCTATGTGCACATTGAATTTTGTTAAAATATTGAAGAATTGCTAGTTACTGCATGTAAAACATCAGTCACAGAGTGCTTACCTACCTCTGTACTAAAAGGGCAGCCCGGTGCACTAAGCTCCCGCTATGCGCGGGGTCCGGGGAAGGGCCGGACCACAAGGCTCTATTGTACGCAGCCTTACCTTGCATTTCTGTTTCCACGGCTTGAACCCGTGACCTGGCCATAATATGATTAAATTTTCTTGCTGAAATGTTTAGCCTTGCATAAGACTGTTTGTCCTTGGGTCTTTTATCACCCTTTGGAGCTCATATTGCAGTTCTACACCTCTTTCCAAATTAACACCTCATAACTTTTCTAGGTGTTCGTGTGCACATGTCATTGAGTTGTTTTGATGTCTGCATTCCCTTGTTGACACTTCCTGCAAATCCATTCTTTTGTATTGACAAGCTTAATAGCAGAATGGGGAGGAGCAGGGGCGTATCCAATAGGATAGTTATGGGTTCATTTGAACCCATAATTTTTAGCATATATATGGATTTATCTGTCTAAAATTGTTGAAACTATTGAATTATGAACCCATAATTCAAACTTATTGGCTCAGTAGTTGAAGCCCGAGTCTTGAACCCATAGAACTAAAACTCTGATGGGGATGTAGTAGCTGTATATTTGTCTTTGCAGTATAAGTCTCTGCAGTTCTGGATAGCACATCTTTAGTAATTTTGGACTCCGTATGTCTATGCCATGATAATTTCTTTAATTAGTATCCTTGTTGAGGATTCATGCTCTACTCTTCACAGCCTGAAACATAGTTTGGTTTAGTCTGTCACTTTTCTTCACTATGAATAGGAATGTTTCTTTTATTTTGATCTTCCAATTGTCAACTTAGTTCATAAATGATGAGGTAGGATGTGATGCAAAAAGTTAATATAATCACATATTTTTAAAGATTCTAAAAGAAATCTATGAAGGTGAAGAGCTGATAATTTGCAATATACATACCAATTTTGTCAGAATTGCAATATAGCTTTAGTCACATAAGCTGGGTTTGGTCAGTTCATATTAATCAAGTAGTTACATGCAATCCAAATGCCCCTTCTTATAAATAGTAAAGGGAATTAATGTATAATATGTCTTTGTGTGTGTGTCTACTCGTGCAATTGAAACAAGGAGAGAGAAGCAGTAACAAATAGCTTCTGTATGTATAAATAAATGACTTTACTAGTAAAACTTTACCGAAGAAATGCTTAGAGCAAACTGATATCTGTTTTATGCATCATTTATTTTTCTGTCAATAGCTAATCATGAAGGGGACCCTTGGAGTAATTGGTAAAGTTGCGTGACCTGGAGGTCACGAGTTCAAGCCGTGGAAACAGCCTCTTGCAGAAAGGTAAGGCTGCCTGCCTACAATAGACCCTTGTGGTCCGGCCCTTCCCCGGACCCCGCGCATAGCTGGAGCTTAGTGCACCGGGCTGCCCTTTTTAGCTAATCATGGCGGAGTTCCAATGAACAAGAAACTTCACATAAAAAATTTCCTCAGAAGTGGAATTTCCATCTCCTTGCTGTCAGAAGATGAAGTCGTCGGATCGGGACTTACAAGGTGAGACACTGTGGTTGACATATTCAACTATTAACTCCCAAGACGAAATGACTGCCCCGGGGAAAAAAAATTCTCAAGATCAATGTGCTTCCTCAGAATATGGTACAAATACTTTACAGATTGCTAATTTTATTTTCCAAGTCTTTTGTATATAATTTAATCTTCACTAGTTCAGTTTAATCAAATGACCAAGATCTATACTACTCAACTAATATAATGAATGAAATTTTGGTTGTTCCTTTTGCTTCGAATCACAGCTCAATTGGTTCAGCTGGTCCTTGCTTATACCACATTCTTTGTTCTTAACAAGTTAATGATTTTCTTAGTCTCACCAAGCTCATAGCTTTCCTCCAATATATAATACCAAAAACTCTTCTGTCCATTTGGCAAGTTTTTTATCTGATACATAAGTAAACCTCTCAGAATTTCTCTCAACAGGCTTTAACGTTTTTACTTGACGAAGTTGTTTTGCTAATAATGATGGTTATCTTACTGCTTTTGATTTTCCAGTTCATGATGAAAGATATGGAAGAGATATGCAAGTTCAAATAAAGCCTGCTCTTTTTTCTTCTCAAAATGAAGTGGGCCATTCAACTGTATGTTGTTTCTTTTCTAGAGACTTTTGCTTTACCTTTTTTCATAATCTAATTTATCAGTTTTCACGTTGCAGGGTTTCTCTCATTTTGGTTATTCTGATGCCTATATCAGTGGCTTATATACTGCTTATGGACCTCAGCCTTTTGTGAGTACTCTGCTTTCGTTTTTGTCTCTTGTATTGCTTGCTTTGAAGTTTCCTCTCTCTGTCTCTGAAAGCAATATGTTTGCATGATTAGAGTATATATATGACTTGATTGCAAAAGTTTCTGACCTTTTTATTCTTTGACTTGTCTTCATTTCAAGGGCTACCACTCTGTGTTAAGCTTATCTTTTCAGATATTCTCCTAATAATTGAGGCCGAAAATTATTGACAACGTCTTCATCAAGTTTTATTCATCAAGGATCTTAAGTTTTTGTTAATCTCAAAAATGTTGTGGATTTGGTATGTGGGAATATGTAATTTTGTGATACATGGATAGACAATATTTCGCTTCCCTGAATAATCAGTCATGCTTTAAACACTGAATAAAATTCAATTATTCTAGTTGTAGTTGTCATTAGGAGGTGGATAATGGTATCACATACGGAGAATAATTCACTTTTTTTTTCAGAATAGTTTCACTTTATTTCAAAATCAGTGTTTGGTTATAAACTTTCCAAATTCAACTTGGAGTTGGATTTCAAATATGGAAAAGTCCTCCAAACCCGTTTTCCAACTTCATCTTCATAAATTCCAAATAAAGTGCTCTATTCTCTCCTTTGCAAAAAGTATAACCAAACACAACTCCATCGTCAATTCCAACTTCTTAAATTTCCTAATAAAGTGAATTTGGAATCTATGGCCAAACGCCTAGTTAATTATCTCGTAAATGTTCCAACTTTGATATTTGGCCAATGCAGCCTCAAATGACGGGGATAGCACCTGCTCGGGTCCCACTTCCCGCAGATCTTGCAGAGGATGGACCAATATATGTAAATGCAAAACAGTACCATGGGATCCTAAGGCGGAGACAGATACGTGCAAAGCTTGAGGCTCAGAACAAACTTGTCAAAAATAGAAAGGTATTTTGGGTACTTTCTGCTCAAAAGTCCAAGTTTATCATATCTGTCTTATTTCATTCATTGAACTGCAGCATGACTCGGAGAAAATGAAGAAAGAGATGATAGATAGATTAAAAGTATTAAGATGGTGGAAATTCTGAACTGTCTTATCCTTTATGTCATAACTTGTCTTAACAATATTTCAGTTCCATATCCGATGTGGGGTCTTAACACTCCCCGCGGGCCTAACTGAAGCGTGAATAATATAATTTGGGGGCCCAAATCGGAAAAGAATTGAAATGGGTCTGGCTTTGATACCATGCAAAAAAATGAATCTCGGGCCTAACTCAACCCTAAAAGCTAGCTTGTAGGGTGAGGATTGTCCAAATCCATATAAAGAGTCCATGAGATTCTTAACAATTTCCTTACTAACAATTTAACAGAGGAATTTTTCCTCGAGAAACAAAGCAAACTATATGTATATCTGCATAAAATAACTCAGTAACAGTTATACAGGAAAGCCGAAAAGCATTTTGTAATTAAAACATATAAAATTCGGAGGACAATCAATCTGCTGCAATTTTTTCTCATGCATTTAAGTTTCTCATGCATTCATATTTACGAATAATCAATACATGATCAGGCATTATATCATTAAATAAGTGTTTAATGTTAGTGTAGATGTAGAAGTCATGATTCTCCAAGTCTCTATTTACCGTTGTTCTTTGGTAATGGTGTACTAAATATCTGTCATCATTGTCTTGACAAATGAAACTTGTCATGCTCCTACTTCATTCTTAGAGAATAGTATCTACTGTTGTATTCAAGTAGGGAAAGGTTCATCATTTTGATCATATATGGTAGAAGAAACAGGCAAATAGGTTAGTTATAAGAGATCTAATGAAACAGAAAAAATAAATTGGCAATCTTCTTCCGCCGCTGGGGGAGAGTGGGCACTAGTGACTTTGCATTTCCATGTTTTGGGGAAGAGAACATTATAAGCTAATAAAGCTGGTCATAACACCAATAATCAAATAGGACCGCACTACAAATAAAAAAGCTGGAATTATCTACAAAGTTCGTCACTAATTCGTCGCTAAATTGCTCGTAGCTAACATATTTTTATGATAATTCGTCCTTAAATAGGATTAGCAACAGATTTTGCTGTTTAGCTTCGGATTTGTCCGTCGCTAATTCCTATTTTTTTTAGTAGTGACCATGTGGACAGAAGCAACTCAATTAGGATGACTACTAGTACAAAGTACAGGGTAGTATAGTTCTTAATAATATGCTTCCTTAACTTCTTGAATTTTACTTTATCATTCTTCAAGATGAAATTTGGACTTATTCTTCTTCTTGTCTTTTATTGCATGCAGCCATATCTTCACGAGTCACGGCATCTTCATGCAGTCAATAGGGTTAGAGGGTCCGGAGGACGTTTCCTTAGCTCAAAAAAAGTGCATCAATCTGATCCAAATAGTTATCTCGCTAACTCAACTTCTCGAGACTCAGTCGAGCATGAAGGTTCAATTTCTGGTTTCTCAAGTGTCCGGCAAGATGTCATCCACAATGGCATCAGCTTCCAGCAGCAGCAGTCTGATCACAGGGCCTTTAATGTATCCTCTCATATGGCTATTACATTGCAAGGCAATGGGAAT
The DNA here is from genome assembly GCA_029844215.1 of Przewalskia tangutica. Classification (NCBI taxonomy): domain Eukaryota; kingdom Viridiplantae; phylum Streptophyta; class Magnoliopsida; order Solanales; family Solanaceae; genus Przewalskia; species Przewalskia tangutica. Next base: position 2,547,210 of record CM056720.1, read on the forward strand.
CAGCAACGTGCTCCGATTGTCCGGTGATTATAAATTCTTAACTGGAAAAAGACAGTCACCTGCAGGCAATCCATCCTTGGCTTTTACCCTTTCTATTAAGTCTCTCTAGTTTATGCAAGTGTCAACTGGTTTCTTCTACTGTTATAACGGTGAATTTGGTCGCTAATCCTAGATTTGTCGAACCTTAGATTGAAGAAAAGAGAGTTTTTTGTTCTGAATTAGTTATCTGTTTTGTTGCACGTCTCCACCTAGCATATGGAATGGTTATGCAGTGGAAGTTGTTAATGATAAATGTTGTGTATTTTGAGTGAATGAATAGGTGATGTGCAATGTGTTTAGTGGACTTCCTTGAATTGAATCTATATTTTGTGTTTTGGAACTACTTAGAGAGCACATAAAGCATTCTCCTTAGACACCCAACAGTCAGTTTTAGCAATGCTATTTAAGCTATATTCATTTTTTTATTGAATTATTTAACTTGTAGCAAGTGTTGGCAAATTTCAGACAAAACTCCTTGGGTTCTTCATTCATTAATTCAAAAAGATCAATGTTCTTTTTCACATGCTTTTCTACATGCAGGGTAACAACCTCTTGCAGGATTGTAGTGTAATACTGCATACAATAGACTCTTGTGGTCCGATCCTTCTCCGGACTCCGCACATAGTGGAAGCTTAGTGCATCAGGTTGCCCTTTTTTTTTTTTACACTTGCAATTTTTCTCCGGATGGTGGAGATGTCCAAGCATATCCGAAAGAACATAACAGAACCACTATACAATAGCAAATCTTCATTTTCTTGCTATTATAGTTAACAGGCCCACCCCGTCTCCACTGGATCTCATCAACAAAACTAATTAGCATTTGAAGCAATCTCTCAAAGAAAGATTTTGCAATTTTTGTTACTAGCTGGGTAGGCTATTCACTCATCTTAAAGAATCCACAAGAAATAGTATATAGGAAACCATAGTTGCTCGCTCTCCATTTGACATATTAATGTCCTTGATATTTCACGCTAGAGGAAAAAGGATATTTGAGAGAAAGGAAATGACGGATGTTCTGTCATATATTCCTGAAGCTTGTCTTTGGCAAGCAAACCTTACACAATGCTTGTTTTTGGCAAGCCATACTTCTTACGCGTATGTTTGAAGTTTGTTCGAAGTTAATTTTGAAACGGCTACACTTGAAAACCACTGATTTTTCATTGCTAATGAGGCCTCTCGTCGTCTTCAATCTATCTTGATGGTAGTAGTTAAATCCATCTTATCTTGATGGAATTTTTCTAGCCAAGTCCATCTTGCCATAAACGAGAAACGATTATTGTAGTCAAACTAGAGTATGGGACGACAACTCGCTCATTTTGATACCTTGTTGACCAAGCAAGGCCACAATGGGACAGCCAACTACCACTATGGTGTATATACATAACATCACCCAGAAAGACAAAGCATATGTAGAACAACATCAATGTAATAAAGGAGTAACTGACCTTAGCATAATTGATTGAAGTCTAATACAACAGAGAAATAACATGTGTGATTGCACTTCACGAGGAAAACTGATGCTTTTCTAAGATACTACCACTCTTCAATTGCCAATAAACTAGATGTTTCTCCTGCTACATAGGGAGATGATAAATTAGTCAATACTGAGATGAAAATTCATTGATACAACTTCAGAAGCTCATCCTTAAATTTCGCCTTCAGGGGTTCGCGCTTCAATTTGAAAGCTGCAGTAACTAATCCGGACTCGGGTGTCCATGGCTCAGGTATCAACTTGATCTTTGCTGGAATCTCGAACTTGTCCACTTTTACAGCTTTGCCTACCTGAAATTCAGTCACATTACCTACATATTCAGCACTCTATAGATGCAAATTCTCCGACAAACAAATTATTGCCGTGAAAATTAGAGACAGTCTTTTGCTTCCAGGGAATAATTTGTTATTGGCAAAGCGATATGACTCATTCACTTTTTGTAATGACAATGATAGCCATTCTTCAATTACGTTGTCTGGGATGTTCTTTCTTATGATAGTATTAAGTAGGGCTGACAAAATGGTTCAAAAAACAAGTAACCATCTAATCCGACCCATTAATTATGAGTTGGATAACTAACCATTTAAAAATGGATCAAATATGCATATTATCCACTAAAAATGAATATCCAGATGGATATTTTCATGAACTCTTGTTATTTTGGCTTTTAACTTGTGTTCTCACATGACTACTCACGAACCCATGGATATTCGTCGGTTAACCCATTTTTTGTGTGTATGGGTAAGTCGAATATTTTATCCGTTTTTGTTTTAACCCATTTTTAACCTGCCCATATGCGACCCACCCGTTTGCCACTTCTAATATTGACTATTGAGTTATCTATGTAGAGCCGACACCGAGCTGTCATAGGCCTATATACTAGCCAAGTTCATTTTCAATAGGGATCATCATGATGATAATTCAGATGAAAAGGAGACGAACCTTTGAAAGTGATTTCTGGACTTCATTGACTGCTTCAACTTTGTTGCACAGATTGGAAAAAGCTCTATGCTCGACGCCATTTTCTTGCGCCCATTTCTCAAGCACCTTTTGTGAAGGAACAACTAGTGCTACACAATAATTATGGAAGGGGTCTGCATAGACCATGATGTTATCCACATAATTGCTTGATAAAAGTGCTGCCTCAACCTGCAACGAGCATCAACTCGTCATAAAATAGCCATAAAACAAGACCTAAAGAGGGGAAAGACATTAGGGTGAAAGAAAGCAAAACAAGAAACAAATAAAACTCAGATTAAGGCCAAAATAACAATCCCAGTAAATATTACTACTGTATTATAAAGTTTTGATGTCCCCATTTCTGCCATAGTATAGTACAAAGTTGTGAAGAACTAGTATCGAACAAAGAACTATATACCCACATCCAAAATCAACCTTGAAGTCATAGTCAAATGCACTAAAGTTAAGTAGATAATGTATGAAATGTATGTTTCTCGAAAATGCCATGATGAAAGGAAAAAAGAAAATGGTGAATACCGACCTATCCAACAACATACCCAGTGAAATTCCACAAAGTGGGTTCTGGAGAGGGTAGAGTGTACGCAGACCTTACTCTTACCTTGGGAGGTAGAGGGGTTGTTTCCGGTAGTAGATATTCCTGGATGGTGAATACGTACCTTTCCAAGTGAAATATACTCCCCGTGCTGAAGTTTAACAATATCTTTCTTTCTATCAATGATTTTGAGGCATCCATCAGGATGAAACCTTCCAATGCCACCAGTGTAGAACCAGCGCATGCCCCTCTCGTCAACCTGCATTAGAGATATTAACAGCATTGCGGAAAAACAAATACTGTCCATTTACTAACAGAAGCTCAGAACTACCTTGTAGACCTCATTAGTTTTGTCGCCATTGTTGAAGTAACCAGCAGTAACACTGTTCCCACCAATAACTACTTCTCCCCGAGGCATCGGTTTATCAGAAATTGTGTAACCTCCTTCTTCCCAAGAAATAAGCTGTATTGTTAAACACAGCACATATTATACAAAAATTACCAGGCACTTCCATAAAAAGCAGAAAATTCCTAAGCTTATCAAGTTAACAAAGTTTGCAAGCAAAGGAATAAATGGGGAATAACGGTCTCCAACACTTATTCTTTAGTTTCTGGATAAACTAGCTTTGACTATTTTGTCCAGAAGTGAAAATCACTCTTGCTACATTTTAACTTGAATACTTCTTGGAAACCAAACTTCAAGAATTACAGTGTGAATGCATTAACACATCCGCATAAGAATTACAAATGTGCCAGCTCATTGACATTTGAAAGACAAAATCCAACAAAATTTCAAATAGGTCACTAAGCATTTTTTACCTTCTATAAATACTTAACTGTCTGCCTTAAGCATCTACAATCTAAGTGGTGACTTGAGCAAGTTACTTAGCAACAACATTCAAGATCTTAAGTATGATATGAGCATAAATTTCTCCCTCTAACAATATAGACTAACTTGATTTCCATGACCTGTTCAAATGATTTTCCAGCAGGACACCGATAACATGTGCAAATGCACATCGATTTTCACAAACAGCCGTAAATGTTGAGAATTTTAACCCCACTAGAATCTTCTTAACTTCCACATTAGGTGCGTTCTCATGCAAAATATCATAGGGCTGACGTATAGCCTTACATACGAGCACATCAATAGAGACAACTTTGTTGGTGCCTCCAAAATGATCCCCAGCCACATGAATACAAAATCTGGTAAAACATACCAAACCATCATGTGAAGAATCTTGACCAAATGCTTACTGACTGAAGCGGAAAATTGTGAATACATGAGGAGTATTAGAGAAACTATCTGTTTTCCGCGTGTCCAGGGTAGCACTGGAAGCAGTGTTAGTTGTTCTCTCTCAAATCTCCTCTTGTTTTGCCTCTTAATTGTTCCATTTGTCTTTTACGTGAATAATTAAAGGAAACAATACTTGTTGGACACTTGCTCTTCAGTAACTTCTGACATGGCTCCTTAGCTAGCAGCTTTCTCTTTGCACCATAATTTTTTTAATCCACAGAGAGGACAAACCTCAGCAAACATTAATGATTCCTTAGCTCTTAGGATGAGAAGACTGAAGGATTTTGTTGAGTAAATTAGACTTGCTAATGCAGTTTACACAACATGTCGATTTCACACAGGAAGCTATATTCTCTTATGTATCAGAAATTAATTGACCTGTAGGCATTACTCTTCTAATTACATGAACACTAATATTTTACGAGTCAGATCATCTTGTCCACTCATGAACTCCAAAAAATGTAACTATTCAAAAAACTTAGTTGAAAGGATAGAATACAGATCTTTTAATAAATGGTAGAATGTAGCTTTTCACCAAGAAGTATCCACCATACCTTTATATAGCAACAAGGAATAGGTGGACCAACACGACCAACAGAAGGATCATCCGACTCGGAGAAGGCTGCTCCTGCAAATGTCTCTGTCAAACCATATCCCTGACCAATAGGAGCTCTGCAACAAATGATTATAAAAATTCTAACATTAAACAGTCCATCAAGAGAGCAGTATTGAAAAAAGTGAACACATTCACTTTTGCGATACAAGTAAACTATATTCAGAACAATTTGCTGATGTCAAAGAAGCAGAAGAGTACCCCATACAAATGTTGATAAATCTCTGTGTATCTCTTGACAGAGGAGCACCACCGCAAAGCATATAACGGATATCTCGTCCGAGTACTGATCGTATCTTTTTTAAAATAATCACCTCCCAAAAATGTTTTTCTAGACCCCATGCTCCAAACCAGCTACCTTCCATAGCGGCCAATCGGCGGTTAAACGCAATATTGAAAAGTTTCTTGGCAGCTCCTCCCTTCTCCTCCACCAAGATGGAGAAAAACATAATCAAGAGATTAGTAAAATATGCACTTCAGCTGGAGATGTTAAGCTCAGAGGGTCCAGTTTAAACCTTCTTTATAACACCATCCCTAACACGATCCAGAATGGCTGGAACAGCTGCCATTAAAGTAGGCTTTAAAGCTGAGGCATCTCCTTGGGTCCCTTTCATGATTTTACTAGATGTATCTGTCAATGTCAGAGCCGAGCCATAACCATTGAAGCACCAGCAGTCAACATAACAGTCTGTAGAACTAGAATCTCTTAGAACTACAACAATCTTTGTTACTACATAAACGCTCAAGAAAACAAACGATGTATAAACTCTGAAGAACACCTCAGCTGCTAACTCAAAAACATGAGCTAACGGTAAGTAAGCCAAATAAACATCACTGGTTCCAAGTTTTGGAATAACAGTCATAACTGCAGCTGCAGTGGCTACAATGTTGCAATGAGTTATCATGACACCCTAAAACATAAACAGAACCGCTTTATTGAGAATAATTCCAGCTAATCTTTTTAACAAACAAAGAGGATAACATGAAAGAAAATTAAAAAATTTTAAACTGAAAGCCAAAAGAGAACAAGTAATGCACTTTTCTTTTCACTTAGGTATTGCATTGGATGAAACAGATATCTAAAGTATAAGACTCATGAGATTACGACATGGAAAAAGATAATACTCATTTTCTTTTTGTTCACTCGGTTGAAGTTTTTTTTTTGGTGTAATAGATGAATTGGAGAAGAAATGTTATCCAGGGACAAGGGCTGAACTCTTCCTAAGGTAAAATGCCAAGATTGTGCCATGACTACTGTGTCTTCGGAAAGGAAGAATGATGTTATAGAATCCAAAAACAACATACCCAGTGTAATACCACAAGTGGTGTCTGGGGAGGGTAGAGTGTAGAATCCACCATTACAAAACAAAATAAGCTTTATGTCCTAACTAAAGCTAGAAAGAAAGGAGCTCTCCTTTGTCCTGCCTTCTTTCTAAAGGAATACAGTGCATTCTCGCTTTAGGGGGAATTCACGTCAAATCTAGTTAGGGATTTTGAGGATATGCGTTAATCATTGGTTGAAGATGGATAAAATAGGTGGTTTGTCTAGAGAATTGGCAATAATGAGATAACTGTTTGGCTCCTGCAAAGGTGATCAGAAACATATCAATCTACATATCTTTATGGAATTCCAATTCTATTCATTAATCCCCAAGATTTTACCCGTGAATTCAAGATTGATGAGCCATATTTATTGTAATACTTCAGGCCTGTAACCATTAAAAGACACAAAAGATCTGGCCACATGGAAAGCTTTGATACTCTATTCCATTGAGGAATCGAGAACATATTTGGTTGTGTTTTCTCTTGCATTCCAGCTCAAAGTTAAATGTCAACTAAACAACAAGATACACAGTGAGACCACACAAGTAGGGTCTGGGGAGGGTGGGGTGAACGCAGACCTTATCCCTACCTTGCGTGGTTGACATTTTTCTGATACTCGGCTCAAGAAAAGTGTTTCTCGAAACAGGTTTGAGGAAAGTTAAATATCATAACAGAAGGAAAAATTAAAAGCAAGTTGAATTATACCTTAGGCATGCCTGTGCTACCACTTGTGTACATGATCACCGCAATATCTCTCTTTATAGGCAGTATTGGTTGAACAGGACTATTTTTACCCAGTTTTTCAACTTCCAAGAAAGATGTCACCCTCCAGCTGTCACTATTTGTAGATGTGTTTGAATCTATTGCAGTCTCATCGTCTTCAAAATATATGACATTCGTAATGGTTTTCAGGTTAGAACCGATTGCAGCCAATTTTTTAAGTTGCTTGGCGTCACAAATCAATGTGGATGCTTGAGTCTGTCAATGACCACAAGTGAATTCGATTCATCGCATGTCGCTGGCACCTTGTTAAATCTAGGAGAAAAATATTTAAATGGCTCACCTCATTTAACGAGTGTATAAGGGCATCATCACCCAAAGAAGCATAAATAGTAACAACAGTTATATTCTGGCGGAAGCATCCCTGAGAACAATAATTTCAACTATAAAACTTGCAATAATCAGATAAGAAACAAATATATGAACTATTTTAATATGGGATAATAGCATTTTTAGTCCCTAAATTATAGGTATATTCTGATTTGGTCTTTGTGATATCCGACGAAGCACATTTAAACTTCAATTAATCAAAATGTGTGTGTTTTAGTCCCTTTATGCAAGAAGTACATTGTATTTGAACTACTTTTAGAACTATATTACCGTCAAATATGGAGTAACAATACAAACTTAACATAACAAATGAGTAATTAAGTGGTGGAACGACTAATACTTATGGTTTATTTGTGAATATTCACAAGCAAAGGTATCAAAAGTGCACATTTCAATTAACTGAAGGTTAAATGTGCTAGTCAGATATCCCGAGAATCAAAGGCAGAATTTACCAATAATTGAGGGACCAAGATCGAGTTAACTCGAATACCTGAAAGGCAATGATTCACTCTGCACGAGTTTCAGAGAATATAGCAGCACGAGTCTCTGCATCGTGACCCAAATTAACAAGTCCAGAGGCAAAGTTGCAAGTCCGATCAAATGTTTGCCCATAACTCTCCCAATGATACTCGCCCAAGTGAAGTTTCTCAAACTTTCTTCCATCCTTTGCTGTTATGAAGTCCCTACTAACTAGTTTTCTAGTTCCAAGACAGCGTTTAGTCGAATGTTTTCTACAAGACTTTTCAAATAGAGCTGTCATTGTTGTCGCCCCTTCCCAAGGAACTTCAAATAATTTGGCTGACTTAGCATTGCACATCGCAAGACCTGTCTCACCACAAACTTTAACTGGAACTCCTCTCTGTTTTGCCTTTTTCTTCCCCATAAACACCAAGGAGAGGAATAAAGGAATTATAATCGCAACTAGAACAGCACCAGCAACCCCAAATGACCCCTTGATATTTAGATTGCTTCCTTCCGAAGCTTCCATTTTATATGTTGTACGGTTCTACGCTCACACAATACTCTTCAAAATAGAACAAAGAGATACCTAAGACATAAAACATAAATCAGTACCATAGATCATTGTCTGCATGCAACTGAGAGCAATGTAAATGTAGCATTTTAGAACAAATTAATGCAATAAGTATGGTATTCTCTGCCCAAAATGTACATCAAATGAATGGCCAATGAGCTAAACCACAAGAACTAACAAAGATGTGTCTTATAAGTAAAATTTTATAAGGAAAGCATCATGAATAGGTTCAAATGCGAAAATGAGTAAACTAATGGTCCGAAACTCACTGTCATTACACAGAATCCTCAGCCTATTAATTCAAATCCTTTTCATATAAGAGGCCTTTTTTTTCCATTTTCAGACACAAAAAGCACAAGGAGAGGATGGGATCAGGGGATCAAACTGTATATACAAGGTCAATTTTTTTAATTATATATATATATAATAAATCTTCCTTGGTGAAAATATTGCCTCCGCCATTGGATGGGATGAGGGAAGAACAAAAAACTCAACCTTTAACATGAATATTTCTGTAATTTAGAAGTCAAACAAAATTGAAGCTTCCAATATGACCTGAGTACTCTCAGTCTCTCAAACTCTGCATTACCCTTGAAATTTTCACTTTTTGAGAATCACCAAAGACTATGCATTCCTATATAATTTTAAACATAAACCAAAGTATAGGAAGAACGACCCCCGAAAACAGAAAACTGACCGGTTGATGACAAAATGATACACTGAAATATCATCAAAACACTAACTATAACACATACTAGCACAAAAAATACTAGGTGATATTTTTCTATCTGTCCAAGTCTTCTCATAGGCAGAGCTAGGATACTAGAAGGCTGTCAAAAAATTACACTACATATATATAAAGTCAAAAGTATATTTTATGTGTATATTTATATATACATAGTAGATGATGTAACCCTAGACTTCTTCACGTATTTAATTTTTTATATTTTGAATTCTCTCAGTGAAATTCCTGGCTCCGCCACTGGACGGACCTAATTGTGCTGGTGGGAAGTAGCAAGTATCCGTAAAATTAGTCATGGTGCATGCAATCTGACTCGGACACTACACTATGGTTGTTTTAAAACGAACACTACATCATCGGTTCTCAAAAACAGCTCAAACACTTTCAGTTGAAGAAACTAAATTCACAAAATGAAAAGAATCACCAAATTGCTATGAAATTAACACTGGCACACACATAACTTCACATCCATTAATTAGAGAACGATCATCATCTAATATACCTTGAGAAGACTTTATGGATGTTTGGTTTTCCAAGGTTCAGTCATGCAATCATGCAAAGTTACTATTCAGTTTCAGAATAATATATATAGGGTAGATTTGTTCGGAACTTTGTATATTTCCGTTTCACTGCCAATACTTTTGGGTATTACAAAGTCACTCCTGAATTTTGTAACAGTCTTTCTCCTTGGTCCTTATTATGTTTTTTTTTTATATTCAGGTTTCCGACTTGCGGCAGACTAGTCCTGGACACTGGCGGACACACACACACCAAACTGGGTGCAAGTGCACCCACTTCAATTTTCTTTTTATCACCTTGTAAAACGATGTCGTTTTACAAGGTGACCCACCTATCATTTTCAACGTGACCCACCTATCATTTACATATCCCTTTATTTTCAAGTCATGTGCGGATTTATGTGATGTTTGGTTCGGAAAATGTGTTCATAGTTTGATTTTGAGATGTGGGTTGGTTTTTGATATTTATCTTGGTACTTCTTTGATTGATATGTATGTGAAATGTGGCGATTTGGTTGATGCTCGTAAACTGTTTGATGAAATGCCTGTGAGAGATGTATCAACTTGGAATGCGTTGATTGGTGGGTATATGAAGGATGGATTATTTAAATATGCTGAGGAATTGTTTGAGGAAATGCCAATTAGGAATATAGTTTCTTGGACTGCTATGATTTCTGGATATGCTCAGAATGGTTTAGCTGATAAGTCGTTGCGATTGTTTGATAAGATGTTGGATCGTGATTCGTATGTGAGGCCTAATTGGGTGACGATTTTGAGTGTCTTACCTGCAGTGCACACTCATTGCACTAGGCGTGGGAGGAAGATACATAGTTTTGCTAGAGAGGCGGGATTGGAGAAGAATCGCTTGGTCACGGACATCTCTTATAGCGATGTATGCTAAATGTGGGAGCTTGGTTGATGCTCGTTTATGTTTCGATCGGATGAACCCGAAGGAGAAGAAGTTGGTGGCTTCGAATACGATGATTATCGCTACGCATCACGTGGTTGTGGGCGGAAGGCGTTTCAATGTTGAGGATATGTTACAGTGGTATACACTGATGGAATCACATTCTGATCTTGTTATCGAGTTGCGACTCGTGTCTTGTGGATATTGGTGAGATATTTCAATTGTATGAGTTCGATTTACTTTGTAGTGAGAGAAGAACATTTTGTTTGTGTGGTTGATCTTCGGGCGTCTTTGGGCGATTGGTGGAAGCATATAACCTCATTTCTCAAATGCCAATGGTAGCAGGACCAAGCATTTGGGGTTCCTTATTAGCTGCTGGTCGAAGCCATCACAACTTAGAAATTGCAGAATTAATAGCTAAAAAGTTATTTATCTTTGATCCAGACAACAGTGGGAATTATGTCGTGCTCTCAAATATGTATGCAGAAGCTGGAACGTGGGAGAAGGTGAACGACTTAAGGATCCAACTGAATCACAACGAGTTAAAAAGAATCATAGATGTAGTTGGGTTGAATTTGATGGAAAGGTCCATTTGTCTTTGTGTTTGCTTTTTTTCAATATAGCAAAATTGGTAAGAATGACTCAGTTTTATTCAGACGACTTCTCCCTAGTTGATTGTATGGTACTTGAAAATCAACTAGAGACATATATTATGGATTTGCGATCAGATGACAGATTAAGTCGATTGGAGGGGTTGTTGATCTATCTACATTGCTTGTGCAAACACGAAAATACTTGTCGTACCCATTGATGTATCGGCTTTTGAAGTTCGCATTGATTTTGCCGATAGCAACAACAAACGTGGAAAGATGCTTCTCTGCAATGAATATTGTGATCTAAGAAACCGAATTTGTGATCAATTTTTAAATGATTGTCTTGTATGTTTTATTGAAAAAGATTTGCTTAAGAATGTTACAAATGATGATGTAATTAAACGTTTTCAAAATATGAAAACGCGTAGGGGACAATTATGATTTGTAAACTTTATTAAATTTGGGCACCCAGATGATTTATAAACTTTATTAAATGTGTGCACCCGGTTGGAAAATTCTATGCGTTCGCCACTGATCCTGGAGGTAGTAGTACATGTCTCTCAACACTAGTGATGTGCTTCAATAACCAGAGTTTGAGAACGGACAAGTGATAGCCCCTCCTTTATCATTGGAATGTGTGCCGGGAGACCGTGTTCTTTTTCTGTATTGGATCCGCAAGTGGTAGTATTTTTTTGTTTTTAGAAAGAATAACGAGTTCAATAGCAAGGGTCAATTAAGATAAAATTAAAAGAAAAAGAGATTATAATAAATTTATGATTCCGAATTGTCAATACTAACATAATGAGGGGGTGCATTTCAAGTTAGTACTCCAGCCACCTTTGCAATTCTTAGGCAATAATAATCAATCCATTAGACTGACACCTTTCAAAAAGACCTATGTCCATAAGGAAATTTTAGTTTTTGTTCCACACTTGTTCAAGCCGTGGAAACAACATGTAAACGTGTATAATTAGACATCGTACCATAATTAGAATATATCTCATATATTGTCTAAATATTTAGTGATATATAATTATGGTAAACTAGAATTCCTCTTGTAATTAGGACTAGGATTCTTATTGTATTAGAGATGTATATTGTACACTATATATATTGATATTAATGAGAAAGACTCCTCAAGGGAGATTAATATCATCTTACATAGTATCAAGAGCCAAAATCCTATTTTTCTTCTAACAAGCAAGCTGCCGCCCTCTCCCCCCTTCTCGGCTTTAACTGCCGCGACGACCTTCCCTAGGGTTCTCCCTCTCCTTCCTTTTCCTTCTCTACTAAATTTTATCCACTATCATGACTTCTCCTCCAACACCTACTGTGAAATCCGGAAAAAATAATAATAATAATATATAGTTGTGGTTGGGTTAATAAAAAAATATATATATAAGAAAACAAAGAATAAATTGCATGAGATAGAGTTAGTGTTAAAGTTGGATAAATAGATAAATGAAATGAAAATAAGAGAACAAAAAAAAAAAAAAAAAAAAAAAAAAAAAAAAAAAGAGAAAATGCACCATGCAGTACGTCCCCCTTCCCTTCCCCCTTTTCATTTCCCCTCCAACTCTTGTCATTCCACCTCCCATAAGTTATGTAATCATCCCCACTTATACATTGTATTTACACACAAACAAAGTACATAACATAAAGGTTAAAAAATCAGAAAAAAACAAGGGAACAAGAAGAGGAAAATTCTGGAAAAAAAACAAGAAAGTAAGAAGAACAACAATAAAAGAAATCTTAGGAGCAAGTTCAGAAGCAACCGAATAACAATCTTCACACTTACAAGGTGAGTTTTCTCACTCAGAAATTCTTGGTAACATCCTTTATTTTTAGTTCAATACATGTTAGAATAAGAATTGAGTGTTGAAAAGAAATATTGAACTTTTGATTGTTTAGACAACTAGTTGCGTCATGAACTTTACGAACTGTTCTCACTGAGTTATAATTGTTAGAATTTGATGAAATTCGGAGGAATTGTACACCTCTCTAATATGATCATATAGAACCAAAAATGAGGTAAAATGGACGTACGGTTTGAAAGTTATCATAGTTCAAAGTTCCTGCCTTAGATTGGTCGAAATTCGGAAAGGCATAATTACGGACTGTTTTTACTGAGTTTTACTTATTAGAATTATATGAAAATTTACGTGGTTGTAAATATCTCTGTTACGGACAGATATATATAAAGATTTATTAAAACGGACTTACGAGTTGAGAGTTATTGTAGTTTGAAGTTGCTGCCTCGGATTCGTCGGAATCCAGAAGGGCAGGACGTTGAAACGTAAAACTGTACTAATATGTGGGGAATATGAAAATTGTTGCTAAATGAAAGTTCTAGATCTCTTTGTTGTGGACATTTTGAGACCTTACGGGGGTCTATCCGACTTACGGATTGAGAGTTATCGCTGTTTAAAGTTTCTGCCTCGGATCTATCGAGATCCAGGAAGGGCAGCGAATAAAAGTGTAAAACTGTACCAAATGGTACAGAATATGAAAGGATGGTTCACATGGAGACGTGTAGCTCTCTGTTCTCGTCGTTTTGAGATTTTATGGGGCTTGAACGGGTTTACAGATTAGGAGTTATGACTATTCTAAGATTGGGTGTTGTTTAATAAATATTCTGCGAAATAAATTTCATGTGGCTGTTTTGAGGATAAATTTGTGTTAGTTACCCAAAGTAGTTTTAAATGAAATTTGGTACAGTGAAAGATCCCGTCTTACCTTAGTTTCCGCAGAAACACCTTAGTTGGAGTTATGGTTAAAAGTTATAATCGTTACAAGTATGAATGACGAATGTTAGAAAAGAGAATAGTATTTATTTGATCTTCGAAAAATATGAAAAGTGAATACGTGTTCACATAAATATATAAATATATAATGGATCGGGTTGCGCGCAACAAAGCGTAAAGTGAATACGCGTTCACAAATACGTAAACATAATGGATCGGGTTGCACGCCGCAACAAAGCGTAAAGTGAATATATGTTCACAAATACGTAAATATAATGGATCGGGTTGCAGCGCGCAACAAAGCGTAAAGTGAATACACATTCACAAATACGTAAACATAATGGATCGGGTTGCGCGCCGCAACAAAGCGTAAAGTGAATACGTGTTCACAAATACGTAAATATAATGGATCGGGTTGCACGCAACAAATATGAAAGATGAACACATGTTCACCTATATATAAATATGAAAAGTGAATACACGTTCACAAATATATAAATGTAATAAACATGTGGAAATGCGGGGAATGTCTTAACGTATAATACGAGATAAAATGAAGTGTTAGTTAAACCAAGAATTTCCTATGAGGAGTTGTTGCATATTTAAAGATGTTGTAACTTTGATATGTTTTTGCAATATGCTTATTACGTTATAATGTGATTGCACTTGGAATATTGTGGTGTTACTTTGAATTGCGGTGAGTTCACCGGCCCAGGATGGTAGAGTGACTCTTTATTTAACATGTTTGGAAAGGGTGATAGAGGAAAGGCTCACGTCGAGGCTAGCGATCGTCCATGACCTCTTTTCATACCAAGTCCATTGTTTGGGCTTGGTACTCGTCGAGTTCGGAATGTCGGTTCAATGTCTCGATATGCGTGTGGAATGATCTCCTTCCAACTTAGAATAATCTTTGTCGGTATGTCTATGTAGAAACATATTTGCACGGCGTGGGCTCGCGTTATATTTTCATATAAAGTCATAAACATATTTCTTTATTGTTATTTTTATTAATCGCTCCGTATTTGAATATAAGTTCAAATTTCTAAATAAAGAGAATTAAATGGTGCTCATGGTGGAAAATAATTGTCCAGGTGCCATCACGCCCTAAGTAAAGACTTAGGAAAAGTCGGGGCGTGACAAGTTGGTATCAGAGCTAAACCAGTTAGGAGATTCTAGGAAGTTTCTTCGAGTTGGGTGTTTGAGCGGTTACTTATTGCGACGGTGTGCGCCACGCCAGTAATAAGTAAACGGAATAACATCTAAAGTTTCACTTCTTTCATACTCTTCTCGTGCGTATCTTGAGTCTTTTCAAAGACTTGGTTTTTCGTACTACCTCCTTCAAAGGATTGTGGAAGGAGTGTACAACGATAAAATAACCAGATGTATCGCACTTGGCCGAAAAGGTAGGAGAGGTACCGAGATAGACTATGGGAAAATTTTGTGAGAAGAGGAACATATCTATCTGAGGAAGGACTCAAGTCTAACTTGATAGTATTTCTCGATGAGGTAGAAAACCTCGCTTACGAGGATGTGTGGAGACGCATAGCGTCAATTTGGTAATCGCACGGTTAGTGGGCGACACGGGTGTGGTGGAGAAATTTTAGAAGAAATAATTTTCCGATGTCACCACCGATGACGTGGGAGTTCGTGCGCGTTCGTGAAAAGTACATGCCTAACTCCCAAAAGATGCGCTCGGGCGTGAGTTTGAATCGTTGAAACACGGAGACCGCAATGTGATAGAATACAATACCTAATTCATCCGATTGTCGATACACCGCATATTATTCCTACGAAGGAGAAGGTCAAAAGAGTTGTTAAGGGTTTAAACCCAAACTTGGAAGAGAAGGTAGTGACATTAGCCCATTATCGGGCATACCTTCAGATCGTCGGTATGACAATGAGGATAGAAGGTTTTGCTAAAGCAACAAAAAAAAAAGTATTCGCAGAAAAGGTTTCGGACGTCATGATCATTTAGTCAGAGTCAAAATCAGAAGCATGAGTTTAGTAAGGGATCTTGAGACCGAACCAATCTATGGGTCAGTCTTATTTCAAGCCTAAGGGGAACAGTTGGTTTAATCACCAAGTGAGCAAGGACAAGGCCATCAATCCTAACACAGGAGGGGACAAACCGGTTTGTAAGATTTGTCAAAGGAAATACGCTGGAGAATGTCGGCTCTTAACGAAGTCATGTTATAACTGTGGAAAATCAGGCCACTATGTCGGGGATTGCAAAAAGAGGACTCAAATAAAATCTATTCAGGGGAGGTCAGAAGCAACCACAACTGCCTCAGGGGAAATCAGGGAAACCAACCCCGTCAGAGTCAGGGAGGTCAACAACCCAACAATTCTAATCGGCTCTACGCTTTGCCCCAGAGGAATGAGGCAGAAGCATCTAATGCGGTGGTCACAAGTATTTTGCTAGTCTCGAGTATTCCTGCATTTGTATTATACGATCCCGGCTCTACATTTTCATATGTGTCAATGGGCTTTGCTAAGAATTTACACGTAGAACCTTCTTATTTATGTGAACCTTTTGAGGTTATGACACCAGTAGGGGCCTCAATTTGGGCCTCTCGGGTGGTAAATAATTTCCCATTAGAAGTGAATGGCAGGGGAACAATGGTGAACCTAGTACTACTTGATATGGTAGACTTCGACGTCATTTTGGGTATGGATTGGTTGTCGGCATGTTATGCCATGTTAGATTGTCGACGAAAGATAGTGAGATTAACTTTTCCGGAGAACCAGAAGTTGTTATAAGGGGTAGGATTGGAATATCCTCAGGTCAGTTTATTTCCTACCTTGGGGCTCAAAAGTTATTGAGAAGTCACAGAGTGGAGTGCAATATCCGCTAATATAGTGGATACCCAAAAAGAATCCCAGTGATGAATGGTGTCCCTATTGTTCGAAATTTTCGGAGGTTTTCACGAAGATCTTCGTGTCTTCCTCCGGATCGAGAAGTGGAGTTTGCTATAGAGTTAATTCCGGGTACAAGACCCATTTCTATTCCTCCATATCGAATGACCCCAGCTGAATTGAGGGAGTTAAAAGGACTATTGAAGGATCTTCTGGATAAAGACTTTATAAGGCCTAGTGTTTCCCTTGGTGCACGATCTGTTTGTGAAAAAGAAATACGGATCGCTCGAATGTCATCGATTATCGGCACTCAATAAGGTCACGATCAAGAACCGATACCCATTACCAAGAATCGATGATCTTTTGACCAACTTCGAGGAGCTAGCTATTTTTCCAAGATTGATCTCCGTTCGGAATATCACCAGCTGAAAATAAATCCAGATGATATATCCAAAACAGCCTTTAGAACCCGATACGGCCATTATGAGTTCTTGGTCATATCTTTTGGGTTAAACAATGCCCCAGCAGCTTTTATGGATTTAATGAACATAATCTTCAAACCATTCCTAGATTTGTTCGTGATCGTGTTCATAGATGATATCCTAATTTCTGATGGCAGTGTTGAAGAACATGAAGATCATCTGAGTGTAGTGCTTCAAGTCTTGAAACATGAGAAACTATATGCTAAATTTTTCAAAGTGTGAATTTTGGTTGGAAAAGGTAGCCTTTTTGGGTCATGTTGTGTCAAGGAATGGAATTATGGTAGACCCCAAGAAGATAGAAGCGATGAAATCTTGCCAAACCGACCACTCCGGCGGAGGTTAGAAGTTTCTTGGGTTTGGTGGGTATTATAGAAGATTCGTAAAGGTTTTTCTAGTCTTCTTTGCTCCTTTGACCCGGTTGACTCAAAAAGCGGTTAAGTACCAGTGGTCAGAAGCATGTGAAACAAGTTTTCAGAAACTAAAGGAATTGTTGACTACTGCACCAGTCCTAACCTTACCATCGGGACAAGAAGGGTTCACAGTCTATTGCGATGCCTCTAGAGTTGGGTTAGGATGTGTCTTGATGCAGTTTGGAAAGGTTATTGCGTATGCATCTAGACAATTAAAGATACATGAGAAGAATTACCCAACTCATGACTTGGAATTAGCTGCGGTGGTGTTTGCCTTACGAATATGGAGACATTATTTGTATGGTGTGCATGTGGACATATTTACAGATCATAAGAGTTTGCGATACATAACCACGCGAAGGATTTGAATCTCAGCAAAGAAGATGGTTAGAGTTGCTTAAGGATTATGACCTTAGTATTCTTTACCATCGCAGGAAAGCTAACGTGGTGGTGACGCTCGATGGGAGATCAATGGCGCAGCAGCCCATTTGGCAATACAAAGAGGGTATTGTTGGGAGGTACAAAGATTGGGAAACCTCGGGGTTAGCTTAATCGAGATCGGTGAAGGTAGGGTGGTGGTACATGATACCTCGCATGATGCCTTAGCTTGAAATAAAAGAAAGTCGGTTTGAGGATACGAGTTTGTTAGATTTCGGAGAGGATCCAACAGGAAAACCTTCACGATTTACATTGGGAGATAATGACGAACCTCCCGGTATAAGGGTAGGTTATGTGTTCTAAGGTAAATGATCTAAGGAGGAAGATCTTAGATGAGGGTCACAACACAAGATATTCCACTCATCCGTGGTCAACAAAAATGTATCGTAACCTCAAGGTAAATTGCGGTGGGACGGGATGAAGAAGGGCGTTGCGAGTTTGTCGGAGGTGTCTTATATGTCGGCAGTGAAAGTGAACATCAAAAACCCGCGGATTACTTCAGACATTGGGGTCCCCATGTGGAAATGGGAGGCGATTCATATGGATTTTGTAACCGGTCTCACCAAAACTCGAGAAGGGTATGATTCTATTTGGGTGATTATTGATCGACTTACAAAGTCACCCATTTCTTCTGCCAAGACTACGTATCGCACCACGACACCAGATTTATTTGAAGGAGATTGTGCGGTTACACGGGATTCCTTACAAATTATTTCAGATAGGGGTTCCCGATTCACCTCTTGCTTTTGGCAAAGTTTTTAGGTCTCGACAAAAGTTAAGTTAAGCACGACTTTCCACCCGCAAACAGATGGGCAAGTGGCGAACAATCCAAACACTTGAGGGCGTGTTGCGATCTTGTGTGTTAGATTTTGGGAAGCGGTTGGACCATCTATGTCTAATTGAGTTCGCATACAACAATAGTTTTCACTCTAGCATACAAACGACCGTTTGAAGCATTATATGGGACGAAAATGTAGGTCTCCACTGATGGTTCGGTGGGTGAGACCAACCGTTCGGACCAAGTCATTCAAGAAACAAATGATAAGGTATAGATGATTCGAGCGGATCAAAAGCGGCTCATAGCGTCATAAGTCTTATGCGGATCATCGGAAAAGAGATCTTGAATTCAAGAGGAGAAAGTATTTTTAAAAGTGTCCCCAATGAAGGGAGTGATGCGCTTTGGTAAGAAAGGAAATTGAGCCCAATGTTTATTGGGCCATATGAGATCTTGCGAAGAGTGGAGAATGTGGCTTACGAATTAGCACTTCCACAAAGTGAGCGATCATCCGGTATTTCATGTGTCAATGTTACGAAAATACTTGCACGATCCAAGTCACGCCATCCTTCCCGGAGATAGTTCTTAATAAAGAGCTTGATATGAAGAGGCTCAGAGAAATACTTGATAGAAAGGTCCAACGCCTTAGAAATAAAGATATTGCTTCCGTGAAAGTCCTATGGAAGAATCACTCCACAGAGGAAGCCACATGGGAAGCGGAAGAGGCGATGAAAGTCAAATATCCATTCCTATTTGACTAAGGTAATAAAAAAAAATGTATTACATAGTACTTCATATGTGTGTCATTTGCGTGTCTATATGCATGTGTTACAACCTTATTCTCATTCGAGGACGAATGCTTCTTAAGGAAGGAAGAATGTGAAGCCCCAAATTAGTGTTACAATAACAATAAACATTATTGTGATTATGTTACGACCTTATTCACATTCGAGGACGAATGTTGCTTAAGGAGGAGAGAATGTGAAATCCGGAAAAAATAATAATAATAATATATAGTTGTGGTTGGGTTAATAAAAAAATATATATATAAGAAAACAAAGAATAAATTGCATGAGATAGAGTTAGTGTTAAAGTTGGATAAATAGATAAATGAAATGAAAATAAGAGAACAAAAAAAAAAAAAAAAAAAAAAGAGAAAATGCATGCAAGACGTCCCCTTCCTTCCCCTTTTCATTTCCCCTCCAACTCTTGTCATTCCACCTCCCATAAGTTATGTAATCATCCCCACTTATACATTGTATTTACACACAAACAAAGTACATAACATAAAGGTTAAAAATCGAGAAAAAACAAGGAAAGAAGAGGAAAATTCATTAAAAAAAACAAGAAAGTAAGAAGAACAACAATAAAAGAAATACTAGGGAGCAAGGGTCCCTTGTAGCAACCGAATAACCATCTTCACACTTACAAGGTGAGTTTTCTCACTCAGAAATTCTTGGTAACATCCTTTATTTTTAGTTCAATACATGTTAGAATAAGAATTGAGTGTTGAAAAGAAATATTGAACTTTTGATTGTTTAGACAACTAGTTGCGTCATGAACTTTACGAACTGTTCTCACTGAGTTATAATTGTTAGAATTTGATGAAATTCGGAGGAATTGTACACCTCTCTAATATGATCATATAGAACCAAAAATGAGGTAAAATGGACGTACGGTTTGAAAGTTATCATAGTTCAAAGTTCCTGCCTTAGATTGGTCGAAATTCGGAAAGGCATAATTACGGACTGTTTTTACTGAGTTTTACTTATTAGAATTATATGAAAATTTACGTGGTTGTAAATATCTCTGTTACGGACAGATATATATAAAGATTTATTAAAACGGACTTACGAGTTGAGAGTTATTGTAGTTTGAAGTTGCTGCCTCGGATTCGTCGGAATCCAGAAGGGCAGGACGTTGAAACGTAAAACTGTACTAATCTGTGGGGAATATGAAAATTGTTGCTAAATTAAAGTTCTATATCTCTTTGTTGTGGACATTTTGAGACCTTACGGGGGTCTATCCGACTTACGGATTGAGAGTTATCGCTGTTTAAAATTTCTGCCTCGGATCGGATCTATCGAGATCCAGGAAGGGAAGCGAATAAAGTGTAAAACTGTACCAAATGGTACAGAATATGAAAGGATGGTTCAAATGGAGACGTGTAGCTCTCTGTTCTCGTCGTTTTGAGATTTTATGGGGCTTGAACGGGTTTCTGATTAGGAGTTATGACTATTCTAAGATTGGGTGTTGTTTAATAAATATTCTGCGAAATAAATTTCATGTGGCTGTTTTGAGGATAAATTTGTGTTAGTTACCCAAAGTAGTTTTAAATGAAATTTGGTACAGTGAAAGATCCCGTCTTACCTTAGTTTCCGCTGAGAAACACCTTAGTTGGAGTTATGGTTAAAAGTTATAATCGTTACAAGTATGAATGACGAATGTTAGAAAAGAGAATAGTATTTATTTGATCTTCAAAATATGAAAAGTGAATACGTGTTCACATAAATATATAAATATATAATGGATCGGGTTGCACGCCGCAACAAAACGTAAAGTGAATACGCGTTCACAAATACGTAAACATAATGGATCGGGTTGCACGCCGCAACAAAACGTAAAGTGAATATATGTTCACAAATACGTAAATATAATGGATCGGGTTGCACGCCGCAACAAAACGTAAAGTGAATACACATTCACAAATACGTAAACATAATGGATCGGGTTGCACGCCGCAACAAAACGTAAAGTGAATACGTGTTCACAAATACGTAAATATAATGGATCGGGTTGCACGCAGCAAATATGAAAGATGAACACATGTTCACCTATATAAATATGAAAAGTGAATACACGTTCACAAATATATAAATGTAATAAACATGTGGAAATGCAGGGGAATGTCTTAACGTATAATACGAGATAAAATGAAGTGTTAGTTAAACCAAGAATTTCCTATGAGGAGTTGTTGCATATTTAAAGATGTTGTAACCTGATATGTTTTTGCAATATGCTTATTACGTTATAATGTGATTGCACTTGGAATATTGTGGTGTTACTTTGAATTGCAGGGTAAGGTTCTCCTCACTTTGGATGGTAGGTGACTCTTTATTTAACATGTTTCGTGAAAGGGTGATAGAGGAAAGGCTCCACGTCGAGGCTAGCGATCGTCCATGACCTCTTTTCATACCAAGTCCATTGTTTGGGCTTGGTACTCGTCAGTTCGAATGTCGGTTCAATGTCTCGGATATGCCGGTGTGGAATGATCTCCTTCCAACTTAGAATAATCTTTGTCAGTATGTCTATGTAGAAACAATATTTGCACGAGCATGGGCTCGCGTTATGTTTTTTCATATAAAGTCATAAACATATTTCTTTATTGTTATTTTTATTAATCGCTCCGTATTTGAATATAAGTTCAAATTTCTAAATAAAGAGAATTAAATGGTGCTCCTGGTGGAAAATAATTGTCCAGGTGCCATCACGCCCTAAGTAAAGACTTAGGAAAAGTCGGGGCGTGACACCTACAACCTCTTCATCCATCGTTATCACTCCCGAAACACCAAAATTATCTTTTCATCCAGCCCTAATTGTTACCAACATCAAGAACTGCCTTCATATACTTCTTGATCAAAAAACGGCCAGTACTCTCTATGGGTTGAACTATTTCGCATTCATGCAAGTGTCTATAACATGCTTGATCATTTCGATAACTTTATTCCGCACCCCCCGGAGGTGATGATTCTACATGGCTTCGTCTCGACGTCGTCGTCAAACAGTGGATATATGACAATATTTCTCAGGATCTACTTCTCACTATCATGAAATGGGCACCTCAGTCCGCGACTTGTGGATTCGTTTGGAGGAAATATTTCAGGACAACGAACACACACGTGATGTGTATTTGGAGGAACAATTTAATGCAACACGTCTTGAAAACTTCTCCAACATGACTGAGTATTGCAGTTGAAACTCGTGGTGGATCAACTTTTCAATGTCGGCACGCCTGTCTCTGAAACTAAGATGGTCTTATAATTGATTGTAGGACTCCCAAAAGGTGAATATGATACTTTAGCCACCATGATTCAATAGGCGGATCCGTTACCAAGTTTCAATAAAGCTCGTTCGCAATTGTTGCTCGAAGAAACCCAGCGTGCTAAACAAGATGAACATAATCAAAAGGCGTTAGTCATCTAAACGCCTCCTTAAAATCAGATTCCCGCCGGCCAAACACCGCTGGAAAATTCCCAACCGTGGCAAGGGTCACGGCGGTAGAGGAGGCCGTTGTCGTGGCAAGGAACGCGGCCAGCAGAACCAACAACAACAACTATTGTCCAGTCCCAGTTCGGTTGCGCCGCGGTGCTTCAACTGTTCCAGCAGAGTGTCGCGACGCCTCAACAGTTCCAGTACCAGCAGCCCTTCAACCCGTATGCTCAACAAGGATTGTTGGGCCTCGGCTAGCCCCGTACCAGCAGCAAGCCTACTTGCAAGGCCGCCCGGCTGCACTCCGCGATGACTCCCATCGATTTGGGCGTGCCTTCAAGGCCTAAATTTGTAGCCACCAGACAACACTTGGTACATGGACTCGGGAGCCACATCTCACCTCACCCTGTCTGCAGGTAATATATCCAAAATGTTTAGTTTAAAACATCCTCAATATATTACAGTTGATAATGGTCACCGCATTCCAATACAGGGCTCTGGTACATCCTACACACAACCACCTCATCCATCATTCTCCCTTAAAAATGTCTTATATGCCCTACACATCATTAAGAACTTAATTTCTGTCCGCAAATTTACTCATAATAATTATGTCTCTGTTGACTTTGACCCTTTTGATTTTAGTGTGAAGAATCTTCATACGGGGACACCTCTTACGAGATGTAATATCACGGGGATCTCTATCCATTCTCATCCACCTCCGCTGTCAGATCTTGCTCTCTCATCTCTCTAACGGCCATCTCTCCATCCATGTGGCATAATAGACTTGGTCATCTAGGAGCTCCAGTTTTTAATGTTTTTAGAGACAGTAATTTTATTCCATGTATTAATAGGAAACTAGGTCAACACTGTGTTTCTTGTTCTTTAGGCAAACATACTCGTCTTCCGTTTAAATCGGAAGTGTTTGCAAAAAAATTTGAGTTTCACACTTTTATCCAAACACAATTTGAAAAAGGTATAAAATCTTTTCAGTGCGATAAAGCTAAACGGATCATTCGCACCATTAACAATATGATTCGTACTCTATTGATTCATGCATCTCTTCCTCCGTCATTCTGGTTATATGCCGCAAAAATGTCAGAATACATTCTAAATATTCTCCCGACAAGTACCCTTCACAATATGACCCACACCGAAATCCTCTACCGTAGAATTCCTTCTTACGACAATTTACGGATATTCGATTATCTCTGTTATCCTAACATTGCCTCCACCGCCCCTCACAAACTAGCCCCCCGGACCACACCATGTGTCTTTGTAGGCTTCCCGCCGAACCATAGAGGTTATCTCTGATGTGACTTGTCCACTTGTCAAATCCATATTTTCTGTCACGTCACGTTCGACGAGACCATATTCCTGTTTTCGAATCCTCAAAAATTCAAAAAACCGGATTACTCCTTTCTTGACGAGCCTGCAATCTCTCCCATCATTCTCAGTCAACTCCAGTCATCACCGTCGTGAGTGTCGCGGCCCATCGGGGAGGCGCCGCGAAGGCAACCTTCCAGTGAACAAAGTGCTTACACACCGTCGTCAGTGCCGCAGCCCATCGATGAGGCGTCGCGCCTCCTCCGACGGATTTTCCACCACCATCCCTATATTCTACCATACCATATGTATCGGATCCTGCCACCCAACCGCTACAGCCACTCACTGTCCCCACTCACCAAATGAAAACTCGTGTCAAACATGGGATTTTCAAACCCAAAATTCAATTTAACTTGTCTGTTCAAACTATCTCTTCAATTTCCAAGAACCCCAAATTGGCCAAACAATACCCTAATTGAAATGAGGCTATGTATGAGAAATTCAATGTTTTAACTAAGCATCACACGTGGAATCTAGTACCTAGACTGGAGGGGGTGAATGCAATCCATTGTATTTGGCTTTTCACCACAAATTCAGAGACAGTGGAGATCTAGAGAGGTATAAGACTCGACTTGTGGCTAATGGCACAAACTAGCAAGAGGGCATTGATTGTGGTGAGACATTCAGCCCGGTTGTCAAACCGGCTACCATTCGCACAGTTCTGAACATAGCCATGGGCAAACACTGACCGATACATCAACTTAATGTGAAAAATACATTTTTACATGAGGACCTGAAAGAGACAGTCTACATGCATCAGCCGTCTGGGTTCACCCATCCAGCAATCCCTCACTATGTGTGTCGTCTCCGTAAGTCACTATATGACATGAAATAGGCCCCCCGTGCGTGGTATGATCGCTTTGCCATATATATTTTGTAGATTGAGTTTGTATGCAGCAGGAGTGATACTTCACTTTTCATTTTTCATCGAGGTAGTAGCATTGCTTACTTACTACTATATGTGGATGTTATTGTCCTTACTTCCTCATCTGATGGGTTGAAAAATGAGATTATTGTTTTACTTAAGACCGAATTTGTAATGACTGATTTGGACAAGTTGAGTTACTTCTTGGGGATATCAGTGACCAGGTATGACAATCACATGTTCTTGAGTCAGCGTAAGTATGCATAAGAGATTGTATACAAGGCTAAGATGACAAATTGCAAAATCATGTCCACTCCGGTTGATTCAAAATCCAAGCTCAGTGCTATGGATAATACTCATGTTTCCGATCCTACTCTTTATAGGAGCCTTGCAGGTGCACTTCAGTTTCTCACATTTACCAGGTCAGATATTGCTTATGCTGCTCAGCAGGTATGCCTCTTTATGCATGCCCCCAGAGAGTCTCATTTCACTGCTCTTAAGCGTATCATCTGATACATTAAGGGTACGGTTGATTATGGTTTGCACATATACCCCTTTGCGCTAAACATGTTGCTCTCTTATACAGATGCAGATTGGACAGGGTGTCCGGACACGCGACGCTCCACCTCCGGCTATTGTGTTTTTTAGGGGATAATCTGATATCATGGTATGCCAAGCGACAAACCACCCTATTCCGTTCTAGTACCGAGACAGAGTACAGAGGCGTTGCAAATGTGGTAGATGAGATTTGTTGGCTCAAAAATATACTGTTAGAGCTTCAGTGTCCTTTGCGTCAGACGTCTATTGTGTACTGTGATAACATATCTGCGATTTATCTTTCTCACAACCCGGTTCAACATCAGCGAACCAATCACATCGAGACAGACATACATTTCGTCTATGAGAAAGTTGCGATAGGACATGTCAGAGTATTATATGTGCCCTCATCATGTTGTACGCAAATATATTTACCAAAGGACTTTTCAGACAGTTATTTTTTTACTTCAGATCCAGTCTCAGCGTCCGGCCTCCTCCGCTCCGACTGAGGGTGTGTGTAAACGTGTATAATTAGACATCCTACCATAATTATAATATATTATATATATTGTGTAAATATTTAGTAATATATAATTATGGTAAATTAGAATTTCTCTTGTAATTATGACTAGGATTCCTATTGTATTAGGGATGTATATTGTACACTATATATATTGATATTAATGAGGAAGAACCATCAAGAGAGATTAATATCATCTTACACAGCCTCTGACAGAAATGCAAGTTAAGGCTACGTACAACAGACCCTTGTGGTCCGACGCTTTTCCGGACCCCGCGCATAGCGGAAGCTTAGTGCACCGAGCTGTTTTTTTTTTTTTTTTTGCATCAGGTGTTCGAGTACCATTGGATACGAAAATCAGCCAAAAAAAATGGTGTGTTTAGTTTGAATGTGAGTTTTAAGTTGGTCAATTAAGATTGAACACGAAAATTAGTAGAGAAGTTGTGTGTTTAATTTGGGATGTGAAATTTCTCAATTAGCGTTGAGGATGAACCAGTTTGATCGAGGCTTCAACTGATTTCGATTGAGGTGAGCTAACCACGTATATTTTTGGTGATGATTTTAATACTTTGGTTTTAAATTGCGTTTCAGATTTTCGTATTTTGAATCTATATTAGATGTGAGAATTTTCCGTATGTGTTTCACACAACTGACATTAGTTACGTAAGGCTCCTTTCTCTAAGATTAAAAAGTAGACCTAAAATTTATGGACCCAAAAGTGCATGAATTTAGAACAACTACTTTTCTAGTGTGTTTGGAACGAAGGAAATGTTTTTCGTGGAAAATATTTTCTATTTTTTTTTTGAAATATAAGTTAGTTTCTTACTTATTTTTTTAGTGTTCGGTAAATAATTTATTTTTTTAAAAGAAATATTTTTCATAACATTTTGATCAATCAAACGTCAAAAAAGTCGGAAAACATTTTCTTCACAAAGGCCCACTTTCCGAGGTTCAATCTTTTAGGTATTGGTAAAAACATAGGAGGAGATATTGAAGTTTAGCTGCCCTTCTTTTTATTTATTTAATTTTTGTTGCGAAACTCAATGAGAATTAAAAGCTACCATTAATTCCCAATTCAATTCTATGATAAATGAAGATGAGAATGGCTTTAAATGAGAACTTTTCTTGTTCCCAAAGAGGTAGTTTACGTTGAATTATGAAGATTTTTTTGAAGGCATGTAAGTTATAATTTATGATTTCTCTTTGGATTACCTCATAAAAGTAGTTATTGTATGAGTTCTTTGTTTACCGCTAAAAAGTAGATTATAGGATATTCAATAAAATTTATTAGGAAATGGGGTTAAAGACAAATGGATCGTATTCAATCTTTAGTGCCCTCGCTTTGTTCGTGATGAGCCCGGAGGCTGCAGGCAAGAACATATAAATGAAATAGCATAGAGTAATGAAAATAACGTGATTAGAAAATATTAAGAATAATTTGTTATATCATGAGTTTGAGAGTAAAAATATTTCAGACCCTACGTTGTGAGATTTTCACTAAGTATGTTGTTGTTGAGAGTAAAAATATTGTGTGGAAGATGAGATGTGGTTCTTTCTCCTAGAAGATATATTTATTTACATTTATCCTAGACTTTTCAATATGCATGTGTAATCAACCCTTTTGTTAGCGCGGCGAAGCTCAAGGAGGATGGATGTGACTTGGATTGTTGGAGTTGAAAACCATCTATATGGAACAATCTCGGCCGAGCCCACTTCAACGACTCTCTTCGCTTACTACACTTCGGAGCCCTGTCTCTCCCCTGAACTGTAACCGAGGTCTTCCACCTCGTGGAACCTGCGCCCCCACGAGACGTCTTCCACGGCTCCATCTGTCTTACTCGGATTTTCCCAATACATTCTTCATTATCGCTATCTTCTTTTGAATTAAATCTTTATTTGAATGCTTAATTAGGTTACTTTTCTTGAAATTTATTAATTGCATCCTATATTTGATTTGTCTTTTCTTCTTCAATCCTAGAAGTAGAAATTTAGGCCGTATTGGTCGTCAACTACAAAGAGGAAAGTAAAACACCACATCCTCTACCACTTGACATCTTAAGCACGAATTCTTATACGATTTTAAGCTGTATTTCACCATATTCTAAAATGTCACCTATAATTACTATATATAACACAATCCCATGAACCCATAGGTTGTGCTCTAAGTTTGCCACTGTATTTTTAGCTTGCACACATCTCGACTATCTACTATTCCACTGGATGGTCATCACCTCCTGCTGACACGAACAACAGAGCCACTGCTCGCTTTATTAAAGGTGATGAGGTGGACAATTCCTTACTCCAGCTTCAAAGGAGCATCTTTGCATGACCGGAAATAAAATAATTCTATCTACTAAGATGCAATACTCTCTTTTATGAACTCAGGTGTGTTTTGGAGGACTATGAATGAAATGAATTAAAAACCTCTGGCCTCCCGCTATTTTCTCTTCTCATAATATTTTCTTCCTCATTTCTTCCTCTTTCTATAATTATATTTCTGTTCTTGAGCTGTAAGTATTACATGATCACACAAACAGCCTAAGTTAAAATACCACACCATGAAAAAAATCACAAGACGAATAAAGAATGAATTATACTGGGAAAACACACAATGATAAAAGAAAACTAATATGCTTCTCAGGCTAAAATGTACTTGTAATGTTTGACAGTAGGGTGCCTGTGGTCTCATATTTGGAAACACATAAAACTCAACGAAAGCACCAAAAAGAAACTCCATAGTTGTCCCAGAAGACAGGAAATAAGAATCTGCTCCATTGCTGGTTTATACAATAACGAAGAACATCAAGAAAGTGAGCATGCTCGCTTCACAAGAGGTTAACCCTACCGGATACCAAATTGATGTGTTTTCTCGAGATTGAATAAATAGCAGTTCATATATATGACTCTAAAACCTAAAGTCATGCCATAAAAAAGAAGCCAAATATTTTCTTGATACATCCTACCAACATACAAGCAACAGGTGATTATAAGCCGCAACAATTAAGAGTACTGATAGAACGATAAACTCTTGTCATCAGACACACTTGCAAGCATACATGACCGAACATCAGTCATTGATGTTGGCCCAAAAGCCACAGCCCAAACCTGATCTGTATGGTTGGTCAAAGTCTGTGTAGCCGCTCTCATTTTAAGATCCCACAGCCTAACCGTCTTGTCACTTGACCCTGTAGCAATTGCTGCCCCGTCTGGGGAGACATCAACACTCAAAACCCAACTTGCATGACCTGATAAAGACGTGAGTAATGTTTTCCCCTCAGCATCATACATATGCACATGACCATCATCTGATGCTGAGAAGAGTATCCTTGAATCATGAAGTGAAGGTGAAAATACAAGTGACCGCACAGGCATGCTATGGCCTTCTAAGAAGTGGAGGAATTTGGCACGAGCTACATCGAAAACAGAAATAGTCCCATCAACTGATCCACAAGCAAGAAGCCTACCATCAGGATTCCATGCAACTGAAAGGACAAATTTCTTGTTGCTGCTTTTATCAGATGGTTGTGGGGCTCCTTGACGAGGTATTGACAATGTGGCAACAAGTTCCCAGTGAGTAGTATCCCATAGTTTGACTGATGAACTACCACCTCCAGCTGCTGCCAGATTGTTACCCTGGAAAATGTGAGAACCATAAGGTACTGCCTAAAACTTCCCATAAAGATGCCTCAAAAGTTAAAATCATAGAAAGGAGAGACTGCTCTTTCACAAACCCTGAATACCACAAGACAATAGATCAAGTAACATACATACTGATGAAGCAAGTCGTGATGTATGATGAGATAGATTTCAAAGTCAAACAAGTAGATACATGTGGGAATGACAAGGAAATATCTAAGCACCCCAATTAACTGTTAATAAAGGAAAAGAACCCCAATTACTCAAGACCATGTAGAACATGATCAAAGAAATCTTGTTGTTGTTCTTCTTTTATTTGAAAGGTTAATTGACCCAAACTCGTTTAGGACTCTGACGTCGTTGATTGGTTTGACAGGTTAATCAAACAAAGTTCTTCATTGTTGTCTCCGGCAATAACATATTCAGATCTCACCTATTTCAATATCAGTAAATTATCCACTACTCTGTTGACATTGCGGTTCCAACGTCTTATGTCCAATTACATGAACAAACCATGAAGATAAGTATGAGAAGAGCACCAAAACTTCATATAGCAGCTACGAAGTATTCAAAAACACCAAGACATTTCAAAATATATTTATGACAAAGACAGCACGAAGCACTGGTTGATACAGAACCTACTTCTTACGAATATTCACCACTTCATCAAATAGATGTGTGCTGTTTTCATCAAATTTTCAAGAGCTAGATCTGCATTACTCCTCACAATCAGGAATCCGTCAAA
This sequence comes from Przewalskia tangutica, assembly GCA_029844215.1. Taxonomy (NCBI): domain Eukaryota; kingdom Viridiplantae; phylum Streptophyta; class Magnoliopsida; order Solanales; family Solanaceae; genus Przewalskia; species Przewalskia tangutica. The sequence goes on from CM056720.1 coordinate 2,577,993, forward strand.
AAGAGAATTTAGGGATCTGAATCCTTCTTCTTCGGAAGGATCTTAGGTCCTAACAACAACATTTTTTGAGATAAAGGTAACTAACAATATATTTCAAAGAGCCATTTTAGATAATTGTTTTGGAGGTCTTCGCACTGAAATCTATGAGGAACTTTGATATCACAGCTCATCAAGGAAACTAATAAAAGCAGTTATTCCCTTCAGAAGCATTTAAAATAAGGGAAACCCATATTGTTATATCGATTTTAAGTAACTTCTGAGGGAGCAGGCAAAAAGGTAGAAGACCAATGAGGATATTTTCATCGAGCTCCTAATCAGGATTTTGCATAGCAATGCAGATACATCCATGATCCACAATCGCCTAACCTTAAGATCAACTTCTAGGACACACATTAACAGTTTGCGCCTAAGCTTAAGATCAACTTCTAGGACACATATTAACAGTTTGCGCCTAACCTTAAGATCAACTTCTAGGACACACATTAACAGTTTGCTTAGCACTAGAAGAATAACTAATATTTGTCCAACAGGCCAATCACAAAGATAAGAAAAAAAGAAGCTGTTATATGATTGACTAACAGTAAACCTTAATCAATCTAATCAACTAAGCCTCAATCATACACTAGTTGGAATAGCTTATTTAAATCATTGATATCCATTCCGCTCAGTACTCGACCAGACCATGTCATTCCAATGCTGGTTAATAATCTGTCTCTTAGAACAAAAGTTTTAAGTTTTACAAAACTAAAGTCTGTCTCAGCATTAGCATACAAGTCTCCAACCAAAACAATGAAAACCAAGTAAAGACAGTAACTTTGTGCATAGATTTTAGTATATGAAAAGCACTATAAATTTCCAACCTAGACATTTCTCACAGTCAGAACTGGAAAAAAGAGTGAAGCTTGTCCAATAAAATTCAATGCATCTCAAGACTGATACTGTATAAATTTCAATTCATCCAATGCAAGCAAAATATTTCATTTTCCTTACTTACATTGGGACTAAATTGCACTTGCCAGACTTCAGATGGAGGAGCTTCAAGTGTAGCAATAGTCTTTTTAGTATCAACCTCAAACACTCTAATAAAGCTATCTATAAGCAGATGCGGCAATTCTACGAATAGGATGAGTAGTAACCAACACAACACCAAGGATGTGACCAGAGTTGGTTTGTCTTATCATATTATTTAATAATCCTACTTTATCTTTTATCCTTTACCCTGCCTTTTATAATATAGCTCTACCCCGTACCCTACTTTTCTTGTATGTTCATCATTCAAATTGTTGATGTATGACATTATATAACGACGGAAAACAATACAATCTATCCAAACATTGTACTCATCAAAACAATACAGTACGATACAATACAACACAATACAGTACAATATAATACAACACAGTACAATATAATCCAATACATTATGAAACAATATGTAACAACCATCCAAACAAAGTGTAACACTTACATTGGGACTAAATTGCACTTGCCAAACTTCAGATGGAGGAGCCTCAAGTGTAGCAATAGTCTTATTAGTATCAACCTCAAACACCCTAATAAAGCTATCTATAGAAGCAGATGCAGCGATTCTACGAGTAGGATGAGTAGTAACAGATACAACACCGAGGCAATGACCGGTGTAGGTTTGAATACAAGTGAAGTTACTCGGATCCCATAGCTTCACTGTTTCGTCTAAACCTCCGGTGAGAAGTAGCGCCGGAGATTCCTCCGTCGATCGGACCCACGCCGCCGTCCAAATGGAGTCGTCGTGAGCGTTTTGTACGGTATCTAGTGAAGCTAATTTCATGGTGATTTTTGGAAACCCTAGGAAAAATTGGAGGGTTCTGCTGTGAGTTTGGTTAACGGTAGAAGTTTTTATATATTTTGCAATTGTGTCCTTTATGTTTCGACATTTTCAATTTGTTCTCGGGCTTTAACTTTGATTCTACTTACACGCAGTTGAGTCGGGAGAAGGTAAAGTGTACACAAACCTTATTTTCATCTTGTTATGTAAAGCGGTTGTTTTTTATACACCGTCGGCTCAAGACAAAGCATAATCACAAGCAAAACAATCAAAACAAAGCAAGAGTAAATAGTAACGCAAGAAAAACAGTCAGACTCAGATAAGATCAGACGCAAGAGAAACGTCCTTTATGTTTCGACATTTTCAATTTGTTCTCGGACTTTAACATATGATTCTCTTGAGAGAAAAATGGATGAAATGATCTCTTTGTGATATGTTTATGTTGTTCAATTCATATAAAAAATCATATCACCAAAATAATATTTTTTATTTGTAATTAACTACTATAAAATTAAATTTCACGAGCAAATTTGCAAAAATCTTAATTTTTACAATTACTTAAATAATTTTTTAAATTATAACTATACATAACATATCAATAAAGAAAATCTTGTTGATAAGGTTTATCATTGGTAAATTTGAGCTACATATCACCTATCATTTACATGAACTGAATTAGACGGATCAAAATAAGTTAAGTTAACAAAAAACGAGTCATTGACCTGCTCAAATTTAAATAAATTGGACCGAACATATTTTTATGAGCTAATTTTATCATCCCTAATTTTACAAGTAGAATCGTGAACAAATGACATTAAACTTAGTCGTCTTTAGTACATAAAAACGTAAGCATTAGAAAGGAAAATTTAAACAAAATTATGCGCATGGTGTGATGCTACAAGACAGATTAAAATAGAAGTTGGACAGCATGAACTAATGCTTGTTGCCTAATCATTTTTATTAGTCTTTAAGACATTTATGTAGCAAGTTGATGCACATGTGATTGAAATTTAAGTAAAAATAGCTGAAGTCAAACAATAATATTAAACATGACACCCGCAGCAAATGAGTTTAGTGTAGAAGAGAAATACGGGACCGCAAGGCCACGAGTTCGATCCTCGCATAAACCTTCTTGGTTGAAACGCACACATGGCTTGCCAAGTGGTTAATCGGTACCGACGCCATTGCGGTATCGATCCGAGTTTACTGCAGACGCACTCAAACACAACATAAGAGTAATCCTCTGATTCAGACAATGTTTTTATCATATTTCCCACTCATTTCTCTCACTAAAGTTCACAAAACTTAACTTTTTTTAAAATAATAATTTAGCATTTAATTATACATTAGATTGATTTTTTAAAACAAAATTAAAGATGTATTTCAAATATTAAAAAGTGATTTGACAGTTTTTCAAGTACTAATTTTTTTCTAGTCATAAAAGTTCCAACACTAATTAGATAAATACTTAGTGCCCGTTTGGTGGGCTTTTGGAAAGGTCAAAAATGCCTTCTTTTGACCTTTAAATGGAGTGTTTGGTTGACAAATGGATAAGTGCTTTTGGATTTCAAAAACATTTTTGAAAGAAGTTCAAAATTTGGCTTCTTGAGTAAGAAGCATTTTGGCTTTTTACTTTTTAGTTTTTTATACAAAAGTTCAAAACTTGATGCACAAATTTCCTCACCTAGTATTACTCATTTCTTCGCGACTTGGTAAGGTTTGATTTTCGAGTTAAATACATGCTCAAACGAAATTTAATTGACAACTACCTTTTCTTAACTCTTTTTTGAAAAACTATTTTTTTTTAAAATATCACATTTTTTATACCTAAATCTTCCTTAATTTACTTTCAACCTACTTTTTTTTTAATCGCCATTTATCTCTCTTTAGTCAACAACAACAAGAACATATCGACTGAAATTTTACATGAAATTTGAAGAGAATGGAATGTACACGAATATTACTTCCACATTGTTGAGAAGTCATTTGTCTCTCTCTAGTCAAACTAGAGATACATACAGCAGCTACATAATTTCTGTTATCATTCGCAAAGACTTCCTCCACGAGTCTTTCAGTAGACCCACGCACAAATCCCCCAAAGCTCCTCAATTTTTCCTACAAAAGAAAAAAATATCATAAAAGGACTGAACTTTAACTAGAATACAAAAAAACCCAGTTGCCTGGAAGCAATTTCATACTTTGATAGTTTGATCCATCAAAATTTCAGTAAAAGATAAAACTTTAAGTAGAACTACCAAAACCCCACTTGGCTATATGCATTTTGCTCCATAAAAGAGTGAACTTTAAGTAGAATTCAAGAACCCCAAGTTGCCAAGAATCAATTTTACTGTGATTTTACAAGATTTAGCTATGAAGAAAGGACCTTTTGCACCTAATCTTAAACTTTCTCTTCCTCCTCCTGATGAAGTTAATCTCTCCAAATTCCTGTACTTACTTTATCTCCCTCTCTCCATATATATATGCCTGTGTGTGTGTGTGTTTGTGTGTGTGTGTACATGTATCAATAAATATACAATTTAATGCCTACTGAGCTAAAATCTTGGATCCACTTCTTGTTGCTCTTATTTTTGTGTCTTTTTTTGGTGCTATGCTTATGTATGTGTGTATGTAAATGTATCAATAAATATAGTACACTTTATGTGCCTATAGAGCTAATTTGGATCCACTTCTTGTTGCTCTTACTTTTGTGTCCTTTTTTTTTTGCTATGCTTATGTATGTGTGTATATGTTTCCAAGATTTCCATAAAAGAGCATACTTTAAGAAGAATTACCAAAACCCCACTTGCCTATAGGCATTTATTCCATAAAAGAGTGAACTTTAAGTAGAATTCAAGAACCCAGGTTGCTAAGAATCAATTTTTACTGTTAGTTTACAAGATTAAGGTTTGCATATATCCCTCTCAGACCACACTTTGTGGGATTACACTGGGTTTGTTGTTGTTGTTGTTGTTGTTTATTTTACAAGATTTAGCTATGAAGAAATGATCTTTTGCTCCTAATCTTAAACTTTCTCTTCCTCCTCCCGATGAAGTTAATCTCTCCAAATTCGTGTACTTACTTTATCTCCCTCTCTCTCCATATATATATATATATATATATGTGTGTGTGTGTGTAAATGTATCAATAAATATACTACAATTTATGTGCCTACAACAACAACAACAACAACAACATACCCAGTAAAATCCCACAAACTGGGGTCTGAGGAGGGTAAAGTGTACACATACCTTACCTCTACGTACAGAGGTTGTTTCCGGTAGACCCTCAACATAAGAACAAGTAAATAAAAGCATAATTTATGTGCCTACTGAGCTAAAATTTAGATCCACTTCTTGTTGCTCTTTTTTTTTGTTCGATAAGGACCACATCTTGTTGCTCTTATTTTTGTGTCTTTTGTTTTTTTGTGGTATGCTTATGTATGTGTGTATATGTGTTTGTGTGTATGTGGGTTTGTGTTTGTGTGTGTGTGTGTTTGTGTGAATGTATCCGGTGGCGGATCTATCGAGTTTGAAGTGGTTGTTCAGAAAAAAATTCACAGCGTTGTATAAGGGAATGAGGATGTTGTGGTTGTTCAAAAGTGGAAAATAGCATTGCAAAAAAAAACCCGGTTGTTCAACTGAACAACCGTGTACAAGGTAGGTCCGCGCCTGAATGTATCAATAAGTATAATACAATTTATGTGCCTACTGAGCTAAAATTTTGGATTCACTTCTTGTTTCTCTTATTTTGTGTCTTTTTTTTCTTGCTATGCTTATGTATGTCTGTATGTGTGTGTGTGTTTGTGTTTGTGTGTGTGTGTGTAAATGTATCAATAAAGATACTACTACAAATTATGTGCCTACTGAGCTAAAATCTTGGATCCACTTCTTGTTGCTCTTATTTCTGTCTTTTTTCCCCTATGTTTATGTATGTGTGTATATGTTTCCAAAAAGATACGGTATATTATGCTGAACAGCGGGTATGAGTGTATGACTGATATTGTGTGTCTACTGAGCTAAAATCTTGGATCTGTTTTTTTTTGGAATTCCTATATTTGTGTCTTCCTTTTGCTATGCTTATGTATTCTGATGAGAATTTTTTGGGATTCTTGTATAGGACTGAATCAGGGACATTTAAGGATGGTGATTTATTGGTGAATAGAGATGGAGTTCGAATTGTCTCGCAGAGTGAAGTTGCAGCTGTACACTTTCTTGATTTTCTCATTTGATTGAATTGCTTTTTACTGCATCTTACTAATTGTTTTTTTGAATGCTTATTCCTAGCCAGCTTATAAAGAATTTGAAATGGAAGCTAAATTAGAGGGATCTGAATCTATTCAGCTGCTCTTTAGATTCTTGATATTAGCTGTGATTAGGACTTATGAAGGGTCTGGATTACAATTTAAGCATTTGTGTCTAGACCTGGACATATTTTATATAAGCAATACCAATTAGTTGGGACTCGGTTTTAGTCATATTTAGTACGTTTACTTTAGGTCTAAAATTTGATTGGAGTCTTTTAGTCTTGTTAGATATTTATATGCTAGTAGGAAATGTAGAGAACTTCTGGTGCTAGAGAAACTAATTTTCTAAATGGTAAATAATATTTGACTAAGACAGGCTTAAATGGAGTGACAAGGACAGTAAGGATTCATTCAGCCAATGCCAACTTGCTTGGAATTGAGGCATAAATTTTGTTGTTATCCAGACCTGGACATTTTTGTGTTCTACATCTTCATTTGTATGCACTTTTGCAATCCATTGCAACTATCATGGTGTGTTTATTCTGGCATTTGCAATTTTTTCTTCAGCCATCAGTTATACAGCCATCAGACAACCAGTTAAGCTTAGCTGATTTTGAAGCAGTTAAAGTTATTGGAAAGGGAAATGGCGGTATTGTGCGGCTAGTTCAGCATAAATGGACAGGGCAATTTTTCGCTCTCAAGGTATATATGGCTTCCATCTCTATTCTGCTTATCTTGGTTGTTGGTGACTCCTTTGGCTAGCAGCAGATTGGTTACTTATCAGTTTGATATGCTTCAAGATCTTGGTGTGATATTCCTTTCAAAAATTGAACGAAGAAGTCCTTATCTAACAAAAATGAAAGAAGAGGAATTTTGAGGATTGGGACAAGAAGAGTAGAAAGCACGAATGCTTCCACAGAGATGTTTCCTCCCTATTGATCCATTTCTTGTCTTATAACTTGTACTATTGTTGGAAGCAATATCTAAAGTGTTATCTATGTTGCTCGGACTCGGGTGCGGTTATCCGATAGAGGTCGGATTCTTTATCACATAAATTTTAGGATTCGGAGGTATGGATCTGAGTGCGGATATGGGTGTTTGCATATTGCCAATAAATGTATACTACAACATATAAAGTATATTTTTTTCGCGATTAATTATAGTTATTGAACTATAACTAATAAAATTTAATTCTATGATATCTCACGTTAGAATAGCATTCTCATACTTTATAAAATTACATATATATATATATATATAAAAGGGCAGTCCGGTGCACTAAGCTCCCTCTATGCGCGGGGTCTGGGGAAGGGCCGAATCACAAGGGTCTATTGTACGCAGCCTTACCTCACATTTCTGCAAGAGATATAAAAAAAAGGGCAGCCCGGTACACTAAGCTCCCGCTATGCGCGGGGTCCGGGAAAGGGCCGGACCACAAGGGTCTAAAATTACATACATATATATATATATATATATACTGAACCAAATATCCAATTAATCTATATGTCTCGATCATAGATGTAGTCAAAGCGTCCGAGGTAAGTTGACCAAATCCGGTGTGGATGCCGCACCCACTTCATGTCGACACGGGTGCGGCAGGGTTTTTGAATAGTCCGAGCAACTTAGTGTGTCATAGACTAGTGATTTTGGAGTCTAATATGGCTGATGCAGGTATAGAACAAACACCCCCACCCCAAACCAAAACCCGAACAGTTGACAGTATGGCAGTCACAATCAGTTCCAGAGTATTTAAGGCTCTATTCTACCCCGCTTTCAAGTCTCACCATTCTATTACACCTCCACTAATAACTTTTGCAAATAGGATGTTTGGATTTTCGGACTTGCCCTATTCTACGGTTGGAAGGTGTTGATTATTGACTTTGTCTATCTTCCTCTTGAATTAGCACGATCGCTAGCAATTACTTCTTTCACACTCAAGCCTTGATTTCTTGATTGCATAAGCAGAGAAGACAGATGATATTGTCTAATTCCTTGCAATGCTGATGGAAGGATTTGTCTATTGGACAATCCTTTGGCAGATGTCAATTTTTTTTTTCCCGATAACAGTGGTGTCCGACCCAGCTTGCTCGCACCTTGCGACTAATTCCACGACGTACCTGCTATCTCCAACCAAGAAAAGTACCGGGTAACTCTATTCATTTAGGCTTGGGCAGATGAGACGAACTCACCTAGTGTTTTTTACTGCTTACTCGTACTACCTTTAGAGATTTGTCCTCTAAAGGAAATAATACACTAAATTTCTCTGGTGTCCGATATATTACGTGCATATCTCACTGCCTCCTTATTTTACCAGCTATGCTTTTTTGTTTCCCTTTGTGACCAGCAGTTTTTACTTTATTCAGGTTATTCAGATGAATATTGAAGAGTCCATACGCAAGCTTATTGCTCAAGAACTGAGAATTAATCAGTCATCCCAGTGTCCATATGTTGTCGTATGCTATCAGTCATTCTTTGATAATGGTGCTATCTCCATCATTTTGGAATATATGGACGGTGGATCTCTAGCAGACTTTCTGAAAAAAGTCAAAACGATACCTGAACGATATCTTGCTGCCATCTGCAAACAGGTATCCAGTGAACAATTTGAATTCCGCAAGAGAAGAATTTGTTCAAGTACTAATGTTATCAAACTTGTTCCTTCACGGTTTAGGTTCTCAAAGGCTTGTGGTATCTTCATCATGAGAAGCATATTATTCACAGGGATTTGAAACCTTCGAATTTGCTAATCAATCACAGGGGTGATGTCAAAATCACTGACTTTGGTGTGAGTGCAGTACTGGCAAGCACATCTGGACTGGCTAATACCTTTGTCGGCACATACAACTATATGTCTGTGAGTATCTGCGACCTGATTTTTGTAAAAGCAAGTATAGAACTGCACTGCTGGGTAATTCTTACGAGAAAATGTCAAAAATGGTCCCTTATGCTTGAGGGTAGTTTCAAAATAGTCCCTCGAGTATGCACTTAACAGGTTTGGTCCTTTCAGTCTAACGCTTTTAGGCTCCGCCAAATATTTACCGAACTCTGTCTGATAGATTTGACAGGAACTATGAAAAAAGGAAATTAGCAGGAACGCACATTTAGAGGTGTAATTTTTGTAGTTCTGCTATTTTTAATTTATTTTTAGAGTTTGGTGCAGCTTTTTGAGGTGTAATTATTGTTTTTTTAATCTTTTTAGTGTACAATGTAGTTTTTATGTTGCATATTTTAGGAATGGATGGGACTTTTTTCGTGTTTATAGTTAATTTTGTTTTTCCAATAGTTACTGTCAAATCTAACGGACAAAGTTCGGTAAAATTTGATGGAGACTAAAAATGTTAACTTTTGGCAAACATAAAGGACCAAAACTGTTAAATGCATACTTAAGGGACTATTTTGAACCTACCCTCAAACATAAGGGACCATTTTTGTCATTTTCTCTAATTCTTACTCATAAACAAGACAGATATATTTTCCTGTAATTTTATTACTACAATCATGCCTATGCTAAAAACCTCCAAGTTACTGATGTTCGGTTGTCTGCTACAGCCAGAGAGAATTTCAGGAGGTGCCTATGGTTACCAAAGCGACATTTGGAGCTTGGGTTTAGTTTTGCTCGAGTGTGCAACAGGTCATTTCCCATATACCCCACCTGAGGGAGATGAAGGATGGGTTAATGTTTATGAACTTATGGTAACTATAGTTGACCAACCAGCACCTTGTGCACCTCCTGACCAATTTTCTCCTCACTTCTGCTCATTCATATCTGCGTGGTAAGCACCTGTAGTTTCAGATTTAACTTGCTTCCAAATCTACAATCCTCATTAGATTTGAGCTGGCAATGTAGTTATGTAGAGAAAATGACAAAAATGGTTCCTTAAGTATCAACTGAGCAGTTTTGGCTTCCGTCAAGACTCTGATTGTTGAATTTAACTGAAACTGTGGAATTTGTTTAGAGCCAAAAACACTAGAAATTCCCGTCAAAATTCCAGAAACCGCAACATAAAAAACTACACCAGACACAAAACTAGACCAAAAATAATAGAAATTGCACCTCAAAAAATTGCACTAGACTCTTGAAATAGACAAAAATAACATAAACTACAAAAGTATGTACGTCCAAATCTCGTTAAATATTTTTCATTTTTACAGTTTAGATAAATTAACAATCAGACTGGTAAATAAGATCAAAAGTGCTCAATTTTGGCAAACTTAAAGGATCAAAACTGCTCAAGTCATACTTGAGGGCTATTTTGAACCTATTACCAAAGATAAGGGACCATTTTTGTCATTTTCTCTAGTTATGTACCATCTGGAACTATTAATTTAATTGCCCTATGAGTGTCTGCTAGATATTCTTTTCTGATCTGGAAGCTCATTACATTATAACTTGTTTCAGCGTCCAGAAGGATCGGAATGATAGATTGTCAGCAAATGAACTCATGGTAGGTGATAATCACTTTTTGTATTTTTCGAAGTTGCTTATTGATCAATTACTAATGTAGTGGCTGTTTTGGGATACACGAAATACAGAGTCATCCTTTCATCACCATGTACGATGACCTGGATATCGATCTTGGTTCTTACTTCACATCTGCTGGACCTCCATTGGCAACACTCACTGAGCTATAATTGGTATGTTTGTCTAAGTCTTTGTTGATTCATTTTCGTCCTGATAAGTAGTTTACTCCTTTTGTAGCTTTTATAAAAGAAATTAATTTAATGTAGGAACTTCTCGTGTGTCTATTATAAGTACACTATATATTTGAGGGTCTTCGGTGCAAAATTTTCTTTTCCCTTTGCCACTTTTTTCATCATCTTGGATCAGAGCTACTAGCATTTGGTAATTGGCAACAACTCTTTTTCTTTTTCTTTAGTCCTCAGATATTCAAGGGTTATTTGGTCACAGAGACCTTGCATCTCTTTGGAACTCACTCAACCCTCTTGCTAGTTCCATTCCATTTTTCTTGTTTATGTGTACAAGAACAAAGGTGATATCCAGAATTGTAACAATTATAGGGGTATCAAACTGCTAAGCCACACTATGAAAGTATGGGAGAGGGTCGTGGAGATGAGGGTGAGAAGAGGCGTGTCTAAGAACCAGTTTGGATTCATGTCGGGGCGTTCGATCACATAAGCCATTCATCTTATTAGGAGGTTGGTGGAGCAGTATAGGGAGAGAAAGAGAGACTTACATATGATTTTCATTAACCTTGAGAAGGCATACGATAAAATTTCTAGGGAGGTTCTATGGAGATGTTTGGAGGTTAGAGGTGTACCTGTGGTGTACACTAGGACGATCAAGGATATGTATGATAGAGCCAAGACCAGTGTCTGAGGATTTGTATGATGGAGCCAAGACCAGGGTACAGACAGTAGGAGGAGACACGGAGCACTTTCCAGTGATGATGGGGCTGCACCAGGGGTCATCTCTTAGCACATTCTTATTTGTCTTGGAGATAGATAGACTGACGCGACAAATTCAAGGGGATGTGCCATGGTGTATGTTATTTGCAGACGATATAGTCTTGATTGATGAGACTCGTAGTGAAGTGAATGCAAAGCTGGAGGTTTGGAGACAGAACTAAGTAGGACCAAGACAGAATACTTGGAGTGCAAGTTCATTAACGGGAGCGACCTTGAGACAGACGTGGAGATGAGATTTAGTACTCAGGTCATTCCAAAGAAAGAAAGCTTCAAGTACCTCAGGTCTATTATCCATGAGAATTGCGAGATTGATGACGATGTCACACATCGTATTGAGGCAGGGTGGATAAAATGGAAGCTCGCATTTGGAGTCTCATGCGATAAAAAGGTGCCACCAAAACTTAAAGGCAGGTCTATAGGGCGGTGGTTAGACCAACTATGTTGTATGGGGTGGAGTGTTGGCCAGTCAAGACTTCACACATCCAAAAGATGAAAGTTGCAGAGATGAGGATGTTGAGATGGATGTGAGGGTATACAAGGAGGGATAGGATTAGAAGTGATGATATCCGGGACAGAGTGAGAGTGGCCTTGGTGGAGGATAAGATGCGGGAAGCGAGGTTAAGATGGTTTGGGCATGTGCAGAGGAGAGACACAAATGCCCCTGTGCGGAGGTGTGAGAGGTTGACTATGGACGAGTTCAAGAGGGGTAGAGGTAGGCCGAAGAAGTATTAGAGACGTGATTAGACGAGATATGGTGCAGGTGCAACTTACTGAGGACATGACCTTAGATAGGGGATTGCGGAAGACACGAATTAGGGTAGTAGGTAGTCGAGCGTAGTCCTACTTACGCTTGCAAACTGGTAGGGGCAATGTTATTATTGTAGGCCTACTTAGCCTATCATACAAATAGACACGTTATTGCTTTATAGTTATCTATAGCTAGTTTTAGCGTAGTCCTACTTACGCTTGCAAGAGGTAATGTTATTATTGTAGGCCTACTTAGTCTATCATACAAATAGACACATTATTGCTTTATAGTTATCTGTAGCTAGTTTTCTGCGATATGTGTTCTTTGGTGTATTTTGTTTAGCTTATTTACCTGCGCTAGTTAATGCTTACTTTTTCGAAATGTGCTATCATATCTTATTCGCTTTTGATACCAGCATTTTCATAATGCTTTAAATTTTTTCAGACCGTTTCTCTTGCTTGCTTTACTCTTGTTTTGCTTTTGCTTTACTCTGTCTTGAGCCGAGAGTCTCTCGGAAACAACCGCTCTACTTACCAAGGTAGAGATAAGGTCTGCGTACACTCTACCCTTCCTAGACCCCACGTTGTGGGATTTCACTTGGTATGTTGTTGTTGTTATTGATGTACAAATTTGTGTATAGTGAAGGTTGAAGAATTTTATGTTAGGGAAATTAGCACTTTATAGTCCCTCAAATATTGATATGTTCTGATTTTGGTACTTATGATTTTTGGTTAAGCACATTTAACCTTCAATTAATTGATATGTGCACTTTTTTTCCCTCTTACTGTAAATCTTCCCAAATTTAATGATTTTTTAAGTGCTAAACCATTCAATTATCAATGTGTTATGTCAATGTTTTACTGTAACTCCATATTTCAAGGTAATATAATTCTAAAAAACAGTCTAAATTTCAAATATTTGCTTTATAAAGGGACCAAAACTACACATTTTAGTTATTTGAAGGTTAGATGTGCTTAGCCAAATATTACAAGGACCAAAATCAGACTTAACTAATAATTGAGGGACCAAAATCAGAGTTAACTAATAATTGAGGGACCAAAAGTGTAATTATCGCTTTATGTTATTTATCTTCCTAATATCATGTTACTAATATCTGTGTTCTGGGTAGTTACAAAATGTTAATGTTATCTTCGGGAACATGTTTGCTATCAACAATTTCAAATTAAAGTTGCTTTTCTACCTGTGCTTCGTAATGTGGGTTTTGAATACTAGTGTTGAATCCTACTGCCTTTTCAAAAATTTCATTATAGTTGTGTTGTCTCCATAATTGAGCTACAAAAGTCATGGTTAACCAAAACATGGGTAAGGAATAGTGATGGCAAAGAAGCCAAAACATTCATTAAATCATAGATCACTTTTTACAACAACATAACCAGTGTAATCCCACGAGTGGGGTCTGAAATCATATGTAGTATATGGAATCATAGCGAAAAGTAAAAAAGTAATCACTCACTTTCTTTGTGGGGGTAGAGGGTGAAAGAAATGAGAGAAGTCAAAAAAGGATCACTCTCGCACCCAAGAGTGTAGCATAGTGGTCAATGAAATAGATTTTGAATCATGAGGTCTCAAGTTCAAACCCCAGCTGAAGCAAAAATACTATTTCCTCCGTCCCAATTGATATTTATATGATGTAGTTTGTCTGGGTACGGAGTTTAAGAAATGAACAAAGACTATTGAATCATGTAGTCTAAAACAAGACAAATAAATTTGTGTGGTTATAAATTATCTCGTTAAGCGTAAAAAGGTAAAGTTTAAAGTTAAATAATTTTCAAATAAGGAAATGTGTCATTCTTTTTTAGACTTACTAAAAAGAAAAGTGAGTCATATAGATTGGGACAGAGGGAGTAGGGTCCTCGACTGTTTTACTTGTCCACAAATTTTTAATTTGTTCAATTCACTTAAATATGCAACTGAAAGAGCTTCAGAATCTTTTCAACGATTATATTGTGACAGCCTTGTGTATGTGTGATTTCAGCAATTATATTGTGACTAGCCTCGTAATGTATGTACAGGTCTTTCACCAACTCTTGTTGCAAGATTATCAGATGACTTTCCAATATAGCAATTCTATCCTATTGCCAAAAACATGGCTTTTATATGAAGATGCAGCCATTATTGTACTTTTCAAGCCTCTGGTAGGTAGCAATGGGAGTGTAACTATGACATTTTCTACTATATATGTGATTCAATGGGAACAACTCCAGATATCCTTTTATATGGCTTATTTTTTACATTAATCCTTGGTGGTAGTGTTGAATTGATGTAAAGTGATTGAGTTCCAATTTCTCCAGATGATCAATTAAGAGACCTTTCAATGAAGCAACTTTGCTTTCTAGATTGAAGTTTTGCATGTCTAAGAAGTTACGGAAATTAAGGGCCAAGTATATAAGTATATCAGAACACGAAAAAGTTCTTCGTCAAGCATATTAAATCAATCTTACACTGCAATATTATATAGTCGCAATGGTTATCATCATACTATATTATTTCCCATCAATATAAATGTAAGTAATATGGAACTAGCCTTCATAAAATGGAAGGCTAAAAGTATGCAATAGTTGCCCTTTGCTTTATCATGACTTCCAAGTTACATCCACAATGTGACTAACTGGGAATATCCAGTACTACATTTTCTTCTTGAACTTCCTTTGAGATTTCAAATCGACCATTTTTAGCAACTCATAGCTAAATTTAATTATTGAAACAAACAAACGGATTAACGCTTTTAAGTTAGGCAGGTTGAGTTATAACTCTGTTGCTTTTTTATCCAATTAAACTTTGGTTGTATCAACACAGTCCATTCATTGGTTCAATCATTCTAATCCAGCTTGCTCATTTGACATCTCTAGCACCCAAGTTTGTTCATCACCGCTAATCAACATCAAGTCATAGCTAGATTGAATTATTGAAACAAATGGATAAACACTTTTAAGTTGAGTTGGGCTATAACTCTTTCCATTTGGATCCAATCAAACTTTAGGCGTATCTATCTATTTGGCATGGTTCATTAATCGATTTAGCGCATCCTAATCCTTCTATTTAAAAAAAAAAATTGTTTTATTACATGGGGTTAGGGGAAATAGGGGAGGTGATTACAAGGTGGAGAATCGAACCCTCACCAACAAGGTGAGCATTCAAGTAGCCAACCAACTGAGCTACTAAAATTACTCAGCCCATCCTAATCCAACTCACTCATTTGACACCTCTAGATGCCGGGAAAATAAATACAAAAACCGATTTAGAAGGAGACAAACTATTTGATTTCCCCATTTTCTTGGTACAGCTGTGTGAATCTACAAAATCTGGGGATAAGAACTGAAAACAATCAAAGCGATTCTTAGCTCTGCCTACATGGGTAGTCAAGTTAATTTATCTCTTAATGTTTGTATACACAACTTTTCAAGTTTGAAAAAACTCCTATTGATAGCTGCAAGAAACCTACCCAGAGATCCTATATTGTCACGTTTACAGTTAAAGTGTTGTAAATGGCAATCTGCTTTGTGGACAAAGGAGCAAAGGTCAGAACTCGAATTGAAGACTCAATGTATTACCTCCAGAAACCATAAAATGGCATGTTGATCAGTCAGTTTCGCTGAACTTGGACGCTCATCACAGAGTAACAGTATCTGCTGATGCAGCACAGACAAGCATTTCGTTGTCATCAATTGAACACTTGCCTGAGAATTCCACTGCAGAATCTCCTACAAGGATATAGTGGCAGTTAAAAACCATTTTATATAATTGCTAGGAGAGAAATCAAAATATTTGCTAGTAGTTGCCTTCATTTGCACTCCCCTGAAACATTCATTATTATGCTGGAAGAATAATTAAAAGTAGCTTCTTGCAAAATCAAATACAGAAACTAGTTTTCTTCAAGTATGTGATATGAGATTGTTTCATTCAGAAAACCAGCACTTACGCATGAATATTAAAACAATCAGCAGATACTGAGATTTTCTGACCGAAAGGTGTGGTCTAGTGGTAAATGAAGTGGGATGAGAACCATGAGGTCTCAAGTTCAGATGAGACAAAAAATACTAGGTGATTTCTTCCCATCTGTAGGGAATTAGTAGAGGTGCACGTGAGCTGGCTCAGACATTACAGTTATAAAAAGAAGATATATGGAATGTCAAGTTTGAGTGCATGACCGATCATCCACAGAGAAATTAAAGCTGGTACACAGAAATCTAACAAATACCGTAACTCAAGAAATACTTTATTCATGGCTATATCTACTTATAACTTAAGTTCAATGAAGGCATTCAGACATATATAACACATGTGAGCACTATAGATAAATCATTTACCAGTTAAATTGTAGGTCCTGCTGTCTTAATGATATAAAAGTTCAGAATTCATTCAAGTACTTATACATGTCACAACATGCATAAGGATTATCAGTTACTTAATAGATGATAGAGCATGCAACATGAGCTCCGCTCAAAAAGATGATGAGAGAATTATTATTGTCTGAGAGTATATCCATGTCACCATACCTGAAGAATGTCGCAATCCCTTGACAGCCTCAAAATTCTTGTAGGTATAGCCAACAAAACTTAAATCTTCGGGAATCAGACGCTTCTGCCAAAAAAAAAAAAAAAATTACTTGAGCATGGATGGGAAGAAAAGATGTTCTGGAAAAGAGAAATAGGAAAGTAAGTTGGAGAGCAAAATGCCAAAGACGATTATAACAAGACCCAAAACAAAACATGATTACATTCAGGATGGAACGTAGAGATGCAAAAGATTTATCATCATTACATACATAAGCATAGTCACCTACGCTATTATTAAAAGGGCAGCCCGATGCTAAGCTCCCGCTAGGGTCGAGAAAGCTACCACCGCGAGGTATCGTGGCCTACCTTAACTCACATTTTCTTCAAGAGACTGTTTCTACGGCTTGAACTCATGAGGCCATGACCTCTTGGTCACATTGCAACAACTTTACCAGTTACTCCAAGACTCCCCTTCTCACCTACGCTATTATTATGAGTCTAAATTCAATAGCACATAGCTGAAACTTAGATTGATCTTAAATTTGTAAAACATATCTAGTAAAACTGTTAGACATCCCCATAAACCCTAAATACTAAGCAAAGTTTCATGTGAAATTTCTCACATTATAGAAACAGAAAAAGAAATGCTAAAACTTTTTCAAGTAGTTTACTCATTATGGCAAAAGAAACTCACCTTTCTCTGGGGTCCTGAACTAATTTTTGCTGGTGCTTGATTTGCCTGCAGTTGTACATCAGTTCCGAAAGAAATCTCAACTAAGCATTGTTGTTACTAACAGTTAAACATGGATATCGAATTGATCATCCAAAACGAAGCTTAATTATATCCAAATGAAAATAAAAAATGCTAATTTTATCAGTTTTATCCAGAAAATGGTCTTGTGCTTTTGATGATAAGAATTAGCTTTGATCCTTCAATTCTGCTTTTCATTATCATTTTGCCTTTAATTCACGATTCGAAGTTTATGAGTTCCTAATTCCTACATCAACCTCAAAGTTAATATACAATAACAACTAGGTTCACAATCAAATATTTATAGTTATTTAGTGGATATTTTACTACATATATAGGGTCTAGGCAAAAACTACTGTGTTCTGTGAACCCATAGGTTACCCTCTGTATTCGCCGCTATGTTCCAATAGAGATGAGTATTAGGTACCAAATTAACAAAGGTCATAAGATCACCAAGATTAACTTTAGATCACATCATACCCACTAAGATTATGTGGACAGACTGTCACGATTAAATTACAAAGATGAAATATCACTTCTGACAAACTTTCTCTAAAATTTGGAAAAAGAAAACAGAAATGGAATAAGATATATGGTAATTCACCTTCATCAAACTTCATGAAATTTTGAGTGTCAAGATCATTGTTCACTTCTGGCTTAAATGCTGCCTCCATGTCATAAAGTTTATCCCACTTTATGTCTTTGAACCAGAGGTGAGCCTGATTATATTCATGAATAAAAACATAAGAATCTATAATTGATTGGAAAAATTAAGACTTCCCTTGTAACACAAACCTTTATTTGCTCTGCTCCTTGATAACCAAGACGATTTTCAGCATCACAAAGCAACCTACAGATCAGGTCTTTGGCTTCAGGAGTCAATCTTGCTTCCGCTGGAAATTTTATGTGATTTCTCCAATGAACAATCTATAGAACCAGAACAAGTGTCAAGGCATAGCATTTAAATCATGCTACATAAGCATCCTAACTGAACTACCATTTTATCAAAGTATTCACAAGATAATATGATTGTTAACTTCACAAAGGATAAATGGATAAACCGGCTGTCGTCATCAATGTTGATCAGGAGAAAGTAGATTTCCTTTCCAAAGTTGTAAATTTTGTAGTGTATACCTTTCTACATGTCGTAATCGGATCTTCAGAGTAGAAAGGGGGATAACCAACGAGCATCTCATACATGATGGCGCCAAGTGACCACCTGAATGAAGCAAGAAGAAAAGAGGATAATGCATTAAGTCTACTAACTTTAGTTTGTCTATTCAAGGTGATCATACCTAAAAGAAAAAACATAAGTGAAACATGTGCACTATGTTCAGCAACAAGTACATGAAACAGTCACGATTAAGCTTTGAAAAGGAAAGCAATCAGAAGTCTTAAAACACCAGCCAATTAAACTCCACGTCAATCACAAACAGTAAGAAAACTAACCAATCACATTCCACTCCATAGCCTTTCTTCAGTAAAACCTCAGGAGCAATATAGTCAGGAGTGCCCACTGTTGAAAATTACTAACCCAAAAGTACTACGTACATACATACTTAAAATGAAAGGTTGTTATAATAGCTTTATGGGACGTTGTTATAACGACTTAAGAAGAAGTGAAAAGGCGGTTTAAAATGTTATGTTATGAGACACACCGAGCCTACACATAGGCCGGGTTATGTTATGAGATTATGATAGCCGGGTTATGTTAGGAGATTATGATAGCCGGGTTATGTTATGAGATTATTATAGCCGGTTGTGCTTATGTTATGAGATTATGATAGCTGATTGTACTTATGTTATGTGATTATGTTAGCCGGTTGTGCCTGTAATATATTATTCATTACGGGGTCATTCCCCGGGCTTGTGGCATTTGCATATTCCGTGGATTTGCTCCCCACGTTGCGAGGAATACCTCATGCGAGTCCGTAGAGCTCATGTGGGTGAAATAGTCCCATCTGGGCGGACGATCTATCGCGAGAGATTACCTCATGCGGGTCCACGCGGCTTTATGCGGCGGATACATCTATGCGAGAGATTACCTCATGCGGGTCCATACGGCTATCACGGGTGAAATAGTCCCGAGAGTAGGATTGCATAATGATACTACGCGGATGGCCCTAGGTTAATCATAAGCTTTACTTTTAAACGCAAAGTTTATTCTTGTTCACTCTCTTTGTTAAAAAGGCGATGTCTTGGTAGGTACATTATACTTGTTATATCTTGTGGTGATGTTGTATTCCACGGCGTCTTACGTGATATTATATCTTGAGGCGGTGTCGGATTTTTGACATGGCTTTCGTATGTGAGAGTGGTGCGATTATTCTGATGTTACTGATGATACAAGGTACGATTGGCTCGATTGTGTTATG
Organism: Przewalskia tangutica; assembly: GCA_029844215.1. Taxonomy (NCBI): domain Eukaryota; kingdom Viridiplantae; phylum Streptophyta; class Magnoliopsida; order Solanales; family Solanaceae; genus Przewalskia; species Przewalskia tangutica. The sequence goes on from CM056720.1 coordinate 2,597,858, forward strand.
ACACGATAGGATCCGTATTTGCTTTTCATACTTGCCTCGTCATTCTTGTATGCTGTTATGATCTTGCTTACTGTACTTGTTTACATACTTGTACATTGTTGTCTTGACCCGCCGAAGTGCGTTCATGTCCGCAGTCTAGGTACCACGATTGTGGATCCGTGAGCTTAGGATCCTTGTTCGATTTTGGGATAGCTTGATGTTCGGAGTGGTCATTATGGATAGGTATATTCAGAGGTGCGGCGGGGCCTTGCCGTCACGATAGTTATGTCAAAAATTCTTAGAGTGCATAGTCATATCTTGTGGGTCGGTTCGTAAAAAGAAGAAGGATGTAACTGCGTTTGGTTATATATATACATATATACATATATATATATATACATATATATATGTATATATATATGTATATATGTATGTCCAGGGACGTAGCCTTATCGACTAGCCTGTTGTTTATTTTCTGTTTAATGTACGTTATGAGTTCCATGTATGTTCCGCTGATTTTCTCTGATGTTTACCTGTAAGGGTGCCCAGATAGGGCACCAGTCGCGGGCTCGAGGTCGGGTCGTGACACATGCCCGCGGCCTCTACCATTGTTGCGACCTTTACCGCCTCTGCTACCACCGCAACTGTCCCGCGGTTGTTAGTTGTTCAGCGGTGGTGGCTGGCCGGCGGAGGTGGTGGTTGTCGCCAGATTTTCAACTGCTAACATATTTTGATTATGTTCGTCTTGTTTGACACATCGGGTTTCTTCCAATAGTAATTGTGAACTGGCCTTGTTGAAGCTAGGTAGTGGATCAACTTGTTGGATCATAATCGCTAGAGTATCATATTCACCCTTTGGTAACCGAGCAACTAGTTGTATGACCATCTTCATTTCGGAAATTAGTGTCCCCACATTGGATAATTGGTCCACAACTAACTTCAATTATTACAGACATGTTGGCAAAATTCCCAAGCCGTGTATTATTAAATTATTCCTCCATGTACACGACACTTGTGTGCTTGTGTTGTCTTGAAATATCTCCTCCAACCATATCCATAACTCACGAGCCGAGGCTGCAATTTTCATAATCGTATGAAGCAAGTCCTTAGAGATGGTGCCATAAATCCACTGCTTGATGATAGCGTCAAGTCGGCGCCATGTCGTATCGTCGGCCTCGATAGGGCGATGGAAGGAGTCGTCAATATGATCCAGCACGTTATAAGCACATGCATGAATGCGAAAGAGTTCAACCCACGAAGAATATTGACTATCTTCTTCATCAAGAACTAAGTGAATGAAGTTCTTGATATTTGTGACTGCAAATGTCGGATGGAAAAAAGAAGTAGAGGAGGGGGTGGGGGTTGTGGGTGACGACTTGAGAGGAGGAAGAAGTTGTGGGAGAGGTGGGAGTAGCCATGAAATCCATTAGAGGGACTGGATTTTGGTTAGGAAGAGAAAAAAATTAGTGTTTGTGGGGTGGGGAAGCCGCCGACCGAGAAATAAGGGGGTCGGGGGTCGAAGGTCGATTGGAGGATGTTTTATGTTTAGGTATTTTAGGGTTTGACTCTTGATACCATGTAAGGTTGTATTAATCTCTCATCCGGAGTCTTTCTCATTAATACAATATATAGTGTGTACAATATGAATCATAATTTATTAAGGATCTCTACTTTACATAATTACACACAAATATTAATTATAGAATATACATGGAATATATGATAATATATTCGCTATCACATAAGTACGAATTATCCTTTAACACCGTCAATCACTAACTTTTTTGCCTGTGAACTTTTTTAATAAAATAATGTCTAACACGTTACTGCAAAATACCTTTACTCTAGTTTTGTAAATTTTAAAAAATGTATCATTTTGATGAATTAATTTAAATAATGGCTTACTTCAGTTAAAATTCCACCCACAAGAGCAGTAAACTAAACTTGAAGCAAGTACACCTCATTTGCTCCCCTAGTCCCACAATGGACCCAAGACTATTAAATGAGGTCAATGAAAATATTAAGTAATACGAGTAATTTACCATTTTGAGTCGATGGTCTATCGAAAATAACTCTATCTTTCAAGGTATGAATAAGATCTACGTAATCATCTCTAGAACTCACTTGTAAGATTAAACTCGGTATATTATTATTGTTGCTACAATAACTTACAAGATCAATTAAATTTTTAGTTGAGTTCAATAAACACTGATATATGCAAAATTTTGTACAAATAATGTCACAATTCTACTTGTACATGAGTTTAATTTAAGTATATGCCCATATGCCGATTGGTAAGTGCCGAGGGACAAAAGAGAGATGTTTTCTATAGTCAAAAGCAGATATCGTCCCCATTCTCCCACGATCCTCTTACCGAGGAATAGAAAGGAAGGAACCAGGGCCAGAACAAGTTGGGTACATCTGCCCGCCAACATCGGAGGGGGTTCGATTCCACTTATACTGGGCCCTTCATCTTTCTGAATCGAGACCCGACCCGACTCGCGTCGTTTCAACAACAGGCGGATCTTTCTGTGGGATTATGTGTATTCTATATTTACTTACATTATCAGAAGTACTGCATTTTTTAAATATCTGACATGAATACGACAATATTTTAAGAGAATCGAACAACATAACAGTATAATACGTAGTACTACATTTTAAAAAGATTCCAAGCAACATAAAAGTAGAACTTGTAAGGGTTATCAAAAAAAGAAAGAGAAAAGGTAATTGCAAGGGAAACTTCCAATTGTTTCTGCATAATTTCTTTGACAAAAGAATTGAGCCCAATACATGTCCTAAACAATCCAATAATCTTCTATGCAGATTAAAAATAAATTATTCTATAACATGACTTTAATAAGCCATGAAAAAAAATTACTACGCCCAAAATCAGAACACAAAAAACTTTAGTCAATGCCTCTAATACCATTTGATAATGCCTCATCTAAAAACTTATAGCTTGTTTAACCAAAATTCTAGGAAGCCATACTTTAGAGAATTGAGGTGTTTAACTAAGCTTTTAGGATCCTTGCATACCAGTAGCATTAGTACTAGACTCGAAGTTTTAGTAAGCAGAATTTAGAAATTTGGCCAAACGTGCCATTAAACTTAGTAAGAAAAAAATGTCCTTGTTGATTGATGAGGATGAAACATGAGCTTTGACTCTAATATCATATGTTGAAATTGTGTGTAAATCCTGAACTTTAGAGAGTGATACTTTTATTTATGTATTTAGGTTGCTGTCCTTATTCTATACTTTATTATGCTAAAGACAGAAACTTTAGACTAGGATTCTAAGGATCATCATTTTCTTCATGTAGTGTTGATATAGGTGCTCTTGGTTTCTGTTTTTTTTTTTATTTTTGGCTGGAGGTGGGAAATGCCCCGCACGAACTATCTGATCAAGTTTTCTTTTTCCATGGTTTTGCTCAAATCGAGGAATACTTTAGTTTCGTCCCCAAATTACGAGTCTTAGATGGAGATTGCGTAGAGAGTGATTTAATATTCATTACACATTCATTTATTTGTTTTGAGTATTTGTTTATCTAAAATTGATAATCTTACTTGGCCTACTTGGGGAAGATTCACATGTTGATTGCTATTGTGGATTTAGCTTCTTCCTTTCATACTTCACATACTATGGCACATAAGTGACCTTCTGAGTGTTAATTTGCAGCAAACTAACAAATTTCCAATATAGTAGTAAGGTTACTTGTGAATAAAATATAGTTGTAAATTTAAAGCACTATTGGCTTTTGCAAATACATTAGTCTAGCTGCTAACAGCTTACTCTTTGTATCGATCTCGTCTTAACTAGTTTCTGCCTCACTAATAGCCTGCTTGGCCAAGCTTCTTCAAGGAAAAAGTGTTTTTTCTCGAAGGTGAAGTGTTTGCCAAGCTTTTAGGAGAAGAAAAAACGTTTTTGAGTAGAAGCAAGAAAATGTTTTTGAAAAGCTGTAAGGAATAGCTTTTCCCCAAAAGTAATTTTTTGAAAAGCACTTACACTCATGTGCTCATTAGATCTGCACGGGAGGATTTGCGGCACATACGACATCTCAGCATTCAGTAAGTTCGTGCAAGGGCGACATCAGCATTCACATCATCCAACAAATTCGGGCAAGGGCGACATCAACATTCGCAGCATCCAACAAGTCCAGGCAAGGGCGACATCAACATTCGCAGCATCCAACAAGTCTGTGCAGAGATTACATCAGCATTCACATCATCTAGAGAGTTCGTGCAGAGACAACCTCAGCATTCGCAGCATTCAACATTCGTAACATCCAGTAAGTCCGTGCAGAGTCAACATCAGTATTCGCAACATTCAGTATTTGCAGCATCCACAACACGTCCGTTTAAGGACAACATCACATCAATACAATGATCCCGTCAACAGCATCGCCATCACGCTACCCAGGATAACATCTCAACTTTTAGAATTACGTTGCTTATATATCCATGCTCTATCATTTTTTGCTTAACAGTTATACACTATTTTTTTCTTAAGCTTTAGCATGCAATAGCAGGAGCGCAACGTGAATTTTTCTCTTACAGCAAACTGAGGCAATTTGTTGGGGGAGGGGGGGGGGGGGGCAAACTTCCCAACAAAGGGCACAAACAGCCTCAAGCGTTGATCCACTCTCTTCCGCCATCCCACAACACCAATAATCCAGTGTCATCATAATTTGACACTAGGACAAATTTTTGAATCAGCGTCAGTCCCGCCTTTTTTTAACACTAATAACCCAGTGTCGTCATAACTCGACACTGAGACAAATTTTGAATCTGCATCAGCCCACCTTTGATATTTTACCACGGTATCCCAGTGTCGTTATAACTCGACACTGAGACAAAATTTGAATCTGCGTCAGCCCGCTCTTAGTGTTTTACCACAGTGGTCCAGTGTCGTCATAATTCGACACTGGGACAAATATTGAATCCGCGATAACCCAGTGTCGTCATAATTTCACACTGGGACAATTTTGAATCCGCGTCAGCTTCATTTTTTATTGCCCGTGTATTTCTTAATCTTCATTCTAATTCTGAGGATCGATACAAAATTAGCTATAAGTCAACGTCTTTGTCCGAAAACTCTTTCATCGCCTTCGGTCAAAGAGAGACAAGTTGTTGACACTCAATTTTGACCCTCTCCTCTGATCATTTATCCATAAAATTAAACAATTGTAATTTAACACCGCAAAATAATTTTTTTATAATAATACATGCACAAATAAACATATACATACATAAATAAGAAATTTAATAATAGCGTCGCATTTTACGTAGAGTATTAAGCACTCTTTAAGTGTCACGTCCGCATTTAGCATTTTAATAACACCACAAATAATTTTTAATAATAATAATAATACATGCATATAAATACATAAATAAATAATTTAATAATGACGTCGCATTTTATAAAACATTAAGCATTCCTTAACTATCATATCCACATTTATTAATACTCAAAGCAATTTCATAATTATTATTTGTAATTTAAACCCCCATTTAAACTAATTTTAATCTAACACTTAGACTTCTACTAATAAAATTCCTTACCCAAACCTCAACCCAATTCCTCTTATTTTAAATTTTTTCAGCATTTTCCCAAGCCCAAATTGTCATACCCAAGCCCATCGTCTATCCCCTCTCCTATTATTTTTTAACACTCAAAATAGAAGCCCAATCCCCCAACAAAAGGTATAACCTGCAGCCCAAGCAAATATTCTTAGCCCATGCCTTATTCATCTCCTTCAACATCCCTGTTAACATAAATCAACAAAACCTACAACCCTAAGAAACTTCAGCAGCCAGCACGCCCTTCACAACCGCCGCATATCACCCTCCCAAATCCGCGAAAAACTTCCCCAAATCGCGTCAAAAAATCTACCCAAATCATTCCCTTTACCACGAATCAGATTCCAAAGCTTACCATATCAAAACTATTCCAAAATTGTCCAAAAATCGTCCTTAAAATGGTAACAAAATCGACCACGAATTGTTCGCAAATCAGGATGGAATGCTGGAATTCAAATCCACAATGATATGAACTTCAAATCCACAATGTTAATAACTAGGGCTCCAACATAAATTAATTTCGGGTCAATCAACTATGGTTGAAAAAAGGAAACCTTTAATTATTTCTTCCACAAAAAATCTACTCAATTCACTCCTAATTTCACAAACCCAAACCCAAATTTCATTACAATTGAATGCTGGAATTCTTCAAGTATCGAAAAATGCAAGCGAAATTGTTAATTATGATGATTCTGCCTTGGTGGGGATGACTACTACTCAACTTAGAAGACTTTGTATTACTTCTGGCTCACTGGTATACTGCTTATTACCCAATTTTATTTGAGAAATTGATATAAATAGCTGCCCAGAAAATAATAGTCAGCAATGTATGGAATGAATTTTGGGTCTAACTTAACTCCAAAAACTAGCTTATAGGGTGAGTATTGTTCAAATTTATATAAGGAGTTCATGTTCTCATTCCATTTCTGAAGTGAGACTCTTAACACTTTTCATACACCTGGACCTTGTTAGCTGGAGCGTGAATAATATAATTTGGGGCTCAACATCTGACTCTGAATCTTTGGGGTTGAGTTAAATCTAAGATTCACTCTTTACAAGTAAATATATATTTTATTGTATATTAATGTATATTTCTTATATATTATGCTAGCGAATGTAATTACTTTTGGCTGATCCGCCAAATGTGTAACTTGTCTTTTATTTGAGAAATTTGACCACCGAACGACCGTCGAATTTGACCACCGAACGACCATCGAATTTGACCACCGAACGACCGTCGAATTTGACCACCGAACGACCGTCGAATTTGACCACCGAACGACCGGTAATGACGAGTTCCCATATGAGACCAAGGTTTTATGGGTGAGCTTGTTGATGATGGAGTGGTAGGTTTCGTAGCTATTCCACATTCTTTGCACTGAAACTTCTCAGCTCGGGTTCAAATTATAATTGAAAAATTAAATCTTTAGCCATGTATGATCCTTACAGATCTAAACCCAGTAGAGGCCGTACAAATTTTGCTTCATGTGTTTGTGCTACTGTTACCCAAATCTCCTAAAATCGCCATTGAAGTCGTTCGGTTCCCAACTTTCTCCGTTACGAACAACACCGTTAACTTCACCTTCTTCTGATATGTCTCCGTTACAAACCCAAATCGCAATGAGCGACAGTTCGCTTTAGCTCAGTTACTCTGGTGAGCCGGTGGGTCTTTTGTTTATTCCCGCTAGAAAGATCGATAGTGGTTGGACACAACATATGTCGGCGAAATTTGATGTACGGTCTTATCCACTCCGCCGGGGTGATTTCGACAGCGGCGACTGTGAACGGCGGAGGTTGGAGGGGGACTCATAATAGAGGTGGAAATAAGGACGAAGAGTGTTTACACATAGAGTGGAAAATGGGTGATAATTCAAGTCAGTAGTGGTAATGTTTTAGGCGTCCATGTGGGAGCCTACGTGAATCCGATGTGGAGTCCAAGTCAGGAATTCATCCCTCTGAGGACAAATTTAATAAGTTTGCTAAAAGGGTAAATTTGATCCCAAAATTTGACGGAGGGCAATGTTAAACTATACAGTATAATTAGAGGGTAAATTTGACCCTTCCCTTATTACAATCACTATTATTATTGTTATTACTGTAGTTATTATTATTATTATTAAAAAAACTAATTTGACTATATATGTATGTGAAATTCCTTCATTCTTAAATACAGTGCTCGGTTCAAATTCTGGGTATGAAATTGTCTTTGTTGGAGTACTCCCAATATGTGAAATTTTTCCTCATTCACAAGTGTTCTAATTCTTTGATTTTGATTTTGATTTTTGGTGTACAATCTTGGTATGATTAACGAAGAATAAATTTACTAGAAAGGTTATCGTGAGCATTTGTACTTCAGGTTTGCCATTTAAAAATGTTAAATTCACAAATTTGGTACATCTTTATATTTATTAAAGCATCTTTACTTTTGTTTTTTGAAAATTCATATAATCTTTTCTTTTGAAATATATCGAGAAGTGGCATATTATTAGTACTAAAATTCGTAATAATTCGATAGGTTATCGAACCCTATATATTGAAAATTTGAAATATTAGTGTTATTATAAAATTGAGGATGTTAAATTTTTTTAATAACATTTTTTACATCACTTTTACAATTAGTGTCTAATATCATTTTTGTACCTCATAATACATATATAACGTCATTACATGGACACTATTTATAGTTTTATACCCAGAAAGTGGCTGGTCCTAAAGTTTTATCTGTATCTATCTTTGATTTGCTCAATTTTCTGGAGCAAATAATTCAATCACCATAAAACCCAATATGAACTTCAAATCCCCAATGTTAACAACTAGGGCTCCAACATAATTTAATTTTGGGTCAATCAACTATGGTTGAAAAAAGGAAACCTTTAATTCTTTCTTCCACCAAAAATCTACTCAATTCACTCCTAATTTCACAAACCCAAACCCAAATTTCATTACAATTGAATGCTGGAATTCTTCAAGTATCGAAAAATGCAAGCGAAATTGTTAATTATGATGATTCTGCCTTGGTGGGGATAACTACTACTCAACTTAGAAGACTTTGTATTACTTCTGGCTCACTGGTATAATGCTTATTACCCAATTTTATTTGAGAAATTGATATAAATAGTTGCCCAGAAAATAATAGCCAACAATATAAAGAATGAATTTTGGGCCTAACTCAACCCCAAAAACTAGCTTATAGGGTGAGAATTGCCCAAATCCATATAAGGAGTTCATGTTCCCATTACATTTTCGATGTGAGACTCTTAACACTCCCCGCATGCCCAGATCTTGTTAACTGAAGCGTGGATAATATGATTTGGGGCTCAACATTGGTGAACAAAGTATTAGAATGAGCCTGACTCTGTAAAGAATGAATCTTTGGGGTTGAGTTAAACACTTAAACCTAAGATTCATTCTTTACAAGCAATTTTTTTTTTGGTATATTAATGTATATTACTGGTTATTTTTTGTATATTATGCTAGCTAATGTAATTACTTTTGGCTGACCCGGAAAATGTGTAACTTGTCCTTTTATTTGAGAAATTGACATAAATAACCGCCCAAGAAATAATATCCAACAAATATATTTTTTGTATAATAATGTATAATATACATAAAATGTACATTTTGATACATAATACCGTATATTTCTTGTATATTAGGCTAGCGAATGTAATTAATATTGGCCGATGGCAAATGTGTAACTTGCCCTTTTATTTGAGAAGTTGACATAAATAGCCGCCCAGAAAATAACAGCCAGCAAATGTTCACTTATTGTATATTTCTGTATATTATACATAAAATATACATTTTTGATACATAATAATGTAAAGTAGGATAGTTGTAATTAATTTTGGCTGACCGGTCAAATGTGTAACTTGCCCTTTATATTTCATATGCGAGTCTGATTTTTTGGAAATATCTGGAATAAGAAGATGATGAGACTCGGAAAAATATATTGAAATTAATATTGTCTCATCTAAAGACTTGTTAGCTTGTTTAGCCAAGCTTCGAGGAAGTAAAAAATGCTTATTTTCCTTAAAGAAGTGCTTATTTTGGAGAATTGAGGTGTTTGGCTAAGCTTGTAGGAAAAACGTTAAGTGTTTTTGAGTAGTAGCAGAAATTGTTTTTTCACAAGCTAAAATAAGTACACTTTTCCCGAGAAGCACTTTTAGAACAATGACCAAACATAAATTGTTGCTCTAATGATGCCAAAAGTGCTTTTCAATTGATTACCCAAACAAACGACAACTTTTTCAAAAAGCATTTTGGACAAAAATCATTTTTTTAAATAAGCAGATTTTAGAAGTTTGGCCAAACAGGTTATTAAACTTACTAAAAATGTCCTTGTTGATGGATGAGGATTAGTCAATGAGCTTTGAGCTTTGACTCTAATACCATTTGATAATGCCTCATCTAAAGACTAATAGCTTGTTTAGCTAAAGCTTCTAGGAAGCCAAAAATGCTTATTTTAGAGAATTGAGGTGTTTAGCTAAGCTTTTAGGATCCTTGCATACCAGTAGCATTAGTACTAACTCGAAGTTTTAGTAAGCAGATTTTAGAAGTTTGGCCAAACATGCCATTAAACTTTGTAAGAAAAAAATGTCCTTGTTGATTGATGAGGATGAAACATGAGCTTTGACTCTAATACCATGTGTTGAAATTGTGTGTAAATCCTGAACTTTAGAGCGTGATGCTTTTATTTATGTATTTAGGTTGCTGTCCTTATTCTATATTTTATTATGCTAAAGACAAAAACTTTAGACTAGGATTCTAAGGATCATCATTTTCTTCATGTAGTGTTGATATAGGTGCTCTTGGTTTCTGTTTTTTGATTTTTGGCTGAAATGATGGTTTTGCTCAAATCGAGGAATACTTTAGTTTCGTCCCCAAATGACGAGTCTTAGATGGAGATTGCGTAGAGAGTGATTTAATATTCATTACACATTCATTTATTTGTTTTGAGTATTTGTTTATCTAAAATTGATAATCTTACTTGGCCTACTTGGGGCAGCTTCGCATGTTGATTGCTATTGTGGATTTAACTTCTTCCTTCCATACTTCACATACTATGGTACATAAGTGACCTTCTGAGTGTTAATTTGCAGCAAACTAACAAATTTCCAATATAGTAGTAAGGTTACTTGTGAATAAAATATACGAGTAAATTTAAAGCACTATTTGCTTTTGCAAATACATTAGTCTAGCTGCTAAAATTACCATCAACAGCTTACTCTTTTTATCGATCTCATCTTAACTAGTTTCTGCCTCACTAATAGCCTGCTTGGCCAAGCTTCTTCAAGGGAGAAGTGTTTTTTCTTCTTCAAAAGAAGTGCTTTTTTTTAAGGTGAAGTGTTTGGCCAAGTTTTAGGAGAAGAAAAAGTGTTTTTGAGTAGAAGCAAGATGCAAGGAATAACTTTTCCCCAAAAGTAATTTTTTGAAAAGCACTTACACTTGGAAACACTTTTTAAAAGCTTGGCCAAACATTAATTGTTACTTGAAAATACTTTTTGAAAAGCACTTTTGAAAAAAACACTTTTCAAAGTAAGTTATTTTTAGAAGCTTGGCCAAACAGGCTATAACTTAGACATACATGATTCTGTTTGACTTTGTGCTCCTTTTTTGCCATAGGTACTCATCAAGAATGTTAATACAAGTCAACAAAAAATTGGACAAGTAGTAGTTCTAGATCCTCCCAGTTCGCACAAAGTTTTATCTGATCATAACTCATCACCACCACATTCTTCCCTAACAACATTTCTCTTGCCATTACATAGCTTTCCTGATTTTCACTCTATAAAACCAGACGAAGAAGTTGCTTATTTATCTCCGATCCTGGCATTTAACCTTAATTTACATTTATCATGCTTGAGATCAATGATTCACCAAGGGAAAGAAGCTTTATCACCAATATTTGAGGCCGGATCAGATAACATAGCGAGTGGAAAAGATAATGCTCTCATTACTCTAGGACTTGAACCTTTGGATCAGTTGCCAAAATATGCAACACACCTGAGGGCTTCTTTTGTGAAGATACCAGAATGTGGGACCCTAGATTCAGTTGAAAAAGATTCATCTATAGAAGTAGAAGATCGTCAAGAGTTGATCGATATGGAATTGAATAAGTACTTTGAAGTAGATAGATTTCTTTCTAGAGGTGATCTTTTCAGCATATGCATCAATTGGAAGTGCAAATCGGCTCTGTGCATCCCTTGCAGTCAAAAGAAGCTAAATGGTGGTTCTGACCACATATATTTCAAGGTTTAAGTTTTTTTCTTATGGTCATAGGTGAGAAAATGACAAAAATAGTCCCTTATGTTTGGGGTAGGATGAAAATAGTCCCTAAAGTATGCTCTGAACAGTTTTGGTGCTTTAAGTTTGCCAAAAGTGTTACAGACAAATATTTAAAGGATTTTGTCTGGCAGATTTGACGGAAACTGCGTACAAAAAAGATTCAACAAAAAACACTAGGAAAGTTCCATCAAATCCCAGAACTGCAACACAAGAAACTATACTAGACTCCAAAAATAGCAGATATTGCACCGCAAAATCTACACCAAACTCTAGAAAGAGACCAAAAGCAGCAGAAGCTACAAAAACTGTACCTCCAAATGTGAGTTCCCGCTAATTTGTTTCCCCAGTCCCATCAAATCTAACAAACAAAGTTCGTTGAAAATTTGATTGGGCAAGCATAAAGGACCAAAACTGTCTGGAGCATACTTTAAGGACTATTTTGAACCTACTCGCAGACATCAGGACCATTTTTGTCATTTTCTCGTCATAGGTTAATGAGAAACTTAAATGCCTCGAGACTCACTCTTATAAGTAATTGAGCATCTCAGGTTGTGGCCATGGAACCTTCTGAAGAACCTGTTCTAAGAGTCAACCGTAATCGAACTGCCCTTGTACTTGGAGGGAATGTACCTTCCGCCGTTCCTCCAGATTTCTTGATTCCTCGACCACGAGGTTCCTTGCCTTTACAAGTGAGCACGGTGAAGACTTTAGCCTCCATACTTATACCACCATTATGTCCATCAGCCCTTTCATCAAAATTTCGGGTTGTTGTCTTGTTGCATGGCTTGACTGGTACGCCGTACGTTTAGACATTTGATCTTCTTTTCTTTTCTTAACTGCTTATGGTACTCTCTCTGTCCCGATTTATGTGAAGGGGTTCGGAGTACGAGGGTCAAACATTTAATTTTGACTATGAATTTTCGTATAAATTCCTCAAATACGTTAAAATAAAATTTACATATTTAAAAACTACACATAAAGTACTACAACTCAACATAGCTAACGATTCAAAATATTTAAAAAAGTTGGAGAAAATTATAGTCAAAGAAAAAACAGTTTTGACTCCCCAATTAGTAACTACTTCACATAAAATGGGACGGAGGGAGTATTTTCTTTTGGTCACCTTCCACATGATGTTGCAGAAAATAACGTGATGGTTCTCAAGTTTGTTACATATCAGCAGAATCTTTAGGTCGGGAGTTCAGTGTCTGGATTTTAATAGAAATGAACACGGTTTAGATGTCTATAGTGGACGAGTAGGATAAAGCTTAAGTTATGAGAAATATGATTATATGATTCTCTTTGATAAATATTTTTACATGTACTTTACAAAGAATTTATGCAGGTAACAACTGCAGCTTTGTCTATTTATAAAACTAATGTCATTGATGGGTGATTTCAAAAATTTCTGCAGGGTGTGGGAAGAGAACTGTGGTTAAATTTGTTGCTCGTCAATTAGGCCTTCACGTAGTGGAATATAACTGTCAGAGCATATTTGCAAATTCTGATAGAAAAACATCTGCTGCCCTAGCTGAAACCTTCAGTATGGCTCGCAGGTATTTTGGATTGCATAGGATTTATTGTCTATTAGCTAACTAATTTGGAGCTCCACCACCACGAAGCAATAACATTTTGCAATTTGAAAACATACATTAGGGAGTTCATCACTAGCTTCATGAGATTACATTACATATTAAGAATCTTCACATTTACATCATTACTCCTTGTTTTGGATTCTCATATATTTCATGATTGTCTCTAAATCCGTCTTCTTTCCAATTTATACAAGTTACTTTCTCTTTCACTTTATTTCAAGTTTATTTGGGCCTTATGCTAAGTGGAATCATCTTCCTTACACGAGAAATCGAAATTGTGGTCACTAAAATGTGTTAAGTTCCATAAGATCTCAAGTTCTATTCCAAGCCGAGGCAAAAACACTAAGCTCCCGTTTGGTCATAGATTTTGGGAGCATATTTTGAAGATTTGTTTTCAAATCTTTGCTTAGCCATAAAATTTTGATAGATTTTGAAAACAAATCTTCAAATCTCAAATTCTGGCTCAAACATGTTTTGGGGCCAAGATCTATGTTTTGGCCTTATAATTTTTTTAAAAAACTACCCCAAACTTTGGTATTTTATAAAAAAGCCCCATTTATTTATAGCCCAATTAATTCTATCTAGCATGTTCCTCCCGTAAAGCCGTATCTATCATGTTTCCACAATTAAAGCAGTCTATTCTATATAGTGAACGAGCTAAGATGTGCCTCAACGGTAGAATAAGAAACCCTGCCAACGGTAGAAATCCGTTGCGAAGATAAAGATGGATCTTGTTGTATTGGAATTTGAATTGTATTAGCTAGTAAGCGTGTTATTAGCAGTTATTAAAGTATCATGTTCTGCATAATTTGGGATTAGCAAGTATGTATGTTTTGTATGATTGGGCATTCTTAATAGTTTTTAGAACTTATGGGTACAAGTAATGTTTCATGTTTTCCAAAACAAAAAGTGAAATATGTTTTGAAAAACTATGGCCAAACACATTTTCAAAACTTGAAAAACTTCAACCAAATCAAAATTTTCAAAATATTTTTGGGAATCTATGGCCAAATGCTAGCTAAGTGATTTCTTTCCATCTGCCCAAACCTAGGTGGACAGAGTTACCCGGTACCTGTGTTGGTGGGAGATAGTAGGTACACCGTGGAAGTAGTCGAGGTGCCTACAAGCTGGCCCGGACACCATGGTTATAAAAAAATTAGTAATAAAAAGTACACCTACTTTGTATTCTTTAATTAATATTTTTTTACATTTTCTGGATAGACCACCCACCTACTTTTAATACATTTTGACAATGATTTCGAACATGTATTAAACTAACCTCTTTTGAGGAGTACATTCGCCTTCCCTCAAGCCCGCATAAGCGGGAGCCTTCTGGCCCTGGGGTCCACCTATTAAACTAACCTCGATTAAAGTCCATTCCAACTCTATTTTAAATCCATCTTGTCAAACAGTGTCAAGTTTATCATCGTCAAAACAATTGGCTGTCTTTAATGTGTTCTTTTATTCCTTTGAAATCAATTTGCTCTACAGATACTCTCCTACAATTCTACTTCTTCGCCATTTTGAGGTCTTCCGTAACTTGGCCTCTAACGATGGTTCACCACATGACCAAGTTGGTACGAACTTAGAAGTTGCATCTGTCATAAAGGAATTTACTGAGCCAATTGCTGAAGATGAAGAAATGTACTCAGAAGGAAAGTCAAATGCTCAACCCATAAATCGACACCCAGTGCTGTTAGTTGCTGCTGCTGATAGTCCTGAAGGCCTTCCACCAACTATTCGGCGTTGTTTCAGTCATGAGATTCAGATGGATCCATTAAATGAAGAACAAAGGAAGGAAATGCTCTCCCAGTCTCTTCAACATATTAGTGAGCTACTTCTAAATGTAGGTAAAAGTAATGTTTCCCTTTCTTAAGTGTGTGATCTTAATATTCACTAATATGTACAATACACAGGTCTGAGTGGCTATAGGCACAAATGAGCCCTATTGCAAATGAAAATCTCCGTATGAAAATGCCCATTAAATTGGGTAACTTGAGAAGTGTAAAGGGTGAGAGCGAAGGAGAGGATGGGGAGGAGACAAGGAGTGAAAGGATTTTCATCTATTCTTTTCAACTATTTTCTATTTAGTGAAGTTATGGTTGTCGTGTCGCCTTGGCCGAGTGTTAAGGCGTGTGCCTGCTAAGCACATGGGGTTTCCCGCGAGAGTTCAAATCTCTCAGACGACGTGTTTTTGTATCTTTCTTTTTCTTTTATTGTGTATTTTTATTTTATATAATATTGGTCTGAGATGAGTTTATATGAAATAACATGGTCAGTGAGGATTCATATAGCTATCTCGACTTGTTTGGGACTGAGGCAGTCAGAGGCAGAGCTAGGATTTTGAATTATGGGTTCTGGATTCTAGAAAACGCAGCTCACTTGATTCTTGATAAATTATATATACATATTAACTTATTAAGTGGATTTTTAAATACAAATACAGTGTTTGAGCCAAAGCTACTGGTATTGTCGAACTCCCAGGCGAAGCTCTAGTTCCACGCCTGCTGAGGCTTAGTCGTTATCGATGAAGTTATGGGTGTGATTTGTCATCATTTTTTGTTGCAGACTTCTTTGGAGGACCTTGTGAAAGATTTGGTTGGTCAGACATCAGGATTCATGCCAAGGGATCTGCGAGCTTTAGTTGCTGATGCTGGTGCAAATCTAGTCCTTAGTCGTGATAGTCAGGAGGTTGAGCATCTGAGAGAGGGTTCTCATGAGAGCAAGCCGATCGAGAATAATGACTCACATGACTCGGCAAAGTCACTAAGCAAAGAAGATGTAATGAAATCACTGGAACGATCAAAGAAAAGAAATGCATCAGCGTTGGGAACTCCAAAGGTAAAATCAGGAAATGATTTCGTAAACAAAAACT
The DNA here is from genome assembly GCA_029844215.1 of Przewalskia tangutica. Lineage (NCBI taxonomy): Eukaryota > Viridiplantae > Streptophyta > Magnoliopsida > Solanales > Solanaceae > Przewalskia > Przewalskia tangutica. The sequence goes on from CM056720.1 coordinate 2,614,175, forward strand.
AATTTTATTATGCTTCTTTTGGGTTGGTTGGGCTTGCTCAGCATTTTAATGTTTTATGTAAGAAAGCGAAGCATCAAAGATTTTTTTTTCTGGGAGCAACAATATTTGGTAACAGTTCAGCTTTTCTGCACTTCACTATTGGACTCTAATGTGCTTAATGCTTATATTGGTTTCGTACATCCTTTTTGAGAAAATGAAAAAATGGTCCCTTATGTTTGAAGGTAGGTTCAATATAGCCCCTTAAGTATGCACTTAACAGTTTGGTCCTTTAGGTTTGCCAAAAGTTAACACTTTTTGTCTCCGTAAAATATTTACTGAACTCTGTTAGATTTGATGGAAAAAGTGGACAAATATTGTCTTGAAAAGTCTAATACTGCTTGAAAAAATGCTTATATATCTGGTTTACACTATTGTAGGTTCCAAATGTCAAATGGGAAGATGTTGGTGGGCTTGAGGACGTGAAGAAATCAATTTTGGACACTGTACAGGTATTGCTTTATCTTTCTTCCACATAAGACTTGAAAAATTAAAGTGAATAAGCCTCCTCTTAAAGTGGATACTGGAGTTATGCTTTTCATTTCTTTTATCTTTCTGATGATGTGACTTCCATTGCCTTCTTTCATTTGTAATGCAGCTGCCTCTTTTACACAAGGACTTGTTTTCGTCTGGATTGCGCAAACGATCTGGGGTTCTTTTCTATGGCCCTCCTGGTACTGGAAAAGTGAGTTTATGAGTTGCTTTATGTGGTGTCATTAGTCATATCATTCGTATTGTCCGGTCCTGACTCAGGGGTGGAGCTAGTGTAGTAGTTACGGTTTCGGCAGAACCCAGTAATTTGGTTCAAACCATGTGTTTGTATTAAAAGATTCATCTAATATGTGGAAATAATTTAGTCTGAACCTAATAAAAAAAGAATTATGATACACAACCCATAAACTAAAAATCGTGGCTCCGCCTCTAGGTCCTGTTCCCAGTTGTCTATAATACATTATTCATTATTTTAACGTTTTCTTGAAATGTTCAGACTTTACTGGCAAAAGCTGTTGCTACTGAATGCTCCCTGAATTTTCTTAGTGTGAAAGGGCCCGAGTTGATTAACATGTACATAGGAGAGTCAGAGAAAAATGTTCGGGACATTTTTCAGAAGGTAAGCTATTTTTTGCTTTCGCAAGGATGTTTTCAGAAAAGATGCTGCTTATTGGCAATTTTTCTCTTTTTTTTATATTTTGTTTTTGTTTTTTAGTAAGTGCTGCTTCTTGGCAATTCTTTTGTGACATTGCAGGCCAGATCAGCTCGACCATGTGTCATTTTCTTCGATGAACTTGACTCTCTTGCTCCTGCCAGGGGTGCTTCTGGAGACTCCGGGGGTGTAATGGATCGGGTGGTTTCTCAGGTACAGAATAGTTAGGTTTGTTATATTTTCTTCTTTTCCCCACTAATATACTGCTTGATATACTAAACCAATGTGTTTGTAGATGCTTGCTGAGATTGATGGCCTGAACGACTCTACTCAGGTTAGCTACTCTACTCAATCACAAATACTCCATCCTCAATTTATGTGACAATCTTTCCTTTTTAGTCCGTCCAAAAAGAATGACACATTTCTATATTTAGTAACAATTTAACTTTAAACATCCCATTTACCCTTAGTGAGATGATTTATAGTCACACAAATATCTATGGCTCATTTTAGACCACATGTTTCAAAAGTTATACTTTCATTCTTAAACTCCGTGCACAGTCAAACACCTTCACATAAATTGGGACATAGGAAGTGGCTCTTTTTTTATATTTTATTTTGTCAAATAAGTAGAATTACTAAATAAGGACCCTGCTCCTCTATCCTTCTCCACTTAAATAGCACACTTTTTACCGTAGCAGCATTTGAAATCGTGAGATGTGTAAAGAATCTACACTTCACGGGCTGCGCTCTTACCACTAGACCAAAGCCTTGGAGCTAGCGTTTGTTCTCTTTGTACTTATCTTATTTTTAGATCTAATTCTTGGCCCCTCACCTCTACAGGACTTGTTTATTATTGGAGCTAGCAACAGGCCTGACCTTATTGATCCTGCCCTTTTGAGGCCAGGGCGATTCGATAAGCTCCTTTACGTTGGCGTTAATTCTGAAGCCTCTTACAGAGAGAGGTACTTCTATATTATGACCCTCTCCTGTACTTATATTTGCGTTCTCCATTTGATCTAGAATTTCTATAAATTTTTAGGGTCCTTAAAGCGCTTACACGGAAGTTTAAATTGAAAGAAGATATATCCTTGCTCTCAATAGCAAAAAGGTGTCCGCCGACCTTCACCGGGGCTGACATGTATGCACTGTGTGCTGATGCTTGGTTTCATGCTGCGAAACGCAAGGTGTGTGTTTCCGTCCCATAATTCTAACTTTCAAATACTTACAGTGAAATGTTGTTATAGACATCCTCTGTAACAACATTTCACTATAACGGCCAAATTTTCTGTGGAACCAATTTTCATGTTAGGTTATATTATATTTCTCAAAAAAACATTTCCCTATACCTATAAAAAATAGCTATAGCAGCAAACAATTATCCAAGACAAACAACTCTGTTATAGAGAAGTTTGACTGTAGGCATACCTGTCATTTCAAGACAAATAATTATCCAAGACAAACAACTCTGTCATACCTGTTTCCTGAAAGATACAGAGCAATTTAATGTTTTTGCTGTAGGCATTAGCTTCAGGTTCAGATTCAACTAGCTCAGATGATATGGATGACTCAATTGTTGTGGAATACGACGATTTTTTAAAGGTAAGACGGCCACTAATGGAATGTTTGGGATTTTGAGAGTTTATATTTGATTAATTCAACCTTTAACTTCTTGCCATTGAATCCATTATATTATGAAGATTATGGGTCAAAAAAACTTATTATTCGTTGAAATCTTAGAAACTTTTCACCTATGTTTACGCTGCGTGTCAAAATATTGGGTTCAATTGAAGCCCACTAGTGAACCATGCTACTTCCACCTCGGTGGGTGGATATGTCCTATGCTACTATTTAAATGATCATTTTTCTCCATTTTGAAGGTCTTGGGAGAGATCTCTCCTTCGTTGTCAATGGCCGAGCTTAAAAAGTATGAGTTGTTGCGGGATCAGTTTGAAGGATCATCAAGATGACATAGAGGATTGCTCAACAAGTTTTCACCTATATGCCGAAAACCTTCAGCCTTTTTTTCTAAATGGGGGTGCCTGATCATCTTCTCATTTCATTGTTGCTCGTTCCCATTAGGTTGAAGTGTCTTGCCTTTCCTCTCTGTGCACGATTAGTTTTCCTCCAACCAATGGGTCAGGAATTTGAGCTAAATGCCTCCTTTATGAGTCTGGATTTTTTGCGTCGTTTCAATCGTGAATGACAGGCAAGAAAGAAAGATAAAAAGGGAAATAAAAAGATACTCAAAGATAGCTTTTGATCATGCTAGATGAGGGTGCTATCCACTTTCCATTTTGAGTTGGTTGACAATAATTGTCATTCTGCTAAAGTTGAGTGGCAGTTAGTTCAGTTGATTTTGGATTTGTGCATTTGTGTAGAATAAAATCCATCCACATCCATTCAAAATCATGTACTACTTGATTCAGCAATGAAGGATATATATTAATATATTGTTATTCACCATAATCTTGTGTTGATGAAAATTTACTGGCATTTAGTGTTTGCACTAAACTAATAAATGCATGATATATTTTTTATGTAATTTTTCATTTACTTAAATCATGGTTGATTAATATGTATTTTCATTTTTATTTGTGATTCCTCAAGTTAAGGCATTTATATCCTAGTATAAGTAGTAGTTTATTATTTCCTTTGGATTTTAGATATTAAACTTGAAATACTATTAAGAGTTAGTGAGCATGTGTAAGCTTGTGATTGTGTGAACCGTTGAGAGGTTGATTGCTTGAGAACTAGATTTCCTTGAGGTCATCTTTGGTGCTTGATTTTAATACTAATTTGAATATTTTAGTTATTTAGAGTTTTAGTTGCCAAATTGTGTTGATCCTGGCATCAATCTAGTTATCCTTTTTCTTTTCTTGTTAATTTCCTTAGTTTTCTAGCATTTATTATATCAAAAAATAAAGAAGAATAAAGAAAGGTAAAATGAATTTCTCAAAAAATGTCTGTCTTCCAATCAATTTGACTTTCTCCTAAATCGGTTACTAATTTTTCCTCTTCTTTAGCTGAGATCTCATGATATATAATAGATTTCAACGTCCAAGTTTCGTGGTAATGTTTCCGAGAATGTCAATTTCAGTATTAAAAGTTCAATTTTTTTTTTAAAAAATATATATGTCGGGTTCTGTCGACCCGATCCGAGAATAATATGATCAACGAAAAAAAATATTTTAACATTTCTAATAGAATAAATGTACAATATAAACTTATAAATTTACATTCCTACAATATATGTGACATGTGGAATATTGATTAAATACTAACTAATTTGTTATTATTCACTTGGCAATTCGCTCATAAAATTAGTAGTAAAATGAGAATTAATTTTGGGAGAATAGTATTCTGGAAATAATTTTTCCAGAAAGTACTATTTTGGTAATTCGCTAAGAAGTTAGTTATATAGTTAATATATTAGATGAACAAATGAAAAATATGTATAATTGTTATACGTATAAACACATTAAAATCCGTAAAATAAAATAAATAAAGTAAAACTATAGTTAAACGATGTTTCACATATATAGATTATGTTATTATATAAAAAATAAAATATTTCTGATAGATTAAAACCTGTAATTGTTAAAATTAAAGTAAAAAGAATAAAACTAAGTGACATACTAAAATGCTTTACAACATAAACTCTAATTCATTTGAATTTGAGTGTTAGAATATTATATTATTAATTACTATTAATAATATAATTATGGAGAATCATATGTATATGATAAATAATACAATGTATTAATGTAGGAGATACAATAGTATTAATATAGAAATATATTATGGAATAGGTTAGGAGGATTTTAGGAAAGACTTAATCTTTTCATTAATTGTTACTTGGTGTATATATTATTACCTATTGTGATGAATAAAGATTAATGAAGACATTCCAAAACTCTTTCATGGTATCAAAACTTAAGGAAGAAAAAGATCCACAAATATTTTTCTTATTTCCTTCCAAAAATTCGGTTATCTTCTTTATTGAATTTCCTTGACCGATTTTTTTTTTTTCATTTCGTCCATTATTGTTCCATTATTGTTCTTCCTCACAACCATGTCTGAATCAAAATCTTCTTTTCATCCAACCCTTACTATCTCCAACATTAAAACACATATTCCGTCAAACTAGAGATGGAAACTGTTCATTATGCAACATGGGCGGAGTTATTCAAAATATGTTGTAGGGCTCACAAAGTTCTTCATCATATAATTCCACCGAAGAATGATTCGACAACGGAACACTCATCTGATGTGGACAAAGAATTGTGGGATACCCTTGATGCCACAGTTCTTGGTTGGATTTATGCAACCATATCCACTGATTTGTTGCATATAATAATGGAACCGGATTCTACTGTCATGGCGGCATGAGAACGCTTGAGAGACATTTTTCAAGACAACCAGAATTCTCGTGCCGTTGCGTTGGAACAAGAATTTTCAACCATTGCCATGGCAGACTTTCCTAATGTTTCAACCTACTGTCAATGTCTCAAAGTGTTGGCAGATCAATTGAGAAACGTAGGTCCAAAACTCTTTTATTGAGGACAAAAACATATTTAATAGTTTTCTTATTCAGATATTTAATAAAATTTTCACAAATTCAATAGGAGTTTTATAATCGCGTGAAGTGGGAATCAATTCACTAGTATCTAATAATTAAGCTACATATATATGGTTCAAATAGCTAATCAATATTAAATGACTAATTAGGATCAATTAATTATAGATTACAAAGTACATATAATAACAAAACTACTAGCTATTACTACATTCATGATATATTGCCATGACCTTGATCGAGCCACTAACTTTTATTTGTCTGTAAGTGGTTACCTTAATCTTTTAATTTCTCATAATTCATAGACATTGTTTTTTTAATTCTCTTGAAAGGAGAATAATATTCGCTCTTCAACTCTCAAATTATTTATTTTAATCAGGTAAATAAGGCTTGAGGAGTTGAATTAGGCAGCCTTTTAGGTGAAGAGACATAACTTCATTGGTTGATCCTACTAATTTCCCCCCTATGAAAACTGCTGGAACTGATGCATTACAACCCATCCTCATAAGAGCTTTTTCCATATCTTTTCCCACAGAATCATGATCAAGTTCATGCACATAGGGATCAACACCAAGATCTCGAAATAGTATAGTGACCGAGTAGCATAAACAATGAAGTTGGAGGATAATTCATATATATTTTATTTGGTCATGCACTTTTTGAATGAGAATCTTTGTGGTGGAAAAGGCTTATTTGAACCACCTAAAAATATATACCTATATGCACTTTCCATATATAATTAATTAGGATTTAACTTAAAGAAATTTTATGCTAGGAGGGCAGGGAAAAGACTTGAGTCCATCAGGCTCAACGATCAGAAGAACCAAAATGAAATCAGAATTTAGCCAAAAAAGAAGTAAGGTTGTTCTTAAGTTGTCTTTGAAAGTCGGTGGAAAAAACTTATGTTTCTAGTAATGTATATCACGTGATCTAATAGTATTCAATTTCTTTCAAGTATAAAATTTAAATCCATTTGTTAACTAGCTTCTTGTTCATACATCGGAATATTGTGTGTGCGTGTTAAAATAATTAATTAGCCTGATGATTATCCATAATTACTCATTAACTCATACTATGGGTGGCCAACGGGGCGGGGTGTGGCAGGGTCGGGGGTTGGAGGGGCTAACGGGGTCTGCTCAAGCCCCGTCTCGATACCGAGGGGTCGAGGGGGGGGGGGGGGTTGAGTCATTTTTTTTATTTTTTCTTAAATTAATTAAATAACACACACACAAGTAGTTTAATAAAAATATCTCACGGCTATTTTTGTGCCTCTTATATTATTCGATAGAAGTATGATTTTTTTTTTGGTAATACAATTTCAAAATTGCAACTTCGTGATATTGAAAGTTGCAAATAAATAACATAGTAAAATTATAATTAAAATAATTACATTTTAAGAAACACGTTTTCTAGTTTCTTTATAATTTCTTGTGGTTCTTCGGTTGGAATTGGTATTTGTTGGTCAAATTGGTCGACGTCGCTTGCACATCCGTCGGATAAGATTTCGTTGTAGTTGTAGTCTTCTTCTTCATTGACTCCGGCTAGCTACACCTCCTACGCTTCACACGAATCCAGTCTCTGAATAGAACTGCAATCTCTAATGAGTCTCCTGCCAATAAATATCTGTGCTCCCTTATTTGAAATCTTCCCGTAGAAAATGCGCTTTCAGACGCTGTTGATGACGCTTGAATGTTCGACACATCTCGGACCATCTTAGATAGTGTTGGAAAATTCTTCTCATTCTCCCTCCAGTATTTTAGCAAGTCTTCACGTCCCTCTTCATTTTCAATTGATTCGTACAGTATAACACCCCAAAACAAAAACATCAAACTCGCTAACTTGGTTAGAAATGTTACTACTAAACATTCTATTTTTGAGGCTTTGAACACTAGCCGCAGAAACAACATGTTGTTTTTGAGGTTGTGTTGAAGAAGAAGAAAATGGTATGGAAGCAGGGTTGTTGTTAGCACTTTCTTGTTGGTAATGCGTATATACTTTTTTACATTCATCTTGTATGCTAAACAACACTTCTTCTCTAGTTTTTTCAATAGGTGGTGGGTCATTTGGATTTTTAGGAGATTTTGGTGGAAGTTTATCTAGGCAATCATAAATAGTTTCAATAAGATTTTTACAACCGTCTATTTTAATAGACGGATTTAATACAATACTAATAATATAAATTGGGGGAATAGGAATAAAATATTTTTTCATTTTTAGAAACATTTTTTAATAGGTGCCTTATAAGCTGGTTTTTCTATATATTCACTAAGTAATATAAATATTAGAGCTATATAAAATAACATTGATGAAATAGTAGGATAATAAATATCGAAAAATTCTTTAGTAGCTAGATAAAATTTCTCTAAAAATGTATTAAGTTCTAAAATTGTATCCCAATCGGAATCTATAAGCATATCATTAGGATTTCGATTACGGGCGTTAAAAATATTGGGTTATAGGTTCATTATACTCATAAGCAACACATAGTTGGTTATATAAAGAATTTCATCTAGTGCATACTTCTTTGGGAACTTTCTGTAAGGTAGTTAACAATCGTGACAATTTTTTTATATTATTTTAATTGTTGTATTCTTTTTTTAAAATATAGTTTATAGTAAATTGTATTTTTCCAAGAATGTCTTCGAAAAGTGATAGACCATCCTTTACAACTAAGTTATAAATATGACATACACATTTTATATGAAAATGATCTGGAAAAAAAAGGAGTTAACATATTTTTTAATATTCTAATAGCAGAAATATTAGAGAAGTGTTATCTAATGTAATGGGTATGATTTTATTAGTTATGCCATAATAATCGCAAACTGAAAAAATATTTTTTTGAATAAAAATACCAGTGTGCCTCTACTATCTATATATCTATACGCTAAAATACGTTTTTGCATGAACTATTTATAATTTATCCAATGACATGTTACCGTTAAATAATCATGGTCGTTAGTACTACGACCTATATTTGATGTGATAGATACTTTTCCAGGAAAATAATATAATAAATAACGTAAATACTATTGATATTCGTGTGCAAATTTAAAAACATCTCTCCTAACAGTTGATCTAGAAAAACCGTTATAAGTAGGATTGTACATTTCTCTTATATAATGAATAAAACCAGGAGATTCAGAAAATGAAAAAGGCAAACCCTCCACTGCAACTAATTTTGATAATGCTTCCCTATCTTTTTTTTATCGTATTTAGGGCCTACAACTTCCTCCGTCGTAGGGTCAATTTGACCCTGTACCATCTGTTGACAGTCAATTTTGACCCGTTTTTGTATATTTTTCGTGCAATTTTAAGTATTTTAGCACACCTCATTTTTATCGTTATTTTGCATATTTTTACATAATATTCTATGTTTATTTCTTCACAAAAATGGCATTGCATCTTTTATTTTTAAATTAAGCATTATGTCGTTGTTAATATTATGTTTTTATTATTGTTATAGCGTCATTTTTATTTTAATAATATTCGTATCTTTTTAAATAATTAATCGGCACCGCATTTTTACTTTTAATCAGACATTAAACGTGTCTTAAATATTGCATTTGCATTTTAATAATTTTGCATCTTTTAAATAATTTTTTCTTTAAGTAATTAACCAGTCTTGCATTTTTGTTAAACCAATCCAGTTCAAGACACAATTTGAATCAGTCCAAGCCAACACTATTTTTAATATCATCCAAACACCCTCTTTTATTTTCCCCCCCTAAAATCAAATACCACTTTTCATTTTCCCCCCAAAAACAATACCCACTTTTCATTTCCCCCCCCCCCCAAATACCAAACCCTAAACCTACCCTATAAAATAAAACATTTCCCCCCTTTTCAAAGGACCCCACCGCATCTCCTCTCTCTCCTCTCAAGCCAACTCTCCTCGCGCCGCCGCTTTCGCGGAGCTCCAAGCTCGGCGAACACCTTCAGCGATCTACCCTACCCTGGATCCCTTTCTCCGTCACACACTGCCGTCACCGCCTCGACCCCACTGCCGTCATCGCCATCATCGACCACCACTGTTCGTCGCCCACCCCCGGCGAAACCACCCCGCTGCCAAGCCTCTCATCTCAAACCTCCCAACCATTCCCGTCAAACCACCAGTCCCGTCGAACCGCACCACTGACCGTCACCACACACCCGCCGCCATCGCCTCAGCAATACAACCCGGCCGAACCCCACTACCGTCGAACCCACGTGGTGGCGTCGCTCCGGCGACTTCGCAGTGGAAGCGACGCCGCCATTGCCGCCGCTTCGTGTTGTTAACTCACAATATCACCGTTTGTATCTTTTGTTGGGCTGATTTATTATTTTGAATGTCGGAGTTTTAACAAAACTCCGCGAATGTTGGTAATGTCGTTTGTTGGGTGATTTTCAATTTTGGTACCTACCGAGTTTTAACAAAACTCCGCGAATGTTAGCCGTTGTCGGTTGTTGGACCGATTTTTCAATTTTGGTACCTCACGAGTTTAAAACTCCGCGACCTTCGATTGATATTTCCGGCGATGTTGTTGGCTATCGTTTTGTAGTTTCAGGCTGTTTGTCGGATTGATATTTCGATGATATTGTTGGCTATTTTTGATGATTTTATGATATTCGCCTTGTCAAAAGCGATTTTGTTTGGTTTTATTTCTTGGAATCTGTTTGTTGGCGAATTTGTTTTGATTTCTTGTTTGTGTCTGGCGGAGTGAAACTCGTAAGCTTTGAAATTTTCGCGATGTTGGTCATCTGTCATTTTCGCCTGTTGGCCTTGTTTTGGTTATCTTTTGTCACTTATTTTAGCCATTTTGCAGACTGGTTTTAAGGCTTTTGCTACTGATTTTGGCTATGATGCTGGACTGATTTTTAGGCTATTTTTGATACATTTTTTGGGTTTCGATTTAGAACAAATACTACACCGTTGGTATTTTTACGATTTTGAGCAGATACTACACATTGGCGATGAAAAAGTTATCCGTCGATTTTGAGGCCTCCACATTGCAAAAGACGGAAAATAAAATAAATGAAGCTTTCGGGCAATGATGATTTCTTCCACTTACAGGATAACCAACATGTGTGCAAGGCGAATTCGCATCGCACTTGTTTAAGGTCTACTTTATATTTTTACATATCCGAGCCCTCCGTGTTTAAAACTATTAATGTTTTAGCGGATCCGAATGTTTTATTTATTTTATTATTTTTAGCAATATTGGCGATGAAGGAATCCGTCGATTTCCAAGGCCTCCTTGTACAAAAGACTGATTTATTTGCTTTGTTTGTTAATTTTTGCTATTATTTTAAAATTCATGTATTCATTACTAATACTTTTACTAAGTGTTTATCAAGTATCAGAGATGCATTTCAAAAAGAATGCCTGAGTTTATTTTATGCCTTATTTAATTTCAGTTTTTTTATTATTTTGCATTGTATTTTATTTTAATTGTAAATTATTATAAATGCTTAGGATAGAATAGAAAGAGCAATAAATAATTAACCTAGGTTTGAGCGAACAACCGCAAGTTAGCGGATCTTAAAGGATGCCTAACCCTTCCCTTTAGGATAATAAAGAACCCCGATCCAGAATCTCACTAATTTATGAGACCATTAAATGGAAGTCAATTGCAGTATTTTATTGCAATAAACTAAGTGTCCTAATTCACTTAAATAATTAGGTGGCGACTCCTTAAAATACATTTAGGAATCAACCATATGTAGCAGTAATCCCGTTTCCGACTCCGGTTAAAATGGGGTGTTACTGACATGGCGACTCACCGGGATATCGTGTTCTTGATCATAGCAAACCCAGGTTAATTAAATATTGCACTTTATTTTGCTTTTATATTTGTTGTAAATATTTATATGGTTTGTTTTTATTTTGTAATTAACTACTTTAATTGCTACATTCTTTTATTGCTTTCCTTAAATTGTCATTCCGTTCATATTTCCTCCATTCGGGAAAATTAACACTATCACACACTACACGCTATTTGGTGTGCTTCACAGACCGCAAATTTCTTTCAAGAACACCCAAAATATTAGGAGAGTTGGCGCTGCGTGGAGTTAGATCGGTTCGTCGATCACCACGTAGCCTTCTCACTCGAGTTGTCATTCGGGAACGCTCGCGTCTAATAGGCCAAATCTTAGAAAGCTTAAGATAGAGCTATACCACCCTTTTATATTAGTCATGCATGATAAACCTTAGGTGGGTTAATCGGTATTAACGCCCACAATTAGAAATCCACCAAACTTGTCGACGGGTTTCACAACCCAACGACCCATTAGCATACTACGTAGCGTGATGATGATAGACGGATCAAGCACGGTCATGACACGCCAAAATTGGAAAAAGTGCCGTCGTTTTGGTCGCCATTTCCGACTAAATATTGCGGTTTAACGGCTTGGACCTATTTATCACAATCCGCGTATTTGACGTTTAGGCTCACCGGCATAAGGAGGTCCCAAGCATATTAGGGCACGCGCTTGATTTGCATGTTTTGTTTATTATTGTTTGTCGCTAGCAACTCTGTACATATTGTTTAATTCAATAATTACCCTTTTGTGATTAGGGTTCGAGCATTTGCATTTTTGCACTTTTCATCACATTGCAATCGGGACTTCTATTGCGTAAATCACTCTTGAATAACGCAACTTGGACTTTGTGAAGCATCAACCACCAGTCCGGTCGAACCAATCAGGGGAGTTTTGACTATATTGTCACACCTTTGCATTTTTATTATTTTTTGTTATTTTTCTACTCACATATTTCTCATATTTTTTGTAGGAAGGTCGTCCTCGCAAACAACCGAGGGCGGTCGGAAAAAGAAAAAAAAATCATCACAAGAATGAGCGGGAGTTATGTTGACTAATAGAAGTCAGTTTATACCAGATTCAACGAGACATCGCTCTCAGTTCTTTTATACTTTGTATTTTTATTCGTATTCGCAAACTCAATTGATATGTTTAGCGTTAATTACATAGTTCTTTCATATCATACATTTTACAGCATAATTATTCCGAACTACGCGTGTCTGATTCTCACCACACGGTGTGATACGTAGGCAACTCATTTTGGGTTCGACACCATAAAAAATAAAAACCACAAAAAAAAAAAAAAAAAAAAAAAAAACAACAAAACAAAAAAAAAACACATTTCTCACTCATGCATCTCATTCATCATGTTCTCGGGCATTCATTTTACTTTGCATTCGTCCACAGTGGACAATCATTTTCTTTTGCATAGCTTTACATTACCATCCTTTCATTGATGAATTCTTTTCAAGCATGCGTTTTTAAACATATTTGAATGAACTACGCACACCTGATTCCCTCGGCGGGATACGTAGGCAGCCCTATTCGGGTTCGGTACCATTTAGTCTAAAAAAATACAAAAAAAAAATACTTTATTCAAAAGAAAGAAAAAATGTATATTTTCTTCAAAAAATACAAAAAAAAAATGTGTTATTCAAAAAATACAAAAATATTTTGTAAGTATTATTGTTTGACTTTGTTAATACCAACACAGTTACAAATGTGCATAAACAAAAAAAAAAAAAAAAAAAAAAAAAAAAGTGATAATTAGTATGGGTTGACTTTGTGGTAAACCATAGATTCTTTTGGTACCTCTTATTCATACCCGCAGATGACATTGTCTTGCATGTTTCCAAGATAAGAATGAAACCGACCTCATCGTTTCATATGCATTGTGTGGTGAGTGTTTGAATAAGTTCAATTGCATTGCATTGTGATCTAGAACTTGGCTTGAATGTTTGTTGAGGCGAAATCCTGAGTAACACTCGGTGTAGGAAATGATCGTAGGCTTTCTTTGACCCGTTTGAGCCTTTTCAGCCTACCAAATAACATTATCCCTAGTACACCCCTTTGAGCCTAAAACCTATTTTTTTTGACAACCGCATATTACACCTATAACCTTTCTTAGTGCGTACGCACTATCCCTCTCTTGGCCCGACCTCCTCGAGTGCTTTAGAAATGTGCAAGTGGCTGACAAAATTCTAGCTGAAGTTTGCAAAGACAAAAATTGTCAAAGTCTCAAAGAATGAAAGCAGAGACGACTTCACATAAAGAGGAAATCAAAAGCCCCGATAAAAAATAAAAAAATAAAAAAAAAAAAGGAAATATATAACCCCGAAAAAAAAAAAAAAAAAAAAGGGGCTCCAAATGAAAGATTCAAAAGAAGTCAATACAGAAAAACTGGGACAAAAAGAAAGCAAGTCAGCATTAAAACACACAAATATCAAGCATGGACGGAGGAATGATTAGTCACTTTTACCCAAATGATATCCATTCCTTTCACCAAGCCTACATTACAAGCCCGTGACAAGCCCTACATGATCTTATACTGAGGGTTCTCACATTAGTGGATACTTACATGACTTGCCAAACCTGGTATCACAATTGCATGCATTGAACATCTTTTTGAGTGTGGCGCAATTCTCTCAACGCCCCAAAATTCAAAATATCGAATATATGTGTGAGATGGGACCTTCTTTCAGGTGAGGCATTTGAAACGTGAAATTACGTTTAGTTCGAAACTGGATGCAAAGCAAGTGTCGACACTCGGGTATGTTTGAGGTACTATCTGAAATCGTGAATTACACCGAGTCAATCTCGGTTAGGCGAAACAATAAAAGAACATCCTTATGCACAATACTAATTGTTGGTATCAACTGGAGTCAGAACGTAATGTCGTCTTCCATTTTTTCAGAAAAAACAACAAAATGCATATTACATAAAATTATTTTGCATCACGAACTACGTCTTGACCTGATTCCTCAATGGATACGTAGGCGGCCACATCGGCTTCGGTCCCACATCATTTTAAAATCATAAAAATTCTTATTTTTGCAGCATGAACTACGTCTTGACCTGACTCCCTCGGCGGGATACGTAGACAGCCACATCGGCTTCGGTCACACCGTCAGAAATATTTCTTCCTTGTTTACGCATTACGACTCGATTTTGTCCATTGGAGAGTTTAGCATCCTCATATATTTTGCATCCATTACTACCTACATATTTTCGGGGGGTTGCATTCTCATCTACTCAATTGTACATTGTCCATATTCTCGCATTAGCTTTTCATTCATTATAAATTAAAACGTAAAAAAAAAAGAAAAAGAAATGCTTACCTGATCGCCTTGATAGCGTCAAGATGCAACTTTACCCAGTTCAACATCTTCATTATCAGAAACTGGGACATTTTAAGGAATTCAGTGCAAGAAAATGACAATAGAGGAAAGCAGCCAACTAGGTCTTGATGCAAACCAAGGATGCAAGCGTCAAGAGTCAAAGCTACAGAGTCGACGCTAATCAACCACTCATTTCCTAAAAAACTCACAAGTTTTCCTTGAGTGCAGGATCTTCATATCAGCAAAGGCTGGAACACAACAATAAACCCATGCGGGTCACAAATGCACAACGTCTATGCAATGACGCTATCTCAACCCAGACGGGTCACAAAGCAGTGCGCCCTAAACTAATGCATTTCATTTTAAGCTACATGCAACGGCTTATTCATGTTTCGTCTATGCAACGACGAGCATCTGCGTGATCGCGTCACGCAACGACGCATTTTCATTTTAAAAGCCCATGCAACGGCTTCATTCATGTTTTCTATGCAACGACGAGCATCTGCGTGACGCGTCCCACGCACCCGCCTTTTCATTTTAAAAGCCCACGCAACGGCTTATTCATGTTTCGTCCATGCAACGACGCGAGCATCTGCGTGATCGCGTCCATGCAACGACGCCCTTTTCATTTTAAGCCTATGCAACGGCTTCATTTATGTTTCGTCCATGCAACGACGAGCATCTGCATCGCGTCCATGCAACGACGCCTTTTCATTTTAAAAGCCCATGCAACGGCTTCATTCATGTTTCGTCTATGCAACGACGAGCATCTGCATCGCGTCCATGCAACTGCGGCTTTTCATTTTAAAAGCCCATGCAACGGCCATTCATGTTTCGTCCACGCAACGACGAGCATCTGCGTCGACGTCCATGCAACGACGCTTTTCATTTTAAGCCTACGCAACGGCCATTTATGTTTCGTCCATGCAACGACGAGCATCTGCGTCGTCCACGCAACGACGTCTTTTCATTTTAAGCCTATCGCAACGGCCATTCATGTTTCGTCCATGCAACGACGAGCATCTGCATCGCGTCCATGCAACGACGCCTTTTCATTTTAAAAGCCCATGCAACGGCTTCATTCATGTTTCGTCCATGCAACGACGAACATCTGCATCGCGTCCATGCAACGACGCCTTTTCATTTTAAGCCTATGCAACGGCTTCATTTATGTTTCGTCCATGCAACGACCAGCATTCGTGATCGCGTCCATGCAACGACGCTTTTCATTTTAAGCCTATGCAACGCTTTATTCATGTTTCGGCCCACGCAACGACGAGCATCCGTCGCGTCCACGCAACGACGCCTTTTCATTTTAAGCCTACGCAACGGCCGTTCATGTTTCGTCCATGCAACGACGGCATCTGCGTCGCGTCCATGCAACGACGCTTTTCATTTTAAGCCTATGCAACGGCTTCATTCATGTTTCGTCTATGCAACGACGAGCATCTGCATCGCGTCCGAAAACGACGTCTTTTCATTTAAGCCTATGCAACGGCTTCATTTATGTTTCGTCCATGCAACGACGAGCATCTGCATTGCGTCCGAAAACGACGTCATTTCATTTAAGCCTATGCAACGGCTTCATTCATGTTTCGTCTATGCAACGACGAGCATCTGCATCGCGTCTATGCAATGACGCCATCAACATCTACAATAACCTTGTCTTTTCAGCACCACATCACCTGCAACCCAGTGTCAATCATACTTCGACACTGGGACATTTTTAAATCAGTGTCAGCTTTGCTTTTTAATTTTTTGCACCTGACGACCAAAGGTCATCATGATTTGACATCGACATTTTTGAATCTGCATCATCCCTATTTTTGAGTTTTTAGTTTATAAAACAGGACAAAATTGGCTACAAGTCAACATCTTTGTCCGAAGACTCTTCCATCATCTCCGTACAAAGAGGGACATGTTGTTGACAGTCAATTTTGACCCGTTTTTGTATATTTTTCGTGCAATTTTAAGTATTTTAGCACACCTCATTTTTATCGTTATTTTGCATATTTTTACATAATATTCTATGTTTATTTCTTCACAAAAATGGCATTGCATCTTTTATTTTTAAATTAAGCATTATGTCGTTGTTAATATTATGTTTTTATTATTGTTATAAGCGTCATTTTTATTTTAATAATATTCGCATCTTTTAAATAATTAATCTAAGACCGCATTTTTACTTTTAATCGGACATTAAACGTGTCTTAAATATTGCATTTGCATTTTAATAATTTTGCATCTTTTAAATAATTTTTCTTTAAGTAATTAACTGATCTTGCATTTTGTTAAACCATCGATTCAAGACACAATTTGAATCACCAAGCCAACACTATTTTTAATATCATCCAAACACCTCTTTTATTTCCCCTAAAATCAAATACCACTTTTCATTTTCCCCAAAACAATACCCACTTTTCATTTCCCCAAATACCAAACCCTAAACCTACCTATAAAATAAAACATTTCCCCTTTTCAAAGGACCCCACCGCAACATCACCTCACTCTCTCTCTCAAACCCTAGCTCCCGTCGCGCGCTGGCGGAGCTCCAAGCTCGGCGAACACCTTCCAGCGATCTACCCTACCCTGATCCCTTTCTCCGTCACACCCGCTGCCGTCACCATCGACCCCGCTGCCGTCATCATCGACCACCATCGCTTGCCGCCCACCACCGGCGAAACCACCCCGCTAAGCTCATCTCAAACCTCCCAACCATTCCGTCAAACCACCATTCGTCGAACCTCACCACCGTCGCACCACACACCCGCCTGAGCTTCGAATCACAACCGGGAACCCCACTACCGAATCCCATGGTGGCGTCGCTCGGCGACTCGCCAGAAGCGACGCCGCCAGCCGCTCTTTCGTGTTGTTAACTCCGAATATATCAGCTTTGTATCTCTTTTGGTGGGCTGATTTAGGATTAGGAATGTCGCCGGAGATTTAACACAACTCCGGCGAATGTGGGTAGATGCTGTCGTTTGTTGGACTGATTTTTCAATTTTGGTACCTACCGGAGTTTTAACAAAACTCCGGCGAATGTTAATGCGTTATTGGTTGTTGATTTTTCAATTTTGGTACCTCTCTGAGTTTAAAACTCCGACCTTCTGATTGATATTTCCGATGTTGTTGGCTATCGTTTTGTAGTTTCCATTGTTGTCGGATTGATATTTCGATGATATTGTTGGCTATTTTTGACCGATTTTATGATATTCGCCTTGTCCAAACGATTTTGTTTGGTTTTATTTCTTGGAATCTGTTTGTTGGCGATCGCTTTGATTTCTTGTTTATGTCTGGAGTGAAACTCCGTGAAGCTTTGAAATTTTCGATGTTGGTCACCGCCTGTCATTTTCGCCTGCCATACCGTTTTGGTTATCTTTTGTCACCGATTTTAGCCATTTTGCATCGGTTTTAAGGCTTTTGCTACTGATTTTGGCTATGATGCTGGACTGATTTTTAGGCTATTTTTGCTACATTTTTGCTGGTTTACTGATTTAGAACAAATACTACACCGTTGGTATTTTTACTGATTTTGAAACGAATCTTACACATCGGCCGAGAAAAAGTTATCCGCGATTTTTGAGGCCTCCAAGATGCCAAAGACGGAAAATAAAATAAATGAAGCTTTACGGCAATGATGATTTCTTCCACTTACACGGATAACCAACGTGTGCTTGGCAAGGCGAATTCGCATGACGCACTTGTTTAGGCATCTACTTTATATTTTTACATATCTGAGCCCTCCGTGTTTAAAACTATTACTGTTTTAGCGCGGATCCGAATGTTTTATTTATTTTATTATTTTTTAGCAATATTGGCCGATGAAGGAATCCCCGTCTGATTTCCAAGGCCTCCCCTGTACAAAAGACGGATTTATTTGCTTTGTTTGTTAATTTTTGCTATTATTTTAAAATTCATGTATTCTGTTACTAATACTTTTACTAAGTGTTTATGCAGGTATCCGGAGATGCATTTCAAAAAGAATGCCCCGGAGTTTATTTTATGCCTTATTTAATTTCAGTTTTTTTTTATTATTTTGCATTGTATTTTATTTTAATTGTAAATTATTATAAATGCTTAGGATAGGTAGAATAGAAAGAGCAATAAATAATTAACCTAGGTTTGAACGAACAACCGCAAGTTAGCGGATCTTAAAGGATGCCTAACCCCTTCCCTTTAGGATAATAAAGAACCCTGATCCAGAATCTCACTAATTTCGCAGACCATTAAATGGAAGTCAATTGCAGTATTTTATTGCAATAAACTAAGTGTCCTAATTCACTTAAATAATTAGGTGGCGACTCCTTAAAATACATTTAGGAATCAACCATATGTAGCAGTAATCCCGTTTCTGACTCCGGTTAAAATGGGGTGTTACACCATCTCCGGGACAGTATGCGAACCTTGTCCTGACTGAGAGGGCATTGACGCACCCGCCTTTTTAGCCTTAAATTCCGCCCACGTTACTTTCTGAAAACTATTCATATGCGTAGTTAAATCTCCCGTCCCGCTCTGACCTCTTCCTACTTTAAATTTATAATTTTATTACAAATTGTGCATCTAGCAACTTGATTTACTGCGTCCCTTTAAAAAAAATCCATACATCTGATGTTAATTTTCGCTCTGGTGGGCCTCGTCTCATACTAGGGGGAATAGGAGGCGGTTCAGTTTGAGGTGCATTAGTGGGCGTGTCATTTAGATTAGTGGGTGTATCATCTAGATTATCTTCTAAAATAAAATCTTGTTGAGTTCCAGAAAATAGTTCCTCGTCTAAATCTAATGGTACTTCAGAAAATAATTCAGTATCAATAAAATCGTCTTGTCTAGGAGGAATAAGATGACTAGAAGAAGTACCCTTGCCCTTGTTACCCCTACTAGTAGAAACAACCTTACCCAACATACCTCTTAAGTCTTAATCCTTTCATTTTAATTATGCTAATAAATAGTTAAAGATAATGAAATTAAGTGCGCTAATTAAAATAAAGAAACAATAATAATTTAATGAAGGAACGAATGTACCAAACGCCGACGTAACGTCGATGTGTAATCGAGAGGTTGAAAATTGAAATTTTGCTCAATGGATGATCCTCAAGCTAGTTGCCAAATTTACCCTCAAATGAATAAATAAAATTGAATATTTAGAAGACAATGTAGATTGTAGAGAATATGAGAGATGGATTGAGAGATTATTAGAGAGATTGTAGGAAGATTTGTGAAAAAGAATAACTAGAAAATGAGGTATTTATAGTTGAAAAAATTGGGTTAAAGTGTAAATATAATAACTTAAGGATTAAAAATAAATATTAAGGAGGTAATTTGGGGTAGGGGGGAGGGGAATTTGGTCGTTGCACAACGACCAAATTAGGCAATTAGCCGTTGTGCAACGGATGGGAAGGGTCGGGGTGGAAGGGTCGAGTGGGGTTGGGGCGGGGCTGGGTGGGGGTCGAGGTCGGGGTTGGGGGAAAATGATCGACCCCGTACCGATACCGAATACCGGTATCCGATACCGGTACAGGATCAGGTGGGGTCGGGGTGGGTCGGGTAACACCGCCCCGTTGGACAACCTTAAACTCATACTATCAGAAATTCTATAGACAACGTGGACAAACAACTGGCCGTGCAAGATTAGACTATACTAATCCGAAGCCCTAGACCAGTTGGTCTTGAAGGCAGAGGGTATCCTCATTGGGTGGTGTGGAAGAGCTTGGTCACAAGTTGAAACCCAGTAACGCTGTCTTCTTGGGAGCTCACACACTGCTTGCCAAGTGTGGTTTAACTGGCTGACGTGGTTTGCAGGCTATTGCGCCAGTCCGGGGTTTACCCTGAGCGCACTCGAAAGAGCAGCGGCTGCGGGTTCCTTCGTCAACAAAAAAAAAAAAAGATTAGACTATACTATATAAAAAGCAAGACAAAAAAAAAGAGACTATATAATAAAAGTTTTATTCTTGAAGATGCATTATAATTATTTATATAATGCATAGTCAATTTATTGAGATTCTTTTTCCCAATATTCTTGGATTATATTCCCACTCCCACCTTGAGTTATTCTTCTCCCACATACACACACAAATTGATCAATGGCCGTACACTTGCACACGTATTAGGCAAATGCAAGTTTTAGCCTAACGGGGGCATAAAATATGCATTCCTAATCTTCCATGTGAGTTAAAGGGTTAATAGCTCTTTGTCTAATTTGATGTGAATGTATTTAACTAGGTACAGAGTTAAATAAGATAATAGTAGTAATAATAACAAGTCTCATAACTCGACTCTTCATTTTAAATATCTGTGTTCAAATTTATATTTTGAGCAATTACCTATGTTGATATAATTTTTTGTGACTTGTAAATATAGTTTGGATTGAGATCCGAGGGGCTCAGGAAATGAGCTTGTCTACGAATGCTTGAGCTAATCCACGATCACGAAGAACACCTAGTTAGTACATTTTCTGGTTCCTTTACTAAAGTGAGTCGAGGTATCGAATATATGTCAAGTTGAGTGGTAGAATCTCTGAGAAAAGATTAATTTATGAGATTCACAGTGGATGAAATGAACATCTGTTAACTTTGGGATAAGTTCTTGTCCATCTTTAGCTTTGATTCCAAGAAGATGATAAGTTCTTCTCATGGCGAATAGCTATTTCTTTATATTCTTTTTCTCACTACTCGACTCGAAGGAAGAGATAAGATATTCGTTTGAGTGACGAATTCAGAATTTAAAATTAATAGATCCTACTTTTTATATATGTATTGATTCTTTTTCGCACCCAATAGTAACTTTAATTCTTTCTTAAGTGACTTCAGACGCACCTTGTCCTAAGCCCCTCTTAACTCATGAATGTCAAAGTATCCGTTTGTAACATTTAATTATACATAGATTGGGATCTGAATATTTGAAACTAAAAGTACTAAGAAAGACTTACTTAATTATTGGAAACATATTTGTTTTGTAAAGAATTCAGTTCGTGCTACATATATATAATAACCTAAAATACTTTGTGTTAAGAGTCTTACATCGAAAATGGAATGGAAACATGAACTCCTTATATGGATTTGGACAATCCTCGCCCTATAAGCTAGCTTTTGGGGTTGAGTTAGGCCCAAAGAGTAAGACTCATTCTAATTTTCTATTCACCGAAGTTGGGCCTCCAAATTATATTATTCACGCTCCAGTTAACAAGGTTTGAGCATGTGGGAGAGTGTTAAGAGTCCCACATCGGAAACGGAATGAGAATATGAAAGAAATAATAATGGATCTTAAGCTAACTTGTAGTGTGAGGATTGTTCAAGTCCATATAAAGAGTTTATGTTCTCATTCCATTTCCGATGTGAGACTCTTAACATTTTGAAAAGTTAAATCTTTATCTTAGTTCATGCTACAATATGAAAGTTGTTGATTAGTAATTTATGCATATATAGGAAGGATTATTTCAGTTAATAATTCTCTGTAATTCGAAACATGAAGTTAGAATTGCTAGTAATCGCAGTTCAACATGCCGTTGTGAATGCCTTTTATGCCACGGCCCTCACAATTGAAAATTGATTTCGCTTATAGCTTCGGCACTATTCTATGCAAATTAGTTGTAAAAAGTTGTGTTAGGAGTCCTGATGACAAGTAATTTAATTAATACGCAAACTTTAATTGCATCCTCATAATGGATTTGCATACGCAAAATCATTGTTGATTGTAACGCACAAGAATTAAGTATATAATTCAAACAAGTTGGGATTGGCTAAACATATAATTTTATAAGCGATATGTATATAATTTGTTTCTTCTGCACAGGTTAGTATGTGATATTCAAATCAAAATGCGGATTTAGGATTTTTTTAATTTATGAATTCTGGAAACTTCTTGTTTGCCACCGAACCCACAATCTATTTATGCTACTGGGTTCACAGTTTAATTCATATACTGAGTTCAACACATATAGAGTTTTTCCAAATCTTTACCATACATATTGCCTCTATTTGAATCCAGTTGTCACAACAAACAGGAAGAATAATACTCGCTTGAGAACATCCACAACAACTATCATTACGCTTTAGTCTCAAACAAGTTGAAATTAACGAAACACAAAATTTTACAAGTTGAGAAAAGTTTTCCATTATCAGCCATTTTGACAAAACATGGGTTTGCAGGCTATTGCGTCAGGCCAGTTTCTGCATGCTTTTCGAAAGTAGCGCTGGGTTCCTTCGTCAAAAAAAAAAAAAAAAAATTTTTTTGACAAAACATGGCTTCCTTTTCTCCCTCAGGCCTCAACTCCCATTTTTTTAAGGAAAAGAGGATTAGAAAGGGGGGAAAAGAAAAAAGAAAAACACACTGGGTCAAAGTTGACACACAAAAAAAAGTTTGTAACAAGCTAAGAACCTAGAGGTTGTTTTTGGTTACAAAAACTTACAATATTAAACCTAATTTGGTCCGACCCTTCTCCAACCTACGCACAGTGAAAACAGTTTGACTGGAGTTCCACGAAAAGTCCGTCCGAAACACGATTTTCTGACAGATTTCCGACGAAACACCGTGGGAAAATTGACTGATTTCTAATAGTGTTTTGACTTAGAACCAAATAGCTTTGGCATCAATGAGCATTTGTTTGAGTGATCCATCAACTTGTAAGGATATAATATCCTTAGATGATCCAACATATTTCCCACCAATAAAAACAGCAGGAACACATGGATTACAACCTAAACTTCTCAATGCCCACTCCATTTCTTTCCCCTTTGGATCTTGATCAAGTTCATGAATTGCTGGACTTGCCCCAATGTCATAAAATAATGCTTTAATACTATGACACATAAAACATGAACTCTTTGTGAATATTACTGCTGCCTTCTTTGATGCTAAGTCACCTATTCTATCCATCTCAATCGATACGATGACCAGAATTATATAGATATATAGATATACGATGACGAATAATGTATATAAGAAGTTGGAGAAAGTATGAAGAATTGATCAATATGCTAGTAGTGTTATAAGCTTTGTGGTAGATGGTGATGATATTTGAGTGTTCATATATTTGCTTATTTATAGGGATTTTAGATAATATGGATTACATTGTTTATCCAGAAAAGGAAAAAGAAATTATACTGATGCATAAATGAAAAGGCAATGTTCCTTAAAGATATTTTTTCCTTTGGATAAAGGAAAACAAAAGTTGGGGGAAAATGCATACACCCTTTGAGAAATGAGTTTAACTTCCACTACTACATATTTGCGATTAAGCTATATAAGCTACCGCTATGATAGTTCAGATATCGCTTAAAAAAACGCTATGCAAGCAGGCTACTACCATAGCGCTTTGCTTGATAAAAGCGCTATGATAGTATAATTTCGATATACATATATTTTTGAAAATATTGCTTGCATAGCGCTTACAAAAGCGCTATGCTATCTTGTTTTTTTTACTTTTTATTAATTTTAAAAATATTGTTTGCATAGCGCTTTTATAAGCGCTATGGTAGTATAATTTCGATATACATATATTTTTGAAAATATTGCTTGCATAGCGCTTACAAAAGCGCTATGCTATCTTGTTTTTTTACTTTTTATTTATTTTGAAAATATTGCTTGCATAGCGAGCGCTATCCAATCTGTTTTGTTTTTACTTTTTTTTTTTTGTGGTAATATCCCTGTATTTTCACGTAATAAATAAAATATAAAAAAGAATACCCATTCAAAATATAATATAATATAATCATTCGCATAAAACATAATAATATATTTAAAAATAGTATCTCAATCATTAGTAGCTTACAATCATTAGCTAATAACTAGGGGTGTACAAAACAGGATCGGACCGGTCCTCGGTCCGTCAAAATGGTGGATTCCGGTTTTCCGGTCCGGTCCGGGTAAAACCCGGAATTTTCCGGTCCGGATCGGAATGGACCGGTTTTTTTTTTTTTATAAATTGAATTTCCAATATTGAAATTGACATTTCCGGACACATTACCAGGAAATTGGAACGTTGAAATCTATTGTATATCGCGAGATATTTAGCTTTGAAAATAGAAAAAACGTAACAATTTGGGGATTCCGGGGCCCAGTTTTTTTTTTTAAATTGAATTTCCAATACTGAAATTGACATTCTCGGATGCGGTGCCACGCAATTTTTATGTTGAAATCAATTGTACATCGCGAGATATTTAGATTTGAAAAGGGGAAAAACGTAACGATTTGGGGGAAAAGTGAAAGTGAGGGGCAAGATGGACGTTTTTGGAGAAATCGGCGGAATCAAACTGCTTTGGCAGTTTGTTCGCCCCCGTATCAAAAAAATACTCGAAATCAAAAAAGAAATTAGGTAAAACGGACGTCCGAGCGCAAAGTTATGACCGTATAAAGTTTGATCAATTTACAACCTATATTAGATATGTCAATACGTCCGGGCTGGCGGGGAGGGCGGGGGGTGGTGGCGGCTGGGGGGCCTGGCTGGGGACTGGGGGGCAAATCATTCGGTCCATTCGG
The DNA here is from genome assembly GCA_029844215.1 of Przewalskia tangutica. Taxonomy (NCBI): domain Eukaryota; kingdom Viridiplantae; phylum Streptophyta; class Magnoliopsida; order Solanales; family Solanaceae; genus Przewalskia; species Przewalskia tangutica. Next base: position 2,639,541 of record CM056720.1, read on the forward strand.
TCCGAGTAATCTGTAATTTCGGTCTTCGGTCCGGTCCGGTTTTAACCTTTTGTGCACCCCTAGTTTCAGGAATGTCCAAATTCCAAATAGAAAATAGAAAATAGAAAATATAAATGTGGTGTGTAACTTTAATTAATGAGTAGTTCAGTAGTTCGTATACGAACCAAGTACATTTGGTGATTTTCTTTAAGTTAGTCATATTAATGAAATAAAGTTTATTGAAGGATAAGGAAAAAAACAAACATATTTAATGAGATTGATAAACGAACACATTCTTAAAAATTTATAATTTATAAATTGCATTTAACAAAAAAAAAAACCGGTCCAAAACCGGGACCAAAACCGGGACCGGACCGGAATTTTCCGGTCCGGTCCTCGGTCCAGAAAATTTCTGGATTCCGGTTCCGGTCCATTCCGGTTCCGGTCCGGTCCGGTTCTGGACCGGTGAACACCCCTACTAATAACAATACGACATAGGAAATAATTACATCAATAGCTTCAACCTTCCATTTTTTCTTTGATGAATCGATTGTACAAGTAGCCTGCCAATTAATTCAAAAATTCTTTATTTTGCTTGGAGGATAAACTTTGAGTGGTGAACTATGAACAAACTGCAAAACATAGATGTTGCAAAAACATAGTTAGATTAGAAACGTCCAATAAATAAATATATATACTTACACAAATAACCTCATACAAATATGGTTGGGTATGAACAATGGCCTAGATCATAACAATGTATTTTCACCAATTTCCTATGAAAAGTTCATTAGAAGGAGGATGTCGCGGGAACACATTAGTTGTTAACTCTTAGGTTGGGTAGTGAGGCCACATATGACACCAAAGAAAAATACGTGAATGAATTAAAATATGATCATTTAACAATTTGCAATTTGGGTACCATTATGTCCTCCTAAGCTTTCATTAGCCAGTCAATGGAGAAAAAATCGTTTCTTTTAGGAATAAAATTTAGTTTTTTTTGTAACTTCCTATCTTGACACCTTGAGTAGTAGATTTGTCACTATTGCTGTAGCATTTTTCTACAAAAATCAGATAATATATACAACAATGAATTTAAAGCACATTTGAAGTCTTCAAGGCTCGATTTCCCCTCACATAGTACATATATAAGAATCTTAAACACATTTGAAGTATTCAAGGCTCGACTTCCCCTCACATAGTACATATATAAGAATCTTAAACACATATGAAGTCTTTAAGACACGACTTCCCCTCGTATTGTCATACTGCCAAGTATAAAATAATCGATATACTTACATAAAGAGGAATACTTGTATCACCCGAACTCAAAATATCCTCAATGAAACAACAAATATAATGACCACAATGAATGTTATCGATCTGCCTTGGACAGTATGAAAAATAACGTCCAATATTAATTTATTATCATATCTTATATATAACAATTTTCAAAATTGTAAAGTAAATACCTGAATATTTGACCAACTGAATCTATCAGATGCCTCATCGAGAGTAACACCTCGAAGAGTCTGATACCCTAACATACCCCTATTTTATTTAAAGTAAACAATATTATACACATGTATATATATAATTAGTAATGTAAAAGTTTTTCAAATTCGGACGTTGTGAATAGCTGTATTTCGGAGCTGGATCCATAAAGTATATCACCTCCGTTTGGGTATTGATACCAACCAATACCCAATGTGAACTGCATAATATTTGAAAAGTTTATTGTATTATTAGTTCATTTATAATATATGTGGCCTTGTAATGTCTAATACAATAATCATGTGAGTACTTGATTAAATTATGAAAACTCAATTAAGATAATGTCAAGTAAAAGCATGCCTAGAAGGCTAGAAATAACTTAAGACAACATATAATAATTAAATATTATGTTAAAACTCACCCAACATTATGCGGCATCAATAATAGATGGTTTTTTCCTTCATGCTTGAGCAGACATTCGACCAAATAATTGGACGCTATTGCAGTACCTATAATATTGGCCGCAAAATGAGGCGACACAAAAGAAACCTTGCTGGCCAACTCGACATTCTCGGAAAGATAAACTTCACTCAAATACCTTAAACAATGCATAATACATAAGTTTTATAAAATATTTATGTAACATATTTTATATAACATAAGATGGACGATTTTTAATAATTTTATTACCTAATATAGAATGCAATGCTTGAAGCACTTAGCCATCCATCATCCAAAATCTCCAAGATATGTTCATGAACTATATCTTCATTCCAAGGATCTCCATCAAAATATGCGTCCATGGGAACTTCTATGTTGGTCACAATAGTTGGGAATGCGAGACGCAAGAAATGCAGCGTCATAGGATCGTGAGGAGAATCTCCACACTTGGGATAACCTAATGCATTAGCACAAACTGTTGACTCCACAGTTTTCAAAGTAGTCGTAGCACCTATAGAAACTTTCTGACTCCTCTTATCTATCTTCTTAAGAGGTGGACACTACAAACAAAGAATTTTGGATGACCATATATCAGTACGATTAATTCTAGTATGTTAACTGAAATTTGAAAAAATAGATAAGATCATGTACAAAATTCAAAAGCAAAACTAAATCAGTCCGAAAATAGCCGAAAATTAGTCCGAAAATAGTCGAAAATCAGTAACAAGCATGGATGAAAATCAATAGCCAAATAGCCAAAAATCAGTCCGGAACACATCGAAAATCAGTCAGAAAATAGCCGAAAATCAATAACAACCATGGCTGAAAATCAGTAGCCGAATAGCCAAAAATCAGCCCAGCAAATGTCCGAAAATCAGTCCGAAAATAGCCAAAAATCAGTCCAGCTTAGTATCTCTCGGGACTGCCTTTTCTAGAGTTTGATGTAACTTTAGCTAAAAATTAGTATATCTTTTTAACGTCTAGTGTAGTTTTTTGTGTGTTGCTATTTAGGATTTGATGACCATTTTTTACGTAGATGATTAAAGAAAATACCAACTATTCTCGTCAAATCTCATAGATATAGTTCAGTAAATATCTGATAGAGAGTAAACGTATTAATTTTTGACAAACTTAAAGAATAAAAATTACTCAATGTATATACTTAAGGAACTATTTTGAACTTACACTTAAAACAAAAAGGAATCATTCTTGTTAATTTCTCATTCAATAGTACATTTGACTTGTACTTTGGGGGTCAATTTTCAGCTTTTTAAAAGTTACATTGGGCCACAAAAGGACCGGGTCGTTATTCACGGCCCAAGACGTGCAATGGTCGGTGAGATGATTCTGGGCCCATCAGGGATTGTTTAGCATTTTACCTCTATTCCTTTATTAATTTTAAGTTTCGACTGCAGTTTCAAGAATGTTATAAATTTGGGAGGAAATCAAGAAGGCTTCAATCATTTCACTGCCAACCAATAAATAAATAAAATGCGCTAATCAATCATTTCATTATCATCCAATAATAATTTATAATTGTCGTCAGTATATACTCAGCATACAACAAAGATATAATAAGTGTATAATTAATATATCATATATACACTCTGATTGTAAACCTCATTCAGTGATTATACTAACGAAATTTTGTGGGAAAAATAAAAATTAAAGTTATTTTTGTTGCGGCTTTATTGGGCGTAATACTATATATGTTAGGGTTTGCCGGTAATTCTTATCTTATTTGAATTATATCAGAATTGTGTTTTACTTTAAAAATAATTTCTTTTTAGGAAAGGACACTATCATATTTATCATTTTCTTGGAGCAAAAGTTTTAGACTTCTCTAAATGGAAGATCTTTTCTTCTTATTCAATAACACAATAGCATTAGTCGTTTAGAGAATTTAGGGAGAAATTATTCTCTCATAGTTTATGCTTTCTTTTATATTTGTTTTTCAATATGTAAGTCACTTGATCAAACTTTATTTATTATGTTTTTTTAATATAAATTTTTTGTCGTCTGATTTATCGCTATTAAAAGTTTGCAATTGTTAGCTTCCGCATGACACCCTAATTATTTCGATCCCAACACGTGATATCAATGCCAATGGTTCAACGGATTGATGACAGGTTCAAGGCGACCGCTTCAAATTAAACTGCAACCAATTTATCCAGCGTACTACATGCACGTGAAGATGAATTTTCAACCATATTTTCAACATCTCTGTTGCTGCATCTTTAAAAATAAAGCAGAATATTTTTAAATCATTTTTTAATCATTATATTTTAACCTTATTTTTAACCATGGTATTCAGTGATGAATACCATGTGAAGAAGAAGAAGAAACAAGATAATTGGCAAGAAAATTCAGGTCAAGGGGAGATTTGTTAAGATTTGCCCTGAATTTTCTACCTTATTTGAATTTTACCATAATTGAGAATTTAAGCTATATATACTGACAGTATAATCATTCTTTATATTATTACTGTAATTTAACTTGTTATAGTCGGTTACTTCCCACTTGTTCTAGGTTATTAATCAATGTTAATAACTAAAGTCACCCTGACTCTCCTTCTAGACTTAGAATATTCAACATGAGTAATTGAGTATAACCTTACCTAAATAAATGAGTGATAAGGGAATATAAGTAATCTTGTCGAGTCGATGTTCGATCTCAAGAAAAGAAGCTTATTCACATTCGATGTTTATTCCAACCACAAATGAATGTAAGACATGTGTCTATGTATTGCATATAAACCTTTTATCACTTAACGGCGTTGTAACTTATCCACAATCAGTAAAATCGTCACTCATTTATTGATGCTAAATAGAGTTCAATGGATCAATACATCTGGACAAAGAAACAGATACATAATTGAAACCATGCAACTTATTTAAGCATATTAACCTAGTGAAAATGTTATATACAAGGCTCTGAGAGGCCGCGATTTTTCTTCTCATTATTTGTGTTCATATATTTTTTCATTATTGCAGATTCAACAACTATTATAGGAGGAATTTACTCTAAAATGAAAGATAAGTTCTTATCATGGTTGCACCAGTGGGATCAGATAATAGATGTCTGATTAGGCCTTTTCTCATGTCATTTGGTGCAATAGCAAACATGTAGAAGGCAAATAACATGAGGTCTGCTGACGAAAGACTAGAACCAAGAAATCCCTGCCACATCCTGAAAGAATAACGCTTCTCGTTAGTACTGAAAGATGCGACTTATATACACTAACCGTTTAAAGAACTTCCACGCTATCAGTGTAGTTTTACCTGTTGTAGGATACTAGGATGTTACCTTTCTTATTTTCTATGTTATTAATCCAACTTATTATGAACAGTTACATGTAGTTATCTGATTTCTCATAAAAATTGAAATTGCAACATTCTCATTATTCAAAATGAAAGAGTTTTATGTATTAAAAAAAGGATTAAACCTTATATACATTGATAGTCCGCAGAATTTCCTGTTGTAGGATGTCTCCTTCCTTATTTTCTATGTTACTGATCCAACTTATTAGCGTAGAAATGCGTAAGAACTCTTGAATGGAAAGGAGATGTAACTCAAGTTCCTTCGGAGTCGGTAGTCAATCCTATTTCTGATAGGAGCAATCAGTGGCGGATCTACCGAGTTTGAAGTGGTTGTTCGAAAAAAAAAATTACAGCGTTGTATAAGGGAATGAGGATGTTGTGCTTGTTCAAAAGTGAAAAGTAGCATTGCAAAAAAAAAACGCTTGTTCACGTGCACAAGCTTGCACAAGGCAGGTGAGCAATTGACAATTGTATCTGATTTTGACCATTATTTTCATATCCGTAATAGTGCGAAAAGAAGGAAGAACTCCAAGTTATTCAAGAATAGCGGCGTTGAGTTTCTCGACCCTTTGACTTAGGACTAGTCATTCTACCCCCCAGACCCCACTTATGGGACTACCTCCCCAGACCCCACTTATGGGACTACTGGGTATGTTGTTGTTGTTGTTTGTAGTCAGTTCTATTTCTCGATGGGGCGGGGAAGTGATATAACTTGAATGGTTAAGTTATCTTTTCGGGTATCTAATTTCTGTAGAAGTTATTATAGTGTTAAAACTCATTCGAAAACGATGTCATATCATCGAAAATAACGGGATAATGGAGCAAGATCAAGCCATACCATTTTGGCACACGGAAGAATGCGCGGAAAAATGACCTTATCCCCTCAATATCCAGTTGCAATATGAGTGCCAGTCCAAAGAGGAAAAATGATCTTTGTCGCTTTCGTTCTTGCGGCCAAAGTGTGTTCCAAGCTGAATAAAAGATAAGCACGTGCAAGGTCAGAATGCTAGTGATGCAATCAAGAACAGAAGAAATGGATATCATGTACCTTGAGTTGAAATACTCGAGGTACTTGAACTCATAAGTATGTTATTGACATGATTTTGTCTTAAAATATTTGCAAGTACAGAGGCGCATTTTGGAGCTTCGGACAGTGATCTGACAACTGAATAACCTGTTTATGCAGTAGAGGAAGTTTCAGAATGACTTGCATTTAAATAACACATCAAGTGTAATTGTATTTTCTTCTTCTTTTTTTTACCTGTGGCTGGATGAACCATGCTAGCAGCAGCACCAAATGCAAGTGTTTTTTGTTCTGTATTTGGCAAGGATCCACCAACCGGTATGTAAGACCACTCCTGCATATAATTTCGCTAACGTCATTGGCTGTCATTCTCTAGACTTGAACCAAAAATTGCACGTAACTAAAGGTGGATTGGATTACCTCCTCGTAAATCTCTTTAATTCTTATGCCCAATGTGTTCAATCGTAACATCAGTTTTTTCTTTAACAGATCAAATGGCATTGCATCTTTTGAAGCCAAACAAGTTTCCTGCAGATAAGACACTTTTATAAGTCACATATAGCCTAGTAAAATGTGGAGCATAATATCGAAAACTAGTTGGCGTAGAATCAAAATCTAACCTCGAAAAAGACTCGTGTTGGAGACATGGGCATGGCATAGAGAAATGTTGGATATTTAGCTTCTAAAGATTGAGCGTCGTGTCTGACATAGTCTCTATAATCCATGAAAACCATCAAGCTCGGGTCATATGGATTGTTATCGACCTAAAAATTTGGAAAACAACAAATGACCATATGGTTACAAAATTAACCAAGTTTAGATGTCATAACTGATTATTGGAAATGCAGAAAGCAGGTTCTTCAATGTGGAAAACATGATAGCAGTTTCCTTTTGATCCAATGAATAGGTAAGTCTGATTCTAAGTTTACAATAAAAACAGAATAGTAAAATTGAATGCATATATCCAATACAAGCACCCATCTGTTAAGCCGCAAAGATATGTAAGGATATGCTAAAATAAAGGAAAAATGCAACAATCTGCTCACATAAACGTGTAACGTTAACTACAGATGACGGTTTAAGGTATTCAAAGTGCATTACATGCAAAGACTTCAGAATAAAGAGGTATTTGGCCAAGCTTTTAGCCAAAAAATAAGTGTTTTTAGGAAGTAGCAGAGATTGTTTTTCAAAAGCTATAAAAGTAGCTTATTTTCCCCAAAAGCACTTATGTAACATTAGTCAAGCACAAAGTACCGCTCTAGTATTGATATAAGTAATTTTCAAATGGATTATGCCAAATACAAACTATTACTCTCCAAAAGTACTTTTTCGAAAATGCTTCTAACAAGCACTTTTAAAAATAAGTAGATTCTAAAAGCTTGGCCAATCATGCTATTAGTCTAGTTTGATGATCTTTCTCTACCTCAACTTCCACTCCATAAGCTGTTTGAACCGAAACTCTGGGACCTCCCAACTCATACTGCAAGAATTTCCCGGAGGCTGCTCCAGACGCGACAGTGACAAACCTGTTATTGGAAGTTAGAAGCTTCAAAATGAGGAAGCAGTTAAATTTCAAGTCTGTAAAGTACTTAACAAACTATACCTGCAGGGAATCACAACTTTTCCCTCGCACTCTACTAGACTGTGGCCACTTGTGGCTTCAAGAATCCTCTCCACTTTCGAATTAAGATATAAAACACCTGCCTCCACACACCTAGGAAGATTAATGTGAATTACACCTTTAAGGAAAATAAAATGGATGAAACATATTAACAACTCGTATGACATAAGGAACAAATTCAGTGAATCTAACCTTTTGAGCAACTCCTCATGCAGTAAATGTCGACTAACTCTTCCATAAGCACGACCAATAAGAATAGGATCAGCATCATCAAGATATACAATGGTATCCCGCCATACATGTTCAATGCAGGCTTGAAGCCCAAGATCTGAAAAAAGAAAGTATAAGCATCATATCCCAAACATCAATTTTGCAGTGAAAAACTAATTTGAGTATCAGAAACCTCGAAACTAATAATGGCAGATACAGTGCTCATGCATATAATTAAAATAAAGTGAATCTTCAAGTATAATCATCTTATTTTTATTAAATTGTCACTCAGCCAAGGTTAGCTATTTCTCGATATCACCAAGTCTTCCTGTCGTGGGACCATATACCCGGTGACTTGTTTTTGGGACACTTCTGTAACTTCCGGTTATTCTTTATGACCACCTTTGTTCAGATTATTTTGCATTCTTGATCCATTTACTCATTTAGTTCTTGAAGAGAAATATGATAAGGTTTTCAACTCTCTGAACTACTAATATAAATCACAAATATTCAAATTTCCCTTGCATACACATTGTTTTGTGATTACTATCATAGTTTGTTTTCTATGACACTTTTTAATATTTATCATTTTACGAAGAGATTAAGATAAAGGATCAAATTATGCCTGAGAATTAACAATCTGTAGAAACCCCAAGTTGAACAAATTGCTAAAAGGGAAAATGTAACAAGTCCTATGAATCTAGCATTTGGTAAAAGGAAATCCAATGTGCTTCTCAGTAAATTATTATGGATGCTTTATTCTGTCTCCACTTATGAAAGGCCAAGCCGACATAATAGGCATTACGATGCAAGGAGCTTTACTTGGAGAAATAAAAGAAACATGTACATATAAAATCTGAGAAAGTCCCACATGAATATAACGGGCATTCAAGAATCGGTACATGAAACTTCAATGAATTCGAAAGAAATCTCCTAGTAATAAGCCAACATGCAAAATAGATGAAAAGACTCTTCATAAAAACAAAATAAGGATAACAACCTTTGAACTCGTCCTCCCAGACACCGTAGTTATTTGTGAAAGGAAGATCAGGCCCAACGAGACCCACGTTCAACCCCAATTTAGCTGACTCCGCAGCAAGAGCAAGACCAGCAGGACCACAGCCAATAACCACTAAATCCAGTACAGTTTGTCCATCTGATATTTGTCGCAACTGCAAGCTGAGATAGTATGATGAAACGAAACAAATTGCAAAATTTGCAGTATGATAGTTAGAAGCAATTGCCATACAAATACTGTATGATAATTCTGTAAGAAGCTTCTAAGGAAGATTGGACGCAGAGCGGTACCATCTACCCTACCCTACCACCAATAGGAGGCCGTCCTACACCGCCTGAAAAGGAACTGCAATGATCTTGAATAGGGATCCTACCAGCGATGAATAGAATTCCCATAAAAATACCACTAAATCGAGCACTAGTAATTCCGTATGCAATCAAAATCTTGGCATGACAGGTGTAGGAACTACTAAAGATACTAAAGAAACAATGACAACTACTACTAGTTCATCAACTAAGATATTCCCGAATACTTTACAAGATAGTTTGGAGCTTCTTCATTTCTTTCATATTATATAGTAAAAGCAGCGACTCTTAAGAATACTACTTCAAGTCAAAGATGAACAATCAATTTGACAGTTTTTTCGACATTTTGTTATCTCAACATTTTATTTTGACTTATCTTGAGCCGAGGGTCTCCCGTAAACAGCCGCTCTACCTACCAAGGTATAGGTAAGGTCTGTGTACACTCTACCCTCCCCAGACCCCACCTTGTGGTATTTCACTGGGTATGTTGTTGTTGTTGTTGTATTTTGACTTATCTTCACTGCTGTTATAATTTGATAAACATGTCTGAGGCTTTAAGAATTCAGTATTTCTTTTTGAATTCTCCACAAAATCTACGCAGAACCTTCATAAACTTGCATAGAACATGATATGGCCTTAAATTTATTTGAGTCCCCTCAATATTTATCCTCATTTTTTTTGTTTTCACTCAAAGAAAGAAAAGATGATTCTTTAAAGGATTCTATTTTTATACACTGACACTATAAATATTTTTCAGAAGCTAATCACATACTGCTTTCTTATACTATATAACCTATTAATGAAAGTATATGTATGTCCTAGAGACGATCTGTATTAGGACAGAATGTATTTTATACACATTCGTATTTTATTAATATTATGACATTTGCATTTGTTGAATTATTAGTTGATTGTTTATAATATTCTATAAATGCATCCCTAGAGTTTACGTGTTTATTAATGATGTGAGAATTAATGTTATAACGTAACTCTTAAATTACCTCGACTAATGATCATCGAAATTGGGATATCGATGATATGCGATACGTCGACATGTGGTCTGCATCATATCCTTAGGGGATGTAGTATGTCTCACTTGCTACGAGTTATGGAAACTCGTGATGGACACATGAATACTTGTTGAAGTATTGGTATACCCTGCTGATGCACTATTTGTTATATGTCTATAATGTCATCGGCATGTGGAGATAGAAGTCCTTAGACTTGAGGTCAATATCACACTGTTTACGGAGTAATGTACTTTGATCCTGTCCTAAGCTCAAATGCCTTATAGGTTGAGACGCGGCTTGTTTTGGGTACATTACGAAGTAGATTAAAGGTAGTATGTGAGTCAAGATTGGGATTCATTCCTTGAATATATATTCAAGTGAACACTCAGATACTCATATGGTATTAGGTTGACTAAGTCATTGGCCAATGCAATGGACCTGTCTGTGATATGGTCCTGTTGTCAACTAATATAGATGAGTTATAATGATCAAGCCATTCAGATAGACACTTGACAGATCTTAAGCTTGATTGAGTGTGTCATGAATGAAAGGATTCTATCTTCCCACATAGAGGTTCAGTTCACATATTTTGTGTAGCTAAACTTTACATATTGGGTTCGTCTTCCGGCGCAGTCTAGGAGTTCCGTGAAGATCCTAATGTAATTAGTGACGATATGTAAAGGCCTGAAGGGTAACACTAATTCAAATGTTCCATCGATTAAAGGATGTAATTAGAAGGAGATTAAATATATGTTCGGTTGATGACCGGGACATTAGAAATGGGAACAAGGCTGAAAATTGGGACAGGACCGCGGTGCCTTCGATTTAGGACCGCAGCGTCGAACGCAGCGTAGGTAACCGCGTGCAAGGCGCGGTTCGGCAAATCAATTTTAGTCAATCCAGGTTTTCCAGGCCTGGCCCATGGAAACCCTAAAGCCTCTATTCTTAATTATAAATAGACGACTTCATTCTCCCATTTGAATATACTAATTGCAAGAGACAAATCTCTTCTAAAGCTCTGTCGGAATCCCTAGCATTCTAGACTTAGCAATTACATCAAAGTTTCAGAAACTTGCAAATCGAGGGACGTTTGCGTGTGCACCCTCGGACTACACAAAGCCTCGAGATTCAACTGCTTGACGGATTGCTTCAAAATGTAAGTCTTCGCTCGAAGTATTATATTCTGCTTTGTGTTTATTTTACATTGCTTATCATACTTCAGTTTGACCGCTTATGTCGGGTTTGAAACATAAATTTTCAAATTCCGCTGCGTGTACGAACCCGACGTAAACACCTACAATTACAACTAGTTAAACTATACTAAAAATGTTTAAAGTTTCTTACACTATTAGGTTACTTAAACTAGATATGGATGGTATAAACAATTTTTACACTTGCCATTATATATGTTAAATACCTTTTCAAAGAGTTTAACTTCTATATATAGACAATCTAAAAGAATCTTTACACTACCAAGTCACCTAATAGATAACTACACTAACTGTCCAAATGAAATAGGATTAATAATCTGCAAATTAAGGCAGGCACGTTAAAATATACACATAGTATCTTGTCACATTCTCAATATACAACAACAACAATTACTACTGTATCTGAATCTCAAACAAGTTGGAGTCGGCTATATGAATCTTCACTTCTTTATTTAACCTCAACTCATGACATTATCATACCAAGTAAAAGTGGAAAATTAAGTTAAATACCTTTACGAATAGAGGTTAAGTTCCTTGTATTGACGACATAATTTTTTCTACACGATCAGGTCATGTATAAGCTAATTACACTTAAAATCTATAATAAGCATTGATTAGAAATTTGGTGAAAATGGTAACAAACCACCTATCACATGTTAGAATAAGAAAAAGAATTACACTGTCAGCGTATATAACCTAGGGGTGGCCAACAGGCCGGGCCGGGTCAGCCCGATCTCAACCCGGTTCCGCCCCGACACCGATCTAAAAAAATATACGGTACCGGGACTCAAACCGGGACGGGACATGGTCTCGTCCCGCTCAGACCCGGCCCGTCCCAGTCCCGCCCCGGTCCAGCCCCGAGCCCCTCTCCTTTGCACAAAATAGTTGTTGCACCAACGATCATTTTATATTTTGGCTGTTGTGCAACGGTCATTTTTGGCTTCCCCTACCCCTTAATATTTATTTTTAACCCCTAAGTTATTATATTTAGACTTTAACCCAATTTTTCCACTATAAATACCTCATTTTCTCTTCATCTTTCTCACAAATCTTCCTACAATCTCTTAATCTATCTTCTACAAATCTACATTGTCTACTAAATATTCAATTTTATTTATTTATTTGGGAGTGAAGTTCGGAACTAGCTTCAGGATCTTTCAGCGAGCAAAGTTTTAATTTTCAACCTCTCGATTACACGTCGGCGTTTGGTACATTCATACCTTAATTAAATTATTATTGTGTCTTTATTTTATTTAGCTCATTTAATTTCATTATCTTTAACTATTTATTAGCATAATTAAAATGAAAAGAATTAGCGGTATGTTTAAGGGTAAGGGTTCTTCTAGACCTAGTAGAGATAACATTGGCAGGGGTACTTCTTCTGGTATTTCTAGTCTTACTTCTAGACATGATGATTTTGTTGATACTGAATATTTTCCTGAAATAACATATGATTTAGACGAGGAGATATTTTTTGAAACTCAACAAGACTTTAATTTAGAAGATGATCTATATGACACACCCACTAATGTAGATGAAACACACACTAGTGAACCTCCAACTGGAACGCCTCCTATTCCCCCTAGTATGAGATGAGGTCCAGCAAAACGACCATTAAAATCAGATGCATGGAATTTTTCTGATAGGGACGTAGAGAATCAAGTAGCTATATGTAAAATTTGTAAAGATGTTTATAGATTTAAAACTGGAAAAGGTCAGTGTGGGGGGTTTAATGAGACACATTGCAAATGCTCACCCAACTAGGTATTCCCGATACGAGGCTGAAAAAGATGGTGCGCAAACGCCCTCTCCATCGGGACAAGGTTCACATACTGTGCCGGATCTAGTACAGGGTCAAATTAACCCTATGACGGAGGAATTGTAGGCCCTAAATACGATAAACATAGAGATAGGGAAGCATTATCAAAATTAGTTGTTGTGGAGGGTTTGCCTTTTTCATTTCCTTCATCTCTTGATTTTATTCATTTTATTAGAGAATATATAATACTGCTTTAAAGGTTTTTCTAGATCAACTGTTAAAAGAAATGTATTTAAATTTACACATGAATATCAACAGTATTTACATTATTCATTATATCATTTTAATGTCAAAGTGACTCTCACTTCTGATATAGGTCGTAGTACTAATGACCATGATTATTTAACGGTAACCTGTCATTTCTCTAGATTATAAATGGTCTATGAAAAAATATATTTTAGCGTATAGATATATAGATAGTAGGCACACTCGTAATTTTATTTCAAAAAATATTTATTTAGTTTGCGATTATTACGGAATACTGATAAAATTAGATAATGCATACATTAGATAATGCATACATTAGATAATGCATCTTCTAACAATTCTGCTATTACAGTTTTAAAAGATGCTTTAACTCCATCTTTTCCAAATAATTTTCATATAAAATGTGCGTGTCATATTTATAACTTAGTTGTAAAGGATTGTTTATTATTTTTTCAAGATATTCTTGATAAAATACAATTTGCTATAAACTTTATTTTTAAAAATAACAGAATACAACGAAAAAAAGATTATAAAAAAAACTTGTCACGATTGCCAACACCCACTAGGTGGAATTATTTATATGAACAACTACTTGTTGCTTATGAATATAAAAAACCTAACTTTATTTTTTAACGCCCATAATCAAAATTCAACTCATCTGATTGTAGATAATGATTGGGGAAAAAATCCAAACTTATTGTATTTCTAGAGAAAAAAATTCAAGCAACAAAAGAATTTTCTCATATATATTATCTTACTATTTCAACTATGTTGTTGTATATAGCTATAATATTTTTACTGCTTAGTAAATATGTGGAAAAACCAACTTATAAGGCAGCTATTAAAAATGTTTATCAAAATAAAAAAAAATTATTCCTACTCCTCCTATTTATATTATTGGTGATATATTAAATCCGACTATTAAAATAAATGGTTTTAAATCATTTATTGAAAATATTTATGAATGTATAGCTGTACTACCACCTCCAACTCCCAAAAATTTAATTAACCCACCATCTATTGAACAAACTAAAATTAAAGAAGAAGTGTTGTCTAGCATAGAACAATAATGCAAAAAAGTATATAGATATTACCAACAAAAAAGTGCTAGCAACCAACCGGCTTCCATATCATTTTCTTCTTCTTCAACACAGCCTCAAAAAAGACATGTTGTTTCTGCGGCTAGTATTCAAAGCCTCAAAAATAGAATGTGTGGTGGTAACACTACTAACAAAATTAGTGAGTTTGATGTTTTTGTTTTGCAGGGTGCTTTACCGTACGAAACAGTTCTCAATGAAGAAGGAAATGAAGACTTGCTGAAATACTGGAGGGTGAATGAGAAGACCTTTCCGACACTTTCAATGATGGCCCGAGATGTTTTGAACATTCAAGTGTCATCAACGGCGTCTGAAAGTGTTTTTTCTGCCGGCAGATTTCAAATTGGAGAGCACAAACACTCATTAGCCGGAGACAGCTTGGAGATTATACTATTATTCAGAGATTTGATACGAGCGGAGCAGAACCGAGAAGGTGTGGTCAACCGGAGATCAACGAAGAAGAAGACAAAAACTACAACGACATCTTATTTGAAGGTGGTGCAAGTGACGTGAAGCAATTTGACCAACAAATATCAATTCCAACCGAAGAACCATAAGACATTGTGAAAAAACTAGAAAAAAAAATCAAATTGGTAATTGAACAACACCACAAAGTTGCAATTTTGACAATTGTATATGTATTACCAAAAAATCAAATTTCTATTCAATAACATAAGAAGCACAAAAACAGTCTTGAGATGTTTTGTTTTTAATTTTATTACACTATTTTGTTCAATTATTGAGTTGTTTATATATATGTTATTTTTTAAAATTAAGTGCAAAAAAAAAAGTCCAGCCCCACCCCGGTCCCGATACCCTTTACGGACGGACCGGAACCGGGACGGGACAACGGCGAATCCCGCTAGTCCCGGCCCGTTGGCCACCCCTTATAACCTAAATTATTTACACATGGGAGATCAAGAAAATCACCTTATCAGAAAGCTTAGACTGCTGATCCATATCTTTATTCTGCTGCATTTGAACAAACACGAGTTCCGAACCACCAGCTTTTATATAATCCTCTTCATCAGCAAAACTTTCTTTATCAACTACTAAACTCTCACTTCCACTACTACTACTACTACACTTCACTTTCATATGTATAGGCCAAAAATCTTGCTTTTTTCTTGGCATAATTCTCCTCCCTCCTAATGATTTCAATCTCGGACATGTCAACATCGTCATTGCAGCAAAATTTCTAGCTCCAACACACTCCATTATTGATATTAAGTGTATATATATACTCTTTCTCTGGCTCCTTTGTTTTTTTTTTCTTCAAGATTGTTCAAAATATGACATATTCATTCTTTTGGATTAAAGGGTGTTTGAAAATTGAATTTTTTTGCAAGAATTGAAGATTAATTTGAAGTTGATTTTGTGAGTTTTGCTTGTTATTTTGGATGGACGAGGAGAAAACAGATAGCATATGTTATGGATAGGGAGGAGGCAAGTTTCCTGCTGACGTGTATAACTGTTATTTCTCGAGAGGCCACGTGGATGGATATGATTTGTTGATGTTATTTCATCCTGACAACAATTCAGACGCTTTATTTTATTTTATATCGAGATTCCTACCTTACGGGATTATTCCGAAGATAATAGTACCGATGATCAACATTACTATCAGTAAATTGCAGGTGTGTCTGAATGATCAGAGTTTGAGAACAGAGCAACTAATATAACCTACAAAATCATATTTCAAAAGAAATCAAATGCTTCCATCAGTATTCGAACTCACACTGAATGCCTCTAGCTGGATTTTAAATTTACTTACTTCCTCATTCAGCTATGCCCGGCGACTTTACCCTCCTTTGTGTTTGATTCTTTAAATTTCTCTAGAATTAGCATTTGTTTAAAACAAAACCAATGACCTTCTTTCATACGTTATACCAATATTTGTAACGGAGATAAAATCCTTTTACGAAAGACATATGCTGAATTTCACATATTTTAAGGATATATTTGGCCCCTATCAATTAATTAGGATAATTAGGAGCTTTAGTTAATTTAAAAATATATTTGGACCAATATTGAACTGTAAAGAAATATTATATTTAACTAAATTACTAATGAATAACATATTATAATTGCATAATTTGAATAATTCAAAAGACGTACATTTGCAGACACCTTGAAAGTCTACGTAGATATCTATCATAAACTTGATGCATTAAATGCACGTTGTACAATTGTAACGCGTTAGTCTGTCACTTCTAATCCATGTGTCACTGGTTGGCATGTTAGTTACGCATTGGATTAGGGCTGTTATCGGTCCGATTCTCAGTCCGGATTGATAAGATTTTCCGGATCGGGTCCGGAGCCCTGATTATTATTATTACTATTTTAAAAAATTGAATTTTCAATACTGAAATTGACATTTTCGGACACATTACCACGAAATTTGGACGTTGAAATCTATTGTATATCGCTAGATATTTAGCGAAGAAAAGAAAAAATTAGTAATGATTTGGGAAAAAAGTGAAATTAATTGGCAAGACGGACGTATATGGAGAAATCGGTTGCGCCAAACCGCCTACGGCGTTTGGTCCGGTCCCGTCTCGAAAAAATACGCGAAATAAAAAAAAAGTAAAAAGGACGTCCGAGCGCAGAGTTATGACCATTTAAAGTTACATCAATTTACAACTACTTTCTTTTCTCCCCCTATATTTTATGTCAATGCTTCACATTAAAACATAAAGTCTAGATCACATATATTCTTAAAATATGTAAAATATTCCAACATTAGTGAATATTGCAATTAAATATAATTAGGGCTGGTTGGGGGTGGTCGGGGGTTATAATTACCGGGTATATTATCGGGTTACCGGACCGGCTTTTTGGCAGAAATAGCGTCGCGGCGCCGGAACAGGGAAAAATGATCGTGCTCAATGTCATGGCGTTGGGAGCGGCCACGCCCAAAACTTCGCAGAGGTCCGACAGAAATCGTGGCGCGACGCGGCAGCCGCGCTACGGCCCAACGGTAATTTTCTGGAAAGGCTGAAAAGTTGTATCTGTTCGGACCAGTCGCAACCTTTAGTATGAAAGATTGTAAATGGTCGAAAATATTGCTTTAAAAGGAGCTTGATCACTTGGTGTAATAGACACGAACAACACAATACAATCAATCATTTTATTAATGATCTAAGATTGTTGCTTCTCCATTTTCTTCTTCCCAAAAAGATATTTCAACATAAAGTAAATTCGTCAGGGTCTAGTTCTTGTGCAAGAACTCAAACCAGATAGTTGTATCATCTAGATAGACGTCCGTAAAAGTACTGCATAAGTGGGGGCGAATTTCTGTCTTAGGACACTACTGAAGCAGACTTCTATCAATATCAAGTTAGTGTTTGTTGTTCAATTTAAAGTATTTCTTATTGTTGATTTCAATTTCAATAAAGTTATTATTATATTATTGTGTTTATTCATTGATGGTACCTGACACTAACAGCTTTCAACTGCTGAAGTAGTAAGCTAAGTCTCCTTTGCTTGGGGCCTCGGTCAACAATTGCTTCAATTCATATTGCCACCAGTAAGTTTCTGAAAAGGAATTCCTGGTGTTGTACTTATCTCAATGTAACACAAGGGAACTGAACAGAATTGTTGCTTTGTAAAATCATATCTTTCTATTAACATTAGAGAAATGTATATCATTCTTGGTTGAGGTAAATGTAATAGCTCAAAATAGGAAGTGTCGCAAAGGTTAACCTTGATGTGAGTCTTCAAAATTTCCCTAGATCTTATGTCACATGCATAATGGTCGATATTATAGTATACACATTCACTTATAGTCAGACATGTTTATTATATGGGCGTGCATGTTGTTGCTACTACTCTCTTCCATCATAAATTGGTGAACATACCGGCTTATGAAAGACTTGTAAATCAACAGAATAACACGATGGAATCCAAATTTAATATGTTTTGTGTGGTCTGTTGAGCCCGAGGCACGCTATACAACTTTATAAAACATGTTTTTGCTATATGGGGGGGGGGGGGGGCACAAAATAAAGTTTCTCAACCTTGGAAGTACCATCATTACCATTGACATGACCAAAATAGATAAAACCAATGGTAGTCGACTGGAATAATAACTCATAGAGAACTCAAAACTAATTCCACGTTAGGAAAAACAATAGGTCGAAGAAAATAACTTCAGAAATTTATGTTTATGTAATGGAAGACTTGAGATCCAATTCATTTAACGAGTCAAGAATGCGACTAGAAAATTTCACTTATGTTGCTAGTGGAACTCATGTCAACCAAAGTGGAATTCACAACCTCAGATGCAACAGTACTAATTTATATGTGTCTAACAACAACCAGAATATGGAGATGTTCAAAGAAGTAAAATTCAAGAAATCAAAGTCAACAAATGGGTCAACTTCAAAGAAGTGGAGCTTCATTGACCCAGAGTTGCAGAGGAAAAAGAGGGTGGCCAGTTATAAGACTTACACAGTTGAAGGAAAGGTAAAAGGTTCGATTAAAAAGAGCTTTCATTGGATTAAGGAGAAGTGCACACAAGTAATCTCTAGGTGGAGGTAATCAGACTATATTTGAGTTGATACTAAAAAAAGTTTAATGAAAAGCCGACCTTGTTTTTTTTTATTAGTGTGACGAGGTAAGACCTTAAGTAATGAATTAATTAAGTTACATCTATATTATGAAAAAAGAGTTGTTCTAGCTTTAGCGCACACCCTTTTTTCTATTAGGGAAGTCACTCTCTCTGATTCATGATTGGTCCTTCCTGGATCTGGATCAAGGTATACCGGAGACTTTGTCCTTGAATTCATATGTTTTGCATTTCATTTGGGGGGAAAACTTGTGAAAGTTAGATATTATGAGTATTTTGATATTACATTTTAAGTTCAAACAGAAGTTTAGTATTTGCAAATTACTCATAGCCAATCTATTATGTACAATTTACTAGTGAATCTGGATATCAGTGACTTAATGACTTTGATGAGTGTGATTGAGTAAGATTTCACACAGTTGCTCACAATTGGGTGATTTAGTTCCGTAAATTAATCCGACAAGGTAATGAAAATTAAGAGCCATTATTGTTCAAGAATTAAACCAAGAATAGGAAAAACTCTGCCATATGAGTACGGGGTGAATTTATGTAGAAGATATGGATCACGTGAACTCATGATCAACGGACTAAACTCGATATATTAGATGTAAATTATGTGTATAATTGTTGTTCAAGAATTAAACCAAGAATAGGAAAACCTCTGCCATATGAGTACTGGGGTGAATTTATGTAGAAAAAATGTGTCACGTGAACTCAAGATCACCGAACTAAACTCGATATATTATGTGTATAATTCTTAAAATATATTTAATATTAACTGAAGGAGCTCATAATTAAATGAGCATGAGTGATGGACTGGTTTGGTATTGTATTTAACTCCTTAAAGTGGAGTGATCGAACTCAACTTGTTGCTTTAGATTTTTCTTTTTAGTACATATCAAATACCTCCATATCGTGCGGAGCAGTTTGAGGAGAATTTGATGCTTGACTTGCATCTCGTTCAAAGTTATTAAGTCAAAATAGCAAGAAAAAAAAGAGGATGAGATCTCGACTAGATTGGTCCACGTTTTGACTGGAACTATCCTATGTGAGATAAAAAATGGAAAATGTTGTCCAGGGTAGGTAGGAATCATTGTTAGGACTGAAGAATTTTAAGGGCTAACACGATGTATAGAGTTTGATACATGACCGGTATTGAAAAATCGGAAGGAGAAATGTTACAAGTTTTGAATGAAAATCCTGGTAAGCGGCAACATTACTTTAATTGTTTAAGGTAGCGAAATTTCTTGTCGAGAATTTAAGAGGTAGAATTGAGTATTAAAATGATATGCATCTGAATAGAGCGGATATCGGATATAGAACAAGAATTCATATAATCGACTTCAACTAGTTTGAAATAAAGCACGATTGATGCATTGATTTTTAGGTTGATTGATTGGGACTAACGATGCAGCCATAAAATGAAAGTAAAAAAGAAAAGGGTTCTTTTAGTATCTGGTACATTCCATGGTGTTTAGCTTAGACCAGGAAGAAAGAAAATTCAACAGTCAACTTTTGGTCAAAATTTTAGGGTGCGTTTGGTTCGGGATAAACAGGAAAGGGAAAGAGAATTGAGGAATGAAATTTCCTTTGTTGTTGTTTGTTTGGCCTTATTTTTTCATTTCTTTTACCCCTTTTCCACTTTCATTCCATTTCCTTAATTCTCCCAACCCCACTAGGTATTTGGATTCCATTTCCCTAACCCGGACCACCCCGGACCTCCGACCCCGGACTCCGGACCCCGAAACCCGAACCACCCATAACCAAACATGTAGGGACAATCAGGTAATTCATTTCCTTTCCATTTCATTCCCTTACTGGACCCCGAACCAAACGCACCCTTAGAGTAAATGAAAATCAACAAACTGATCGGAAAGAAAAGAATAACGAAAAAGGGTCGAAACTGCCCCTGAACTATTGGAAATATGATAAAAATGTCCTCCGTTTGATTTTTGGAGCAAATTCACCCTTGGTGTTAGCAAACTGGTCTAATTATGCCCCTATCTCGTTAACGAGCATATCCTCCTTCAACCTTTAGTTGAGAATTAAATTGAGTAATTTGTTTTGTTTCTTATTTATGTGAGTATTGTGAGTACAACAATTGTTAGGAACGGAAGTAAGTAATTATTACAAAGATTTGCAAACTGAAAACAAGAACAAATACAAGAGTTTGCTGAGTCGAGCGATATTCACTATGTCCTTAAAACAATATTGCCCCATATATATCCTTTTACGGTAATGGGCAACTGTCTCCCAAGATAAAACAACAACTAACAAATGAGCAAAGGAAACTTAAGTATTTACTAGAAGAAGAACTTTGAGTGTGTGAAACAATGCTTAGAGAAGAAGAAGTTCAGAAAATCTGAGTGTGTTCTTCTAGTTGAGCCAAGTCCTTAATTTATAGTGCTAGGAAGATGACCTCTCAACTAGCCAACTAAAGACCTTCAATAGCCATGTAATGACACTTATTGAGAGGTTACAATCAGCCAAATAATGACTGAATTCATGTGTCAAGTAATGGAGATTCAATGCTCCAAAATCAGCCCAAGATTCAGAAACTTTCAGCTTCCCGCCGACCTTTCTGCCTCTGAAGCGCCGCGACTCAGCTGAACTAGCGTCGCGGCACCAGTAACCAATATAAGAATTAGCGTCGCGGCGCTCCGGCGCCGCGGCTCCACGGTCCTTTCCGACTCGTTTTATCTTACACGGCTCACACTTCTTCTTTCATTTACCAACGTGGATCCTTGTCATTTGGCCAATAACTTATGTCTCGAACATTCTAATTATTCATCAATATATCTTTCACTAATGAAATTTACAATATTTGACACTACGAATGCACGTGTGTGGAAACGACGTTTCCAACATGCGGGGCCTCAATTGTCTGAGTCATAAATAACGGAATAAACTTAATTTTCACATGTTTAGTAAATTTCCAACAATCCCCTCTTGAAAGAGATTTTGGCGCACTCACAAGGTGTCTTTCCAGCAATCTTTCGGCGGACCGTTGTTGTATCTGGATAGGTATCCTTAGCTTTGAACCTTCCATAATTGAATACCGTCAGACTTACTTACTGCGCGGTGAACGTGATGTCTTGAACCGTCAGTTTTTAGTGTAAGCCAAGTCAACGGTACCAACACAACATATTTCCTTACTTTGTTCTTCTTTAATGTTTTGTCTGTTGTGGCCGTGGACACTTCTTGGATTCTTAAGTGCGTTCATTTGAGGTGGTCTGTCCTCGCACTTAAATAGGTAGTCTCCTACAAGGTATCCTGTTATACCCCACTTCATAAGTGTTAGGAACCATTAAAAGTTTCCCCAAACCTAAACTCAACCGTTGAGGTTCATTAAAGGATTTGGAAACTTAACCTCTACCCACACTGCAGATAGCACTTAATGTTTATTGCGGGAATGGCCTTGGGTTTACGTTCCTTACGAAAATCATAACCCGAAGTGCTCTTACTTCCATCGAAGCGCTCAACTGAATTTTTACGGCTTAGTTTTCCCATTGAACCTAATTCCTGAGATCTCCAGTCATTAAGGTTGGATTTCTACCGTATCAGTCCTTATTGATTGAGTTTTAAGCCCACTCCCATACACAGACAGAATATATGATCTCTGAGTATGCTCTTAGTTAAAGGGTCTGTTATGTTCTCTTTGATTTTACATAATCAATGTAAATAATACCCGTGGTGATCTGCTGCCTAACGGTCTTACGTCTCCGTCGAATATAACGAGATTTGTCGTTATACATAGAACTCTGTTCCCTTCTCAGAGACGATTGTTTGTCGTAGTGGATCATTACAGAAGGTACGGGTTTATCCCAACACGGGACATCATCTAAAAAGTCATGAAGTCACTCAGCTTCTTCTTCCGCTCTGTCTAAAGTAATAAACTTTGATTCCATCGTGGATCGGGCGATGCAAATTTTCTTAAAGGATTTCCAAGACACAACCCCACCACCAATTGTAAATATATATTCACTGGTGGACTTGGTGTTTTCTATATCAGATATCCAGTTTGCATCACTGTACCCCTCTAGTACAGCTGGATATCTCGAATAATGCAACTTGTAATTTAGCGTGTATTTTAGGTACCGTAGTACCATTTCCAACGTTTTCCAATGATCATCACTTGGATTACGGGTAAACCTAGCCAACTTATTGACTGCATAAGTGATATCAGGTCGAGTGCAGTTTGTTATGTACATCAAACTACCAATTTCCTGCGCATATCGCTCCTGGTATACGAGTGCACCACGATTTTTATCAATCTTTTGATTCATATCCAGTGGTGACATTATCGGCGAACTGTCGAACATCTCAAACTTTCTCAACAAATCCTCGATGTAGTGAGACTGAGATAAGACCAGTCCGCCAGACGTCTTAGAGATCTTGATCCCTAAGATGACATTTGCAATACTCATATCCTTCATGTCGAAACATTGTTTCAACATGTTCTTAGTCTCTAGGACCAACCTAAGACTACTCCATGTGATCAACATGTCATCTACGTAAAGACATATCATGACGAACGAGTCAGTATTACTTTTTATGTATACACATTTGTCACCCTCATTAATGACGAAACTCTTTGATAGTAGAGTACTATCAAATTTTTCGTGTCATTGCCTCGGTCCTATTTCAGTCCGTACAGAGATTTGACAAGCCGATAGACTTTCTTCTCTTGCCCTGAAAATACATACCCCTCGGATTGGTCCATATAGATTTCTTCTTCCAAATCACCATTTAGGAAGGTTGTCTTGGCATCCATTTGATCCATAAATGAATTGTTTTGCTCCAGTCATCTTTCTTAGCACTTACAACAAAATATTGTCTTAATATTATGAGTATTGTGAGTACAACAATTGCTAGGAACGGGAAGTAAGTAACTATTACAAAGATTTGCAAACTGAAAAGAAGAACAAATACAAGGGTTTGCTGAGTCGAGTGATATTCACTATGTCCTTAATAAAATATTACCCCGTATATATCCTTTTACGGTAATGGGCAACTGTCTCCCAAGATAAAACAGCAACTAAGAAATGAGCAAAGGAAACTCAAGTGTTTACTAGAAGAAGAACCTTGAGTGTGTGAAAGAATGTTTAGAGAAGAATAAGTTCAGAAAATCTGAGTGTGTTCTTCTAGTTGAGCCAAGTCCTCAATTTATAGTGCTAGGAAGATGACCTCTCAACTAGCCAACTAATGACCTTCAATAACCATGTAATGACACTTATTGAGAGGTTACAATCATCCAAATAATGGCTGAATTCATGTGTCATGTAATGGAGATTCAATGCTTCAAAACCAGCCCAAGAATCAGAAACTTTTCGACTTTCCGACCTTCTCGCCTCAGGCGTCGCGACTTTCAGTAACGATAGAAGAATTAGGCGTTGCGCTCGACATGTTAGCGACTGCGACCATGCCTCATGGTCCTTTCCGACTCGTTTCATCTTACACGTCGCACACTTCTTCCTTCATTTACCAACGTGAAATCCTTGTCATTTGGCCAATAATCGTCCATCATTTTATGTCTCGAACATTCTAATTATGCACCAATATCTCTTTCACTAATGAAATTTACGATACTTGGCACTACGAATGCACGTGTATGAAAATGACGTTTCCGACATGCGAGGCCCAAATTATCCGAGTCATAAATAACGGGATAAACTTAATTTCCACATGTTTAGTAAATTTCTAACAATTTATGCTTAAAGGGAGATAATTGCAAGATTGGACATTGAAACTTTGCTACTTATAAAGAGCTATCAACTCAACTTCAATTCATTGGAGCAAAAATATGAAAAAAATTGATAAATGTTAATCAAAGCCCAGCCTTCAATTTACAAATGAGGCAAAACTTTGAAAAAGATCGATGATTAGGCTAAATGAAACATCGTGTACAAATAGAACAACATGAATGAACGAATAAATAACGATTCTAGTTAGTTTGTTACATCTACTTCAGCTGTTGCAAATGTAAAATGTTTCTTTTGTTAGTTGCTGAAATAGGTGTCCTTGGACTAGGTATTCCCATATATGCAATCCTAGGAGAAAGACGAATATTCGGGCTTGGCCTTGGTGAAGGGATCGGGCCATACATGTTGAAACCTCCGTTAGCAACCCGAGGTGACAAGTTAACTTGTTCGAGTGCTCGGAATTGTAGTTCTGTCGGGTAGTCCCTAACACAGCCAATGCGTGGTCCGTTTCCTGTTGACCATTTACGAGACAAACGTTTAGCAAAGCTAAATGATGATTGTGTCTTGTTGTTATCGGTTGTGACTGATGCGTTCTCCTCTGTTTGATCATTTGCATCAAAAGTGTTTCTCTTTGGTGATTCTTTAGCAACAGAAAGATTCGACCCCTCGTTGTTAACTCTAAACAAATGCTCATCGTCGTCAACAGAACATCTCTGGGGGAAAAATGAATTTTTGTTAGCAATGTATTTTTCTTGGACATTTCACTATAACTTTTTAGGCCATGAAGATGCATGTTCAAGATATAAATTGCCTAAGAATGGTGAAATATAGTACTTCTTTTGCCATGTCAGCTTTTGTGTTCACTAGGTATTGACCCTAGTTGAGGTGCTAAAATGAAAACTGGAGCCAAGTTTGAGGGGTCGTCTATGTATTTAGCCACATAAATTTGAACAATTACCTTAACATTTGTAAGATCTACACTATGCTCCTCGAGGAAACTAATGAATTCCCTGAAGTTCTCTTCTGTGGGGTGATAGTGTCCACTGTATGGCCAAATAGCCTGCAAATAACACAGACAAAATAAGTAAACGAATCCCGAAAATCCACAAATATGCAGATATTTATCAGTGTATATATATAGAAGATCAATCGATAATTACCTTCAAAATACCACCATGAGCGACAAATCGTCGTCCAGCAGCAGTGGTGGCACCACCCGATAGAAAACTTGAATGTTGAAACACACCTTTCTTCTTTTTTCCTACATATAATGTTCTTGTTGTGCTAAGAACAAAAATCCACTTTGAACCCTCTACTGTCTCCACAAAGACACCACTTTGTTTATAGACGAGTTTTCCGTTCTGAATAACTACTTCATACGATTCGCGTTCTTTCTGAAATAGTAAAAAAGAGAACAGGTTTAGTTTATAGAAACTATATAGACATTAGATTCGACATGTTTAGTAAATTTCTAACAATTTATGCTTAAAGGGAGATAATTGCAAGATTGGACATTGAAACTTTGCTACTTATAAAGAGCTATCAACTCAACTTCAATTCATTGGAGCAAAAATATGAAAAAAATTGATAAATGTTAATCAAAGCCCAGCCTTCAATTTACAAATGAGGCAAAACTTTGAAAAAGATCGATGATTAGGCTAAATGAAACATCGTGTACAAATAGAACAACATGAATGAACGAATAAATAACGATTCTAGTTAGTTTGTTACATCTACTTCAGCTGTTGCAAATGTAAAATGTTTCTTTTGTTAGTTGCTGAAATAGGTGTCCTTGGACTAGGTATTCCCATATATGCAATCCTAGGAGAAAGACGAATATTCGGGCTTGGCCTTGGTGAAGGGATCGGGCCATACATGTTGAAACCTCCGTTAGCAACCCGAGGTGACAAGTTAACTTGTTCGAGTGCTCGGAATTGTAGTTCTGTCGGGTAGTCCCTAACACAGCCAATGCGTGGTCCGTTTCCTGTTGACCATTTACGAGACAAACGTTTAGCAAAGCTAAATGATGATTGTGTCTTGTTGTTATCGGTTGTGACTGATGCGTTCTCCTCTGTTTGATCATTTGCATCAAAAGTGTTTCTCTTTGGTGATTCTTTAGCAACAGAAAGATTCGACCCCTCGTTGTTAACTCTAAACAAATGCTCATCGTCGTCAACAGAACATCTCTGGGGGGAAAATGAATTTTTGTTAGCAATGTATTTTTCTTGGACATTTCACTATAACTTTTTAGGCCATGAAGATGCATGTTCAAGACATAAATTGCCTAAGAATGGTGAAATATAGTACTTCTTTTGCCATGTCAGCTTTTGTGTTCACTAGGTATTGACCCTAGTTGAGGTGCTAAAATGAAAACTGGAGCCAAGTTTGAGGGGTCGTCTATGTATTTAGCCACATAAATTTGAACAATTACCTTAACATTTGTAAGATCTACGCTATGCTCCTCGAGGAAACTAATGAATTCCCTGAAGTTCTCTTCTGTGGGGTGATAGTGTCCACTGTATGGCCAAATAGCCTGCAAATAACACAGACAAAATAAGTAAACGAATCCCGAAAATCCACAAATATGCAGATATTTATCAGTGTATATATATAGAAGATCAATCGATAATTACCTTCAAAATACCACCATGAGCGACAAATCGTCCAGCAGCAGTGGTGGCACCACCCGATAGAAAACTTGAATGTTGAAACACACCTTTCTTCTTTTTTCCTACATATAATGTTCTTGTTGTGCTAAGAACAAAAATCCACTTTGAACCCTCTACTGTCTCCACAAAGACACCACTTTGTTTATAGACGAGTTTTCCGTTCTGAATAACTACTTCATACGATTCGCGTTCTTTCTGAAATAGTAAAAAAGAGAACAGGTTTAGTTTATAGAAACTATATAGACATTAGATTCGACATGTTGTAAAGCTTTTCTCGTCATTTTTATGGTAACAATTGCAGGATCTGGACTTACCGGTCCAAGATATTTGATGCATTGATGCTGCAGATTGGTCCTCGGACACTTCTCAAGATTTATTTCTTTCCCATCTCCAACATCCAACCTTAAAAAAAAACATCAACAATGTAACAAGACGTCAGTTCGAACATATTTCAACTTAATGGATATACTTACTAAACGTATTTATTCATATAATACAGGTTCAAAATCTTTGAACGAACACTCACCAGTAGAAGAAAGGTTGAGAGCTTTCACTTTCGAACCATATATCATAGTAGAAGTGTAAATTGTGCCCATATCGGTGTCGTGGATCAATCTACACAGCATTAGAAGAAATAAACAATCAGTTTCATGATCAGAAAATGACTTACAGAAATAATTTAAGATGTCAAAAAAATTTCAAGAACTTACAGCTTCTAGCCAATGCTGTAGAGCAAGTTTTTGAGCCTTTTCATCTTTTGACAATCCTTTACCAACTTTGGCGGCTCGTGTACGCGCTCTAGCCCACCGCGATACAGCAGTTTCCGGTTTCTCCACATTAAAGAAAGACACAGAACTCCTTTTGAGAGCAGCAAAATCCAAAGCCTTCCACCTACACACATATATAACACAGCCACTTTAATAACCAAACAATATAACAGAGACAATAATCACTACTAAAAAACCAGAAATTAGCGACGGACAAATTATGTAGCTAAACAACAAAATCCCCCTTGCTAATCCTATTTAGCGATGAATTATCAAAAAGAATTGTTAGCTACGAGTAATTTAGCGATGGATTATCAATGAAGTTCGTAACTAATTCCACATATAATTTATTTTCAAAAAGTTAAGACCACATACCATAGTTCTTCAACAACAACAGCACAATCTGCAAGATTTCTTCTTGTCCTATAACTCTTATACACTTTCTGAAGCTTGACAGCAGCAGCATCGAGTTCGCTAACAGGTCGTGGAGAAAACAAAATCGAAGGCTCGGGTAATGAAGCTATTTCTTTCTTCGGTTCATTCCATTCTGATAAATTTAAGCCTTGAACCAAATTCTTGAATGATAGAGTTGTCTCTAACATCAGTTTCTTTGGTTCACAGTTCCTCAAATTTATAGAATTCTTCCTCATCATCTTATCGATCCCATTATTCGATTGGATTATAGTTTCCACGTGTGTTCCTTTAAAACTATTCGATCGAACAGTCATCTCCCAAGTTTTTTAGCAAGATACTAAAGATCTTTTTAACCTGCAAATTTGTAAGACAAATCCATTAAGCCAAAGTTATCAAAGAATGAACTAAAAATAGAAAACTATTACTAGAAAATATAACTAAATCATCATCTACATATGCAGAAATTTCCATTATTTCGAGTTTTTGAGCTAAATTATCAAACTTTTTGTCAAAAATAAAGTAGCCTTCTATAAAAAATTTAACTAAAGTTCATCATAGGTTCCAGAATTTAAACTTAGCAAGTTCAACCTTTGAGATTTTTAGCATTGCACTCAGTTAAAATTATGGGTTCAATATATATTTGTTAAAACTTTCGTAAATTCTTACATATATAGTTATACTCCGTATCAAAAATTATGGGTTCAGATGAACCGATAACCTAAAGGCTGTGAGGAACTAGTATTTTCGACACAAAACATAGATATATGTGGAAAAAACCATTAAAGTTTTTCTCTTCCAAGCTCAACTTAGAAGCAAAAACCTCAACAATTTCAAATTCTTGAGCTAAGTCAAATCTTAGCCTGCTATGCAAAACATTGATCTAAATCCAATCCAAATACGGGAAAAACTAAAGTATTTCAACACGAAATATAACTATATATGTATGAAAAACACTGAAAATTCAACAAGTATTATATTTTGAACCAACAATTTCAAGAAACACAACGTGTTTAGTGCTAAGAACCTTAAAACTCGAACACAAAGCCCTATGTCCTAAAATAACATCAAATTAACAAAGAAAGACTGGAAAAAGTTACCTCAAATATCTCAAAGTTGTAAAGAGAAAAATACCAACTTATTTTTTTTTCAACTGAACCACAAAGATGTTTTTGAATATGATGACTACCCCTTTGTGTATACTTATATATACAAATGAAAAAAAGATTAAAGCGTGGATTTGCAGAAAAAATGAGTCAAAGAGTTCGTCTAACTTTGGAATAGCACGTGGAATGGAAAATGTACAGTGAATTGCAGACAGCTAGCTAAGTTTACTGATAATTTTCTTAAATGTGAAATGGAAATTTTTTTGGATCAATATTATTTCCGTCATTTTCTTATTTTTTTATTTTAGTATTTATATGTTTCTTATTCTTATTTTTCTAGTATTATTTATTATCTCATCTGCTTTAATTTTTTTGTTATCCTCGTGTTGTTTCTGTTTTACTTAAGTCGATGGTCTATCCCTCCTCACACCCTATTCATGGGATTAGTTGTGGTTGTTGTCAATGGAAAAATTGGAAAAGAAAAACAATAAAGGTTTTTGTCCTTCTTTGTACGACAAGAAAATCAGAATATATATTGGAATTTTATGTGGTCAAGGAAAGTAAGCTTTCTATGTGGCTATTTCCATGAAAAATCACATTGAGAAAATATGGGTTACTTGTTAACTTTTTGGATTTTACTTCTAAGTCCAAAAGTCAACTACTAGATCAAGGTATGGTTGAATTATCGGAATTATTTCGCTTTTAATCAGAAGGCTCGGGTTTTAATTATTTGAATGAAAAATCTTTAGAGGTGAATTTTAACTCATTGGACTAGCGGGATAATAACTTTTTAAGAGCCTCAATTACACTAGCTAAACTTTAGTACATTATTCTATAATGAAATTATAAACTCCAGAAATGACTGTTTTTATATGAGCAAAAAAGTGGTTATTCATGAACTTTTTTAATATACTATAAATTCTCTTTATAATCGAGTCGTTTGTTCAGATATTTTTTATTATTATCGCAAAATATTGCTATAGCAAATATAAAATATTATTTTTTAAAAACTTACTCATATAATAAAATATTATACCAAGGATGAACTTTGACTTTTTTTATGACTTATTTTAAAGTAGTAGTAGTTGTTGAACTTTAATTGAAAATGTTGTTTCTTTTAGTGTTCATTTAATGTTCAATTGGGGAGTTGGTTGCAAAAATAAATGAAGTGGAAACTAGTATTTTTTCCAATTATCCCCCTTTAAAGGTGGATCTCACACCCCGGTCCGACAGGATTGTGAAGGAGTTAATCATGGTAACTCAACTGGTTTCAAAGGTTAGACCATTACCACGCTGCGCACAAGGGGCCCTCCTTTATTTCAAGAAGTAACCCACACTCTGCCGCTGGCGGGATTCGATCTTGGTCATTTTTCCAATTAGGAAACTAGTATTTTTATAGTACGGTTTGGTGGAGTATTTATTTTAAATAATTGTGGTGTTCGTGGCAAGATTGCTCAGCTCGACTAATTCTACAAGGGTTTTATCGGAAAACTTTGTCTCAAGGCTTCTTCGTCATATGGAAAGTAAATACCTAATGATTTTGTCTCCGCAATTGAACTTGAAATCATGTAATTCTTGATTAATTTTATTAATCACTAGACCACATGCTTATGTGTTATATAAGCAGGATTTTCATGTAATTACTTTTTTCATGAACCACACTGGTAATTTTTTTTTTATAACTATCTCGTATTCATATTTTAATAAAATCTGGCTAGTTCATATAAAAAGAAAACGCACCCTACTATGATTTTTCCATTTACATAGTTTAAACCTCTGCACCTCTACCTCTAATTAAGAGTGAAGAGTTATATTCATCCCACCACACCTTTTGATATGATAGTCGGTAAGTGATATCTAGTCTTGCTTAATAAAAAATATTCAAAATTAAGGTAAAAATAATAGATTAGATTTAGTCTCAATTCGTATTGTTTCATGCATGCAGCATGCAATGCATACATACCCTCTCTATGTCCCATATGAATTTTGTAATTATTTTATATTAATATGGTAAAAAAATATCTCAAAATATTGATCAAAATTTATATAGTTTGACTTTTGCAAAAAATAAAGTAGACAAGTAATATGAGAGGGAGGGAGTAATAAATTAATCTTATTGATGATAATTTTATAGGTTTGACCCGCCGCGGATCTCTTGTGTTCAAAGTTGTTCAGTTGAATAACCGTGCTTTTTTTTCAGTGTTATTTTTCGATTTTGAACAAGCACAGTATCATCATTCCCTTATACAATATTGTGAATTTTTTTTCGAACAACCTTCCTTGCGCACGTAGATTCGCCCTGGATTTGACACTTTGACTTACTTTTATTTTAAAGTGGTCTTCTTCTTTTTTAGTGTTCTTTTAATGTGCAATTGGTGGGGGAGGCGAGTTGGTTGCAAAATAAATGGAAATAAGTACTTATGGTACGGTTTGGTGGAAAATCCAATTGTTCTGGTCTGACAATGTATGTGATTTAGGATCTGTTTGGTCAAGTTTTTGAAAAAGTGTTTCTGTTTCTTAAAAATAGTTCTGCAGAAATTGTTTCTAGAGAATCTGTTAGGGTGTTTGACCTATAATTATAGAAGTAGTTCTGAGAAACAGAAACAGTTTCTTGTTTGACCCACATTTATGCAAATTTACTAGAATATTCTTTTTAATAAATTTAAACTATTTAAAATAATCTTTTCTATCCTATGTTTCTAAAAAATAGTATATCTTTACACTTTAATAAAAAAAAAAAAAATTATTTAATTGCAACATTTAATCAAAAAATAATATTATATTATACATAAGAAATGTAACGATAATATGATAGTCAATGACTCAAATATGTCCAACCCTACCCCCGCCCCATCCTCAAATTTCTATGTCATATTTTTTTTACTTTTATAAAAATATGAAATTTTTTCTTCCCGCCCTACCCCACCCCACCCCCCTATCCCATCCTCAAATTTTTATTTCATATTTTTTGTTACTTTTATAAAAAAAATGATTGAAAATATGAAATTTTCCTTACCTCCCCTCTCCCCCCCTCCCGTCCACCTACATTCTCAAATTTTTATTTTATATTATTTTACTTTTATAAACAATTTATTAAAAATAAGAATTTTTCTTCCCTTACCCCTACCCACTCCATCCTCAAATTTCTATTTCATATTTTTTGTTACTTTTATAAAAAATGATTGAAAATATGAAAAAATTCTCCCCTCCACCTCCGCACCTACCACATTCTCAAATTTTTTACTTTTATAAAAAATATGAATTTTTTTCTTACCATCTCCCCCGCCCTACCCCCACCCCACCATTTACCTACCATCCTCAAATTTTTATTTCATATTTTTTTTTAATTTTATAAAAAAAATGATTGAATATATGAATTTTTCTTACCCCTCCCCCTCCTTGCACCCTACCCCATTCTCAAATTTCTATTTTATATTTTTTTTACTTTTATAAACAATTTATAAACAAATATGAATTTTTTTCTTACCCCACCCCATTGCCCTACCTCATCCTCAAATTTCTATTTCCGTCCTACCCTATTCTCAAATTTCTATTTTATATGGGGATATTATATGAGATTAAAAAGAATTTTATGAAAAGAAATAGGTAAATGGGTCCATTTTTTTTTATTTAATGAGCAAAAAGGGCTTCTCGAGAAGCACTTCTGCAGAAACACCAAATCTCTTCCCATCTAGAAACACTTTTGACACGAAAAATATTTCTATTTACGAAAAATCTGTTTGGCCCAAGAGCTTTGTTGCCAAACAGGTACTTATTGTGTTCTCATGCAATTTCCTTTTTCCACAAACTACGCTGGTAAGCGGTAGATTAATTTAGATTTTCGCCGTATAGACCTTCCCTTTTAAAGGTATTTTACTTTCAAGGCTCAAAATGCAATACCTCAATTATAAACGAAAATCTCATTAATCTCATGACACTCTTTAATAGTCATTGGTGGATATCTTCTTGCTTAATAAAAACTACTAAAAAATTAAAGTAAATAAGCCTAATACATAGGTGGCCTCCTTAAAGT
Source organism: Przewalskia tangutica (assembly GCA_029844215.1). Classification (NCBI taxonomy): domain Eukaryota; kingdom Viridiplantae; phylum Streptophyta; class Magnoliopsida; order Solanales; family Solanaceae; genus Przewalskia; species Przewalskia tangutica. The sequence continues at coordinate 2,673,555 of CM056720.1, forward strand.
CGACGCCATTTTTCATTTTGAAACCTCAACTAATATCTGTTCCTATCGGGCACTCCAACGGTGTCCAAAATGTACCTAGTGAACCCTCATTTCTACAGTCACCTATTACAGTGAATTTTCCTGTGAATTCGCTCACTCGTTTGAAATTTTGAATCCAACCATCATCTGAAGATAATATATAAGCGTGCTTGATTTTTTTTAGCAAAAATGTTTTTATGTTGTTGAATTTATTGTATATATTATTGAATATTGAGTTTAATAATTTCACGTTTCACAAATCTTGTAAAAATAATGACACGGTTTTTCGGTTTTCGTGTCTCCACACCTCCCCAAAATGGCAAGCCGAACGAATCATCTGCACTATCAATAACATGGTTCGTACTATCCTTTTTCACACCTCTCTCCCTTTTGGGTCTATGCGGTCAAAGTGGTAGAATACATCCTTAATATTTTACCTACCAGTACCCTTCATAACATGACCCCCACCGAAATTCTATACTGTCGGATTTCCTCCTATGATCACCTTCAGATCTTCGGTTGCCTTTGCTACCCAAATCTTGCCTCCACTGCCCCTCATAAATTAGCACATCGCACCACTTTGTGTGTCTTCGTAGGCTTCTCGTCTAATCATAGGGGCTACATATGATATGACTTGTCCACTCGTCAAATCTACGTATCTCGTCATGTCATGTTTGACGAGATAATTTTCCCTTTTGCAAACATCCAAAAATTCTAAAACACAGACTATACCTTTCTAGACGAGTCTGACACCTCCTCCGTCATACTTACCGGCGTACCACCGCCACAACCCCCACATCTCAGTCACCGCCAAATGTCACTGCCACCACCGACATTATGCCAGACCACTCTCGGTCACCATCGATTGCCACTGCGCGTGTCGGTCGAGGTCTCCCGACGTCCGTCGTTGTCTCTCCCACCAAAGAAACCCAATCGACCTCGTCACGGCGTATACGATCGTCACTCGACCCAAACTACCTTGTCACGATGTCGACCTCACGAACGTCCGGTACGACACGAGCCAGTTGACCCACCGCAACCCCGTGACATCATTCCTGTTATACCATGTAGTTCAAGTCATGCGTATGAGAGCGTGCGAAAGGGAGTAAGACTTAAAATTTTCGAAAGATAGGTTGACGGATTGTTTCGGACGGGTTTTAGTCAACTTTGAGGTGGAGTATGTTCAGTTACATTGAGAGTTTTAGGTGCTTCAAAGGCCTAGCGCGTAGTTCGTTGAGTCTAGTTTCCAACGCAACCAACCGTTCGTCGATAGGACATCGGAGTAGAAAGTTATGGGAGTTACAAGTTCGGTCTGTGATCAGCGAAAGGTGTTTCGGTCGAGCCACAGCGCATGGCCGGTATTCCGAGGAGCCTGAGTTGAGCGCCGCAATTGGAGTTAGCGCCGCGCTGGAGTTGGCGCCAGCTGGAGTTGAGCGCCCGGAGATTGAGAGGGTGGCGGAAGTTTCAGCGCCGCGGCTCCGAGGCGGGTTTTTTTTGGCGGAAAGACTGAGGAAATCTGATATTTTCTTTTAAAAAAGGTCATGGGTGGGTGACAAGTGTCATCCCCCATCTGATTTTGCATGCACTACTTATTGACCAAGTCTTGAAGACTTGGTCATTCTTCAAGTTCATCCCTCTCTCTAGAAAATTAAGCTCTCCCTTCTCTCTAGAAATTTAAGAAGAAAGAAAAGCTTAGGAAAAATCTGAAAAGGTGTGGCAAGAAGGAAGCTTGTGGCTAGCTTGTTGGTGTTAGTGTGGTGGTGCTCTTGGAAAGGAGGCTAGCAAAGTTGTTGGAATAGTTTTGGCTAAGACTCTAAAGGTAACATTTCTTCTCTTGTAGCTAGTTATTGATGTTGCAGGTGAAGAAGAAGGAACTTGTAGTTGAAAATATTGCTCTTAGAAGAATTGCATGTAAGAAATATGACTTGGATTTGAAGGAATTGAATAAGGTTAGGATGTAAGCATGTTGTAGCCTAAATTTTACCTTAAAGTTGTTAAGTTAGTTGTTGTACATTGTGGGGCAGAATTTTACACACCCAAGTTTAGGTGTGTAATCCCCTTTGAAATGTTTGGATTGTTGGGCCTTAAATGTGGCGTTTGGATGTTGAATTCGGCCTTGAAAAAGGTGGCAAAGTATGTAGAAATAAAGGAAATGCTGCCCGATTTTCCATAGAAATTAGTGACTTGAACTTGGAAAAATTCTATGTTGAAACTAGAGGTTAATAAGCGTATTATGGTCATTATAGGTTGACATACTACGTGCGGTATTTTGGGATTAGCAAGTGGATTGACCGAAGAGGTATGTGGAAACTTTCTTATCTCTTGAGCATGAGTAGTTATATCTATATAGTACGGTAAACGTACGTGTTTTAAATGAAGTAAATCCTTTTGTTATACTTAACTTGTTTTAAGAAACGTCTAAGTTGGTTGAGTTAAGAAGTTAACCCGCTTGTTCTTGAGGAATGGTTTATCCTAAATAAGGTAGACAAGGATTTCTTGACATAAAGAAGTATAGAGTACTTGGTGTGAAAATATTGAGTATTGAATTATTCTAAGAATAAGAGGCTTAAATTTTGAGGTAAGAAACTTGTTTTCTAAAGATAAGAACCTTGAAATATTTTGAAAATTGTGTAAATTGGTTTTGAAGTATAAGTCTCTTGGTTACTAAAAAGAACGAAACTGTTTGAAATATAAGGAGTTATAACGGCTTTATGAGAAGTTAGTTATAACTAGGGTGCCAAATGGTGGCCGGACCACCAGTCGGGTTTGGCGAGGCGGGGCGGGTCGGGGCGGGAAAATGGCGGGTCGGTAGGCGGGCCTAGAGGGTGGTCGGGCGGGACCATCGTGTCCGTCCACTGTCGATCCCGTTGGGTAGGGGTCGGGACGGGTCGGGTCGGGACGGGACGGGTTGGCGGGTTTTGTGTGTGTGTTTTTTTTTTTTTAATTTTTTCACTAAATTAAAAATACTAAATTACTAAGTACTAACAAAGTAACATTAACATATACTTGTCATATAGTTATAATGTCATATACATATACTATAATATTATAGACTTATAGTATTATACTATAATATTATAGACTTATAGTATTATAATTTATAATTATAGTATTATAGTATTATACTCATATATATAATATATTTATAAAGTATAAAGTATAAACTATAAAGTATAAAGTTATAAACTAAATAATTAAACAACGACAAGAATAGTGTAAAAAAACATCTCAAGGAAATTTGTTTTGTGCCTCTTATATTATTAATTTCATTGAAATATCAAATATACAAGATTCAAAATTACATTGTAGTGTACTGTTATTGAAAAAAATTGTAAAAGAGTGAAAGACATAGAAAAATTTAAAAATTGCAATGAAATAAATTACCAATTTGAAAATATTTTTCTAATTTCTTTATAATTTCTTGTGGTTCTTGGTTGGAATTGGTATATCTTGATCAAATTGTTCCACGCCGCTACTCATGCCTTGAGATAAAATGTCGTTGTAGTTGTCGCCATCTTCTTCGTTAATCTACGGTTGATCGCCTCCTTCGCTCCGCTCGTATCCAATCTCTGAATAGTACCGCCATCTCCAAGTGTCTCGGCTAATGAGTGTCTGTGCTCTCTATTTGAAATCTGCTGCGAAAAGCGCTTCGAAGTGATTGATGGCGCGAATGTTCAAAATATCTCGGGCCATCATTGAAAGTGTCGGAAATGTCTTCTCATTCTGGCTCCAATATTTCAGCAAGTCTTCCTTTCCTTCTTCATTGATAACTGCTTGGTAAGGTAAATTACCCTGCAAAACAAAAACATCGAACTCACTAATTTGGTTAGCACTGCTACCACCGCACATTTTATTTCTGAGGCTTTCAATAGAATTAATACTAGGCCTAGCCACAGAAATTGCTTGTCTTTTTTTAGGTTGTGTTGAAGAAGAAGATGGTACAAAAGTCGGTTGGTTACTAGCACTTTCTTGCTGGTAATGCCGATATACTTTTTTGCATTCATCCTCTACGCTATTCAACACTTCTTCTAGCGTTAGTTCAATAGGTGGCTCAACATTTAAATTTTTGGGAGTTGGAGGTGGTAGTACGTCCATACAGTTATATATATTTTCAATAAGACTTTTACAACTCTCTACTTTAATAGTCGGGTTTAATACAGCACCAATAATATAAATAGGGGGAATAGGAATAAAATATTTCTTTAATTTCATAAACATTTTTTTAATAGCTGCAGTATAAGCATGTTTTTCCATATATTCTTTAAGAAGTAAAAATATTATAGCTATATAAAACAACATAGTTGAAATAGTAGGATAATATAAAGTAGAAAATTCTTTTGTTGCTCGTTGAATTTTTTTTTAAAATACAATAAGTTCTCTAATTTTCTCCCAATCAGTATCCACAATCATATCATTTGGATTTTGATTATGGGCGTTAAAAAATAAAGTAATAGATTTTCTATAGTCATAAGCAACAACTAGTTGGTCATATAAAGAATTCCACCTAGTTGGTACTTCTTCGGGAATTTTTCTGTAAGATAGTCCACAATCGTGGCAAGTTTTTTTATATTCTTTTCTCTGTTGAATTCTATTATTTTTAAAAATAAAGTGTATAGCAAATTGTATTTTTTCAAGAATATCTTGAAAAAGTGAAAGCAGATCCTTTACAACTAAGTTATAAATATGGCACGCACATTTGATATGAAAATGTTTTGAAAAAGACGGAGTTAAAACATCTCTTAAAATACTAATAGCAGAATTGTTAGAAGATGCATTATCTAATGTAATACTCATAACTTTATCGGTTATTAAAGTAATAATCACAATTTGAATAAATATTTTACGAAATAAACTCACCGATGTGCCTACTATCTATATATCTATATGCTAAAATACGTTTTTGCATAGACCATTTATAATCTATCCAATGACGAGTTACCGTTAAATAATCATGGCGTTAGTACTACGACTATATCGAAGTTAAAGCGACTTTGCAATTTAAATGATATAATGCATAACGTAAATCGTTGATATTCATGTGCAAATTTAAATACATCTCTTTTACATTGATCTAGGAAAACCTTTATAAGCGGATTATACATATCTCTAATATAATGAATAAAACCAGAGATTCAGGAAATGAAAAAGGCAAACCCTCACAAAGACTAATTTTGCTAGTCTTCCTATCTTTATGTTTATCGTATTTGGGCCTCTGACTCCCCGACATAGGGTTAATTTGACCTGTACTTTCTCCAGACGATAGTATGTGAACCTTGTCCCGATTGAGAGGACGTCTTCTCACCTTCTTTTTCAATCATGTATTGAGCATGCAAGGCTTTGTGTTTTTGCAATAGGTGTCTTCCTAAACCCCCCGTCCCACCATGACTTTGTCCAGTTTTAAAAGAATAAACATTTTTACAAGTTTTACATACAGCTACTTGATTCGGTACGTCCCTGTCAAAATATTTCCATACAACTGATTTTAATGGTCGTTTTGCCGGACCTCGTCTCATAGTAGGGGGGATAGGAGGCATTTCACTAGTGGGTGTATCATCATCTTCATTAGTAGGTGTATCATCAACTAGAGTGTCATCTAAATTAAAATCTTCTTCAATTTCAGGATAATCATTTGTGTCAAGATCATATGGTATTTCAGGAAACATTTCAGGATCTATAAAATCATTTTGTCTAGGAATAACTGGAACAGGAATACTAGAAGAAGTACCCTTGCCCTTGTTACCACCTGTCGCGCCCTTTTTCGACCGCGGCATTTTCTAAATAGCGAACCCTGCTTTAAAAAATGCAAATGTTAGAGAATAAATAATAAAATGCTAAAAGGTTTAAGGGGGTTTTAAAAATGCTAAAGGGTTGCTAGAAGATTAATTTTAAAGCTAAAGGGCGCTAAAAGTGCAAAAAGTGCTAAAGGGTTCGCGGGAGTCGCCACCTAATTAGTTTGGGTGAATTAGGACACCTGAATGTTTAACTAGTTTAAAGTAAAACATTAACTCCATTTTAATGGTCTGCTAAACTTAGTGAGATTCTGGGTAAGGGTTCTTTATTAATCTAGAGGGAAGGGGTTAGGCACCCTCTAAGATCCGCTAACTTGCGGTTGTCCTGCCAAACCTAGGGTAATTATTATGTTTAAAAGATGCAAAAATAAAAGTTCCTTCTGCTTAATAAAATGTTAAAACGTTTAAAAGGTGCTTAAAATGTAAAAGGGCAAAAGGTGTTATAAATAAATAAAAGAGCCAAATGCTAAATGTTTAAAAGTGCTTAAAATACTAAAGGTTGCTGAAAGGTATTGAATGCTAGAAGGGTGCTAAAGGTGCTAAGGGACGCTTAAAAGTGCTAAAATGCTAAAGTGATGAAAGTGGTGCTAATATGCTAAAGTACAAAAAAATGCTAGAAGGTGCTAAAATATTTAAGGACAAAATGTGCTAAAGGTGTTAAATGCTAAAGGGCGATTAAAAGTGCTAAAGAGGGCTAGAAATGCTGAAAAATGCTAAGAGGGTGCTTTATGGACTAATTATGTGTGCATGCAAAGGTTATTTATAGACCAATTATGTGTCTTGCTAGCTAAATTAATCTTGCTTAACCTACGTGTAGTATAAAAATGTTTAAGATGATTTTTCGGGAGTTTAGAAAAAAAATGTTTATGGATTAACAAATTGTAGGTTTTATGATGCAAGTTAGATTATTTTGGCAAAATTTAGACATGCATGACAATCTTAAAAAAAGCAAGTAAGTTAAGCGATGAACTTTAAATTACCTTCCCCACTTATATGTTTAAAGACCTAATTGCTAGAAGTTCTCCTATTAATTACAAAATTAGATAGTAAAATTACAATAAACAGATAAAGGCATAAAATGAGACAAGAAAGTTAAGAGAGTGAAGGGATTGGAGCGGATGACTCCGTCTTATTTGTTTTTCTAGGAGTTTCTGAAGCGGGAATGCGAGCGCGGATGCGGGTTACCATTTGAGATGGCTTGCGATGAGTCTCGCCGTGAGACTCTTTATTTTGCTCCGATGCGTGCCATGTAAAAATAAAAGAAGATAAGGATTAGTACGAGCCCAAATAATAATTGATACAAATAATTAGGACGAGCACATATCTTAGCTGCCTAACGTGTCACAATGATTCCGGACTCGAGGAAAACTGGCCCAGGCGATCCATCGGGCCACAGGTGCGAACAGTTAAGCAGAAATGCGAAAATGGCCCAAAACATGCTATTTCCAGATTTAAAGTAAGGACAAATCTGATTCCAGACTCACGGAAAACTGGCCCAGGGCAGTCACTGGGCCCTGGGTGCAAACAGTTAAGCAGAAATACGAAAATGGCCCCAAAACATGCAATTTCCAGATTTAAAGTAAGGACAAATCAACATGCAGGGAGGCCCAATTAATCACTTATAGACCAAACGAAACAGTGTACGATTATCAAGAATGAGGTAATTGCCTATTTTAACCCTCACACATGTATAGGAATGAGAACACCAATTCATTCATTTTTCTTTGTTGTATAAAAGGATGAAGTGACAAACATGTTGGCTTAGGGGTAAAGATTGGATACTAATATTTTACATACTCAGTTATTTTAGGAGAAAAGGGAGTATATGTTAACATACGTCAGAATATAAATAAAAAATGAGTGATTTAACTGAAAGCACAAGACAATTCGAATGAATGACTCATATGAGTTCGGACCCCTTCTGGGCAAACAACAAACAAACATAATAGCTCAAGAAGAGGGAGTTGCATATTATCAAGGGAACATTTTACACACAAACAAGCAAAAATGCACCAGTAATAGTCATATATATGCGTGACATTTAAGTTAAAGTTAGGCGGGTGTAGTCACATGTGCAGGACCCTAGCTAACTGTAAATTATTCTTAAACTATCAACCTACTCCTTCAAACAGAATAACAGAGGGACTGAAATCTAGTACATTTTTGATAGGCTGTTTAAAGGTCAGCAGGGGTATTTCCCCTCTTATTCTTCTAGGCATGTTTAGCATTCGAGTAGACAGGACTAATGCAGATTATATTACACATATGCTTGAAATATGCAAAGCAGTAGACTTAGATATGTATTCGGATAGGCAAAGACAAGGATGCGGTCAATTTAGCTACACATGAATAATCCCAGCAATCTCTCAAATATATCATTTTAGACATGATGAAGGATATTTAGGCTACCTAAAGCAGACATAATTGTAAATATGATAATATGCATCATCTAGGATGACACCTACATATTCATATGCTGATTTACACAACAATGGGACGCATACAAGACATACTTGAATGTACAATCCAGGACAGACATTTGGATGTGCAAGAGACAATTTCATATCATATACGCTAGGAACACTATCCTTAAACAAAACAGATTTTAATATCAGAATTAAACTAAAACTAACAGATCAAGTTCTCACATACTATCTCCAAATCATACCAGCATTATCAATGATCTAGAACACGTCATCTCATTACGTGAGCCAAACCAGGCCCAAACAGACTAAAACAACTCCCAACAGATGTGAAATGCCAACTGGAAACATATTGAGCTAATCGTGTAGACACGTATGTGTAGTACTTAAACCAAGTAAACATACTTCTTGGATTGACAAGCCATTAAACCTACCACAACCATGGACATTCGCATTTTCCACATTTTGGATCAAAGTCATATATATCTCTTTTATTAAACTAAGAGACATCTAATAACTGAAAGCGCTAAAGAACCTAATAAGTACACGAAGTTAGGACTCATATTTGCCCAAAGGAACTCAATGATCTGAGAAAACAACAAACATGCTAATCTGAACACAGAATTACATATGTATTTTTTCAATATATTAAAGGCAAGAAATTAACAGGATTAGGCATTACCTTGTATTAAGCATTAAGTTAACTAAATGGCTTGCATATGAACAGAACTAACACATAATTTACCAATACGAAACAGATGGCAAACAATAGGAATACGAATAGACTAAAATCAGGTGTGAGTTAAGTTTACCTTCTCCGGCGGCGAACCGAGGCAGCGTATCAAGTCGTCGGAGCCACTCGGAAGGCTTGCTAATGCGGATTTGAAGATGCAGAATACGAAGGGATTGCAGAGAAGAAAAGGAAAGAAAAAAAATGCTAAGGTATCCCCGAAGGTAAAAGGAAGGGTGTTCGACCTATGTTTCTACCCTGAATTGATGCAATGGTATCCTGCCTTGCTCCTGCTCTCTCGTCTCTGCTCTCTCGTCTATGCTCTCTCCTCTCTCCTCTATCCCCCCCTTGCATGTGCTTATATAGCCCTATTTGGGGTTCCAAGTTAGGTAAGTAATAAAGGCTAAGATTGGGCTAATATTGGTGCTGATTCGTGTGATTCGATAAGGTACGATTTGAAGGATTTTTGTGCGGTTCGTTACTGATTTCGAAGTTCTTAAGGTAAGTTCTTCTTATGGGAAGATTGTAGCTTGTCTTTGTTGGCTATTTCTTCGCGATTCGCGGCGGGATTGACGGGCTGAGGGAGGTGAAGGCAGCGGCGGCTTTCCTAAGTTTTCTAGGTTTAGGTCTTGGCTGCGTTTTGTATTGTTGAGGACGATGGGGGTGATGGGCAAAGGTAAGAAATGGACTGGACGTGTGGGCTTGCAGGTGATAAGGGGAAATAAGGGTAGGGCGGACTGGGCCTCGCGGGTTGGGCTGGATAATTGGGCTGGGTAGTTAATTAATTAGCTAGTTAGTGCATTATTAATTAATTAACAAATGTGCTTTATTATAATTATCTAGGTGCTACATTAGTCTTAATTATTTAGGTGCTAAATTAGTCTAATTATTTAGGTGCTAAATGCAGGCGCGTTATTTAATTAGTGCTTAATACTTTAGAATGCGACGCTATTATTTAAAATTTTATTGTTATGCATTATTGCGAAGTTAAATTAAAATTAAAATGAGCTTAGATTGAATTATTTAAATGTTAAATGCAAATATGATTTTTAAGAATTGTTTAAAGCTTTTATAAATGCGACGCTATTAAATGCATGTATTAGATTAAAATTGATTTTAAATTACAAATGATTACTAATAAATGCGGCTATGCTACCTAACACGACGCTATCGCTAAATTATTTATTTTATGCATTTATTAATTATTTAAAAATTACGACAAAGCTTAAAGTTAATTAATGCGGGCGCGAGACTCTGAATGTTTAAAACTCTACGTAAGACGCGATGTCATTATTGATTATTTATTTATGCCTGTATTTATGTTTTATTCGCTGCATTTTATTATAAAAATCCTAAAAATTATTTTACAAAATTAGTGTAATTTTATAGTTAATGGCTGGACGGGAGGGTCAAAATTGGGTGTCAACAGATGTCCCTCTTTGTATGGAGATGATGGAAGAATCTTCGGACAAAGACGTTGACTCATGTGATTTTGTCTCGATCTTGAGTGCGAAATCTTTGGGCAAGTAGATAAAGTGGCGCAAAAATCAAAAAGCGTCCCGATGTCGAGTTATGGCGACCTTTGGGTTACCGTGGTCTAAACACGGCGGGCTAGCGGACTCGAAATTTGTCGATGTCGAGTTATGGTGACAACGGGCTATGGTGCAGGTAAAAGAATATAAGCGGCGAACACAGGGTGTCTTGCTATGGCTTGTGGTCTTTGGGTTCTATGGTGATGTGGGCGAGTGGGCCAAGCGCGAGGCGGCTACGCGATCGTTGGGAAGGTTGGCCCCCAGTTGCCGGTTCGATGTAAGAGAAAATCCACGTTGTGCTCCTGCTGCTGCATGCTAAGACTTGAACAAACGGTTAGTGCATAACTGTTATGGCAAAAAATGATGATGTTTAATTTTAAAAGTAATGCAACTGTGAGTAAAAAAAATGTTATCCTGCAAAAATATGATGCCTGCTGTGTTGATGCGATGCTGCAAATGTTGTGATTTCGCCCTTGCGGGCGTGTTGCGATTGTGAATGCGGATATGTTGTCGCTTCTTTGGCTTGTCACATAGACTAAAGCTCGAAAGAGTTTAGTGCATAAGCTTCTGAGACGAGAATAATACATGAGAAAAAGCGCGATTTGAAACGGAGAAATCGTCCTGCGTAGATGTGATATCTTGACTTGTAAATCGTTTTGGACTTGTCGTCGTTTTTGGACTTGGCGTCGTTTTTGGACTTGTAAATCGTTTTGGACTTGTCGTTTTTGGGCGTGTAAATGCGTTTTGGGCGTGGCGTCGTTTTGGACGCGAGTCGATTTGGACTCGGAGTCGTTTGGACTTGTCGTCGTTTTGGACTTATCGTCGTTTTGGCGTGGCGTCGTTTTGGGCGTGGCGTCGTTTTGAGCGAAGTCGTTTGGACTGGTCGTTTTGGACTTGTCGTCGTTTTTGGGCGTGGCGTCGTTTTGGGCCGAGTCGTTTCGGACTTCGGAGTCGTTTGGACTCGGCGTCGTTTTTGGGCGTGGTGTCGTTTTGGACTTAGCGTCGTTTTGGCGTGGCGTCGTTTTGGACTTAGCGTCGTTTTGGGCGTGGCGTCGTTTTGGGCGAGTCATTTCGGACTTCGGAGTCGTTTTGGACTCGGCGTCGTTTTGGGCGTGGTGTCGTTTTGGACTTAAGCGTCGTTTTGGACGTGGCGTCGTTTTGGACTTAAGCGTCGTTTTGGGCGTGGCGTCGTTTTGGCGAGTCGTTTCGGACTCGGCGTCGTTTTTGGGCGTGGCGTCGTTTTGGACTTATTCTTGCTGCTCGCATAGACTAAAGCTCAAGGAAGAGTTAGTGCATAACTGCTAAGACAGCATAATAAAGCATGAATGATAAAAATGCAATTTTGAGAACACAGAAAATCTTCCTTATGTAATATGCTGATGATGGCGTCGTTTGGCGTCGTTTTCGGACTTGGCGTGCTGATAACGTCGTTACTGGGCGTGTTCTTCTTTGGCGTCGTTGCGTGGACTCATTTGTCTTGATAACGTCGTTGCACGGGCGTTCTTCTTGGCGTCGTTGCGTGAACTTCTTTGTCTTGATAACGTCGTTACTGGGCGATGTTCTTTCTTGGCGTCGTTGCGTAGACTTCTTTGTCTTGATAACGTCGTGGGCGTTCTTCTTTGGCGTCGTTGCGTAGACTTGTTGTCTTGTCGATAACGTCGTTGCACTGGGCGATGTTCTTCTTTGGCGTCGTTGCGTAGACTTGCTGTGCTGATAACGTCGTTACTGGGCGTGTTCTTCTTTGGCGTCGTTGCGTAGACTTCTTTGTCTTGATAACGTCGTTACTGGGCGTGTTCTTTGGCGTCGTTGCGTGGACTTCTTTGTCTTGATAACGTCGTTACTGGGCGTGTTCTTCTTTGGCGTCGTTGCGTGACTTCTTTGTCTTGATAACGTCGTTGCACTGGGCGTTCTTCTTTGGCGTCGTTGCGTAGACTTCTTTGTCTTGATAACGTCGTTACTGGGCGTGTTCTTCTTGGCGTCGTTCGTGAACTTCTTTGTCTTGATCGCGTCGTTACTGGGCGTGTTCTTCTTTGGCGTCGTTCGTAGACTTCTTTGTCTTTGATAACGTCGTTACTGGGCGTGTTGTTCTTTGCTCACAGTAGAATAAATGCTCATGAGCTAAGCGAGAAAGCGTTAGTGTATACTGTTTAAACAAAATGATAAATATATATGAAGTGCAATTTTATGGATAGAGATGTCATCACGATATGCACGGCGAATCGAGATGTTGCCACTTGCTGCAGTGAATTGTTATGATGCCTTTGTTGTGTGCGATCAGCGGGTTCTGAAGTTTGACTTTATGCCCGAGTTGACGCGCTAGGTTTTATTGCGGAACTCTGAACTTTGATTGCCGATTGTTGATGCCTCTTTCTGCTGCTGCTGCTTCTGATGCGGACTTTGAATTTTGAGATTTTTTGTCATATCTTCTGCCTCTGCTGTTTCTTCTTGCGAAGAAACTTCTTGCCGTATTTTCTGCTTCGGCTATTGCATTTCTTTATACGTTAATATGAAAGGACCTGCGCTCAAAGAAAATTTTGTGAGTTTTGGGGGGGGGTCGATTTGTATTTGACTTCGCCACCTTGTCCCTTGACATCTGCGTGCCTGGTCTGTTTGGACTTGCAACCCCTGTCTGGTTTCCTACATGATCCCAGTTTTGAAAAGGGTGTCTGGCCTAAAATGGGTCTCAATGTAATTGCTTGTATGTTATGTTTCTGGGCACTTACGATTCGGCTGCGTGGTTGCCATTCTTTGCGGTATCTGGCGTTTGCTCGATCGGATCTATCTTTGCTTTTTTTACGAGACCACGCTTTTTGCTATAGGAACTAAGATGAGTTCAGGCTCGTTCGCTCAAATGCCCTCGAATCGGTCGTATGTCATTGGGCCGTGCCTTTGATCTTGCGAAATATTCTTTGCTCTGTCATTGCTTAGTCAAATACAAATCGACCTTTTGGGGATGATAAATCTTTCTAAAAATGCAACAAGCGGTGTTAGCATAAAGCACATAATTTGCGGTATGTAACGGATATATCGCGCATAGCACGTTAAGCGTTTCCTAACATGCAGGGGACCTCTTTGTGCGGTAGGCTAGCGTCACGTATGCGAGGCCGTGATAGATTTGTCCAAGTCGTCAACTATAATGCCTTTGTTGGAAATGGCGACCAAATGACGGTGCTTTTCCCAATTTCAATGTCATGATTGGGTTTGGATTTGTCTATCAACTTTGCCCGCTACGTAATATCTTTGGTTGGTCGTTGGGTTGAGAAACCCGTCGACAAGTTTGGTGTCTTCCTAATTGTGGTGTCAATGCCAAGGATTGACCCACCTAAGGTAAATGCATGCATGCCCTAAAATAGGGGTGGTATAGCTCTATCTTAAGTTGCTAAGATTTGGCTTTACTAGGCCTTGAGTTCCCGGCGGACAACTCGAGTGAGAAGGCTACGCGGTGATCGAACGAACCGATCTAACTCATGCGCCGCGTGACTCTCTAAAATTTGGGTATTTTTGAAAGAAATGCGCGGTGCGAAGCACCGGTAGCGTGAGTGTGTGATTTTGTGTGAATTTTCCAGAATGGAAGAAATATGAGCGGAATGCCAGTTTAAGGAAAGCAGTAAAGCAGGTAGCAAAAAATAAACAAAATACAATACACAAAAATTAAATGCAAAATAATTGCCAAGTAATAACCCTAGGTCTGTTGTGGTTAAGAACCTAAAATCCCCAGCAGAGTCGCCATTTTGTCGCGCCCTTTTTCGACCGCGGCATTTTCTAAATAGCGAACCCTGCTTTAAAAAATGCAAATGTTAGAGAATAAATAATAAAATGCTAAAAGGTTTAAGGGGGTTTTAAAAATGCTAAAGGGTTGCTAGAAGATTAATTTTAAAGCTAAAGGGCGCTAAAAGTGCAAAAAGTGCTAAAGGGTTCATGAGTCGCCACCTAATTAGTTTGGGTGAATTAGGACACTGAATGTTTAACTAGTTTAAAGTAAAACATTAACTCCATTTTAATGGTGCTAAACTTAGTGAGATTAGGTAAGGGTTCTTTATTAATCTAGAGGAAGGGTTAGGCACCTCTAAGATCCGCTAACTGCGGTTGTCTGCCAAACCTAGGGTAATTATTATGTTTAAAAGATGCAAAAATAAAAGTTCATACAGCAATAAAATGTTAAAAGCGTTTAAAAGGTGCTTAAAATGTAAAAGGGCAAAGGTGTTATAAATAAATAAAAGAGCCAAATGCTAAATGTTTAAAAGTGCTTAAAATACTAAAGGTTGCTGAAAGGTATTGAATGCTAGAAGGGTGCTAAAGGTGCTAAGGGACGCTTAAAAGTGCTAAAATGCTAAAGTGATGAAAGTGGTGCTAATATGCTAAAGTACAAAAAATGCTAGAAGGTGCTAAAATGTTTAAGGACAAAATGTGCTAAAGGTGTTAAAATGCTAAAGGGCGATTAAAAGTGCTAAAGAGGGCTAGAAATCTTTGAAGAATGCTAAGAGGGTGCTTTATGGACTAATTATGTGTGCATGCAAAAGTTATTTATAGACCAATTATGTGTCTTGCTAGCTAAATTAATCTTGCTTAACCTACGTGTAGTATAAAAATGTTTAAGATGATTTTTCGGGAGTTTAGAAAAAAAATGTTTATGGATTAACAAATTGTAGGTTTTATGATGCAAGTTAGATTATTTTGGCAAAATTTAGACATGCATGACAATCTTAAAAAAAGCAAGTAAGTTAAGCGATGAACTTTAAATTACCTTCCCCACTTATATGTTTAAAGACCTAATTGCTAGAAGTTCTCCTATTAATTACAAAATTAGATAGTAAAATTACAATAAACAGATAAAGGCATAAAATGAGACAAGAAAGTTAAGAGAGTGAAGGGATTGGAGCGGATGACTCAAATCTTATTTGTTTTCTAGGAGTTTACGGCGGGAATGCGGCGCGGATGCGGGTTACCATTTGAGATGGCTTGCGATGAGTCTCGTAGTGAGACTCTTTATTTTGCTCCGTCGTGCCATGTAAAAATAAAAGAAGATAAGGATTAGTACGAGCCCGAATAATAATTGATACAAATAATTAGGGCGAGCACATATCTTAGTTGCCTAACGTGTCCACAATGATTCGGACTCGAGAAAAGCGGCGGCGATCACGGGCCACTGAGTGCGGCGATTAGCGAGAAATGCGAAAATGGCCCAAAAACATGCTATTTCAGTTTAAAGTAAGGACAAATCGATTCGGACTACGGAAAAGCGGCGGGCGATCGGCAGGCCACAGGTGCAAACAGTTAAGCAGAAATATGAAAATGGCCCCAAAACATGCAATTTCGGATTTAAAGTAAGGACAAATCAACATGCGGGGAGGCCCGATTAATCAACTTATAGACCAAGCGAAGCAGTGCAGTTATCGAGAATGAGGTAATTGCCTATTTTAACCCTCGCACGTGTATAGGAATGAGAACACCAATTCATTCGTTTTCTTTGTTGTATAAAAGGATGAAGTGACAAACATGTTGGCTTAGGGGTAAAGATTGGATACTAATATTTTACATACTCGATTATTTTAGGAGAAAAGGGAGTATATGTTAACATACGTCGAATATAAATAAAAATGAGTGATTTAGCGAAAGCACAAGACAATTCGAATGAATGACTCGTATGAGTTCGGACCCATACGGGCAAACAACAAACAAACATAATAGCTCGAAGAGGAGTTGCATATTATCAAGGAACATTTTACACACAAACAAGCAAAATGCACGATAATAGTCATATATATGCGTGACATTTAAGTTAAAGTTAGGCGGGTGTAGTCACGTATGCGGGACCACAGCTAAGCGTAAATTATTCTTAAACTATCAACCTACTCCTTGAAGCGGAATAACGAGAGGTGAAATCTAGTACATTTTTGATAGAATTTGTTTAAAGGTCGTGAGGGTATTTCCTCTTATTCTTCTAGGCGTGTTTAGCATTAGTGAAGCGGGACTAATGCGATTATATTACACGTATGCTTGAAATATGCAAGCGAGACTTAGATATGTATTCGGATAGGCAAAGACAAGGATGCGGTCAATTTAGCTACACATGAATAATCCCAATCTCTCAAATATATCATTTTAGACATGATGAAGGATATTTAGGCTACTAAAGCGGACATAATTGTAAATATGATAATATGCATCATCTAGGATGACACTACGTATTCATATCTTTGATTTACACAACAATGGGACGCATCTGAGACATGCTTGAATGTACGATCCGGAGATGACATTTGGATGTGCGAGACAATTTCATATCATATACGCTAGAACACATCCTTAAACAAAGCGATTTTAATATCGAATTAAACTAAAACTAACGGATCAAGTTCTCGCATACTATCTCCAAATCTGTTACCAACATTATCAATGATCTAGAAACGATCATCTCATTCGTGAGCCAAACAGGCCCAAACGGACTAAAACAAATCCCAGCGGATGTGAAATGCCAGCTGAAACATATTGAGCTAATCGTGTGAACACATATGTGTAGTACTTAAACCAAGTAAACATCTTCTTAGATTGACAAGCCATTAAACCTACCACAACCATGGACGTTCGCATTTTTCCCACATTTTGGATCAAAGTCATATATATCTCTTTTTATTAAACTAAGAGACATCTAATAACACAAAGCTGCTAAAGAACCTAATAGAGTACACGAAGTTAGGACTCATGTTGCCCAAAGGAACTCAATGATCTGAAAACAACAAACGTACTAATCGAACACGAATTACATATGTATTTTTCAATATATTAAAGGCAAGAAATTAACGAGATTAGGCATTACCTTGTATTAAGCATTAAGTTAACTAAATGGCTTGCATATGAACAGAACTAACACATAATTTACCAATACGAAACAGATGGCAAACAATAGGAATACGAATAGACTAAAATCGGTGTGAGTTAAGTTTACCTTCTCCGTGTGACAGAAGCGTGTCAGTCGTCGGAGCCACTGGAAGGCTTGCTAATGCGGATTTGAAGATGCAGAATCTGAAGGGATTGCGAGAGAAGAAAAGGAAAGAAAAAATGCTAAGGTATCCCAGAAGGTAAAAGGAAGGGTGTTCGACTGTTTCTACCACTGAATTGATCTGATGGTATCTGCCTTGCTCACGCTCTCTCGTCTGCTCTCGTCTATGCTCTCTCTCTCCTCTATCCCCTTGCATGTGCTTATATAGCCCTATTTGGGGTTCCAAGTTAGGTAAGTAATAAAGGCTAAGATTAGGCTAATATTGGTGTGATTCGTGTGATTCGATAAGTGCGATTTGAAGGATTTTTGTGCGGTTCGTTACTGATTTCGAAGTTCTTAAGGTAAGTTCTTCTTATGGGAAGATTGTAGCTTGTCTTTGTTGGCTATTTCTTCGCGATTCGCGGCGGGATTGACGGGCTGAGGGAGGTGAAGGCAGCGGCGGCTTTCCTAAGTTTTCTAGGTTTAGGTCTTGGCTGCGTTTTGTATTGTTGAGGACGATGGGGGTGATGGGCAAAGGTAAGAAATGGGTGGGCGTGTGGGCTTGCAGGTGATAAGGGGAAATAAGGGTAGGGCGGACTGGGCCTCGCGGGTTGGGCTGGATAATTGGGCTGGGTAGTTAATTAATTAGCTAGTTAGTGCATTATTAATTAATTAACAAATGTGCTTTATTATAATTATCTAGGTGCTACATTAGTCTTAATTATTTAGGTGCTAAATTAGTCTAATTATTTAGGTGCTAAATGCAGGCGCGTTATTTAATTAGTGCTTAATACTTTAGAATGCGACGCTATTATTTAAAATTTTATTGTTATGCATTATTGCGAAGTTAAATTAAAATTAAAATGAGCTTAGATTGAATTATTTAAATGTTAAATGCAAATATGATTTTTAAGAATTGTTTAAAGCTTTTATAAATGCGACGCTATTAAATGCATGTATTAGATTAAAATTGATTTTAAATTACAAATGATTACTAATAAATGCGGCTATGCTACCTAACACGACGCTATCGCTAAATTATTTATTTTATGCATTTATTAATTATTTAAAAATTCCGACAAAGCTTAAAGTTAATTAATGCGGGCGCGAGACTCTGAATGTTTAAAACTCTACGTAAGACGCGATGTCATTATTGATTATTTATTTATGCCTGTATTTATGTTTTATTCGCTGCATTTTATTATAAAAATCCTAAAAATTATTTTACAAAATTAGTGTAATTTTATAGTTAATGGCTGGACGGGAGGGTCAAAATTGGGTGTCAACACCACCCCTACTAGAAGAAGTCTGACCCTTACCCTTACCCAACATGCCTCTTAGTCCTTTCATTTTAATTATGCTAATAAATAGTTAAAGATAATGAAATTAAATGTGCTAAATGAAATAAAGACAAAATAATAATTTAATGAGAGAACGAATGTACCCAAGCGAGCGTAAGTCGGCGTGTGTCGAAGGTTGAAAATTGAAACTTTGCTCGATAGATAATCCTCGAAGCTAGTTGCGACTTCACTCTGATTCTCAAATTAATAAATAGATTGAATATGTAGACAATGTTGTATAGAGATTGATTGATAATTGATTGAGAGATTAGAGAGTAGAAAGATTTGTGAAAATAATAAGAAGAGGAATGAGGTATTTATAGTTGAAAAATTGGGTTAAAGTGTAAATATAATAACTTAGGGGTTAAAAATAAATATAAAGGGGTAGGGGTTGGGGAGGAGGCCTAAAATGGTGGTTGTCAGCCAAAATGTAAAATGGCCGTTGACAGCTATTCTACAAAGTCGGCCCAGGTGGGGCCCGGCGGGAGTCGGGGCGGGATCGAGTCTAGCGGGGTGGGTCGGCGGGACCATATCTGTCATCCGTTCGAGCTCCGATCCGTTTTTTTATAAGCGGGGTGCGTGTCGGGAATGGGTCGGTCGGCGGACATTTGATCGACCACAGTTATAACGGCTTATGAGAGGATAAGAATGTCTAAGTTTTAAAGCATAAAGTTAGTATAACGGCTTTATGGGAGTTAGTTATAATAACTTTATGAAAGGTTAAAGAGTAAGTTTTTCTTGAAAAAGGTAAACATAGATGAAAGAAATGAAAAGTCTAAAGAAGTTATGAGTTACTTGGACATACCGTCAGTGATGGAGGATTCCACGGGTATGCGGCCATGATGAGGGTTCGTTCCCTGTTGATAGTGTTATTCCATGGACTAGCTCTCCCTGTGGTCTCCTGATGCAGGGTGGATCTGGTAGCTAGCTCGTGCTTGCCGGTCGGTGACGTGATGCGAGTGGATCGGTAGTTGGCTTTACTTGCCGGTCGGTGTTAGGGCGAAGTTTACGTGATGTAGAGGCGGATCGGTGGTTAGCTGCGTGCTTGCCGGTCGTGGCGTGGCCGAGGTGGATCGGTAGCTAGCCACCGTACTTGCCGATCGGCGGCGTGATGCGAGTGGATCGGTAGTTGGCTTTCGTCTTGCCCGGTCGGTGTTAGGGCGAAGTTTCGTGATCTGAGCGGATCGGTGGTTAACTGCGTACTTGCCGATCGGCGTGGCGAGTGGATCTGGTAGAGGCTATCGTACTTGCCGATCGACCGTGATCTGAGTATTTAGTATTGTTGATGCGGTAGGATCTAGTAGTGGCTTCGTACTTGCCGATCGATTAAGGGCGCGAGTGGATCGGTAGCTATGCGCCGTCTTTGCCGTCACGGTTCTCGGGACCTGGTGGGACCTGGTGTTCACATGTACTCCTTGGTGTTGTTATATCATAGACTGCCGGCAGTGAGGAAGGAATTCCACGGGCATGATTGATGTTGTGAGCATGAGACCCGTGGTTATATTTGTGTGATGACTTAGAGGGCGTGAGTCCTTGACTTGACATGACTGCATATATGTTGTGTACTGTAGTTTGGCTATCATACATGACTCCTGCTTTATATAGACTATTATGATTTCATTCTGATATTTTGATTTCACATACTTGGTACTGTTATCGACCTCGCCCGAGAAGTGCGTTAAATCTGCGAGTTGAGTGCGTAACTGGCGATCCGCGCTCTTAGGATCACTGTTGATTCTTGAAAACTCCATTTCTCGGAGGCTTTGTCTTTTAGTGCGATTCACGATGT
Organism: Przewalskia tangutica; assembly: GCA_029844215.1. NCBI lineage: Eukaryota > Viridiplantae > Streptophyta > Magnoliopsida > Solanales > Solanaceae > Przewalskia > Przewalskia tangutica. The sequence goes on from CM056720.1 coordinate 2,694,155, forward strand.
TGTAGACTTTTGTACATTCGGGGTATGGCGGGGCACTGTCATACAGTTGTTATTCTGAAGTGCAGTAGTCACCTTTGTGGTTTGGGCTGTAAAAACAAGTTGTACTGTTTTACTTTTTGGGTAAGTATATTCCATGGAAGGCAGCTTTGTCGGTTAGCCGGTGATGTTTAATATTTATAGGTTTATGTGTTATGTATGTTCCGCTGCTATTCTCCATTTCTGACCGCTGTGACACAAAAGAAAGGAAAACGACCTTAATACTATACTAAACATAAATGAAATGAGTAAAATACTAACTAAAAATGACTCGAAAGGTGTATATAAAATACACCGATCATTAACTACATTGTTGAGCCTTAAATGTGGCATGTTTGGTTATTGAATTTGGGCCTTGAAAAAGGTGGAAAAGTATGTAGAAACAAAAGAAGTGTTGTCCGATTTTCCGTAGAATTTAGTGACTTTGCACTTAGAATATTCTACGTTTGAAGTTAGAAGTAATAGACGTATTATGGTCATTATAGGTTGACATACTACGTACGGCATATTGGACTTAGCAAGTGGATTGAACCAAAGAGGTATGTGGAACTTTCCTATCTCTTGAGCATGAGTAGTTGTAAATGTATAGTACGGTAGACGTACGAGATTTAAATGAATTTAGTTTCATTTGATATCCTTGACTTGTTTTAAGGATGTCCAAGTTGGTTGAGTTAGAGAATTAACTCACTTGTTTTTAAAGGATAGAAATGCATTAGTTTCAAAAGCATAAAGTTGGTTAATAACTTTATGTAAAGTAAAAAGAATGGTTTATTCTAATAAGGTAAACAAAGATTTCTTGACTTGAAAATGTATAGAATACTTGATTTGGAAAGTATTGATTCTTTGAGCTATTCTAAAGTTAAGAAACTTGATTACTAAAGTTAAGAGACTTGAAGTATTTTAAAAGTATATGATACTTGGTTTTGAAAGTATAAGTCTCTTGGTTATAAAAAGAATGGAAGTGTCTAAAGCATAAAGTTAGTATAACGGCTTTATGGAAAGTTGGTTATAATAACTTTATGGAAAGTTAAAAGAATGGCTTACTCTAGTGATGTAAATAAAGATAAATGACTTGAAATGAAGAAAGACAAATTGATTTAGAGACATCAATTGCTTAAAGTTTTAAAGTAAAAAGTCACTCGGTTTAGAAGCCTATAAATGTATTTCTAAAAGGTATTGTGACTTGTCTTGAAAGGTAGATATGACTTGATACTACGGTTATTAGTATCTTGGAGTTTTATATGAAAAAAGAGTCATTTTAAAAGAATAGAAGTACATAGTACTTTGGGTTAGATTCCCGGATTTTATAATGACATGTTAGTGCCTTAAGTAAGCTAAAATGAGAGTGTATATGAATAAGGCTAATAAGAAGCTAGGGGGATTTCTTAACTTGCTTATGTTATGTATGATAAGCCGGTGGTGCTTATGTTATGTATGATAAGCCGGTAGTGCTTATGTTATGTATGATAGACGGTTGTGCTAGGTTATGTTATTCTTGCGGGGTAAACCCCCGGGTTACTACTTATTTCATGGAATTGCTACCCATGATGCGAGTGCGGCGTTTGTACTCATTGCGGGCCCACCGGGCCCATGCGGGTGAAATAGTCCTATGCGGGTGAAATAGTCTCATGCGAGGCGGATGACCTCATTGCAGGTCCACAGGACCTATGCGGGTGAAATAGTCCCAGGAGTAGGATTGCTTAATGATACTACGGGCGGGTGACCCTACTTTGATCATGAGCCTCCTATTTTTATGCAGTAAAGTATACTCTTGTTTGCTCTCATTGTTAGTAAGGCCTGATGTCTTGTTATTTGAGTTATCATACATGTCTCGACTTTATTTTAGACTTTATGATTTCATTCTGATCTTGATTTCACATACTTAGTACATGTTGTCTTGACCTCGCCGGGGTTGCGTTAAATCCGCGTGTAGAGTATCTGAGTTCTTGATCCTCGCTCTTAGGATCATTGTTGGTGTTGAAGCTCATTACTCGGAGGCTTATCCTTGGTTGGATCCACGGTATTGTCGGTTGTTGTACATTCGGGGATATGGCGGGGAATACTGTCGTCCACGATTGTTATTCTTAAGTGCATGTAAGTATGCTTGTGGATTGGGTTGTAAAGAAAAAAAAATGTAACTGATGTTTTTGGGATATGTATATTTTACGGAAGGTGGCCTTATCGGCTAGCCTGTTGATATTTAATGTCTAAGTATTTTTATGAGTTGTGTATGTCCCGTTGCTATTCTCTGATATATACCTGAAAGGGGTGCCCATGTAGGGCACCAGTCGCGGGTCCGGGGTCGGGTCGTGACAAGATAATCTCATTTCGTGGTCTGTCAAGAGGCAAGTCACCCTATCCCGATTGAGTGTAGAAGCAGAGTATAGAGGTGTTGCGAATGTTGTTGTTGAGATCTGCTAGCTCCAAAATCTTCTTTTGGAGCTTCAGTGTCTATTGCGTAAGGCATCTATGGTGTAATGTGATAACATATCCGCGATATACTTATCTCATAATTCGATTCAGCATCAGCGAACCAAGTACATTGAGATGGATATATATTTTGTTCGTGAGAAGGTTGTTATAGGTCATGTTAAGGTGTTGCATGTGCCTTATTCGTATCAGTATGCAGATATCTTCACCAAAAGACTTCCTAGACAGCTATTCCTCGACTTCAGATTCAGTCTCAGCGTCTGGTCTCCTCCCACTCCGACTGAAGGGGTGTATTAGTGAATATTATAATATATTCACCATATGTTTTGTAATTATTAGTAGTGTATAATTATAGTAGATATATGATCCTTATTGTATTGAGATTCAACATTGTACACACTATATATATTTGTATTAATGTGAAAGACTCAGAAAGGATATATATTTAATTATGAGATTGTCTAGACAAACTGTATCTAAAATGCTCTACTGTCTCTGGGTTTATTATTATGCGTTTGATTTTGGAAGCAAATGATACAAAGGTAATGGCGGCCACAAGGTTTGAAGAATTAAAAAGAAGAACTGTAAAATGGATGCTGTAAAAGACATTGTGAAGGACACAAGGTCAGCAAAAACAACATTTGCACTTCAAATTCATTAATTATCATTTACTTAAAATTTGAAATAGTAATGTTTATAGTAATTTAACTGATTTTAAAAAAGTTACATAATACTTAGCAGAAAAGAAAAAAATTGTAGTAATGAATCATATAGATGTGGTGAGTACAAAAACTATTTTTGCACATTGACTATATATGTAATTTAATTTATATAACGTCTATTGTTTTTAATGTAAATGGTTGTTTAATCACATAGTAGTTGAACTGTAATCACATTATTTTATTGATTAATATAAACAAAAACAAAAAATAGATAGGGTGCCAAACCTAAAATCTAGGTTTTGAAAATTAATGGTCAAAATTAACAGAGATTGGTCAATAATGAGGACAAATGCCATTCTGGAATTTCAATATATTTGGATCAAATTGACCACTTGAAACAATTATATTATTTAATTAAAAACTTTATTTAAAGGGTTTGGCAGAATTATATAGAAGAGAATATGATATCAGCAGTCGTTTGCGTCAACTTAACTATGATTTTTCAAAATAGAATTTTGAAAAATTATCATGCATTGAGATTTACGTACGATTAAGTTCATAAGAGGTAATGACACGGCAATATCTGGTATGTACTTTTTATACTTGTCTCTGTCATTCTTTTATGCGATTATGATCATTTCATGCGTTATTTTCGTTCCATATTCGGCACTGTTATCTTGACCCTTCCGGCTGCGTTAAATGCCCATGATTTTAGGTACCAGGTTGGTGATCCTTGCTCTTAGGATCTCGGTTGATTTTGAGAAAAGCTCCATTTGCTCGGAGGCTTATCTCTTGATGCAGTTTTCACGAGGTTGTAGATTCATGTATATTCGGGGTATGGCGGGGCCTGTCATACGATTGTTATGTTAAAACTCTTGAGTGCAGTAGTCGCATATTGTGGTCGGTTGTAAAGGAAAGGAGGCAATCGGTTGTATATATATGTCCAGGAAGGTAGCTCTATCGGCTAACCTGTTGTTTTACTTCTGTTGTTTTATTTTATAAGTTTCATGTATGTTCCGCTGATTTTCTCTGATGTATACCTGTTAGCCCGGGGTCGGGTCGTGACAATATGTCTAACACATCTGCAGGGTATACCAATACTTCAACAAGTATACATGTGTCCATCACGAGTTTTCATAACTCGTAGCAAGTGAGACATACTACATCCCCTAAGGATATGATGCAGACCACATGTCGACGTATCACATATCATCGATATTCCATTTTCGATGATCATTAGTCGAGGCAGTTTAAGAGTTTACGTTATAATATTAATCTCTCACATTATTAATAACCACGTAAACTCTAGAGATGCATTTATAGAATATTATAAACAACCAACTAATAATTCAACAAATGCAAATGTCATAATATCAATCATCATCAATATATAAATATGAATGTGTATAAAATACATTTGTCCTAATACTGATTGTCTCTAGGACACAAATATACTTTAAGTAATTCCTCTCGAAACCTACTTGGGGTTGATGAATTTTAACGTCAGAATTGTCATGTGGTGAGTAGTAAAAATAATACATAATTCATTATGCTAAAAATATATAGTAACATATAGAGATCAATATGAGAGATTACTATGCCAAATTCAGGAATTAGACGTAACCCAATATTAAAGTTTGAAACATATGATTTTCTCAGCATCTAACACACGTCTAATGGTATACCATCGGCAATGACACCATTCTACAACTGTTCTTATCTACGTAGTATTTTTTCGCCAAAAGAAATCAGAAATATATAAATAATATATTTTGTAATAAATAATATTTCATCTATCCCAGTTTTATGATATACTTTCTTTTTAGTAAGTCCAAAAAAGAATGATATATGTTTTTTATTTGACAACAATTTAACTTTAAATTTTACTAGCTTTTACGCTTAACGAGACGATTTATAACAACACAAATGTCTTTGAATTATTTTATACCACAAGATTGAAAAGTTTTCCTATCATCGTGCCAAGCCTACTTGTGAAGAGAAGAGTCGTCGGGCTATTGCAGAGTGAAGGAAGGTGGAAAGGTGTCTTGTCTTGACCTCCTTTATTTGTTAAACTCTGTACTCAGTCAAACTACATTATATAAATTGAAACGGACGGAGTATGTGCATATAAAATAGACCAACACCACTTGGAAATAAAGCGGAGTTATAATAATAAGTTGGCATCAATTACATAAAATCATACATAAGCTACGTTCACGATGGAAGGCAGGTCGGCAAGCATGGATCACAGAAGATAAGCTTTTAGGTTAGCAAACTCTGGATGAGGGGTGCACACGATACCTTATAGTGAATCTCACATTGGAATGAGGGAGGAAAGTGAAATTTTTCATAAATCATAACACATTTTGGTAAGAGCGCTTTTTGACTTGATGATAGCGTAGCTGAAGGGACAAATCTATGATGTCTTTTGGGTCAAAGCGGACAATATGTGCTATGAACTTGGTTGTCACAAGGTTCCGAAGAAGAATACATATGAAATCTTGAATCTCACATTGGAATGAGAAAGAAAAGTTAAAGCCTTATAAGACATATCACAAGTTCACCTGGTACACACACTTTTTGGCTCGATAATGGCATAGCCCAAGGAACAAATTCGTGAGACTTGTTGGGCAAAATGAAAAATACCTGTCATGGATGTATCGTGGTATCTCTCAAAGTACAATATTTTTCTCATGAGCTTTTGAAATCCTATTTTTCTGATTGCAACTATATAGTAAATGCTTTGCTATATTTGAACATTATCTGTGGTCAGTTCCAGTTCTAAGTAAGTTGCAGTAATGAGACATGTCCATTTTAGAACAAAGATCAAATGCAGTATGGTATTGGCCCAAGCCCAAGTAGGCCTTCAACTAGAACATTTATTTGCAAAAAGTCTCAACTACTTCTCAATCAAAACCATGATGATTGTAGTTACCAAGCAACAAATTAGTTACTCCAATTTCGTTTAAAAACCAAAAATAATAATTTAGAAAGCATAATTACGGAGTCTGGACCATTTTGTGCGCATCTGATTAATGATATCTTTCACGAGTATAGATACTATCTTTAATAAGGTTTACATAGTATATATAATAGGTGTAAGTATTTGATATTAAAACTTAAAATTCATATCTACAATTAAATCATATAACATGAATATTTGGTGTACGATATATTCAAAGGATAAGAGGCGAGTCAGCTCGCCATTGATCAAGCTATTTGAAATGGTTCAAATTTGCCATGAACTATGCATTGATATTCAAGATTACTCTTGGGGCAAAAACGCGAAATCCCCCAATCCTCGGCCCGACAAAGATTGGTGGAGAAGGTAATCATGGTGACTCAGCGGCCCACTAGGTGGGAGACACAATGTCTGGTGCCCACAAGGAGCCATCCCCCACAAAGGAGGAATGAAACTCCCACACTGTGGCTGTCAGGGTTCGAACCTGCCTACTTGGGGGCAATCTGTCACACCCGTGAATTGGTCCATGAGAAATTCGGTGTGAACTTAGACCGAAGTGGGACAAATGGATCATGTTGACAAAATGGTTCGTGGGTGCAAGCTAAGGCATAACACGAAATTACATTTGGTGTCACGAGGCTAAGGGGTTAAGCACGGATAGAGGGAAGTTTAATAAAAAGGTTCAATACATCCAATAGATCAATAAGAAAACGACTAAGTGTGTGCATTGGTGTATGATGTCCGAAGTGGTGTTACATGTGTTCTATGGGATATGTGCGGGTCACGGGATGTCTAACACACATGCAGGGCACATGACAAGGTAATTAATATTCACATTATGCATTTTACCAAGTCTAGCTATGAGTTCACAACGGATAGTTGACAAAGTCCAAGAAAGGACCAAGAAGCCGAGAAAAGAGGAGCACGGATTAACGTTTGCTAAAGTGTGGCTACGGATTGATGCGTGGATACGAGATACAAGGGTGGTGTTCTGTGGTTCCTTATGGTTCATATGGGTAAACTAGACCACAAGGGTTGGTGGTGCTAAGGGTTCGACCAAACAATATACACGTGGGTGGTCGAGATGCAAATATTGACCGAGTCAAGTGCAATGTGGTTCAAACGCGGGTCGTGATGGAGCACCAGAGAGCTCGGGGCGGGTCTGAGGATCTTCCTATGGGTCTCTGGGACACGTGGCAACTGATTTGAGCTAATTTGGTTGAGTCTCGAAGTGTGTAAGCTTCAAGGACTCAACGCTGGTTGAAATGGTCCAACCGAGTCTGAATTTTGTGCAACCGTGGCGTGTGATGAGCTAGATGTGTGAGGAGTGATGCGGATAATGTGGTGAGCTATGGGAGACATGGCCAATACCTTGCGGAACCGGTGTAGGTCGTGTGTGAAGTTGAATGGGTCAACAAGACATTGCTTGAAGAAAAGAAGACATGTGCGAGTTGACCAAGTCAAGTGGAAGTGTTGGCCGTGTGAGGGTGTGGATGTGGGTGTAATGGACGAAGCTTGCGGATGTGTGTTACCACATCCACTTCCTTTACACGTTCCCCATGATATGTCATTCTCCTCCCCCTATATAAGAAGACTAAGTTATAAAGACTTAGACACAGAATAAAAGTGTGTTAATCCTATAACCCGAGAGAAAAGCTAAGTGTGAGTTCAAGTGTTCAAAGCTAAGAACAAGTGTTTGTTCTTATGAGTGTGCAACCCGAAATACTTAACTAGTTAGTGTGTGAGACTAAGTGAGTTGAGTGAGCAAAGTGTTGGACGTCTAGTTCCTACACTGTTTTGTAATAAGCCGAGAGGCATCCTTTGTTTATTTGAGTTTGAATAAAATAAAGGTTGGGCATCCTTTTACCCGTAAACTCTTGGTGTTGTTGTGTGTTTAATCTTGCTATCCTAACCTTTTTAGTGGTGTTGAATTGATTCCGCATTGTTAAGTTCTTTTATCTTGGAAGAACTTGGTGTTTCGGCTGAGATTGGTACGAAGTGTTGCCGACTGCCATCGCGTTCTTATTTGCGAAAAATTGTACTCGTTAGGAAAGGTGTGACACAATCTACCACCATGTAACCAACTGAGATACGCCCATGCGGGCAAGATTACTCTTTACTAATTTGACAGTAAGTTAACAAAGGCAAATTTAACTTTTGTTTTTTTATAAAGACAGGTATAAATACGAGCCTAATTATTTTTATGTGACATTATTTCTTTTTAATCAATTTATTAAATATTTTTCAACATCTAGCATCTTCCTCCCCTCTTCTTTTCTTTAGTAGTGTTATTTAGCTACCGTGCAATTTTTTATTCGTTAATGTGTATCACTAGCTATGCTACATTTATTTTATATCTTGTATTTTGTTGTCTTATTTTTTTTAAGTCGAGGTCAATCGAAACAACATCTATTATTTTCTTTATTTCTCACTTAGTATTCGATATCCGCACTGAAATCCGACTATATTCAAATTCGGGCTAGATAAAGTCCGTTTCTAAGAAAACGCTCCTACCAAATTTTTTTAATAACTAAAACTCGGGGATAAGGTCTATGTAATTCCTACCCATCCTAGACCCATTTATGAGATACACTCAGTATATTATAATCTTTTTTATAATAATTTAACTTTAAAATATTCGTATTATCCTAAATAAAATTAAGATAATTTATGATAATACAAATATTTATAATTTATTTTAATTCATAATTTTTTTTAAAAAAAATCTTAAATTTCAAATTTTACAGCCCCTAGTTTATCCCCAAAAAAACAATAAACCGACTAAGAATATAGTTTATATCTGATGTCTGATTCCTTCTGTTCTCTCCACGTTGGATTGGCGTCAGACACAAAGCCACATCTCAAGTCTCCCAGTAATAATGTCTCAAGAAAAAGCACAACCAAATTCATCAATCTCATTGTCAGGTAAAATATTTCACATTTCTAATTTTCTTAATAGAGTTGATTGATTTCAGTAAACTTTAAGTTTACCCTTTTATTTTAAGCGATCAGTTATTTCTGCATCTTCTTCAGTGGTTGGAGTTGTATAATTAGGTTAAATTCAGCCGAAAGCTTGGAGTTCTATGAGAGACCGATGACGATGACACACATCGTATTGGGACAGGGTGGATGAAATAGAGGCTCGCATCTGGAGTCTTGTGCGATAAAAAGACGCCACCAAAACTTAAAGGCAAATTTTATGGTGGTTAGACTGATTATGTTGTATGGGGCGGAGTCTTGGCCAGTTAGGACTTCGCACATTCAAAAGATGAAAGTTGCGGAGATGAGTATGCTGAGATGGATGTGTAAGCATACAAAGAGGGATATGATTAGAAATCATGATATTCGTGACAGAGTGAGAGTGACTTCGGTGGAGGATAAGATGTGGAAAACGAGGTTGAAATGGTTCAGACACGTGCATAGGGGAGACACAAATGTCCTAGTGCGGAGGTGTGAGAAGTGCGGAATTGTGAGAGGTTAGCTATGCCGAAGAAGTACTGGGGAGTGGTGCTTAGACGAGATATGATGCAGGTGCAACTTACCGAGGACATGACCCTAGATAGGAGGTTGTGGAAGACACGGATTAGGGTAGAAGAGTAGTAGATAGTGGAGCGTAGTCCTACTTACACTTACATACCGGTAGTTGTAGTGTTATTATTGTAGGTCTGCTTAGCCTATCATACTAGTAGATGCAGTATTGCTTTATAGTACCTTGTTGTCTGATTTCTGCTGCTATGTGTTCTTTAATATACTTTGTTTATCTTGTTTATCTTATTTGTCTGCGTTAGTTACTGTTTCCTTTTCAGAATGTTCTATCATGACTTACTCGCTTTTGTTACAATCATTTTCATACTGCTTTAAATTTCTTGTCTGGGTCTGACCGTTTCTCTTACTTTGCTTGTGCTTATGATTTGTTTGAGGCGAGGGTCTTTCGAAACAACCGCTCTATCTACCAAGGTAGAAGTAAGATTTGCGTACACTCTACCCTCCCCAGACCCCACGTTGTGGAATTTCACTGGGTATGTTATTGTTGTTTACTGATCTTTTCTTTAATCAGTGAGACTAAAATTAATTTGTATTTGAATCAGTTTTAGGATTGAAATTATTGCAGTAATGAGCACATTTTTAGTGTATACATCTTTAAGGGCACTTCAATTAGTGTACTTAGTCCAGGAATTTAAGTAGGTGTTTGGACATGAATTTAGCGATATTTGAAAAAAATAGTATTTGAATTTAAGTTGAAAAAGGATATTCCGAAGTTAGTTTGGATATGCATTTCACTTGAAAAAATACATATGAGATTTTTTTAACTTGAGAAACTGATTTAGACCAATTGTTTAAACTTGAAAAAAGTTTTACTTTTAAGTTTGGAGTGAAAAATTGACACCATGTATAACCGAACAGGTCTTTGAAAAAAAAAAGCAAAGACATCTACTATGTCCAAATGGTCCCCTAAGTTTATGAGTTCCGCACCACAACTTTTTTTGCTTACTGAGTTCATACATGTTATAGCGGAAGCAATTAAACAATAATAATGAATGTAAAGGACACAAACGATTTAACGTGGTTCACTAAAAATGTGTTAGCTACGTCCGCGGGCAGAAGAGAGAAACGTTTTATTGATCTTGAGGAATACAATTTTTGGGATTTATCTGGATAATATTTCAGATTGCTTATTAGGTTATGACCTATGAGGTTTATATAGAGTACCCCTTACACAGACTAAGGAAAGGTTTTCCAAACAGAAAAGGAAAAGGTTTTTCAAACAGAAAAGGAAAAGGATTTCTAAACATGGTATAAACCCCGGATTCAAGACATATTTCAACAAATCTCCACCTTGACTTGAATCCTCTCACAAATAACAGATGCACCATTATAGTGTCATATGTACTAGACTCGATGCCCTTGATTTTGCCTCGAGGGCAATCAACAACTCTAATAGGGATGTCGATGGGGCGGGCGGGCGGGGAAGGGTACCAGTACATTGCCACCTAAACTCACCCCAATCCCGCCCCACCACCCATCACGAATAGTAATTCTTCCACCCGCCCGCCTACCTCGGCGGTACCACTTACGGCGGTACCACCAAATAAGTTGAATGAAAGCTGCATGCGAATTTTGTTTTTAGTAGTGAATCTCTAACATCTATGAACCTAGGTAGCTAGTTTAAAGATACTATGTAGTATCTTGAAGATATAGAAGTATTATCAAAGTGATCCAAAAATGTTGATTTCATTTGCATGACGATCATGATAACACCACGAAAAACACTTTTAGAATTATCGTGAAATAGTATAACTATACGGAGAAGAAACAAAAAAAAGTTACGATTATTACTAAATCTTGATTGGAGGAAGGAAAAATCGGACCGTATGGAGATTAAAGCGATAATACAAAGGGTAAATATACAAAAGTATAAGATGGCATGGCAATCTTGAAATCCCCATGGTGTACATATTCGAACTCATGAATCTTGTTCTTGAAAGGCAATGGAATAGCGACCGTGTGATAATATGAATAATCCACGCTATTATCGATGGCGCCTATCTGCTCCCATTTTTATGCAACACTTCGTCTTGCTATACTTTATATCTCTAATTGTTTGGTACTTTGTAAATAAGTAGTATAGAGGAGATTTTTGTAAGACAAATATAGTGAGTTTTACTTACTGGAGAAGGAGAAAGGATGCTAAACTTGAGAGTGAAATGCACGTATGGTATTAAAAGGAAGAAAGGCGAATGCGGACGGTGCGGAGTGCGGTGCGGAGTGCGGTGCGGAGTAGCGTGGCGGGGCGAGTGCGGTCGCGGGTCTTATATAAATTCACCTCCGCCCACTACCCGTGGCGGGTAGCACTTTGATACTCATGCAGCCCGCGCCACTGAACCATCCTCCATACCCTTGTCGAGCGGAGTGCGGCGGTACCGCGTTACCCGCCCCGCTGACATCCCTAACTCCTAACATTGAGCAAGTCCAAACAGTGTTGGAACTTGCTGTGTGGAACCGACTTTGTGAACATATCAGCTGGGTTATAGCAGTACCCACTTTGTTCACCTTGATTCTCTTCTCACTTCTCAGAAATGATACCTCACATCAATGTGCTTAGTCCTCTCATGATGGACTTGATCCTTGGCTAAACAGATTGCACTGAGGCTCGGCAATACACTATGGCGATCTGATGTATACCCGGATCGTCGATCAATCCTTTCAACGATTCCCTCTTTGTTTACATTGAGTGTCGTATGTACTCTGCTTACGTAGTCGACAAAGTCACGTAGTATGCAAAGTAGCTTTCAGTGACAACCGAACCACGAGTGAAAACATAACGATCATAGATCTTCGCATCAGCGTCTAGCATAGTCGGAGTCTGAAAACCCTGTCACCAAACACTCTGTATCACCTCCATAAATGAGACCAACATCAGACGTACCTTTGAGGTACCAAAAATCCTCTTCATAGCTTGTCAATGCTCTTTGCCAGGCTCACTCATAAACCTGCTAACAACACTAACAGACCGTGCAAGATCAGGTCTAGTGCAGATCATTGCATACATCAAGCTTCCTACTGCACTATCATAGGGAACTCGAGACATGTACTCCTTCTCCTCAGCTGATTTAGGTGCAAAAGCAACAGACAGATGTGCATTTGCAGCACTGGGAGTATCTATAGGCTTTGTTGTAGACATGCCAAACCTTGACAAAATCTTCTGAATGTAGCCCTTCTGTGACAAGAAGAGCTTCCCTCTGCTTAGATCCCTATAGATCTCCATTCCCAGAATTTTCCGGGCTGCACCCAAATCCTTCATATCAAACTCAGCACTGAGAAGATCCTTCAACTTCTGGATATCAGACTTGTCCTTCGCAGCTATCAACATATCATCTATATACAGGACCAAGTAAATCAAAGAACTGTTTGCTGACATGTTGTAGTAAACACAACAATCATATGGACTTCTGTTGTAGCCAATCTCTATCATATAGCTGTCGAACCTTTTGTATCACTGCCTCGGAGACTGCTTTAGCCCATACAAGGATTTCTTCAACTTGCAAACATAGTCCTCCTTACCAGGAACCTGAAACCCATCTGGCTGAGTCATGTATATTTCCTCCTTCAACTCTCCATGTAGGAAAACTGTCTTCACATCTATTGTTCAAGTTTCAGATTCTGATGTGCAACTATTACTAGTAGCACCCTGATGGAAGTGTGTCTGATTATTGGCGAGAAAATCTCATTGTAGTCTACCCCCTTCTCTCTGAGTGAACCCCTAGCTACCACTCGAGCTTTATACTTGATACCCTCAACAGGTGTTCCTCCTTCCTTCTTCTTGTAGATCCACTTGCAAGTGACAACCTTTCTGTCTCGCGGTCGCTTGGCTAACTCCAAAGTTTGATTCTTATGGAGTGACTCCATCTCCTCTCCCATAGCAGCAAGCCATTGGAAAGATTCTGTACATGTAACTGCTTCTTTGTAAGTGGATGACTCATATGAGTCAGGATCCACTTCTTCAGCAACCTGCAATGCATAAGCTACCATGTCTTCAAAACCATACCTTATGGGAGGTATTCCATAATTTGCTCTCTTTGATCGATCAAGATCCAAATCAGTCTTTGATTCTTTCTTGGTAATGATGATCCTGATGATTACGCTCGATTGTATCATGGACTTCATATGATGATTCACCCTCATCTGGAGTGACTTGCTGCTCCACCTGTTTCCCAACACTGCCACCAACAATAGACTTCACAGTAGGGTTAAATATAGAATTTTCATCAAAACTACATTTCTGCTCAGTATAACCCTCTGCTCAGATGGGGACCATATTCTGTAACCTTTAACACCATCCCCATAACCCACAAACACTCCCCTTTTAGCTCGTGGTTCTAATTTACCCTCATTCACATGATAATAATGCAACCAAAAGCTCTCAAGCCAGAGTAATCAGCAGGCTTACCAGACCACATCTCAAAAGGAGTTTTGAGATGTATACCTGTGTGAGGTCCACGATATATCAGATAGCAAGTTGTACTAACCGCCTCTACCTAGAATGTCCTAGTTAGTCCAACATTAGAGAACATGCATCTAGATCTCTCCAGAAGTGTCCGATTAAATGCGTTACGCTGCCAGTTTCTTTGTGGCATCTCCCTGACTGTATGATGCCTAGCAATCCCTTCTTTTCTGCAAAACTCATTGAACTCAGAACAATAAATTTCTAGACCATTATCAGTTCGCAGTCTTTTGATCTTCTTCCCTGTTTGATTTTCCATTAATGTCTTCCATCGCCAAGTTCTTGAAAGCTTCACTTTTATGCTTCATAAAGAACACCCAAGTCATCCTTGAGAAATCATCAATAATTATCATAAAATATATGTGACCTCCTAGAGACTCCATCCGGGAATGACCCCAACAATCAGAATGGATGTAATCAAGTGTGCCTTTTGTTCTGTGTATTGCTTTGGGAAACTTGTTGCGATGTAATTTTCCGAATACACAGTGTTCACAAAACTTAAGGTCCTCGACCTTGTGACCACAAAGAAGATCTCCTTTTGACAGAATTTGCATCCCTCTCTCGCTCATATGGCCAAGCCTCATATGTCATAACTTGGTCAAGTTTTCTTTATCAACCTCTGAGGATGCAACAACAACAGAACCTGATAATGTAGAACCTTGAAGAAAATACAAGGTATCACGTTTTATGCCCTTCAGAACCACATTTGAATCCTTGCAGACATATAGAACTCCACCCCCACCTCGAAATCTAAACCCCTTGCTATCTAACATGCTCAATGATATCAGATTCTTTGTCATGGATAGAACATGTCTGACGTCATTCAATGTGCAAAAGTTACCATCATGTGTCCGAATTTTAATAGAGCTTATCCCAACCGTTTTGCAAACGTAATCGACCATAAAACACCGCTACCATCCACTTGCTCATAGGTTGTAAACCACTCCCTGCGCTGACATATATGCTAAGATGCTGTTGAATCGAGGATTCACACATCATTGTGATGCGTGTACTCATTAGCAACTAGAGCAATATCATCTTCAGAGTTGGTATCTGCTACAGCAGCAGTACCTGTCGGATTATTCTCACGCTTCTTCTTCGGGACAATCGATTTCCGGTGTCCTTCTCCTTACAAGAATTACGCGTCATTTGGTTTTGGACCTTTAGAAAACGGTTTCTTGGACTTCCTCCAGATTTCTATGTCCATGACTTCCATCGCTACTAACCTGCACTGATTATCGCACTGTACGGCCCACCTTATGACGCAGCTCCCTAGTATGGAGAGACGATCTCACCTCCTCTAGAGACACAATATCTTTTCCAACAATGAACGACTGTACGGAATTTTCGTACGATAATGGTAAAGATACTAACAGAATCAATGCAACATCCTCATCCTCAACTTTCACATCAATATTACGCAACTCTAACAAAATTGTGTTTAGTTGATCTAAGTGATCTCGAAGATGCATATCTTCCTGCATTCGTAGACTGAACAGACGTTGCTTCAGAAGTAACTTGTTGGTTAAGGACTTCGTCATATAAAGACTCTCGAGCTTGACCCATAGACCCTGCGCGGTTTCCTCCTCCGCGACCTCAGTGATAATATCATCAACAAGGCTTAACATAATTGTTGAATGAACCTTCTCTTCCAGAACGGCCATCTTAGCGTTAATGGGTACTGCCGGCTTCCTAGCAAGCGGCGCCCAAAGTCCTTGTTGTTTTAACAAGACTCGCATCTTGATCTGCTACAGACTAAAACTGTTTTTCCCTGTAAATTTGTCGATTTTCACATTCATTCCAGGCATCTTTCAAAGAAATAAATCCGGCTTTGATATCAATTTGTTATAGCGGAAGCAATTAAACAGAAGAAAGAATAATAATGAATGTAAATGACACAAACGATTTAACGTGGTTCACTAACAATTTGTTAGCTACGTCCACGGGCTGAGGAATACAATTTTTGGGATTTATCTGGATTGTATTTCAGATTGCTTATTAGGTTATGACATATGAGGTTTATATAGAGTACCCCTTACACAGACTAAGGAAAGGTTTTTCAAACAGAAAAGGAAAATGATTCCTAAACATGGTATAAACCTAATATGCCCGGATTTAAGGCATATTTCAACAATACATATTAGGTGAATTTCTTACTACAAATATAGGGTTTGGACCAAAACTATTGAGTTCCGCAGAACCCGTAACTTCTATTGTAGCTCCATCATTGCTAGCCAAACACCAACTGTTATTGATAAAATTAGCTTCAGCTCTTTACTTTAACTCAGTTAAGCCGGTTGGGCTCGTAATATCCAACATAGGGTGTAAAAGGCATGAAAAGAAAGAGCTTTATGAATTGAGTAGGTTTACCCATTGTCATAAGTTTTTGGGTTGAATGCTTAGATTCTTTCACAAGCCAAACTAATCCCATCTTGGCCACTCTTGTTGTCTTAAGACTTTGAGCAGATTAATCGACTGATTTTGATACTCTAATATTGGCAGATAAAGATGTAAAGGCACCTAATGTGTTTGAGAGAGTTAAAGAAGAGATTGAGGCAATGTTGCATAGTGAAAGACACTCACATCACCATCACAAGGAAACTCACGGGATGCGTAAGGATATTGATGAGAATACACCAATTAGTGATGTGAAAGCACCCAATGTGTTTGAGAGAGCGAAGGAGGAAATCGAGGTTCTTTTTGAGGCATTGCATCCGAAAAAGGAAGATCATAGTCATGCTTCAACTTTGGATGTTGATAAAAGGTTTCAAGAACGGGATTTTTTAATAAAAGATAGAAAACAAATGTTTCTAAGGATGTTACTTGTTAATTTTGCGTTATTTTATTGATGATATGCAGGACTAACGGTGCAACGGCTGAGTTGAAGACACATAATCCAGATTCTCTTTCAGGTTTGAACTCTATGATTCATCTTTGACGGATTGTTTTAACTTTTTCATGATTATAATCACTTAACAAGTGATCAATAAACAGTGTCATGTGACTCTGTCACGTTAGACATTTAAGTTGTGACTTATGTGTGTGTTTGTGTACCTTGCTTTTACATCATTTCTTCGAAATGGTTACACTTTTCCTATTACATTTAGGGGTTGTGTGGTTCAGAACAAGATTATCCCTGAATTATAATCTTGGGGTTATAATCCCACCTCCTATATGGTATAGGTATTACCAAGATTTTGGTATAAAATTTATACCGGTATTAGCTAATACCAATAACCAAGCGGTGGATAAACACAATCCCAAATTATCCTAATCCCAGTAACCAAACGACCCCTTAAGGAATTAAGTGAAAATTTGCAGACTGATCAAGAACACTAGCACCATTGAGAGATAAGTTCTGCAAAAGTTCCATTTCCCTTTAGGCTTTATCTGCCTCGTGGAAAATATTATGTTGAACAGTTTGTCTTAAATTCTGGTGTTGGTTGACCTTATATTGTAGAAATAAGGGAGCACTATCTACTCTCGAGGAGAGAAACAGCTTAATTTCAAAACTTTTTTATACGAAGAGTGCAGTTCCCTTGAAATTCCGAACTTTAAGTGCTGAAACCATACTTATAGTTAACTCACAGAAGATTGAGTTTTGGCTTTAATCTGAATGCCTACATAGCCACTGCGAAGGCAGAGTTGTCTTACTCCCCATGGGTAACTGGCGGGAATGGTAAAGGTCCCTTTTCACTTTCATCAAATACTATTAATCCATATTTCAAGACTATGTTCCTTGTAGCGTAGTCTGCATCCACAGCTAACGTGTCTCTATACCGATGCCTTTCTCTTTGTATATGGCCAAGCAGGGGCGGATCTACCGAGTTACGCGTGGTTGTTCGAAAAAAAAAATCACAACGTTGTATAAGGGAATGAGGATGTTGTGGTTGTTCAAAAGTGGAAAATAGCACTACAAAAAAAAACGGTTGTTCGACTGAACAACCGCGAACAAGGTAGGTCCGCGGCTGCGCCTGTAGTTTCTTAAGAAAGGACAAGACAAAACCCAACTTGCTCCCTCTTTCGAGTAGAACATCTTCTAATGACAACTGTTTTCAGGCATAAAGCAGTTTACGTTTAACCAAGGGGAGCCTTACATTTATTTGGAAATGACTGCCTAGTGGTATCAAATTAGTATATACTTGCTATCTGATTATGGTAAATTTTTCCTTATGGGAAATAATTTCAAGAATTGAAAGAACTTCATGATGTTCTTTACTTCTAATTTTAATAATTAATCATCGACCTTATTTATTATTTATTCCTTATCAAAAAGTAATTATTAAACATTGAACCAGACACTGAAATCTACCTTGTCTTTATTTTCTATACATGCTCTACCAATTATGCAATGCTTTTACATCACACTTTCGGCTAGAAGTTCAAGTCCATATTTATCGTCTTATCAAACTGTGATTCTGTTTAAGCAGAGAACAAAGCAAAGGTGCCTAATCACAATGAAAGGTCAGAGGAAGAGATAGGAGTACATCCGCCAAGAGAAAAATCTCCACATCGTCATCACAAAGAAACTCATGGAAGGAGTGATGACATTGATGCTAATACACTAATTAGTGAAGTTAAGGGTCCAAATATATTCGAACGAGCCAAGGAAGAAATCGAGGCACTAGTTCACTCAATTCATCCAAAGAAATAATCTAGCATTGCTATTCAAAGAAGGGAAAATTGATTGGGACATTGATCTTGAAAGCTTGGCAAATATTTTGTTACATTGGTTTTGATGGATTTTTAATTGTTTTGCTCTTTCATTCACAATGAGTTGCTTCTGTTGTATATACATTTGTGTTGAGATACCCATATTTTCTGATTTTTTTTATCAGTGAATGTGTATCCCTACAAAGTTTCATGATGGAAAGTGTTAAAACAGCACAATTAGTGCAGTGATCAAATTTCATGTGAGATACATTGATTGTGGATCGATCTATGTAGGAAATCAGAGAAGGTAAAGAAAGAAAAAGAAAGAAAACCAGAGGAACGAATTTGTGGGAGCTTTTTTGTCATATTGCAACTGAGGCCTCAATGCCTTATTTATACAAAGTACGTAAAATGTGATTAAATAGTGTACTAACTAATTGCATCTTTACTTACTAACAAAACAACACACTAATAAAAAGACTACAACAAACTACCAATACTTATACTAATGAAATGACTACTAGGGTGGCTTAACTATCTCTAACATCCCCGCAAACTAGGTGCTAAAAATAAATTCTTGACACCTAGTTTGGATAACAGATAACGGTGTTGACCTTGTAGCAGCCCTTTCGTGAGTAAATCAGTTGGTTGCTGATGCGCGAAAAGATGCACACACTTTAACGCAAGTGCACGTTATCGTGACAAGTAATATAGTCTAGGTAAGACCGAATATCGTCCTCAAGGATTAGTGTTCAAGTACCAATTATCTATCTTTTGTTATCTATTTGGTAACCGATATTTGAGTTTGTTGATTATACTAACAATTATAAATACTAATTAGCTATGTGTTTACTTCAGTAGTGATGGAAATAGGGCTTCCAAGTCGCTTCAACTATCCGCTTATATTACTTATTAATGCAATAAATTATGGTTCTTCTTCTTTTGGAGCTAGCAGGTTTACTAATTCGTTTTATACTCCCGTTAAGGCTATATAAACACTCAACCCCAGTAGCGCTCCTTTCTACCTTTCGGTGATAAGAATGACTCTATAGGAGGATTAAGACCAAAAACCTTGTTAATCGTCACGCGCCATGCGTGAAATTAGGTGTTTAAACCTCTTATTAACGCTACACAAGTAATTGAGGTATTTTCATCCCCAATCCGACCTATGTCTACCCAACTTACAGCATAGTCACAACCTCCTCCTTTCGAAGTTTGATTAGAAATCATATAAATAATGATAATTAGTGATCAATTAATTACCAAGCATTCAAAGCAATTATTAGGTAAATCTCAACAATAAGAAGAACAACCATAAACATGCATCAATTCATAACATAAGGTTCAAGTGATTTGACATGGAAAGCCCTATAATGGAATTAGTTCCTAGCCATTGACATGACAAGAACTAATTCAATATCCAACATAAAAACTGAAAGTAAAGTAAAGAAAAGAAAAGAAAATTACTAAGTAAAGGTCTCCAATCTTCAACTCCAAGAAGTCTTGTGTTTGTGCAAGAAAGGGAACCTTGAAAGCGCTTAGGTTCTCTTTATAGCCTCAAACCGCCTCAACTTTTCCCCTTCAGTTCGCCCGTAAATCGCCTAAACTCGATTTTTCTGCCATTTCCGGCGCTGGCGGCCACGAACCTCGATATACGGTGATTAGGCGCCGCGGCCGCACTCGCTGTTTGCAGAGCGCCATGCTGAAACTTCGCAGTCTCGATCATCGCGCCGGGCGCTCGCCTGATGGCGAGGTGCCGCGCGCCGCCCGTGTCCGTTCCTGGTTCGCCACTTTCTCGTCTTTTAAGCTCTGGAACCTCCACTTTTGCCCTCTTTTAGCTCCTTTCCCGCCAAATAGTCATTTTAACCAATTTGACTCAAAAGAAAGAAAATTTATCCTAAGACGACACGTATTTTTACAAAAAGGGACAAAAGACTAACTAAAAATGACTCAAAAAGTGTATATAAAATACACCGATCAAATACCCCCAAACTTAACATTTGCTCGCCCTCGAGCAAAGATAAAAAGAAAGAAATAAAAACTCAAGAAAAAGGAAAATAAAGGACTCAATGACATTGATCACTTTG
Source organism: Przewalskia tangutica (assembly GCA_029844215.1). Taxonomy (NCBI): domain Eukaryota; kingdom Viridiplantae; phylum Streptophyta; class Magnoliopsida; order Solanales; family Solanaceae; genus Przewalskia; species Przewalskia tangutica. The sequence continues at coordinate 2,714,987 of CM056720.1, forward strand.
ATGCATTGGTGTTACTTTAGAAAAACATGAAGATTAGCAAAATAATATGCAGGAACATATAGCATGAAATTTTGGCACACTAAACACATTAAGCTAGATATTTCGCAAACTCATTTTTATCATGCTTAATGGAAGTCACAGTACTGAATCATGCATGTTAATTTCAAAAATCCTATGACATTTTTACTTGCTATTCTCCACTAATCATGGATATGCATCTAAGAGATCTTCAGGACATTTAAGGGTTGTAATGTAGGCTTAGGCATGGGTAGGTAAAAATAGGCATTTAGGCTCATTTTGTGTACCATAAGCTCTTTAGCTTTTCAGTGTTTCCCTTTTCTTTTGATTTCTTTTCTTCACTTCAAATCTATCTTTCCCCTCTTTTGTTTTGAGAGCGTGAAGTGTATCATAATAGCAAGACTTCAAACTTAGGCTTTTGCCTATTTCTTATTACTTTTTAATTGGGGTGCATCAATCTTGTTTGCTCTTTTTGTCTCTTTTTTAACACACTTTATTCCAACTATTTCACATGTTTACTTATGGCACAAGTATGGGAATATAGGGTGTCAAAGAAAAAGTTCAATTTTTAGGCTCAATGGGGCTGACTAGGGATATTTTAAGTGTCAGGATAGAAAAGAGTGGTAAGAATTGGCTAACAAAGAAATGCCTGAGTCATCTCCCTAACATGCATATCCTAACTATTTCGCCTCAAATAACAAACAATCCTAACACATAGGTTTTTATCATTTATCATGCACAATTCAAGCAAGGAACTCCAAATAGACAGATTTTGTGATTTTTTGGCATATCTAACCTAAGTGTTTAGATAGTTGCTTCTAATTCCATTACATTATTTCACCTTACTTCACTAGGTGTTTCTAGTAACTACAACATGCATGATCTTATGACTCAAAAATACACAAAAACAATCAAAATAAAAAAGACTCAAACATATTATAACAATAAGACACAAATAAGACACCCCCAAACTTAAATCACACATTGTCCCCAATGTGTGCAAGACTCAAAGACAATAAAAGAAAAGGACACTTACAGACTTGGTTTAAAATGGTGGCGGTGGCGGTGGATAATGCATCGACCATTGGTTGAACAGGGAACTCATCTCGTCAAATCTCGGTGCAACTTGCTGCCTCGCATCAATTCGCGTCTTGTCTCAACTCTTGTTGCCTTGTATCATCGTGTCGAAATGTTGCATCATCATTCTCTGGTTCGAGCAACCGCTCCATCATAGGCACCGGAGGTTACGATTACGTGGTTGGTGGTGTTTGCTCCTGCCGCATATCGAGCCTCTATTTCGTGCTCATCTTCGCTCACGGCGCCTCTGCTGCTTCTGCTGCGCCGTGCTCTTCTTCACTGCCGAGGGCTTGGAGTCCGGAAGGAGTGTACTATCCCATATGACACATGCAGGTTGGTTTCTTTCACGAGTATCGATGGTAGGATTGGGACCCATTCACGTGGCATAAACTAGTGATAAGTGAGCCATGTCCCAACCCACCTGTTGTTACCAACCTGCTGGTTTCTTCAATACTTTGCACTATCTCCTTCCCCACATCAATCGTCTTCCCCGTCATGATTCCATATATCAATTTGATCCTATCTTCTGGCACTCTGGTAAAGTGCGTTGATGGAATCAGACGGGCACTGACGAAATATAGCCAACCTCGTCGCTTGTTAACCGACACCGCCGCCCTTCTTGACCCATTTCTGGCAATATCAAATGCAGCCCGGGTAGTTTCATCGTTCGCGACGGCATTCCAGTCGATGCGGTTGGTGCTTCTAGACCATGATCTGAAGTAGCTTCGGTCATCACCTCTTTCCTCAACATCAACTGTTCTTAATGTCGCATTTATCGCTTCTGCCGTCACAGGCATATATCTTCCCCTCACAAAGCATTTATTGTCCACCTTCTCCGGAAAGTTAGCATAGAATTCACGCACCATCGCTGTGTTCATTGGTGCTATCTTTTTCGGGTTCACAAATCTCTTCCACCCCATCATCTCAATCATTTCCCGAATGGGCTCATAGACATCCTCCTCCCCAAGCGAATCCCTTTGATAGTCCATTCCCCTTTCAGGGATTAAGGGCCTAGTACTAAGCTTTTTGTATCTTTCATAAGCTTAATGGCTAATGAACCTAGTATCATCGTATTGAGGGGCTGAGGTGGATGTGGAGGCTCTTCTCTTTCTGGAAGACATGGTTAATTCACTCTTTTGCAGCGTTTTCTTAGTATCACAAATGTTTCCCAACACTATCGCACAACAACTAGCAGCTACAACACTATCACCCCCAAACTCCAACTCATGCACTACACACTACCCACACCCTCCTTGTATACTCCTCCTCTAAATTTCACAACCAATTTTTCGACACCCCAACGACTTCAACAATGCAACACTCCTCCAAACTACTCCCTCATTTGACTACTGTAAAACTTTCAAGAAAAGATGAAGATTACTTTTTTGACGGTGTTCTTCAAGGTTTTTTTGCTTCTAATGGTGATTTGAGGCACTGGGATGAAGTTTTGTTGGTTGAAATGGTTAAGTGTTTAGGGACTTTAAGAGTTTTTGGTTGTGTTTGGGTTTGATTTATGGAAGATTTGTGGGTGAGGTTTGAATTTTCGTGGGTTTTGTGGAGACGAAAGGTTAGGTTTTGGTTTGAAATTGGGGAAAATCGGGTTTCTGGGCGTCTTTTAATTTCTGGATTTCCGCCGGGCGCGTTCGCATTTAGCCGCGCGCCAACTTATCGCACTACGGCAATTTCGCGCGCGCCTCGCTACGGGCGCCTAGACTTGGCAATTTTTCTCGCTTTTCGCGACGCGCCCTCGCTTCCCGGCCATGGCCACCCGTTTTTCTGGAAATCCTGGCTTTTCTTCAGTTTTCGCCCTCTAATTTTATTGTTGGCCTGCACCTGTTAACACAACACAAACACTACCTCCGTGAGATTGTTCTTAGTAAAACTAACTACATTAAAATAAATAATTTAAAATACTTTGGGTTGCCTCCCAAGTAGCGCTGTCTTTAACGTCTTTTAGCCGGACGCAAGTTCCTTAACTCAAGAAGTGTGGGGTGGATTAACCCCACAACCAATCAATTTTCTCCACATTTTTCGTTTTCTTCTTCTCTTCTTAAAATTATCTTCAAGGGAAGGTTCAGGAACACATACCTGCTTTTGCGGAGGTTCGGCATCACATACCTGCTTTTGTGGGCTCATCTCCCTTGGTTTGGCTTGTACTGGCTCACAGGGGGTTTTGATGGTGCTGATTTCAAAGCACCCGCTCATGATTAGTGGCTCAATAATGTGTTTAAATACTTTAAACACCATTTCTTCCTTCTCCACCCTCAACGTCAGCTCTCTTCTTTCTACATCGATCGTGGCTCTCCTGCCGCCAGAATGGTCTCCCAATATGATGGGGATCTTCGCATCTTCTTCCATGTCGAGAATGAGGAAGTCCGCAGAAAAAGAATTTTCCTACTTTAACAAGACGCCCTCAATCTTCCTCGGGTGCACAAATCGTTTCATTCGCGCTAGTCAGGCTCACCGTGGTTGGTTTGGCTTCACCTAACTCCAACCGCTTAAATACCGACAAAGGCATCAAATTTATGCTTGCTCTAAATCGCAAAGAGCCCTGTTGCATGTCACATTGCCAACTGTGCAAGGCAACGTAAAGCTCCCTGGGTCTTTTAGTTTAGGGGGAAACTTCTTCTGCAGGATAGCACTGCACTCCTCCGTTAGTGCTACCATCTTATACTCGCCGCTTTCTTCTTCCCCAAAATCTCCTTCATGAATTTGAAATAAGAGGGCATCTGCTCCAACGCCTCTATAAAGGGTATGTTGATATGTAGCTTTCTGAATGTCTCCAAAAATTTGGAGAATTGTTTATCAACTGCCTTCCGCTGCAATCTCTGTGGGAATGGAATTTTCTCAAGATACTCTTCTCCTGAGTTTTCTACCACTGGCGAGCTTCAACCACCTTTCTCCTTCTTTATTTTTGCCTTTGTTCAACTACCTACCGAGGTATCACGCCCAACTGCTTACCACTTCTCAACCGTATCGCTCGACATTGTTCTCTGATTCATCTCTGTGTTGCTTGGCGGTACCATGTGGCTCTTTGTTCGATTGATTTGCTAGTTGACCCACTTGAGTTTCCAAGTTCCTGAACGAGTATCTAGTTTCGCCACGAACTGGTGCAGGCGTTGGTGAGTGCAACAAAGCCGCTCACCATCTTGCTTTTCGCCGAACAGTGCATCAATCGCTGAGGGTGGGGCTCGAGTAAATGGCCGCTGATTCTCGTGCCGGTTTTGCATCGCCTCTATATTGATTCTGCCGCCCGATCTCTCTCCATGAGAAATTTGGGTGATTCTCCACCTGGATTGTATGTGTTGGAGTATGGGTTGTTTTGGGGCCTCGATAGTTACCCACTACCGACACTCGCTGCTCGATTGGCATATTATTAGGATCGATCACCGCAGACATCTATCGAATGTATGTGGGCCTCCACATATTTCACAGCTCTTTGGCATCTGTACTGCATTCACCGATACTGTATGTTGTTGCAGCTGCTTGGTCAACAGGGCAACTTGGGCATTCAGGGCAGTGATGGCATCTATCTCGTGAACTCCCACTGTTCTCCTACCACTCATTGGTCTATCTTCTGTGACATGGTTGTTGGTGGCCATATCTTCTAATAATTCGTGAGCTTCGTGGGCTGTTTTCCTCATAAATGTCCCACTGCCGTGATCTATAATTGTTCTGGTTGTTCCGCTCAGCCCGTTATAGAAGATGTGGACCAAGTTCCACAACTCAATACAGTGGTGTGGGCATTTTCTCTGCAAATCCTTGAACCTCTCCCAAGCTTCGTATAATGACTCTACATCTGCTTGGTAGAAATTATTCAGCTCCCCTCTCAATTTTGCTGCTTTGCACGGTGGAAAGAATTTGGCCAAAATTTTTTGTGCCAGCTCTTGCCATGTAAAAATCGAATAGCTGGCAGGGAATTTAACCATACTTTTGCTCTGTCCCTGAGTGAGAAGGGAAACAACCTCAATCTGACGGCATCATCAGTAACACCGTTATATCTGAATGTTGCACATAGCTCCAAGAAATTAGCTATGTGCATATGTGGATCCTCTGATGGCAACCCTCCAAATCGCATTGTTCTCGCACTATGCTTAGAATCGCGCTTGATCTCAAAGTTATTTGCTCATTGTTGGGAGCCTAATACATGTCAGGTTCGCTCACCCTCGGCAGCACGTAGTCTCCCAAGCTTCTTTCTGCCTGGACTTGAACTCTCTCCTCGACATCCATAGGTACTCGCCGAGGCATTCCTTGGTTAGGTTGATTTTCACCTAACCCCTCTCCCATCATATTGTTGTTTTGACCGCCGTCCATCTCTATCAAGGTTGCTATTCGTTGGTTCCTTCTATTCTGTTTACAGGTTTTCTCAATCTCTGGATTGAAGGGGACAAGAGTGTCTGCTCCTCTCCTTCTTCGCATAAACTGATCGCCTGAAATAGATCAAAAACAAACAAACGGATCACGGCACCCTGATATTTACCAAAATAAAAAAAACGTAAAAATAAAGAAAATAAAAACCAAATTAGAAATTAAAAATAGATAAAATTGATATTGAACTATGCCTAATCCCCGGCAACGGCGCCAAAAACTTGATGCGCGAAAAGATGCACACACTTTAACGCAAGTGCACGTTATCGTGACAAGTAATATAGTCTAGGTAAGACCGAATATCGTCCTCAAGGATTAGTGTTCAAGTACCAATTATCTATCTTTTGTTATCTATTTGGTAACCGATATTTGAGTTTGTTGATTATACTAACAATTATAAATACTAATTAGCTATGTGTTTACTTCAGTAGTGATGAAAATAGGGCTTCCAAGTCGCTTCAACTATCCGCTTATATTACTTATTAATGCAATAAATTATGGTTCTTCTTCTTTTGGAGCTAGCAGGTTTACTAATTCGTTTTATACTCCCGTTAAGGTTATATAAACACTCAACCCCATGAGCGATCCTTTCTACCTTTCGGTGATAAGGATGACTCTATGGAGGATTAAGACCAAAAACCTTGTTAATCGCCACGCCATGCGTGAAATTAGGTGTTTAAACCTCTTATTAACGCTACACAAGTAATTGAGGTATTTTCATCCCCAATCCGACCTATGTCTACCCAACTTACAGCATAGTCACAACCTCCTCCTTTCGAAGTTTGATTAGAAATCATATAAATAATGATAATTAGTGATCAATTAATTACCAAGCATTCAAAGCAATTATTTGGTAAATCTCAACAATAAGAAGAACAACCATAAACATACATTAATTCATAACATAAGGTTCAAGTGATTTGACATGGAAAGCCCTATAATGGAATTAGTTCCTAGCCATTGACATGACAAGAACTAATTCAATATCCAACATAAAAACTGAAAGTAAAGTAAAGAAAAGAAAAGAAAAGAAAATTACTAAGTAAATGTCTCCAATCTTCAAATCCAAGAAGTCTTGTGTTTGTGCAAGAAAGGGAACCCTTGAAAACTGTCTAGGGTTCTCTTTTTATAGCCTCCAAACCGCCCTCAACTTTTCCTTGCCCCGCCCGTAAATCGCCTAAAACCTGATTTTTCCTGTAGCGGCGCCACGGACCAAGCGCTGCTTCGTGATTAGCGCCGCGCCCCGTGACTCTGCTGTTTAGAGGCCGGCGCTAAACTTCGCAGTCTCGATCATTGGGCACCGGGCGCTCGCCCTGATGGCAGTGAGGCGCCGCGGGCCGCCCGTCCGTGCACAGTTCGCCACTTTCTCGTCTTTTAAGCTCTGGAACCTCCACTTTTGCCCTCTTTTAGCTCCTTTCCCGCCAAATAGCCATTTTAACCAATTTGACTCAAAAGAAAGAAAATCTATCCTAAGACGACACGTATTTGTACAAAAAGGGACAAAAGACTAATTAAAAACGACTCAAAAAGTGTATATAAAATACACCGATCAAATACCCCCCAAACTTAACCTTTGCTCGCCCTCGAGCAAAGATAAAAAGAAAGAAATAAAAACTCAAGAAAAAGGAAAATAAAGGACTCAATGACATTGATCACTTTGCTGCATTGGTGTTACTTTAGAAAAACATGAAGATGAACAAAATAATATGCAGGAACATATAGCATGAAATTTTGGCACACTAAACACATTAAGCTAGATATTTCGCAAACTCATTTTTATCATGCTTAATGGAAGTCACAATACTGAATCATGCATGTTAATTTCAAAATTCCTATGACATTTTTACTTGCTATTCTCCACTAATCATGGATATGCATCTAAGAGATCTTCAGGACATTTAAGGGTTGTAATGTAGGCTTAGGCATGGGTAGGTAAAAATAGGCATTTAGGCTCATTTTGTATACCATAAGCTCTTTAGCTTTTCAGTGTTTCCCTTTTCTTTTGATTTCTTTTCTTCACTTCAAATCTATCTTTCCCCTCTTTTGTTTTGAGAGCGTGAAGTGTATCATAATAGCAAGCACCCCCAAACTTAGGCTTTTGCCTATTTCTTATTACTTTTTAATTGGGGTGCATCAATCTTGTTTGCTCTTTTTGTCTCTTTTTTAACACACTTTATTCCAACTATTTCACATGTTTACTTATGGCACAAGTATGGGAATATAGGGTGTCAACTACACGAACCCTCTACAAACTTGCCAACATAATTCCTTCTTGTTGCCTTTCCAAAAATCTCATCACACTTGGGGTTCATCAATTTTTTTGAGAGAGAAGAGGGGGATTTCTTTAGGAAAAGCCTTTGCAAATGACCAAGTCTTCAAGACTTGGTCCTAAAGTAAGACCCTCTCTTGGTCAAAAAGATGGGAGGGACACTTGTCACCCTCCCATAGGCCTTTTTCCAAAATATCTTCTGATTTTCCCCAATTTCGCTAAAAATCCCGCCTCGGCCCTGCAGCCGGCGCCGCGGCGCTGTAACTTCAGAACATTTCGGGTCTTTCGGCGCCGCGGCCCTGCTACTGGCGCTGTGGCACCTGACTGAAGCTTTTCTTTCCTCTTCGTCAACCGAACTTCTAACGTCCATAACTTTCTACGCCGATGTCCAATCGATGAGCTGTTTATTGCGTTGGACACTAGACTCAACGAGCTTTATACTAGGCTTTTGAAACACCTAAAAACTCCCAATTAACTAGGAGATATACCGCTCCAAAGTTGACTGAAAACCTGCCTACAACATTTTTGCCAACTTATCTTTCCAAATTCAAACCTTACTTCCTTTCGTACGTTCTTATCTTATTCTCTTGAGTTTACGGGGTGTAACAGAGTGAGAGCCCTATAAGGCCCCCATACATCAAGATGCAAAAGCTGAAAAGCAGATTCAGTGTTGCTCATACTAATAGGAAATGGTTTCCTAGTTTGTCTAGCCATAGGACAAACATTACAATGTCTTATTGTCAAGTTGGATTTACTTCCAAGTTCACTTATTTTCCTGAGCATGGTCATTGGAACATGCCCTATTCTTTTATGCCATAATTTTGCCTGCAATTCATCCTTTGTTAATCTGACAGCTGAATGAGCTTGTCCTATCAGCATTCTCTTAGATTGCAGCATATAGAGTCCATCTACTTCTTTACCAATCTTATTCACCTTCCCAGTGAAGAGTGTCACGCCCTTTTTAGACCGCGACATTATAAAACTCCTGCTTAATAAAATGTTAGAAAATAAAATAAAATGCTAAAGGGTGCTAAATGCTAAAAGTGCTAAAATGGGTGTTAAAAGTGCTAAGGGTTCGCGGAGTCGCCACCTAATTAGTTTGGGTGAATTAAGACACCTAAATGTCAACTTGGTTAAAGTCAACATTAACTCCATCTTAATGGTCTGCAAAACTAGTGTGAGATTTTGGGTAAGGGTTCTTTATTAATCTAGAGGGAAGGGATTAGGCATCCTCTAAGATCCGCTAACCTGCGGTTGTCCTGCCAAACCTAGGTTGATTATTTAGAGAAAATGCGTGTAAAAGATGCTGCAAGTGTTTTTATAAAAGAATGCATTTTTTGATAAAAGATTTATAAGACTAATGCTACAAAAATATACGTAAAGTTTAAAAGTATGCATTTATAAAAATGATGCAGAATTGATGTACTTATTAAAGATATGCATTTCATTTTTTGCAAAATCGATTTTGATTAATATACGCAAGGTATGATATAAAAAATGCTATTTTTTACCATTGATAATAAGGAGATAATTCTATTGTGAAATGAATTATAATATCATTAAGTGATTTATGAGAAAATCTATTTCTTTTGTTATGCATTAACTTCATGATTAGATATGCAATCTTAATTGTTATGCAAGAGATTAGACATGCGTGACAAACCTAAGATAAATAACTAGAAGTGCATTTCTAATTCTAGATTACCTTCCCACCTTATATGTTCAAAGACTAATTGCTTTAGATCTCCTGTTAATTACAAAGTTAGATAATAAAATTACAAGAAACAAATAAAGACATAAAACTGAGGTAAGGAGGTTAAGAGAGAAAAGGAATTGAAGCGGATGACTCCGTCCTATTTTGTTTTCCTAGGAATTGCCGAAGAGGGAACACGATGGATGTAGATGCGCATCATTGACGAAAGTCGTGATGAGTCTCGTCATGAGACTTTTCATTTTGCTCCGATGCATGTATTTCATGTAAAAGGAAAAGATAAGGATTAGTATGCGTTCAAACTTTATCGACAACACAATAAAAATGCCCATATGATCCTAATCAGATAAAGGTACCCAATTATGGGCAAACTCACGCATCAATAAAAACAAACAGAGTTTGGAAATTTCTTGGATTGCTAGGGGGAAAATTCAGACCACACAACTGGCAAAGGATATATTTAAGCAAAGATGTACCATGCCTAGACTTAGGGTACTTTTAAAATACATACATGTTGCCATATCAATTTTACATTGCCAAATCGTCAACAATTCATTTAAGTAACAAAGACCACAATTATTCGACCTCAAAATTGCGATACTACCTGACAGAGACTGTTAACAGGCCATAAGTTGGTCATATATGGCGTCCAAGACTCAATATAAACACCATAGAAGATCTACATTCGATATAATGTACCAGACATAACACAGAGGCTACAGATCCTATGACACAGTGCCAAAGCAGTCTCGAGTGACACTGATTTAGATATCATTCAGACCACCTAACAAATAGGCGTGGCACAAAATATATCTTAAGAGGTGTTACACATTACTATGGATGCATTTTAACACTTACGGGGACCTAATGGACGTCGACACTACCTGATCTAACAAGATATGCTCATATTTTGACTCAGCGGATTCAAACAACAATTATTCATGCTCAACAACCAAAGAAACATATAACACAAACTTCATGATTAAGCATATTAATCTAAAAGATTCAAACCAAGGCATGCTTAATTCTCTGAAATATGAAGGAATGGGCTCAGAATCTAAGATTAATACTTAGACGCGCAGAGAAAAGTATGCAGCTGATTTAACAGACAAGCGGGTTAAAGAAACTACAAAGAGATGGCATTTCAGGCACAAGAACTGGAGCCAAACAGATATACTCATATATGACGCGCATCATGACTGATTTAGTGAATGCAACGGACATAAATAAATGGACCAGCAAGCGGGAAAGAATAACATTTTTTATATAGTCATCTAATCTAAGCTTATAATCATGCTCAAGACGTATATCATGCTCTTCACTAAGGAAACACTAAAACATCACATAATTCCAAATATAGATGCAACACCGTATACTTAGGTATAAAAGTCGATTAACAACATCATAGAGTAATTAGCTAATAGAACATCACAACCCGTAGAAAACACATACTCCAGAGACATAAAATACAGAAAACAAACTAGATTTTAAAGGATATGGATTTTACTAACTAGACACAGAGAGCAATTACAAAGCAGGTGTTCATATTTCTAATCACACTGGTTCTCCCACACACATCGCGAATACGAGTAAACCATTCCCAGATTGGTATCAACATTATAGTGTTTGTAAATATAGCTAAAGGGTACTACAACATTTATAGATCAATCCTAACATGCTTCACATTAGTTTAACACACAAATCACACCAACGTTCCGCAAGCAACAAACATCGTACAAACCATAAAAAATGCAAATTTAAACAGAAAGTTGGGAAAAGTGATGAGTTTACCTTCTCCGGGCAGCGAACCGAGGCAGAGTATCAAGTCGTCGATCCGCTCGGAAGATTTGTTGCGATGTGATTAAAAAGGCAAAGCTTTTGATTTGAAAATAGTTGTTGGCTCGTGACTGATATTGTAACGAAGAAAGGGTTTCAAATTTTATATTCTTAGACTTCTAATTTTCGGATGCTGAGTGATTAACCGATAGACTGCTCATTTTTCGACTACCTCTTGCCTATTTTTCTCCCAATTTCTGGATGTTGGTCCATGGGCTGCTAAAATTTCTGATTTGCTTCCCCTTCGTTGTTAATTTTTCTTGATTTTGAGAGGGTTCCTCTGTGTAAAAACTCCCCCCTTCTGCATGTGTATATTGATTGGTTTATATAGTCTTAACTCTGGGTTCTAAAATTGGTAGGCTTTGATTATGATTTTGGGCTGATTTGAAGGAGATTTGTCATGGTTTTGAGATTGATTTCGTGCAATTTTTGGACTGATTTTGTATTATTGATTAAGGTATGAGATTTGGGTTGTAAATGGTAAGTTTCGATTTGGTAAGATTGAGGCTGATTTGTTAGTTGATTTGGTGCAAGATTCGCCGGATTCTCCGGCGAGAATCCCGGCTGGCGAGGGGAGCGAGGTGCGGCGGTTTTCTCTTTAGGGTTGTGATGCGCGTAATATGCACACACTTTTAAACGCAAGTGCACGTTATCGTATCAAGTAGTATAGTCTTAGATAAGACCGAATATCGTGCTCTAGGATTAGGGTTCAAGTACCAACTATCTATTTTCTAGTATCTATTTGGTGAATTAATGATTGATTGTTTTGTTTATAACTAAGAATTATTAAAGACAAGTAAATATAAAGAATTACTTCAGATGTGATGAGAATAGAGCTTCTATGTATCCTCACTATCCGCTTATGCTACTTACTAATGCATTACTTATGGTGTTCTTCTTTTGGAGAAAGCGGTTTATTTAAATCGTTTTATACTCCCGTTAGGTTTATATAAACACTCAACCCCAGATTGTTCCTTACCTAACTTTCACGATAAGGGTAACTCTATAGGAGGATTAAGAACAAAACCTAGTTGACGTCACGCACAATGCGCAAAATTAGGGTTGTTAAGCCTCTCATCAACGCTACAAAACTAGTTGAGGTGTTTTCATCCCCAATTCAAGCTTGTCTACCCAACTTACAACATATTCACAATCCCCTTTTCGTAATCGATTAGAAATCATATAGTGATAACTAGTCAATTAGCTACCAAGAATTCAACTCAATTATTGGATAGATCTCTCAATAAGAAAAATAACCATAAGCGTGCATTAATTTATAACATAAGTTTCAAGAAGTTCAACATAGAAAGTTTATAGGAGAATTAGTTCCTAGCCATAAAGATGACAAGAACTAATTCTAAGTTCATCATGCAAAAACTGAATTAAAGAAAAGAAAAAGGAAAGAAATTACTAAGTTTAGGTCTCCAATCTCCTAGCAAGAAAATCTTGTGTTGTCTAGAAAGGGGAACCCTCAAAAACTGCCTAGGGTTCTCCTTAGATAGGTTTAAAAACGCCTCCTTCTTTCCTCGCAGTTCGCCCAAAAATCCAAAAGACCTAATTTTTCCGCGTGCCGCGCCGCAGATAGCGCCGCGGCGCCGGAAGTTCTGCGATCCGTCGGGTGTTTTGGCGCCGCGGCGCTGAATCTTCTGTAGCTCCTCGGATGTTTAGGCGCCGCGCCTCGCTTTCGGTCTCTCGAGGCGCCGCGGCTGAAGTTTTCGTCTCTCTCGATAGTGGAGTCGCGGCCTGTTTTAGCCGCGCGCTGGATCTTCGCGCTCGAATGATGGGTGTCGCGCCACGATATTCGCTGTCGGCGAGCCGCGCTGGTATGGATTTCTCGCTTGTTCGCCACTTTCTCTGCTTTCATCTCGCATCTCTCTTTTGCCCTCTTTTTGCTCCTTTTTCCGCCATTTGGCCATTTTAACCACTTTGACTCAAAAGAAAGAAAAACTATCCTAATACGACACTTATATGTGCAAATGGGACAAAAGACTAACTAAATCGACTAAAAGGTGTATATAAAATACACCGATCAAATACCTCAACTTAACCTTTGCTCGCCTCGAGCAAAGATTGAAAAGAAATAAAATAACAAGACTCAAAGAACGAAAAATAAAAGACTCCTGTCATTAATCACTTTTCGCATAGATGTTAGCTAGAAAACGCGTGAAGGTTAGCGAGAATAATACGCAGGAACATATAGCATGAAATTTTCAAAGACACTAAACACGTGAAGCTAAATATTTCGCAAACTCATATTCATCATGCTTAATGGAAGTCAATATACTAAATCATGCATATAAATTCAAGAATTCCTATGGCATGCTTACTTGCTATTCTCCACTAATTCGGATATGCATAAAAGAGATCTTCGTGACTTTGAGGTTGTAATGTAGCTTAGGTAGGGGTTGGTAAATATATGCATTTAGGCTCATTTTTCTGTACCATAAGCTCTTTGGCTTTTCAATTTTTCCCTTTTTCTTTTGATTCTTTCCTTCACTTCAATTCTATCCTTCCCCTCTTTTGTTTTGGGAGAGTGAAGTGTATTATACAAATAGGCACCCCCAAACTTAGGCTTTTGCCTCTTTCTTATTACTTTTCCATTAGGGTGCATCAAACTTGTTCACTCTTTTTGTTTCTTCTTTTTAACACAATGTACTCCACTATTTCATATTTTCACTTATGGCACAATTTTGTGGGAATATGGAGTGTCAAAGAAGAAGTTTCAAATTTAGGCTCAATGGGGCTGACTAGGGATATTTTTAAAGTACGAGATAGAAAAGAATGATAAGAATTGGTTATCAAAGAAATGCCTGAGTCATCTCCCTAACATGCATATCCTAACTATTTCGCCTCAAATAGCAAACACTCATAACACATAAGCATTTATCATTTAACATGCATAACTTAAGCAAGAAACTCCAAATAGACAGATTCTGTGAGCTTTTGGCATATCTAACCTAAGTGTTTAGATAGTTGCTTCAATTCCTTTACATTATTCCACCTTACTTCACTAGGTGTTTCTAGCAACTACAGCATACATGATCTTTGACAGGCAATTATGACTCAAGAAAGAAAAAATTTGGTGACTCAAAATAAACATAAAACAAATAGAAAAATTTAAATAAAACATAACATGACACACAAATAAAAACTAAAACACAAAAACACACCCCCAAACTTAAATCACACATTGTCCCCAATGTGTGTAGACTCAAAGACAGTAAAAGAAAACGACACTTACAAACTTTGGCTAAAATGGTGGTGGTGGCGGTGGATAATGCTTTGAATTCCGTGAGGGGAGGAATATTCTTGATGTTTTGATTTGGCGATAGGGCCTTTGGGTCAGGGTATCCTCCAGACTCATAGTTTCAAAGTAGCGCCGCGTAGCAAATGGCGCGCTCGATCATTTGGCGATTTTTCTGGATATCCTTGGTTTCCACTGTCAACACAAAGATGCATAACACGAACCCAAGACCGCGTAGATCGTTTCTTAGAAAAAATAAACTAAAAGCAGTTGAAATAACATAATTAGAACATCGGTTGCCTCTCAACTAGCGCTGTCTTTACCGCTTTTTAGCGGACGCAAGTTCCTTATTATTTTAAGGATTGAGAAGTTACCAAGTTCATGTATTCCATTTCATTGATCGGTAGGTTTTAACCTTTGTCCGCTTACTTTGAAGCGGCTCCTCTCTCCTTTTATTTCAATTGCTCGTATGGGAATACTCTTACTACCGTATGGTCCGTCAACGTGATTTTAACTTGCTCGAAACAATCTTAACTTGAGTTGAATAGCGGCACTTGTTGTCATTCTTGAAAGTCTTTTGGTATCAAATTCTTATCGTGTCACGCTTTCGTTCGCTTTGTAGATCTTTGCATTCTCATAGGCATTGTGTCGAATTCATCTAATTCGCCACCGTAGTAGCCTCCTCTGTCCCGCCGTGGTATCCATGTTTAACTTCTTCATTGCCCAAGATGCTCGTGTTCCAACTCTACCGCAAATGACATGCTTTACCAAAAACTATTTTATAAGGTGACATACCAATTGGTGTTTTGAATCTGTCCAGGTATGCCCACAATGCGTCATCTAATTTGATAGACCGCTTTCCTTGAGCCGTTCACCGCCTTTTCCAATATGCTCTTCACTTCTTTATTTGACACTTCCGCCGCTTCATTAGCTTGAGGATGGTAAGCGGTTGTAGCGGTGGTAAACTCCATATCGGAAAGCAATGAATTCACCGCTTATTGCGAAATGGCTCCTTCATCACCGATGAGCTCTTGGTGTCGAACCTTGTGAAAATATTCTTCCGGAGGAATTTTTGAACGTTTCTTGTCGTTCTCTTTGGTGGCCACCGCTTCTACCCATTTGGACACATAGTCTATCGCTGTAAGGATGTATTGATTTCCAAAAGATGGCGGAATGGTCCCATGAAATCAATTCCCCATACATCGAATAGTTCCACTTCCAATATCCCGTGCGAAGACATCTCGTTTCGTCTTGAGATGTTCCCTGTTCTTTGACAATTATCACATCTCTGCACAAAGGCATGGGCATCCTTGAACAGTGTTGGCGATAGAATCCGTGACGCAATACCTTTGCTGCCGTTCTTGATGCCCCAAAGTGTCCACCACATGATAAGGTGTGGCAATGGGTGAGAACTCGTGCATCTCTTCCTCCGTATGCATCGCTGATGACTTGGTCAAGACAGGTTTGTATAGCATCGTTCCTCCCAATAGTAATGTTTTACTGTAATAAAACCTCTTCACTTTGCCTTGACAAGCCTGGGGTAGAACTTAGCCGCAAGAAAGTTAACAAAATCAGCGTACCAAGGTAAATTAGAATTCATACTTACTCAAAAGCTTGTTCGTCGGAAAGTGATCATTTATTTGCACATCCTCGTGTTCTCGCTCTCTGTGTTCTCGATGCCGACAAGTGGTCCGCAATCGAATTCTCTGTTCCTTTCTTATCACGGATCTCTACGCCAAATTCTTGTAGAAGTAGGAACCATCGAATGGCGGGCTTTGCATCCTTCTTTGTCATTAAGTACTTTATGTAAGAGTGGTCGGTATACTATCACTTTATTTCCAATCAAGTAGGGCTGAATTTCTCAAACGCATATACTATAGCTAGTAATTCTTTTTCAGAGTTGCATAATTTAATCGTCGTCATTTAGAGTTTTACTAGCATAGTAAATGGATCTAAATACCTTGTCGATTCTCTGTCCAAGTACCGCTCCAATCGCATAGTCGCCAGCATCGCATACGAGTTCAAATGGGAGCTCCCAATTTGGTGCAATGACTATGGTCTTTGAGGTGCTTCTCCGAGCGTTTGAAATGCGGATAAGCATTCTTTATTGAAGTCGAAGGCTACCCTGTCATTAGCAATGTGGAGAGGGCTTTGAGACCTTTGAAAAATCCTTGATGAATCTTCTATGTGCTGCGTGTCGAGAAACTTGACTTTTGTTGATCTGAGGTGGTAGATTTTCGACATCGAGATCTTTGCTTTGTCTACCTCAATACCTTGGCTTGATATTTTATGCCCCTAAGACGATTCCTTCACCATGAAGTGACACTTCTCCCAATTTAGCACAAGGTTAGATTCTTCGACCGACTCAACATCGCTTCTGATGCCTTAAACATTCATCAAATGATGCTCAAAGACCAAAGTCATCCATAAAGATCTCTATAGTCCTCTCTACCATATCGAGAAAATTGCCATCATACACCTTTGAAAAGTAGCAGTGCATTGCAGAGTCCAAATGGCATTCTTCTAAATGCAAATGTGCGAAAGCAAGTAAATGTTGTCTTTCTCGATCTTGGCTATTGCAATCTGGTGATACCACGAGTATCCATCCAAAAGCAATAGTAGTTATGCCTGCGAGTCTGTCAACATTTGATCTAGGAATGGCAACGGAAGTGGTCTTTTCTAGTTGATTTATTCAACTTGCGATAGTCAACGCAGATTCTCCATCCGCGATCGTTCTCGGCGGATGAGTTCGCTTTTTCGTTAGCCACCACCGTTATTCCACCTTTTTCGCACCACTTGTACCGACTTACCCAAGTGCTATCGATATGGGTAAATTACTCTGACGAGCCATTTTAGGATTTCTTTCCTTACTACCTCCTTCATATTTGGGTTCGCCTCTGGGCTTCGATGGATGGTCCGCTTCTCCTCATCTAGACGGATCTTATGACACCGTTGATGGACTTATCCCTTTATGTCCGCTAATGTCCATCCAATAGCCCGCCAGGATTCTTTAGTACTCTTAGCGCTTTAGCAATCTCTTGGTGGATAGGTGGCGTGAAATGATCAACGGTGGTTTTCTTCACCTAGGTATTGGTATTGTAGATGATTGGGTAGGATTTTTAACTCTAACTCGGGCCTTCTCTGTGGATGGTAATGATCTTTCTCGTACTGTCCACTCTTCATACTTTTTTGTCCTTGTATCCCATTTTTCATAAGCATTCATCCAATTTGCATACTCCATCGATCCGATCGTTTCTACTATCATCATCCCATGTGGTTAGTACTTCTTCAAGCGTATCATCATATTCGAACTCTTTGTTTGACATTGTCTCTTCGATGAGATCAATGGCTGAGCAGTTATCTTTAGCCTCAGGAAAATTTGCTGTTTGGAGAACATTAAAAATCACCTCTTCTTCATCTACCAAGCTTCACCCTTTTGAACATCAACGAGCACGTCCCGTGGCTAAGAAGGGTCTGCCCAGTATGATGGGGATTCCATCGTTATCTTGTATGTCTAAGATAACGAAATCGGCGGGGAAGATGAACTTGTCCACTTTTACTAATATATCTTCGATGACTCCTCTCGGATGAACAATTGAGCGGTCAGCTAGCTGCAAGGTGATGTTTGTAGGTTTGATTTCTCCCATTTCTAGTTTGCAGAAAACTAGATAGGGCATCAGATTTATGCCTGCTCCCAGGTCGCACAGTGCCTTTTGACATTCAAACTTTCCAATAGTGCATGGGATGGTAAAGCTCCCAGGGTCTTGTAACTTCTGAGGCAGTTGTCTCTGTAGGATGGCACTACATTCTTCAGTTAACATCACCGTTTCGTAATCCTCTATCTTCCTTTTTTGCTAAGCACATCCTTCGCGACCTTGACGTAGCTCGGCATTTGTTCTAGTGCTTCAGCAAACGGGATATTGAGTTGCAATTGTTTGAGAACCTCCACGAATCTGGAGAATTGCTTGTCAAGAGTGCATGTTTTTAACTTCTGGGGATATGGTATCATCACTTGGGGTGTCGTTGCCACCGCTGGTGCTGTTTTTTCGGTTTTGGTTACGGCGCCGCCCGATCTTAGCCGGCGCCACTTTCCTCGTGACCGCTCGGATGCCGTAACTTCGCACTATCTCCGAATCCTCGCGCCATTGGCGCAAGGCTACCGCCGCAAACTTTCTCTCTCCCCTAATTTGGCATCCTTCAGGTCAATTGCCTGACATTGTGTTTCCTTATTGCTTATACCAGATGCAGATTGCTCTTCTTGCGGTTCGCTGTTGAATATGACCGCGAGTTCGCTATTTCGCTTCCAACTTCTTTATACCCAACCTCATTTCGCCCATGAATCGAGCTTGGGACTCGTGGCCGAGTATAGTTTCGTAATTCCTCCCGCTGCCTCTATGGTTGGCTCTCTATCATATGGACAGTAAAAATCCATCTGTAAAGTGTTCCTGAAACGAATCAAAGCCAACAAAAATCACGGCACCTCGAATTTTCGTAAAAACTAAAAATAAAAAATAACAAATTAACTTACCAAATTAGAAATTAAAAATAGATAATTTTGATATTGAACTATGCCTAATCCCCGGCAACGGCACCAAAAACTTGATGCGCGTAATATACACACACTTTTAAACGCAAGTGCACGTTATCGTATCAAGTAGTATAGTCTTAGATAAGACGGAATATCGTCCTCTAGGATTAGGGTTCAAGTACCAACTATCTATTTTCTAGTATCTATTTGGTGAATTAATGATTGATTGTTTTGTTTATAACTAAGAATTATTAAAGACAAGTAAATATAAAGAATTACTTCAGATGTGATGAGAATAAGGCTTCTATGTATCCTCACTATCCGCTTATGCTACTTACTAATGCATTACTTATGATGTTCTTCTTTTGGAGAAAGCAGGTTTACGAAATCGTTTTATACTCCCGTTAGGGTTATATAAACACTCAACCCCAGTATTGTTCCTTACCTAACTTTCGCTGATAAGGGTAACTCTATAGGAGGATTAAGAACAAAACCTAGTTGACCGTCACGCACAATGCGCAAAATTAGGGTTGTTAAGCCTCTCATCAACGCTACAAATCTAATTGAGGTATTTTCATCCCCAATTCAAGACTGTCTACCCAACTTACAAAGATATTCACAATCCCCTTTTCGTAACTGATTAGAAATCATATAGTGATAACTAGTTGTCAATTAGCTACCAAGAATTCAACTCAATTATGGATAGATCTCTCAATAAGAAAAATAACCATAAGCGTGCATTAATTTATAACATAAGTTTCAAGAAGTTCAACATGAAAGCCCTATAGGAGAATTAGTTCCTAGCCATAAAGATGACAAGAACTAATTCCAAGTTCATCATGCAAAACCGAATTAAAGAAAAGAAAAAGGAAAGAAATTACTAAGTTTAGGTCTCCAATCTTCTAGCAAGAAAATCTTGTGTTGTCCGTAAAGGGAACCTCAAAACCGCCTAGGGTTCTCCTTATATAGGTTTAAAAACGCCTCCTTCTTTTCTCGCAGCTCGCCCAAAAATCGTCAAAAGACCTAATTTTTCCGCGTCGGCGCCGCGCTGCAGATAAGCGCGGGCGCCAAGTTCGCGATCCGTCGGTGTTTTGGCGCCGCGCCCGATATTCGCTGCTCGAGCCGCGCGCTGGATCTTCTGTAGCTCCCGGATGTTTAGCGCCGCGCTTCGAAGTTTCTGCCCTTCGGATAGTGGAGCCGCGCCTGTTTTAGGCCGCTACTGGATCTTCGCGCTTCTGCGAATGATGGCGCGCGCCTCGATATTCGCTGCTCGGTAGCCGCGGCTGGTCTGGATTTCTGCCTTGTTCGCCACTTTCTCTGTTTTCATCTCTGGCATCTCCTCTTTTGCCCTTTTTTTGCTCCTTTTCCGCCATTTGGCCATTTTAACCACTTTGACTCAAAAGAAAGAAAAACTATCCTAATACGACACTTATATGTGCAAAATGGGACAAAAGACTAACTAAAACTGACTCAAAAGGTGTATATAAAATACACCGATCAGGTTGCCTATCGTTTTTGTGTTTGGACGATGGGGGAGATAAAGGGCTAAGGGGGGTGGCCCACGGGTATGCTTCCACAGTGAGTATTATCTTGTTATTGTTTGGACATACTGACACGTTGGGTGGCCCACGGGTATGCTTCCACAGTGAGTATTATCTTGTTATTGTTTGGACATACTGACACGTTGGGTGGCCCACGGGTATGATTCCACAGTGAGTATTATCTTGTTATTTGTTTGGACATACTGACACGTTGGGTGGCCCACGGGTATACTTCCACTATGGGTGTCATCTTGTTATCTCTTTTGGGCATACCGACACGTTGGATGGTCCACGGGTATGGGCCCACTAGGACGGTTCCAGGGCCATGCTTATACCTAGGTGAGATGTCGGGGCATGCGGCCATTGTGCGGGTTAAATTCTCGGGTTGTATTTGAGTGATGATTTTACGGGCATGAGTCCCTGACTTGATATGGCTGCTAATATATATAGTGTTCTGTAGTATGGCTAGCACACATGTCTCCTGTCTTATATAGACTGTTATGATTTCATTTACAGTATTTTCGCCACATACTTGGTACATGCCAGACCGACTCCTTCGGCCGCGTTCATGCCGCAGTTGAGGTACATAGCTTGGCGATCCGCACTCTTAGGATCTGCTCGATTCTGAAAGCTCCATATCTTCTGCTTGTCTTGTGGTACTGCCTCAAGTTGTAGACTTTGTACATTCAGGTACGGGGCCCCGTCCGTCATTGTTGTTATAAAATTCTTAGAGGTGCAGCAGTTGTAAGTGTGGTTTGTAAAGGATGTAACTGTTCAAGTTTTCATTTATGTACAGAAAGGTAACCGTTTTGGTTAGCCTGTTTTCTTATTTCATTGTTTATCTTTCATGAGTTTTTATTTCCGCTGATTTTCTCTGATGTTGTATCACTAGGGTGCCCGGGGTAAGGCACCAGTCGCGGGCCCGAGGTCGGGTCGTGACAAAAGTGGTATCAGAGCAGTTAGTCCTCGGAAGGTGTCTACAGACCGTATCTAGTAGAGTCTTGATTATCGGTGTGTTGTGCACCACATCTATAATCAGGAGGCTATAGGATATTTAGGAATGATTTCCATTCTTCTCACTCTGAGATTGTGCCTTAGAGCTGTGTTATAAGTTGGACTCCCTCTGACGTACTCTTTTTATACCAGTGATGCCTCCACGCAAGACAACCAGAGCCCGTATGGCAAGGCAGAGGAGTCGCGAGTAGCATCAGCGTCTCTACCGAGACCACGACACTGAGCCTCCACCCCACACCGGAGAAGAGGAGATGGGTTACAAGGAGATGGCCCAGTTATTAGCCAGGATCGTGGCGAGACACGAGGATAGGCTGGATGCAGCAGTTCCAGTTCCAGTAGTACCCGTGGTTCACCCGAGGTCGGATAGTTTGAGACTACGGGATTTTCTGAGTTGCAGCCCACCTGAGTTCTACGGGTCGAGGCCTGAGGATGATCCGCAGAAGTTCATCTGATAGTTACAGCGGATCATGAGAATGATCAAGGCTTCGGAGACCGAGTCAGTGGTTTTGGGTTCACATCGGCTGCGTGATACTGCAATGATCGTTTGATTCATGAGCTGCATCGGGAGCATGCACTCCACCTGGTTGGGACGAGTTCTCGAGGCATTTCTGCACACTTCTCGCCGCAGGTGAGAGAGCCCGGCAGATAGATTTTTGATGTTGAGGCGAGCCGCGACTGTTCGAGTACAATGTGTAGTTTGACTCGTTGGCGGTATGTCCCCGCTTTAGTGGCGATACATGGAGGATAGAGTGCACCGTTATGTCACCGGCTCGATGATTATTTAGCGGAGGGTGCACAGAGTAGCTCTTCACCGCATGGACATTGCCCGCATCCGTGCCTATGCCAGACCGGAGGAACGTAGAGGTCGATGGAATAACCAAGATCAGCAGAAGAGGTCCAGGACAGCAGGGTCCTTTGGTGACTTTCGAGGCAGGCAGTCTCAGCAGCAGACTAGTTATGCGCCTCCGCCAGTACGAAGTGCTCCACCACAAGATTCGGGACGCTCGAGATTGCGAGCAGTCGTGGCTCCAAGGTTTCAGGTTTTTGGGGAAACAGAGATGTTAGTCAGATGGGACCACCCCTACCTCGTTGTGGCCATTGTAGTAGGCTCCATGATGGAGAGTGTCGTGCTGGTATGGGAGTTTGTTTTACATGCGGCCAGCGGGGCCATTTTGCGAGAAATTGTCCAACCAGAGGTAGCGCGGATGTAGAGACTCAGCCTTCGGGATCAGCGACTGGTTCATCTCTTTCTTTTATGCGTCGTGCAGGGAAGGAACATGATTAGAACGACAAAAGGGAAAGTTAAACAATAGTTACAGGTATATTCTTAACCCACTAGAGACTAGTATGCATTGATGTTATGGCGATGTGTTAAGTGTTATGTTCGGATAGCTTTGTGTTAAAATGTGATTTAGAGGCCTGGTTAGTGAAAAGGGTAAGTCTGGGGATGAGAAAATTTTGAACCTTAGAATTTATAACAATCGAGACCTTAGATGTAAGGCCGTCTTGAGTAAAAGATTTTACGGTTATCTTTGTCGGAGTACATAGTATACGTGGAGTATATTCGGGTGATAAGTCCATGAGTGGTGGGAGCTTTTGTGATATTAGAGATGATCCCTCATTGGCTGGGATTTAAAGTTTGGCGTGATTATTTTAGTATGGCCATGAGTGGCATAATTGATTTTTTTGTAGGTGTAGTAGTGAAGACTATACCGGCGCATGCATTTTGGAGACTTAGAAGGAACATTCGGGACGAATGTTTCTAAGGGGGGGAAAATGTTACGCCCCGCATTTCAGGTCTAGCTTATAAGACCGTACGAAAAGAACTAAGATAAAAAAAAAATAGAAAGATAGGGTGATGGACTGTTTCGGACGAGTTTTAGTCAACCTTGAGGCGGTTTATGCCCCGTTACATCAGGAGTTTTTAGGTGTTTCAAAAGCCTAGTGTGTAGTCCGTTAAATCTAGTTCCCACGCAACAAACCGTTCGTCGATAGGACATCGGAGTCAAAAGTTATGGAAGTTTCAAGTTCGGTCTTGCGATCGTGCAAAAAGTATTTTCGATGCAGGGCCATAGCGTGGCGCCGGAGGCGGCGGGCGCCGGCCAGACCTTGGGGTTCGCGGAGGTTACAGCGGCCGCGGCCGAATGCAGTGGCCGCGGAATCTGGAAATTCTCAGAGGTTGGCGCCACGCGCTGGCGGGATTTTTCCGCGGTAAAGGGAGAAAAACAGGGGATATTTTAGAGAAAAGCCTATGGGAGGGTGACAAGTGTCCCTCCCATCTTTTTGACCAAGAAAAGGGTCCTATTTTAGGACCAAGTCTTGGAAGACTTGGTCATTTCATCTAACCCTCCTAAGAACTCCTCTCCCCTTTCTCTCTAGATTTTTGAAGAAAACCTAGCCTAAGGAATTATTGTTGGAGCGGCGGCAAGAAGGAAAAGTGTTGGTAAGCTTGTAGGAAGCGCGCGTGGACGAATTTGGCGGGAAAGGAGTTGAAGACAAAGGGCTTTAGTGGGCTAATCCAAAAGGTAAAAGATTCCCTCTTCTCTTGGATATAAGTTATAATACTTGTTATAGTTGGTATAGACCACGTGAATCATGTATTAGAGATTGGTAAGTACTATGGATTTTTGGAAGGCTAGAAATCCGAAAATGACATGTTGAGTCATTTGAATTTGAATTACAATTTGGTCGTTATCTAAAAATCATCGCATGTTATTTACTAGAGGATTGTCGTAGTTTAATCGATTTCGGCTTGATTACATGTCTTACTAAACAACTTGGATTGAAAGGAATTTGGAAAGAAGACCTTGTGTTGTTGTCCCTCAAATGTGCCGAATTGACATTGTAGTTTAGACTAGTTTGAAATTGTGGGGCAGAATTTTTACACGTCTTGTAGGCGTGTAATCCCCTATTGTTAACTACTTTGTTGGGCCTTAAATGTGGCGTGTTTGGTTACTGAATTCGGCCTTGAAAAAGGTAGCAAAGTATGTAGAAACAAAGGAAGTGTTGTCCAAATTTCTCTAGAGTAAGGGGCTTTGCAATTAGAGTATTATACGTAAAGCTATGAGCTAATAGACGTATTATGACCATTATTGGATGAAGTACTACGAGTAGCATATTCTACTTGAAGGGCGGAAAAGGCTAGCAAGAGTGTAGTACTTTGGAACATTTTGCTACTTGTCGATAATCGTCGCGAGGTATGTGGTTCTTCCTATCCTCTTAAGCATGATTAATTGTAAAATATATAGTGCGGTAGACGCACGCATGTTAAAGGAGTTTGATTCCCTTTTTGTGTCTTGACTTGATATGAAGTGTAAAGGTCTTGATTGTGTGAAAAAGTAGTAAAATCTTATTCGTTAGTAATGGGTACTCGGTTGTTAAAGAATAAGCCCTCTTGGTCTCATAAATGCTTATAGTTGTAATTGGTTGGTTTAAAACATAAAGTGTTATAATGACTTTATGGGAAGTTAGTTATAACGACTTTATGTAGGTAGAAAAATGGTTGTTGATTTCAAAAGATAAGAGACTTGACTTATAATTGACCTAAGTGGTGTTGAAAAGTGTGAAACCTCATTCGTGAGTAATGAGTACGTGGTCTTTAAAAGAATAAAGTTTTATTTGATTTCTTGACATTCTAAAGTAAGGAGACTTAAAGGCTTTTTGAAAGGTCATGTAACTTGATTTTGGGAAAAGAGAAGTAACTTGAGTTTAAAAGTATAAGTAACTTGTTTTCAAACATTGAACTCTTCTTGATAGAAAAATATAAGTGGCTTGGTTTTAAAAGGTAGGAGTACCTTGATCTTAAAGGGGTTAGTTACTTGGGTTTTAATGGTATACTTGACGTTGTGTTAAAAAGGTGTTTAAAGTACCTTGAGTTGTGTGTAACTTGCCTATGCTTGTTGAGATAGCCTTTGTTGTGCGAATGTTTGATTTTGTGATACCGAGTCTCTCGGAGGGTCGCCACCGCTTGATTGTTTGGACATACCGACACGCCAGCGCCCACGTATGCTTCACAAATGAGTATTATCTTGTTATTGTTTGGACATACCGACACGTTGGGTGGCCCACGTATGCTTCCACAACAGTATTATCTTGTTATTTGTTGGACATACCGACACGTTGGGTGCCCACGTATGCCTACCATGGGTGTCATCTTGTTATCTCCTTTGGGCATACCGACACGCCGATAGTCCACGTATGGGCCCACTAGACGGTTCCAGGCCACGCTTATACCTAGCGAGATGCCGGCACGCCGTTGTCATGCGTTAAATTCCGGGTTGTATTTGAGTGATGATTTTACGCACGAGTCCACGACTGATATGGTCGCTAATATATATAGTTCTGTAGTATGGCTAGCACACATGTCTCCTGTCTTATATAGACTGTTATGATTTCATTTACGATTTTCGGTTCACATACTTGGTACATGTTGTCTCGACCTCCTTCGGGCTGCGTTACATGCCGCAGTTGAGGTACATACTGTTGATCCGCACTCTTAGGATCGCTGCTCGATTCTCGAAAGCTCCATATCTCCTAAGCTTGTCTTGTGCGGTTCCCTGAAGTTGTAGACTTTTGTACATTCGTGGCATGGCGGGAGCCCGTCCGTCATTGTTGTTATAAAATTCTTAAGTGCAGAAGACTGCAAGTGTGGTTTGTAAAGGATGAATCGCTCAAGTTTTCATTTATGTACGTAAAGGTAACCGCTGGTTAACCTGCTTTCTTATTTCATTGTTTATCTTTCATGAGTTTTTATTTCACGATTTTCTCTCGATGTTGTATCACTAGTGCCCGGTAAGGCACTGGCCATGCCCGAGGTCGGGTCGTGACAGTTTTATTATTGCGTATTATTATTATAAAATTGTTAACATCATTTTCAAAAAATTAGTGTAATTTTATAGTTAATGATTGGACGAGAGGGTCAAAATTGGGTGTCAACAAAGAGATCCTATAAAACAAAGAAATCAGGGAAGAATCTGGCACTACAATTCAGTTCTCTGGTCAGTTTTGAAACTGACAATAAGTAGAAGTGAAAACTTGGCACACACAAAACATTCTTAATGAGATCACTTCCATTCAACCTGTAGTTACCAGTATGTATTATTACTGCCATATCACCAGTAGGCAACTGCACATGACCTGCATTATCTGTAAGCTCATATTTATCAATTAACCTCTTATCAGTAACCATGTGATTGGTTGTCCCAGAATTAACAATCCAACTATGACTCTTCTCAGTTACATGAATACCTGACATGTGAACTTTAGGAACATGAATATTATCATAAGATCCCCCAGCATGTTGACTGAGCATTGTAACCACCTGCTGATACTTCTCTGGAGAAAATGATCTCAACATGTTATTGAGTTGGTCATGCTGCTCCTGAGATAGTTGTGTCATCCCTGCCTGATATTGTCCTTGTCCTGCCTGTTTGACATGCTGAACATCTCTTTTCTGTGTCTACCCAGCCACAACTGCATTGGCCTTCTTCCTGTTTTTGTTGTCATCTGGATAATCATTAAGTTTATAGCATTTTTCTCTTATGTGGCCATTCTTCTTACAATAGTCACAGTACATCGGTCTATAACACATCTCTCGATTATGTCCCTTCATGTTGCAAAAATCACAATATAATCTCGATCTATTATGTGGACCAGAGGTTTTACTGAACATAGCTGAATGCTCAATGACTTCTCCCCCTGCATACTTTCCAGTAATCAGCCGCTGAAACTCATCTTGTGCTACCATAGCGTACGCCTGATTTACACTTGGAATAGGTGCCATTAGGAGAATATGACTACTAACCTGATTATAGCCATCATTTAACCCCATTAAGAACTCTAGCAGAAGTTGATGTCCTAAATATGCTACATATTTCTTAGGACTAGTGCAATCATATACTGGAACTGGAACAATAGAGTCAATCTCATCCCATATGTCCTGCATTCTAGAATAATAACTAGATATAGGAGATACACCTTGATGAAGCATAGTCAATTCCTTTCGCAACTGATAAACTCTAGATAGATTTATTTTGTCAAATCTTTCACGCAAATCCTTCCATACAGCAGAAGCAGAAGATTTATATAGAATTCCACTAAGCAAGTTTTTGTTTACATTCCTTATGATCCATGACATGACCATCGCATCACATTGTTCCCACCGCTTAACCAAATTAGCACATATGTGTCTCGCGTAATTGATCCATTAATGAATTCAATTTTATTCTTCGTCAACAGATTTAACCGCATCATTCTACTCCATAAGGTATAATTTTCCATTCCTATTAACTGTATTTCGATTTGCAATCCAGTAGCAGATTCCGACCCACTCAGAAAAAGTGGATGACTATGATCTACTAATACCGATGTTGAATTCGAACTTTCAGCCACATTTAGTGTTGCGACTGGATCCATAGTTTATGCAACGTATATAAAAGGAAGAAAGAAATGTAGAATATCACAATAGAAATTGAATTTAGCAAAATCGAGGACTCAACTCACTGCAGAAATCGATCGCAGAATCGCGAAGAAAAAAATACACAGATCACAAATCACTGGATTTTCTGTTGGAAAATCTCTCAATTTGCTACGCCAAGCTTTGATACCATGTTAAAAAAACACAATTAGTGCAGTGATCAAATTGCATGTGAGATCCATTGATTGTGGATCGATCTATGTAGGAAATCAGAGAAGGTAAAGAAAGAAAAAGACATGAAACGAGAGAGAGAGGAACGAATTTGTGGGAGCTTTTCTGTCATATTGCAATTGAGGTCTCAATGCCTTATTTATACAAAGTACATAAAATGTGATTAAATAGTGTACTAACTAATTGCATCTTTACTTACTAACAAAACAACACACTAATACTTATACTAATGAAATGACTACTAGGGTGGCTTAACTATCTCAACAGAAAGTCTTTTGTGCTTGCTTATTTTGAGACTTTCATCCCAAAAAATATAGAGGTGAGATGTTTGCGCATGTAAAATTAGTAATTCTGAGTACCCTTGTTAGACAATTTGATTCTTATATTTGATTATTAGTCGGCTTTAACTTGTTTGGAATTGAGGCGTAACGATTGTTGTATGTTGCTCCGCAGTCCACACTGATATTTTTGTGGCAAGAAAGATTTTTTACAACGTTCCCATACAGTCCCTTCGTCTCATTATTAATTGTCGCTTTTTATCTTTTTTTCAAGTCCATTAAGAAAATAAGAAATACAAAATATAATTTACTAAGTTACTCCTATTTAATAAAAGTAGATTGATTTTTCCTTTTAAATATTATGCATACTTCTTTAATGTTAAATGTATAGGTAGAATTGAGTGACAGTTTTAATTTAAAATAATATTTTGAGCTAAAACAATATATGAGATGAGACAGACTGAAATATAACTCAAATTCTTTTCTTAAAAAGGGGCCAAGAAACTGTGATAAATACTCGTGATGTACATGGAATATACACCGTGTATATCACGGGCAGAATGGTCGAAATCAGTTGGTTCCACCCGTGATATACACGGTGTATACATACCGTGTATATCACGGTTTAGGGGTCTTGTTTAGGTAAGGTTTTATTGTAATTAAATTAGAATTGTATACTTACCATAATTGTATAATTATTGTACAAATAAAATAAGGTTTTAGGAGTAGAATAGGATTTTCCTATTATGGAAATTGTAAATTGTATATATATATATACTCTTTCATTAATTGAAATAATCAAGGAATTATATTCTTTCATGTATCAGAAGTCTAGGTTAAATTTTCCTCTCCCAAACCTTCTTCTCATGGCACGATTTACGAGTCATTACCCTCGGTTTTCGTCCCAATTTTTCTTTCAAATCCCTACGTCATATCTTACGTTGATTGTGATGGCTAAGAACATATTTCACCCTGCCCTTACTGTTTCTAACATTAAGAATCACATCCCTATCATTTTTAAAATAGAAAATGTCCAATACGCGACGTGGGCCGAACTGTTCAAAATTCACACTCCATCGCATCAAGTCTTCCAACTCATTATTCTCGTGACTCCTGCGAATACGGAGATCCCTAAACCTGAGGATGATCCTCAATTATGGACGACTCTTGATGTTACCGTTCTTAAGTGATTTACTCCACTATATCTATTGTCATGTTGCAAACGATTATCGAACCAGACGCTACAGCGATGGAGAATTCCTGCTCAAGGGTAACAACATGAGAATTTTGATTATCTTGGAATATATCACACACTCTATTTTAAGCATCCATCATCGTAGCGTCTGGTTCGATAAGGAAGATCATAGTCATACTTCAACATTGGGCCCAATTTCCGGCTTCAGCTTCCAGGCCCAATTCTGCCCAGCCACAATGGTTCCCGAGAGCAGGTTCTAGGCCGGGGCAACAAACAAGTGTGCTTGAGCCTCGACATCCGTAGACCCACCATGCAGCGGGCCCCACCCCTACCGACATTGAAGCCGCGATGCACACACTTGGTTTAAATCCCCTCAATGCAAATTGGTATATGGATATTGAAGCCACTACCCACATGACGTCCGACCAAGGTACCCTTTCTTCTTATTCCAATTTGAGAAACAATCGTGGCATAAGTGTTGGTAATGACAATTCAATTCCAATTCGTGGTTACGATCATACAACTTTATCCCCCCCCATCCGCCTTTTATCTTGAAAAATTTCCTTCATGCCCCTAACTTAATTAAAAATTTAGTGTATGTCCGTAAATTCACCACTGATAATTGGATTTATGTTGATTTTGATCCTTTTGGGTTTTCTATGAAGGATTTCAAGACGAGAATTCCTCTCATGAGATGTGATAGTCGGGAAGATATTTATCTTATCACGCCACATCCGGTCTCTCGAGTCAAGCATTACCATCTACTTTTGCGGCTCTCACTCTTTCCTTATGACTTGCACGTTTGAGTCACACTGGGTCGTCTATTGTTTCTTATTTACATAAAAATAATTTTATTTCTTGGGGTACGCATAATACTCCAATTTGTCCATCTTGTCCTCTAGAAAAATTTGTTAGATTACCGTTTTTAGATTGTACTTCTCGTACTTTAATACCATTTGATATTCATAGCGATTTATGGACATCTCTTGTTATAAGTTCTTTGGGCCATCGTTATTATATTATATTTTTGAATGACTATTCTAATTTTTTATGGACATTTCCGTTAACGAAAAAATCTCACGTGTTTTCCACCTTTTTAAAATTTTGAGCGTTCATCCGTACCCAGTTCGACTGAAAATCAAAAATATTCAATGATAATGGCAAAGAATATGATCATGTGTTGTTTCAGAATTTTTGTGCTACTAATGGAATAAATTTTCATTTCTCCTGTCCTCATCCTCACAAAATGGGAAAGCCGAACGCAAAATTCATACCATTAATAACATTGTCCGAACTTTATTGATCCATGCTTCCGTACCCCCTTCCTTTGGCATCATGCTCCACAAATGGCTACGTATCTTCTTAACATACTCCCTACCAAAGGTTTAACATATTCGACCCCACTTCAAATCTTATATAATAAGACTCATTCGTATTCACATCTTAGGGTCTTTGGGTGCTTGTGTTATCCACTTTTTCCGTCCACCACAATTAACAAACTTCAGGCCCGTTCTACCCCTTGTGTGTTTTTGAGTTATCCGTCTAATCATTGTGGTTACAAATGTTTTGATTTATCATCTAATAAAATCATCATTAGTCTCCATGTTATTTTTTATGAAATCCAATTTCTGTTTGCTAACGTGAATAGTGCCTCGTTCGTATAATTTTTTGGATGACGCCGTCTCCCCATATATTTTCCACCATTTTTCGGACTTACCCCACACCCAAAATTCGCCAGCGGGCCCACTGCCCGCTAGACCTCCTGTCACTGTTTTGGGTCTAGAAACTGGGCCAAATATTCAGCCCAGTTCTGCCCTTACCGTTTCGAGTCAAGCAACTAGGCCAAATATTTAGCCCAGTTCTGCCCCTCTACTATAAGGTCCAGTCCCTACTTCAATTTCCCGTGTTGGGCCAGCAGTCCCACTACCTGGCCTGTCCGTCACCCTTACACCTTTCACCCAAAATCCACTAAATTCTCCCCCGAATCACAGACCGGTCACTCGTAGTCAATAGAGTATTTTTAAACCAAAAAAACATTTTAATCTAAATTCTAATGTTCTTAAATACCACTACCCCTTAATCCTGTGTCAGCATTAAATGACCCGAAATGGAATTAGCTATGACCAATAAATATGATGCTTTATTACGAATAAGACGTGGGAGTTGGTACCCCGTCCTTCTAGTGTTAATATTATTCGGTCTATGTGGTTTTTACTCATAAGGATAATTCTGACATTTTTTTGTGAGGTATAAGACTCTTCTTGTGGGTGATGGTAAGACTGAGCAGGTTGGCGTGGATTGTGGTGAGACGTTTAGTCTGGTGGTCAAACCGACTACCATTCACATTGTTCTCAGTCTGGCTCTTTCTAAAGCATGACCCATTTATCAGCTAGATGTGAAAAATGCTTTCTTACATGGTGATTTTAAGGAGACCGTTTATATGCATCAACCCTTGGATTTTTGAGACCCCAAATATCCGCATCATATATGTTTATTGAAGAAGTCCTTGTATGGACTTAAGCAGGCCCCGCGGGCTTGGTATAAGAGTTTTGTAGATTATGTTTCGTCTATTGAGTTTTCGCACATCAGGTCTGATAATTTATTGTTCATATATCGTCGTGGTTCTTCCCTGACCTATATTATATTATATATGGATGATATTATCTTGACTGCCTCTACTGATGCTTTGCGCAAGTCTATCATGACCATGCTCAGTTCTGAGTTTGCTATGAAAGACTTGAGGGCCTTAAGTTACTTTTTGGGGATTGTTGTTTCTCGTCATGCAGGTGGATTGTTCTTATCACAAAGAAAGTATGCAGTTGAGATTATTGAGCGCGCTGGCATGTCCTCGTGCAAGTCTACTGCCACTCCCGTTGATACTAAACCCAAGTTGGGTACTGCAGCTGACTCATATTACGAGGATCCGACCCACTATCGCAATCTTGCAGGGGCTTTTCAGTATCTTACTTTCATGAGACCAGATATTACGTATGTTGTACATCAGATATGTTTGTTTATGCATGATCCCAGGGTTGAGCACATGAATGCGCTCAAACACATTATTCGATACATCCAGGGCACACTTGACTATGACTTACATTTATATCCTTCATCGACGTCTACACTTGTCTCGTATACAGATGTTGATTGGGGTGTTTGTCTAGATACCAGACGTTCAACGTTTGACTATTGTATGTTTCTTAGTAATAACTTGGTCTCTTGGTCTGCAAAACGCCAGTCTATATTGTCACACTCTAGTGCAGAGGTCGGGTATCGAGGGGTGGCCAATGTGATCTCTGAATCATGTTGGTTACGTAATCTTCTTAAAGAGCTTCTTTGTCATATTCAAAAAGCTACATTAGTTTATTGTGATAATGTTAGTGTCATCTACCTTTCTGGTAATCCTGTTCAACACCAGCGCACTAAACACATCGAGATGTATATTCACTTTGTTCGCGAAAAGGTAGCTCGTGGACAAGTACGCGTCTGTCATATCCCTTCCAGGTATCAAATTGCAGACATCTTTACTAAGGATCTTTCCTCGGTCCTTTTTTGAAGATTTTAGGGACCGTCTCAGCGTACGAAGACCGCCCGCTATGATTGCAGGGGTGTGATAAATACCCGTGATATACACGGAATATACACGGTGTATATCACGGGCAGAATAGTCGAAATCATTTGGTTCCACCTGTGATATACATGGTGTATACATACCGTGTATATCACGGTTTAAGGAGGGTCTTGTTTAGGTAAGGTTTTATTTTAATTAAATTAGAATTGTACACTTATCATAATTATATAATTATTGTACAAATAGAATAAGATTTTAAAAGTAGAATAAGAATATGATTTTCATATTATGAAAACCGTAAATTGTATATACTCTTTCATTAATTAAGGATTATATTCTTTCACTTTGGACATTACATAAATGCTTTTTGTCCAAAATTTCCACTCTCATTATTAGTTGATAGATCCAAAAAAACTAAGGAGAAAAAACAACGAATATCGGTACTAATTTTTTTTTAGAAGTCTTTCTAGTAGGTAGACATGAGTTGGTTGAAATTTTCAATTTTTTTTTTCAAAAAGTACATTTTGAAGTTTGGAAAAATATATTTGAAAGTTAAAGTGGTATTTGAACATAAAACATATTAAAATTTTATAAGTGCAAACTCAAAAGTATCTGAACATTTATTTTTCAAACTTTAAATTTACATTTGCAATTAAAATAATGAATCAATTAAACAAATAATTTCCAAATATTATTTTAAATCTCCGAGCCAAAATATATGGCCAAAGTGGAAAATATATACTCCATTCGTCTTAATTTAGTTGACAAAATTTCTTTTTTAATTTGTTTAAAAAAGAATGTCAATTACAACTATTTAATAACATCATTACTCTTTTATCTTTGGTGGGTCCTACTTAATTTTGAAAATGTACTTATTGTGAAGAAATATTAACAAAAGTAGACTCTAAAATAAGAACAATTTAATAAACATAATAAAATCTTCTTTTATTTTTTAAACTCCATACCCGATCAAATGGTACCACATAAATTGAGACGGGAAGTAATTTGTTTTTTTGCTAACAATATTCAAACTTTTTCAAAAAAGTGAAGCTTTTGTCTCCTTTATTTTTTAAACTATATACCCGGTTAAATAGTGCCATATAAATTGAGACGGTGAAAGTAATTTCTGTTTTTTTTGCTAACAAATCTTCAAACTTTTTCAAAAAGTGAAGCTTTTGTCTCCTTTATTTTTTAAACTATATACCCGGTTAAATGGTGCCACATAAATTGAAACGGCGAAAGTAATTTCTTTTTTTTTATTAACAAATCTTCAAACTTTTTCAAAAAGTGAAGCTTTTGAGTTGTGCAAGATTCCTTTGAATCCAAACACGGTCTTGCTGACAGTCCATATCTACTAGAGTACAGCTGCTGCTAGGTTGGGAACTAGAAAACCTTAAATTGAATTAAAGGCAGCTAAACCTGTTCATCCCTAGGGTTTTTTGCTTAGCCTTCTCCATATTCCTCCAAATTAAAGTATAATGAGCAACACCAAAGACAACTTCAACGTCACAGATCTCAGTGCTGGTAAGACCCTATCCCCTTCATTTTATTTTATCCATGAAAGACTTTATCTTGTTTAGTTTTTATGTATATTTTGCTAGTAAAATTGGTCTTGAGTCGAGGGTCTACCGATAACACTCGCTCTATATATAACACCTATCAAGGGGAGTTAAGGTCTGTGTACACTCTATCCTTTCAGATCCCATGTTGAGAGATTTCACTGGGTATGTTGTTGCTAGTAAAATTGCTTGGTTTCTTGAAAAGATGAGATTTTACTGTAATATGTATATATGCAAGTAGAGTTTTTTGGGTTACTTCAAAAAAATGAGATTTTTGATGGGTTTTTATTATAATATGTATATTTGCAAGAATTTTTTATGGGTTTATTCAAAAGATGAGATTTTGATGGGTTTTAGTTACTGTAATATGTATATTTGCAAGTTAAATTTTCTGGGTTTCTTCAAAAGATGAGATTTTTATTGCTGTAATATGTACTTGGCAAGTAAAAAACCCTATCCACTAAATTTCTCATAAAAGACATAATTTTTTTTGTAGTTTTATGTTTATTTGCGAGTTAAATTTTCTGGGTTTCTTGAAAAGATGAGATTTTGACTGGTTTTAACTGTAATATGTACATTACAAGATAAAATTTCTGGGTTTCTTTAAAAGATGTGATTTTTGATGGGTTTTTAGTGTAATATGTATATTTGCAAGTAAAAATTAAAGGGTTTCTTCAAAAGATGAGATTTTTGACTGGTTTTTACTGTAATATGTACATATGCAAGTTAAATTTTTTGGGTTTCTTTAAAAGAAGAATTTTTTGATGGGGGTAAGAGTTAAAACCTATCCACAAAACACTTTATGAACTTACTTTTATCTGCATTTTACCTAGTGAAATGTTGTGGGTTTGTTTAAAAGATGAAACTTTTAATGGGGTTCAAGCTTTTAATACACATAGTTAAACTTTATCCAAACAAAAAAACACTTTTGTTTATTTGGTTTTTTAAAAGCATAGTCTTTTGATGGGTTTTAATCAGTATCTTATCAGTTTCAAATCTTATGTATGTTTGCAAGTAAACTTTTGTTGGTTTCTTAAATAAAAAAGAGAGATTTTTGATGGGGTTATGTACATTTGCAAATAAAATATTTTGGGTTTCTTCAATATAAGAAACTTTTGATGGGGCAAGTGTTAAACCCTATACACCAAATCACTTTAGAAACTTTTATGTGTATTTTGCTAGTGAACAATTCTGTGTTTATTTAAAGATGGAACTTTTAATGTTTGTTCGAATTAATACAGGAGGAGTTGAACTTTATCCAAAAAACAAACACTTCTGTGTATCTTGTTAAATTTAGTGTTTTAAAAACAGAATCTTTGATGGGTTTTAATCAGTTATCTTATGAATATTTGCAAGTAACATTTTGTGGGTTTCTTAAAAAAAGGAACTTTTGATGGGGTAAGAGTTAAAACCTTTCCATAAAACACTTTATATCTTACTTTTAAGTGTATTTTGCTAGTGAAATGTTGTGGGATTCTTTTAATAAGATGAAACTTTTAATGGGGTTCAAACCCTTAATACACAAGGAGTTAAACTTTATCCCGATGAAAAGGAGGAAGAAAACACTTCATATGATTACTTCTGTGTATTTTGTGAAATTTGGTTCTTTAAAAGAAGAATCTTTTGATGGGTTTTAGTCAGTTATTTGTTTGATCTTTGGTTGGTTTTCATTTTTTGGCGTTATACATTTGAATTTCTCTAAAGTTGAATCCATTTTCTAGCTTTGATTGCTGGGGACAGAGCAGACCTTGTTAATGTTCTGAAGGTGAGTTTGTTTCCTTCTTCCTTACATGTTCATGTGGTGATTTACTTAGTTTAAGTAATGATGGTGCTTTTGTTGATTGTTTTGCAGAATAAACTTCAGGACCTTACTGGGAAGCACACAAACTTGCTTGAAAATTTGACACCCAATGTCAGAAAGCGTGTTGAAGTTCTGAGAGAGATTCAGGTATGTTAGCTTATACACTACTGTTGTTTGAAAATGTGTTGTTGGTATCTTACGCTAATCATCTAATATTTGTATGCCATCTAGTTGGATTAAGTTTTTTTGCTTTTCGTATACTTACATTAGGTTCATGTGGTATAAGTATTAAATGCAGAGATTCTGTAGTTTAATAAAACCTTTTGTTTGTCTTGGAAGTCAACGGATGAAGTATTTGAATGAAACGAACCCAAATGGAATAGATACATAGGATTCATGTCGTCGACCCCAACTGGTTTTGGATTTGAGGTGTAGTTGTGTTATTTCTTCCATCCTTTTTCAATTGATGTGACAATCTTTCCTTTTTAATCAGTCCCAAAAAATGTCAACTTTCTACATTTAGTATCAATTTGACTTTAAATTTTATATTTTACCCTTAATGAAATGATTTATAGCCACACAAATATCTATGGATTATTTTAGACCACAAGTTTCAAAAGTCTTTCCTTCATTCAAACTCCGTGCCCAGTCAAAACACCTTCACATAAATTGGGATTGATGGACTATAAACTTTGGTTTCATGATTCATCTGCATCCAAATAACTTATAAATGATGTGACATTTGGGAACTTGATGAGAATATTTTTAGTTTTTTTGGTGACATCTGATTACAAATGAATCAGTGCTACAGTGAATGCAGAAGTGATATTATGAACTGTTACTAAGAATTTTACCAAGATCTTCTATACTGTTTGACATTCAGGGTTGTATATAGCTAAATGAAACAGGCTGACGAAGCATTCATAAAAAGTCGTAACAAGTCAAACTACGTTTCTATTCCAGAACAAGTTTATAAAACATGGAAGATCATGGATTTTCAAGATTTTTGTCCTTCCGTCTTTCATTTTTTTCTGATTCTGTTCATGATGTTATACCAACATATCCCTTTATTCTTTGAGTTATGGAGTGAAACATAAATTTTGCATCTTAAGTATCTAGATTCATAGCATATATTATTGGGTAGTCAAGTCATTGTGATTTATTTAGGAAATTATCTCCTTGATTCAAAAAATACTATGAGCTGTTTGGTATGTAACATAAGTAGCATAATACCTGCATACAAAGTTGTATTAATTTATCCACCGTTTGGTTGCTTATCGTCTACCTGCATAAAACTCAGCATTACTTATACAATGTTCGGTTGTTTTTTTCTTCTTGGTATAAATACTACATGCATAAGTTATGTAGATGTATTATTTTAGGCGGATACTTGTACTAGTAATATATAGATTAAGATTACAAATATTAAAATTACAAAAGTAATAATAGATATATTAGTAATACATAGATTAAAGTTAAAAAAATACATTTATTAGTAATACATAGATTAAAACTACATTGTACACTAACTTGTAATATATTATAACTAAGCATGCTAACAAAATAACCCCTGCATTACTAGACCTTGTTTTACTATTCTTGCATTACTAACCCCAACATAAATTTGTCTCTTAAATCAAATGCCCACATGTCCATTAGTTTCCAATTTAGCTTCTTTCTTGGGTAAATTTTAGTATCTGGGTAGTTGCCTAAGTCTGTCTTTCTCAGGTTCGTTGCCGTTTAAATCTGATTGTTTATATTTGCAACCTTGGATGTTGAATTCTATTTCTCTTAAATTCAGTCTCAGCATGACGAATTGGAGGCAAAATTTTTCGAGGAGAGAGCTGCCCTTGAAGCCAAATACCAAAAGTTGTATCAGCCTTTATATACTAAGGTATGTAATCCCGCTGCGTTGACATTTGTACCTTGCATCCATTGACCATAATGCACCCTTTATCTCGAAGTAATGTTCGCAACCTGTGCATATGCAGAGGTTTGATATTGTGAATGGAGTTGTTGAAGTCGACGGTGGAGTGACCGAGGCAGCAGCAGCGGACAAGGAAGCGGAAAAAGATGCAGTGGGTATGTTAAATATCGAGTTAGGGTTTATGCTTGTGTCCATGTGATTAGTATTCTTGACATTTGGTGTTTGATAGAAAAAGGAGTACCTGATTTCTGGTTCACTGCAATGAAGAATAATGATGTGCTAGCTGAGGAGGTTAGTGTAATTAATCCTTTTTTTTTGTATCTAACATGTCCACCTATCTTAATCTGATCTAATTCTTTTAATTACAGATCACAGAGCGAGATGAAGGAGCACTCAAATTTCTCAAGGATATAAAGTGGGCCAGGATTGATAATCCTAAGGGATTTAAGCTTGAATTTTTCTTTGATACTAATCCGTACTTCAAGAATACTGTGCTGATTAAAACATATCACATGATTGATGAAGACGAACCAATTCTTGAGAAGGCCTTAGGGTATTGACATATTATTCTGCAGCGAATTTTTTTAATTTGATTTATTAACCTGTTTTCTACTTTATGGCTTCTCACTGCTGACAATCTGTAGGACCGAGATAGAATGGTATCCAGGAAAATGTTTGACACAAAAGATTCTAAAGAAGAAGCCAAAGAAGGGCTCAAAGAATGCCAAGCCCATTACTAAAACAGAACAATGCGAAAGTTTCTTCAACTTCTTTAGTCCACCTCAAGTTCCAGAGGACGAAGACGATATTGATGAAGATGCTGTAAGAATTTTATTTTCTTCGTGTGTTAATATCTTGAGGTTATTGATGACGTGTTTTATTTTCTTTTGAGGTTCATGATTTGAATATCGTTTTCTCTCTACTTCTTGGACAGGCTGAAGAACTTCAAAATTTGATGGAACAAGACTATGATATTGGGTAAGTTGATATGAAAAATATCAATTTGTACGACCATGAATAGGGCCGGAAAAATGGCTAAAAAACAAGTAACCATCCAATCCGACCAATTAGACATGGGTTGGATAACTGACTTTTGAAAATGGATAAGTATGGATATTATCAACTAAGAAAATGGATATCCAGATGGATAATATGGATATTCATATTATCAATATACCCATTTGTCAGCTTTTATTTTTCATAGAGTTATTGCTTTTTGTGAGTCTAAGCTTATTTTCGCTTTTAGCTTGCGTGCTCCGACTATTCTTGAAACGATGGATAATATGGATATCATAATTCCATATTATCAGTTGGCTAACCCATTTTTTATCCGTTAAATATGGGGTGGGTCGGATATTTTATCCATTTTGTTTAACCCATTTGACCCACCCATATCCGATCCGCCCCACCCCTTTGCACTCCTAACCATGATTATAATTTCCATTTGAAGTGAATATTGTAGCATCCAGAATATAAATAACTGAAGGAAGATGTAAAAATTTACTAAAGGAAGATGGTGCTGCTGATAACTATATTTGCTCAATTTCAATATGCTCATTTAGTTGCTGAGATTTATATGCTGATTGTCTATGCAGATCAACTATCCGAGATAAGATTATTCCACATGCTGTTTCTTGGTTCACTGGGGAAGCTGCTGAAGATGAATTTGCTGACTTGGAAGATGAGGATGATGAAGATGACGACGAAGAGGATGATGATGAAGAGGATGAGGACGAGGATGATGATGAAGATGATGAGGACGAGGAGGATGAAGATGATAGCAGTACCAAGAAAAAGGTATTTGTTTAGTGGTTAAATTTATATTTGGAGATGGCAATGAATGCTAACGTTTTCCCCTTGTTTCAAACGTTACTGCAGTCGTCATCGGCTGCACGCAAGGTATGAATGACAGGCTCATGTTTCTCTGCTGAAAGTTTTCATGTGCTTTTGCTTTGGCTTAATACATCCACAACCCCTTGAATTTGCCAGTAAATTACATACACTGAACACATGATAAAATGTTCCTGTTAGTTGCTTTCGGTTCCTATCGTCGTATCGGTTCCTATCGTCGTAATTTGAACAGAAAGAGTCTAATAGGAATACTTTATCATGTGTTAGGTTCTCAATTGAAACAAGCTATAGGTCGAGTGTCTTTTAAGGGGTTGTCGATGTATTAGACCTTTCTCTTTCGTAAAAATAGACATACTGAGTTGTTTATATTTATGTCGCAGAGGATTGGTAGAGCACATGCAGCAGATGGTCCGGCTGGTGAGAGGCCACCGGAGTGCAAGCAACAGTAGATGTTCATCGGAGCTGGTTACGTCTTGAAAAGATGGATGGCAGAGCAGAGATCCTGCAGTTTTGTTTGCTTATTGTTGTTTGTGGAGTATGCTAGAACAATCTTTTTAGCGATTTTTCTTTTATTATATTTTCTGGTTTATATTCTTTCGTGTTTGTGAGTTTGCCATTTTTATATTCCTGGGGTAGTAATAGAAAGGAGGTGAAGTGATGAGAATGGTTGTGTACTAGTATTGAACTGTTGGTGATTCATGAATCTCAAGTATAGCTTTAGTTCCAAGACATTTCTCTGATCTTGAGGGAGATGCCTTTATTCTCTTTTAACAATTTCTAGCTAGTGTCACAAAATTCTTGAATATTCAGTTTATTTTTATATTTGTGTTCTATCAAAAACAATTTTGCATGTTAACTCTTGTTGCCAATGATACCGAGAAAGTATAATTTGTTAAAAAAAGACTTTACTCTATGTCACTATCATAAAGACCAAATATTATATTCTTCTATGGTTATTTCTTCCTCTAATGTTTCTGCTGCTTCACGCATGCTTTCAGCCCTTTGATCAATAGCGAAGTTAATTTAAAATATAAAAAAGTAAACACCAGAAAGAAGTGATTTATATTTGGATGCAACAATGTAAAAGTGATTCTTATAATTGATTTATGTTTGGATAGTTTTGATCAAAATTGCTTTTGAATATAGAATTATCAAAATGGATATATACATAAATAGATGGAAGTATGTAAATAAAAATTACAAATAAATAATAGAATTTAAAGTGCAATATAGTACTTAAATATTAGTAGAATATTATTACAATACTAATTTAAAGTGCAAATAGTATTTAAATATTATTACAATACTAATTTTGCTGTACTCTATAGTTATAGAAAAAAGAATAATATTATACTTAATAGTTATTTTAAAAAGTACATTGGAATCGGTTTTTAGTTAAAATTGTAGAGCACATTTTGCCGCATTTCTCGGGACTAGCTTCATTTAAAATTCTTGGACTAGCTTCATTTATATTAATAATACATTATAGAAAAAAGAATAATATTATACTTAATAGTTATTTTAAAAAGTACACTGGATTCGTTTTCAGTTAAAATTGTAGAGCACATTTTGCCGCATTTAAAATATTAATAATATGCGAAGTATTTGAAAGAAGACAATAGAAAAAGGAGAATGATAATCCAAATAAGTTGCACTATTCTCATTCCTAAGTACGAGAAAGATCCTAAAATTAAAAATATCATACTCAAAAGAGAACATGAGTAGTATATTTGATTTTTTTAGTAATTATTTATAGATATTTAAAGAGGGTAATGAAAGTTGTATATTTGAATGTTTTTTTAGTAATTATTTCTAGATATTTAAAGAGGGTAATGAAAGTTGTATATTTGAATGTTTTTTTAGTAATTATTTCTAGATATTTAAAGAGGATAATGAAAGTTGTATATTTGATTTTTTTTTATTAATTATTTCTAGATATTTAAAGAGAGTAATGAAAATAAGTAGAGTTGTTGATGAAAATTAAAGAGGGTAATAAATGAAAGAGTAAAATTCAAATTGAAATTAATGGCAAAATTGATTCTGCCAGAATCAATTCTGGCAGAATTGATTTTGACCAGCCAAACATGTCAATTTTCTGATTTTCACGAAAGTAGATACCCAGAATCAATTTTGAGTACCCAAAAGCTAATCCAAACATACACTTAATAGATATATGGTAGGGCGTTTAATTTTTGTACTAAGCAAGTAGTAGATAACTTTTTAAAAAGCAAAAATTGTCAATTTGATCTTTAAAGTGTAGCGGAGAAGAAAGAGAGGTTTTAATACTACTAG
Source organism: Przewalskia tangutica (assembly GCA_029844215.1). Taxonomy (NCBI): domain Eukaryota; kingdom Viridiplantae; phylum Streptophyta; class Magnoliopsida; order Solanales; family Solanaceae; genus Przewalskia; species Przewalskia tangutica. The sequence goes on from CM056720.1 coordinate 2,757,713, forward strand.
TTGATTACAAAATAATGAAATGAAAAGATAAATTTTTTAAAAACATTTTATATTATTTTCTTATATAACGATGCGTACAATAGATTCTTATGGTTTGAAACGCGCGCATAGCGAGAGTTTAGTACACCGGACTGCCCTTTTATTTTATATTATTTTCTTAAACAAATATTAAACTATTTTATTTAATCAATTTTCTAACCGCGACTTATGCATAAATTTTGTAAAATTGTTTGCAATTATTTTTTGCTTTGTTAAGGCTGTATATTGTTTGTATAATTGCACTAAACTAAACTAAAACATTTTCATCAATTTATCATCCACACACATTAGGTAGAGTGAAGGTGATAGATGGAAAATATATAATACTTCTAAATATCAGTCAAAACTATCATCCCTACTTCTTTGAATTAATGGATTTAACTAGAAACAGAAATTGTACTCCTACAATTATCAATGGTTTATGTCATCTCAAAGACTCCATGATAGAGACAGATTTAAGACGAATATTGTGAGTTGAACTGAATTCATTGCTTTCATTTGAATTCTATTTCCGATGACAATATTCATTTTGAATTTACAGATTATAAATCCTGAATTCGCCTCTGCTCGGTCATCATTGGTTGTGAAAAATTTATGAAGCTATAGTAAAAAGTTATGTCATGTCTCCAACAACCCGTTTTGCTGCTTCCAGGAAAGCAGACTCGTCCCATTCATCTCCCTATAGCAAGAGAAAGCCACAAAAATTAATAACAAATAAATAAATAAATGAAGCTGGTCGTAGAAACAAATTAAGCAATCATATAGGCCAAGCTATAGATATTCCTTGAACTGATCCATTAAGAACTTTCTTTATCACTTAAAAAGTACAACAACAACAACATATCAACCCACAACGTGGGATCTGGGGAGGGTAGATTGTACACAGAACTTACCTCCACCTTGATAGGTAGATGACTGTATCACTTAAAAAGTAATTACAATAACATTTTCCATAAGTATTAATTGATTATTAACATAGTTAACTAACTACCTTGCTATACTATGTTAAATAATTACGAAATAGTTAAGATTAGTTACACTGTCCATCTATCTATATGCATCATCTTTGACTGACGAGATTAAGTTTTATGCACTAACAATGTAACGACACTTGCAAAATCATATCACATATAAAGTAGATAACCTGATGAAAATAACAACTAGCTTACCATTACATGTTAAAATTCACTGTTAAAACCTTTTATATTATCGGTGTATACAACTTAATTCTTTGTGCTAATACATAAAAGATTGAAAAACATGTATACCTGGATACTCAATCTTAAGGTTATGAGAGCAACTGGAAATGATTGAACCATCATAGTGTTTGCTTCTACTGACACTAAGCTTACAATATTAGCCTTTTTCAAGAATTCCAGCAAATGAATAACCAAATCCAATATGCTGCATTTTCCCCTTACTATAACTTGCAAGTCCACAATTCTTGCTTCTATATATGTTATGTAAACAGCTACTCTTCCACTTCCTTGTTGTTGAAATTGAGAAGCTTCACTCTTAGTCAAAAGTTGTGCTTCCAATATTTCATTCCTTTTACATTGTTCTTTCACTTGATCTTTCAATGAACTTAAGTACTCTGTTGTACTAGCAAGAATTGACACTTTGTCCTTCTGCAGTGTAAAAAGATTTAATTAAGAAAATAAAAGTGTGTTCTCGCTAAATAATTTAAGCTTTTAGACAAGAGGGTCACGTAGTTCAAGATGGTATTAGAACAAAATTCAGTACTTTTAATTTAGTAAATAAAAGTGTTATCTCTTTAATAACTATGTTTTCAGATGAGATGGTATACAATTCAACATGATATTAGAGCAGTCATATATATGTCATGAGTTCAATTCTCTTACTTTTCACAGGCTTTTTCAAGAATCAAGTTCGCACGTGAGTAGATGTATTGAAAATATAGTTAAATCTCTTTAAAACTTAAGCTTTTATATGAGGGCATTCAATTTTTAATAGATATTCATAGCCGAGTCTACTAAAAAAAGGGACCAGCTTCATCAGGGTTATTAGAGGACACCTCTAGTGTAACACGTTCCCTTCTAGTTATACTATTATCGGGATCAGTCTGCTAGAGAATAAGGATATTCTTCTTCAAGAAAGACAAATTCATCCCTTCTACTGACCGAACCCTCAATTTCATACAATTGAACAATTAACAGTACTATCGGTACTTTCACAAAAAAACATACCTTAGTTCCAGGAGGAAGCAAAGCTCTAAGTTGTTGAAAGTTCTCGTTAAGCTTTTCGCGTCTTCTTCTCTCTGAAATTATATGATGAACCTGTGTGTTCGTCAGGCGATTCACCTGAGCATTTTCTTGCCTATTCATCAGATACAAGTTCTTGAAAAATGTCATAGACCTCTTCCACATGTTATGTGTACAAGTTCTTGCACCTATTGAAGCATTAGGGCCTAAAGTTGATCTAAACTTCCTAAATGCAGTGGCTTTTCGTGTTGGTAATCGATGATCTCGTGTCAAATTCTCTTGAATTTGTCCACGAGACGAAGAAGAAGAAGGCGATGATGATAGAAGAGCAAGATATGCGCTTGTTATTGCATCGTCTTCGCCGTTAATTTTTGGGAGTTGTAGGCCTTGGAATTTAGTTAAATTTTGAATTTCATCTGTTTGTGTTGTCTCTGTTACATAACATGTGTTTGATATATTGAAAATAAGTGATGAATATTCACTTGATGATGATGAGTGCTTATTCTGATCATTTGACATTGGCTGATGAAGTTCTGTTGTTGTTTGTTTTGAGAAATTTTCAAGAAACAAGTTGTTCATCTCTGTTTCCAAGTTGATATATATTAGGAACTTTAGAATAAAGAATTGATTATTTTAGAGTTGACTAATATAGTAGACTTCGTAGTTAGAACGATTATTTCTTATATCCTTAAAAGACTATTAAGTACTAGAGATTAAGTTCTAAGCATCGATAGTGCAAAAATATTTATAATCAGGTCACTTATTAGGTAAATATAGGCAATTTTTTTTATAAGCATTCATTAGTAATCTGATAAAAATGATAACTACTATTGTCATACTTTTTTTTTTTTTTTTTTTTTTGACGAAGGAACCCGCAGCCGCTACTCTTTCGAGTCAAGACAGTGTAAACCCCGGCCGACGCAATACCGCAAACCACGCCACCGGTTAACTACACTTGGCAAGCCATGTAATGCACTAACCAAGAAGGTTTATGCAGTGATCGAACTCGCGACTTGCGATCCCGCGCCATCAAGCACCAACTCTGGCTACTCCTCATGGTTTTACTATTGTCATACTTGAGGGCTAGAAGAGATTCCAATTTCTAGTTCTCATGTGCACAACATACATGAGTTCCAGCTTCCTATAGTAACAATAAAATAGAAAATAAAAATTTAGCCTAGACATCAATTTAAAGGCATAATAAAATGTGATTTTCTTTTTATGACGGAACTTCAATATAATTACAATGTAAAATAATTTTACTATAAGATCACCTAATAAATAACTACAAGTAACCGTACATAAAAAATGTTGGAGTAATAGCCTCGAAATTAGGCAGGTTATATGCTACAACAAAATAAATTACGCCGATAATGTAAAAGTTTTCCACTATCAATATTGAAATAAATTATTTTCTGAAAGATAATATATACAGAGGGAAGACCCTTTGTAAAGATGTTCGCACTGCAGACTGTAGTGACATGATGACAGACGCTGCATTGACCAATGAGTGACCTTTTCGCGAACAAAGTGAATGTCCATTTCAATATGTTTAGTGCGCTGGTGCTGAACTGGATTACCAGAAAGGTAGATGACACTAATATTATCACAATAAACCAAGGCCGCTTTCTGAATCAGACAATGAAGCTCTAGTAGAAGATTATGTAACCAACAAGATTCAGAAATCACATTCGCTCCCTTCGATACTCGGCCTCTGCACTCGAGCGGGATAATGTCGACTGGCGTTTTGCAGACTATGAGACCAAGTTATTACCAAGAAACATACAATAGCCATACGTAGACCATCTGGTGTCTAGGTAGCCACCCCAATCAGCATCTGTATATGAGACAAGTGTAGACGTCGACGAATGATATAAATGCAAGCCATAATCAAGTGTCCCCTGAATGTACCTAATAATGCGTTTGAGCGCATTCATGTGATCAATTCTGGGATCATGCATAAATAGACACACCTGCTGTACGACATATGTAATATCAGGTCGCGTGAATGTAAGATACTGAAGGGCTCATGCAAGACTGCGATAGCGGGTCGGATCCTCATACGGGGAGCCAGCCGTAGCACCAAATTTGGGTTTAGTATCAACTGGAGCGGAAGTGGACTTACATATGATATCCCAGCCATCTCAATAATCTCACCTGCATAATTTCTTGTGATAAGAACAATCCACATGCATGACGAGTGACAACAATCCCTAAAAATAACTCAAGGGTCCCAAGTCTTTCATAGCAAATTCAGAACTGAGCATTGTCATGATAGACTGACGTAATGCATAAGATGAAGCGGTCAATATAATATCATCCACATACAAGAGTATATAAGCCAAAGACGAACCACGACGATATATGGATAACGAATTATCAGACCTGATGTGAGAGAACCCAATAGTCGACATATAGTCTGCAAACCTTTTATACCATGCCCGTGAAGACTGCTTAAGCCCATACAATGACTTCTTCAACAAACAGACATGATGAAGATATTTGGGATCCCTGAACCCCGAGGGTTGATGCATATAGACTGTTTCCTTGAGATCACCATACAAGAAATCATTTTTCACATCTAACTGATGGATGGACCATGCTTTCGAAAGAGCCAAGCTGAGTAGAGTCCCAATGGTAGTCGGCTTGACCACCGAAATAAACGTCTCACCACAATCAACACCAACCTGCTGAGTCTTACCATCACCTACAAGATGAGTCTTATGCCTTGCAAACGAACCGTTGTAATTGTCCTTATGAGCAAAAATCCACATAGACCGAATAATATTAACACCAGATGGACGGAGCACCAACTCCCACATCTTATTATCAATAAGAGTATTATATTCTTCGGTCATAGCAATTTTCCAATTCGAGTCATTTAAAGTAGACACAGGATTACGGGGTAAGGGTGATTTAAGAACATTAAAATTTAAATTAAAATGTCTTTTGGTTTAAAAATATCCCGTTGACTATGAGTGACTGATCTATGACTCGGGGGAGAATTGGAAAATTTTGTGACGGACCGGGACGCTGCGGATGTATCGCCACAGTATCGGGTCATTGGCCAACACGAAAATCCGGCACCGCGAGTTGCCGGAATCGACCGCCTGTGATCGGGCCGAGTAGCCGATGCCGACATCGCCCGGGCCTGCATTAGGAACAGTGGTAAAAGGATGTCGCGTGAATGGGCCAGCAGCAGTGCTACGGTGGATTCGGGGTGCGAAACATGTCCGAAAAATGGTGAATAATATTCGGGGATATACCATCATCCAAAAAATTATACGAACTAGACACGTGATTACTAGCTTTAGCGAATGGAAATTGAAACTCATCAAACAAACATGGCGACGAATGATGATTTTATTAGATGATAAATCAAAACACTTGTAACCACGATGATTAGACGGATAACCCAAAAATACACACGGAGTAGAACATGTCTGAAGTTTGTTAATTGTGGTTGACGAAAATAAGTCCAAACCCGTGAGGGGTCTTACCATTAATATCTAGACTAATTCAGCCGAATATACACATAATATACACGTGTATATTGTGTATATTATGTGTATGTTTAACAAATATTATAAGTTGAATCCTTTATAACAACTTGATAAAATTGTTAAGGCTAAAAGTGAATAAACAACTTGATTTTGAACAATTAATTCTCTAATAAACCGCCTCAAAGTGGACAAAATGTATTTTAGGAAAATGTTGTGAGGTGGTTTCGTTTGTATAGGATGTAGAAAAGCAATAATAGAGCATTCTGTAATTGAGTGATATATTGATTAACAAATTTGTGTTTAGATTCACTGATAAGGAAGATAGTGTTGGATTATAGGTGTAAATGTGATACTTAAATTATGATGGGAGGCGGGACAAATACATGCTAACTATAGGTAGGAAGCATGAATCATTATATAAAATTTTTAAAGGGTCACTGTTGGATAGTATTATTGGGTCGGGTTCATCCATAAAGGGCGCTAGATGACCCATGAACCCATTAATTATTACTCCACATTAAACCCGAGTCCCTAGAGCTAGCCTATATAAATACAATTATGGGTATTTAGGAGGGGTTAATCCATCATATAGAGACTGTTAGGATTCACACATAAAATATATCTCTGCATCAGTTAGAGGGATATCTAGGCTCTGGAAACATGAGGATTGATCCGCTTTGTGAGAATCCTGATGACCAGTGACACGAGTCGATGTTGCTGCAGATCCGCTTTCGCTATGGAGAAACATGTAAGTCTCCTAACTAGTATTTACGCTTCAAAATACCACATTGGCATCAGAGCCATAGACTCGTGTTCCGATTGGAGACATGATCATATGCAATACATGAAAATTAGGAATTTTATGAATAATTTCGAATCTTAATTGCATTATTTCATGTTTGTAAATGTCTAGTTTTTGTATGAAACCTTAGGGATTATATAGATCTCATCGAGAGCTTTCCGTCGATATGTGGATCATATTTTTTGGCCTTGTAGTTTGTGAGATATTATATTTTAAAGTTTTAGGATTTAATTATTACGAATTTAACCCTAAAAATTCAATAAACTCGGTTTTATGCCATTTTGTGTGAATTGACTTGGGTAATATGTTACCCATATGTTTTTGAGCAAAACCATATAATCAATTGTGATTTTCATCGGAATTTGGGTAGAATTTTAAGAAAATTCGTTAGGGTTTGTTTAGAACAAAATTCATCATTTTTTATCATATGGATCATCTTTGGAAGATTTTACTTTGATTTGGAGGTTTACATCAATCCTAAAATATGTTTAGGATATAAATCAATGATTTGATAGAGATAAAAATGGCCGAAAATCATGGTTTTTGGCCGGAACTCTAACGAACCCAAATTAAGAAATATTCCAACCTCTGATAAGTTTTCAACGTTCATGTTTATTGTTTTCCTAAAAATCAAATAAGTTTGATTTACATACACTTATTATTTGAATGTTTGTGTACATTCTTACCATGAATATTTATTGTACATTCATATTATGGAATGATTCTGGTATATTTTTTGATATTATTGAGACGTGACATTAAGCAAATTATCATAAGGATAATTTGAGAGCACGTGACTTAAAGATCCTTAGCGAAGCACAAGTAATAACAACATGTTATTAGAGTGTTTTTATGATGGAAATAAGTTTCACCTAGTCTACTTTGAGAGGCCAGATATGAGTTCATGTTTATTAACTAGATCAAGGAACTCATTAGAGATGCATATGGTGTCTGAATATCATATGTACAACATTATCTTATGAGACAAAGAAATACGCTCCATGGAAAAGGAGAAAATGCTATAGCACATGTTTCATACCATTTGTGCAAATGTCGACCAAAAAGGAATAACATAAATTTTATCTCGACTTATTGTTGTGTGAGAACATAAATTGAGTACCCTCATGGCTCCTATCAATGGCTCAAAGCTTGATTCTATGTCAACTATCTTAGCATGCTACCAAATGACCATGAGAGATTCGGTTTGGCGAATCATGACTAAAGAAGCGAGTTGGATACAAGTTGAGAGACTCGTGAGAAGAGGAAGATCATTAATGGAATCTCATTTAGTTTGTGTTTGCTGGTACTAGTTTTGACTTATGGGTCATAATTGTGAACACAAGAACTATGATACATGAGATCAAATTGTAATGCATTAATGTGATTCAATAATCTAGGACACTGAGCATACTTCTTATGATCTACGTGATGATTTTCATGAAGACACAAGAGGCTACATATTCCTAAAGATGTATAGCAAAGTGCTCTCATAGTATGCCAGTCGCACGACCTATCTATCCAGTATGAATGATGCAAGAGAGATTAAAAGAAAAAATATATTTTTTCTTAGATCGATGGAGCTTGAGCACTCCCTTATGTGTCGTGTTGAAAAGTATTATTGAGTCGGGTCCACCCATAAGGGGTGCTAGATGACCCATGAGCCCATTCATTATTTCTCCACATTAAACCCTAGAGCTAGCCTATATAAACACAATTATGAGTGTTTAAGAGAGGTTAATCCATCATATAGAGACGACTAGGGTTCACACATAAAATATATATCTGCATCATTTAGAAGGATATCTAGGCTGTGGAAATATGAAGATTCATCCGCTTTGTGAGAATTATCGGTGATCGTTGATCGTTATTGATGCAGATCCACTTCCGATAAAGAGAAACCTGTAAGTCTCCTAAGTAATATTTAGGCTTTAAAATACTATAGTCACAAATCTATTATATTACCATTAATCAACATAAAAAGTTAAATTAGAAAGAAGAGATAACCAAATTTTATGACAATTTTTCATAGACATTTTGTTAGTACCAATCTAGGATCTTCAAATAAGCAAACACAATTGAATAATAATAACTCAATAATAATTGAAATCAACAACAAGTTTACTACAAACTGAAAATTCAATACTAACTTGATTCGATAGAGGTCTGTTGTCGCAGTGTCCTAAGACAGAAATTCATCCCCACTTGTGTTGTAGTTTCACGTACGTCTATCTAGAGGATACAACTATCTGGTTTGAGTTCTCGCACAAGAACTTGACCCCTGACGAATTTACTTTATGCCTTTTTCAGAAATGTATTTAGGAAGAAGAAACACCAATCTCAATCATTAACTGTGTTAAATGATTGATTGTATTGTGTATCTCTTGTTCTATATTTCAATCAAGTGATCAACATGTTTTATATAGCATCATTTTCGTCCATATGCAGTCTTTCACTCCAAAGGTTGTGACTATTAAGAATAGATACAACTTTTGAAGTTTTTCAGAATTTTACCGTTGACAAATGCCCCGAATTTCTGTCGAGCTCAAGTTTTGGTGCCGTGCTGAGCACGAATTTTTCCTGCACTTGCCGCGACGTTTCGCCAAAAATTTTGACACTTTATTTTGATCACTTATTTCTTCTAATCCCGTACAAGTTCTAACAATACCCCACATTTTCTATTCAAACATCAACAATACCCCACATTTGGATAGAAAATAAGATAATGAAGAACTTATCGTTATTCTGAAAAACTCGATATGACATGCATCGGAAAAAGTATCTCTTGGACTTGAATCGTTCGTAGAGAATACCTATCGGATCTACTTTGTGAAATAGTGGACGTATGTCTTGAACTATTCACGTTTTATAGTAAATCAAGACAACAAGTATCACACACATCATATCAACATATTTCAATTCTTACGGTTGTGTTCATTTCGGTCGTGAACAACTCATTATTCGTGAGAATTTCTAGAGAACATAGCCATATTGGTTCTCATAGATGCGACCCCACATCAATCTCATATAGGTAACACTAAACAAGAATAGTCCGTACTATCCACCATAATGGCTTTTAGTATTATTAAGAATAATATTCATCCCTTAATCATCAACGGATTAACACACTTAGTTCACCATAGGAATGAACATATGTATGTTTTCTATGTTCCTTGAGTCTTCCCCAACTAGTTGTCCTATTGAACCTAGACCATGGGATCTCCAATTTTGTTAGGTTAGGTTTCTGATCGGTGTATTTTATATACACCTTTTGAGTTAGTTTTAGCTAGTCTTTTGTCCCGTTTTGCACATATAAGTGTTGTATTAGGATAGTTTTCCTTTCTATTGAGTCAAAGTGGTTAAAATGGCCAAATGGCGGAAAAGGAGCTAAAAGAGAGATGCGGTAGCAGAGAAAATAGCGAGACGGTGAAATAAATCCGGCGCAGCTGCGCTCAGCAAGGCCAACTATTCAGAGGCTGCGAAGACCCAGCACGCGCGCCAGCCAGACGCAGGCCGCGACACCTAAACATCCGAGAAGCTACAGAGCTGCAGGCGGCCGCGCTCGCATGCCAGATATCGTGGCGCCAAAACACCCGACGGATTGCAGAACTTTCAGCGCGCGGCTACGCTGCGCAGGCGCGCCGACGCGGAAAAATTAGGTTTTTGGACGAAATTCTGGGCCAGGCCTGAAGGAAAAGAGGGAGGCGGTTTTCAGCCTATAAAAGGAGAATCCTAGGCAGTTTTTAAGGGTTCCCTTTCTTGCATAACACAAGGCTTTTTGCTTAGAGATTGGAGACCATAGTCTAGTAATTTCTTTTCCTTTTCTTTACTTTATTTCAGTTTTTGTATGATGAACATGGGATTAGTTCTTGTCATATCAATGACTAGGAACTAATTCCTCTATAGGGCTTTCCATGTCAAATCTCTAGAAACTTTTGTTATGAGTTAATGCATGCTTAAGGTTATTTTTCTTATTGTGAGATCTATCCAATATTTGAGTTTAATTCTTGGTAATTAATTGACAACTAATTATCACTATATGATTTCTAATCAGATTCCGAAAGGGGGGGATTGTGAATATGCTGTAAGTTGGATAGACATTCTTAGATTGGGGATGGAAATACCTCAATTATTTATGTGGAGTTAATGAGAGGCTTAACAACCCTAATTTTGCGCATTGTGCGTGACGGTTAACTAGGTTCTTGTTCTTAATCCTCCTATAGAGTTATCCTTATCACCGAAAGGTAGGTAATGTGCAATAATGGGGTTGAGTGTTTATATAACCCTAACGGGAGTATAAAACGATTTAGTGAACCTGCTTTCTCCAAAAGAAAAAGACCATAAGTTATTGCATTAATAAGTAACATGAGCGGATAGTGAGGAGACGTGGAAGCCCTATTCTCATCATCACTGAAGTAAACCCTTTTAGTTAAATAGTTTTTATAATTCTTAGTTATAAACAACAAATCTAAATATCAATTTACCAAATAGATACAAAAAAATAGATAGTTGGTAATTGAACCCTAATCCTTGTGGACGATATTCGGTCTTACCAGGACTATATTACTTGTCACGATAACGTGCACTTGCGTTTAAAGTGTGTGCATCTTACCGCGCATCAGTTTCCGCCAAGTAGTGACTCGTTGTATTGGCTTTAAGCCCATTCCCCTCGATGTAAATACGACTTGCTCTCTGTTAAAACATTTTGTCAAAACATCTACTATATTGTCCTTTGATTTTACATAGTCAATGGAGATCATTCTATTCTTCAACAAGCTTCGTATAGTGTTATGACGTCGCCTTATATGCCTCGATTTGCCATTGTATATTTGATTCTTTGCTCTCGTCAGAGCAACCATACTATCATAATGTATGCAAATGGCTGTAACAGGCTTTGTCCACAACGAAATACCTTTTAGGAAGTTTTTGAGTCATTCTGACTCTTCGACAACTTTATCCAAGGCTACAAACTCTGCTTCCATAGTCGAGCGTGTATTCACTATTTGCTTTGATGATTTTCAATATACCGATGCTCCACCAATTGTAAATACATAACCACTTGTGACTTACTTTCCGAATGGTTGAAAATCCAATTAGCATCACAATATCCTTCTAAAATAGGAGCATATTTTGTATAATGCAATCCATAGTTCATTGTATGCTATAGATATCGGAGTGCCCTTATTAGTGCAAACCAATGATCATTTCCTGGATTGTGTGAGTATCGACTAAGTCGACTCACTGTATATGCTAAGTCCGGTCGTGTACAATTTATTATGTACATCAAGCTTCCAAGAACTTGTGTATATTCCAATTGAGATACATTTTCAAATTGATTCTTCTTAAGCTGACTAGCGGGATCAAATGGAGTAACAACCGGTCGATCATCATAGTGTCCAAACTTTCTAAGGACCTTTTCAATATAATGGGATTGAGTTAGTATGTAACAATCAAAATTCTTTTGAATTATAATACCAAGAATGACATCCGCTATTCCCATATCTTTCATATCGAAAGCGGCATGCAACATCTTCTTAGTTTGGTTAATTACATCCTTATCCATTTCCATAATTAGCATATCATCAACATATAAGCATATAATGACACAAGCATTCTTACATTCTTTAATGTAGACGCATTTGTCGCATTCATTTATTTGAAATCCATTTGATAACAATGTATTATCAAACTTTTCATGTCATTGTTTTGGTGCTTGTTTAAGTCCGTATAAAGACTTAATCAATTTACAAACCTTATTTTCTTGACCTTTAACAACAAATCCTTCAGGTTGATCCATGTAAATTTCTTCATCTAATTCACCATTCAAAAATGCGAGTTTCACATCCATTTGGTGTATTTCCAAATTGTGAATCGTCGCTATAGCAATTAACGTCCTTATTGATGTAATTCTGGTTACTGGTGAGTAAGTATCAAAGAAATCTACACATTCTTTTTTACGAAACCATTTGGTTACTATACGAGCTTTGTATTTTTCTATAATACCATCGGGCCTTAATTTCCGTTTGAAAATCCATTTATGGACTATTGATTTTTATCCCGGTGAGAGATCAACCAATATCCATGTATTATATTGCACAATGGATTCTACCTCACTTTGGTTAGCCTCTTTCCAATAAGATGCTTCAGATGATTCCATAGCAGCCCTATATGTTTGAGGTTCTCCTTCAACGGAAAAGGTCATATAGTCCAGTCCAAAATCTTTGGCAATTTTCTGACGTTTACTTCTCCTTGGTTTAGAATTTTATTCTTGAACAGATAAAGTAAGATTTTCATCATTTTGTATGTTTTGATTTGACTCATCTTGAGGCAGTGTCCTCTTCTTATGATTAAGAACACTTTTTTCCGTGTCTTTGTAAGAAAAAATATCCTCAAAAAATTATGCTTTAACAAATTCCAATAGTGTGTTATTGTGAATACCTTCAACATAAGAATGATACACCAAAAACTTATATGCTGCACTATTATTGGCAGGACCAATATATATGCAATCCACCATTTTAACTCATGAAATCAATCGTACATTAATCATTCTTTTCCTTCTTTCAATAAGAATTAACATCATATTCTTACATACATACTAAAGAATTCGATCAAGTTTTTCCATATAACTTACATATCTTACATAACATAATCCGGCCCTTTATGGAGGGACTTCTTATTTGGGAGCTTACTTTGATTATCCATACGTGATAACGTAACCCGATCCATTTGCGGGACACGATGTACTGATGAATCATGTAGCATAATCCGGCCCGCTTGTGGGACTCGGTGTACTGTGGAATCATGTAGCATAATCCGGCCCGCCTGTGGGGCTCGGTGTACTGTGGAATCATGTAGCATAATCCGGCCCGTCTGTGGGGCTGCATCGTGGAATCATGTAGCATAATTCGCCCGCTGTGGGGCTCGGTGTCTTGTGGAATCATGTAGCATAATCCGCCGCCCGCCTGAAGTGGGTGTACCGTGGAATCATGTAGCATAATTCGGCCCGTGGGGCTCGGTGTAAGATGACGTGTCCGCCTATGTGTAGGCTCTGTAATATGGCGTGTCCGCACGCATGTGTAGGCTCGGTGTATCTCATAACATAATCCGGCCTATTTGTAGGCTCGGTGTATCTCATAACATAATCCGGCCTATTTGTAGGCTCGGTGTGATTTTCCTTACATAACATTTTTAAACCACCCTTTCACATCTTCTTAAGTCGTTATAACAACTTCCCATAAAGCTATTATAACAACCTTTCGTTTTAGAGAACTTAAGACACTTTTATTTCTTATCACATTGGGGAAACTAAACCCAAAAGTACTACGTTCATACATACTTAAAAAGAATCATAAAACTCCTTCTCTTTAAATCAATAAACGTTTACTTTTAAAACTCAAGTCACATACTCTTTCGAAATCAAGCCTCTTAACTTTAAAAGTAAATCAAGTAACCCATATCTTGAAAAATGAAGTCTCATAACTTGTAAAGAAATCAAGTCTCATAACTTTAAATCAAATCTCTTAACTTTAGAAATCAAGTCCCATATCTTGAAAAATAAAGTCTCATAACTTGTAAAGAAATCAAGTCTCATAACTTTAAATCAAATCTCTTAACTTTAGAAATCAAGTCCATATCTTGAAAAATAAAGTCTCATAACTTGTAAAGAAATAAAGTCTCATAACTTTAAATCAAATCTCTTAACTTTAGAAATCAAGTCCCATATCTTGAAAAATAAAGTCTCATAACTTGTAAAGAAATCAAGTCTCATAACTTTAAATCAAATCTCTTAACTTTAGAAATCAAGTCTCATATCTTGAAAATAAAGTCTCATAACTTGTAAAGAAATCAAGTCTCTTAACCTTAAATCAAATCTCTTAACTTTAAAGTACTTCACGTAACTTATACAATTTTGACTAAGCCACTCATACTTTCATAATCAAGACTCATATATTTCCAAAATCGACTTACTTACTTCAAATGAATTAAGTCGCATAGACTTACCAAATCAAGTCACATAGGCTCACTAAAATTTAGTCAAATAGACTTACCAAATAATCATGTCAAAGGAAGGAAGAAGTTCACATACCTCGTTGGCGACTAACCCAAACGACAAGTAGCAATACGCTCCAATGTACTTCAATCTTATTGGCTATCCCACAAGCCAAGTAGAATGTGCTACACGTAGTACTTCAACCTAAAATGACAATAACACTTCTATCAACTACAAGCTATCAAGTGTAGGACTTATACCAAATAATGACCCTCTAATTCTACGAAAAATTGGGCAGCACTTCCTTTGTTTCTACGTACTTTTCCACCTTTTCCAAGGCCCGTATTCATCAACCAACAAGCCACATTTAAGGCACAACCAACAGTTAGCCAAAGGGGATTACATGCCTAACTGGACGTGTAAAATTCTGCCCCACAGTTATACAAAACAGTCCACAAATCAGCCCATAAAAATAGTCCGCAATCCAACCATAACGAGGGTAAAATGTGAGGCCTTTTAACGCCTTTCCACACCCTTATTCCCTTAGGACTTTCATTAGCAACTACTACACTTAAACATGCATAACAACTAAATTTCCAGCATTTAATACCTCAAAACAGTCCACTAAACGACACAACAACGCTTAACGCTTTGGGCGCTTTCTACCACAACAACTACAACCCGATAACTCGTTCCTTAATCCATTTTATTCCAATTCGAGTTCCAAAACTTCTACATAAGTTATAACAACTTATTAACAAAAATATTAATCCATTATAACATACAATAGGTGAAGATAACAACGACAATAACCAACGAATTCCATTTGCACCAAATCTGTCCCAAATCGGTTTTAGCCCCAAAAATGGCTCAAACACTTTTTATTCTTCATTCTTTTCTAACACAAGTTCATCCATACATAATAACAATAAGTAATATCCAATTACTTTAAAAGAAGAAGGACTTTTACCTCATTTTTTGCCCAAAAATGCCCCAAAACAGTCCGGTCTTTATTGGTGCAGCTGCTTCCTCAACTTATTCAAGTTCCAATCACATATATGTACCCCCTACAACCTTAGGAGCAACTTCTCTTCGAATCTCACTTCCAAAAAGTCGACGGAACCCCTAGGGTTTTGGCATCCACTTTCGCCCAAGACAAGTAAAAACGTGTAGAATATTAATCTAGGCTTAGCACTTGGTTTAAGGGCTTAATCTTGGAGAAATAAATTGATCAACAATGGTTGTTCTTAGCCGCGGCTCTCAAATTATGGAGCTAAAGGAGAAGATGAGCTTATTTTTCGTCCAAGTTAAAGTGATCCAAGTCTTGCAAGACTGGATATGTATAGCCTGGAGTGGGACCCATGTCCACTTGTCCTCTCAAAATATCTAATTTGTTGTCATCTTAGCAACAAGTGGAGGTGCCACGTGTCGCCTCCGATGGTCCAAAATATTATAATTTTTCGGCGTCCCCGCGAAATTGTGAATTCTCATGACCCATATTATCAATTCCAACACCGTATAATCCAATACTAAGTCCATAAATCCAATTAGAAGTATTATACTCCAAGTTAATAATTTTTCCGTCGTCACATTTTTTCCCGAAATTTTCCTTAAGAAAATGTAATTATTCTTTCCTTCCAAAATTCAAATCTTAAACCCTTAATCACGTTCTCAATTAGTAGCCCTGATATTACGAGGTGTAACAGTTTAGTTCTCTTTGGTAAGAAAATTTGAACTTTCGCTAGGCAACCCACACTTTCATCCTTTACCTTCAACTTTTACAGCAGCAACATTCCCCACGAACAATGGTTCTCCATCATTGATGGCCTGTTAGGATGAAAACATGTCCTTCTCAGAACATACATGCATAGAGACATTTGTATCCATCTACCAATCGGTTGAGTTTGTAATCAGATTTACTTGAGCAACAACAACACCAATGAATTGGTTTTTAGTTTCAGCACAGTTGGATTGGTTGAAATTACTCTAACCTCCAACACCACCATCTTGACTCTTGTGAAGGCGACAATTTTTTGCTCTATGTCCAGGTTTACCACACACCCAATTTACACCAACATGTTATTTCTTGAACCCATTGGTCTTTTGTGAAGCGAGTGCATTTTTCCCGACTGCAAAAGATGGTTTGACACCAACAAACTTGCCCATGCCTTTATGAAACTTAGCCTTAGATGTATTTCTTTCAACCATTTTAGCATTAGGCTCCAAGAAAATAACATCAGCCTTTTCATTTTTCCGGTTATCCTCTTTAACTCGAATTTTAAGAATCAATTGTTCAAAATTCATTTCCTCGGTTAGATGCTTAAGATAAACTTTAAAATCCTTCCAAGAAGGAGGTAATTTCTCAATAATAACACCAATAAGGAGATTCGGGTTAAGGCCCATACCTTCAACCTCTAACTCATGAACAATGACTTGGAGTTCCTCCACTTGCTTGACAACAGGCTTGGCCTCGCTCATCTTAAAGTTCGTAAACTCACATGACGAACTTCTTTGAACAAACAACCTCGCCTTGTACTTGTTCTCCATCGATCGCCACAACTCCCGCGGCCGCTCAACGCGAGTAGATATCATAGAGAGAGAGAGTCATCCAAGGCATTGAGAATATAGTTTCTGCAAAGAAACTCTTGACTCTCCCAAGTATAAATAGCCTTGAGATTTTCAGCCTTCGCTTTCTCAGTGGGAGCATTCTCCCCTTCTCCTTCAGGCAATGCCATAGGAGCCTCAACAGTCAACACGTTTGCCACATGAAGAGTTGTCAAATAGAACAACATATTTTGTTGCCAGCGTTTGAAATCAGAACCTTTGAATTTCTCAGGTTTCTCAACATGGTTTTCACCATCGACAAATCAGGAAAATGATTCTCTGAAAATTTTACAAACAATCAGAAAAATGAATTTTCGGAAATTTCCGTCTTAGATTGTTAGTACCAATCTAGGATCTTCAAATAAACAAACACAATTGAATAATAATACCTCAATAATAATTGAAATCAACAACAAGTTTACTACAAACTGTAAATTCAATACTAACTTGATTCGATAGAGGCATACTGTCGCAGTGTTCTAAGACAGAAATTCGTCCCCACTTGTGCTGTAGTTTCACAGACGTCTATTTAGAGGATACAACTATCTGGTTCGAGTTCTCACACAAGAACTTGACCCGTGACGAATTTACTTTATGTCTTTTTCAGAAATGTATTTAGGAAGAAGAAACACCAATCTCAAATCATTAATTGTGTTAAATGATTGATTGTATTGTGTATCTCTTGTTCTATATTTCAATCAAGTGATCAACATGCTTTATATAACATCATTTTCGTCCATATGCAGCCTTTCACTCCAAAGGTTGTGATTATTAAGAATAGATACAACTTATGAAGTTTTTCAGAATTTTACCGTTGGACAGCGCCTCGACTCTGAATTTCTGTCAGAGCTCTCTGAAGTTTTGGCGTCGTGGCGCTGAGCATGAGAATTTTTCCCTATTCCGGTGCCACGGCCCTCTCCCTGGGCTCCGCGGCGCTTTGCCAAAAATTCCGACACTTTATTTTAATCACTTATTTTTTCTTATCCCGTACAAGTTCCAACACATTTATTGCATCACATCATCTTAAACAAACCTCCACCATACAAATAGATTGAATAAGATGGATGGGAACTCTTACTTGGCATTTAAAAATTGGATCTATTATTATAAATTTTGGATCTACCACTTGCGAGGATCCACAAGTATTATAAACAAAACGACCCTACCAAAAGAAGAGTGATATATAGAGCAACACATTTCCAGAGAGGTGAAGAATTTTGAAGATCACTAAGGCCTCAGGTTGGGGAAATAGACAAGGTATCTTATGAAATTCTTTTATTTTATCTTCTGGAAATCGAGTTTTAAAAAATCATTTGTAGGCAGTGACAAATTTAGAATTTTCATTAAGGAAGTTCAAAAATAAAAATGTAGTGCCTAGGAACTTGGAATCTCAAGGTGAATTTTAAACTCCCTAAACTATTACGCCATCCTCTAATCTTATGTCCAGAAGATTCAAAATTTGTATATACATAAAAGTAATAAAATTACCTTATACTACAGTGTAATTTTTGCTAAGGAGATTGGGGTGAAAACCCGCAACCAAATTGGTCCTAATTACTCTTCAGGCGAAGTGGACGAATGGGGAAATTCTTGAATGCGGAAAAAAATCCAATATGAGGTGAAAATCTCATGTACGATTCTCTAGAATGAAGTAAGAATGACTTATCTATCAACTTTTCCACTATAATATCAAAAAATCAAATTCTGGCTTACGAGCTCCACTAAATTCACCCCTGTTTGTAGAGAGTGTTTTCCTCTTTAATGAGCTTCAAGCGACGCATATATAAATTAGGCGGGCAATAAATACCAAATATCAAATGATTATAAACAATCTTGAGGAGAAGTAGCAAAAGAAGAATATGTAATTTTTCTAAAGCAAAAGAGTAACACTAGAGTAGTGGACAGATAATGCAGCCAACCAAGAGTGTGGAAAAGTAGCTAGTGGTCAAAGTCGACAAATGTAACAGTATGAAATTCAAGTCAAGTGAGGAAGGCAGAGATTTTTATTTTAATATGTGATGTAAGAATATTCTTTTTATGACCTTGAAATTTCTCATTATTTTCTTTCTTTTCTTCAATTTGTGTGATCTTAAAGAAAAGATAGTGTAAATCCTATAAATTTCTTTATTTTTCAATGATTCTTTATGAACATAGAAGATTTATGTGAAGAATTGTAACACATATATACATACCACGTATCTATTAGTATTATTTATACGTAGATCAGTCTGATATTCATATCTTATGTGACACCTTAATTTGGTTTACGTCACTCGACAAATTATTTTTCTTTTTTCTATACAAAACTTATACATATAAGTATTATTCAAATATATGAATTTCTAAGTTCTATGTGGCTTTATTTGGGCTCATTTCACTTTGCTATTTTGATCTTGTATATATATAGTGTAAGTTTTCGACGAAGAGGGGTTGAACAAACCCCTTCCGATACCCTAACTCCGCCCATACTACCTAATTTATTTAAGTATGGATATTTTTACATTGATCAGCACTATACAACAATCTTTCACTTTGACAAGGATAGCAATTTGACTGGTAGTGATGCAGCTCATGATTAGCGGCTGAATCTTAGGAGGAAATTTGAAGACTTAGGGATACGCTTGATGAATGACCATTCCATTCGATCAAAGGTTTTTTCTAGATCAAGCTTAAGGATGACACTACCGTAAAAGTATTAGATAAGTGTACAAAGATGTCAACACTCCTGCAAGCTTGGATTAGTTGTGCTTGAGGGTGATTAGAGGAAATCAATTAGGAGTTTTGTTGAGTTTGTTATGGTAGTTATTGGTTGTCAGAGTTTATTAAAAGATAGTTAGAGAAGATTAATTGAAAGTGGGGTCATGTATTATATATATATAGTGAAAGGCCACATTATGTACATAACACATATTACAATTTAGCTTTCAACACACACGATTTCCTTTCCTTTTCTCTCTATTGTAAACATTGATTTTTCTTCTTCTTCTCAATCTCATCAATCAGTGTTGGTGAACTCCCTGTTCATCATGTAATCTGTCACTAAACTTAACAACTACCCTTAGAATCTTTGCTGTTATTTATAAAATGTAAAAGTTCTTGGACAATTATGGCATTGTCACAAGCCCTTTTTGCTTTAATGAAACTGATTTGGAAAGGACTATTTAATTGATTGAGAAAATGTTTTAATCTATTTGCAATAATTTTGGTTATAACTTTGTACATATTATTACATAATCCTATAGGCCTGAATTCTTGAGGTTATTGGCATTATTGAACATAGGGATCAAATTTAGGAAAGTCATTCAAATTTTGAGGAATAGAGTTGTTATTGAAGGTGGAAAAATCAAGTGTTGCCATCATCTTATTACAACAAGTTGATTCTAGATCTAGTTTTTCAATAATCTTCCTAAATCTTTCACTTTTAGATCGATCAATTATGTGAGGCCCATTGGGCCTATTTTAACTTTTTGGAACCATGATACACCTTGAGTTAAGGCCCATCAACTAAGCTTGTTCTTCTGCTCTTGCCAATGGAATTTTCTACCTCAATGATTTGCCAGATCTGTGATGGACTCGAATTGGCAAATTAGTAGGCGACTCCCCCGAAATCAGCCCATGTTCATGGGATACAATCTTAAAAAAAATATTACTACTTCATCCGTCTCTATTTATATGACACGTTTTATATTTAGTCGGTCCAAAAAATAATGACACATTTCTTTATTTGGTAACAATTTAATTTTAAACTTTATCTTTTACGCTTAACGAGATGATCTATAACCACACAATATATTTAGTTTGTTTTAGACCATAACATTCAAAAAAAAATCTTTATTTTTTAAACTTCGTGCCAAGTCTAATATAAAATGATGGGGGAAGGGAGTAATTTTTAGTTTGTAATTAAGTTTATACTGTAAATATAATTCATATATATATAGTAAGTTATAAATGTTTTCCATTTGCAAACTTATGCGGTTACTAAGAAATAATTTATTACTGTCTTTTTTCTAAATCAATTCTTACAGTTCAATTAGTGAATTTTTAATTAAATGATCGAGACAAATTAGAAAAACATATATAACAAATACTCTGTAAGAGTAAGGCTATTCATGTCTTTTTGAAGGAGTAAATTTTTTAAAAATAATTAATAAAGACAGGGAATAGAATACATTAATTTTAAATAGAATTTAAGAAATCAAACACAAACCAAAGGTGGTGGGATGGATAAAATTTGTGCACTCTTAATCATAGGTCTTAAGTTTGAGTTTTGATATAGAAAATATCTTGTTGAACGCTTTCTTCTTAAATAAATCTTACACGATGCGAATTCAAATTAATCGGAACATTAATACGAGTGCTGCACAGACCTGTCCAAAGCTCGGGTCTGGTGACTTTTTTTTTCCTACTTGCCCGATCCTGATCCTGTTTTTTTAAAAAAAATTCCCGACACTGGTCCTGACTCGCTCTACAAAACAAAATAACGGTGTAATTTGGACGTTGAAATCTATTGTATATCGTGAGATCTCTACTAAAGAAAAGGGAAAATTAGAAACCGATTTGGGGGGAAAGTCAAATCGATTGGGTAAAATGGACATCCGAGCGCAGAGTTATTTCCATTTAAAGTTGCACAAATTTACAACTACTTTCGCTCCCATTTTATGTCAATGTTTCACATTAAAACATAAATTCTACATCACATATATTCTTAAAACATGTAAAATAGTCCAACATCACGATAATTCATCATCATCATCATCACTAGATTCTTCTTCATTTGTCTCTTCACCTATATAAGTAAAAAAATAAATATTAATAAAGAAAAAAAATAATATAAATTATATTAAAAAGATAAATATATATATATACACCTTCCACAAGAATCCAATCACGACGGCAAATCAAAGCTTACACAATGGCGGGTCGAGGTCGGGCCGGGCGGGATTTTTTTTAACCCTGGCCGACCTACATATGCTCGAGTCCCCGCTTTTTCGTGGCTCATGTCGTAAATAAGTGACATCGACTTATTTTTTTGGGCCGAGTTGGTCGGGCCAAGTGTCCGACCACGGATGTGTCTAGTGCACACCTAACCAAAAACTAAAGAAAAAAGATAGAGAGAATCTGCAAAGTCAAAGACAAACAAAATAAAGAGAGACAATGTCACGACCCGACCCCGGGTCCGCGACTGATGCCCTACCTGGACACCCCTATAGGTATGCATCAGAGACAACCAACGGAAGCTAAATAATCTCATAGACATGCGTCAACAGGAAGTAAGAAACAGGCTAGCCGACAGGGCCGCCTCTATATACATATATACATGATCCAAAAGATCTACATCTTGTTTTCTTTACACGTCCAATCCACAACATGACTACAAACCTCTAAGAGTTTTAAACAGTACTAAGATGGGACAGGGCCCCGCCGTACCCCTAAATTTACATACACCAAAACACAAGGCATGTACCTATATATCAAACTCCGGAACAAATGGAGCTATCACAAAAGCTGAGTGGAGATCCTAAGCTCTCGGATCACCAACCTGAGTAACTATCCTCGCAGATTTAACGCAGCCCCGAGGAAAGGGGGTCAAGATTTAAAGATGTTGTCACGACCGACCCGCTCGCGATCGGTGCCCTACCCGCACCCCTTTCAGATACATCGAGAATAGCAATGAACATACACAACTGATAAAATGCTTAAACATAAAAATAATAACAGACTAGCCGATAAGGCCACCTTCCGTAAACTATATAAATAAAACAGTACATTTTTCTTTACAACCCAATCCACAATGTGACTACAGACCTCTAAGAATAACAAATGGATGGACAGGCCCCGCCATACCTCAATAAACAACAACCAACCATACCGAGGATAGCCTCCGAGTAATGGAGATTCCCAACACCAACAAATGATCCTAAAGTGAGGATCAACTACGTATACTCTACACGCGCATTTAACGCAACCCAAGGCGAGGTCAAGACAACATGTACCAAATATGTGAAACCGAAAGATCAGAATGAAATCATAAGTCCATAATAAAACCGAGATGTATGATAACTCAATTAACGATAATCGTGCCTTACTAACAATGAGAGTAATCAAGAGTATACTTACAACATAAAAATAGGAAGCTCACGATCAAAGCAGACCACCCGCCCGCAGATCATTAAGCAATCCTACTCGGGACTATTTCACCCGTGATAGTCGTGGACCCGCATGAGGTATTCCTCGCATAGTCAGACTCACCGCACGGGACTATTTCACCCGCATAAGCCCATAAGGACTCGCATGAGGTATTCCTCGCGTCACGGGTAGCAAATCCACGTAATGTGGTATAACGTCTTGGGGGTTTACCCCTCATTTATACTCTTACCCCGAAGCAGGTGGTATAACGTCTTGGGGGTTTACCCCTCATTTATACTCTTACCCTGGAGAAGGTGGTATAACGTCTTGGGGGTTTACCCCTCATTTATACTCTTACCCTAACTCAACCGACAATCATACATAACATAAGCCCTACCGGCTTATCATACATAACATAAGCCCTACCGGCTTATCATACATAACATAAGCACTACCGGCTTATCATACAATAAATGAGCAAGTTAAGAAATCCCCCTAACTTCTTATTAGTCTTATTCATATACACTCTCATTTTAGTTTACTTAAGGCACTACCATATCATTATAAATCCGGGAATTTAACCCAAAGTACTACATACTTCTATTCTTTTAAAATGACTCATTTTCATATAAAACTTCCAAGATACTAATAACTGTAGTATCGAGTCATAACTACATTTTAAGACAAGTCACAATACCTTTTTAGAAAATACGTTTTCAGGCTTCTAAATCAAGTGACTTCTTTCTTTTAAAACCTTAAGCAATTGATGCCTTTAAATCAATTTGCCTTTCGTTATTTCAAGTCATTTAGCATACTTAAATTACTTAGAGTAAACCACTCTTTTTAACTTTCCATAAAGCTATTATAACCAAATTCCCATAAAGCCGTTATACTAGCTGTATACTTTAGAAACTTACATACTTCTTTATAACCAAGAGACTTAAACTTTCCAACAAAACAAGTATCAACAATACTTTCAACATACTTAAAGTCTCTTAACTTTTGAAAACCAAGATATCCTTAATATTTAAACAAGTGAGTTAATTCCCTAACTCAATCAACTTGGACATTCTTAAAATAAGCCAAGGATATCAAATGGACCTAGATTGTCAAAATCTCAGACGCCTACCGTACTATACATTTACAACTTATTCATGCTCAAGAGATAAGAAAGTTCCACATACCTCTTCGGTTTAATCCAATTGCTAAGTCCAATTCGCCGTACGTAGTATGTCAACCTATAATGACCATAATACGTCTATTAACTTATTACTTCAAACGTAGAATATTCCAAGTGCAAAGTGACTAAATTCTACGGAAAATCGGACAGCACTTCCTTTGTTTCTACATACTTTGCCACCTTTTTCAAGGCCAAATTCAATAACCAAACACGCCACATTTAAGGCTCAACAAAGTAGTTAACAATAGGGGATCACACGTCTACAAGACGTGTAAAATTCCGCCCCACAATAAATATCAAACTAGTCCAACATATAATGTCCATTCAGCAAAATAGGGACAACAATACAAATTCGTTTCCAATCCTTTTTCAATACAAGTGGTTTAGTATAACATGTTATCTAGCCATAATTGATTATAACAACTACAATCCTCAAGTAGGTAAACATGCGACGATTATAACTATCGACCAAATTTGTATTTCAATTTCAAATGGCTTAACATGTCATTTTCGGATTTGAGCTTCCAAATTTCCATAACACTTATCAATCTTCATAACACATATCACATGATCATTTCTAACTTATAATAACATGGAATATTCAATTACAAAAGTAAGACGGAGATTATACCTCATTTAGCCCAAATATGATCCAAGATTACAAGTCGATCCTTAGCAACTTTAGCGCCTCTTTTCGACGTTCCAATCCACTCCAAGCAACCCTTAGAAGCTTATGATGAACTCATCTTCAAGTTCTAACTTCAAAGTTGAAGAACTCCTTTAGTTTCCGCCTTGCGACTAATACGAAAACGCCATTTTTCCGGGATCTTTCTATTGAGATACACTTACAATACCCTTAGGTACCTTGGTTTAAAGTATGGAGCTTATTGAACAACAAACAAATTTTTTTTCTTCTTATGGAACCCTAAACCCGAGAGCTATCCCATGAGTCTTCAAAGTTTCTTGAATTTTTCTAAGTGTTACGAGCCTTGTCTTGCTACTAGCAAGCTTTTATAAATAAATGGAAGGTCTAGATTAAAACAAATGGGTGGTTTGGATGAGTTTCACAAGGATCAAGCCAAGTGGCCCTTTGACAAGTCAACAATGTCAAGCTCTTTGTCTTTGCAAGACTTGGTCATTTAAATTATGGTCAAATGACCATTTTGTCCATTCCATTTTCGTCCAAGACCACTAAGGGGGGGGGGGGTGACACGTGTCGCCCTCCCATTCGTCGCAATATCTCATTTTCCGACAATTTCATAATTCCGATAAATTTGTACTCGTCTCAAATCTTAACATTTTTGAGTTCTTACGTACGTTCTTATAAACATATCCTGGAATTCCGGGGTGTAACATTCTTCCCCCCTTAGAAATATTCGTCCCCGAATGTTCTTTTGAGAGTCAAACTTAAAGGTAGCCATAAAGTCTCATTACAACCCCTACATACCAATAATGCCACACGTGGCCACATAACAATGCTCATACTAAAATGTCAATATGAACCCCCATGTGTCAACGCTTGCTATCTGATAAAGCTTCACGACTGAGCTTACTAATAATCTTTCTGGATAAGCTTCGCTTATCCACGCCCACGAATCAAGTCCGACCGAATAAATGAACCTCGCCTACGTCGAACCAACCAACCGGCGATTTACACTTTCTTACATACAAGGCCTCATACAGGGCCATCCGAATACTGGAAGGGTATCTGTTATCGTACGTAACTCAACAAGAGGAAAATAATTCTTTCAGCTAACTCTGAAATCAATAACACAGGCCCGCCACCTATTCTCAAGTACCTGGATAGTATGTTCTCGCTCGCCCGCTTGGCTCGAGGGTTAAATGTCACACCGTGACTCACCTGTTCTAATACCTTCGAAAACCTCCGTAGTCACCGTAATGTAACTCATCCGGTCGACATCATAAAAGTAGGAACCCCGCATGTCTCACAATCTCTCCGCTATACAAGCCGGCATAATCCTCACCAGTAAGTAGTCCCAATACGAAAACACGATCGTTTCACCAATTTATTTACCATGACCCTGCGGAGTCACACTTCCTCCGAGTACGATGCCACCTCAGAACAAAATCCATATTAATTACCTCCCATAAATAAGTCGATCTAAATCGCTCGCAATAGCTCACCGGGCTTCGTGCTCAATCATGACTGCTACTAACTCTGACACTAAGCAAGACTCGCCATGTCTCTTTTCCTGGCCATCTTACCCATACATACATCCGAGGTCACGACACAACTTAGTCGACCAACAATTTGAGCAATAAGCACTGCGTGCCTCCCTAAAACTCGCCGACTAGTCCTCGCAAAGACCGGTACACACGATCTATCCTCATATCACAAAGACTTCATCCGGCAAGTTACTCAAATGTGCTCTTCTCTTCTCAAGAGCCGATCTCGATACCGTATCATAATCGGATCCTCATATCACGCTCTTACATCCTCAACGATGGAAGACTCGGCAACCTCTCGGATCTAAACTTCATTAACCTTGGAAACAAATAATCGAACCCCTCGGCTTGTTAGCTAACGAATCTCACGGACCACGTCCCATCTATATGGCAGCCCATCTGGCAGACTACCCATAAATCCACGACTAAGAGCGTCTGTAACCATCTCGGCTTTCCCCGGGCGGTACAAGATATCAACATCGCAATCCTTCAGTAACTTTAACCACCGCCCTCGCCGCAAATTCAATCGCTTCATCAAGATATACCGGAGGCTCTTGTGGACTACACAAATATCCACATGAAGTCTATATATATGTCATGCCTCCAAATCTTCAAGGCACGATTAATCGCCGCCACCTAAATCGCGAGTGGCGATTTCTTTCCCCGCTTCCCTAATCACGGAAACATAGGTTCTATCCTTATCGGTCATACAAGACACAACCTAGCCCAACACCCAATGTGTTATCATAATAACCTAACCCTCTAGCCTCACAGGAAGGGTTAGAACTGTAGTCGTGGTTAACTTATCTTCCAATAACTGAAAGCCTTTCTCATTCCTGCGAAATATTCGGGTATCCTTAATCTCACTTATGGTTCCTGTTTCCCTTTCTCTGTTGCAACCAAACTTGGTCACTAACTTAGATTTGATTCTCTTGCTTGCCTCCTAGCCAAGACTTCTTGTCAATCACAATTTATGGGGAGAGATTTCTCGATCTCACAAGAGTAACCCGATTTTCATTTCCCAGTTTGTAGAGCCTATAGTCAGGTGTATCCTCCATTCATGGTATTACATAATCCAAAGACTTGTCAAAATTTCTTATCGTTGGAGTGTCTACTCGTCTTTCCTTTATAAGTCATTTCAAGTTGTCATGGGGTCCCTTACCCCTCCGTATTTTCTTACAATCTTTCTCGCCAAGACAAATGCTACCACCTTTCTCGAGGTGTTCTTACCGCCATTATCTACTAACGGTCTTACACTAGTCCGTAATCATATATCGTGCAACTTACATAACCATAGTCGTATTCTCTTTATCATTCGTCATAACCTTACCTTATGCTTATTATTAGCAAAAATATTTCTATCTTGATTCATAATCGCATAGCTTCATACACGCTGCATAACCTACATTCATATCTTTACGATACTTCCTCGACCAATTCGCACGCCGCTCTTAATTACCCCAACACAACACTTTTTCCACTGCTATCTACAATCAGAACCTATGGCATGACGATACCAAGACCTTACCGCCTCATATCCTTCGCCTAACAACACGGGTACACGCAACCCCATAATACGAAACTATCCTTTACGCGGGAGAGAACTTATCTCCTTTCTTAAACTTTCTCGAGTCACAACCCTAATCACAGGTCCTCTCGCGTCCAAGAAATATCTAATCATCACGCACCGCCTTAAAGTCATGTAGATTTTCAAAACCTACCAAAGATGCCCTCACTTTCCACGGCAAAGACTGCATTTATTTTATTCTCGCCTTGCACATTTTCCCGAAATTATCCGGCGTCGTGGCTCGACCGCCACACTGCATCAACTCCAAGTACCTCCAAGGGCACTTAACATAAATTCCTTCAAATTCTATTATTACTAACTTTCGTCAATTTACCTCAAATGAACAAGTCACACGCACTTATTAAAAACAATGATGCCAAAAAGGAAGGATAATTCACCGTTACCACCACTTCTCTTCCTTTTCACTGATAACCGCCACGGAAACTGTACCGAATCAATCTCTCCGTAGTCCACGCTGGCATAACAAGAGGCCAACTAGCTCGCATCGTAATGACCTCAATGTCGCCATAACAGCTTAGGTCCGCTAGTGGTCCAACGATCGATCGTTACCGATAATTATTATCTAACCGCCACTACCACCCAACACTCACGCGTAGTCACCTCGAAAGCGTCCTCATGGATTCGTGCTCCATTTCTTTACACTTGGTTGCTCTCTTTCATCGGTCGATTTTCCCGCATTTCCAAACTTATTCTAGCGTCGTACATAGCCTTCATATCGATTCGCCTCCAATCTTGGAGTTACTATTCTAAACAACATAAGGCCATTTCCGGCTCACACTCGTTCCGTGGAACACGCCCACGAACCCGTAAAATGATTAACTAAACTGGCCTTGCACTCGTGACTCGCCACGAATGACTACTACCAACCGATCCCATTCCATTTCAAGCTGGGGTGACTTTAATAGGTCCTCAACCCGACTTAAGATCATACTTAACTCTTATCCCTGGCCTGACTTAACTTTTTACTACCCGAGAAGGCCTTATATACCTAAGGTCTCGGTGGTTATCAACATTCCTAGGCTCACAATTTCCGTGATCCAAGCCTAACTTATCAGTCCCCCCGTAAACGGGTACAAAAACTTCTCGTAATACCATAATCGTGTTGTCTTGACCACAACAACCATACTTACTCCATACGGATCTCATCCATACCATTCCCTTAATCATACCACGTAGCTTAATCTATAAACATAGGCTTCCATTAAGCTCCTTAATTATAACCTCTTAAGGGTCCATTACATTCTCACACAACTCATCATCACCTAATTACCTCAAATTAGCACGTAAAACCTTGATGAGAGTTCCTTAACTGTTCATACCTTCCCGGTATTTACCGTCCTTACCAAATCCTGGTAACCTAAAACCATTCTAGGCAACACGCGTCCGACCCTCATACAAAAATCAGTATAGCTATATGTCACAATACCAACTATACTACAAACATTACCAACCTGGATACGCAATCCACATAATCTTTCCCCGGTCATTCCGCTTTCTCAGAATCGCAATCAACATAACTCGTTAGGGAGAGACGACCCTAACTACACAAAATCTATCGCACGATCTAGAGTGAGAAGAATGAAAACCAATCCTAAATGTCTCCGCCGCCTCCCGATTATAGATGTGGTGCACAACACACCGATAATCAAGACTCTACTGTACACGGCTCAGACACTTTCCGAGGACTAATCGCTCGATACCAATTTTGTCACGACCGACCCTCAAGCTCGCGATCGTGCCCTACCCAGGCACCCCTTTCGGTATACATCAGAGAATAGCAGCGGAACATACACAACTGATAAAATGCTTAAACATAAAAATAACAACAGGCTAGCCGATAAGGCCACCTTCCGTAAACTATATCAATAAAACAATACATTTTTCTTTACAACCCAATCCACAATGTGACTACAGACCTATAAGAATAACAACTGTGACGGGACAGGGCCCCACCATACCCCTGAATAAACAACAACCAACCATACCAGGGATAGGCCTCCGGAGTAATGGAGATTCCCAACACCAACAAAGGATCCTAAAAGTGAGGATCACCACTCAGATACTCTACTCGCAGATTTAACGCACTTCAAGGAGGTCAAGCATAACACGTACCAAATATGTGAAACCGAAAGCATCAGAATGAAATCATAAGTCCATAATAAAACTGAGATGTATGATAACTCAATTAACAGAGAATCGTGCCTTACTAACAATGAGAGTAATCAAGAGTATACTTACAACATAAAAATAGGAAGCTCACGATCAAAGCAGACCACCCGCAGATCATTAAGAAATCCTACTCGGGACTATTTCACCCGATAGTCGCATGGACCCGCATTTAGGTATTCCTCGTGATAGTCAGACTACCGCACGGGACTATTTCACCCGCATAAGCCCATAAGGACTCGCATGAGGTATTCCTCACATCATGGGTAGCAAATCCACTAATGTGTGGTATAACGCCTTGGGTTTACCCTCATTTATACTCTTACCCCGGTGGTATAACGCCTTGGGGTTTACCCTCATTTATACTCTTACCCCGAGAAGGTGGTATAACGCCTCGGGGTTTACCTCATTTATACTCTTACCCTAACTCAACCGACAATCATACATAACATAAGCCCTACCGGCTTATCATACATAACATAAGCCCTACCGGCTTATCATACATAACATAAGCCCTACCGACTTATCATACATAACATAAGCCCTACCGGCTTATCATACATAACATAAGCACTACCGGCTTATCGTACAATAAATGAGCAAGTTAAGAAATCCCCCTAACTTCTTATTAGTCTTATTCATATACACTCTCATTTTAGTTTACTTAAGGCACTACCATATCATTATAAATCCGGGAATTTAACCCAAAGTACTACATACTTCTATTCTTTTAAAATGACTCATTTTCATATAAAACTTCCAAGATACTAATAACTGTAGTATCGAGTCATAACTACATTTTAAGACAAGTCACAATACCTTTTTAGAAAATACGCTGTGCTTCTAAATCAAGTGACTTCTTTCTTTTAAAACCTTAAGCAATTGATGCCTTTAAATCAATTTGCCTTTCGTTATTTCAAGTCATTTAGCATACTTAAATTACTTAGAGTAAACCACTCTTTTTAACTTTCCATAAAGCTATTATAACCAACTTCCCATAAAGCCTTTATACTAGCTGTATACTTTAGAAACTTACATACTTCTTTATAACCAAGAGACTTAAACTTTCCAACAAAACAAGTATCAACAATACTTTCAACATACTTAAAGTCTCTTAACTTTTGAAAACCAAGATATCCTTAATATTTAAACAAGTGAGTTAATTCCTAACTCAATCAACTCGACATTCTTAAAATAAGCCAAGGATATCAAATGGACCTAGATTGTCAAAATCTCAGACGCTCACCGCACTATACATTTACAACTTATTCATGCTCAAGAGATAAGAAAGTTCCACATACCTCTTCGGTTTAATCCACTTGCTAAGTCCAATTCGCCGTATGTAGTATGTCAACCTATAATGACCATAATACGTCTATTAACTTCTTACTTCAAACGTAGAATATTCCAAGTGCAAAGTCACTAAATTCTACGGAAAATCGGACAACACTTCCTTTATTTCTACATACTTTGCCACCTTTTTCAAGGCCGAATTCAATAACCAAACACGCCACATTTAAGGCTCAACAAAGTAGTTAACAATATGGGATTACACGTCTACAAGACGTGTAAAATTCCGCCCCACAATAAATATCAAACTAGTCCAACATATAATGTCCATTCGGCAAAATAGGGACCACAATACAAATTCGTTTCCATTCCTTTTCAATCCAAGTGGTTTAGTATAACATGTTATCTAGCCATAATTGATTATAACTACTACAATCCTCAAGTAGGTAAACATGCGACGATTCTAACTATCGACCAAATTTGTATTTCAATTTCAAATGGCTTAACATGTCATTTTTGGATTTGAGCTTCCAAATTTCCATAACACTTATCAATCTTCATAACACATATCACATGATCATTTCTAACTGATAATAACATGGAATCTTCAATTACAAAAGTAAGACGAAGATTATACCTCATTTAGCCCAAATATGATCCAAGATTACAAGTCGATCCTTAGCAACTTTAGCGCCTCTTTTCGACGTTCCAATCCACTCCAAGCAACCCTTAGAAGCTTATGATGAACTCATCTTCAAGTTCCAACTTCAAAGTTGAAGAACTCCTTTAGTTTCCGCCTTGCGACTAATACGAAAACACCATTTTTCCGGGATCTTTCTATTGAGATACACTTATAATACCCTTAGGTACCTTGGTTTAAAGTATGGAGCTTATTGAACAACAAACAAATTTTTCTTCTTCTTATGGAACCCTAAACCTGAGAGCTATCCCATGAGTCTTCAAAGTTTCTTGAAATTTTCTAAGTGTTAAGAGCCTTGTCTTGCTACTAGCAAGCTTTTATAAATAAATGGAAGGTCTAGATTAAAACAAATGGGTGGTTTGGATGAGTTTCACAAGGATCAAGCCAAGTGGCCCTTTGACAAGTCAACAATGTCAAGCTCTTTGTCTTTGCAAGACTTGGTCATTTAAATTATGGTCAAATGACCATTTTGTCCATGTCATTTTCGTCCAAGACCACTAAGGGGGGTGACACGTGTCGCCCTCTCATTCGTCGCAATATCTCATTTTCCGACAATTTCATAATTCCGATAAATTTTTACTCGTCTCAAATCTTAACATTTTTGAGTTCTTACGTACGTTCTTATAAACATATCCTGGAATTCCGGGGTGTAACAGATGTACCAAGTATGTGAAACTGTAATTACTGTAAATGAGATCATACATTCCAAATATAAAGCAGGAGACAAGTGTGATAATCAAAATAACAGTACAACTGTGTCTTATCAGTTATCAACAATGAGAGTAATGAGAGTAATCTGTACCGTGTTAACATAGGAAGGTCATGATTAATTTAGGGCCACCCGCCCGTAGTATCATTATGCAATCCTATTCATGGGACTGTTTCACCCGCATAGGTCTAATGGACCGCATAGGACAATTTGCCCCGCATAGGATTATTTCACCCGCATAGGACTATTTCACCCGCATAGGCCCTGTGGACCCGCAATGAGCATATACGCAATACTCGCATTGTGGAGAGCAAATCCATGAAATGTACAATGTCCCGGGGGTTGACC
Source organism: Przewalskia tangutica (assembly GCA_029844215.1). Lineage (NCBI taxonomy): Eukaryota > Viridiplantae > Streptophyta > Magnoliopsida > Solanales > Solanaceae > Przewalskia > Przewalskia tangutica. The sequence continues at coordinate 2,791,167 of CM056720.1, forward strand.
CCGCAATAAATAATATAACATTTGCACTAATGACTATCATGAACAACATATGCAAATTAAGTAATCTTTTACTCTCATTAGAAGCAAATGAATGAACCATCATTTTATTAGACTCAAGGCACTATCATATCGTGTAAAATCCAGAAATTTAACCCAAAGTACTATGTACATCTATTCCTATAAAAGGAATCACATCATGCAATATAGGGGAGTTGAACCCCATAGCACCATGTATGTCCGCCGTACATTCTTTCCTTTATAAAATTCCAAGACACTAACACCCGTAGTATCAAGACACTTCTACTTTTAAAATCAAGTCAAGTGTACCCATCTCATTCAAGTAACTTAGTCTTTAAACATCAAGTCACTTATACTATCTAGGGTCGATACCGTGACACGAAAACACCACCCGCCCCCTAACTAATCCTCGACACTTTCATAGGGCGCCATCACTGCACTATGAGCCATGGCCACGAACTTCATGCTCAAGTTTGAGCCACGCCCGCAACTTGGCGCCGTCCCCAACCCGACTCATGTTTACATTTTTTCTAAGCCTCCTTTCAATCAAGTAACATCCCTTATATACTACCAGGAATCCGAGTTCATTTTAAACAGGTACGTTCATCGTACGCTCATTTTTATAAAGTCATGCTCAAAGAAGATAGAAGAAGTTCCACATACCTCTTCGGTTAATCCACGCGCCACGTAGAACACGTCACGAGTATTACTTCAACCTATAATGATAATTAACACTTCCATCAATTCCATGCTTTCAAAAGGTTATACCAAATAATGGTCCCCATTATTCTACGTAAATTTGGGCAGCACTTCCCCCATTTCTACGTACTTTTCCACCTTTTCTAAGGCCCAAATACAACAACAAAAATTCACATCTTTAAGGCACAATTTAAGGCAACAACCAAAGGGGATTACACATTCTCAAGACGTGTAAAATTCTGCCCCACAACGATATAAAACATTTCTATAAACAGTCCATAATATACCAACATTTTAGGGCCATTCTCGGCCAACACATCCATAAATCCAAAACCTTTTTAATCTTCATTCTAATTTTCACAAGTTGAATCATATGATACTACAACACGTAATCTTCCATAACAATAAGAGGACAATGATCCTTACTTCAATATAGCCCAAAATAATCAAAGTTTAAAGTCGATCCTTAGAGATAGTCTCCACTCCAAATCCTTACGTTCCAATCCGCAATATGCGACCTTTAGAAGCTTGTAACCAACTCATCTTCTTGATCTAACACCAAAAGTTGAAGATCAAGTTAGGGTTTTCAAGACCCCATTCTCGCCCAAGGTGTTCTAAGGGATTAGGGGTGTTTAATCTTGGCTAATACTTGGTTAGGAATCTTCACCTTGTTTATGTGAACAACACTTGGAAGATTTACTAATCTTGTTCTTGATTTCTTGGAGAAAATTGAGATAGAGGGAGAGAGATATAGAACTTGTGTTGTGTGAAAATATGTTAAGTGTTGGAAGTCTTCCAAGGCTCTCTATATAGATGTATATCTTTGTGTGCAAGACAAGTGGAGTGGGACCCATGGTCCACTTGTCCTCATCTCTAACAAATATCTAATGTCAAAGTCCAAATATTTTTTCCTCCCAATAATATCCATAATTGGCCAAAATATCTCAAAATCTTGTGGGCCCCACAAATTCATAAAATTTTCCTGTGGGCCCCACATGACCAAATCTGAGACTTGAAAATCCAAAACTCCAGAATATTCTTTGAATCCCAAATACCAAATTTGAGAATCAAATTCCAACTAACAAACTTTTTTCCTTCACGAGGTTCCGAAATATTTCCTTAAGAAAATAGTTATACAATCTTCCAACGTTCAAGTCTTACTTACGTTCTCAAATACATGTCTTTGGATTACGGGGTGTAACAGACAACCACAAAGGTTAAAAAGCAAAGATATGGCTACTTGTTACATGCACTTCTATTTTTTACTGTTAATTTAGCAGCCTATAGAGAGAACACATACACAGATCAGTTGTGTTCGCGTGGGACTCGGCAAATTAAGTTGTCTAATAGTTTATCTTTGGTAGAATTCTATTCTAAGTTTAATAATTATTTTTTGATAAATTGTAATTATGATAGTTTTATTAGAATCGAGTTTACTTGTTAGACTAGGAAAAGAAAGAAATTGCCTCTATATAAGGATGTCATTGTGATGAATGAAAAGCAAGAAAGAATTCTCTCATTATTCTTATTCTCTCTAAATTTTCGTTTCCTCTTGATTTTAACATGATATCAGAGTCTCGTTAAAAGAACACGAAACCCTAAATAATGGTGGGTGACGGAGAAATCGATGATAAAAGTAAAGGAATCACTGATGAAGAAAATAAAATTCAAAGAAAGACAATCTCTCTTACACATTACGTCAAACAATAATTTCGGAATTAATAATTATGAAATTATGGTGACACAAGTCCAATTGAAGGGAGAGAATTACGAAGAATGGGTTAAATGCTTGAGGACGACCCTTAGAGCAAGGAAGAAATTTGTCTTAGTTGATAGTTTAAAAAGCCGTATAAAGAGTCGTCAGACTTAGAATATTGGTGTACTATAAACTCTTTATTGGTGTCATGGATTCGCAACACCATTAAACCAACGTTTCTCTCAATGATTTCGCATAAAGATGAAGCAGAGGAATTAGGAACATGCATCGGGGAGCGGTTCACTATTATCAATGACCCTCTGCAACAACTGAAGGCAGAACTTGCGGAGTGCAAGTAGAAGGGAAGAACCATAGTGGATTACTATGGAAAACTAACTAAATTGTGGGAAGAATTAGCAAACTATGAACAAATTCTGACTTGCAAGAGAAGAAAGTGCACGTGCAATCTGGGGATAATCTTGGAAACTTAAAGAGAAGTAGAAAAAGTGCATATGTTCCTTATGTGATTGGATGCGACAATGTATGGAACAACGAGATCTAACATACTGGCCCACGAACCGTTGTCATCACTAAACAAAATATATTCGAAGCTAGCGCAAGAAGAACTCCTTACCGTGATCAAGGTGAAGAGAAAAATGATGATACATTCTACACATATTGCAAGAGATCCGGACACATTCTAGAAGTATGTTTTCAACTCATTGGTTATCTGAAATGGTTTCCAAAAAATAAAAAAGCAGATGAAAAATTCGGAGGAAGAAGATGAGGACAACAATAACAACAGTGGAGAGGCCCGAGATTTGGTCGCGGAAGATGCAACTGTCGGGCTAACGCCGTTGTTGTTAATGATACACAGGTGGAGATAAAACGGATGAACACATGCGGTATAAGACCTTACAATCTGAGTGATGAGATCCGAAAAATAGTGATTCATGTGTTAAATTCAAAAGGAATAAATTCGAATTCCAATATGGATGGTAAGACCGAAAACTCATCATGGATTATTGACTCTGGAGCTATCAATCATGTGACAGGTAAATCGGAGAAACTGAGCGATTAGCGAGACATTTCTGAGTGTCTGGTTGGGCTTCCGGATGAAAGTAGCTCGATGGATACAAAAGAAGAAACAACCAGGATGAATGACATGATATGGTTAAAGAATATTCTTTATGTTTCGGATTTGATATGCAATTTAATTTTTATGTCACAACTAGTTGATTATTTAGATTGTGATGTGACATTTAATAGAATTATGTGTTATATACTGGAATCCACCACGAGAAAAATGATTGAAAAGGGTGAATGTCGAGGTGGACTTTACTATTTTCAAAATGTGTCAGAGAGGGAGTTGATTGGTTCGATCTTTGGCACAAACGATTGGGTCATCCTTCAACACAAATACCAAAGTCTATTGCGACATTATGCTTAAAGGAGAATGGTGATAGATTGGATTGAGAATATGATGTATGTTAACGATCAAAGCGAACGAGAAGTGTTTTTCCTTTAAGTGAGAATATTGCTTTGGATACTTTTGAGATGATTCATTGCGATTAATGCAGACCATATAAGACCCCTTCTTCTTGTGATGATTCATATTTTTTATTATTGTGGATGATCATTCATGAACCGTGTGAATATTTCTCTTAATTTATAAGAAATAAGTGTCCCAAACTTTGAAGAATTTCTTCGCTCTTGTGAAAGGTAATTCGGAAAAAGGGTGAAGATAGTTAGAAGTGATAACATAACTGAATTCACGTTTATAAAGATTTACTTCTTCGAACATGGAATTCTATTTCAAACATCTTGCATAGGGACACCTCAGTAGAATGGAAGAGTCAAAAGAAAACACAATCATATTCCTAATGTGGCACGAGCATTGAGATTTCACGACCATCTTTCGATTAAATTTTGGAGAGAATGCGTTTTGACGGTAGGATATTTGATCAATAGACTACGATCTTCAGTTTTGAATGGAAAAACCCCTTATGAAATTTATACGGGGAGCCGACTCATTATGATCACTTAAGGGTGATAGGGTCACTATGTTATGCACACACAGAGAGAAGAACAAGAGACAAATTTGAGAGTTGGAGTCATATGTATATCTTATTGGGATACCTCTACGGACAGAAAGGTTGGAGATTGTATGACTTAGAAAATGATGAGTATTTAGTCTCAATAGATGTGGAGTTCTATGAGACTAAGTTCCCGGAACATGTAACTTGGTCGATATTATAGAAGCGATCATGGATGAAACAAAGGACGAAAGGAATCAACACATTTTCAAAGAAGAACAAACAGATAATGTAGGTGAACAAAGCTCGAATAGAAGAAATTCTGACACCGGATACTGAACCTGTCATGACCCGACACGACGGGCCGCTACCCGGTGCCCTACCTGGGCACCTTTATACCCACCTGTCACATATAATCACACAGATACCAAGGAAAATGTAGAAGTCTATAAACTATATCAAAATAGGCAAGCCGACAAGGCTGCCACTATATACGGGAACATCTCAAAATGAAGTACAATAACACAGCTGACCAAAACACATATACAATCCACATAAGTTCAAAATATATCTACCACCCACACCTGTCTACAAACCTCTAAGAGTATGATAGTGAAACATGACGGGACAGGGCCCCGCCGTACCCCTGAATATACATAAGTCTATAACAAAAGGGTCTGTACCAAAATGACTTGGCTCCGGATCAATAAAGCTCTCCAAATAGATGAACAGGAATTCTAGACTGGAGGATCACCAAACTGAATATCTGTACCTGCGGGCATGAAACGCAGCCTTCCGAGGAAAGGGGGTTAGTACGAACAGATGTACCGAGTATGTAAAACAGAAAGTACAATAAAGAAGATCATAACTAGCCAAAAGATAAAAGGAGACAAGTATGATAGCCAAAAATACCAATACAATTGTGCCATATAAAAATGAGAGTCAACTGTGCCTTATAAAAATGAAAGTCATATCAAAATCATGGATGTCTGTCCATAGAATCATCGTATCTATACATATAACGTATCTCGTCCCTCTAGTGAGCGACTCGGTGGAATCATCATAATCATGGATACCTGTCCATATAACGTATCCCGGCCCATTCTGGGACTCGGTGAGCTCATCATCATCATGGATGCCTGTCCATGGAATAATCATATATACATATAACGTATCCCGACCCATCATGGGACTCGGTGAAATAATAACATATATATACTGCGCACGAACATAACCCGACCCAGGACTCGGTGAAAGGATATAATCACATCAAGCACGAATAGATTACCATGAGTAACCATATGCAAATTAAATCATCATTTGACTCTCAATGGAATAAATAGAATGAACTATCACTTGTAAAATCAAAGACAACTATCATATCAAGTGTCACTAGAAATTAGGATTCAATGGAATTATGTATGTCCGCCGTACACTCATTTTATATAAATCATGCCAGAAATAAGAAAGGATAGTTTCACATAACTTATAGTCGAACTAACCAACTCAATATTTAGAATACGTCTCAATTAGCACTTCAACATATAACAATAACAATATGTTCGTCAACTCTATGATTACTAGCGTAAGTTATATACCAAATGATGACTCTCTTTTCGTATAAAAATTTGGGCAGCATTTCCCCTACTTATACACACATCCACAACTTATAAACAAGACCAACAATACCAATAACAAGATACAACTCAAGGATATACCAAAACAGTCCCATATACTCCATATACGCTATCATTATACATTCTTTCTCTTTATATTCATGTAATACAACAACCACAACAATCCAAGGTGATTAATACACCTATTTCTCATGTTAATTCAGCCCCTTAATCCATATTAAATCAGCCCTTAAAACAGTCCATTATAACAGTCCATACTTCTAGCAACAACAACAAGAGTGCAAGTCTTATAGTTTGCAACATAACACCTTTATACACTTCAATTCCTTTAAGACATATATCCACAATTAAAACAATGTATATGCATGTTTATAACTAAATTTCCAGCTTTCTAACTTCAACAAAACAACCCTTAAATTCGACACACACTACCCACAATTTTGGAAAGGTGTCGGCCACAACAACATAGTTTCATAACTCTTCTCTTAACTCCTTAAGATCCAAATTATATTTCAACACTTTTATATAACCAATTAAAACTTTAAATGTCAAGGGTTTCTTCAATTTCAACATGCAGTTAGTGACATAACAACAACCACAACAATCGAATCCAATGTAATAAAAACAGTCCCAAATCGGCTTTACCTCACCAAAACAATCACATGCATTGTCTTAATTCCAAGTTTCTCTTATCACAAGTTCATTTCTTAAACTACAACATCATGTAACTCCAATTATACTATACGAAGAAGAAGTCTTACCTTAATTTTTGTCCAAAACTGTCCCTAATGCACGGTCACTGCTCCATTCCTTTTGCACTATTTTCACAATTTATTCAACTTATAATGACATGCATGTATTCTATAAGTTTAATCCATCATTCTTACATATTTTCTTTCAAATAGCTTGTCTCCAAGACTTAAAGTTTCTGGACAGAATTTTGGTCCAGCATTACCGATTTTCAGTCACTGTTTCGGTTTTCACCATGGTTTAGAAATTAGTAGCATAACTTAATCTTGGAAGGGGAGTTAATTTGGTCTTCAACTAAGCTATGGTGATGGAGTAAAATCTGTTTTAGAGGAGAGAGGATGAAGGGATGAGGGAGAGAGGGGTATTCGAAAATGGAGGGGGAGAAATGAGTGAGTATGGGTCTAAGTAAAAATCTAAAAATTTGTTTTGCATGTTGTCCATGTTGCAGACGAGAATTGCCACTTGTTTTATCCACACATTTTTCATCCTTTCCACTTAAATTAATCCCATAATTAGTTAATCTCTCACATAATCATTCTTAGATAAAATCTGAAAATTCCAAGTCCAAATTGTGTTATACACGGCACTAGTCCACAACCCTATTGGAATTATACAACTATTAGTATTAATTCCCCTCGTCACACTTGTAGTATTAAAAAATTATTCTGAATTAGCATATGTAAATATACTTTATAACCAATATTCGAATCTTATTTTCTTAATTACGTTCTCAATATATCGCTCTAGAATCACGAGGTGTAACATCCTCCCCCCTTAAAAATATTCGTCCTCGAATGTTCATAATAAGCCTTATTTTGTAAAAGTTTCGGCATAGTCCCCTTTATAACTATACCTACCAATCCTATATTCAGCAAACCAGATATGCCACACAGGGCCACAATATAGATCACATGTATTATTCACCAATAAATATAGTCAAGTAAGGAATCGAATTACCTGCAGGCATAGGGAACAAGTGAGGATACTTCTTCTTCATTTCGTCTTCTGTTTCCCAAGTCATCTCTTCCCTATTATTGTTTCACCATAATACTTTGACTGAAGACACATTCTTAGTACGTAACCTTCTAACCTGTCGATCAAGTATAGCTATGGGGCTCTCCTTATAAGACAACTCCTCTATCACCTGGACATCATCTACTGGGAAAACTCTAGAAGGATCACCAATACACTTACGCAGCATTGATACATGAAAGACTGGATGTACCGCTTCCAAATCAGATGGTAAATCCAACTCATAGGCAGCCTTGCTTACCTTACGAACAATCTGATAAGGCCCAATGTACCTCGGGATAAGCTTCCGCTTCTTACCGAATCTCATCACACCCTTCATGGGTGACACCTTCAGGAATACCCAATCACCAATCTGAAACTCTAAGTGTCGACATCGATTATCTGCATATGACTTATGTCGAATCTGAGCTGCTAATAAATCTCTCCTGAATAAGCTTCACCTTATCAACAACTTGCTGAATCATGTCTGGGCCGATTAACTTAGTCTCGCGTACGTCAAACCAACCAATAGGAGACCTGCACTTCCTCCCATATAAGGCCTCGTACGGTGCCATCTGGATACTAAAATGGTAGCTATTATTATAAGCAAACTCAATAAGTGGTAAATGATCATCCTAACTACCTCTGAAGTCAATAATATAGGCATGCAACATATCCTCTAGTGTCTGAATAGTACTCTCAGCGTGCCCATCAGTCTGAGGATGAAATGTTATGCTAAGACTCACCTGTGTTCCCAATCCCTTCTGGAACGATCTCCAAAAGTTAGCTGTGAACTTAGCTCCTTTGTCCGATATGATAGATGTGGGAACCCCATAAAGTCTCACTATCTCCCTGATGTATAATCTCGCATAGTCCTCAGCTGAATACATAGTCATGACTGGAAGAAAATGGGTTGATTTTGTCAGTCTATCCACAATCACCCATATAGAGTCATACTCCCGTTGAGTGTGAGGTAAGCCTGTAATGAAGTCCATATTAATCATTTCCCATTTTCAAGTTGGGATCTCTTTCTCCTGCAGTAATCCACCAGGCTTCTGGTGCTCGACCTTAACCTGTTAATAATTCCACAAACTCCGCTATGTCCCTTTTCATGCCATCCCACCAATACAAACATCTGAGATCATGATACATCTTTGTTGACCTTAGATGAATTGAATAACGGGTATTGTGTGCCTCTCTCATAACCTACCGTCGTAGCCTTGCAACATCATGTACACACAATCTGCCGCTATACCATAGCACCCCATCAGGTGCAACTTCAAATAGAGTCTTCTCCTTTCGAAGAGCTGCATCTCTATACCGTGCCAGGACATGATCCTCATATTGATGTCTCTTTAGCTCTTCTATGATAGAGGACTCAGCAACTCCTCTAACAACAACTCTACTATCTCCAGAATCAGCCAAACGGACTCCAAGGCTAGCTAGCTGGTGTATCTCACGAACCATCTTCTTTCTTCCTGGCTGCACATCCGTCAAGCTACCCATAGATATATGGCTAAGAGAATCTGCCACAACATTTGCTTTCCCGGGATGGTATAAAATATCAACATCATAATCCTTTAGTAACTCTAGCCACCGTCTCTGTCGTAAATTCAGCTCTTTCTGCTTAAAGATATATTGGAGACTCTTATGATCCATATAAATATCAACATGAACTCCATATAAATAATGTCTCCATATTTTCAAAGCATGAATCACTGCTGCCAACTTCAAATCATGAGTAAGATAATTCTTCTCGTGCTTCCTGAGCTGCCGGGAGGCTAAGCTATAATCCTGCCATGCTGCATCAACACATAACCTAGTCCAATACCTGAAGCATCACAATAAATAACATAACCATCTGGTCCCTCAAGAAGAGTCAGGACTGGAGCTGTAGTTAAATTGTCTTTCAACAACTGGAAGTTTTGCACAAGCATCCGTCCATTGGAACTTAGCTGCCTTCTGAGTTAGCCTGGTTAAAGGCGCTAAAATCGAGGCGAACTTTTCCACGAACCTCCTGTAATATCCTGCTAGCCCCAGAAAACTGCGTACCTTAGTGGGGGTCGTAGGTCTGGGCTAAGTATTTACCGCCTCAATCTTCTGTGTATCCACCTGAATACCACCAGCTCCGATAATATGCCCTAAGAATGCTACTGAAGTCAACCAAAATTCACACTTAGAAAATTTGGCATACAACTTCTGGAGCTGGAGCACCCTCAGTACCGTCCTCAAATGGTCCGCATGCTCCTCTTCTGAACGCGAATAAACCAGAATATCATCAATGAATACAATAACGAACATATCCAGTAATGGCTTGAACACCCGGTTCATCAAATCCATAAATACTGCTGGAGCATTGTTCAGCCCAAAAGACATCACTTTGAACTCATAATGTCTTTATCGGGTCCTGAATGCTGTCTTAGGAATATATGCATCCTTACCCGTACCTGATGATAACCTGATCGCAGGTCTATCTTCGAAAAACACTTAGCACCATGCAACTGGTCGAATAAATCATCAATCTTGGGGAGGGGATACCTGTTCTTTATTGTTACCTTATTCAGCTGCCTATGATTAATACACATCCTTAGCGACCCATCTTTCTTCCTCACAAATAGTACTGGTGCTCCCCAAGGTGATGTACTAGGCTTGATGAAGCCTTTCTCTAACAAGTCCCTCAGCTGATACTTTAACTCCTTCAGTTCTGCATGTGCCATTCTATAAGGAGGAATAGATATGGGTCGGGTATCTGGTAGCACATCTATACTGAACTCTATCTCCCGTTCTGGAGAAAGAACTGGAAGGTCATCTGGGAATACATATGAGAATTCATTAACTACCGGAATTGACCGAAGAGCCAGTACCTCCGCTTCCGTATCATGCACCCGAACCAAATGATAAATATAACCTTTTCTGACAATCTTCCTTGCCTTGAGGTATGAAATAAACTTACCCCTCGGCGATGCTGTATTCCCTCTCCATTCTATAATTGGCTCTCCCGGAAACTGAAATCGAACCATCTTCTCTCTAGAATCGACATTAGCATAACAAGAAGCCAACCAATCCATACCCATAATAACATCAAAGTCAGTCATGTCCAACTCTATCAAATCTGCTATGGTACGACGACTATATATAACCACCGAACAATTTCTATATACATGCTTAGCTATGACAAAATCTCCTACCGGTGTAGCTACCTCAAATGGTTTTATCGACTCAGATTCTATTCCAATTCTACTAGCAACAAAGGGAGATATATATGATAAGGTGGAACCTGGATCTATCAATGCATATACGTCTCGAAAAAAAATCGATAATATACCTGTAACCATATTTGGTGACGCCTCCTGATCCTGCCTACTAGCTAAAGCATATATGCGGTTCGTGGGACCGCTAGAACTGTAAACTCCTCCATGACCTCTACCAATGCCTGCTGGCATATGAACACCTTGCCCTGTGGGGCGCATAGCTATAGAAGAAGATGAACCAGCAACCGACCCATTAGGTCGAGTCATACCACCTTTACCACTTACATAAGGACATTCTCTCATCATATGGCCTTGACGGCCGCAGGAAAAATAAGCACCAGTAGTAAGACGACATTCCCCAAGATGGGACCTATCATACCGAGAACACAGCGGAAAAGGTGGCCTCGACTGACTAGAACCCCTGTTCATCTGTGAACCGGAAGCCCGAAAGCTCTGACCAGCTCCTGCATACCCTGTGTGATCAAACCTCCTACCCGTGGACTATGGGGGTGCACTCTGTGCTGGCTGGGAAGAATATCTAACATGCTACTGAGGCTGCCCGCCTCGAAACTCACAAGTATATCCAACCGACCTAGCCCTCTTATGTTGGCCTCTGTCGTGATCCCTATCCGGCTGACGCCCTCTATGTCGGTCCTCTACCCCTTGTGCATATGCCTATATTCGAGCAATATCCATACCGGGCTGAAGAGCCACTGCCATGCAACCATCAATCAAATAGCGATCCAGTCCCATCACATAATGGTGCACTCTATCCGCCTTCTCAGCTACAATAGTGGGCGCATATCTAGCCAACGAGTCAAACTCAAGGCTATACTCTCGAATGCTCCTGCCATTCTGCCTCAACTGCAAGAATCTATCAACTCTAGCTCTCATCATCTCTGGAGGCAGGAAGTGGCCAAGGAAGGCCTATGTAAACTCATCCCATACTGCTGGAGGAGAACTCTCTCCCCTAGATAACTCCCAATACTCATACCAATTAGTAGGTATATCCCGCAATCGATATGAAGCCAACTCAACAGACTCCGTCTCAGAAGCCTTGATGATCCTCAATGTACGCTGCATCTGTCGAATAAACTCATGCGGATCATCCTCGGGCTTTGACCCGAAAAACTCTAAGAGGATTACAACTTGGGAAGTCACGAATCCTAAGACTATCAGCACTATAGTCAACTCCTAGTCCCTGTCTGGGGGTCTGTCCGACCACTAATATGGTCAGCAGCTGAACCGCATCTCTCATGGCCCTATCCTCCGCTCCTGGCTGAGTAGCTGGAGGCTCAGGTGCTGGGGCCATTGGGAACTGGAGTTGCTGCTGCTCTAAGCTCCTCTGGAGGTAACGGTGTAGCAGAGCTTGCCGACTGATCGGTGTATTTTATATACACCTTTTGAGTCATTTTTAGTTAGTCGTTTGCCCATTTTTGCACAAATATGTGTCGTGTTAGGATATATTTTCTTTCTTTTGAGTCACAATGGTTTAAAGTGGCACATTGGTGAGAATGAGCGAAAAGAGGACAGAAACAGAGGTTCCAGAGCTCAAAAAGCTAAAAAGTTGGCAACCCGGGAGAGAAACAGGGCGGCGCCAGACCATCAGCAGTAGCAGAGCCACGACGCCCAAGAAGCAGACCAGCCGCAAATGTTTCGGCGTCGCGGCGCCGGTTGCAGGGCCGCGGCACCGACGCAGGAAAATTGACAAATCCGAATAGGATTGGGCCAAAGCGAAAGAGGAAAAGGTTTTGCACATTTTTGAGGATATAAATAGGGCCTTTTAGGTCAGATTTGAGGGAGAACACACCTTACCATTCATCACAACATAGATCAAGATTGAAGACTTATTTTTGAGTAATTTCTTATTCTTTACTTTATTTATTTCTTGTATATGTTGGATACTATTTTAGTTCTTGACATGTCTATGGCTAGGAACTAACTTAATTTATGGTTTAGAAATTAGTAGCATAACTTAATATTGGAAGGGGAGTTAATTTGGTCTTCAACTAAGCTATGGTAATGGAGTAAAATCTGTTTTAGAGGAGAGAGGATGAAGGGATGAGGGAGAGGGGTATTCGAAAATGGAGGGGGAGAAATGAGTGAGTATGGGTCTAAGTAAAAATCTAAAAATTTGTTTTGCATGTTGTCCATGTTGTGGACGAGAATTGCCACTTGTTTTATCCACACATTTTTCATCCTCTCCACTTAAATTAATCCCACAATTAGTTAATCTCCCATATAATAATTCTTAGATAAAATCTGAAAATTCCAAGTCCAAATTGTGTTATACACGGCACTAGTCCACAACCCTATTGGAATTATACAACTATTAGTATTAATTTCCCTCGTCACACTTGTAGTATTAAAAAACTATTACGAATTAGCATATGTAAATATAATTTATAACCAATATTCGAATCTTATTTTCTTAATTACGTTCTCAATTTATCGCCCTAGAATCACGAGGTGTAACAGAACCTATGAATCAACCAGAATTAGATCAGAGTCGGACATATGCTAGTCCAAATAATGGAAACATGGAAGAAGTACAAACGGAAGGTACTCGAGCCAATGAAAAGCCACTGGAGGAACAATTGAATTGAGGTAAATGTCAGAAGCATGACTCAGTTTGATTACGTGACTACATTACTGAAACATTCCGAAAAGAAAATACATCAACGAGTTCGCCCGATCCTCAGCAACCCTCAGGTGCACCTTATCTTTTAGCTCACTATATATCCTGTGATAATCTTTTCTTGTAACACCTAAACTTCATTGCAGTAATTACTACAGGAATTGAACCAAAATCCTTTTCGGAGGGTATGAAAAAAAAATATTGGAGAAAATCCATGCAATAAGAAATTCAAGCATTAGAGGAAAATGACACATGGATATTGGAAATATTGCCGCCGGATAAGAAAGCACTCGGATGTAGATAGGTGTATAAGATCAAATACAACTCGGACGAAACAATTGAATGATATAAAGCTCAGTTGGTCATCTTCGATAATAAACAGGAGGAAGTTATTACCTACAATAAAATGTTTGCTCCGGTTGCGAAGGTAGTGACAGTTCAGACCTTCTTAGTGATAACGACCTCTTGAAATTGGGAGTTGCATTAGATGGATGTTCATAAAGCCTTTTTACACGGTGAACTAACAAAAGAAGTTTATATAAATTACCACCAGGATTTTGTGAGTCTGGTTTGGGGCAAATATGCCGACTCTAAAAATATTTGTATGGGTTGAAACAAGCTCTACGATGATGGTTTACAAAATTGTCAAGTGCCTTGATGAAATATGAGTTCAAACGGTCATACTCCGATTATTCTCTCTTCACGATGCACCAGGAAAGTATACAACTTAACGTCTTAGTTTATGTGGATGACTTGATTATCTTCGGAAATGACCATGGTGCCATTGCACGGTTCAAAGACTATCTCCGAGCCTATTTTCACATGAAGAATTTGAGTCTCCTCTAGGGGTTAAAGTTGCGCACGGACCAACAGGATTATTCCTTTGTCAAATAAAGTATGCCTTAGATATAATCTCTGAGTCCGGACTACTGAGAGCAAAACCGATTAAATCTCTCATGGAACAGAATCACAATATAGTGTTGACCAAATGGGCTAATTCGGACGATCCAGAACTATACCGATATTTGATCAACAGATTGATATACCTCAATTTTACGCGTTCGAAGTTGTCCTATTGTGTACATGTTCTATCCTAATTCATACACCAACCGAAGGAATCACACTGAAGAGCCGCACTCCGGGTGGTAAGATACTTGAAAAAGAACTCTGGATAAGAAATTGTGATCTCCAATTGTATGAGTGGTGTGATGCGGACTTGACTGGATGTCCGTTGACCCGAAGATCGCTCATCAGATGGTTTATCTCCCTTAGAAATTCACCAGTATCATGGAAAACCAAGAAGCAACATATTGTCTCTTGCTCGTCAGTAGAGGCGGAATATCATTCATTTAAAATGAAGGTATGCGAATTAAAATGGCCGAAGGGAATCATGCATAGCTTGGGCGTTGAACATAATTATCCGATGCAAATGTACTAGGATAGTAAAGCGACATTGTATATTGCATGAAATCTGGTGTTTCACAAATGTACTAAACATATTGAAGTTCATTGTCATTATGTACGGGACACACTCCAATTTGGTATAATATTTCCGAGTTAAGTTTCAACTAATGAGCAATTGACCGATGTGTTTATAAATGCTTTGTGCAAATCACAACATGAATATTTACATGACAAGTTGGGCATTCGAGATCCCCATGATCCAACTTGAGGGGGTATTGAGAGAACACAGACACACAAATTAGTTGTGTCCGAGTAGGACTTCACAAATTAAGTTGTCTGATAGTTTATTTTTGGTAGAATCCTATTCTAAGTCTAATAATTTATTTTTGATAATTGTAATTATGGTAGTTTTATTAGAATATAATTTTTTTGTTAGACTAGAAAAAAAAGAATTTACCTATATAAGTAGATCACTATGATGAATGAAAAAAAAAGAAACAATTTTCTCATTATTCTTCTCCTCTCTAAATTTCGGTTTCCTCTTGATTTTAACACAACCTTTTGTCTTTTCATGTAATCCAACATTTTGGCTTCCATATTCCCGGCTTAATCATTAATGTAAAACTCGTTTTACTTAATTGGGGCTATATATTTAGCTAAAATTAGCTCAATTTTTTTAATATAAATTTGAATTGAACATGTTAATACTAATCCATTAATGAATAAACGGGACATTATTTTGTTCAAACTTAAACGAGTTAAGTAAATTATATTTTCATGAAGTTATTTTATCACCCATAATAATTTTGTACCCGTTCTTGCCTCACCTACACTCTCTCCTTTAATTTTTTCAGCTTCTCCTTCAAATTTAACACATACCATCACCATCAGCCCAGTGCATAATTGAATTTGGAGAGGATAGAGTGTACGTAAATTTTATCCCTACCTTAATAAGATAGAAAAAATGTTTTATATAGACCTCCGACTCAAATTTAACACAACACCTAAAAGAAATAAAAATAATGGACAACCATAAAGTACAGAAAACGATTATATAAAAGTATTACATTCTTTATAGTTGCCTCGTGTGAAAGATCTACTCGTCATCATTGTCGAATTTTATGCCGAAAAAGTGACCATTAATGATTAAACTATGTTTTCTTCTTTTTCCCCCTTTTTCTTTTTGTGTGGGGGGGGGGGGGTAACGTGTACTTGAGAGAAACAATTCCATTTGATTTTTTTTAAATATTTATATAATTATATAATTTAAATGAACCGACCTACCGGACCGGAGGCAGCCGAGAATGTTATGTAAAAAAGATCAAGGAGGATCCAGGAGAAGGAGCAAGAAAACGGCTGCAGCAAGAAAACGGATAATTTTATGTAATTATGTTTAATTTTATTAATCGTAACTAGTAAAATTGTTGTCATATGATCGTGGATATAACAATATGTAATGATCATCTTCTTTAAATTCTACATATAGCTTTTCTTTTAATTTAGAATAGATGAAAATAATATACTAAAATAAGTTGACTTACACTGATGATATAAATAAAATCATCACACTTTCAGGGTGTGTTTGATACGGAGGAAAACATTATTCGTGAAAAGTATTTTTCTTTGTACTAAACACACCCTTAATATATATAACTTAGGTATAACATCATTTTTGGATCCTTAATTATTAGTAAATTTCTGATTGTGATATTTGTGAGATATGACTCATTACATTTAATCGTCAATTAATCATAATATTTAGTTTTGGTCTATTTATGTAAGAAATATTTTACATTTTGACATTTTTTAGGATTGGACTACCGTTGAATATGGAGTAACAATACAAGTTTAACATTTTACATGTTTAATTAAGTATTGAAATAGTTAATAATTCAGGTAAATATGTAAATATTCATAAGAAAACCGATTAGAAATAAATATTTCAGTTTAATATGCTTAATCAAATATTATAAGAACTAAAATGAGAAGTACTGCTATTAACCCTACAGCTTAAATTCATTATCATATATCAACTTAAAACAATCAAGAACTTGACTATCATCTTTATAAAGTACAACTAATTAAGTACATTGGCCACCACCCCTATGCTTTATCCTACCACATTATTAGTTAAAAATTCTTTGTCCAGGTGATAAAATCATCTTTGGATCAAACTGATTCTTCCTTTGTTGAAAATTGTTCCACTTTTTTCCAAAATGTCTAATCCAACCTTCCTTTGTTTTGTAATGTGGAAGATATTGCTTTATGTTGATGCCAGCTTTATCACAGTGGTTCAATATTTCTTCATTTTGGTTATCCAAAATCTTGCATTCATCATATCCACTGGAAGAATGCAAAAACCCCACACAATAAAATGTCTCCTCTTCTGGTATCACTGCTGACATCCTCTCATCCCATCTGCATTTTAAATTATATAATTTTAGTATAAGTAGTTTTTATACATAAACTATACTTTACCTCCCCCTACTTAGAAACAAGGCAATTAACATGCTACAATAGATAAACTTGGCCCGATAGTATGAATTTCTTTATACTAACATGTATATAACTTAGACTCCTATTAATATAAGAGGTTAACTTATATATAAAGTAACTTTTTCTTTATATATAAATAATCAGGTAATCCAAAAGATATTGGTAGATAATCCTTCATGAAGCATATTTTATAATCTTAAAAATAAGACATAAATAAATATGACTTGAAAGTGTGGGGTCTGGGGTTTGGAGAAGGTGAAAAGAAAGTACTTTTTCCTGCTTGTTGGGTAGACAAGGATGGGTCCAGTTGGGTTGTTTTGTTTGAGAATGATGTCCACAAAGATAGCAGCATTAAAATGGTTGATAGAAGACTTTGGTACAAAGAGATTGAGCCATGGATGAGGAACATCCCACATTCCTTTTGATTTTAACTCTAATTCCCCACTTCTAACTCTGTTCAGAAATTCCACAAAAGTGGCATCTTTCTTGAACATAAATCCAGGTAAATAGTTCAATCCTTTTACCAACTTCTTCAATTCCTGCACAAAAAATTAAAAGTAAGAGTAAATCTAGTGTTGTAAGATAGTAATATATATTCTCAGTTTATGTGATCCACTTTGAACAGTCACGGTTTTTAAGTAAATTAAAAAAAGAAAGGTGACATCACATAAATCCGGATATGGGGAGTACAAGTTAATTAAAAAAATGTTCAAGTTAAGGTATTTTCTTTCTTTAACTAAGTGTAGTAAATATACCTCATCAATAGTACTAGCAGTTTGATCATCATAGTATTTCACCATTTCTAAGCAATAGATAATTCCATTTTGGGATAACAAGGAACCAATTTTTGTTTGATTGGAAGGTGAGAAAAATGAAGATCTCCAGTTATTTAGAGGGCTTTGTTCCATCATTAGTGAGCCTTCAACATAGTCCAATCCATCAATTGAAATAAAATGTTCTTGATCTTTTGTGAATTTTGAGAAATCATCATACAACATTCTCACCCATTTCACCTACAAGAAAATAAAATAAAAATCATCAGGGGCCGTTTTATTATAAGGATTAGGGGTTATCCCAGTAATTATCTATCCCCATTATCATATACTTACTCTTGTTGGTGCTTTATCCAAGACAATTCTTGCCCTGGTTATAATTCCAAACTGTCCCAAACCTCCTAAAACTGCAAAAAACAGTTCTGAGTTCATGTGTTTGGAGCAAGTCACAAATTCCCCTTTACCTGAAACCAAACATGAGACAACAAAAAATAATTAAATAAACAATCATTTAATAATATTATCATCACATAAAAATATATCATTTCCCTATTTAGGGAAATTATAAACTAGTGCATTGGTCATGCATGCACTGGTAAATTAGCCAGTATGAACCTGACACATATATTATTTTAGTATAAGGTGAATATTACCTATAAGATCTTCCAGGTGGAAAAAGAGACTTCACATGTTAAAAGAATAAAAATAAAAATATGACTAGATCAGTATAAACATCATCTAAAGGAATCTTATATTGGTTAGGCCCCAAACATGACATGTTTCCAACCTTAACTAAGTGTTGATGGTGACTATCTCCCCATCTTTTTTCTCTTGTACTTACAATATACTTTTCAAGAAAATACTCAAAATAAAATAGAAAGACCTTTTATCTTTATGAAATATCAATAATGTTGGAAAAAATAATATTTCTTAAAATAACACATTTATGTAATTACTTGTATATAATTTTCTATTATATTGGAACATCAGAACATGACAGTGAACTAGTAACACTAAACTATAAGCTTTGGTGTTTGTCGTATAATTTGTATAGATGAAATTGTATACATACTTGGTAAATTTTACCTGTGATAATATCCATTTCGTGAACAGTAGAGATTTGAGGACCATGCCGGAAAGTTTGGCCACTAATTCCGGCATTAGAGAGAGTACCGCCAATGGTGAGGTACAAATAATCCGTCCACGAGACAGGCGCAAGGCCATGCTCGAGGGTGGCACGTAGAACATCAATCCATAACTGCTCACCTCCCACATCCGCATAAAACCCTAAAGAAGAATCACAAGAAACCCTAATTCCACAATTCCCATTATTATTATTATTATTATTATTATTATTATTTAAAGATTTCATTTCCACAATAACCCCATTTTGTGCCATGGCTTGTCCCCTAATGGAATGGCCATTGCCTCTGGCTGCTACACTAAAAGGGACAGAAAGGCCATAGGAAAGTTGAACGAGGTCAATTATGTCATTAACACAAGAAGGATAAAGAACTGCAGCTGGGAATATTTCTTGAACAATTTTTCCAAAATCTTTGGAAGATGCTTTAATAGCATCTGAATTTGTACTAAGTTTAGATGATATATTAAGGGAAAGGATTTCATAAGGAATTGAAGGATTCCATGACTTTAACTTTCCTAAAATTGACATTAAACAACTGATAATGAAGAAAACAATGAGATTATAACCTGGGGAGAAAAACGTAGCCATATTTTAATATATGGGGAAAGAAGAAAGAATTAGAATAGGACGGAAAGAAGAATAAAAAGGAGTAGGTGACTAATTTGGTGAAGGAAAAAGTGAGTGATATGAGGGTATATATAGAGGGGGGGGGGGGGGGGAATATTTGCATGGGAATGAGTAAGAAATTAAAGGTTTGTTTCGAAGGAAAATGTTTTTCACTAAAAAAAAATTCTTACTTATTTTTCGGTGTTCCTCAAGCTAGCAAAAAATATTATTTCAAAAACATTTATATATGATTTAGGCATACACTATGAAAGTGGGATTGCATATAGGTGGTGGGCGCAGAGTGGGGCCGATGGGATGAGGTGGAGTGTTAAAAGGTGCTAAGGAGATAATCAGTATGAAATGTCAATTATGAAGCTTGTTTTCTCTACTTCTATCAGAAAAGCAAATTTTCGGTAGAAAATAGTTTGATCCAATTAAATATGAAAAAATTGAATACTTTTGAAAGTAACAAACACATCCTAAATCTTGGATATTGCAGTACAAGATTCAGAAAATCTTGAAAAGTTTTATATGGGTGAAGAAAATTCTATGAAAGATACGAAAGGACAAAAGATTTGTACTCATTGCTCTTTTTTTTTTGCTTTTATGTTCAAAACGTCATAACTTTCTCATGGGATTAGATTAGATATCAAATTACTTCACCACTTTCATGTGTTGCTATATTGTCATTTCATGATCAACCAAGATTCCCTACTGGAAATATATCTCCTCTTTCTTGTTGGCTTTGTGTGTGCTCGTAGGCATGATCTCTAAAGGTAAAAGTGTATTAATTGGTTTTTTTTTCCATTAATACAAAATATATATAGATGTACAATATAGAATCCTTATACAATAGGGATTCTAATTCTACCATAATTACATAACATTAAATATGATAAATTTATACAATTATACACGGCTAAGACACTCCCGCAGTCTGAGCGGGAGGAGGTCGGAAGCTAAGACTGGATCTGAATCGAAGAATAACTGTCTGAGAAGCCCTTTGGTGAAGATATCTGCGTACTGGTATGAAGAAGGCACATGCAATACTCTGACCTGGCCGAGAGCAACCTTCTCACGAACAAAATGTATATTCATCTCAATGTGTTTGGTTCGCTGATGTTGAACCGGATTGTGAGAGAGATATGACAGATATGTTATCACAATAGACTATAGACGTCTTACGCAAGGGACACTAGAGTTTCAAAAGGAGATTTCAGAGCCAACAGATCTCGGCGTCAACATTGACAGCTCCTTTGTACTCTGCTTCGGCACTCGAACGGGATAGTGTGGCTTGCCGCTTGGCAGACCAAAAAAATGAGATTATCCTCTATGAATACACAATAGCCGGAGGTGGAACGTCGTGTGTCCGGACACTCCGCCCAGTCTGCATCCATATATGATAGTAACCTGGTCGGTGCAGAGGGGTATAGATGCAACCCATAATCAAGCGTGCCCTTAATATATCAGATGATACGCTTACGAGCAGTGAAGTGAGACTCCCTAGGGGCATGCATAAACAAACATACCTGCTGAACAACATAAGCAATATCAGGCATGGTGAAGGTAAGATACTGCAGGGCACCTGCAAGACTCCTATAAAAAGTAGAATCGGAGACTGGATCACCATCAGTAGCACTGAACTTTGATTTAGAGTCTCCCAGAGTAATTGTATAAATTTATACAATTATACACGTCTAATACTAAATAGTAGCGAAATCATGAGAAGATTCGTTAAAAGTGTCCAAAGTTTAATATACATATATAAAAATATTTTTTAATATATATATATTTAGTATTTATATGCAATCAAACCTCTTTATGTTGTTTGTTTGAAATTTTTTGGCTGTAACTGAAATGTTGTTATAGAAAACTTATAATATTATATAATATGAAAAATCATTTTCACAGAACACAAGTGATTAGATAGTCACATGATTATTAAAAGTATTTCGATCTATCCAAAGTTTAAATTTTTAAATTAGATAGTCACATGATTCATTATGAATTATTTGTTAGTAAAAAATAGGCAGCGATCAAACACAAGTGAGATAGTATAAATATTAATCTGAAACGGATATAAATGAAGCATTGTGGATAGCGAAACTTAATTATATAATTGATTCTAATTTACTTGAGAGTGAGACGGGTTAAGGTATAATTATAAGTTTGTTGAATATATGGGTCTGGAGTTTACTTGTCTTTGTTATTAATTAAGGAAACGATATGGTCATAATTATGTATGCACATATGAAAAGTAATTTCTAAAAGGGCCTTTCTAAAACTGTCCATTCAATATCTTATGCAATCTTCAAGAATATTTGATTTAATTGGATAAGCAAATTAAATATGCATTTTACATTTGAAAAAAATGAATCTACATAAGAAGACGGATTCAGAATTTGAAGCTTATAAATTTGTACAACAATTTCAAATTAACATCCGATAATAATTGAATTACCGTTAAATACTTATGCATATTTAATGAATATTTTAATTCATATATAAAGTCTGAGCATAAGCTATTAGATTCTCGTAAACCCGCGACCTGATGAATCCGCCACCTGTATTCAGATTAACAATTTCACACTGAGAAGAAAAATGTACTGGAAAGTCGAAGGAAACATCAATATGATTTTTCTTTCTTCTTGATTCTAAAATCTTATTTGTAGGTATTTGAGGTAACATATGAACCTAAAAAGTCAATTCCATGCAAGTATAATTACCACGAATCTTCTTGTCAGTTTCAATATAGATTTCATCACTTTCAACTGATCGTATCTTTTACTTTCCTTCTGAATTTCAATGTTCATGTTCATGCATGTTCTAGATTTTTTTCTCCTTCTGAATTTCAATTTTCATGTTCATGCATGTTCTAGATTTTTTTCACACTATTACATATAACAAGGTGAGGGAGAGAGGGCCCGTGATTTAGATCACGTGAGGTGCATTAAGGAAGAGGACGATAAAGTACTGGTAGAGGATGCACATATTAGACGGAGGTGACAATCTTACTTTCATAAACTCTTGAATGAAAAAGGAGATAGAGACATTGTGCTCGGAGATCTGGAGCAGCAATCTGGTAGGTATCGGGATTTTGGGTTTTATTGAAGCATTAAGGTTGAAGAGGTTAAGGGTGTTGTTCGCAGGATGCGCAGGGGACGAGCGACTGGGCTTG
The DNA here is from genome assembly GCA_029844215.1 of Przewalskia tangutica. Taxonomy (NCBI): domain Eukaryota; kingdom Viridiplantae; phylum Streptophyta; class Magnoliopsida; order Solanales; family Solanaceae; genus Przewalskia; species Przewalskia tangutica. Next base: position 2,814,504 of record CM056720.1, read on the forward strand.
ATGAAATCCCAGTTGAATTTTGGAAGAGCGCAGGTAGGGCAAGTTTGGAGTGACTGACTGAGTTGTTTAACGTCATTTTTAAGACGACGAGAATGCCCGAAGAATGGAAGTGGAGCACAATGATTCATTTGTACAAGAACAAATGTGATATCTAGAGTTGCAATAACTATAGGGGTATCAAGCTGCTAAGCCACACTATGAAAGTGTGGAAAGGGTCGTGGAGATGAGGGTGAGAAGATGAGTGTCTATTTCCGAGAACCAGTTTGGATTCATGCCGGGGCGTTCGACTACAAAAGCCATTCATCTTATTAAGAGATGGTGGAGCATTATAGGAAGAGAGACTTACATATGGTTTTCATCGACCTCGAGAAGGCATACAAAAAAGTCCCTAGGGAGGTTCTTTGGAGATGTTTGGATGTTAGATGTGTACCTATGACATACACTAGGACGATTAAGGATATGTATTGTTACACCCCGTAAGTACAGGACATGTATAAGAGAATGTACGTAAGGAATCAAGACTTGAAAATTGGTACGAAAGGAAGAATTGTTTTTCCGACAGAAAATCTTCGGGACGTCGGAAAGGAAAAATGTTCGTTGTTGAGAATTGGATTCTCAAAATGCATTATTTGAAGAGTATGGAACCTATTAACATTATGGAAATTTATTTTTACGGATTTGGTCACGTGGGGCCCACCCGAGGAATTTTACGTTTTGTGGGGCCCACGAGGGTTACGGAATTTTATGGACGAATGGGAGGGCGACACGTGGCACCCCTCCCACATGGCTTGGTCGATTTATGCAAAGGGCAAAAGGGTCATTTGACAATTGTGTAGATGAGAAAGTCTTGCTAAGTTAGAGCTTGGGATTGTTGACCAAGTGATCGGTGTATTTTATATACACTTTTTGAGTCTTTTTTAATTAGTATTTTACTCATTTTATTTATGTTTAGTATAGTATTAGGGTCGTTTTCCTTTCTTTTGTGTCACAGCGGTCAAAAATGGAGAAATGGCGGAAAGGAGATGAAATGAGCATAAATGAGATGGAATTGCACACTAAAAGGGCCAAGAGATGAAGTCTAAGAAGTTCCGGGAATTATAGAGAAAATCAGACGAAGTCCGGACGAGAAAAGACGACGAAACGGAAATTCGCCAGAAAAATGTCACAGCGCCGCCGCAGCAGAAAGCCATGCGCCCAAATCTTGAAAGTCCCGAGAGTTGTTGAATTTGGGCCGCTGCCAGGTCTAGGCCGCCGACGCGGATTTATAAGTCTGAGCCGAATTTGACATATTTTCGAATCCTAAAGGGATTATTTTTCCTTTCTAAAGGGATAACTTTTCCTTCCTAAAGGATAACTTTTCCTACCCTAAAACCCTTACCTAAAAGGATTCTAATAACTTTTCCTACCTAATAACTTTTCCTACCTTAAAACCTTTACCAAAAAGGATTCTACCTAAACTTTTCCTTTTCCTACAAATTCTTAACCCTTCACCTAAAGGATTCTTTGGCTATAAATACTCTACACCATTAGAAGAATTCTTCATTCTCCAACCAATTCTCCATTCCACCATTCACCATTCTACATCCATCCACCCACCAATCCATCTTGTAAATATTCCACAACACAACCTTGGATGCTTGGCGAGTCTCGTTCTTAGTTTAGTTAAGTTTCTTTTCTTTTCTTTTCTTTATTTCGGTTTGATATTGAATTAGTTCTTAGCGTGACAATGGCTGGGAACTAATTCTCTTATAGGCTTTTTCTATGTTGAATTTCTTGAACCTTATGTTATAAATTAATGCGCTTATGGTTATTTTTCTTATTGTGAGATCTATCCAATAATTGCAATGAACTCTTGGTAATTAATTGACAACTAATTATCACTATATGATTTCTAATCGATTACGAAAGGGGATTGTGAATATCTTTGTAAGTTGGGTGACGGCCTTGAATTGGGGATGAAAATACCTCAATTAGATTTGTAAGCGTTGATGAGAGGCTTAACAACCCTAATTTTGCGCATTGCGCGACGGTCAACTAGGTTTTTGTTCTTAATCCTCCTATAGCGTTACCCTTATCAAAGTTAGGTAAGGAACAATCAAGGGTTGAGTGTTTATATAACCTAACGGGAGTATAAAACGATTTCAGAAACCCGCTTTCTCCAAAAGAAGAATACCATAAGTTAATGCATTAGTAAGTAGCATGAGAGTAAGGATACATGTAAGCCCTATTCTCATCACATCTGAAGTAATTCTTGATAGCTTTTATTATTCTTAGTTATAAATAACAAATCCAAATATTAATTAGCCAAATAGATACTAGAAAATAGATAACTGGTACTTGAACCCTAATCCTAGAGGACGATATTCGGTCTTATCTAAGACTATACTACTTGATACGATAACGTGCACTTGCGTTTAAAAGTGTGTGCATCTAATCGCGCATCAAGTTTTTGGCGCCGTTGCCGGGGATTAGGCAATAGTTCAATATCAAATTATCTATTTTCAATTTCTAATTTGGTTTTAATTTTTTTATTTTTACGTTTTTCGTTATTAAAAATAAAAAAAAAAAAAAAAAAAAAAAATATATAAAATATATTAAATATATAAAAAAAAAAATAATAATAAAAAATAAAAAATCGAGTGTCGTGATTCGTTGTTGGTTTTGATTCATCTCGTGATCCTCAAGACATGGATTTATACTCAATATGATCGAGAGCCAACCATGTAGAGAACAGAGGAGGAATTACGAGAAACCCTACTTAGTCTCACGAGGCGCCAAGCTCGCCATGGACGAAATGAGGTCGGGCATAAAGAGGTTGGAAACGCAAATAGCGTAACTCGCGATCATATTCAACAAATAACAACAAATTGAGGAGCTGAATCACACCCAACTATTGAGGAATCAAGCGAGATAGTTGGTGTAGAAGGAAAAGATTGCAGAGATCCAATTATTCACCTTCGATTCCTTGGAAAATCTTTTCTTATACCTATTGCGAAGAAACACCACCAATACAAAGTTGACTCCCAAACAGAAGTCAATACCATCAAGGCACCCCAGAGTTTAAAGATGTAGGGAATCTCACCGATCCCTACATTAGAGATCCTAAAAACAAGCATGCCTTGAGCACTGGGGATAATCGTATATTTGAGGCCCTTGTTTGAAGCAATTGTTGTAGTTGAAGTGAGACCTACACAATAACTCTGGATTGCAAGCAGTTCGCGAAGGATCCAATGGGCACTCGTAAAGGTTAAAGGCGTCCGCTAAAAGACGTTAAAGACGCTTTGTTGAGGCAACCCAATGTTTTTAATTATGTTATTTCCATTCATGTCTTTATTTTATTTTATTTTGTCTGGAACAGTCTCACGGTCTTGGGTTCTTGTTTTGTGTTGTTGGATGACAGGTGGACTGAAAGCTGAAACCGAGGAAAAAGGAGCAACAACGCTGGAAAAAAAAAGGAAAAGTAGTACGGCTGATCGAACATACGCCAGAATCTCGTAAGAGCCACAAGATTAGCATGCCATGGCTGAATCTCGCGCGCCGAACTTCGTGAGAGCAATATTTCCGTGCCAATTCCAGAATTTTTCCTCCTAGACCTCCATTATGACCACTGTGTTTTGTCAGTAAGTTGTCCATATTTTTTTTTTTTTTTGAGTATTGCACACATTGGGGACAATGTGTGATTTAAGTTTGGGGGTGTTTTATTTGTGTCTTGTTATGTTTCAGTTAAGTCTTTTTATTTGTTTTGTGTTTATTTTTGAGTCACAAATTTTTTTTCTTTTTTCTTTTCTTTTTTTGAGTCATAATTGCCTGTCAAAAATCATGTATGCTGTAGTTGCTAGAAACACCTAGTGAAGTAAGGTGGAATAATGTAACGGAATTGAAGCAACTATCTAAAACACCTAAGTTAGATATGCCAAAAACTCACAGAATCTGTCTATTTGGAGTTTCTTGCTTGAGTTATGCATGCTAAATGATAAATACTTATGTGTTATGAGTGCTTGCTATTTGAGGCGAAATAATTAGGATATCGTGTTAGAGAGATGACTCAGGCATTTCTTTGATAGCCAATTCTTACCATTCTTTTCTATCCCGTACTTTAAAAATATATCCCTAGTCAGCCCCATTGAGCCAAAAATTGAAACTTTTTCTTTGACACCCCATATTCCCACAAATTGTGCCATAAGTAAAAATATGAAAAAGTGGAATACATTGTGTATTGAAAAAGGAAGACAAAAGGAGTGAATAAGCGTGCACCCCAATAAAAGTAAAATAAAATAGGCAAAAGCCTAAGTTTGGGGTGCTTATTATGATTATACATTTCACTCTCCCAAAACAAAAGAGGAAAGATAGAATCGAATGAAGGAAAGAACCAAAAGACAAAGGGAAAAATTGAAAAGCTAAAGAGCTTATGGTACACAAAAATGAGCCTAAATGCCTATTTTTACCTACCCCTACCTAAAGCCTACATTACAACCCTTAAAGTCCTGAAGATCTCTTTTATGCATATCCAGAATTAGTGGAGAATAGCAAGTAAGCATGCCATAAGAATTCTTGAATTTATATGCATGATTTAGTATATTGACTTCCATTAAGCATGATGAATATGAGTTTGCGAAATATCTAGCCATCGTCGAAATTTCATGCTACATGTTCCTGCATACTATTCTCGCTAACCTTCATGTTTTTCTAGATAACACTAATACAAAGAAAAATGATCAATGGCAATGAGTCTTTTATTTTTCGTTCTTTGAGTCTTTTATTTTCTTTCTTTCTATCTTTGCTCGAGGCGAGCAAAGGTTAAGTTTGGGGTATTTGATCTGTATTTTATATACACTTTTGAGTCTTTTTAATTAGTATTTTACTCATTTTATTTATGTTTAGTATAGTATTAGGGTCGTTTTCCTTTCTTTTGTGTCACAATGTCAAAAATGGAGAAATGGCGAAAGGAGATGAAATGAGCATAAATGAGATGGAATTGCACACTAAAAGGGCCAAGATGAAGTCTAAGAAGTTCCGAATTATAGAGAAAATCGACAAGTCCGGACGAAAAAGACGAAACGGAATTCGCCGAAAAATGTCACATGCGCCATGCCACGCAGCGTAGCCGCGCCCAAAGTGCTGAAAGTCCCGAGAGTTGCTGAATTTCATACGCTGCCATCATGGCAAGCCGACGCGGATTTATGAAGTCCGAGCCGAATTTGACATATTTTCGTAATCCTAAAGGATTATTTTTCCTTTCTAAAGGATAACTTTTCCTTCCTAAAGGGATAACTTTTCCTACCCTAAAACCCTTACCTAAAAGGATTCTAATAACTTTTCCTACCTAATAACTTTTCCTACCTTAAAACCTTTACCAAAAAGGATTCTACCTAAACTTTTCCTTTTCCTACAAATTCTTAACCCTTCACCTAAAGGATTCTTTCGCTATAAATCCTCTACACCATTAGAAGAATTCTTCATTCTCCAACCAATTCTCCATTCCACCATTCACCATTCTACATCCATCCACCCACCAATCCATCTTGTAAATATTCCACAACACAACCTCGACGCTTGGCTTGGAGTCTCGTTCTTAGTTTAGTTAAGTTTCTTTTCTTTTCTTTTCTTTATTTCGCTTGATATTGAATTAGTTCTTAGCGTGACAATGGCTAGAACTAATTCTCTTATAGGCTTTTTCTATGTTGAATTTCTTGAACCTTATGTTATAAATTAATGACGCTTATGGTTATTTTTCTTATTGTGAGATCTATCCAATAATCGGGCTGAACTCTTGGTAATTAATTGACAACTAATTATCACTATATGATTTCTAATCGATTCTAAAAGGGGATTGTGAATATCTGTAAGTTGGGTAGACGGTCTTGAATCGGGATGAAAATACCTCAATTAGATTCAGAGCGTTGATGAGAGGCTTAACAACCCTAATTTTGCATTGTGCGTGGCCAACTAGGTTTTTGTTCTTAATCCTCCTATAGCGTTACTTTATCAAGAAAGTTAGGTAAGGAACAATACTGGGGTTGAGTGTTTATATAACCCTAACGGAGTATAAAACGATTTCAGAACCCGCTTTCTCCAAAAGAAGAATACCATAAGTTAATGCATTAGTAAGTAGCATGTTTGAGAGTAAGGATACATAGAAGCCCTATTCTCATCACATCTGAAGTAATTCTTGATAGCTTTTATTATTCTTAGTTATAAATAACAAATCCAAATATTAATTAGCCAAATAGATACTAGAAAATAGATAACTGGTACTTGAACCCTAATCCTAGAGGACGATATTCGGTCTTATCTAAGACTATACTACTTGATACGATAACGTGCACTTGCGTTTAAAAGTGTGTGCATCTAATCGCGCATCACCAAGGTCAACTTGTCCACTTGGGCTTGATCCATGTGATCTTCATCCTAGCCTTCCATTTGGTTTTATACTAGCCTTTGATTTATTTATATATACTACTACTACTACTACTACTACTAGTAGGAAGACTTCCACACTTAGAAAAAAAAATTGAAGAACATTTGTTCTTGTTCTTAGGAGCTCTCGGCCAAAGGGGCTTTTGAGAGAAGAAATTTTTCGTTTGTGGTTCATTAGCCACAAGACTTTAACCCAAGGTTCATGAGTGTATTGTAAGGGTATCTCAATAGAAAGATTTCGGAAAAACGACATTTTCGTATTAGTCGCAAGGCGGAAACTTGAGAAGTTCTTCAACTTTGAAGTTGGAACTTGAAGATGGGTTCTTCATAGGCTCTAAGGAGTGCTTGGAGCGGATTTGGAACATAAATAAAGGAGCTAAGAATTTGCTAAGGAGCGACTTTGAATCTTGGAATTTTTTAAGGGGCTTATAAAGGTATAAATTTTGTCGTTTTAGTAGTTAAGACTTACTTATTGTTGTAGCTTTGGATTTTAGCAAGCATGAAGTATATGTGTTGAAGTTTTATAAGTGTTATGGATTGTTGTAGCCAAAAATCCGAAATGACATATTAGCCATTTGAAGTTGGATTACAAGTTGGTCGTAGTTAGAATAGTCGCATGTTACTTACTTGAAGATTATAGTAGTTATAATCAATTGCGACTTGATATCATGATATGCTAACAACTTAGATTGAAAAGGAAATTGGATAAGAATTGGTATTGTTGTATCCTAGATTGCCGGATTTGGCCTAATAGTTTGTATTAGTTTAACGTCAATTGTGGGGCGGAATTTTACACGTATTGTAAGACGTGTAATCCCCTTTGATTGGTTGTTGTTTTGAGCCTTAAATGTGGCGTGTTGGTTATTGTATTCGGCCTTGAAAAAGGTGGCAAAGTGAGTAGAAACAAAGGAAGTGCTGCCCGATTTTCCGTAGAATTAGAGACCGTATACTTAGTATTATTCTACGTTAGAGACTAGAAGTTGATAGTCTTGTTGTGACCATTATAGGTTGACACTTCTACGTACGGCGTATTCGGCTTAGCTTGTGGATTTAGCCGAAAATGTATGTGAACTATCTCCTCTTCTAGCATGATTCCTTAAGATCAAGAAAGTACGTCCTACTCCTTAAATGATCCATTCCTTGGTTGTATTTGGATTTCCTAAACTAGAATTTGTTCTATGTACTTCCTTGAGTGTACTTTGATGTTTAAATTGTAAGTTGTATAATCCATTTCCTTAGTGAAGTTTGGATTCTTAAAAGTGAAAGTATTTTACTTAATGTACATAGAGTCTTGAAAAGGAAGTGGTTTTCAAACCTTTTGGATAGTGTCTTAGTTCCAAAACCTAAAGATCGTTATAATGACTTTAGGGGAGTCAAAGGAGTGATTTACCTAATTGTTTTAAAAGAGGAGAAATGACATGATTTAAGAGAAGTAACTTGTTTAAAAGGTGTGAGTTACTTGAGGTTTAAAAGTAGAAGAAACTTGTTTTCTAAATATTAAGAGACTTGAAGTATTTTGGAAAGTTAAGAACTTGATTTATAAGTATGTGATACTTGGTTTTAAGTATAAGTCTCTTAGTTATAAAAAGGAATGAATATGTCTAAACCCATAAAGGGTTATAACGACTTTATGGGAAGTTGGTTATAACGGCTTTATGGAAGGTTAAGAAAGTTGTCTATTTTGATTTTTGGGCATAAGTTGCCTAGATTGTGAAAATTTGAAGTTACTTGATTTCAAGCTGTGAAATGAGTTTTCTAAAAGTGTAGTAACTTACTTTGAAAAATAGACACACCTTGATACTACGGGTGTTAGTATCTTGGGATTTTACATAAAAAAGGAGTCTTTTGAAAAGAATGTACGTACGTAGTACTTTGGCTTGTTAAATGAGAATTATTCTATTTGTGCCTTGATAAGTACTTTGGCTTGTTAATTGAGAATTATTCCATTTGTGCCTTGATAAGTACTTTGGCTTGTTAATTGAGAATTATTCTATTTGTGCCTTGATAAGTACTTTGGCTTGTTAAATGAGAATTATTCTATTTGTGCCTTGATAAGTATTTTGGCTTGTTAATTGAGAATTATTCCATTTGTGCCTTGATAAGTACTTTGGCTTGTTAAATGAGAATTATTCTATTTGTGCCTTGATAAGTACTTTGGCTTGTTAAATGAGAATTATTCTATTTGTGCCTTGATAAGTACTTTGGCTTGTTAATTGAGAAATTTTCCATGTGTGCCTTGATAAGTACTTTGGCTTGATTAATTGAGAATTGCCTATGTGTGTTGGTGATAGCCTTTGAGTGCAAGTATTATGTTTTATTGCGTTGCCGCGACTCTACGAAGCGGTCTACTCTTTGTAAGTTACTCGACGCACTGATGATGTGGGATTCCACGTATGCTTCCGCTATTTGTAGTACTTGGGTTAAATTCCGGATTTTTATAAAAGACACAGTGCTTATGTGTTGTTTGACGGCCGGTCGAGATAGGGTAAGAGTATAAGTTAGGGGTAAACCCCCAAGACGCTATACCACCTTCTCCAGGGTAAGAGTATAAGTGAGGGGTAAACCCCCAAGACATTATACCCCCTGCTTGTTTTGTTTGATGGTCGGTCGAGATAGGGTAAGAGTATAAGTGAGGGGTAAACCCCCAAGACGCTATACCACCTTCTCCAGGGTAAGAGTATAAGTGAGGGGTAAACCCCCAAGACATTATACCCCCTGCTTGTTTTGTTTGATGGTCGATCGAGATAGGGTAAGAGTATAAGTGAGGGGTAAACCCCAAGACGCTATACCACCTTCTCTGGTAAGAGTATAAATGGAGGTAAACCCCAAGACATTATACCCCATTCTTTACCACCGCCGCCTTCCTACTTGCCCGCATGCTTTTTAGACACAAAGTGGGACTTGGTGTTCATGTATGCCTATTGGCGTTATATTATATCATGGATCGCCAGCGGTGAGGAAGGATTCCACGGCATGATTGATATTACGGGCGTGAGACCCATGGTTATATTTTAGAAATGACTTGAGGTACGCGCCCCTCGACTTATGATCGCTTATGTGTTGTGTCTTGTAGGTGGCTATCATACATGTCTCTCTGCTTTGCTTAGATCGTTATGATTTCATTACGCATTTCATCGTTTCACATACTTGGTACATTCTTCGACATCGACTCCTTCGGCCGCGTTAAATGTCGCAGTTTAGGTACGCAGCTTTGGTGATCGGCAGTGTAGGACCGCCGTAGTTTTGGATAGCTCCTTCGCTCGGAGTTTATCTTTTTGGTATAAGTTCTTTCAGTACATGCTTTTGTACAGTTATGGGTACGGCGGGGCCTTGTCCCGTCATAGTTCAGTATAACTCTTAGAGGTCTGTATTCATATGTGGGATTGGACTCATGTACAGTGTAGTGTCTTTTTTATGTATATTATATGGCAACCTTGTCGACTTTGCCCTTGCACGTACGTTGGTTAAAAAAAAAAAAAGAGGTGTTATTTAATTTCCGCAGTTTACTTAGTTGTTAAGGTAGAAGGGTGCCCAGGTAGGGCACCAGTCACGGGCCCGGGGTTCGGGGCGTGACATGTATGATGGAGCCAAGACCAGGACAATGATAGTAGGAGGAGACTCGGAGCACTTTCCAGTGATGATGGGCTGCATCAGTGATCAACTCTTAGCCCATTTTTATTTGCCTTTGTGATGGATGGACTGACGCGTCAAATCCAAGGGATGTACCATGGTGTATGTTATTCGCAGACGACATAGTCTTGATTGATGAGACTCGCAGCGGGGTGAATGCTAAGCTGGAGGTTTGGAGACATACTCTAGAGTCTAAAGGGTTCATGTTGAGTAGGACCAAGACAAAATACTTGGAGTGCAAGTTCAGTAACAGAAGCGACCTTGAGACAACCGTGAAGGTGAGGTTTGGTACTCAGGTCATTCCAAAGAAATGAAGCTTCAAGTACCTCGGGTCTATTATTTAATGGGATGGAGAGATTGATGACAATTCACACATCGTATTGGGGCAGAGTGGATGAAATAGAGGCTCACATCTGGAGTCTTATGCGACAAAAATGTGCCACCAAAATTTAAAGGCAAGATAGGACGGTGGTTAGACCGACTATGTTGTATGGGTCGGAGTGTTGGCCAGTAAAGACTTCACACATCCAAAAGATGAAAGTTGCGGAGATTAGGATATTGAGATGGATGTGTGGGCATATAAGGAGGGATATGATTATAAATGATGATATCCGGAACAGAGTGGGAGTGGCATCAGTGGAGAGACACAAATGACCCAGTGCAGAGGTGTGAGAGGTTGGCTATGGATGGTTTCAGGAGAGGTAGATGTAGACCGAAGAAATATTGGGGGAGATGTGATTAGATGGGATATGACGCAAGTGTAACTTACTCAGGACATGACCTTAGATAGGGGGTTGTGGAGACACGGATTAGGGTACAAGGGTAGTAGGTAGTCGAGCGTAGTCCTACTTACACTTGCAAAACTGGTAGTTGTAGTATTTATATTGTAGGTCCGCTTAGCCTATCATACTAATAGACGCAATATTGCTTTATAGTCCCATGTAGCTTGATTTCGTCTGCTATGTATTCTTTAGTGTACTTTGTTTATCTTATTTACCTGCGTTAGTTACTGCTTCTTTTTTCATAATGCGCTATCATGACTTATTCACTTTTGATATCAGCATTTTCATACTGCTTTAAATTTTTTGGGGTCTGACCGTTTCTCTTACTTTGCTTGTGCTTATGCTTTGTCTTGAGCCGATGGTCTCTCAGAAACAGTCGCTCTACCTACCAAGGTAGAGGTATGCGTACTCTCTACCCTCCCCAGACCCACGTGGTGAGATTTCACTGAATATGTTGTTATTGTATTATATATAACAAATTCAAAGTAACACCAAGTCTAGTTTTGTACAATTACTTAAAGTAACTTGGACAAAAAAAGAAGTGATTTGAATAAAAAGAAACGAAGTAAATAGCGTTGGATATTGTATCTTTTGCTATCACGATTTTTTAAGAATAATAACTTGTTGTAGTTGCAGGAGGAATTTCATATTTGATTTACTAGAGTATTTAATTTTTAATCATAGTACATATCTAGTAAGGCGTAAGGATTTATTCTGAATTTTCTACTTTATTTAAATTCTATTATAATTATGTTTTACTAAAAGAGATTTCTTGGTGTAAAAGATTTTTTTTGGTAGAAAACGACTCTACCATATTTATTTCTTGTAGAAGAAGTTTTTGACTTTTATAAATAGAAGATCTTTTATTTTCAGACAGAACACAATAACATCCACAATGTAATCGTTTAGAGAGTTCATTTAGGGGAATATTATTCTCTCATAGTTTATGCTTTCTTTTATATTTATTTTTCATATGTAGGTCAGTTGACCAAATCATATCAAAGTATTATGCGTCTTTAGTATACCTTTCTTTGTCGTTTGATTTATCGTCGTTCAAAATTTGCAATTATTAACTTATGCATAACACCCTAATTATTTCGAACCCAAATGTAAAAAGAGTCTACTACTTTATTTTTGTGGCTATTTGTAGCCCGGTAAATAAAATATATCGTAGGGACAAATTTTTCAACCTTGTCCATCTTTTTAAAAAATCATAACAATTAGCTAGACTGGAAATTTAATGTCATGTTCAAGATCCCATTAATTCAATCTCCACACAGTAGATTGAGAGGCTGATCCAACATTTCTAACATCGAATTCAATATTTTTGAAATGTCGTATAAATTTATATATAAAAAATTAGTAAAATTGCAACAAATTAATAATAAATTTGAACCCTAATTTTAAAAATACAATGATTTTAATGCTAATAAATTTAAAAGTTGAACTACAAAATATAATAATGGATCTGTCTCTGAGTAGATCGAGACCAATAATTCTATTTGTAGTTCGCTTGTTGTTTCCCTTGCTTTATATTAGTTTCATACGTAATATATATGTAGTAATTGCCCATGGTACATAAATAGTTGGCGATGTCGTTCACACTTACACTGTCTCTGTCACACTCGTGAATTGGTCTATGGAAAATTCGGTGTGAGTTAAGACACGAATTGAGACGTAAATGAATCACGTTGACAAAATAATTCATCTATGCGAGTCAAGGCAAGATACGAATGAACATGGTGTTCAACAAAGCTAAGGGGTTAGGTTCGGATATAGGAAGACATTGAGGAATATTTCAAAAGGGTACAACACATATAAAAGATCAACAACATTCGGCTAAGGATGTATATTGGTGATGGGTGTCCGAAGAGGTGTTACACGTGTTCAATGGGCATGTGAAAGTCACGGGATATCCAGATATGTACGGAGCACATGACAAGGTATTAATATTCACATTAATGCATCTCATAAGTGTCATAATCCGACCCGACGGGCCGTGAACATGGCGCCCTAATTGGACGCTCTTATACTGACCTATCAAAACTGACACCAAGGCAATATGGAAAACTGTACCATACGATATATAACAAAATAGGCAAGCCGACAAGGCTGCCTTTACACACGATTGAACATGTCTCCTGGGGAGTCACAATTAGCCAACACAATAAAATAGGCAAGCCGACAAGGCTGCCACCACATAGCATCACCTGTTTATGGAAACATCCCAAAAACAGAGTACAACAACACAAATGATCAAAATAGGTTTACAATCCACATACGTACAACCCACAACTGTCTACAGACCTCTAAGAATACGATAACGAAATATGACGGGATAGGGCCCCGTCGTGCCCCTAAATATACATGAGTAAAAAATAAGGTTCTGTACCAAAACGACTAAGCTCCGAAACAATGAAGCTTTCCAACTAGCTGAGTAGAAGTCCTAGGCTTGAGGATCACCAAACTGAGAACTCAGACTGCGGGCATTTAACGCATTTCGAGAAAAGGGTCGATTTAAATAATATACTGAGTATGTAAAACATGAAGTACTGTAAAGAAGATCATAACTGGCCAAGAGGTAACAGGGGACAAGTATAATAATCAAATACCAAATCCAACTGTGCCATATAAAAGTGACAGTCAACTGTGTCTTATAAAAATGAGAGTCATATCAAAATTATGGATGCCTATCCGTATAATCATACATATACATATATAATATCATGGGTACTTGTCCCGCATCATGAATACATGTCCATGGAATCATCATATACTATCATGGGTATCTGTACCCGCATCATGGATGCATGTCCATGGAATCATCATATATATAAACATTGTCGGCCCTCTAGTGAGGGACTCGGTGAACAAATGCAAGGATATGCGCACAAACATTGCCGATCCGGGACTCGGTGAGGTGGAATAATAACACTTTGCATGAATAACTATCATGAGCAATCATATGTGATTTAAACCATCATTTGACTCTCAATGAAAGCATTAAAAAGCACTATCATGTCATGTATCATTTAAAATCATCATTTAGAAAATCAAGGCACTATATATCATGTATCATTTTAAATCATCATTAAAAATTATGATTCGTTAGAACTATGTACGTCCTCCGTACACTCATTTATAAAAATCATGCCAAAAAGAAAGAAGGAAGAGTTTCACATACCTTGTCGTCTAAATCAACTCGATAACTAATATTCGCCTCGATTAGCACCTTGACCTATAATAATAACAACATGCATGTCAACTCTATGATTTCTAACGTAAGTTATATTGAATGATGACTTCCTATTCTATAAAATTCGGGCAACACTTTCCCTATTTATGTGCACATCCACAACTTCCAAAAAAAGCCAACAATACCAAATACTCCATATACACCCTCATAATACATTCCTTTTCTTTTTGTTCATGGAAGACAACAACTACAACAACCAAGGGGATTTATACACTTATTTTCCATGTTAATGCATCCTCTTAATCCATATCAAAACAGCCCCCAAAACAGTCCATATACCAACAATAATAAGAATATAAAGTAACACCTCCCTACACTTTAATTTCTTTAAGACATGTACTAGTAATTACCACAATGTATATACATGTTCATAACTTAATTTCCAGCATTATAATCTTAACAAAACAACCCCTAATACATCACACCAATGTCCTAATTCCATAACTCTTCTCTTAATTCTTAAAATCCAATTTCATATTTTAATACTTCCATATAACTAATTACCACTTGAATATCAACGTTTCTTTTCAATTTCAACATGTAATTAGTGACGATAATAGCAATAACACAATCGAATTCAATATATACAAAAACAGTCTCCAAAATCGGCTATAGCACCCACAACATCACATGCATTGTCTTAATTCCAAAAGTTCTCTTAACACAAGTTCATTCCTTAATTACAACAACATGCAACTCCAATTATATCATAAGAAGAAGAATTTTACCTTAATTTCAAGCCAAAACAATCCCTACAATGTCGGTCCAAAGCTCAAGTGTTCTTCACCATTTTTATCATTTCTTCAACTCCATAATGACATGCATGTATTCTACAAGTTTAATCCATCATCCCTTACACGTTTTTCTTCCAAAAATTCGTCCAAAAATTGGAAATTTTCTGGCCTTAACTGCGGCCAACAGTGGCGTTTTTGCCACTGTTTTGGATGCTAGATTTTGCTTATAATTCGTGGACGAACTTAAGCTAGGAAGAAGAAATAAAAGCTTAAATTTGGCTATGGAGAAGGGAGGTTTTCGGCCAAGGGAGGGAGAGAAAGGAGAGGGTGAGTTTTGAAATGAAATCTTGAAATTAGAGGGAGGTGAAAGGTTTAAGGGTATCTTGTATTAGTGCTGAAAATTAAATTGCACATTGGTCCCAAATTGTCTTCTTAATTTAATCCCTCAAGTACTAATTAAAGCTTAGATCCCACTTCTTTTAAATCTTAAAAATCTCATAAGACCTCGTATCCTCGTCGTCGTAACTTATATAATATGTTACTAACTCATAACGGGAATATACAACTATCATAATAAGTTTCCAACGTCACGCTCGTTGTAACAAAAAAATTTCCTGAATCACATCCTTTTGTATACTAATTTCCGTATTAACATATGTAAGTATATTTTATACCCAATATTCGAACCTTACTTCTTTAATGACGTTCTTAATTATCGCCTTAAACTTACGAGGTGTAACATCCTTCCCCCCTTAGAAACATTCGTCCTCGAATGTTCATAATAGGTCTCATGCTATAAGAATTTCGGCAGAGTCTCCTTTATAACTATATCAATCCACCAATATTCAGCAACCCAACAGATGCCTCACAGGGCCACAATATAACACACACATGCAATTCATCAATTACTATAATCAAATAAAAAGTTAAATTAAATTACTTGCAGGCATCGGGAGCAAGTGGGGATACTTATGCTTCATACCATCTTCTCCTTCCCAAGTCATCTCCTCCATATTATTATTTCTCCACAATACCTTAACGGAAGCCACATCATTCGTTCGTAATCTCCTGACTTGGCGATCAAGTATGGCTATGGTGCTTTCCTCATAAGACAACTCCTCTATCATCTGGACATCCTCCACTGGGAAGACTCTGGAAGGATTACCAATACACTTACGCATCATCGACACATGAAAGACTGGGTGTACCGCTTTCAAATCAGATGGTAGATCCAACTCATAGGCAACCTTGCCTATCATACGAATAATCTGGTAAGGGTCAATATATCTCGGGCTAAGCTTCCCTTTCCTACCAAACCTCATCACACCCTTCATGGGTGATACCTTCAAGAATACCCAATCACCAACCTGGAACTCTAAGTGTCGACGTCGATTATCAGTATATGACTTCTGTCGACTCTAGGCTGCTAATAATCTCTCACGAATGAGCTTTACCTTATCAACAGCTTGCTGAACCATTTCTGGGCCGATCAACTTAGTCTCGCCTACGTCAAACCAATCAATAGGCGACCTGCACTTTCTCTCATATAAGGCCTCGTACGGGGCCATCTAGATACTAGAATGGTAGCTGTTGTTATAAGCAAATTCAATGAGTGGTAAATGATCATCCCAGCTACCTCTGAAGTCAATAATACAGGCTCTCAACATATCCTCTAGTTTCTGAATAGTACGTTCTGCCTGCCCATCAGTCTGAGGATGAAATGCTGTGCTGAGACTCACCTGTGTCCCCAATCCCTTCTGGAACGATCTCCAAAAGTTAGAAGTAAACTGAGTTCTTCGGTCCGATATAATAGATGTAGGAACTCCGTGCAGTCTCACTATCTCCTTGATGTATAGCCTAGCATAGTCCTCAGCTGAGTAAGTAGTCCTGACTGGAAGAAAATGAGTTGATTTCGTCAGCCTATCCACAATAACCCATATGGAGTCACACTTCCGCTGAGTGTGAGGTAAGCCTGTAATGAAGTCCATATTGATCACCTCCCACCTCCAAGTTGGAATCTTTATCTCCTACAATAATCCACCAGGCTTCTGATGCTCGGCCTTAACCTGCTGACAATTCGGGCACTATGCAACAAACTATGTTATGTCTCTTTTCATCTCATCCCACCAATACAAGCATCTAAGGTCATGGTACATCTTCGTTGACCCTGGTTGAATAGAATAACGGGCGTTGTGTGCCTCACCCATAACCTGCTGTCGTAGCCCCGCAACATCCAGTACACATAGCCTACCTTCATACCTTAGCACACCATCAGGTGCAACCTCAAATAGAGTCTTATCCTTTCGGAGAGTTACATCCCTATACCGTGCCAGAATAAGATCATCATACTGATGTCTTTTTACCTCTTCTACGATAGAGGACTCAACAACTTCTCGAATACAAACCCCACTATCTCCCGAATCCGCTAACCGGACTCTAAGACTAGCTAGCCTATGTATCTCATGAACCATCTCTTTTTTGTCTGGTTGCACATCCGCCAAGCTACCCATAGATCTACGGCTAAGAGCATTTGCCACAATATTGGCTTTTCCTGGGTGGTATAGAATATCTACATCATAGTCTTTTAGCAACTCTAGCCACCGTCTCTGTCGTAGGTTCAACTCCTTCTGCTTAAAGATATATTGGAGACTCTTATGATTCGTAAAAATGTCAACGTGAACACCATATAAATAATGTCTCCAGATTTTCAAGGCATGAATCACTGCCGCTAACTCCAAATCATGTGTAGGATAATTCTTCTCATGCTTTCTGAGCTGTCGGGAGGCATAAGCTATAACTCTGTCATGTTGCATCAACACACAACCCAGCCCAATACCTGAAGCATCACAATAAATGACATAACCATACGGTCCCTCAGGAAGAGTCAGAACTGGAGCCGTAGTCAACTTGTCTTTCAACAACTAGAAGATGTGCTCACAAGCATCGGTCCAGTGGAGCTTAGTTGCCTTCTGAGTTAGCCTAGTAAAAGGCGCTGAAATCGAGGAAAACTTCTCCACAAACCTCCTGTAATACCCTGCTAGCCCCGTAAAATCGCGCACTCGCAGTGTCGTAGTCCGCCACGTCTTCACTGCCTCAATATTTTGTGTATCCACTCGAATACCATCAGCTCCAATGATATGCCCCAAGAATGCCACTGAAGTCAACCAGAATTCACACTTAGAAAACTTGACATACAACCGATAGTGCTGGAGTACCCTAAGTACCGTCCTCAAATGGTCTGCATGCTCCTCTTCGGAACGTGAATAAAACAGGATATCATCAATGAATACAATGACAAACATATCCAAGAATGGCTTGAATACCCGGTTCATCAAATCCATAAACACTGCTGGAGCATTGGTCAGCCTAAAAGACATCACTCTGAATTCATAATGCCCGTATCGGGTCCTGAATGCTGTCTTAGGAATATCTGTCTCCCTTACCCGCACCTGATGATAACCTGACCGCAAGTCTATCTTGGAAAAACACTTAACACCCTGCAACTGGTCAAATAAAGCATCAATCCTGGGGAGGGGATACATGTTCTTAATTGTTACCTTATTCATCTGCCTATAATCAATACACATTCACAACGATCCATCTTTCTTTCTCACAAACAATACTGGCGCTCCCAAGGTGATGTACTAGGCCTAATGAAGCCTTTTTCTAACAAGTCTCTCAGCTGCTCCTTCAATTCCTTCAACTCTGCAGGTGTCATTCTATAGGGATGAATATATAGGCTGGGTACCTGGCAGTACATCAATAGTAAACTTTATCTTTCGCTCTCGAGGAAGACCTGGAATATCATCTGGGAATACGTCTGGAAATTCACTAACTACCGAAACTGACTGAAGAGCCAGTACCTCAGCTTCATTATCATGTACCCGAACCAGATGATAAATACAACCATTTCTGACCATCTTCCTTGCCTTGAGGTATGAAATAAACTTACCCCTCGACGATGCTGTATTACCTCTCCATTCTATAACTGGTTCGCTTGGAAACTGAAATTGAACCATCTTCTCTCTACAATCAGCGTTAGTATAACAAGAAACCAACCAATCTATACCCATAATAACATCAAACTCGGTCATGTCTAACTCTATCAAGTTTGCCATGGTATGACGACTATATACCACCACCGAACAATTTTTATACACCCGCTTAGCGATGACGGAATCCCCTACCGGTGTAGCCACCTCAAATGGTTCTATCGACTCAGGTTCTATTCCGATACTACTAGCAACAAATGGGGATATATATGATAAAGTAGAACCTGGATCTATCAATGCATATACGCCCCAGAAAAAGATCGATAATATACCTGTAACCACATCCGGCGACGCCTCCTGATCATGCCTACTAGCCAAGGTATATATGCGGTGCGATGGACCACTAGAACTGGAAAATCCACCACGACCTCTGCCACGGCCTGCTGGCATATGAACACCCTGCCCTGTGGGGCGCATAGCTATGGAAGAAGACGAACCAACAACCGATCCAGTAGGCCGAGCCATACCACCTGCACCCCTTACATAAGGACATTCTCTCCTCACATGGCCTTGACGGCCGCAGAAAAAACAAGCACCAATAGCAAGACGACATTCCCTAGGATGATGCTCGCCACACTGTGAACACCGAAGAAAAAGTGGCCTCGACTGACTAGAACCCCTGTTCATCTGTGAACCTGAAGCTCGGGAGCTCTGACCGGCTCTTGAATACCCTGGACAGTCAAATTTCCTACTTGCAAACTGTAGGGGAGACCTCTGTGTTGGCTGGGATGAATATCTAACCTGCTTTGAGGCTGCCTGCCTCGAGACTCACCAGAATAACCTGCCGACCTAACCCTCTTATGCTGGTCCCTGCTGCCGCCCTCTGTGTCGATCCTCAACCCCCTTCGCATATGCCTGGATCCGAGCAATATCCATACCCGGCTGAAGAGCCACTATCATACTGTTACACCCCGTAATTCCAGGACATGAATAAGAGAATAGACGCGAGAACACAAGACTTGAAAAGGGTACGAAAGGAAGAATTGTTTTTCCGACGGAAAATCTTCCGAACGTCGGAAAGGAAAAACGTTCGTTGTTAAGAGTTAGAATCTCAAAATGCATTAATTGAGTAATATGAAACTTATTATCATTATGGAATTTTATTTTTACGGATTTGGTCACGTGGGGCCCATCCGAGAAATTTTACGTTTTGTGGGGCCCACGAGGGTTACGAATGGGAGGGCGACATGTGGCACCCCCACATGGTCTTGGACGAATTAAGTCAAGGGTAGAATGGTCATTAACCATTATGGATGAACAAGTCTTCCTAGCTTGAGAAAATTGACCAAGTCAACTTGCCACTTGGATAATTATTTAATGCTCTTCATCCTAGCCACACATATGTTGATATCTTGACCCTCTATTGTGTTATATATACACACTAGATGCAAGACAAGCTCTTCAACACTTAGAAAAAAAATCACAACATTCTTGTTCTTGAGATTGCTCTCGGGTTTGCCTAATTTCCCACACAATTTTTTTGTAATTTTGGTCCATTATTCACAAGACTTTAACCTAAGGTCCCTAAGGGTATTGTAAGGGTATCTCAATAGAAAAATCCCAGAAAATGGCGTTTTCGTATTAGTCGCAAGGTGAAAACCTAGTCACTTTTCTAGGTTTGGATTGGAAGATTAAAGGAAAGTTGTTTGTGATCTTCTAAGGGCTTCAAGTGGCGGATTGGAGTGTCATGAAGAGGCTCTAAGTTGATAGGGAGCGACTTCAGATCTTTAAGTGGATTAAGGCTCGTTAAGGTAACAATCTTGTTCTCTTAAGTATTATAAGATTACATATTGTTGTAGCCTTGCATTTTAACTAGCATGAAGTTTATGTATTGAAGATTGTTAAGTGATATGGATTGTAGAAGCCTAATCCGAAATGACATTGTGAGCCATTTGAAATTTAAATACAATTTGGTCGTTAATTAGAATTGTCGCATGTTACCTACTTGAAGAGTGTAGTAGTTATAATCGATTGCGGCTTGATATCATGTTATACTATACAACTTGGATTGAAAAGGAATTGGGTAAGAATTTGTATTGGTGTCCCTCAAATTGCCGAATTGACATAGTATGTTGGATTAGTTTGATATTAATTTGTGGGGCGGAATTTTACACGTCTTGTAGGTGTGTAACCCCCTATTGATAACTACATTGTTGAGCCTTAAATGTGGCGTGTTTGGTTATTGAATTCGGGCCTTGAAAAAAGTGGAAAAGTATGTAGAAACAAAGGAAGTGTTGTCTGATTTTTCGTAGAATTTAGTGACTTTGCACTTGAAATATTCTACGTTTGAAGCTAGAAGTTAATAGACGTATTATGGTCATTATAGGTTGACATACTACATACGGCGTATTGGAATTAGCACGTGGATTGAACCGAAGAGGTATGTGGAACTTTCTTATCTCTTGAGCATGAAAAGTTGTAAATATATAGTACGGTAGACGTACGAGATTTTGACAATCTAGTCCATTTGATATCCTTGGCTTATTTTAAGAATGTCCAAGTTGGTTGAGTCAGGGAATTAACTCACTTGTTTAAAAATATTAAGGATATCTTAGTTTCTAAATGTTAAGGGACTTGAAGTATTTTAAAAGTATATGATACTTGTTTCGTTTTGAAAGTATAAGTCCCTTGGATATAAGGAAGAATGTAATTGTCTAAAGTATAAAGCTAGTATAACGGCTTTATGGGAAGTTGGTTATAATAGCTTTATGGAAAGTTAAAAAGAGTGGTTTACTCTAAGTAATGTAAGTATGATAAATGACTTGAAATAATGAAAGACAAATTTATTTTAAGGCATCAATTGCTTAAGGTTTTAAAAGAGAGAAGTCACTTGATTTAGAAACCTATAAATGTATTTCTAAAAGGTATTGTGACTTGTCTTGAAAAATAGATGTGACTTGATACAACGGTTATTAGTATCTTGGAAGTTTTATATGAAAAAGAGACATTTTAAAAGAGTAGAAGTACGTAGTACTTTGGGTTAAATTCCCGGATTTTATAATGACATGTTAGTGCCTTAAGTAAACTAAAATGAGAGTGTATATGTATAAGGCTAATAAGAAGTTAGGGGAATTTCTTAACTTGCTTATGTTATGTGCTTATGTTATGTATGATAAGCCGGTAGTGCTTATGTTATGTATGATAGCCGGTTGTGCTAGTTTATGTTATTCTTACGGGGTAAAGCCCCGGGTTACTACTAATTCCATGGATTTGCTACCCATGATGCGAGTGCAGCGTTTGTACTCATTGCGGGCCCATCGGGCCTAAGCGGGTGAAATAGTCCTGTGCGGGTGAAATAGTCCTATGCGAGGAATACCTCATGCGGGTCCATACGACCTATGCGTACCTGGTCCTACCGTGTCATATAAAATCAGAGCCAATCAGACTGGTCTCATCAGTATCATCAGATCATCAGATCATCAGACATCAGAACATCAGACGATATACTGTCCGACCTTTAGTAAAGGGCGCAATAAAGTCATGTAAAACTGTAAGTACTGTAAAGGAGATCGTACAGTCCAAATATAAAGCAGAAGGAAAGTATGATAACCAAATTAGCAGTACACTGTGCCTTATTAACAATGAGAGTAATAAGAGTAAACTTCACCGTTTAAAAATAGGAAGCTTATGATCAAATTAGGGCCACCAGCCCGTAGTATCATTATGCAATCCTACTCCTGAGACTATTTCATCCGCATAGGTCGTGTGGACCCGCATAAGGTAATTTTCTCGCATAGGACTATTTCATCCGCATAGGACTATTTCACCCGCATAGGCCCTACGGACCCGCAATGAGCATATACGCAATACTCGCATCGTTGGGAGCAAATCCACGAAATATGTATAATGTCTTGGGGGTTTACCCCGCAATTATACTCATAACACTAGCACTAATTGCTATCATGAACAACATGTGCAAGTTAAGTAATCTTTAACTCTCATTAGACAAAATGAATGCACCATCTTTTTAAACAACCAAGACAATACCATGCATTCCTTTTAAAACAAACAAGACAATACCATGCTTTCTTTTCTAAAATAACTAAGACAATACTATGCCTTCTTTTCTAAAACAAACAAGACACTAACAAGTATTTCATTTTATAACACCAAGGCACTATCACACCTTGCATCACTAAGGATTAAAGTCCATTACAACAATTGTACGTCCGCCGTACATTCACTTTATAAACTAAATTTCCATTTAGAAAAGCCAAGTACTACATGTATCACTAGGAAGTAGGATCCAATACATGTATCATTTTGAAACCATCGTTTAGAAAATCAAGACACTTATCATACCAAGTATCTTTCTAAGACATGGTTTTGGCAAATCAAGGCACTAGACATCCCGTGTTACTTTAAAACATCTTTGAAAATCAAAGTGTCGCGTATCATGTACTATATTAAGGAATTAATCATGGACAATCTCACATGATTTCCATTCAACATTTTAAACCCTCTCTTGACTTTCCACAAACTTTGTTATAACAAACTTCCCATAAAGCCGTTATAACAACTTCATTTTTAGAGAACCAAAGCACTACCACCTCTTTCCTCTTAGACAAATCAAGACATTATCATGTCATGTAATATTAGGAAAAATGAACCCAAAGTACTATGTGCATTCACTTCGTTACAAGAAGACACAAATCATGTAACGTTAGGGAAATAAACCCAAATGTACTATGTACATCTATTCTTTATAAAAAGAATCTTTTCATGCAATGTTAGGGAAAATAAACCCCAAAATACTTTTGCTATCAAAATCAAGTTACTTACACTTTTAAACTTAAGTAACTTATACTTTTAAAACCAATAACTTCTTCTTTCAACCTCAAGTCATTTATTCTCTTTAAATCGAGTAATCCATACTTTTCAAATCGAGTTACTTATTCTTTCTGAATCAAGTAATCCATACCTTTTCAAATCAAGTAATCTATATTTTTCAAATCAAGTAATCTATACTTTCCAAATCAAGTTACTACACCTTTAGAAATTCAAGTCAAGATTTTGAAATCAAGTAACTTCTCTTTAAATCAAGTCACTTACTCTTTCCAAACCAAATCATTTATTCTCTTTAAATCAATCAAGTAACTTATAACTTTAAATCAAGTTACTTCTCTTCTTTAAAATCAAGTAAGCTTGTACTTTTCAATTCAAGTATTATAACTTTCAAAAATCAAGTGACTTTATACTTTCAAAACCAAGTATCATGTACTTCAAAATCAATTCACTTATACTTCATATAATCAAATCGCACGACTTTCAAAATCAAGTCCCATAACTTGAAAATAAAGTCTCACAATCTTTTAATTAAAAACAAGTCTCATAACCTTGAAAATCAAGTCTCATAACTTTAAAGTAATTCAAGTAACTTATTCATTTCAAACCAAGTCACTCATACATTTAAAATTAATACTCATTTGAATCGTGAATAGATTTATACCCGTTTCTAATACTTCCTAGCGTCTCTTACCAACATCCCCCATAAGACATGGTAAGAACTTAGGAATATTTTAGACATACCTTTAGCATAAAATCAATAACATGAATACTTCCTAATGACAAGGCAAATACTTCAAGAAAATAAGTCATGTATACTCCAAATAACAAGGCAAGTATACTTCAAGAATAAGTCATGTAAAAAAATACGGCTACCAATGAGTTAGAGAGAAGTTTATCTCACTAAGGAAAACACTCTCAACGTTTCTCCTTGGTTGCTCCTTACGGTTTCGGTTCTTCCATCTCCTACTAATCTCACACTCACAATTGATTCTTCTATAATCGACGTTTAGAGTTCATGACATGAGAAATACAAAGCGTTTTACACGCTCTAGCAATGATTCCGGTGGTTCCGGAGGCTCTTCGAAATCTAGATCCAAGAAAAGGAAAAAGAATGGTGGAAGTCCAACCATTGTTAAAGAGAACTTAATTCCAGCAATCTCAGATCTCACGGTGTTAGTACATGTCACGCCTGATATGCGTATTCCACTAGAACATGTGGTGGATGATATTACGTTACAAAAGATTCATGATTGGGGGAAAAGTATAGAGGTTAATAGCCCGGACAGAAGCATGTTTGAAGGTGAAGAAACTATGAAGGATACCCCTATCACTGTTCACAAGCCTCAGGATAATGCTCCCTCCAAAGTTTCCGGCAATACTTTAGAAGTTCAGACAACTATGGACACTCCATCCTCTCCTAGGAATGGCGATACAAACGCGGGTAAATTGGTGAACTCCGGGACCACAACGGAAGCGAATGGCAACCACGGGAGCATTAAAATCTCATCACTTAGAGGTAAATTGCCCAGAAGAGCCGGAAAAGCTAGAAATTCTGGGACTGAAATTTCAATCGGAGAAACATTGCATGAAGGTATTCTCGGGTCTAAACCGGGTCGGGCGGCAGGTCAAATGGACAAGGCGGGTCAGGAGGGTATCCATGGGTCTATGATTGCTACTGAAGCTCGGGGTACAATGCATGTTGTGGAAACCGAAGGGTCATCTATTACCAAGGAGTCTTGTAACTCTCCTTTCTTAATTAGCGCGGGAGCCAAAGAGCCTAATACCTTTAATGGGCAGATTTCATCCGCGGGATCCAAAGAGTCACACCACTCTAATAGTCAGCATTCCTTGAATCCATCTAGAATCACTAATCATTCCTTCCCCACCCTAACCAGCTTTCTAAACGGAATTCAACAAAAGAATCCCAATATCCCATTTTCATTTACTTCTCCCTTGGACATTGGAAACGCTAAGAACTTTCCACCTCTCTCCTCCTCTACTTCTTCAATACTTTCCAGAATTCATAATGACATACCCCCACCCCCTTCCAAACCACCACTCCCACCCGAAATACCCGATTCTTTCCCTACCCTTCCAAATGGCACACACATACTATCTCCAGATGCGGGCCCAAGATCTACCCCCCTAACCCTATCCCTCAGTCTTCATTACCAAGAAGGACAACAAGCAACATGACCACTGACAATTCTAGAATTCATCATGCGCACCCCACCCGGTGAGGCATCAAAGGGAGAAGTCCCACCTCCTCAACGCAATGGTTCCAATCCGCAAAAGAAAACCTATGCGGGAGTCTTTGCGGGTTCCAAACTTGAAGCAAAAGGAATGAAACTTCAGTTCATAGAACAACAAGGAGAAGATGTAGAACTAGAAGCTACGGATGAAGTCCCCTTCATTGAAACCTGGGGATATTGTCTTATAGGCTGTTTCACGGGTCCTTTCCCCGGAAGAGAGGCGTTGAATTCTATTGTTAAGAGGTGGGGTGTGAAGTGTCGTATCATCTCATACGACAAATGATGGACAATCTCCACGGAGGCCCATATATGGTTTTTGGCAAAACTATGATGTTAAAACCAATTGATAAAGGAGTATTACTAACGGACGACTTGTTCATGGATATCCCGATATGGGTCACTTTCCATGACATCCCCCTCTCGGTTTGGAGTGCTTCAGGCCTTAGTAAGATTGCATCGCGTGTGGGGAAACCTCTATACACGGATCAATTTACCAAGGAAAGGTCTAAGATGAACTATGCAAGAGTCTTGGTGGAAGTTGATGTTAGTAAAGAGCCGTTCACAGAGTTTGGTGTTAAACTTCCCGACAATCGAAGATACATCCAAAAGGTGAAATACGAGAACTACCCTGATTTTTGTTATTATTGCGCCTCTTTTGGTCACAACCATTTGAAGTGTAAGAAGTTGATGCTAGTCACCAACACTCAAGAAGCACGGAAATCCGACAACCCATTGGTACCACCTAGCAATGGAGGCGTTTCTTCTAGCTCGGGAACTGCTACGGTTGCGGGGCAAACTGGTCCCTCTAACACTGACCCACCACCCCCTCTACATCCCATGGGTAGTGTTAACTTGATGGACTTGGAGAATAATGTGCAATCACTGCCGCATATTCCCGGAAGTATTGGAGAAGCTCTGAACCTTCAAATCCCCCCGGTTGCGGGTCATCCTGACTCTTCGTGCTTACGGGTATTACTTGAGGGGTCCTCTAACCAGCACCCCTATACTGGTCTTGGGCAAAATGAGAGGCTGAGTAAGGAGACATTGAATGCTGGAAAGAACGCACAATCTGACCCGCAGACTCCTCCAGATGTGGGAACTCGTAGGAGTACTAAGGAAAAGCTTATCCACACAACACGTTGCATAAACTTTGAGCGCGGAGAACATAGCCTAGTTGGGACCCCTGCCTTGGCTTCTAACAACAATGAAGAGGGATGGAAAGAAGTTATTTCAAGAAAGAATAGCAGTTTGGCAAAAAATGCGAAGCGCGGAGGTGCTACTAAATCCTCAATTGTTTCCTAATGAAGATTCTATGTTGGAATGTCCGAGGTCTTTGTGGACAGAGAGATAGGGCAGCCACACAAACTCTTGTATGTAGGATTGCAAAACAATATGATGTGGCATTGGTTTTCCTAATAGAAACTAAATTCAACCGAATACGGATAGACTATTTTGCTTCTCAATGATTCCGTGTTTGGAAATTTTGCTCCAACATAGATTTCATTGATGGCGGAAGAATGCTAGTACTATGGGATCCCTCCAGAGTTAGTTGTGATGTGCTTGGAATGGACTCTCAGCATATCCATGTCCAAGCACATTGTAACATATCTCAAGTGTCCTTTCTTGCTACGTTTGTGTATCCGGTCTATAGCATTCCGGAAAGAATGGAACTTTGGCATCATCTCACCCACTTGGACACGGGTATTGTCATGCCTTGGATGATCATTGGAGACTTTAATACCTATTGCTACCCTCATGACAAGGTCGGTGGTCCTCCACTCATGCCTTATGCACTTAGGGACCTCGGGGAATTCAGAATTGCTCACGGACTTGATGACACTCCTTCTATGGGTTCCTTCTACACTTGGACGAATGGTTCAATTTGGTCCAAGTTGGATAGAGTGTTAATGAATCAACATTGGAGAGACTTGAACCTAGAATGTTCAGCCAACTTTTTACCTATGGAATCAGTCTCGGACCATTGCCCCGTGATTGCTTCGGTAATAGCATCTTGTAGTATTGGGAAATGACCTTTCAAGTTTATGAACATGTGGCTCTCACACTCCGCTTTTGAGAACATCCTAACTTCATGCTGGAGATAGCGTGTCTTTGGAACTGCCCAATTCACATTGGTCACAAAATTGAAGTCGTTAAAGAAGCCATTACGGGATTTAAACTCTAGTGAATTCGGGAGTATTGAACAAAGAGCAAATACGGCTAACATGGAATTCAAGGAGGCTATAAATGAGCATATGGAGAATCCCTTTGATGAAGATCTAAAAGCCAAGGTCAAGTCCTTAAGAGCTAAAGTCAATCACCTCCTTGAATCCGAGAGAAACTTCTTAAGACAAAAGCGAGGCAAAAACATTTGATTGGAAGTGATAGGTGCTCCAAATACTTCCATAGCTTGATCAAGAGAAGAAATGTTAAGAATTCGATTACTTACCTTGTAAAGGACAACGGTAATGCCACAACATCTCCCGGTGAAGTAATAGACATGCTGGTTGGGTTCTATAAAAGACTTTTTGGCTCCTCTCGACCCGCAACAAACATTGATCCTGTAGTCCTTGATAGTGGTCCGAAGCTTGGGGAGGAGGATGGCTCATTCCTTTTACATCCTGTCTCCCCAAAGGAGATTTGGGAAGCACTCTCCGACATTGGCAATGACAAAGCACCTGGCCCGGATGGTTTTTCAGCTGCATTCTTCAAGAAAAGATGGAGGGAAGTGGGGCTTGATGTAGTAAGGAGTATACAAGAATTCTTCTCTTCCGGGGTTCTTTTGAAGCAAGTGAACCATACTATACTCACCCTTCTACCCAAAACAGATCGGGACCCCAAGGTGAGCGACTTTAGACTTATTGGATTAACAAATGTGGTCTACAAGATCATTACTAAGATCCTAGCTAACCGGATGGCAAGGTTTCTTCCTACACTAGTGGATAAATGCCAAGGTGCTTTTGTGAAAGAAAGAAACATGGTGGATAATGTCTTCATTGCCTAAGAACTCGTGAGAGGCTATAATAGAACTAGAGTTTCGCCAAGGTGTATGCTTATGGTGGATCTTCGGAAAGCTTTTGACACAGTCTCCTGGACTTTCCTCGAATCGGTACTAAGAGGTTTCAAGTTCCCGGACAGATTTGTTAGATGGATTATGGAATGTGTAAGCTCAACTTCTTTCTCTCTTTCAATCAATGGAGAGTTGCATGGCTACTTTACGGGTAAACGCGGCTTGAGGCAAGGTGATACTATGTCTCCTATGCTCTTTATCCTATGCATTGAATACCTTTCAAGATTGCTCAAGCTTAGAACTTCGAACAAAGCCTTCTCTTTTCATCCAAAATGCAAGAGACTTGGCATCTATCATCTTGCCTTTGCGGATGATCTTATGCTTTTTGCCAAAGGGGATTTATCTTCGGTTGGTGTTCTTATGGATTGTCTTGAGGATTTGGAGGCGGCTTCTGGCCTCACACTTAACCCGTCAAGATCTTCCATCTATATTGCGGGAGTGTAAGGTTCAATCCGTGACTTGATCTTGGCAAGAGTTGGCTGCCCGTTAGGAGTCTTTCCCGTGCGGTACCTTGGGGTCCCTTTGTCTCCAATTTCTGTCTCGGTGGATCAGTTTGCCCCTTTCACTAGTGCAATCTCGGGTTACATCCAGAAATGGGGACATCACTCACTCTCCTATGCAGGTAAGCTGGAACTTATCAGATCGGTTGTTCAGGGGGTTGAGAGCTTTTGGTTTCGAGCTCTACCTATTAGCTCTTCGGTGCTCAACAAGATTCGTTCCTCTTGCATCCAGTTCTTATGGGGTGGCAAGCCACCAAGAGTCGCTTGGGATGAAATTTGTGTGCCTCAATCTGAAGGAGGCTTAGGCCTCATGAATATCAAAGCATGGAATCACGCCTTACTCTCTCGGACCATCTGGCAAGTTCACACTAAGGCGGATGCACTATGGGTTCAATGGATTAATAGCTATTACTTGAGAAATCAATCCATTTGGGATTATGAGGTACGCACTAGAGATTCTCCTTTATTCAAGAAGCTTTGTTACATCCGTGACACTTTCATAAGCATCTTTGGGAATCAAGGAAATACTATTGCCGGCTTGGAGAAGTGTTGCATCAATGGGAGATTAGATTCGGGTCTTGTGTATGATGTCTTGCGTACCCCGCGAGAACATAAGCTTTGGATGTCTCAAATTTGGAAAGGGTACATCCTTCCTAAATTCTCATTCACGGTTTGGCTCACTTGTAGGAAGCGTCTTGCTACCAAAGACACTCTATCCTTCCTAAACTTGGAAGACAATACTTGCGGATTCTGCAAGCATGCCAATGAGACAAGGGCTCATCTTTTCTTTTCTTGCCCCTTCACTCACAAGATTTGGAAGCACACAAAAGAATGGTTGGGAATTAGAAGAGAAATGACAACAATTGAAAGCGCACTCAAGTGGATCAAAAAAGTGCACCGCGGGACTAGCATTCGATCCAAGGCCATCCTACTTGCTTTTTGCATAGTGATATATGAGATTTGGAGAACAAGAAATGAATTGCTATTTGCGGGCACTAGCTCAACAGTGGATGAGGTTGTGGAAAAAGTTAAAACAACAACCTATAGAGTTCTTTATGATTTAATCTCTTCTTGTAACGTCACCTCTGAGTGATCGCCCCTTCCCTTCTTTTTTCTTGTTTTATGTTACGTTGAGGTTTGAGAACCCTCAACGATTGATTGTAGTTCCCTGTTTTGTTCCTAGTAATATATATTATCATTTACCCGGAAAAAAAAAGAATAAGTCATGTATACTCCAAAACAAGGCAAGTATACTTCAAGGATAATCATGTCGATAGAAGGAAGAAGTTCACATACCTCGTGACGACTAACCCAAACGACAAGTAGCAATACGCTCCAATGTACTTCAATCTTATTAGATATTCCACCCTCCAAGTAGAATATGCTACACGTAGTACTTCAACCTATAATGACGATAGCACTTCTATCAATATCATACTTTCTAGTATAAGACTTATACCAAATAATGCCCTCTAATTCTACGGAAATTTGGGCAGCACTTCCTTTGTTTCTACGTACTTTTCCACCTTTTCCAAGGCCCGTATTCATCAATCAACAAGCCACATTTAAGGCGCAACCAACAGTTAACCAAAGGGGATTACACGCCTAACTGGACGTGTAAAATTCTGCCCCACAATGTATTTATTAAAACTGTCCATTATTTACCAACATTAAGGGTACAATGTGAGGCGTTTCAACACTTTTCCACACCCCTATTCCCTTAGGACTTTCATTAGCCACTACTACACTTAAACATGCATATTAGGGGCTGAATTTACAGCATTTTACACGCCCAAAATAGTCCATAAAATGACACGACAACGTCTAGCAGTTTTGGGCAGTTTTTCGGCTAAAACAACTACAATTCGATAACTCTTTCCTTAATCCATTTTATTCCAATTCGAGTTCCAACACTTCCATATATGACATACCAACTTATCAACAACCATATTAACTTATTTTAACATGCGACAAGTGTGGATAACAACAACCATATAACAAACGAAACCAAGGGCACAAAATTGCCTCAAATCGGCCAACAACATATCTACCTCATACACATCTTATTTTCCATTTCTTCCTTAACATGAATTCATATATACATTATAACAATAAGTAATATTCAATTACTTTAATTTAAGAAGAAATATTACCTCATTTTTGTGCCAAAAATCGTTCCGGACAGAATGCTCAACAATGACCCGTAGTTTTCGTTTCGCTCCACTTATTCAAGTTCCAATCACATATATGTAACACCTATGATCTTATACACAACTTCTCTTCACGTTACATCACCAAAAAGTCGACGGAAAACCCTCATATCTCAAACCTATCTCTCGGCCCCTATGAAATTTAAGGGTAAATGGTGTATTATCTTGACTAATCACTTGGTTAGGGACCTTAATCTAGTATATATGAACAACACTTGGAAGATTTAACAATCTTGCTCTTGCTTTCTTGAGTGGTTCGAAAATATAGAGCAAATGAGCTAAGGGAATTGTTCTTGTAATTTCTCTAAGTGTTTGGATGAAGTCTTGCCCTTCACTATGTATATCTAACAAGTCCAATGGCTTGGATGAGGACAAGTGTAAGGATGAGATGAGGGACAAGTGGAATGGGACCCACTTGTCCACTTATCTTGATGAAAATATCTCATCCAAGACTAGGTCAAAGTCAAAGTCAACGGGGTGACACATGTCGCCCTCTCATTGGTCTAAAAATTATTTCATCTCCCAAATTCATAATTGACCAAAATATCGCAAAAAAATTGTGGGCCCCACAAAATCGTAAAATTCTTGTGTGGGCCCCACATACCAAATCTGAACTTAAAAATCCATAAATCCAATAAATTCCAAAAGTCTCAAATACCAAATTTGAGAATCAAATTTCAATTAATAAATATTTTTCTTCACAAATTCCTGAGATTTTTCCTTAAGAAAAAGTAATTTTTCTTTCTTTCCAAAATTCAAACCTCAATTTCTTACGCACGTTCTCATCTCATTGCCTTGGAATTACGGGGTGTAACAGTTGTACTCTCTAATGCTCATGCCGCTCTGCCTCAAGTGTAAAAACCTATCAACTCTGGCTCTCCTCATCTCTGGAGGTAGGAATTGGTCAAGGAAGGCCTTCGCAAACTCATCCCACACGGCTGGAGGAGCACCCTCGCCTCTGGATAACTCCCAAGACTCATACCAATTTACAGCTACATCTCACATCCGATATGAAGCCAACCCAACGAACTCAGTCTCCGAAGCCTTGATCACCCTCAATGTACATTGTATCTATCGGACAAACTCTTGTGGATCATCTTCGGGCTTTGACCTGAAAAACTCTGGAGGACTACAACTCAAGAAATCATGAATCCTCAAACTATCTGATGCCGGGTCAACTCACCAATCCTGTCCTCGGTTGTACTGCATCTCTCATGACTCATCCTCGCCACTGGTGAGCTGAGGCTCAGTCTTTGGGCCTCGAGAATCGCGCGCGCCGCTTCAACTGGAGCCTCTAGAGGTGGAGATGTAGCAGAGCTCGTCGACTGGGGTACAATCTCTGGCATAGACTGGGTATGGGACCTGGTAACTCTCTGAATCTGGCTAGTAGCTCTTGCTACTTATTTACCCTTCTGGGCAGCTGTAGCCTTCTTCGGAGATATAGCTGTAAACATAATAAGTCGTCAGAGGTTATCCCAATAACATAGCTCTATTGCACGATCTATGAGAGGAAAGAATAGAAACACATCCTAAATGTCCGGCAACCTCATGCGTATAAGTATGGTGCACACCATACACATACACAAGACTCTACTAGATACAGTCTGTAGACATTCTGAGGACTAACTGCTCTGATACCACTTTTATCACGACCCGACCCGACGGGCCGTGAACATGGCGCCCTAATTGGATACCCTTATACTGACCTGTCACATGTAATCAGACTGACACCGAGGCAATATGGAAAACTGTACCATACGCTATATAACAAAATAGGCAAGCCGACAAGGCTGCCTTTACACATGATTGAACCTGTCTCCCGGGGAGTCACAACTAGCCAACACAATAAAATAGGCAAGCCGACAAGGCTGCCACCACATAACATCACCTATATGGGAACATCCCAAAAACATAGTACAACAACACAGATGACCAAAACAGGTTTACAATCCACATACGTACAACCCACAACTGTCTACAGACCTCTAAAAATACGATAATGAAATATGACGGGACAGGGCCCCGTCGTGTCTCTAAATATACATGAGTAAAAAATAATGTTCTGTACCAAAACGACTAAGCTCCGAAACAATAGAGTTTTCCAACCAGCTGAGTAGAAGTCCTAGGCCTGATGATCACCAAACTGAGAACATGTATCTGCGAGCATGAACGCAGCCCCTCGAGGAAAGGGGGTCAGTACAAAATAATGTACTGAATATGTAAAACATGAAGTACTGTAAATAAGATCATAACTGACCAAGATGTAATAAAGGACAAGTATAATAATCAAATACCAAATCTAATTGTGTTATATAAAAGTGAGAGTCAACTGTGCCTTATAAAAATGAGAGTCATATCAAAATCATGGATGCATGTCCATATAATCATACATATACATATATACTATCATGGGTACTTGTACCCGCATCATGGATACCTGTCCATGAAATCATCATATACTATCATGGGTATCTGTACCCGCATCATGGATACAAGTTCATGGAATTAGGACTCGGTGAACAAATGCACGGATCCGCGCACGAACATTGTCGGCCCAGGACTCGGTGAGGTAGAAAATAACACTTTGTACGAATAGCTATCATGAGCAATCATATGCGATTTAAACCATCATTTGACTCTCAATGAAAGCATTAAAAAGCACTATCATGTCATGTATCATTTATAATAAATATTTGGAAAATCAAGGCACTATATATCATGTATCATTTTAAATCATCATTAGGAATTATGATTCATTAGAACTATGTACGTCCGTCGTACACTCATTTATGAAAATCATGTCAAAAAGAAAGAATGAAGAGTTTCATATATCTCGTCATCTATATCAACTCGATAACTAATATTCGCCTCGATTAGCACCTTGACCTATAATAATAACAACATGTCTGTCAACTATATGATTTTAACATAAGTTATATTGAATTAAGACTTTCTATTCTATAAAATTCGGGCAACACTTCCCCTCTTTATGTGCACATCCACAACTTTCAAAAAAAGTCAACAATACCAAATACTCCATTTACGCCCTCATAATACATTCCTTTTCTTTTTGTTCATGGAAGACAACAACTACAACAACCAAGGGGATTTATACACTTATTTTCCATGTTAATTCATTCTCTTAGTCCATATCAAATCAGCCCCCAAAATAGTCCATATACCAACAATAATAAGAATATAAAATAACATCTCCCTACACTTTAATTTCTTTAAGACATGTACTAGTAATTACCACAATGTATATACATGTTCATAACTTAATTTCCAACATTATAATCTTAACAAAGCAACCCCTAATACATCACAACAATGTCCTAATTCCATAACTCTTCTCTTAATTCTTAAAATCCAATTTCATATTTCAATACTTCCATATAACTAATTACCACTTGAATATCAATGTTTCTTTTCTATTTCAACATGCAATTAGTGACGATAATAGCAATAACACAATCGAATTCAATGTATACAAAAACAGTCTCCAAAATCGGCTATAGCACCCACAATATCACATGCATTGTCTTAATTCCAAATTTTCTCTTAACACAAGTTCATTCCTTAATTACAACAACATGAAACTCTAATTATATCATAAGAAGAAGAATTTTATCTTAATTCCAAGCCAAAACAGTCCCTACAATGTCGGTCCACAGCTCAAGTGTTCTTCACCATTTTTATCATTTCTTCAACTCCAAAATGACATGCATGTATTCTACAATTTTAATCCATCATTCCTTACACGTTTTTCTTCTAAAAATTCATCTAAAAACTGGAAATTTTCTGGCCTTAATTGGGTCCAGCAGTGACGTTTTTGCCACTGTTTTGGGCGCTAGATTTTGCTTATAATTCGTGGACGAACTTAAGCTAGGAAGAAGAAATAAAAGCTTAAATTTGGCTATGGGGAAGGGAGGTTTTCGGCCAAGGGAGGGAGAGAAATGAGAGGGAGGTGAAAGGTTTAAGGGTATCTTGTATTAGTGCTGAAAATTAAATTGCACATTGGTCCCTAATTGTCTTCTTAATTTAATCCCTCAAGTACTAATTAAATCTTAGATCCCACTTCTTTTAAATCTTGAATATCTCATAAGACCTCGTATCCTCGTCGTCGTAACTTATATAATACGTTACTAACCCATAACGGGAATATACAACTATCATAATAAGTTTTCAACGTCACACTCGTTGTAACTAAAACAATTCTGGAATCACATCCTTTTGTATACTAATTTCCGTATTAACATATGTAAATACTTTATATCCAATATTCGAACCTTACTTCCTTAATGACGTTCTTAATTATCGTCTTAAACTTAAGAGGTGTAACAATGAGTCTAGCTAAGAGTTACAACAGATAGTTGACAAAGTCCGATGGAAAGAACTAGAAACAGAGAAAAGGAGGCATGAGTTAATGTTTGTAAATGTGGCTAAGGGCTAAGGCGTGGGTGCGAGATACGAGGAAGGTATTCCAATACTTCTTATAGTTTGTATGGGTCAACTAAATCACAAGGTGTGGTGATTCTAGGAGTTTGACCGAA
Source organism: Przewalskia tangutica (assembly GCA_029844215.1). Taxonomy (NCBI): domain Eukaryota; kingdom Viridiplantae; phylum Streptophyta; class Magnoliopsida; order Solanales; family Solanaceae; genus Przewalskia; species Przewalskia tangutica. Next base: position 2,850,745 of record CM056720.1, read on the forward strand.
CTATATACATGTGGCAAGCCGAGATGCAAGATTGACTAAGTCCAAAGACAATGCGGTTTAAGTACGGGTCACGATGGAGCACCGGATAGCTTGGGGTGGGTTTGAGCAACTCCCTACAAGTCTCTGGGACATGTGGCATATGGTTTGAGCTAATTTGGTTGAGTATTGAAGTGGTGAGCTTCAATGACTCAACACGGGCAGAATGGTTCTAACCAAGTTCTGAATTTTTTGCAAACTTAATGTGTGGTGGTCTAGACATGTTGCGGATGGTGCAGGTGAAGTGTTGAATCATGTGAGATATGGCTAAGACCTTGCGGGACCAGTGTGAGCCATGTGAGAAGATTGAATTGATCAACAAGACACTTGCTTGAAGGAAGGAAGAAACGTATGAATTGACCAAGTCTTGAAGTAGTGTTGGTCGTGTGAAGTGTATGTGTGCGTGTGATGGACGATTACTTGCGGGTGTGTGTTACTACACCCACTCCCTTAACATGTCCCCTTTTTGAAAGGCATGATAAGCCATTCCCTTCCCCTATAAGTATAATAAGTTAGAAGAACTTATTCACGAATTCAACAACCGGAAAATCCTTAAACCCGAGAGTGAGATAGTGTTGAGCTTAAGTGTTCAAAGCTAAGAGCAATCTTTGTTCTTGTGAGTGTGTTTCCAAGAGTCTAAATTAAATAGTGAGTGAGGCTAGTTTAGTTTGAGAGTTCAAGTGTTAGACGTTTAGTTCTATCACTATATTGTAAAGCCGAGAGGCATTTCTTTTGTTTATTTGAGTTGAAATAAAAGAAAGGTTGGGCGGAACCTAAGTATTTTACGGGGAGAAGAAGTTCCAAGGAGTTGGAAAACTTCCTTTGAGACATGGAGCAATATTTCCTTGTAGCTCATATTGCGGAGAAGGACCAAGTAAGTATCACCTTTATGTATCTCACGGGTGATGCAAAACTTTGGTGGAGGACTAGAGACGCTGATGATGTAAGTGCGGGTCGTCCACGCATTGAAACTTGGACAAGGATGAGGAAGAAAATGAGGCAACAATTCTTACCTAGCAACGCGAGTTGGTTGGCTAGAGACCGTCCCAAGAGGCTAAAACAAAGTGGTTCGGTATGGGAATACATCAAGGAGTTTACTTCTTTGATGTTGGACATTCAAAACATGTCCGATAAAGACAAGCTATATAACTTCATTTCTGGAATGCAAGGGTGGGCTCAAAATGAACTTCGAAGGAAAAATGTTAAAGACCTTCCAAGTGTTATTGTCGCGGCTGATTCTTTGGTGGATTACCGATCGAATCACTAAGGATCGAATGTATCAAGCTCTTCCAAATCCAAGAAGGGAAGTGGTAAGAAAGGCAAATGACGGGAAAGTATGATGTCGAGAAAGGTAAGGGGAAGGTGATGGATACGGGACCAATGAGAAAGAAAGTAACCGAACCAAAATGTTGGACATGTAATGGTCCACATTTTGCAAGAAATTACCCCAACCGTAAGGATATCAATACCATTGTTGCGGGAGATCCAGAATAAAATGAAGAAGGTGGTGTTGTTACCGCCTTGGAAAATCCTTTTGGGATGTTGTTGAACAACATCACTTTGATCCTGTGAACAATCTGCATGCATTGTTGATATATATTGTTATGCGGATGAATGGGAGACTTGTCATAGCAATGTTAGATACCGGAGCTAAACATACATTTGTAGATGCGAAGATTGCGAATGTATTGGGACTCAAGACAACCAAGAGTCCCGATTACATGAAAATGGTGAACCAAGCAGTCCAAATGATTGATGGGGTGGAATTTGATGTTAAGATCTCATCCAGGCCATGAAGTGGGAAGCACAACATGTTGGTGGTACCGTTGGGTGATTATGAGGCAATCATCAGAATTGATTTCCTAAAAAAGAATGCCTTTGTTCCGATGCCACACTTAGATGGAGTGATGGTGATGAAGGAAGGAATGAGAGATTTGTCCGAAGCATTCATCTGGGAGTAGGGGTGAGACAGGATGATGAGCTTAAAACTCCCGAATTATGTGAATTTGTCGCGGATAGAAAGTGGAAAATAAAAGGGAAGTCATCATTTGTTGGCGCCATTATAGACGTGACTTCGGATGTGCACATGGGTGGTGAAGTTGTTGCTTCACATGTCATTTGGTCTATCTCCGGGGCAGGAAGTGGGGGTACAAACCACTTGGGGATAGACATGGAGGTGATTCAACTTTGCGGAGAAAGATTGAACCACGAAACTGCAGAAGTGATTCGAAGAGGGTCACGATATTGGAGGATGAAGTAGGAACATCGATGGAGTGTATCTTGTTCTCCTTTGATTTTTTTTTGTCGTGTAAAGGAACTTCATCGAGTGAAGGATGGGGTCCGAGTGGAGTTCAAAGGTACCAAATGAATTCCAAAACGATGGTGCACAAGTTCACAACTTGTGAGCTTGAGGGATGAAGCGCGATGAAGGGAGATCCATGAAAGATGACCTTCAGAAGTGGTGCTCTTGGTTGTCATGGTGTTGAGGTGATGGAACGTGTGAAGGTGTTGGTCACAGGAACTCGACGTGGGAAGTGAACAAATGCAGATGAATGACAAAGTTGGGAAATGTTTAAATTCTCAATGATGGAGGCTTCGAGAAGGCGGATTCAACTAAGTTGAGGTGTGTTAACATCTCTAATTAATATCAAAGAGTGTGGGTGGTTTGTCACATCCATGAATTGGTCCATGGAAAATTCTGTGTGAGTTAAGACACGAATTGAGACGTAAATGACTCATGTTGACAAAACAATTCGTGTATGCGAGTCAAGGCATGATACGAAGGAACATGATGTTCAACAAAGCTAAGGGGTTAGGTTCAGATATAGGGAGACATTTAGGAACATTTCAAAATGGTACAACACATACAAAAGATCAACAACATTCGACTAAGGATGTACATTAGTGATAGGTGTCCGAAGAGGTGTTACACGTGCTCAATGGACATGTGAAAGTCACGGGATATCCAGACATGTACGGAGCACATGATGAGGTATTAATATTCACATTAATGCATCTCACAAGTCTAGCTAAGAGTTACAACGGATAGTTGACAAAGTCCGATGGAAAGAACTAGAATCCGAGAAAAAATGTATGAGTTAATGCTTGTGGATAAGGGCAAAGGCATGGGTGCAAGATACGAGGAAGGTGTTCCAAGACTTTCTATGGTTCGTATGGGTCAACTAGATCACAAAGTGTGGTGATGGTAGGAGTTTGACCGAACTATATACACGTGGCAAGCCGAGATGCAAGATTGACTAAGTCCAAAGGCAATGCGGTTCAAGTACGGGTCGCGATGGAGCACCAGATAGCCTGGGGAGGGTTTGAGGAACTCCCTATAGGTCTCCGGGACATGTGGCATGTGGTTTGAGCTAATTTAGTTGAGTATTGAAGTGGGTGAGCTTCAATGACTCAACACGGGCAGAATGGTTCTAACCAAGTTCCAGATTTTGTGCAAACTCGGTGTGTGGCGGTCTAGACATGTTGCAGATGGTGCAGGTGAAGTGTTAAGTCATGTGAGACATGGCTAAGACCTTTCGGGACCAGTGTGAGCCGTGTGAGAAGATTAAATTGGTCAACAAGACACTTGCTTGAAGGAAGGAATAAACGTGTGAATTGACCAAGTCTTGAAGTAGTGTTTGTCGTGTGAAGTGTATGTGTGTGTGATGGACGATTACTTGCGGGTGTGTGTTACTACACCCACTCCATTAACATGTCCCCTTTTTGAAAGGCATGATAAGCCATTCTCATCCCCTATAAGTAGAATAAGTTAGAAGAACTTATTCACGAATTCAACAACCGAAAAATCCTTAAACCAGAGAGTGAGCTAGTGTTCAAAGCTAAGAGCAATCTTTGTTCTTGTGAGTGTGTTTCCGAGAGTCTAAACTAAATAGTGAGTGAGGCTAGTTTAGTTTGAGAGTTCAAGTGTTAGACGTTTAGTTCTATCACTACATTGTAAAGCCGAGAGACATTTCCTTTGTTTATTTGAGTTGAAATAAAAGAAAGGTTGGGCGGTGTTTGCCCGTAACTCTCGGTGTGTTGTGTTGTGATTAAACTTGTCATTCTAAACCTCCTTCCAGTGTGTAATTGCTTCCGCGTTCTTACATTCTTTTGATCTTGAAAGGTTAGGTGTTTGGCTAAAGTTGGCAAGAGGTGTTGCCGACTGCCTTCACGCCTTTTGTATACGAAAAATTTATAATAGCATATCAGGGGTGTGACAATCTCTATCATAAGGATTTTTTTTGCAAAGAAAATCATAAATGTGTATCCAAATAAGATCCTAACCAATTCGAATAGTGTTTCGTTATACAAGTCAAGAGTCTTTTAAGACTAGCTAGTCAAACATATAAGGACGCAGGCAGCTGACAGATCTAAAAAGACTTAGCTAGTCAAACATCTAAGGACGAAGGCAGCTTACATATCTAAAATTTAAATTTAATGAGTACAATATTTAAGGTTTTTAGCATCGACATCATCACACATTTAAAATTACGGGTTTCAAATAATTATTTGTCAAACATTTTAATAATTTATACGTACGTATGTTTGAAAATACTAAATTCAGTTCAACTCACAGCTTTCATATTTGGTTGGTTCTTGCATATTTTCACATCCAGCCTGTTGAATGTCTTTGTCTAACAATGTGCCTTGAAAGGAGTGTCCCAACAACCAAATAAGAGAAAAGCCAAAAAACTGAAAGAAACAAAATAAACACATACAATTCCATGTGATCATATGGAATGGTCCTGAAAATGCTACACAAATAAGACAGGGAAATGTGACATTATGAACTAAAACTTATTAGCCGTATGAATAATGTGACACATCTATTTGCTAAAACAACATTATATTATGTATAAATTTGGCATGCAATATTATTGCAATGGTCTGGGGAGCTAGTCAATTCAAGGTGCAAAATTAATTTTATTGACATAGACAGGGGCGGAGGCAGGATTGAAAAATTATATGAATTCAAAAAATGTTAAAATGTCACGGTTCAAAAAATTACATGGATTCGACTGTCGAACAAAGGTACATGTTTAACACACATGCACGTAGATTTTCATGAGATGTTGCTCGTTGGGCATGCATTTCAATTCTATATATTAAATAAGTTAATTGTATATATAGGGAAGTTAAGTGTAATACTCCCAATATATTGTGTGAGGTCCCAAGCAAATATTTAGCTTTGTGTATACTATAATATTATTTTCAAGATGCCAAAACAAAACTATCATTCAACTTATAATCTTTGACTATTTGAAGTAAAGATGTAGCAGGTAGGAATTTTTATCAAAACACTTATAGCCCCACTTACCATACGGTCTATCTTTTCCTATATTTCGTGGTCCAAATATATATTTAAAAGATACTAAGAATCACAACGAATTCTATTTTGCAATCTTGTACAAGTTGGACTATCCACTTTGAAGAATATTCGTTAATACTACCCCTCAGACGGAGGGAAGAGGCTGAATGCTCAGGCTGGATCTGAAGTCTATGAACAACTGTCTGGGTAGTCTCTTTGTGAAGATGTTTTCATATTGATAGGACGAGGGAACATGCAGTATTTTGACTAGATCAAGTGCTACCTTCTCACATACAAAGTGGATATTCATCTCAGTATGTTTGGTCCGCTAATGCTGGACCGACTTATGAGACATATATATGGCAGATATGTTATCACAATAGACTATAGACGCTTTACGCAGTGGACAACTGAGCTCAAAGAGAAGATTTCGAAGCCAACAGACCTCAGCAACTACATTAGCAACACCCCTATACTCTGCTTCAGCACTGGAGCGGGATAAAGTGGTTTGTCGCTTGACAGACCAAGAAATAAGGTTATCTCCTAAAAAAACACAATAGCCGAAAGTAGAGCGTCGCGTGTCCGGGCATCCTGCCCAATCAACATCTGTGTAAGAGAGCAACCTGGTCAGAGCGGAATGGTAGAGATGCAACCCATATTCAGGAGTACCCTTAATGTATCTGATAATACGCTTAAGAGCAGCAAAATGAGGTTCCCTCGGGGCATGCATAAACAGACACACCTGCTGAACGACATATGCAATGTCGGGCCTGGTAAATATGAGGTACTGAAGATCACTTGCAAGACTCCGATATAGAGAAGGATCAGACATTGGATCACCCTCAGAAGCACTGAGCTTAGATTTCGAATCAACCGGAGTAGGCATTAGCTTTGCAATTCGACATCTTAACTCTGAACACAATTTCTTATGCATACTTACGCTAACTCAGAAACATAACTGCAGATCTAGTAATTGATATACCTAAGAAGTAACTCAGCTTGTCCAAATTAGTCATAGCAAATTCAGTTTTGAGAATAGTAATAATGTCATTTTTCAATTTGTCAGATGAGGCAGTGAGAACAATGTCATCCACATATAATAGTAATTAAGCAATGTCACTACCATGATGAAAAATGAACAGAGATGTGTCACATCTGCTATAAATAAACTCAATCTGCATAATATACATGGCAAAGCGGTCATACCAAGCATGATGTGCATGTTTTAGGCCACAAAGTGACTTTCTGAGACGACTGACATACTGATGAATTGCAGGATGAACAAACCCTGGTGCTGATGTATATACACAGTTTCTTTCAAATCCCCATGAATAAATGCGTTCTTGACATCCAGCTGATGAATCGGCAACTTTTTACCCATAGCAATACTAAGAACAGTACGAATCGTAGCCAATTTAACAATCGGGCTAAAAGTATTACTACAATAAATGCCCTCCTACTGATTAGTACCATTTTCCACAAGTCTTGTGCTCCAAATCACCACTGTCTCTGAATTTGTGACGAAAAAATCACAAGCATCGGATCACATTCACCCCCTCTGGTCTAGGTACCAGATCACACGTGTGTTGTTTAGTTAAAGCATTAAATTCCTCAGACATAGCCGCATTCCAATTAGGATCTTGTTTGGCTAATTTGGGATTCTTGGGAATTGGAGAAATGTTTGGGCAGATAAGTTAAACTGAATTTTGGGTTTGAAAATCCCCTGTTTGGCATGAGTTTCCATTTGGTGACTGGGACAGTGGGTGACTGCATTGGCTGAGTAGCAGGATCCGAGATAGATCGTATCGTCGAATATGGCGAGGGTGGAGGATTTGTCGTCGAAGGCGTCGCGACGCCGCGATTAAGGGATGTGGAGCCTAAGGTCCAGTGGTCACTGGAAGGTTGGAACCGCGGCGCATCCCCGAGGGGCCGCGACGCTGATGACGGTAAAAAATCAATTTGTTCACTGGAAGGATGGCTCCGTGGTGCATCCCCGAGGGGTCGCGACGCTGATGACGGTAAAAAATCAATTTGCTCACTGGAAGGTTGGCGCCATGACGCCTCCTCGATGGACCGCGGCGTTGACATCGTTGATGACATGAGAGGAGAGGATGTTTTGGTGGTGCTATGAGTGAGTTGATTGAGAATGATGGGAGAGATAGCAGGCTCATCAAGAAAGGAGTAATCTGTTTTTCAGAATTTCTGAGGATTTGAAAACGGGAATATGGTCTCGTCGAACATGACGTGATATGTGGATTTGATGAGTGAATAAGTCATAGGAAAGATAGCCCCTATGGTTCGGTGGGAAACTTGTAAAGACACATGGTGTGGTCCGGAGGGCTAGTTTGTGAGAGGCAGTGAAGGCAAGGTTAGGATAATAGAGACAACCGAATATCCGTAAGTGATCGTAAGAGGGGACTTTGCTATAGAGGATTTCGATAGGGGTCATATTGTGAAGGGTACTAGTCGGGAGAATGTATTTTGACATCTTAGCGGCATATACCCAAAATGACGGAGGGAGAGATGCATGAATCAACAAAGTATGAATCATATTATTAATTGTACGAATGACTGGTTCAGCTTTACCATTTTGTGGAAAGTGTGAGGGCTGGAGAATCGAAAAACTATGCCATTATTCGTACAAAAATGGTGAAATGAGGAGTTGTTAAATTCACGACCATTATCGCACTGAAAAGACTTTATACCTTTTTCAAACTGTGTTTTGATAAAAGTGTGAAACTCAAGAAATTTGACAAACACTTCTGATTTAAATTTAAGAGGATATATCCAAATGTAGTGAGAAAAATCATCAAGTAATACAAGATAGTATTTATGACCGAGAGAACTAGAAATAGGGCATTTCCATAAATCGGCATGTATAATATCAAATGGTGCAAAAGTAACACTAGTAGATGATTTAAATAGAAGACGCGTATGTTTTCCTAGAGAACAAGAAACACAGTTGTGGGAAAACTTCCCATTATTACACAGAATAAAACTATTGCCTCTAAGAAAATTGAAAATTGGGGCTCCTGGATGACCAACCCTATTACGCCATGTAGAAAGAGAGATAGCCGCGAGAGATACGGGAGAGCAAGATCTGGCAGTAGAGGGTGATGGGAATGGATAGAGATCCCCCGTGCTATTGTATCTCGTAAGAGGTGTCCCCGTATGAAGATCCTTCACAGTGAAATCAAAAGGGTCAAAGTCAACAGAGACATAATTATTACGAGTAAATTTGTGGACATAAATAAGGAGGTGGTGTGTAGGATATACCATAGCCCTGTATTAGAATGCGGTGGCCATTGTCAACTGTAATATATTGAGGATGCTTTAAACTGAACAGTTTGGAAATATTACATGCAGACCGGGTGAGATGAGATGTGGCGCCGGAGTCCATGTACAATTATTGTCCAGTTGTTGCAGATTGAGGCTACTGGAAGTCTGACCCAACTTCGGTGGGGCTACGGATGCGGGCTGGAATCGGCCTTGTACGAAGTGGGCTTCTTTGCGGTATCGGGCTAGCCGAGGGGTTGGAGCTGGGCCCAACAACCCGTATTGAGCATACTGGTGGTAGGGCTGCTGGTACTGAAATTGTGGGGGCGCCGCGGCGCCCTGCTGGTATTGTTGAGGCACCAACTATTATGCGCACCCTGCTGCGGCTGCTATTACTGGTTCTGCTGACCGCGACCCTTTCCACGACCAAGTCCTCCTCTGCTGTCGCGGCCCTAGCGCAGTTGAGAATTTTCTGGTGGTGTTTGGTCTTGGGGTTGCATTTTGACAGCTAACGCCTTCTGATTGTGATCATCTTGCTTAGCACGATAGGTTTTTCCAAGCAATAGCTGCGAGCAAGCTTTGTTAAAACTGGGTAACAGATCTGTCTATTGAATCATGGTGGCCAAGATATCATATTCGCCTTTAGGAAGGCCTGCAATTAATTATAACACCATTTTAGTTTTCGAGACAGGCGTGTCGACATTGGAGTGTTGATCCGCCACAAGTTTTAACTGTTTGCAGTACTCAGTCATGTTGAAAAAGTTTTCAAGACGTGTATTGTTGAACGGGTCCTCCAAATACACAGCACGAGTGTGTTTGTTATCCTGAAAAATTTCCTCCAAACGAATCCACAATTCACGGGCTGAGACGCCGAATTTCATGATAGTAAGAAGTAGATCCTGAGAAGTACTACCATATATCCACTGTTTGACGATGGTGTCGAGACGAAGTCATGTAGAATCATAAACCTCCGGGGGGCAAGGAATAACGTTATCGATATGATCAAGAACGTTATATACACATGCATGAATGTGAAACAGTTCAACCCATGGAGAATACTGACCGTTTTTCTGATCAAGAAGTATGGAAAGACATTTCTTGATGTTGGTGAATGTTATGTCTATTTTAATACTGTTTTAGAGTCTGTTTTAGGGCATCGTGTATGTGTCTTTTAAGTGTTTTGTACAGTATTATGCGTCTTGTTTTGTGTTTTCAGATCTTAAGCGATTCAGAGAGGATAAGGCGAATTCAAGAGGAAATAGGCTGGTTTTGAGGACAAAAGTGCACATAGAGGCCCAAGCAATCAATCAAATAAGACTTGAGAAGCTCGGAAAGCAATTTAAATAAAATTACAGTGTCAATCGCATGGGGTCTACATGCATTAATCGTCACTGCTCCTGGAGGAAGCACCGCGGCGCCTGAGAGGCATTAACCATCGAAGGAATTAGCGCCGCGGCGCTGACGACGGAAAAACGCGAAAACCCTAAAAATTCTACGAGGGCAAAGTGGTCTATTTGGGTAATTTTCATTGTATAAAGCCTTGGGAGGCATATCTCATCGAAGATCATACTTTTTGGGAGGCAAGGAACGGAGGCAAGAACAAGATTAGAGATATCAATTTATTCAAATTCTTTTCCTTTACTTTATTTAATTCAGTTTATGTTGGAATTGTTAATTAGTTTCTTAGCATGACAATGTCTAAGAGTTAATTTCTTTATTAGGGTTTTTCATCGAATCAACTTGAAATTCTTTTTATACAGTTAATGCATTGTTAGTGATTACTTCTTCATCTAATTAAGATCTATTCAATTTGTATTGATTGCTTGATAAATAACTGGTCATTAATTGTCATAACTTATATGATTTCAAATCGAGATCTGAAAAGTGAGATTTGAATATGCTATAGTTGTCTAGACATAGGTTAAAATTGTGGACGAAAGTACCCCGATACTTGTGTAGTGTTTAAGGTTATTGTTCTTAATCCTCATGTGTGGTAAAATCTATCATAGAAATATAGAAGGTTTCTGCATAAGGTTGAGTTTTTATATGTCCTAACTGGAATATAGAACATATTAGTTAACCTGCTATCTTAATAAGAAGAAGAGTCATTAGCTTTGCATTAACAAGTGAAAAAGTGGATAGTTGAGGAGATTGACAGCCTTAATTCCCTTCATAACTGTTTTAACCCAAAGTATTATCATCTTATCTTATTTTCTGCACTTTACTTAGTTTTTAATTCTTAGTTTAAAATTTCAAATACTTGAACGTTAACCAAATAGAAACCATATATTATATAAATGGTAATTGATAAACCAATCTCTTTGGACGATAACTCAGTCTTACAGACTTTATTACTTGAGCGATACGAACACTTGTGTAAGCACAGAAATATCGCGAACAGTGACGGTTAAGGCTGTGTGAAAAGATGGTTTCGGTGTTTCGAGAGTGATAACGATGGAGGAGGAGGCTGTAGGAGTTGTAGAGGAGTCATGATAGTGGATGAGAGAAGGAAAGAACCCTAGATTTGGGAGGGTGGCGTCGCGGATGTGAGTAAGCCGAGATAGAGGGGGGGCGCCGGTGAGTTTTAGAAAAGAAATAGGGTTTTGGCTCTTGATATCATGTAAGAGATTTGAATAATTTTTCTTAGGGATTTCTTTCATTAATCACAATATATATAGTTGTACAAATGAGATTCCTAATACAGTAAGAATTCTAAACTACCTTAAATACATGTCAATAATAAATACAATTTATACTTGAATATTTGAAGAATATTCGCTAATAAAATACATGAAGACGCTAAGAGGGTTTAATATCTACTATATATATATATATATATATATATATATATATATATATATATATATATATATATGAACATAAATTTAACCATATATATACAATGTAATTTTCATTTGAAGAGGTCTTATTGAATTTCAAATCCTACCTAGCTCCACCCGTGGTTGTTATACAGAACTTATATATATCATAATATGAAAGATCGGTTCCATAAAAACATGATCAATATTATGAATGTTGTTATAAAAGATAGTTTGTTATAGAGAGATATGACTGTATATATCATTTCAATATTCTGCATCTTTAAAAAAAAATTGCATACTCAAGTCACTTATAAGGTAATTACCGGTAAGTATCTGATAAATATTAGTAATTGATATCTTAATAAATTCCACTAAAATACTCTTTATTGATTGAGTTTTCTCAGTCTTGGATTGAAAGCCTTGACAGTTCAATTCGCGTAGTTCGTAGCCATCGTTAGAGGAAATAACTTGTATTACAAGGATTCGTTAACTGTAAATCTGACAATTCCTACCAGGGTGGTGGGTCAGAGCGGATTCCCTTGCTTTAAGGAAGGTAAGGCTCGCACCACTAGGCCTGGGGAACTACGGCAGCAAGTGGAATTGACGGAGGTTTTTGATTATTATTTTTTACCCTACAATGGCAGAACCTAGAAAGTAGCTCTTTTTTTCCTGTCCCGTGGTTTGATACCGTCTAGCCTCTAGCTAGTCGGTAGGGACCTAGAAAGCTGCCTTCGCTTTTGGCGTTCCTTTGTAGATCTTCGGATTTCACCCCTACAATAACTAATCTGCAATCACATATTTTTGCTTATTGGTGGAATCCATGGAGCACATCGGTGGGATAAGAGGTTTTTAGTCTCCTTATATGGTTTTGGACAATCTTCCTCTCGTGAGCTAGCTTTTGCAGTTGAGTTAGACACAGTGCTTATTTTTTTATCATGGCGTTGGTCCCCCGTCTTATATTGTCCATACTCCAGATTTTCAGTCTTGAGCATAGGTGCAGTATTGGAGTCCCATATCATTTGATATCTTTAGCTTTTGCAGTTGAATTATGTCCAAGACCATGTAAAGAGATTAATGATTCCTTTCCCGATAGATGTGAGACTTCAATAATATATCCAAGACTTTTACCGGAATTAGGTTACACCATGGTGTTAGGCTTTCATTGATTCACGATTAACTCCACGTTTGATTCATCGGGGTTTACCCTAATCCATGATTCCAAATTGTGGAGATGATTTACTCCACGAAAGGATCAAGAAGATTACATTGAGAGACATTGAGCCCTGAATAAAGGTATGCGTACGGGTTTTGTTGGAGAAGCTGAACTGCAACAGTAAAAGAAGACTCAACAAGGTAAAAGAAGTTAAATCAGTTATGGCAGTTAGTTAGTTGAAGAAAAAGGAGTTAGGATGTTAACAAAATCCAAAGAATATCTCGAGCAAGAGAAGCTCTCTAATATTCACTACATATACAAGTATATGAAATGTAATACTTACGCAATTGAATAATGAAAATCTAATCTCTCTACTTTTACTCTTCATCATTTACTTTCTTGTTCATCATCTTCCTCTCTTTCTGTTCTTGCTGTTCTTGGACATTTCTCCTGCCTCGAGTGTATCGAAGACTGTAGATCTACCATGTATATACAAGGACTGAAGTTCTTTAACATGGTATCAAAGCTCTCGATCTAAACGAAGGGCTAAAACAACAAATTCCGCAACATAATATATGGCCTCTGTGATCACTGGGTATTTTTTTATCTCCACCTCTGTATATCTACTTCGTTTATGCATATGTCTTGTTCTCTTCTGTAAATTTCCTTCTAGACATCAGTATATTCTTCTGGTGTTAATATGTTTGTTTTCTTGTATATCTTTGGGACACTGATCTTAGAGAATTCTCTCCTTAACCCCCTTTCTAACTGATATTCAGATTACTTTCTGGAAAAAAAAAATTGAAAATAATTGGTTGAATATACTTCTTGATAAATCAAGGTACTTCCTGTTAAACAACCAAGAGTTAATAGATTCTTGAGTATCATAATGGAGACCACAACTACCACAACTGAAAATAACCAAGAAACCACAACTAGAGTTGAAATAACAAGAGTTTTAGACCATAACCATATCTTGTTCCTGCAGTCTTCTGATATTAGTGGAGTGTCCTTACTGTCCTTTCAACTGATAGGATCTGAGAATTATGATTTATAGAGTAAATTCATGAAAATAACACTTCTTGGAAGAAACAAGATAGACTTTATTAATGGAAAGTGCAAGAAAGAAGACTATCCAGAGGCACTATGGGACTAATGGGATAAAGTCAATGTAGTGGTTCAGGCTTGGATGATGAATTCAGTGTCAAATGGGTTGCTAAGTGATGTTCTGTATGCAGACACAACATATGAAGTGTGGGAAGATCTAAAAGAAAGGTTTGATAAGGTAGATGGATCAAGAACTTATGATCTCCATAGAGAAATAGCCACCTTAAATCAAGGTAATTCAAGTGTGGCTGAGTATTTTTCTAGGCTTAAGACTTTGTGGGTAGAGTTCCAATCTCTAGTGCCTCCTCCTAGTTGTGGATGTCCTAAATCTAAGGAGTTTGTAGAGTATCTTCAGATGCAGAATTGTACCAGTTCTTGATGGGTTTGAATGAAAATTACATGCAAGCAAGAAGTCAAATTCTACTTATGTCTCCATTACCTACGGTCAATAAGGCTTACTCAATTATTAGTAGTGATGAGAGCCAAAAATCAGTGATTGTTAAGGCTGCAGGACTCTTAGGGGCTGGTCCTAATGGATTCAGTCACAATGTGAGTCATAACCTTACGGCCATGTACTCTAGATCAGGGGGACACCCAAAGAAGTTTTAAAAGACTGGCAATCTATTCTGTGAGGTGTGTAAAATGAGATGACACACCAAAGAAACTTGTTACAAGGTTGTAGGATATCCTGCAAATTTTAGGTCTAAGAGGAAGGAGTTTGTTGCACACAATTCTTACACAACATACACTGATGGACAAGGTCAAAGAACTTCACTACTGACTAGTTCACAGTATGAGCAAATCATAAAGCTCCTTCATCACAATATGGAAAAAAAGGAAGTCAACCGAAATCAGAAATCACAAGAAGAAATTGATATACAACCATCTGCAAATGAAACAGGTATGAATGTGAATACTCATAAAGCATTAGTTGTAACTGGTATTCTTAAACAATGGATCATTGATACTGGGGCCACTAACCATATGGTGTCTGATATGAAAATGTTAGACAAAGTAATTAAAGTAAGTGAGACTGCTAAATCTAAACAAGTACATTTATCAAATGGTGAGATGGTTAGAGTAACACACACTGGAACTAGTAACATTTACAGATATGTTCTATTTACCACAGTTCAAGTTCAACTGACTATCAGTATCTCAACTAAATAAAAAGTTAAATTATGTTGTCATCTTCTATCCTGATTTCTGTGTGTTTCAGGATCTTTACAATGGGAGGGTGAAGGAGATTGGTAAACTACAAGATGGGCTATATATGTTAGTAAAGCAAACATCAAGAAAGCCTTTAGAAGAAGAATTGAAGTTAGGAATATATGGGAAAACAGTCAGAGATGGATCTGCTGGAGTAAATAAAGAAGAAATTGAATTGTGGCATAAAAGATTTAAGCATACTTCTAGCACTGTACTTAGTAAACTGATTAAAGCAAATATTAGTGATATATCCAGTACCTTAAGAAACTGCAATGTATGTCCTTGTGCCAAAAAGTGTAGATTACCTTTTCCTAGCAGTAAAAGTACAAGTTTTTCTAGTTTTGATTTGATACATATGGATGTTTGGGGCCTTATAATGTACCAACTTATAATGACAAAAAATAATTTATTACAATAGATGACTTCTCTAAAATGACCTGGATTTACTTACTTAAACTGAAATCAGATGTAAGTGTGGTGGTTCAGCGGTTCCTTACTTATGTACATACTCAGTTCAATAAGATAGTAAAAAAAATCAGGTATGATAATGGTACAGAGTTTGTGAATGAAACCTGCACCAGTTTGTTTCTAAAGCTAGGAATTATACATCAAAGGTCATGCCCTTATACTCCACAACAAAATGGGGTAGCTGAAAGAAGACATAAGCATATCTTAAAGGTAACCAGAGCGGTAAGACTACAGAAAAATATACCTATGAAGTTCTGGGGAATCTGTGTACAAGCAGCTGTCTATTTGATTAATAGACTACCTTCTTCTGTTTCCAATAAAACACCTTATGAAAAACTATATAAAAGAAAACCATCCATTAGTCATCTCAAGGTATTAGGGTGTCTATGATTTGCAAGTGATTTAGTTGTGTCTGATAAGTTACAATTTAAAGTAAAGCCTTGTGTCATGATGGGATATTCTGAAAATCAGAAGGGGTATATACTGTATGATTTACAAAGCAAAATATTCTTTGTAAATAGAGATGTAGTGTTCAGGGAATCAGAATTTCCTTTCAAAACAACAACAACAGTAGAGTCAGTATTCTCAGATAATAGAATTTATCATCTTGATGAGCACTATAACACATATATATCTTTATACAATCATCAAACTACTACACAAGAAAGAACATTCAAATGTGATAATAACAACACTAATTCAACATATGATTATACTATTACCAACAATTCAGAATCTCTAAATCCAGGATCTGAAAATCAAGCACTACCTAGTGATAACTCCCTTTCTGTTAGAAAATCCACAAGATCAAGACAACCATCAATTTGTTAAAAGATTTTGTTTCAAAAAGTTCAAATACTGCAAGTATTCCATATTCTATAACTAATTATATATCATATAAAATAATCTCTCCAAAATATTGTGCATTCCTCACTGCATTCTCAGAGGTAACAAAACCTAAGAACTATAACGAGGCTTCTAAAGATCCTAGGTGGGTAGAGGCAATGAAAGTAGAAATTAAAGCTTTACAGGACAATCACACCCGGGAAGTAGCGAATCTTCCTACAGGAAAGAAACCAATAGGATGTAAGTGGATATATAAAATAAAATACAAAGAAACATGTGAAATAGAAAGGCTAAAAGTTATACTAGTGGCAAAAGGGTACAGTCAAAAGGAAGGAATAAACGACCATGAAACTTTTTCCCCTGTAGTAAAAATGATAACTATTAAAATTATCCTATCTATGGCAGCCTCTAGACATTGGAATATTCATCAAATGAATGTATACAATGCTTTTCTACAAGGGGATCTTAATGATGAAATATACATGAAGCTACCACAAGGATTTATTAGCCAGGGGGATAAACAAGTATGTAGACTAATTAAATCCTTATATGGTCTAAAACAAGAACCAAGACAATGGAATTTTAAGCTAACAAAAGCACTACATAATATGAAGTTTAAACAATCAGAACATGATCACTCACTGTTTATAAAGAATACAAACAAATGGTTAATACTAGTATTAGTCTATGTGGATGATATGCTCATCACAGGGGACAATATAGAATTGATAAAAGAAACAAAACAAGCATTACAACAAGTATTTAAAATGAAAGATTTGGGAAAACTAAAATACTTCCTAGGCATAGAGTTTGCAAGATCAGAAAAAGAAATTCTAATGCATCAAAGAAAGTATGCATTGAACTTATTGCTGAACTTGGTTTATCTACAGCCAAGCCTATAAACACACTTATTGACTGTAATATAAAACTTACTACTAAAGAGTATGATAACTACACTCAAAATCAACAGAAGACAGAAACAGGTAAAACAACAACAGAAGATGAAGTCTTAAAAGATGTAAGCACTTATCAAAGGCTAATAGGCAAATTGCTTTATCTCTCAATTACAAGACCAGACATAGCATATAGTGTTCAGACACTCAGCCAATTTCTACAACAACCAAAACAGTCACATTACAATGATGCTCTAAGAATTGCAAGGTATGTAAAAAACCAACCTAGACAAGGGATACTGATGTTTAACAGTAAGCAAGACACAATGACTGCCTACTGTGATGCAGACTGGGCAGCCTGTCCACACACAAGAAAATTTGTCCTAGGGTACATTATTAAACTTGGTGACTCTCTTATTTCATGGAAATCAAAAAAACAAACTACTATTTCTAGAAGCTCTGCTGAGGCAGAATATAGAAGTTTAGCATGAACAACTGTTGAACTAACCTGGATACTTGGCTTACTAAAATAAATTGGGGTCAACATCAGTCTTCCAATAACAGTGTACTCAGACAGCAAATCAGCAATGCAGATTGCTGCAAATCCTGTGTTTCATGAAAAAACCAAACATATAAAAATTGATTTACACTTCATAAGGGAAAAAATTCAGAAATGAGTGGTGAAAACAGAATATATCAACACAACAAACCAACCTGCAGATATACTAACCAAGGGACTCAACAGAGTACAACATCAATACTTGTGTTCCAAGCTAGCACTGCTAAACATCTTCACATTCAGCTTGAGGTGGAATGTTGGAGAAGCTGAACTGTAGCAGTAAAAGAAGACTCAACAACGTAAAAGAAGTTAAAATCAGTTGTAGCAGTTAGTAGTTGAATCCAAAGAATATCTCGAGCAAGAGAAGCTATCTAATCTTCAATATATATACAAGTGTATGAAATGTAATACTTACATAATTGAATAATGAAAATCTAATCTCTCTACTTCTACTCTTCATCATTTACTTTCTTGTTCATCATCTTCCTCTCTTTCTGTTCTTGTCGTTCTTGGATATTTCGCCTGCCTCGAGTGTATCGAAGGCTGTAGATTTACCATGCATATACAGGGACTGAAGTTCTTTAACATGTTTAA
Organism: Przewalskia tangutica; assembly: GCA_029844215.1. Taxonomy (NCBI): domain Eukaryota; kingdom Viridiplantae; phylum Streptophyta; class Magnoliopsida; order Solanales; family Solanaceae; genus Przewalskia; species Przewalskia tangutica. The sequence continues at coordinate 2,869,016 of CM056720.1, forward strand.
TGGAATTCAGTCTTTTAGGGTCTAACCCTTTATACATGTACATATTATTATATCTCAATTTTGAAATATCGTTTAAATTCTGAATTTACCTCTAATTGAAGCTTTTAAGTGGGGCTGATAGATTGAGAGACAGACAAAAGGCCGTGCAAAAAGGAACATTAATGTGAAACCCTCGTGGTGTGGACTACCCTCAAGATACTGAATATCTTTGGGGTTGACACTATTATGATAGAGTGCTCTCATATACGTCTCTAATGAAGGGGAAAAAACATAAAGTACTCTATACCAGGCTGTCTTGCCCACAACCAAATTCGTCTTACTGTGCAATCATAACCATGCATATATTGCGTCACAATATTTAGTGAACCCCAAAAGTACAATCAATCGCTTGCCACTAGAATAGTATTAATGGTCCTATTCCAAGCACATATATCCATATCCCAACCAATGCTATATAGTATATAGTCATAAATTTAAGTTATATGCACGAATAATACAATATATTTTTTTACAATATTATGTTCTATTTTAGAAGATTAATGCTTTTCATTTTTAATGTTACCGACTAATGTTGGTATAGAGAATTACATGTCTGTTACCTTTTAAGTTATATGATCGTGTAAATTTCTTATATATTTTTTTACAATATTATGTTCTATTTTAGAAGATTAATGCTTTTCATTTTTAATGTTACCGACTAATGTTGGTATAGAGAATTACATGTCGTTACCTTTTAAGTTACATGTAAATTTCTTACATAGTCAGTACATATAAATACTTTATAGCTATATATTAAAGTGCAACTCGATCGATGTATGGAGCTTTTGGTATGCGCGTGATCCAGGAAGAGTCAGTTCATTTAAGTCTACGTGTTTGTAAGAGATTGTTTTTTCAACTGAAAACTCTTGACCTAGTCCTCATCGCATGACAATAACCTTTAATGCCGTTCCATCAAAAGGTGCTAATTAAATAAGTTCTCTTTATTCTTGTATCCAACAGATCATCAAGTGGTTCAAATCGTTATTAAATTCACCAAAACAACGTAGCTCCTTATTTAACAATCTTTTATAGGGACCCTTTAGGAAAAGAACAATGCAGAGTATTATCATTAGAATGAAATAGACAAAAAGTCCAGCATGCAATGCATAATATAGTTTGCATAGGACTATTAAATGGCTGGCATCCCCAAAAGATGGAACATAATTAAGGAAGATGGGATTTTTTGGGTACTTGTTTAGGGACAAAATCACGAAATAAAAAGGCTACTAATTAGTAATTTGTTTGCATAGTTAGCTAGCTTTCAATATTTCAAACAAGTTGCGTGGGTACAATAATAAGTGTTGAATTGGAAATTTATGCTATATGTGCTAATATGTAGTTCATAAATTTAAACATACATGACCAAAGCGCAAGAGTTAAAATTGTCAATGACACACCTGAACAATGCGAGGGTCCTATATGACCCCCTGAACTTATTATTTTCGTATTTTTACCCCCTTAAGTAACGACCTGCTGTGGAAGGTGAAAGAACATTGTAAGAGTGCGTATCAACCAACTTAACATTGAAAATGAGGCTTGAACGAATGTGAGAGGAGTGAAGCTACTCGACTATAGGGAGAACACCCACATACAGTAGAATTTTTATAAATTAATACTCGATAAATTAATAACCGCTCTAAAATAATAAATTTTCTCGGTCCCGACTTGGGTCCAATGTCTAAATTAATAATTTCGATAAATTAATAAGATAATAATTTTCCGGAAGACCCTTATATAAATTTATGGTTCCTTCAATATTATAAATTAATAATTCTATAAAATTACAAATATAAATAGGACAACTTAGTAAAATATTATTCTATTGTTGTTTTCTTCTTCTTAAAATTTAAATCTAGGTGTATTTCATCTCTAACTTTCCTTATTGTATCCAAAAGTTTTGGTGTTGCGTTCTCATACTGCAATAAATAATTGTGAAGAGTTGTTGCTGTTATAAGTGCTTCCTTCCGCGTAATTGGTTGCAAATACATTGTATCATCTTCGGTTTCATCCTCAATAGAATTTTCAACAACACTAACTACAATTTCTTCTAAACTTTGGACCTCTGAACATGTATCATTTTCACCCGGATAATTCAGTAGGTGATTGACATAGACAATTAAAAACTGTCATCGGGGAGGGATGACGGTTTTTGTAAGTGTCATTGTAGTCTGTGTCACGGTAGGTCCTTCATAGATGAAGGTTTAAATAACTATCACATAATATGTGACAAGCATAAACCGTCACACATTTGGTCGTTGACTTTGACTATTTTCCATTTTTTTTATTTTTTTCCCGGAATTTACAAATTTTCCTGGTAAAATATTTGAATTTTATTAATTTAATATATTTTTGGCGGTAAATTTTTAAATAAATTTAAATTAATTTAATTTAATTTAAATATAAAATAATTGCGGAAAATTTGATTTTGACTTATGTATTTAATAATTAATTTAATTTAATTAATTGTTTTTTAAATTTTTCAATAATAGTTAAATTGGTGGGAAAATGACATATTGTAACTAAAATGTAACTAATTAATCAAATCATTTTAATACATAATATTGAAACATTTACGATTGTAACTAAAATGTAACTAACTAATCAAACATGTTACAAATCTTCTTGTTCCCAAATGTATCCAAAACAAAATATTTTACAAAACAAAATGAGCCTAAGTACATATTATCCAAACATCATGAAGGTGTCACAACAACTTCTGTAGTACGGAGAATCTTTGAAAATGATGCGCCCACTCAATCCGGCCCTCATCAAGCTCATGTTGTGAAAAAAACTTATTTTCCATTGTATTGTTAATGTAATTACATCCAAATATAATTCAACATGTTAGATCAATATAATCAATTATAATAAATAAAGAGATCAATTAAAGTATATATAGAGAAGTACATAAACAAGAAAAATATTTTGTGGTTGCTGGATTTAAGCATAAAGTTGCAAATAACACGTAACTTAAATACAGTAGAACCATTTTGATCATGAAAAACATTTTATGCTTGAATCTTAGGTTCCTAGTTTCACACAAAGTCAAAATCAAAGTAGAAATTTGTTGGAGCTCCAAAAACATTGGATATAAGCAATACAACCAACTAAATATAGCATCCATGTTGGATCCACGACACCTACTAAGTGAAAGCACTGGACACATCAACAACAACACAAATAAAAGGACACACTCCCTTCTGTAGAATCCATAGAAAAGATTATGCAAGAATTAAGGTTACCTGATAAAAGTATAAGTGATTAGATAATGCTCCTACATCAAGCTCCCAAGTCCTACATCCCCAATCCACATCTTTGTTATGGTTCCAGAATATTGAGATCATGGTATCAATTCAAGACAGGAATTCTTACTTGACTGACAAATGAAAAGAAAAATGAGAAAGAAAACAGTAACAAGACAACAAAAATACATAATGCATGTTAGACCATCAAAATGTAGACTTACTGTTATCAAAGGCGAAAACCATGGGAACACCAAGCGCGCTAGGTTTTAAGCGTAAAGTTGCAAATAACACGTGACTTAAATGAAGAAAGGTGCAAATGAAAAAAAAATTATACCTAATGCAAGAAAAGTAACTATAAACGTAAAAGACTTAAATTTCTAATTCAGGTAGAGTGACCAGTATTCTTTTACTTATTTACTATACTGCCTATTCTGTCAGTACTCAGCAGTATAGAATAACATATAACTACTTTACACATTTCTATTCATCTTCTTATAATGGTATTTCTTAAAGATCTATGACATAGAGATATAACAATCTTTATACATTTATCACAAAGTAAAAGCAAGTAAAACGTATCTATAACTCTATTCTTTAGATACCAGAGCATGTTGTTTCACTCTTAAAAACAAAACAATAGATAAAAGAGTACCTCTTCCAACAGCCAATATAAACATTCCAGGGAAAGTCTGCAAGAAAGCAAAAGTTGCTAGTGACCAGCTACATCAGGTGGCTCCGAATAACAGTAAAAAGTATAAACACGAGCAAGCGGATTGGAATGGGGGAAAATAAGAACAACCAATAAGAGGATATAGAACAGACTATAGAATCACAAACATGATTCATATAAGAAGCAAATCAACAAAGATTATTCAATATTTGTTTACAGAAACGACACCACCAATTCCCAATATAAAGAGCAAACAAGAATTATTTACAAGGCCAACCTATCTAACAATCATATACGCACAAATGATGGGTTTCAGTATGTTGACATACATAAAGATAGACAGAAACATTGCAAAACGGTTGAAAGCGTTTCATCAATAAAGTATAAATGTAATGTTATTAAAAGAAATTTTAGACAACTCTAAGGAGCTAAAGAAGTTCATGTATGTTCCTTTAATTACTTATATTCTACAGGATATCAGTCGCATGCTCCAATCTTTGCAGCACAAGTACACACAAGAGATTTATCTGATGTCTTATTTTCTTTCCTTAGGGTGAGAAGGTACTTCGACAGAAAATGAGTTGCATTTCACATTATATATTATATGGAAGCAAAAATTGAGTTATAATATGTACCAACATCTACTTCTTCTTCCCTAAACTAATTCAAACATGTAAAACCATGTTTCTCATTCATTATCCAATGTTTCCCCAGGTTTTGTCCAGTTAAACAAGTAGTTCACATGTGGTGCAAAAGAGATAGTGACACCAGGGATGACTACTAAAAATGATGGATGTTCTCTCTCCTGCAAAGATTTGGTGGTGCATCCAACAAAAGTGGCATCCCTCTCATCTGATTATTACGGGAAGTTGCAGGTACACCTGATGCACTCATAGTTTTGTCAGTACTCAGTAGTATAGCCTCTGACAAACCAACTCATCTCTAGACACCATAAGACATGTTGCACATTCATGAATTGGAAACACAAACGAAACTATGATCATCACAATATTGTGCCCTCAAACAATCAGAGAATATAAATGTCTCATTCAAAATGAAGGGGAAGGGGCAATATGGTAGGGGGAACTTCCAGGTTATCCTAAATGAAAAGAATAAAACTGACTGGCTAACTGCAAGAAATTATATCCCTTGAAAAGGAAATTGTCTACTTGAATAAGAAAACAAGCTTTGGCAGGAAAGAGAAGAGAAGAAAATGCATATCAATCAATTTTTCTAGCTTCAATTATTTTCTATTTTTCCATTTTCCACCAGACAACACATGGCCATTGCAAGTTGTGAAACATAAACATAATGTACACAAAGTATATATAAAAATCAACATCGCCTATAAAGAAAGAAATTAGTGTTGTTCTATAATGCATTTCATACATGCAAGTAAACATAATAAATAGAAGAAGTATATCTAGACATACCTGGAAATGCAAGCTAGTCAAACAATGAGAAATTCGAAGAAACAACGGCACCATACACCTTTGGAAATATGATGGTTGAGTAGCTTCCAAGATTTCCTCCAACTCACCAAGGAACATGACCTCTTTTGGGCTATTTGTTACTGGCCAATACTATAACAATCCCCTAATAATTGTATCAGCAAGCTTGCAGTCTTTCTCAACAAAATGTATCATATAATTAAGTTAACTGTTGATGGTACATGGCTAAGCATTTGGGTTTATGCAAGGGAATCAATGTCCGGACAAGAAAATGTTTGTGGTTCTTCTTTTAGTGGCAAAGAAAACCCATTGATTATGCTGCCCATAATTTCCAGTGATGATGGGGTTGTATTATGGATCATCTCTTAGCCCATTCTTATTTATCTTGGGGATGGACTGACGCGACAAATTCAATGGGATGTGTCATGGTGTATGTTATTCACAGACAATATAGTCCTGATTTATGAGACTTGCAGCGGAGTGAACGCTAAGCTGAAGGTTTGGAGACATACTCTGGAGTCTAAAGGGTTCAGGATGAGTAGGACCAAGACAGAATACTTGGAGTGCAAGTTCAGTAACGGGAGCGACTTTGAGACAGACGTGGATGTGAGGCTTGGTACTCAGGTCATTCCAAAGAAAGGAAGCTTCAAGTACATCGAGATCTGTTGAAAATAATGAAATAAGTGAGGCTTTGTTTCATATTTTTCATGTTTCAATTTATATATTTTACTTTTTCTTTTTCTTTTTTAAAAATGAATGTCATTTTCTAGATTTATAATCAGTAAGTCTTTAATTAAACGTCACACATGACATATTAAATCCCCTAAATTTTGAAGGGCGTTTTGATACACTATACACATATTTAATTTGAAACCAAAAATTCAGAAGTTTTTCTTAATTACTTTCTTAGACTTCGTATTCAATCAAATTAAGACATTAAAAAATAAAAATGGGTATTAAATTCTTCAGATTATTTCATGATTATTCACATAGAGACGTTTAGAGAGAAGAAAGAACATGTTCTTAGACTTATATATATATCAAATTAAGACACGCTAAATAAAATGGGGTACTGAAATTCTTCATTGTGTATGATTAAGATTCACCACACATTTACTAGAGAGAAAATACATACATATATATATATATATATATATGTGTGTGTGTGTGTGTGTGTTGGAAATTTACTAAATGTGAAATTAAGTTTAACCCATTATTTATGACTCGAGTGATTGAGGTCTTGCACGTCGGAAACATCGTTTCCATATACGTGCACACATAGTGTCAAGTATCGTAAATTTCATTAGTGAAAGCGATATTGGTACGTAAGTAAAACTTTTGAGACATAGAATGATGGATGGTTATTAGCCAAATGATATGTGTTCCACGTTGGTAAATGACGGAAGAAGTGTACAATGTGTTAAAAGATGAAAACGGGGAATCGCCGCTGTCGGGGCCGGCGCCACGAGCTCGGCGGTCATGCACCACCGCGTCGGAGCCGCGGCGCCTCCAGCTAAGCGTCGTGGTGCCTCCCTGCAGGGCCGCAGCGCTGACTCTCTGATGTTTTAGCGCCGCGACGCTGGAGTTCCAGAAGCTGCGACGGAAGACAAAAAGACATGACTCTTGAGCTGGTTTTGAGGCATTAAACCTCCATTACTTTCCAAATGAATTCAGTCATTATTTGTCTGAATTAAACCTCCATAATCAAGGTCATTACATGGTCATTCAAGGTCATTACTTGGTCATTCAAGGTCATTACTTGGTCAATTGGAGGGTCATCTTCTCAACACTATAAAATGAGGCCTTAGGCTCATCTGCAAACACTTGTATGATTTTAGATTTTCTGAAATCTCTTCCTCTCTTGCAATCTTCCACTCAAAGATCCTTCTTTTCTAGCGAACACTTGAGTCTCCTTTAATCACTTGTTTGATTGTTGTTTTATCTTGGGAGATAAGTTGCCGACACACCGTTAAAGGATTATACGAGGCAATATTATCTTAAGAAAATATTAATATCAATCGACTCATCAATCCATTTTTCTTGTTCGATTTCCATATTTCTAAACATTTTTTTGTTGCTATCAAGGTCAAAGAAGCTTGTAGAATTGGAGAAAACACTCAAGAACTACTCAAGAACGCAGAATCAAGACGGATCAAGAACCAAACTTTATTGTGGTTGTCACAACTCTTGTGTTACACCTCGTAATTTTAAGGCAATAATTTGAGAACATAATTAAGAAAATAAGATTCGAATATTGGATATAAAGTATATTTATTTATGCTAATACGGAAATTAGTATACAAAGGATGTGATCCCGGAATAATTTTTGAATACTACAAGTGTGACTATGAGAATTAATACTAATAGTTGTATATTCCCAATAAGGTTGGACTAAGTGTGGTGTATTATGAGATTAGGACATGGAATTTTCAGATTTTATATATAAGATTGATTATGTGGGAGATTAATTAATAGTGGGATTAATTTTAGTGGAGAGATTAATAATTAGTGGACTTTTGTGGGAACTTGTACTCTCGTCGAAACCAGTGGGCTGCCCCCACTTAAAAATCTGCCCACATGCTCACTAAGACCAAGGTTTTATTCATTTCTCTACACTTTAATCCAAAATCATCCTTCACCTCTCTTCTCTCCTCCAAAACAGATTTCTATCTTCTTCCATAGCTTAGTTAAAGACCAAACTAACTCCCCCTTTCAAGATTAAGTTTCTCTACAATTTCTAAGCCATAGTAAACTTCTTATCCACTGTTTTTCGGTAATGCTGGACCGAAACATAGCCCAGAAACTTTAAACTTTTGAGATGAACAATGTTGAAAGAAAAACATGCAAGTAAGATGGATTTAAACTCATAAGGAATGCATGCATGTAATTAAAACTTGAAGAAATGGTGAAAATGGAGCAGTGGGGGGGCTGAGACTGATAGGGACTGTTTTAGCAAATTGAAGGTAAGATTTCTTCTTCTTATTGAGTAATTGGAGTTATATGATGTTGTAATTAAAAGATGAACTTGTGTTAAGAGAAATTGGAAGTAAGAAAATGCATATGGTTGTTGTTGATGTTGTTGTTATCGATTTTGGGACTATTTTTATTACATTGGATTCAATTGTTGTTGTTGTTGTTATTATTATCGTCACTAATTGCATGTTAAAGATTGAAGGAAATATTGATATTTAAAGTTGAAATGGTTTATATGAAAGTATTGGAAGGTGAATTGGATTTTAAGGAATTATGAAAAGAGTTATGGTATTATGGTTGTTGGCTGAGACCTTCATGAAATTGTTGGACATTGTGTGTCGAATTTAGGGGATGTTTCGTGGAGATTAGAATGCTGAAAATTTAGTTATGAATATGCATGTATATTGTGGTAATTGCTAACGTATGTCATAAGGGAATAAAGGTATAGAAAAGTGTAGAAAAGCTTCACGTTTCACTCTCGTTGTTGTTGAAGTATGGACCGTTTTAATGGACTATCTTAATATGGATTAAGGGGCTGAATTAACAAGAGAAATAGGTGTATTAATCACCTTGGATTGTTGTGGTTGTTGTATTACATGAATGTAGAAAGAAAGAATGTATAACAATAGCGTATATGGAGTATATGGGACTGTTTTGGTATATTCTTGAGTTGTATCTTGTTATTGGTATTGTTGGCCTTGTTTGTAAGTTGTGGATGTGTGTATAAGTAGGGGAAATTCTGCCCAAATATTTTATACGAAAAGAGAGTCATCATTTGGTATATAACTTACACTAGTAAGCATAGAGTTGTCGAACATGTTACCATTATTATAGGTTGAAGTCCTAGATGAGACGTATTTTAATTATTGAGTTGGTATAGACGACAAGAGGTATGTGAAACTATCATTTCTTCTTTTTGGCATGACTTATATAAAATTAGTGTACGGCTGACGTACATAATTCCATTGAATCTTAATTCCTAGTGATACTTGATATGATAGTTGCCTTTGATTTTACAAGTGATAGTTCATTCTATTTATTCCATTGAGAGTCAAATGATGATTTAAATTGTATAAGTTACTCATGATATTCTATTCGTGCTTGATGTGATTATATTAATTCACCGAGTCCCAGAATGGGCCAGGTACGATTTATATGGACAGGCATCCACGGATATGATTTTACCGAGTCCCATGATGGGTCGGGTACGATATGTGCACATTATATGATTTCACTGACACCCTCACTAGGGGGCCGGGTACGGTAAGTATATGTATATGACTTCATTCACCGAGTCCCATAATGGGTCGGGTACGGTATATGATATGGACATACATGACTCTCATTTTATAAGGCACATGTACATGCTATACTAATTTTTATGCTTGTTTCATGACATCTTTTGGCCAATTATGATCTTCCTTACAGTACTTCATATTTTATATACTCAGTACATTATTTCGTACTGACCCCCTTTCCTCGGGGGGCTGCGTTTCATGCCCGCAGGTACAGATATTCAGTTTGGTGATCCTCCAATCTAGGATTCTTGTTCAGCCATTTGGAGAGCTCCATTGATCTGGAGCCAGGTCATTTTAGTACAGACTATTTTGTTATAGACTTATGTATGTTCAGGGGTACGACGGGGCCCTGTCCCGTCATGTTTTACTATCATACTCTTAGAGGTCTGTAGACATGTGTGGGTGGTAGATGTGTTTTGGACTTGTGTGAATTGTATATGTATTTTGATCATCTGTACGGTTGTGATACGTTCTGGATATCCCTATGTACAGTGGAAGCCTTGTCGGCTTGCCTATTTTGATATGGTTTATCGATTTCTACATTATCCTTGTTATCTGTGTGATTATATGTAACATGTGTATATAAGGGTGTCCAGGTAGGGTATCGGGTCGCGGTCCGTCGGGTCATGATATTTAGTGGTATCAGAGCAGTTCGTCCTCAGAATGTTTACAGACCGTGTCTAGTAGAGTCTTGTGTATAGGTATATTGTGCATCATACTTATACGCAGGAGGCTGCCGGGCATTTAGGATTGGCTTTTATTCATTCATCTCGTAGATCGTGCAATAGAGCTTTGTTATTAGGATAATCCCTCTCTGAAGAATTATTATATTTCCAGTTATGCCTCCGAAGAAAGCGACAGCTTCCCAGAAGGAAAATGAGTAGCAGGAGCTAGTGAGCTACTAGTCAGACCCGTAGAGTTACTAGGGCCCATACCCAGTTTATGCCCGAGATTGTGCCCCAGTCGGCAAGCTCTGTTATACCGTCACCTCCAGAGGAGCTTAGAGCAGCAGCGGCTCCAGTTCAGAGGACGGCATCACCGCCAGCTCCGGAGGCCCCAGTACCTGCGCCTCCAGCTCCTCAGCCAGGGGTGGAGGATAGGGTCATGAGAGATGCAGTTCAGCTGCTGACCAGATTAGTGGCCGGACAGACCCGCAGACAGGGACTAAGAGTTGACCAAAGAGCTGATAGTTTGAGGATTCGTGACTTCCTAAGTTGTAATCCTCCAGAGCTTTTTGGGTCAAGGTCCGAGGATGATCCGCATGAGTTTATTCGACATATGCAGCGTACATTGATGATCATCAAGGCTTTTGAGACAGAGTCTGTTGAGTTGGCTTCATATCGATTGCGGGATATAGCTACTAATTGGTATGAGTGCTGGGAGTTGTCCAGTGGCGGGGGTGCTCCTCCAACAGTATGGGATGTGTATACAGAGGCCTTCCTTGGCCACTTCCTGCCTCCAGAGATGAGGAGAGCTAGAGTTGATAGATTCTTACATTTGAGGCAGAATAGCAGGAGCATTCGAGAATATAGTCTGGAGTTTCGTTGGCTAGATATGTGCGCACTATTGTAGCTGAGATGGCAGATAGAGTACACCGTTATATGATGGGACTAGATCTCTATTTGACTGATGGTTGTATGGCAATGGCTCTTCAGCTAGGTATGGATATTGCTCGGATACAGGCATATGCACAGTGGGTAGAGGACCGACACAGAGGACGTCAGCCTGATAGGGATCACGACAGAGCCGATAAGAGGCTATGTTACCGGATATCTTGGTGAGTTTCGGTGGCGGCCTCGAGCCCTCACCAAAGATGTTAGATATTCTTCCCACAAAGAAAGAGTGCACCCCACGCGGCGTGGATATTTGACCGCACAGGGTATTCAGGAGTTGGTCAGAGCTCCAGGGCTTCAAGTTCACAGATGAACAGGGGTTCTAGTCAGTCGAAGCCACCTTTGCCTCGGTGTTCTCATTGTGGTAGGTCCCATTTTGGGGAATGTCGTTTTACTACAGGTGATTGTTTTTCTTGTGGTCGTCAAGGCCATGTGATGAGAGAATGTTATTACAGAAGTGGTACAGGTGGTATGGCTCAGCCTACTGGATCGGTTGCTGGTTCGTCTTCTTCTATAGTTATGTGCTCGCAGGGCAGGGTGTTCATATGCCAGCAGGCCGTGGTAGAGGTCGTGGTGGAGTTTCCAGTTCTAGCGGTCCCTCGAACCGTATATATGCTTTGGCTAGTAGGCAGGATCAGGAGGCGTCACCTAATGTGGTTACAGGTATATTATCGATCTTTTTCCGAGACGTATATGCATTGATAGATCCAGGTTCCACCCTATCATATATATCTCCCTTTGTTGCTAGTAGAATCGGAATATTATCTGAGTACGGTATGTGCACATTATATGATTTCACCGAGACCCTCACTAGGGGGCCGAGTACGGTAAGTATATGTATATGACTTCATTCACCGAGTCCCATAATGGGTCGGGTACGGTATATGATATGGACATACATGACTCTCATTTTATAAGGCACATGTACATGGTATACTGATTTTTATACTTGTTTCATGAAATCTTTTGGCCAATTATGATATTCCTTACAGTATTTCATGTTTTATATACTCAGTACATTATTTCATACTGACCTCCCTTTCCTCGGGGGGCTGTGTTTCATGCCCGCAGGTACAGATATCCAGTTTTATGATCCTCCAGTCTAGGATTCTTATTCAGCCATTTGGAGAGCTCCATTGATCAGGAGCCAATTCATTTTAGTACATACCCTTTTTGTTATAGACTTATGTATGTTCAGGGGTACGGCGGGGCCCTGTCCCGTCATGTTTCACTATCATACTCTTAGAGGTCTGTAGACATGTGTGGGTGGTAGATGTGTTTTGGACTTGTGTGGATTGTATATGTATTTTGGTCAGTTGTACGGTTGTGATGCGTTTTGGATATCCCTATGTACAGTGGCGGCCTTGTCGGCTTGCTTATTTTGATATGGTTTATCGATTTCTACATTATCCTTGGTATCTGTGTGATTATATGTGACAGGTGGGTATAAGGGTGCCCAGGTAGGGCACCAGTCTCGGCCCGTCGGGTCGTGACATCTTGTTAGGATTCAAATCTATTGTATTGTAATTCATTTTGGTTATCATTTCTAAGCACTTGTGGTAGTTGTATACTATTTTCGTACATCAATTGTAATACTCACAATATATATATATATATATAAAGAAAAAGGACATCTGGTGCACTAAGCTCCCTCTATACGTGGGATTCGAGGAAGGGCTAGAGTATAATGATCTATTGTACGCAACATTACCTGTATTTCTGTAAGAGTCTGTTTTCGCGACTAGAACACATATGACCTCCTGGTCACTGATAGCAACGTTACCAGTTACGCCAAGACTCCCTTCACTAAATAGAAAATAATATATATAAAGATTTATATTCGAAATGCTTCGACAGTTTCTAAAATTCTGGATGAATTAATTAAGGGGGTCACCCTCCCAAATGAGAAAGGGGGTTTGTCAAATAGCCAAAAAGGGTAAAGATCTTCGAAGATCAAACAATCAGACAAATGAGAATGTACCATGAAGATATACCTAGGGTCCCTTAGATTCTTTGGTTCCTTCCTTGTCCACAACTCCAACTTGGCTTTACAATATAATTTATATATGTGTGTGTGGTGCTCTATTATCTCAGTTTTACTCTGAAATTTATTTGTTCAGAGCATCGTCTAGTTTCTATTATCTCATGCTTCAATTTTATTATTACATGGTGTTTCGTTTATTTTGGTGCTGGTGTCATTTGTTGTTGCGGTTCCCATTTCATGTGTATTTTTATATGTTTTACTCGAGCCAAGGGTCTATTAGACAAAACTTTTTTATCTTCACAAGGTAGGGTGACGCTGCGTACACCCCACCCTTTTAGACCCCCACCAAATTAAACTGAATATGTTGTTGTTATTGTAATAGTAGTCACTTAAGCATCAATGTCTCTCCACTTCATTAAGGGACATAAATTGGATATAATTAAAAAAATTGAAATGGACGCTTTTTAAAAATTAATTTTTAAAATGAAATAATTACATAGTTTAACACGATATTAGAGCAAGAATAAATTTCACATACTAATTGGCTCGTAAACAAAGAATCGGGCTTGTACGTCAGGAAACGTGTTAATATTCATGTTAAAAATATTATTATGTTGTGCTATTTCTATTATGGGTTCGGGAGTTTGGCATTGCCTAGTGTTCAGGCGTCAAGTTGTATATTCGTGCGTGAAAACTAACGTATATACTGTTATATAAATATAATATTTAAGAATCTACCCTCTTTAAATTCTGAATTTGCTACTATATACAAGGTTGTCATTGGGTCCGTGCGAGCTGTCCTATCGCACATGGCCCACAAAAAACGAAAAAATTTAAGGGATCTTTTTTTCATTTTGTATTAAGTAGTATTAACCAGAATTTACTGTAAAGGCTCATAATTCGCAGCTATTAACCCAATCAAAGTAGGGGTTGATTAACTTGAAGTTGTATTGGGTTGTTATTTACAATTTAAAATAATTTCTAATTATTGAAATCGTATATTTACTTATATTAAGAGTTCATTTTTACAAATTAGAACAGGACCCCAAAATGTTTGAGACGGCCCTGACTATATACCGTTCCAATCATTTTTTTCATTGAATTTTTTCTTCCTATTCTATTATAATTGTAGAAATTAGAACAGACCCTAGGACCGTACGGCTACATGCATGTTTTCCACTTTTTTCTTGAGCTTATCTTATCATTACTCCAAAATTTATTAATTTTAATTTATATTTAATTGCCAAACATTATCATGATGTAGTAGACATGTTAAGTATAAAGGGCAAAATAGTCAACATGTAGGGTGTGTTTGGTATGAAGGAAAATACTTTTCATGAAAAATGTTTTCTTGAAAAACAAGTGGGTTTTTTTTTACTTATTTTCTACCGTGGTAAGTTAAAAAATCATCCCAAGGACATTTGTATGTAATCTAGCAAAACACTATAAGGATGAGATGGAGTAGGGAGTGGGTGTTTGGGGGTGGCGGGGTGGGTTGGTCAAATGGTGGGGTTTGAAGGCGTTGGGTGGGTATGAAGGAGATAATGAACGTGGCATATCACTTATGTAACTTATTTTCTCATACTTCCATTAAGTAAGTCATTTTCTTCATTTTTGAAAAATTTATTTTTCTACGGAAAATATATATCAAAATTTTTGGCCAACCAAACACAGAAAAGTTTGGAAAATGTTTTCCTCCCTACCAACACACCCGTAATATAACTTTTAAACATGGTTCGGTGCCAAAAAAGAGGTCATCTTGATATTACTCCTAATGTTTATGCTATATTTTTTTAATATTTATGCTATTAGCATAGCTGTGTGATACCAAAAAGGGTGAGCTAATTATGCATAAATTAATACTATAGCCACAGAAAAATCCTTAGTTATCATGATATGTCTAGCTCTAATTATTGCCCCTTCTCCAATATTGAGGCAATGTAAGAAACATTTATAATCACTTTGTCTTGCAAATCCCTGCTGATGGTAACCACAAAGATTGTGAAATCATTAACAATAAGACAAAATAGTTCTATATTCTAGGAATAGAATAGGTTTGTGATTGTATATACACGATTGCAATTATGAGGCTATTTAATCAATGATCATTGTATATATAGGTTACAAATTCAGCCTAAATAATTATGTTCCCATCTCTTAAGTCTTTTTCTCTCCGTGTGCACGCATGCTTGGTTTGAGATCATAATTATCTTGGATTAAAGAGTTCAATAATTTGCTTTTATCAAGGTAATCTCATTATGAAGGTTAAAGATTGCCATCTCAAGAAATTATTGAAGGGGGCAAGCCTTTCTTTATGATTATATGGATCGCTTTTAGGGTGTGTTTGGTTCGCTCAGGATAAACGGAATGGAATTCAGTAAGGGAATGAAATGAAAAGGAAAGGGATTACATGATTGTCCCTACATGTTTGGTTCTGGGTGGTCCGGGGTCTGGAGTCCGGGGTAGTCTGGTCCGGGGTTCGAGTTGGGGAAAGAGAATCCAAATACCTAGGGGGGTGGGGGGAAGAAAAGGGAATGAAAGTGAAAAAATGGTAAAAGGAATGAAAAAATAAGGCCAAACAAACAACAATAAATGGAATTTCATTCCTTCATTCCCTTTCTATTTCCTGTTTACCTCGAACCAAAAGCACCCTTAGTGACTTTTCTTTTCATAGGCATAGATTATAGTCTAATCAGCTTTCTAATTTTATGGCCGGATAGATTATTTATAAATTATCTTTGTAATAAGTGTTAAATAGCAACCTGATAAAAATGATAATTAATATGCTATCACATGTTATACAACATTGATGATATTATTTTTTCTTAAATTGTTGGCATACAGTGATAGAGTCACCCTTGTTAAAAGGGCGTTAATCGATACTCCTTCGCTAAAAATTTACAGTGTGTGAATAGGAAAGAAAACATTACAGTATATATATTATATACACTGAATTTTCTTAAACTTTTCCGTGCATTTACTTTGTTATAATTTAACTCCTCCCGTTTCTTGTAAAATTCTTGATACACCACTATTAATCATATATATTTTAAATCCTAAAGATATATACTCAATTACTCTATTCTTACCGAGGATAAGATGCGGGAACCGAGGTTGAAATGGTTTGGGCATGTGCAGAGGAGAGACACAGATGCCCCAGTGCGGAGGTGTGAGAGGTTGGCTATGGACGTAAAATTAGTATGTCACACTTATAGGCGCATTATTGCTCTATAGTACTCTGTAGTTTGATTCATGTTGCTATGTATTCTTTAGTATAATTTATTTATCTTATTTAGTTGTGTTAGCACTGCTTCCTGTTGTTAGAATGCGTTATCATTGTATATTTGATTTTTACTATCTGCATGTCCACACTGCTTTAATTTCCCGTCTGAATCTGATCGGAACTCATACTTTGTTTTGCTTTGCTTGCTTTGCCTGATTATGCTTTGTCTTGAGCCGAAAATTTCCCGGAAACAGTCGCTCTACCTACCAAGGTGGAGGTAAGATCTGTGTACATTCTATCCTCCTCAGACCCCATATTATGGAATTTCACTGAGTATGTTATTATTGTACTCTATTCTTGTTTTCTTGTGGTAGGATTAAGAAGGGGGTGAATTCCACTCACTTAGTAGTAAGAATGTATTACTTTTTTGGGACAAAAAGGGGTTTTTTGAAACATCTTGCTGTAGTATATTTGAAACTTGGGAAATCTAGAAGGTAGATTCACACATTAGATTGTAAAAAAATAATAAAAAATTAGGCATGTGAAACATATAATAGGTGGGGGCTAATCTAAGCCTTAAAATCTTATATTATAGGGGACAAATGTGATCTTTGGGTCCAATAATTTGACTCCACATCAAAAGCCATTGGTGAATGGATGTGCTCGCAACGCTAAAACACAATTATGCCTTTATTTCAAATAGTCGGGCTGGTCACATGAACCTTCACCAACGGTGGACGTAGCATCCATATATGATATGGGTTAATCCGAGCTCGATACTTTTGGGTCAGACCTCGTATATGTGTTAAAAATTATTAAATAAATATAAATAATAAATTTCGAACCTAATAAAACAAATTGAATGTGACGGAATTCCAAACTCAAAAGCATAGAGTGAAAATCTTAGCTCCGTGTATAATCTTCATTGTCCATGTGCCTATAAGAGTGTACTCATATTGTCAGTCTCAAGTTGAGATAAAGGCGGAAGACCGCATTAGCATCAATTTATAATGAATCCTCAAGGTACCCTGAAATGTTTGATTAATTTTTAAGTATAACAAGTTATGGATGATATATTTGCCTTTAATTTTGGCTGGTGGGATTTCACCAAAAAGATAAGAGACCTAATTTGACATGCCTTCTATGGAAAGGTTTCTGGTGCTTGTTTGAACACAAAAAAAAAAAGGATAAAAACAATACTTTAACTTCTTAAAACTTCTTTGCAAACAGAACAAACATGAGCATTAAAGCTATATTATATCTGAATGCAGGTCATTGATGCAAAGATCCGAAAATCTGGAGATAAGATATAGGGAGCAGAACAAGGTAACAGATCTCCCGACTCCTCGTCAGGGAAGGTGCTAGAAAATATTTTTTGATCATATTAGAATTTTAATAGTTCCTCCAACATTTTCAAATGAAATGGTTTGGATAGACATTCTAGGAACTATTGAAACGAATAGTACTGAGTTGTAGTAGTAATTTGGTCGGAAACACTTCCGAGCTACGACAGAGCTCAAATGCTCCCAACAGTCTGCAGATTGTAAAACCCAAAAAGATGCTCAAATAGACGACACAAAGATTTGTTTCGAAATACAATCTTTAACCTGGCTTTCAATGCAGGAAGAAGTTAGCATCTAAATTACAACTTCAAGAAGCCATTGCCACAAGGACTAGTTCAAAATCTCATTCATCATATCAGATCCATAAACAATATTTATGCATCGCAGCAACTGTACAAGCAGAGATACTGCAAATAAAACCACATCCAACTGCAAAATGCAGCCTTGTTTCTTTGCTTTTTTAAATTATTTGCTCTATAGAGGGTGGAATAGTAGCCTCATCTATAGAGCCGATGCATATTCTCACCCCAAATTTCAACCAACACAGTGCTACGAGCATTCGTTCGGGGAAACACCCTGCTGGAAACAGGAATGTCACCTCCCAAGTTTATGCAGCTGGAACCTTTTTCCCGTCTTCTATGAAGAATATTGCAGACTCTAGAACCTGAGAACCGCAAAGCTAATGAACTTTAGCTAACATTTTATGAAATCAGACAATTGAAGATGGTATAAGAGTAACAAGTATGGCTGTATCTGTAATCCCAATTAGTACATGAATCCTCTTTATTCATACCCCCTGTATTTGGGCCGTTTAATTCCAATACTCATTGATGTCTTTGAAAACAAATTTGAAGGTTGTCTAAAGCAAAAGATAAAACACTAGAAAGTAGAAATGGTATACAACTAAGGTGGAGAAACTTGGTTCTCCATATAAATGCAGATGGTAGTAAAAAGGGAGGAGGGAGGGGGAGGGGGAGAGTTATGTTTAGCCGCTTAATTTCTACCTTCTAATCCTGTGAAGTAGTTCATGGAGTCTACTCAGACAATGTGCAACTGATCATAATATTAGATATCCAGTCCAAAGGCTACTTAATCAAAAGTTTCTGTTGGAAGTCTGAGACACGTATAAAGACAATAATCAGAAGGTAAAACAACATACATCTGGCCAGGTTTCTGTAATGAAGTCCACAATGTCATAGGATATGTCCCCTTGAACATCAATTTGCTCCTTTTCAGTTGGGCCCTGAAACATCAAAGCAGGTCAGACCGTCAGTTATCCATCTAACTCGTATGAGAGAAAATTAGAAACCACAACTTCAACACACCTTAACCACAGAAGCTCCAGTAGCAAACTTTTTACCAAGCTTTTTTGAAGCATCATTTAGTTTAACACCTAAAATGTCCAAAATAAGCAAAGCCTAAATACTGTAGCCACTTGGAAGACAGAAAGATAGAAAAGCAAGACAATGCAAGGCTATACAACTACAGATATTGCTCACCAAAGATCTCGAGGCCCTTGATGGTAGTGATACTCTTTCGTCTGTTTCTGGTGACCTTTTCAATGATAATCTCCTGCTTATCCTACAAAATGAGCAAGCAAGTTTTACAACTTGTAGACTTGCTTATAAGTCCATTTTCACAGCATTATTTTTTTGGATCATGACGCCACTACTAAACCAATGGATAGAGCTCCACACTACGCCTCAACTGAGGACACAATATATGAAAAGTTGCTCAAATACAGTGAGGACTTAGGTTAGCATTAGGCAAGATGATAGTTTCAGTTAATATTGCTTATCAGGCTCTACTGACAGGGAGAGGGAAGAGAGCAGAAGAATATGCCAGATTGAAATAATAGCTAAAAGGACAAAGGAATGACTGGAAGCTGAAATGTGCTAATAGATAAACCTCATTTGCTCCTTCACCATGCCATAATGGAAACTAGATCATGCCAAATGATCTGCGACTTCATGCTCAGTTTACCACAATAAAATGGAATCATTTCAACCAAATTCACTAGGGAACAATTAAAATACATTTTAGTGAGTGCTGCTAGTTAATTTTAGTAACTGACATTAGAACTTCCTGTGGAGAAGCTATTTTCTTGAGTTCCTCTGAATGGATATCCTATGGAGGGTGATCATTCTCAAGGGTCAAGGGCATGAATCATTTACTTTTCCACCATGCCTCACAGAAACCAAGTGCATACGCCATGATAACGCATTTCAAAAAAGTAAGTATTAACTAGCACAGGTAAATAAGCTAAACAAAGTACACTAAAGGATACATATGAGCAGAAAACCAGCTACTACAGGTTACTATAAAGCCATAATGTGCATATTTGTATGATTTGTATTAACTAGCGCGTAAATAAGCTAAACAAAGCCATAATGTGCCTATTTAATACTTGAATATAAATGATAAAAGCAAGATTTGTAACTTAATATCTCAATGCAAAAGAGTGAAACTTTTCAATTAGAATGATCCAGATTCATAATATGTTGGTCAAACTAAAACCGTAAGAAGATAGCTGACAGGGAACAATAAAGAAAAGTTCTACATGCACAGAATTCAAAGGAAGGATCACAAGAACTTCACTGAATCAAAGTTTCGAAGTGCTTATAATATCACATGGATGGCACAGTCTCGTGACATTTTGAGAGAAGGATTAATATACATTAGACAAAAAGAAAAATGCATGAAATTTCATACTTTCTTTTTTATCTTTCCACCAGGAAGGCGCTTGACTTCTTCTTTCTTAGATGTAGAAGAACCTGACCCAACAAAAGGGAACAAAAAGGGTAAGAATAAGAACAGAATTCAATTTTAACATGCAAAGGGGGGAAGTTGATAAAAAGAAATCCAAAACAATAAAAGATCCAAAATCAAGGCCTACAGTTCTTAGTTCAAACTTTTCTCTACAGCTATTGGCCCCACAGGGAAGGAAGACAGGGTTAAAACATCAAGTAAATATTGTTCTTCCAAGAACAGACAAAAAACCCATAAATGCAGATGGAAAGAGGAAGGTTAAGAATGCAATTCGATTTGTGAGGAGGTAGATGAAATGCGCGCGAAAATCAAACCAAATACCAAACCAGAGTTCTCTAACACTTGCCAAATCGAAAAAGGCCAAGAACAAGATTCAATTTGTTGGAAGGTAGATAAAATGAATATCAAAAGCAAACCCATAGTTCTTGATACATGACCATTGAAGAAGTCAAAGCTATAGCAAAAAGGAATCGACATCATATTTTTGGTTATTACTCCACCTTTAGCACATATGAGCTAGGCAATATGGTGAAGTTCTATCAATCATCATGTCTTCAACCCTGGGAGTTCGGAAGGATTCTTCCCATTTGATAGCGAGCTCATACAAAAGTGCTCCTCTCTCACCATTCCTGGTCATTAAAGTAATGCAATGCCCTAGCAAAGTGTTGCAGAAACTTATTGAAAGGGGTCTTATAGAAGCTATCGTGTAGCAACAAAAGAATACAGCCCACTCACATTTTTCTTCTTCTGTGACACCTTTACTTCACCAATTTTGGCAGAGCATGACCAGCCACAAGTCCATATAAAGGAGGAGAGTGAGGTGCGTTGATGGACAACAATAAAATATTCATCAGATTTATAAATACTCATTAATGAACTTGTTGGGACGTCTCGGCATACATTATTCGGCGCCTGGGTGTAGCGTTAAATGGGTAAAAGGTTCCGCAACATATCTGCCTGGGTTGGAGGACGCAAGGATTAGCGTAAAATGGACGAATGTGGGTAAAATGGAAAAGTGTGGGTAAAGAAGTTAGTCTGACCACATCAGCGCCCGGATGTGGCGCTAGACCAAATAGGCAGTTGTTACATAGGGTTGTAGACAAAGAAGTCAACAGAATCAATGGTTCCTTAAAGAGATGGAGAGCTCTTAGGATGAAGTTTGTGTGTTTATAACATAGCTCTGTTAAAGAAGTAGATGTGCAGGTTGGGGATAGAGGAGCACGCACTATGAAGAGAGGCGGATAAAAATGGGATCATAGAAGGGGGGTGGAGGACTAAAAGCATCACTGTTCCTTTTAGGTGTGGCTTTTGGAGGAACATTGTGAAGGTACGGAAAGAGCGGCAACATAACATTCAAGGTAGGGACAAGAACAGGATCAACTTTTGGAAGCACGCATGGTTTAGAGGTAACACTTGGAGGCTCAAATTCCCAAACATCTAAAGAAGCACGGGCCAAAAGGAACGCAATCAAACATATACGAAGAATGTGGTGTTCTTTGGATTTACAATTTAGAAGGAACCTTTGGGATTTGGAGGTAGCAGAATTTTAATGAAACGCCCCGATTTTCGTGTTAGATTACATCATAACAAGTTAGATTGGATCCAGTGAGTTTAAGGACTTGTATAAGGTCAGTAATGATAAGGTAATGTCCTAAGGGGTAGAGGTTAAACAAATCGAAGACATTAAGTTCGACGAAGTTCAGAAGGGTATAGGAAGTTTAATGGACAGTGAAACGTATTCACGGCCCGTAAAAATTGGGCGGCACCACCGTGGATGTGTGGAGGAGCTACTGGAAATTGGCTTGTGACCCATGGTGGGATCACAGACCGTGAAACCCACCGTAAATTGAAGCGGTGGGGCGGTGCTAAGCTTGTATAAATAGAAGGCAGCGTGTGTTCTCTCATTTTTCACACCCAAACAGACCTCCTAAGCTCCCAAACTCTCTCTACTTGTTCCTTCATCATCCTAGAAGAGATTACCAAGGTTCCGAGATGGATCTTCCCTCGGAGAGATCGTAGTAATCGTAGAAGCTTAGTTCTCTCTTATCGTCGTGGTACGGAGGATTCTTCAAGTTGAAGTAAGGTGTCTCAAGGCTGGATCTTGTGGATTAAGATTAAGTGGTGAAGGATGTTGATTCCGTCGTCGTCTTGAAGGGTCGCCATAAAGGTATGTAAAGGCTATTCTTATTTCTTTCTTTGGGCATGAATCCGCCATAACAGCAAGTT
The DNA here is from genome assembly GCA_029844215.1 of Przewalskia tangutica. Taxonomy (NCBI): domain Eukaryota; kingdom Viridiplantae; phylum Streptophyta; class Magnoliopsida; order Solanales; family Solanaceae; genus Przewalskia; species Przewalskia tangutica. The sequence goes on from CM056720.1 coordinate 2,891,850, forward strand.
ATACCTAATAACCTCAAAAGAAGTATCGTGCTATGTATGTTACGTTCGTTTTGTCTTTGAGTTCCGTTGTTCGTTGTTCAAGAATGATTCTATCCATAAAAAGTTCTGAAACTTATCAAGAATCTGGTTCTATTCAAAGAAAAGGGTTTGAGATAACATCTATAGTGTCGTTCGAGAGTCTACCCGAGGTGAGATATTAAGTCATTAATCATTGAGCCTAGAGCGCATATATATATATACACATATATATATACACTACTACCGAGCTATAATCTGTGGGCGATGGACCTTATATGGCGTATATATAATCACCACCGAGCTATAATCGATTGGGCGACAAATATATAATTATGTATATATAATATGACCACCACCGGGCTATAATAGGTGGGTGATGGATATATGTATGTATGTGAGGCTTATTATGGCTCTTCAGTTTCCACGTTATTCGCCCTACTAGGCATTCAGGTTTCAGGTTGATTCTTGTATCTTATTTTTTGTTGTTGTCTTTCATATGTTATTATGCCATACATACTAGTACATTCTATTATACTGACATCTCTTTTTCCGGGAATGCTGCATTTCATGCTGCAGGTTCAGATAGCCAATTTGATGGTCCTCCACCATAGGCAGTCCCAACACATCAGCAGTTGGTCGTAAGATTACATATCCTCCGGAGTTCCGCGGAGTCTAGAGGTTGTTTTGCTTATAATATGTATATAGATAATATGAGTAGGTCGGGGCCCTGTCCCGACTGTTACGTTGTCAGCTACTCTTAAAGGCTTTTGTAGACGCATGTACAGTATGTACAGTGTGTATGATTGTCTTGCCAGCCTAGCCGTTGTGATGGTAGTTCACATGGAGGACTTGACCTTGTTGTATTCCTTTTGGATGGTTCAGCTATAGAGATCCATGATGTCCTTGTTGGCCCGCATATGTATATCTTTTGAGTTGTTTTTGTACGGATTGATACACTCATTTTTCCCTCAGGTTACTTTGAGTACGGCCTAGTCGGCCTAGATATCTCCATGTATGTCTTGATATGATATGTTACAGGTTGGTATGCTCGATCAAGGCACCGGGTGCCGGTCTCGCCTCCCTATGTTTGGGGCGTGACATTCAAACAACAACAACATACCCAGTGAAATCCCACAACGTGGGATCTGGGGAGGATAAAGTGTACACAAACCTTACCTTCACCTTGATAGGTAGAGCGGTTGTTTTCGGGAGACCCTCGGCTCAAGACATAGCATAATCACAGACAAAGAAATCAAAGCAAGGCAAAGCAAGAGAAGAGTGGAGCAACACATATGTTATTTGGGGCTATATGTGTAAAGAGCTAGGATGTGGATCACCTTTTTTGTATTGTCAGCTAGCTAAGTGAGACGGGTGGTAGGTTTTGAGATGGTTCAAGACAAATGGACAACGCCAAGCACTAAAAGGAGGCAAATAGTTGAAATTATAAAAGACAAAAGAGAAGATTTAGGACGTGCGATGTTTCCCACTCGTGCTCATAAGGTTATATAAAGAACAACAACGTACCCAATGCGATCGCAGAAGTGGGGTCTGGGGAGGATAGGATGTACGCAGACATTATCCCTACATTTGTGAGGTAGAGAGGTTTCCAGTAAACCCTCGGCTCAAAAGAAAAGTAACTGATGCAGGATTGAAAGAAAAGAGACAGCAAATCAGCTAAATACAAAACAAATGTGGCAACAGATAGTAATACACATCGAGGAATAAGAAACTATGCGATAACTGGATACTACTACAAAAAGGAAAAGATGAGAGGATACTAGCCTCCCCCCACCTCCCTCCAACCTCTCCCACACAGAGTGCGACAACACCGTGGGGTTATATAGAAAGAGGAAATATGAGACTTTTTGATGGGATACAAAATGACTTTGTACACTTGAGGAATAACTTCTCATTTCTAGTTTCCTTTTGGAACACCAATTAGGTCCCAAATTGTGAAAAGCGGTCTTCCACATAAAATTAATCCCATACCATCCCATTTATTGTGACAGTTCTTTCTGGAAACAATTTAATCTTAGAATCCTCATTCTACCCTTAATAATATGATTTTATAGCCACAAAAATTATGGTTATAATAAGTTTCAAAAGTCTTTATTTCTTTCTTACCCTCCGTGCTCAGTCAAACACGTAAAATAGGACAGACGGACAGTGGCGGATCCAGAATTTTCATTAAGGGGGTTCGAAAAATAAAATGTAGTGCTTGGAGTTTGAACTTGGAACCGCAAGGTAAATTTTGAACCCCCTAAACCATTGAGCCAACCTCACCTCTAGTCTTGTGTTTAGGGTGTTCAAAATCTCTATATATACCTAAAAGATTAAAAAATTACCTTATATATACCGTGTATTTTCTGCAACGGAGTAAATCTTTTTGATATATTACTTCTACACAGAGTTGTTCCATTTACCTTATACAAGAAAAAGAAAATAATGTTTTTCTTCATTAAAGTCAACAAACTGATGTTCCAAATTACATGAAAAATAAACACTTTTAACATTCTAACTCCAAACTCCTTTAGGAGAGTAATAACAACAACAACATATCCAGTGAAATCACACAAAGTGGGGTTTGAAGATGGTAGAGTGTACACAAACCTTACCTGAGATGTTCTTTCCGGTAGACCCTCGGCACACACAACCCAAAGCAGTACAAAAGTCATGACAAAAAATACTATAAGAAGCAGGATAAAAAAGTCTAAAAAAACAACAAACAATAAATGAATACGATGTTCAACGTACAAGAAACAACAGATATTAAGTAGAAATAGAAACAACGAGATTAATACTACGACTACTAGTAATAGCAACCCTACTATTTATGTCTGTATTACTATGTGTTGCTTCTTTCCCTTGTATTGTGATATTTTACTGTGTTATTTTCCTTGCAATCCTGCATCGATTATTTTCCTTTTGAGCCGAGGGTCTATCGAAAACAGACTCTCTATCCAACAAAGGTAGATGTACGCGTACATCTTACCCTCTCCAGACCCCACTTTCTGGGATTACACTGGGTTCGTTGTTGTTTGTACTAGTAATAGCAAAAAAAAAAAAACTTTACCTTCCGAGATTGAAGTCGACTGGAGCTGATCAGATACTTTATCAGCTTCTTTTGAACTAGAATCTGTAAAATCAAACAAATACACTAATTTTAGTTTTTTAAATAAAATACAAGAATATCATTCATTCATATATACATATAGTGATCTCAAAACATGCTTAATTTTTAGGGTTTATAACCTTTAACGAGTTCCGGGTAGAGATTGGGTGCGTATTGGATCAACCAAGGTTTACATTTCTCGAATTCGGGTCCGAATTCACAGTACTCAGCGGGTAACCCGCAAATTCCACAATATACAACTTGTACAGGTTGGGGCTTTTCCGCCATTACTGAAAGGAAAACTCAAAATCTATGTTATGTTATGTTATAATTTGAGGAATATGCTTAAATTGAAGACAATTGTCTAGTAGAACGACGACGTTTCCGGGTTGTCGTAGCAAATTAATACTCACATCCGTAGTCAATTTATCTGACATTAGTGCGTCCGTCTCAATTTATATAACGTTAGTGCAATTGTCTGTTTCAATTTATATGACACTAGTACAATCACCTCCGAATTGAGAATTAAATTTACTAAAATATTTCCATTAGCTTCTTTTTAATCAAGTCCAAAACAGAATTGACATTTTTTTTTATATTTAAATTTTTTATTTTTAACGAAAAGTGTTCCCCTGAATCTATATGGCTTCATCACCGCCACTACCAGTTCCATGGGTTCGCCATAAAATTACGACTATCAGACTGAACTTTTTAGGCACATATATAAATGTCAGAACAATTAGATATATAGTTTGAAATTCACACTTTCAACTCTTATAATATACAAATTTTAAATTCTGGATTCGTCATTGCACACATCGTGTGCAATGAAGTTCACCTTTAATGCTTTTAACATAAAACTTGGATAATGAATAAAAACGAAAAAAAAAAGGTTGTTCTGTTCTGAAATAAGTTTTAGGATTGCTTCTGTTAAAAATAAAAATTCGTGTGTTCAGACATGCACCAGAAACCTTCTACATACCGACAAAGGTTGTGGTGTAGTGGTTTGTACTACTCCATTCTTAATCAAGAGGTCTCGAATTCGAGTTCTTTTGAGTACGAGTCACCTTTGATAGGGAATATCTTACCCCTCCCCCCCCTAAATATAGGACTTCTGGGCACGAATTCGAATTTAGTCTAACTCTAATATAGGTACTGAACACTAGATGAGAAACAAAAAAAACTTTCCGCATAAGGCACGTCAAATGAGATCTATCTTCTTGGTGAAATCCTACTACAACAACAACAATAACATATCCAATGAAATCTCACGTGTGGTCTGGAAGGGTGGAGTGTACGCAGACCTTACCTCTACATTGGTACAAGCAAAGCAGGAAAAACAGTCAGACCAGTCAAAAATTTTAAGCATTATGAAAATATTGGTATCAGATGTGAATACGTCATGATAACGCATTCTAGAAAAAGAAACAGTAACTAACACATGTAAAGAAGATAAACAAAGTATCATAAAGAACACATAGTAGAAGAAATCAAATTATAGGGGACTATAAAGCAATATTGCGCTTATTCGTATGATATGCTAAGTGAGCCTATAATAATAACACTACAACTACCAGTTTGTAAGCGTAAGCAGGACTACGCTCGACTACCTATTACCCTTCTACCTAATCTGTATCCTCCACAACCCCCTATCTAAGGTCATGTCCTCAGTAAGTTGCGTCAGCGCCATATCCCGTTTAATCACCTCTCCCCAATATTTTTTCGGTCTACCTCTACCCCTCTTAAACCCGTCCATAGCCAACGTCTCACACCTCCGCATTGGGCATTTGTGTCTCTCATGTGCACATGCCCAAATCATCTTAACATCGCTTTCCGCATCTTATCCTCCACCGAGGTTACTCTTACTCTTTCCCGGATATCATCATTTCTAATCATATCCCTCTTTGTATGCCCACACATCCATCTCAACATCCTCATCTATGTAACTCTCATCTTTTGGATGTGTGACGTCTTGACTGGCCAACACTTCGCCCCATACAACATAATCGGTCTAACCATCGCCCTTTAAAACTTGCCTTTTAATTTTGGTGACACTTTTTTATCACACAAGACTCCAGATGCGAGCCTCTATTTCATCCACCCTACCTCAATAAGATGTGTAACATCGTCATCAATCTCTTCATTCCCTTGGATAATAGACCCGAGGTACTTGAAGCTTCCTTCCTTCGGAATGACCTAAGTATCAAGCCTCACCTCCACGTGTGTCTCAAGGTTGCTCCCGTTGCTGAACTTGCACTCCAAGTATTATGTCTTGATCCTACTCAGCCCGAACCCTTTAGACTCTAGAGTCTGTCTCTAAACCTCCAGCTTAGCATTCAATCGGCTGTGAGCCTCATCAATCAGGACTATGTCGTCTGCGAATAACATACACCATGGCACCTCCTCTTGGATTTGTCGCGTCAGTCCATCCATCACCAAGGCAAATAAGAATAGACCAAGAGTTGATCCCTGGTGCAGTCCCATCATCACATGAAAGTGCTCTGAGTCTCCTCCCAATATAGTACTATGGTCTTGACTTCATCATACATATCATTTATCGCCCTAGTGTACGCGTACCCTCCAAACATCTCCAAAGAACCTCTCTTGGAACTTTGTCGTATGTCTTCTCGAGGTCAATGAAAAACAATATGTAAGTCTTTCTTCATCTCCCTATACTGCTCCACCAACCTCCTAATAAGATTAATGACTTATGTAGTCGATCGCCCTGGCATGAATCCAAACTGGTTCTCGAAAATAGACACGTCTCTTCTCACCCTCATCTCCACGACTCTTTTCTCAAATTTCATAGTGTGGCTCAGCAGCTTGATACCCCTATAGTTGTTGCAACTCTGGATATCACCTTTGTTCTTGTATAAATGAATCATTGTACTCCACCTTCATTTTTCAGGCATTCTCACCGTCTTAAAAATAGCGGTAAACAACTCAGTCAGCCACTCCAAACATGTTCTGCATACGCTCTTCCAAAATTCAACTGGATCCTATCAAGCCCGGTCGCTCGTCCCATGTGCATCCTGCGAACAACACCTTTAACCTCCTCAATCTTAATATTTCTACAATATTCAAAATCCTGGTATCTACCAGATTACTTCAGATCTCCCGGCACAATGTTTCTATCTCCTTTTTCGTTCAAGAGTTTATGGAAGTAAGACTGCCACCTTCGCCTAATATGCGCGTCCTCCACCAGTACTTTGTCGTCATCGTCCTTGATGCACCTCATGTGATCCAAGTCACTGGCCCTCCTCTCGCTCGCCTTGGCTAGTCTATACAACTTTTTATCCCCATCTTTTTCATCTAATTTCACGTATAGGCATTCAAAAGCCGTTGTTTTTTTCGCCGTAACTGCTAGTTTTACCTTCTTCCTCGCCATCTTATACAGTTCCCTATTCGTACACTTCTTCACCTCATCCTTACTTTCTACCAATTTCGCAAACGCCACTTTCTTTGCGTCCACCTTCTCTTGAACTTTACCATTCCACCATCAATTTCCTCGATGCCCACAACAGCTACCCTTCGAGACCCCTAACACTTCTCTAGCCACCTCCCAAATGCAACTAGTCGTCATGTCCCACATAACAGTCGTGTCCCCCTACTCCCCCAAGCCTCATTGGCCATCAACCTCTCCCCCATCTCCTTTGCACTAGCCATGGTCAAACTCCACCATTTGATTCTCAATTTTTCATCCACAACCCTTCTCTTCTTCTCCATATTGATCTCTAAATCCATCACCAAAAGCTTATGTCGGATTGTAAGACGTTCCTTCGGAATAACCTTGCAGTTTTTACTAAGACTGTTGTCAACCTTCTTAAGGAACAAAACGTATATCTAAGTTTTAGCCACCGAACTATGAAAAGTCACCAAGTGCTCCTCCTTCTTCAGAAATCTCAAATTGGCTATCACCAACCCAAAAGCTCTAGCGAACTCCAAAAGTGAGACATCACCCCCTTTCTTGTCCCCTAGGCCAAAGCCTCCATGCATGTCGTCGTAGCCATCCGGAAGTGACCCAATATGTCCATTGAAATCTCCTCCTACAAATAACTTCTCAGTGGGTGGTACACCTGCCACCACCTCATCCAAATCCTCTCAAAAGCGCCTCTTCTCCTCCCCGTCCAAGCCCACCTGCAGCGCATAAGTACTAATAATTTTCATAGTGGACCTTCCAACTACCAACTTAATCGTCGTCATCCTATCATTGACCCTCCTAACCTCTACCACCTGGTCTCTTAGCTCGTTGTCTACCAAAATGCCTACTCCATTCCTATACTTCGACCTATCCGAGAATCATAATTTATACTTGTCCACCTCCTTAGCCTTAGGTCTTACTCATTTGGTGAAATATTACTAGCTGATATATATATCATTCATAACTTGTTATATTTTTAAAAAGATTAATTAAACATTCCAGAGCACTATGAGGATTCATCATAAATTAAATAATTTTACATTGGATAGTAGGCTACTACAATTTTTCTTTTTTATATTCTCGATTTGAGATTGAAAATGTGAGCACACTCATATAGGTAGAGTTGAATTGGGCGACATGGACAATAAAGATTAGATGTTGATCCAGAATTTGCACTTTTTAATAAGTTCAGGTTCGAAATTCAACGACATTTCATTTGATTTACTAGGTAGGAAATCTATTACTTTTACTTATTTGATGAATTTTCTTTGATGAGGGAAAGTTTCGAAGGCGAAACCTTTCCATCTGCACCAGAGGTTCCTTGGCCATGTGAAATGTAAATCGAGGGATATGCGAGAGTGACAGTCCTGCAAATGAGAGGACCAACGAAGCGAGAGCCGTTGCAATATTTCTTTGATGAGTTTTCTAATACACAAGATTTGACAGAGTCGTTACTATGAATATTCTGACAAAAAGAATTAGACATTTCATGCTCACGCAGAGTACTTTATCGTGCTAGATCACTGACATATTTTCAAAGTTATTGGATCTGCATTAACCTATAATATATACATTATGTCTTTAGTGACGGTTTATATAACCTATAATATGTTTGATCACCGACTTATTTATAATAGATACATACTTATAATTTAACACTCGAGAGCACATCCAATCACCCGTGGTTTTTGGTGTTGAGTCAATTTTGTTGGACCGAAAAATCACATTTGTACCCTCTTTGTTATTTTTTATATTTTAAGGCTTAAAGATTGGATTAGCCCCACCTATTTTGTGTTTCACATGCCTAATTAAATTTTTCTTTACATTCCAAAGTGTGAATCTGTCTTCCAGATTGTCCAAGCTTCAAATATACTACAGCAAGATGTTTCATAAAGTCCCTTGAAAGTACTACATTCTGTGGAGAATTTTCACAAATGACTATATTTTAGTTGTTTTTTAAGGCATAGTTTTATTTTTGTTAATTACATTTGGTAGTTACATTAACTTGTATTCAAATTTAGTTGTATTCCAATTCGATTGTATTTCAATGTATTCAATTCAGATGTATTTATTCATAGCTACTTTTACACATTATTCAACTTATTGTAATTAAATTCGGTTGTATTCAAACATTATAAATGCAAAATAAAATAAAGTTATTCAAATGTATTCAAATTCACTGTATTTATTTGTATACAAAAAATCTCCTTCGAAATACAGGCAAAAAATACATAAAAGAACACTGAATTTTACACAAAAATAACAAATACACTCAGATTTGAGATACAAGAAATAAGATACACTCATATCTAAGATACTAGAAATAAAATACGCTCAGATTTGAGATACAAAATATAAAATACGCTCATATCTGAGATACAAGAAATAAATATACCGGAGATCGTCGGGGTTCACTGGAAGTCACCAGCGATCACTGTAGTCCGCAGAAAGTTATCAAAAATTGTGTTCCGATCGGATTTGGGTTGTTCCAGTCAGATATGGGCCTTACCGACCTCTCTTTGTCCAGTCGGTGTGTGGCGGCAGCGGTTGAAACTCACTGAAGAAGATAGAGATTGGAGAGGAAGACAAAAGGGTGGCACCTGCAGTTGGAACTCGGTGGAGAAGAGAAAGCTAGAAGCCGACAATTCAGATTGTTGAACTTGAAGAAATGCTTGGTAATGCCGATGGAGTCACAACACTAGCTGAAACCTCCGCTACCACCGGAGAAGATGTAGGAGTGCTTATTGGAGTATCTACCGGCGGAGAAGTCTCCATAGATGAAACCGGAGCTAGATTTGCTAGTTGATGGATTGAGTGTCGGAGAATATGGAGAGGAAGAAAAAAAGGTGGCGGATTTGGGTCTTATCGACCTCTCCTTTTCCGGTCGGTGTCTAGTGACGGTGGTTGGAACTCGCCGGAGAAGATGGAGAGGATGATAGAAGGTTGGAAAAGAGGAGATATGCAAGAGAGAATGAAAGAGTTACTCTATTAGTTACTGAAAGAGAATAATTCCTTGAGTATTTTCATTAATATAATTGGTTTATATACATGATATACACTAGTAAATCTAGCCAATAATTACATAAATTAAATATACATTTTTCTAATACAACATATTACTATCATAATTACTTATGTACAAGATCTTTAATAATATCACAGGAATATACGGTGTATATTTTATTACACCCCCGCAGTCATATTGGGCGGTCTTCGGATGCTGAGACTATTCCTAAAATCTTCAAATAGAACTAAGGGAATACCCTTAGTAAATATGTCAGTAATTTGATACCGTGAAGGGACATGCAAGATACGTATTTGTCCATGAGCTACTTTTTCACGAACAAAGTGAATATCCATCTCGATATGTTTAGTGCGCTAATGTTGAACAAGATTTCCAGAGAGATATATCGTACTAACATTATCGCAGTAGACCAATGTAGCTTTCTGAATAGAAAAATGAATCTCTAAGAAGAGGTTACACAACTAATAGGACTCAAATACCACATTGGCTACCCCTCGATATTCGACCTCCGCGTTGGAATGCGATAAAGTAGTCTGGCGTTTAGCCGACCAAGAGATCAAGTTATCACCAAGAAATATACAATAACCAGATGTCGAACACCCGGTATATATACATCCACCCCAATCAGCATTTGCATAAGATATGCGAGTAGATACCAATGATGGATATAAGTGTAAACCATAATCAATAGTGCCCTGAATGTAACGCACAATGCGTTTGAGAGCGTGCATGTGTTCTTTCTTCGTATCATGCATAAATAAACATGCATACTGCATTGTATAAGTAATATCGAGTCTCATAAACATAAGATATTGAAGAGCCCAGTGAGAGGGATCCTCGTAAGGTGTGATAGAAGTAGTACTCATCTTTGGTTAGTGTCAACCGGAGTAGGAGATGACTTACAGGATGACATGTCAGCCCGTTCAATAATCTATGTTGCATACTTCCTCTGGGACAAAAATAGACCACTTTCATGATGAGTTACAACTATACCAAAAAAATAATTCAAAGGCCCCAAGTCTTTCATAGCAAATTCGAAGCTGGGAAGAGATATGATAGACTTGCGCAGTTTATCAGAAGAAGCAGTTAATATAATGTCATCCATGTATAACAAAATGTATGTCAGAGAAGAACTGCGACAATATATGAACAGAGAATGATCATATCTGCTATGAGAAAATCCAAGAGTAGACACATAATATGCAAACCTTTTATATCAGGCCTGAGGATCCTGTTTGAGCCCATATAGGGACTTTGTTAGCGATTTTCCACACGCTTAACGCAAGTGTACGTATCTTTACAAGTAATATAGTCTAGGTAAGACCGAATATCGTCCTCAGGGATTAGTGTTCAATTACCAAACATCTATCTTATGATATCTATTTGGCTGTCGATATTTTGTTGTGGTTTTTATCTATGAACTACTGAACAATTGTAAAAGTTAACTAAATTACTTTACTTAAATCAGATATGGTGGAAATAGGGCTTTCAATCTCCTCAACTATCCACTCGCCTTAATCCTTAATGCAACAATAAAAGTTCTTCTTCTATGTTAAGATAGCAGGTTAACTAGACCGTTTTATATTCTGGTTAGGATATATAAACACTCAACCCCGGTGCAGAAATCTTCTATATTTATATGACAAATTTTACCGCATAGGAGGATTAAGAACAATAACCTATAAAACTACACAAGTATCGGGGTACTTTCGTCCACGATTTTAACCTATGTTTATTCAACTATAGCATATTCAAATCTCCCCTTTCGGATTTCGATTCGAAATCATATAAGTGTTGATAACTAGTGATCAGTTAATTACCAAGCAATCAAAACAACTATTGAATAAATCTTAACTGTATGAATAAGAAACCAAATTAATGCATTAAGTCATAAAGACGAGGTTCAAGAGATTCGAAAGGAAAGCCCTAAATAAAGTTTAGCTCCTAGCCATAGACATGCTAAGAACCAAAAGATTATCCAACATAAACTGAAAGTAAAGAAAGAAAAATACTTAAGAATAAGTCTCTAATCTTGAAGCCTCCAAGAAATTATGTTATGTGATTAATTAGGGATTGTGTCACCCTTTGAAAAATCTGCCCAAAGGGCCTTTTATAGCCTCCCAAAACGTGTCCCACTTTTCCTTCTATGTCTTGGCCTATTCCTTCTCGGATTTGGCAAAATTCCCGCTTTGGCGCCACGGCCCTGCAGACTGGCGCTGTGGCGCCGAAACTCCTACAGCTTCTCAGTACATTGGGCGCCGTGGCCCTGCAGTCTCTGATGGATTGGCGCCACGGTGCTGCCTTGTTCTCGTCCGGGATGCCAACTTTCGTCTCTTTTGGCTGGGGAATCTCCTTTTCTGCCATCTTTTTACTTCTTTTCTCCACGTTGTCTTTTTAAACCACTGTGACTCAAAATAAAGAAAATTATCCTAACACGACACATATTTGGACAAAAATGGGTAAAATACTAACTAAAAATGACTCAAAAGACGTATATAAAATATGCTAACAGACTTCCTCAGCAAGCACACCTGGTTTGGATGATCGAGCTCCCTAAAACCCAAGGGGCTGAGGCATGTATACAGTTTTCTTGAATTCTTCAGCAAGAACATATTTTTTATGTCTAGCTGATGAATTAGTCATGCTTTTGAGAGAGCTAGACTGAGAACAATGCGAATAGTTGTCGGTTTGACCACCAGACTGAATGTCTTACCACAATCCATGCCAACATGTTGAGTTTTACCATCACCTACAAGACGGGTCTTATGCCTCTCAAAATAACCATCAGATTTTTCCTTATGAGTAAAAATCCACATAGAACGAATTACATTGACACCAGGCGGATGAGGCACCAACTCCCACGTCTTATTTTCAATAAGAGCATTATATTCATCATCCATGACCATTTTCTAATTAGGGTGATGAATGGCAGACACGGGGTTACGTGGTAAAGGTGATTTAGTGTCATTAGAGTTGAGATTAATTGTCGTTTTAGTTTAAAAATACCCCGTTGGCTATGAGTAATGAGCTCTTAACCCAGAATAAAATTGAGCTGGAGCTAGGTCATTGTGGTGTTCTCGGTACCATTCTGGTTTAGAAAGAGTTGTGACGGTTAGAGGATGGACGTGTTTAGGCCAGCAGACATTGGGCCTGCTGGCTGAGATTCAGGGGCGAATGGAGATGATCCAAAGAGCCCACGCCATCGCGAGTTTGAGGACTCGGCGGTGTTGGGGCCGCATACTGATGGCTTCTTTGGTGTTTGATGGTCCAAAAGTTGAGCTGTGGGCTGGACCAAATGGTGGATCACATATGGGGAGAGTCCATCATCCAAAAAATTATAAGAATTGGACACGAGATTATGCAACTTAGCAAACAAAAAATGAGTTTCATAAAAAATGACATGACGACTAATTATGATTTTATTAGAGGATAAATCATAATAGTGTAACCACGATGATTAGATAACCCAAAAGCACAGACACGGTAGATCGAGCTTGAAGTTTGTTGATGATAGATGATAACATAAACACCCTAAGATGAGAATACAAATGATCTTTTTGATAAAGAATTTTGAGTGGGAATTGGTATGCTAATCTTTTGATAGGAAGTATGTTAAAGAGATACGTTGTCATTTATAATGCATCATGCCATAAGGAAGGTGGTAATGATGCATGGACTAGTAGTGTACGAACAATATTATTAATGGTGCGGATTTTTCTTTCGGCTTTTCCATTTTGTGATGACGTATGTGGGCATGTTAACAGAAAAGATATACCATTACCTTACAGAATTCTCTAAATGACCCATTATCTAATTTCCTTCCATTATCGCATTGAATATTCTTAATTTTCCGTTCAAATTGTGTACGGATGAATGCTCTAACTGATAGGAATGTGGAAAATCGTATGACTTTTTAGATAACGGAAAAGTCCACAAAAATTAGAATAATCATCCAAAAATAACACATAATAACGGTGACCGGTAGAGCTCAAAACATGATATGTATAAAGATCACTATGAATAATATCAAATGGCAACAAAGTACTAGAATTGAAAGCCACAAACGGCAATTTAACATATTTTCCAAGCGAACAAGAAGGACAAACATTAGTGCAACGATCACTATTACACTCAATAAACTTATTATTTTTAAGGGAGGAAAACACGCACTCTTGGATGACCCAAACGTGCATGTCATAAGGGCTGTGCTAAAGCGGCAAACGTTGATGGTGTGGCTTGTTTAGTGGTGGTGGTGATGAGATAGAGCTCGACCCGACTATCACATCCCATTAGAGATATCCCCTTCGAGAAATCCTTCACAGAAAATCCAAAAGAGTCAAAGTCAACAGAAACTCAATTATCAGTTGTAAATTTTCTAACAAACACCAAATTTTTAATTAAGTGAGGAGCATGAAGGACATTTTTCAAGGCTAAAGGTGAATTCGGAGGAGATAAATTTGTGTAACCATAACCACGAATTGGAATTGAATTATCATTATCAATAATTATGCCATGATTTTTACTCAAATTGGAATAAGACGAGAGATTACCTGGTGCAGACGTCATGTGAGAAGTAGCACCGGTGACCATGTACCAATTTACATTCGGAGAATTTAGCCCAAGTGTACACATGCCGCCTCGATAGAAGAGATATTATGTGGTGCAAACTAGTTGGTGATAGTTCATTTAGGAAAAGTGAACAACTGATAGTTGAGATGTTTTTGCAAATTAATTGGTGATAGTTCAGGTAGGAATCTCTCACACATGATAGTTGAGGTAGGAAAGTAAAAAAAAAAGTGATATTTGAGGTGTGTTTTAACCCTTATCTCTATATTCAACGAATGTGATTAACAATTGAACTCCTTAATTTCAAATGTATAATGAATTCGACGCTAAAAACATTAAATAGCAAAGCGGCTACCTTCATTCTTAGATGCTTGACTAGCTAGTCTTAAAAGACTCGAATTATATAACAAAAGACAATATTCGAATTGGTTAGGATCTTATTTCGGCTCACACTTCTGTTTTTTTAGCAGATGAGTTTGTTCAAACCCAAAAAAATTTAGACACCCTTTCGATTGCACTAAATAAATTAAATATTATTTTTATAATAGTATTAAATCGTCAGGAATGCACCAAAATTTGCCACACTCCCTATCGGACAAAACAAGTCTGTCTCGAGAGGGGGGCGGCGGCCTGGGTTCCAACCAGGGATCTAATCGAACAAGTTAGCCATCTAATTTTTCAATGACTTTTTTTCTCTTTGCAATTTTTTTCCTTCTGATATTGTTAAAGTGTATATGGGACCCTTTGGGGTTCCTTTGTATATTTGATGAATATTAGACTTAGGTTTGTACCTAAATTAGTAGTGTAATATTACCATAATTGTAAAGTTAGTATTCTTATAAAATAGGAATTCCTAGGTAGAATAGGAAGAAGATCTTTCTTGTAACTTGTATATATATGTCTTTCATTAATAAGAATAACCAAAGAATTATTTCTTTCATGTACGAATGGAATAGCCCCTTTATACTGAATGGTAAAGGGGCTTCTAGACTATGATCATCGACCATAAAAACATAAATAAGTGTTAATATTCATCAAATATACAAAGAAAACCCAAAGGTTCATATACACTTTTAACAGATATAGACAATGGAAAACTGTTAGAAAAATAGGATAATGCAATTGAGAAGAAAAGCTTTGTCATGAAAAATCAGTGTCTTTAAAGAGATATTTATATAACTTAAGAGATGACTTTTACAGAATAGTTTCTTTCACGAATAAATGTATCTATCCAATTTAAGACATTCAAATATTACAAACTAAAAACTAACTCAACAAATACTACATATATGAGCTAATATATAAAGAATCCAAAATTGAAGTTCTATTTGTTTAAGGTTCTTAGCGTTGAATCAATTGTATTTTTTAAATTATATATGTGTTCATATGTGCTATTTTTTGCAATTAGTGAAATTTTTATTCATAAATTTATGTTACATGTCGAAATTATTTGGTTCAGATGAACCAGGTGCCGCAACACTAAATCTGCCTCTGAATCTACTACAAGTGGAAATTGAATTCATGGGATCGTGAACATGACCGTGGTCTAACGTTTTCATAAAAAAATCATTTTCTCCAAAGGGATCTTTCTAAAAGGTCCATAAATTGCAAAATAAATTTTAAAAAAGGGTCAGTTACTATACAATTATCTCAAAAAGGGACAATCAGTGAAAATTTCTAAGAAATTGATGAATCAATGGGATCTTGAACATGCCACTTCGAAATTCCAATCTATAAGTAATTGGACTAACGGGTCATTGATTTGCTTGATATACGATTGTATGTGACCGAGATTTGTTGTTACTATGAATTTGATTCTATAATAGTACATGTGAAATAAAAGATACGATCAGTTTGAAAGTGATGAAATCTTTATTGAAATGGACAGAGTCGTCTCAAACATTTTGGAAGCTCTGTTTTAATTTGTAAAATTGATTCATAATTAGGCTAAGACCTGCGAATTATGGGTATTTACAGTAAATTATAACTAATACTACTTAATAAAAAAATAAAAAAATGGGCCCTAAATTTTTTTATTTTACCGAGGGAGGAGGGGGGTCTGTGCGGTAGCACAACTCGCACGGATCCAAAGACCGCTCTGGAAATGGACAATACGAGTTAGTAATTATACTTGCATAGAATTGGCCCTTCAGATTCATATGTTACTTCAAATACATACAAATAAGATCTTACATTGAAAGAAAAAAAGATCTTAGAATTAAGAAGAAAAATCATAATGTTGATGTTTTCTTGTCTAGTGTGTCAACTTTTAATTTGCAGATTCTTTTTTCCAAATGTTAGTTGCTTATCCAATTAAATCAAAGATACTTGAAGATTGCATAAGATAATGAATGGATAGTTTTAGAAATTACGTATCATATGTTCATACCTAATTATGACCATATATCGTTCCTTAATATGGGAAATAAAGACCAAGTAATTAAACTCGATCGAGACCCATATATATAATAGCACTATTCAACAAATATATGGGCGGATTTACTTCCTGGTGCACTCGAATCTATTGTCTTTCTTCAAAGGTAGGTATTTTATGTATATATTTTTTAGAATTGATATATTATCTGTTGACTTTTATGGTTTAAAAATACTAAATGGTGCACTTGGTAGAATAACGAGAAAGCGGACATTGGAATGATATTAGCTCCTGAATATTCATATAATAAAAAGAAAAACAAAAAAAAAGATAAAATTATGAATTTTATTAAATTTTCTTAATTACTTGATCGAATAATCCAAAATTCAGTTATTCAACTACATTTAATAATCTTTCAAATTGGTCAAGACTCTATTTATGGCCACTTCTACAAGTTGTTGGCTTCATTGAATTTGCTTCACTAATAGACTCACACTTTGATCATTATGAATTAGTATTTATCTTATTTTTTAAGTTACAAATACTTGTAAAAGATATTGGTTTCCAAGACTTGTTAAGAGTTGGTTAATTAATTTGGAGGTTGTTATTAATTAGTTTGTAAGTAGTTCAAGGATGTTAATAGCCAAAGGGTAGAATAGTCATTCTACTTGTATATATTGTAATTGTATATATATCTGCCAAATAGCAGATATTTTGGTAACTCTCATTAATCGAATACGCTCCTCTCTTCTTTCTTACTTTACCCTCTTTTCGTCAACTCTCATTCTCGATCCTTCTTCTCTGCTTCTCACTACATATCATCTTCATCCTCTTCTCTTACAGCCTTTACGTTTCTATTCCCTGTTTCAACATGGTATCAAAGCAGGTGAATACGGCGATTTGATTCTCGATCGAGATTTAGGGTTTCGAAGTCGCGAATTGATTTTTGATTGAGATTTAGGGTTTTGCTTCTGCTGATTTTTTTCAAAGATATATGGAGGATTCTGTGAATTAGGTGATGCGATTGAAGAATATATGAATTTCAACAAAGGATCTGTAAATAGTTGTTGAAATATGACACATGCAAGGTACGGGAAGAGGATCGAAGTTCACAGATCTACAGATCTAGTTGTCGAACTCAATTTTCTGGTACAAAAAGTTAGATCGATTGATTTTTGATCATCGCAGTAAGAATTCCAGTAGTTATTCTATTATTCTTCGTTGATTTGTTAATTTCTATTGAATTTGCGATCCAATTATGGAAAGTACAGGAGAAGCACATTCTGGAGAGACAAATACAGTAGTGGTTACAATCGACCACAATCATCCACTGTATTTGTTTCCCTCGGATGCTCCTGGTTCTCTATCTGTGGGAATTGTCCTAAATGGAATGGACAATTACACGTTAAGGAGTAGAGCTATGAAGCTAGCCTTATTAGGAAATAATAAGGTAGGCTTCATCGATGGAAGTGTGCGAAAAGAAGACATTCATGGAAACTTGACACAATTATGGGAGAAGTGTAATGCGATAGTTGTGTCTTGGTTGATGGGAAATGTAAACAAGAACTTACTCACTGGAATGCTGTATAACTCTGATTCATATAGTATATGGGAAGAGTTGAATGAGAGGTTTGACAAAGTTAATAGTTCTAGAACCTTTCAACTACACAAGGAGATAGTTTCTATGCGACAAGGACAATTATCAATGTCAATGTATTACTCCAGCCCTAAAGACTTATGGGACGAGTATGACTCCATCATACCAGCCCCATCTTGTTGTCGAAAATCCAAAGAATTCGTGGATCACTTACACGATTAAAGGTTATCATAGCTTTCACGGGAGTACAATGTACCAAGTAAGAAGCCAGATTCTTATGATGCAACAAGTACCTACACTGAACCAGGTGTATGCTATGATAAACCAGGAGGAAAGCCAAAGGATGATGGCTGGAACCAGTAGTAGGGTAATACATGAGTCAATGGAATCATCTGCCATGTTCACTTCTAAAAATGGAAACAACAGAGGTGGAGATGGAGCTGGAAAACAGAAGAAGAGTTACAATCCAAATGCCTTTTGTGATCATTACAAAATTAAAGGTCACTTCAAAGTGGAATGCTATCAGTTGATGAAATGTGATTATTGCAACAAGACTAGACATGTACAAGATGATTGCTACAGGCTACATGGCTATCCAGAAAATTTCAAGAGTAAAGGAAAGAACAATGCAGTCACAGGGGGAACATAATTCATGAGGATACTAGACATCATCAATATAACACTAGACAACACCAGGGCACCAATATACCAAATTTTATCCAGCATGCACAGCCATTCACTCAACCACATACAAGTCAGACACACAACCAGAATATCTTCTCCACCTTCACAGATGCAGTACCATACAACCAATTTACACCTGCACAACATCAAAAACTTCTTGCTTTGCTTGATAGCAAGGAAATCCAGAACATCAATGCAAACATGGCAGGTAAGTATGTCTCTAATTCAAGAGAACTGATAAAATGGATAGTATACACAGAAGCAACTAACCATATGATCAGTAACCAGAGATACTTACATAATAATGTGTTGACAGAAGGATCAGGGAAGGTGCAGTTACCAACAGGAGATTCAGCCAAAATCTCAACTGTTGGGGAGTATCATTTAGGATGAGGTGATGTACTTAAAGGAGTCTTATGTGTGCCATCCTTTAAGTTTAATATGTTGTCCATATAAAAAATGACTAAAGAACTAAACTGTAGTGTCATTTTTTCCCCACATGTTGTGTGTTTCAGGACCTCTCATCTGGCAAGGTGAGGGGGATTGGTAATGAGGAGGATGGTCTGTATATACTCTCTTTGGATGTACAAAATAAAGGAGGATAGTTGAGGAGATGCATGTCTGCAGCCCAAGTTGATGCAACAACTTGGCATCAAAGACTTTGCCATGTGCCCATGACAGTCTTGAAGAAAATGGAATATTTTAGAAAGGATGATAAGTTTGTCTTGAATAACTGTGAAATATGTCCCTTGGCACCCATTTAATACTAGTCATAGTGGAGCCACAAAAGCATTTCAACTACTACACATGGATGTATGGGGTCCTTACAAAATTGAAACTGTCAATGGAATGAAATACTTTCTAACCATTGTGGATGATTACTCTAGATGGACCTGAATTTTCTTAATGAGATTGAAATCTAATGTGTTCTCAATAATCAAGAATTTTTTATTAAAGTTAACACACAGCTTGAAGCTAAAGTTCAAAGGATTAGGTCTGATAATTGGGCTGAATTCTTTAATCACAATTGTAGTGACCTATTTTCTCAGTTTGGTGTTGTTCATGAAAGCTCTTGTCCATATACACCACAACAAAATGGTGTAATGGAGAGGAAACATAGGCATATCCTTGAAACAGCTAGAGCCATTAAAATACAAGGAGGGTTTCCAAACAGGTTTTGGGGATTATGTGTGGAGAATGCAGCTTATATACTTAACAGAATACCATCTACTGTTATAAAGAATAGATCCTCATTTGAGATGTTATATAATAGGACACCACAACTTGATCACCTAAGAGTGTTAGGATGTTTGTGCTTTGCCACTATTCTTCCTAAATATGACAAGTTTAGTCCAAGGGTTGTGAGGTCTATATTTGTTGGTTATAGTTCCACTCAAAAGGGATACAAACTGTATGATTTGGAAAATAGTGATTTTTTTATTAGCAGGGATGTGCTGTTCATGGAGACAATCTTTCCATTCAAGGGAAGCTCAGCTGAGAAGATCAGTCACATTACATCAAAGGAACTTTTCTACTATAAAGATTTGGTTTTTCAACAGCAAGTACAAGACCAGCACAGAGGGATCAGTATGCAGGATGATGCCACACAACAGACACCTTAGACACAACCTAATGACTATGATCATTTGCCCACAGAATCACCAAACCATGACATCACACTACCAACAGGTCCTGATGAAGTCAGAAGGTCCACAAGAAACAGCAGACCTCCCATATGGCACAAGGACTACATTACTACTCATGGCTCTTCTACCTGCTTGTATTCTATAACTGACAATGTTACTTGCACTGGTTTGTCAACAGGGTATCAGAATTTTGTTGCCAAAGTCTCACTTGACACAGAACCAAACAACTACTCAGTGGCAACCAAAGACCAAAGATGGGTTGAGGCAATGAAGGCAGAAATCAAGGCACTTGAAGAAAATGGTACCTGGAAGTTGGTGACTTTACCTGAAGGAAAGAAGTGGTTGCCATAGATCGGTTAGAGCTTCCAGAGGTTCGTCTTATACCAAAGGATTTCAATCCACCAAAGGGACTATTCAAGGAGCCATTGGGTGTAGATGGGTGTACAAGATAAAGTACAAGGCAACTGGTGAGGTGGAAAGATTTAAAGCCAGGCTGGTGGCAAAAGGATACAACCAGAAGTAGGGGCTAAATTACCAAGAGACCTTCTCACCAGTGTTGAAGATGATCAATGTGAGAACTGTGATCTCTCGTGCATCAGCAAGACAGTGGACAATCCATCAAATGGATGTCTATAATGCATTCTTGCAAGGGGATCTCTTTGAAGAAGTATACATGAAGGTTCCAGAAGGTTTTGGCCTCAGTGATGCAGGAAAGAAGAGACAAGTTTGCAAATTACTGAAGTCTTTTTATGGCTTGAAGCAGGCATCAAGGCAATGGAACATAAAGTTAACCACATCTCGTGTCTCATCTGGTTTCCAACAAAGCATTAGAGATTATTCTCTATTCACTAAGCAACAGAATGGTAGCATTGTGATAGTCTTGGTATATGTGGATGATCTATTGATTATAGGGAGTGATCCAGCATTGATTCAAGTCACCAAAGATACAATGCAGTCTGCTTTCAAGATTAAAGATCTGGGTGAGCTGAAATTCTTCCGTGGTATTGAGTTTGCAAGAAACTCACAAGGCATCCTCATGCATCAGAGGAAGTATTACTTAAAGCTTATTTCAGACATGGGACTTGCAGGTGCAAAGCCCACACATTCCCTCATGGACATGAATCAGAAGTTTACAACACTTGAGTTTGATAAGCATGCGGCCTCAGCATCAGATTCAGCAGGGGCAGATCCAGCATATAGTGATGCTTTATTGGAGGATCCTAGTATTTTCATAAGGCTGATTGGACGACTGTTGTATTTGACAACCTCTAGACCAGATATTACTTTTGCAGTGCATTGTCTAAGACAATTTATGCATGCACCTAAAACATCACACATGGAGGTTGGTCTCAGAATTGTCAAGTATGTCAAGCAGGAACCAGGACAAGGGATTCTGATGTCCAGTTCCAGTATACCCCATCCCAAGGTGTTTTGTGATGCTGATTGGGGTTCTTTTTTTAACAATCGAAGGTCAGTTACTGGTTACATGATGATGCATAACTCCTAACCTATCTCATGGAAATTAAAGAAGCAGGATACAGTCTCTCGAAGCTCTGCAAAGGCAGAATACAGAGTTATGGCAGCTTCGGTGGCAGAAGTGGTATGGCTCACAAGACTGTTTCAGGATCTTGGGGTTGAGATTCAGACACCAGTATCAGTATACACAGACAGTAAGTCTTCTATTCAGATTGCTGCGAATCCAGTTTTCCATTAGAGGACTAAACACATTGACATAGATTGTCATTTTATCTGAGAGAAGATACAAGCAGGCCTCATCAACACAGTGTATCTGTCTTCTGAACAGCAACCTGCTGACTTACTTACCAAGTCTCTTGGTCGACAGCAACATGCAGTTCTAGTTTCCAAGCGAGGAATGAAAAATATTTTCATATCTCCTAGCTTGAAGGGGGGGGGGGGGGGTGTAAAAGATATTGGTTTCCAAGACTTGTTAAAAGTTGGTTAATTAGTTTGGAGGTTGTTATTAATTAGTTTGTAAGTAGTTCAGGGAAGTTAATAGCCAAAAGGGTAGAATAGTCATTCTACTTGTATATATTGTAATTGTATATATATCTGCCAAATAGCAAATATTTTGGTAACTCTCATTAATCGAATACGCTCCTCTCTTTTTTCTTACTTTACCCTCTTTTCGTCTTCTCTCATTCTCGATCCTTCTTCTCTGCTTCTCACTACATATCATCTTCATCCTCTTCTCTTACAGCCTTTACGTTTCTATTCCCTGTTTCAACAATACTACTTGTTAAAAATAGTTATTTTGTAATTACATTTTAAACTACTAGGGGTAGAAATTTATGTGCATTCTGGTCTTATCTAACACAGGAGCTCATGCACACATACAATATTGTAAAAAATACCCTAATTTTGTGTTTACATCAAGTCGATTAATACATGATATATGTCTTCTTTCAAGATGGATGTAAGATTCTAAATTTATACATTAGATGAATTTCTTACTATAAATATCAGGTGTTGAATATGTTATTAACTTCTATTGTGATTTCGCCTCTGATCTTCGCATACCATTCTTATAACTAAACCAGATAAGTAATATACATTCTCATATACGGTAAATTAGTATAGTTTGATGTATATACAAACTAAAGATAATTTCTACCCACACGCAAAGTCCACAAGAAAGAGCATAACCATGGTTAATTAGGGAATCTTGATTAATAATGTAATCACAATAATATGAACACATGAAGGAGGTGAATATTTTTTATCTAATTTAAATATCCCATGAGAAAGTTATGACGTTTAGAACATAAAAGGCAAAAGAGCAATAATCACAAAAATCTTGTCCTTTCGTATCTTTCATAGAATTTTCTACCGTCCATGTGTAATATTATTTTTCCTGGATTTTCTGAATCTTGTACTACTACTATATGTTAAGAGTCACACATCGGTAATGGAATGAGAATATGGACTCCTTATATGGACTTGGACAATCATCATCCTACAAGCTAATTCCAATTCTTTGTTTACTGATGTTGGGCCCCAAGGGTGAGCATTGTCCATCCATTACCGATGTGGGACTCTTAACACTATATCCTATTATTATTTTCCGTTTTCCCCTCTATATATACCCTCATATCATATCTCTTAGCTTCACCAAAAATCACTTACTTCTAGCTAATTTCATCCTTTGATTTCTATTTCTCCATATTTTAAAATGACTAAGCTTTTCTCCCATGGTTATAATCTCATTATTTTCTTCATTATTAGTTGGTTAATGTCCATTTTAGGAAAGATAGAGCCATGGAATTCTTTAATTCCTTATGAAATTCTTTCCCTTAATATTTCGACAAATTCAGATGCTATTAAAGCATCTTCCAAAGATTTTGGAAAAATTGTTCAAGATATATTCCCAGCTGCAGTTCTTTATCCTTCTTGTGTTAATGACATAAT
Source organism: Przewalskia tangutica (assembly GCA_029844215.1). Classification (NCBI taxonomy): domain Eukaryota; kingdom Viridiplantae; phylum Streptophyta; class Magnoliopsida; order Solanales; family Solanaceae; genus Przewalskia; species Przewalskia tangutica. Next base: position 2,915,719 of record CM056720.1, read on the forward strand.
TGACCTCGTTCAACTTTCCTATGGCCTTTCTGTCCCTTTTAGTGTAGCAGCCAGAGGCAATGGCCATTCCATTAGGGGACAAGCCATGGCACAAAATGGGGTTATTGTGGAAATGAAATCTTTAAATAATAATAATAATAATAATAATAATAATAATAATAATGGGAATTGTGGAATTAGGGTTTCTTGTGATTCTTCTTTAGGGTTTTATGCGGATGTGGGAGGTGAGCAGTTATGGATTGATGTTCTACGTGCCACCCTCGAGCATGGCCTTGCGCCCGTCTCGTGGACGGATTATTTGTACCTCACCGTTGGCGGTACTCTCTCTAATGCCGGAATTAGTGGCCAAACTTTCCGGCATGGTCCTCAAATATCTACTGTTCACGAAATGGATATTATCACAGGTAAAATTTACCAAGTATGTATACAATTTCATCTATACAAATTATACGACAAACACCAAAGCTTATAGTTTAGTGTTACTAGTTCACTGTCATGTTCTGATGTTCCAATATAATAGAAAATTATATACAAGTAATTACATAAATGTGTTATTTTAAGAAATGTTATTTTTTTCAACATTATTGATATTTCATAAAGATAAAAGGTCTTTCTATTTTATTTTATTTTGAGTATTTTCTTGAAAAGTATATTGTAAGTACAAGAGAAAAAAGATGGGGAGATAGTCACCATCAACACTTAGTTAAGGTTGGAAACATGTCATGTTTGGGGCCTAACCAATATAAGATTCCTTTAGATGATGTTTATACTGATCTAGTCATATTTTTATTTTTATTCTTTTAACATGTGAAGTCTCTTTTTCCACCTGGAAGATCTTATAGGTAATATTCACCTTATACTAAAATAATATATGTGTCAGGTTCATACTGGCTAATTTACCAGTGCATGCATGACCAATGCACTAGTTTATAATTTCCCTAAATAGGGAAATGATATATTTTTATGTGATGATAATATTATTAAATGATTGTTTATTTAATTATTTTTTGTTGTCTCATGTTTGGTTTCAGGTAAAGGGGAATTTGTGACTTGCTCCAAACACATGAACTCAGAACTGTTTTTTGCAGTTTTAGGAGGTTTGGGACAGTTTGGAATTATAACCAGGGCAAGAATTGTCTTGGATAAAGCACCAACAAGAGTAAGTATATGATAACGGGGATAGATAATTACTGGGATAACCCCTAATCCTTATAATAAAACGGCCCCTGATGATTTTTATTTTATTTTCTTGTAGGTGAAATGGGTGAGAATGTTGTATGATGATTTCTCAAAATTCACAAAAGATCAAGAACATTTTATTTCAATTGATGGATTGGACTATGTTGAAGGCTCACTAATGATGGAACAAAGCCCTCTAAATAACTGGAGATCTTCATTTTTCTCACCTTCCAATCAAACAAAAATTGGTTCCTTGTTATCCCAAAATGGAATTATCTATTGCTTAGAAATGGTGAAATACTATGATGATCAAACTGCTAGTACTATTGATGAGGTATATTTACTACACTTAGTTAAAGAAAGAAAATACCTTAACTTGAACATTTTTTTAATTAACTTGTACTCTCCATATTCGGATTTATGTGATGTCACCTTTCTTTTTTTAATTTACTTAAAAATCGTGACTATTCAAAGTGGATCACATAAACTGAGACAGAAAAATAATATATATTACTATGTTACAACACTTTTAATTTTTTGTGCAGGAATTGAAGAAGTTGGTAAAAGGATTGAACTATTTACCTGGATTTATGTTCAAGAAAGATGCCACTTTTGTGGAATTTCTGAACAGAGTTAGAAGTGAGGAATTAGAGTTAAATTCAAAAGGAATGTGGGATGTTCCTCATCCATGGCTCAATCTCTTTGTACCAAAGTCTTCTATCAACCATTTTAATGCTGCTATCTTTGTGGACATCATTCTCAAACAAAACAACCCAACTGGACCCATCCTTGTCTACCCAACAAGCAGGAAAAAGTACTTTCTTTTCACCTTCTCCCCCCTCCAAACCCCAGACCCCGCACTTTCAAGTCATATTTATTTATGTCTTATTTTTAAGATTACAAAATATGCTTCATGAAGGATTATCTACCAATATCTTTTGGATTACCTGATTATTTATATATAAAGAAAAAGTTACTTTGTTGATGTATATATATAAGTTAACCTCTTATATTAATAGGAGTCTAAGTTATATACATGTTAGTATAAAGAAATTCATACTATCTGGCCAAGTTTATCTATTGTAGCATGTTAATTGCCTTGTTTCTAAGTAGGGGGAGGTAAAGTATAGTTTATGTATAAAAACTACTTATACTAAAATTATATAATTTAAAATGCAGATGGGATGAGAGGATGTCAGCAGTGATACCAGAAGAGGAGACATTTTATTGTGTGGGGTTTTTGCATTCTTCCAGTGGATATGATGAATGCAAGATTTTGGATAACCAAAATGAAGAAATATTGAACTACTGTGATAAAGCTGGCATCAACATAAAGCAATATCTTCCACATTACAAAACAAAGGAAGGTTGGATTAGACATTTTGGAAAAAAGTGGAACAATTTTCAACAAAGGAAGAATCAGTTTGATCCAAAGATGATTTTATCACCTGGACAAAGAATTTTTAACTAGTTTTTCACTAATAATGTGGTAGGATAAAGCATAGGGGTGGTGGCCAATGTACTTAATTAATCAAGTTCTTGATATATGATATTGAATTTAAGCTATAAAAGTTTTGTTTATTCAGTAATGGGTAAGTACTTCTCATTGAAACTCAGATATCGCAATAACTTCTTTACTAGCTTCCGATCCAGCAATGTACTCGACTTCAGTTATCGAATCAGTAATTGTTGCTTGATTGGAACTTTTCCAACTCACTTCTCCACCATTGAAAATAAAGGTATATCCAGACTGAGACTTGAAGTCATCAAGATCTGTCTAGAAGCTAGCATCAGTGTACCTAGTAGCTACTAGCTTTTCTTATCCACCATAGACTAAGAAATATTTTTTAGTTCGTTTAAGATACTTAAGAATACTCTTGACTGCTTTCTAGTGTTCTTACCCAGGATTCTGCTAGAATTTGCAAGTCATACTAAGTGCATATGCCACATCTGGCGTCGTACAGGTCATTGCGTACATAATTGATCCTATAGATGAAGCATACATTGCGCTCGAACAGTTGAGCGGCCGCCGGCCAGACAGGGATGGCTATATTTCTGGGAGCGAACTCCGAGCGAATATGAAGCGTGAGATTTTTTTCATGCGTTCAAGTTCTGCAATAGTAGAAGGACTATCCTTCTTTGATAACTTGATGCCTTGACCCATAGGAAGACCTCCCTTCTTGGAATTTTCCATAGAGAATCGTCTTAGCACTTTGTCTTTATATATGGATTCTAACACCAACAATCTATTAGGTCTATCTATATAGATTCTAATTTCAATAATGTAGCAGGCTTCACCCAAGTCCTTCATCATGAAGGTGCTGGATAATCATTCCTTGACTGATTGCATGAGAGTCTTATAGTCTTCCATTATTAATATATCATATACATATATAACAATGAAGACAATACTCTCTTCCTTACGTTTACTATAAACGCAGAGATCTTCTTTGATTCTAACAAAGTCAAATGATTTGACTGCTTTGTCAAAACAAATAATCCAACTCTCTGAGGTTTGCTTAAGTCCATAAATGGACTTCTGTAGCTTGCATACTGCTTTGGGCTTAGTCTTGGATGAAAAAGCCTCAGGTTGTATCATATAAACCTCCTTAATTAGGTTACCATTGAGGAAGATGGTTTTAATATCCATTTGCCAAATGTCATAATCATAGTATGCGGATATTGCAAGCAAAATTCGAATGGACTTAATTTGCACAATAGGTGAAAAGGTTTCATCATAATCGATTCCAGGTCGTTGATTATAACCTTTAGCCATCAATCTTGTCTTATAAGTCTGTACTTTGCCATATGCAACAATATTCTTCTTGAAGTCCCATTTGCATCATATGAGTCTAATCCCTATTGACAAATCAACCAAGTTCCAAACTTGATTGAGGTACATCGAGTCCATCTTAAATTTCATGGATTCTTGCCATCTTTGCAAATCAATATCTAACATAACTTCGTAGTAGGTTGTAGGTTCATCGTCATCAGAAATATCTATCTCATTGTGTGTTTCAACAAGGAGATTAAGTCTTTCAGGCGGACGATGAGTCCTAGTGGTCCTACAGAGTTGATTATTATGCGTTTCAATGTTTATTGTATTCGGATTGTGAGAAAGTCTTTGTGTGCTGGACAATCCACCACTCTGAGAGCTTTCAGGAATGTCATTTTCATGTCTTTCCTGAATGGAATGATATACAACCATTGTATCATCTTCCATTGGTTGTGTATGAGAGTCTTGCATTTCTGCATTATCTCTCATAGCACTCCCCACTGAATCCTTGTCTAGGTCATTCGACAAGGGTTCAACTTTTGTGTTATCTTTTGGTTCTTGAATTTCTTCAAGTTCTATTTCATTGCAGCTCTGTTCCTTGTAGACATAATCTTCTTCAAAAAAAGTTGCATTTCTGAAAACAATGACCTTATGTTCTCCAGGAAGATAGAAATAGTATCTCTTAGTTTCCTTTGGATACCCCACAAAATAATATTTCTCACTTTTAGATTCCAATTTTTCAGTAAGCATCTTCTTTATATATGCAGGGTACCCCCAGGGTCGCATGTGCTTAAGTGCTGACTTCTTGCCATTTCATATCTCATATGGAGTTTTCTCTACTGACTTTAAAAGAACCCTGTTCAGAATATAAATTGAGCTTTGTAATGCATATCCCCAAAGGTATGTTGGTAGAGCTGAAAAACTCATCATGGATCTAACTATATCTAATAGGGTTCGATTTCTCCTTTCAACAACACCATTCATTTGTGACGTTCCAGGAGGTGTCCATTGTGATTGGACTCCATGAAGCTTCAAGTAATCCAAAAATTCTTTACTTAAGTATTTACCTCCTCGATCTGATTGAAGGGTCTTGATACTTGTTTCAAGTTGCTTCTCTACTTCTGACTTATACTCCTTGAACTTCTCAAAGGCTTCGGACTTGTGTTTCATAAGATACACATGCCCAAATCAATCTAGAATAAATGTTTGCCAAAATTCTATCGAACCTCTTAAAAGTGCAGTCATTATCGGTTCTTTCATTCCACTACTTAAAAGGACTCCCTTTAAATTCAATTCCAAACAATTCACATGAGTTAGTACAAAATGCAAAAATCCTCATACTCTGCACGATATATAGGAAATCCCTACCAACTAGCCAAGGATCCCTCATATCGTCAACAATACAGTATCAACTATCCCAGAGAACAACATTTCCAATGCATCACTCTTTGCACATACCATAGTATACCTACCTAATTTATGTAACTCTTTCACCCTTGAGTCCTTAAGTTTGCCATGTTGATTACTCCTTATATTATCTCTGATTGAGTTTCTCTGCTGATCAATATTTAGGATAGACATATCTGCTTCCACTGCCATATTATGTTCCACATTGGACATCATTATCTCATCTTCCCTTAATATTACTGCGTTACTATTATTAGAGTTGTTACCATTGGTACACATCTCCTGCCTCTTGTCAACATTCCGCTCCTCATTAACCTTTGCTAATACAAAAACTCCTTCAACCTATTCTTTAGTAGTAAGTGTTGCTTTTGATCCTTCCATCAATTGTGGGTCCTCGATGAGTTGTTCTACTCTACCACCTTACCATTGTTGTCTTTCTTATTCTATTTATTACCATATTCTTCCCCAGTATCTCTTTGTTCCTCCTTATTCTCATTATTACAATTTGTCTCCTCAAGTGACATTTGTTCTATCCTCCTGTTGGACTTACAAACTCAGTTGTATCTTTGGCTGCATCAACATTTGTCACTTTGGCTACATCATACTGAATATCTATTATCACTTCATTTGAATTCATCTATATCTTTGTACCTCTCTTATCCGTTTTCCACCCTTCCATTATTGTCTGTAGGAATTCAGGATTCAGCCTTCACCTATTAAAGTATCTGAACTTATACTGAATCTTTATGCCTACTTCTCACCTAATTAACCCAAAAGAATGTTCATATAGACCCGGTTTCATGAAAGACACCTTAGAAGCATGTAGGTTATCAACTCATTCTTGATTAGTAAGTGTTGCTATACACCCTGCATGCCACTCATTTCACCATAATCTGCTACATACTGCTTAGAATCCCTTATCTCAGTCTTAGCGACATGACACTTCACTCTTCCATTTCACTTTAATACCCAGTTGAAATCATTCATTATTGCCTATGGTCCTTGTATCTGGCCATGTAATCTTCCAATATCTATCCACAGTTTTCTTTTAAGAGCCACATCATTAAACGCGCATACCAAGGTCATATAGAAACTTTTCTTTGTATCCCTATATGTTACCCCACAGTGTATCAATTATTTTGTACAGCTTAATATCTACCTCATAGAGATGAGGCTTCCACAATAACCATATTCCTCCACTTGGATGCTCAGTAAGATTAGTACTTAAAAGATCACCCACTACACAAGTTAAGCGAGGTATTATGAGCTTCTTCCCTTTTTAACCTTTGGTTTCAAGAGACCAAATAGCCTCATCTTAGCATTCTGCGTGAACTAATGCATTGAAACTGTGCACGAATACATACCTCGGTTATTAATCTTTCAAATAACTCCTTAACTGAAAATATGAACTTCAGAGGTTCGATGCACGTCCTTGCTTTGCTTTTTCAACCCCCTCACCCCTTTTTTTTGTGCGCTCTACTCTTTACGATATTTAAAATGTCTGGCACAACTATACACCAATAGGATGCTCATCATTTCCAAGTTCTAAGTCATTTGCGAAAGAAACCTAATTAATCCCTATGTCCAATACTTTCCAGTACACGGTCCAAAATAGGAAAAATACTTTCATTCCTTTATATCAATCTTATTGTTCAAGAAGTAATAGCCTCTTCTTATTCTTATCTGGGAACAATGTTCTTTTGCCGTTTCCTACCTTCGCATAGTCCAGGAACATGGTATACCATAAAACAGTCACAGATTCTAACAATTAGAGCTTAAAATTTAATTAGGGGTATGAAGGAGAAAATAGTAGGTAAGCTTCATTTTCTATCTTTGGAAGGAGAATTTCAATCTTTGTAACTATAGAGCAAATAACGTAGCATAACGGAGTACCAATTCGTAATATAGAGACTACTGCCATTCATTTCACAAGTCGACACCTCATTCATAGTCTGAAAGGGATCTCTTCCCTACTCGTAATTATAAACAACTGCATTCCTTTTAACACTTGTTCATTCATTTCTTACTTATCGTACTTTTCATAATTCTAACATATTCTAGTATACATATGTAATCTCGGACATTGCTCCTGGTTCCAATCCCTGATGATACTATCCCTTAAGTGATGAATTGTTAACTTATTCTCTTATTTGGTACGTAAAAGATTCTGAAGAGTTACCTTACCTGACGTAGACCGAGTATCTCCAAACCTGGTCATCATACTTCTATTCAAACTTTTTCACTTCCCTTATGGCTTGACGCATCAAGTCAAGTCCGAATAACTTTGATTTTCCCTTCCGAGCCACTGTCGCTGTCTTTCGAGACATAGCTGCAACCACAATAATTATTAGGAAGAGAGGGGGATTATCCTAATGACATAGCTCTATTGCACGATCTACGAGATGAAAGAGTAGAAATCAATCCTAAATGTCCGGCAGCCTCCTGCGTATAAGTATGGTGCATAACATACCCATACACAAGACTCTACTAGACACGATCTGTAGACATTCCGATGACTAACTGCTCTGATACCACTTCTGTCATGATCCGACCCGACGGGCCGCGACTAAACACCCTAATGACACCCTTCTACTAACCTATCACACATAATCCAACTAATACTAAGGAAGTATGAAATCCGACAAAGACAACGCCAGAATAAAGAACATCTCGCTGAATAGGCGAGCCGACAAGACTGCCTTTACACAAGACTGCCTCCTGAGGAGTTACAACTAGCCAACATAATATAATAAGCAAGCCGATAAGGCTGCCACCAAATAATCTCACGTATGCACGGGAACATCCCAACACAAAGTACAATAACATAGCTGACCAAAACAGATTCATAAGTGTACATACGTACAACCCACAACCATCTACAGACCTCTATGAGAAGGATAACATCATATGACGGGACAAGGCCCCATCATGCCCCTAAATATATACATGAGATCAAAAAGAGGTTCTGTACCAAAAATGACAAAGCTCTGGATCAAAGGAGCTTTCCAATCAGCTGAGTAGGAGTCCTAGGCCTGAGGGTCACCAACCTGAGAACCTGTGCCTGCGGGCATGAACGCAGCCCCCCGAAGAAGGGGGGGGGTCAGTACGAAATAATGTACTGAGTATGAAATACTGAAAATGAGATCATAACTGATCCATGTGAAATAAAGAATCATATCAGAAATCCTGAATGGTTACCCATAGAGTCATCATGTCCATATGTATGTATATAACATGTCTCGCCCTCAGAGAGGACTCGATAGAATTATCAATATAACAGTGTAACTGTGCCTTATAAAAATGGGAGTAATGAAAATCAGTTCTTACCCTTTTTAAAATATGTAAGTCATGCCAAAATCAGGGACTCCTACCCCCAGAATATAATAGCACGGGACTCGAACCCGCCTAAGTATATATGTACAATATGAGACTCGAACCCAAATAGGTATATATATATCATGGGACTCGAACCCACATAAGTATATAGAATAATGTAATGTCATGGGACTCGAACCCAAGTAATATAATAATAATAGTCGGGACTCGAACCCGGAATATACAATATGTTGTCGGCCATCTATATGAGGGACTCGGCGAATGTGTAATAAGACTTGGCACGAGTAGATATCATGAACAACCATATACAATTAGAAATCATCTTTTGACTTTCGATGGTATCATCGTAATAAACTCTTTTACTGAAAATCATAGGCACTTATTATAACAACTATCCTTTAACACTAACTTTGTAGGAAATCATGTACGTCCGCCGTACTTTTATTAAAGTCATGTCAAATGAAAGTCTTTCACAAAGTCATGCCAAAATAAAGAAAGGATAATTTAAAGTAATCATGCCAAAGAAGATAGGATAGTCTCACATACCTCGTCGTCTATATCAATTTGAATATCTAATAATCGTCTCGACTAGCACCTTGACCTATAATAATAACAACATGTCTGTCAACTCTATGATTCCTAACGTGAGTCATATTAAAATACGACTCCCTTATTCTATACAAATTCGGGCAGCACTTCTCAGTTTATATGTACATCCATAATTTCCAAACTAAGCCAACAATACCAACAGCAAGTCATAACTCAAAGACAAAACCACAATAATCTCAGATATTTTATTTATGTCATCATAACATATTCCCTCTCTTTCATATTTATGCAATATCACAATTACAACAAGCCAGGTGATTAATACACCTTTTTATCAGGTTCATACAATCCTTAAGTCATGTTAACACAGTCCACTTAAGCAGTCCAATCTTCTAGCAACATAGAGAGTTCAAAAATGTGAAATAACACATTTCCACACCTTAATTCTTTCAAGACATGAATATGTAACTACCTCAATCATATATACATATTTATAACTTAAATCTTAAGCACTAAAACAATCCATCAATTCTAACAATTAACAACAAGTGTGCGAGTCCTTTAATTGAAACATAATACCTTTTTACATTTTACCATAACTCTTTTCTTAACTTCTTAGAATCCAATTCATCCTTCAATACTTTCATATAACCAACTACAAATTTAAACATCAATATTTCTTCTTCAATTTCAACATGCAATAGGTGATAATACTAACAACAACAACATTCAAACTCCATGGACACAAAACAGTCCCACAAATCAGTAACTACCCAAAATAATCACATGAAACATCTTAATTCCAATTCTTCTTTAACATGTGTTCATATCTTCAACTAAAATAATATGCAACTACAATTATACCATAAGAAGAGTGATTTTTACCTTAATTGATGCTCAAAACAGTCCCCCAAGTTCGGCTACTTCCCAGCCCGAATTACCCACTGTTTTATCAATTTTTCTTGTCTAATTCTTCACTTCTTCAACTCCAATTCAACATGAATGAATCCCAAAATGTTAACCCATCTTTTTTATGCATTTTCCCTCCCAAAATCTTGTCCGCAAATCTGGGCCTAAAATCGGTCAGCAGTGCCGAAAATTCCTCACTGTTCTGTCAGCTGAAATTTTAACGTCCATAATTCTCTACTCCGATATCCTATCGATGAGAGGTTTATTGCGTTGGAGACTAGACTCAACGAAATTCATTTTAGGCTTTTGAAACATCTAAAAACTCCTAATATACTAGGAGATATACCCCTTCAAAGTTGACTAAAAATCTGCCCAAAATTCTGCCAATTGTTCTTCTTTTCTCTTATTTTTTTGTGTTTCCTTGGCTTTATAATCTATAGAATGATTTAATATATTGGAGAAGAATGAAAGCTCCAATTTGTTGGCTATGGAAGATGTTTCTTGTTTGGAATGAGGGAAGGAGGAGAGGAGAGTCTTTCTTTTCTTTTGAAATTGTAATGTAATGGAAGACAAGGGTTTATGTGGGCTAACTTATTATTTTTGTAACTTAGTCCCATCTCCCCTAATTAATTACTCTAATATCCCATTTCTTAAGTCTTGAAAATTCCATATGGCCTCGTATACTCGTTGTCGTAACTTATATAATACGTTACTAATCCATAATGAGAATATACAATATTTTCTCTTCAATTTCCCTTGTCACGCTCGTTGTAATCAAAATTTTCCGGACTCACATCCCTTGAATACCAACTTCCGGATTAGTATATATAAGATATATTTTATATCCAATATCCGAATCTTATTTCTTAATGACGTTCTTAATTATCGTCTTAATCTTACGAGGTGTAACAGATTCATTGATGTGACCAAGTCAGAGTGACATAAGTAGGTGGGGTTCTTGGATTACTTATTTTAGCTTATTTATTTTGCACATTGAAAATGTCACGACTACAGTTTAGAACATATAATTCATCCACAAGCGGAGTATTTCCACAAACAAAACCATTAAAAGACAGTACATAACTGCCATTGGCAATAAATAAGGAAAACCCCTCAATGTCTAACACTGGGATAGAAATAATATTCCTCGTCAACGAGAGAACAAAATAACAATTATTAAGTTCTAAACAAAATCCTGAAGGTAAATCTAATCTATAAGTTCTCATGCGTTTAGCGTCCACTCGTGCTCCATTTCCAACGCGCAGGTCTACCTCCCATGATCCAACCTTTCTGATGCTAATCAAACTCTGCACATTGTTACAAATGTGTGAGCCGCAAACGGTATCTAGTACCCAGAAGCAAGAGTTACTTATAGACATATTTATTTCAATGACAAACATACCTTCTCCAGCAAGGCCAGGAGCACCTAGTGTTTTGCCTCCTCATAGAGTAGTGCAGTCCTTCTTCTAGTGCGCCTTCCTTTTGCAGTTGAGGAACACATCTGCAACTACCTTCGCCTTTTTCTGAACACATCTTCTACGTTTCAAAATTGTGGGTGCATCAATTGATTTACCATTCTTCTTCTGCATGTTCTTACCCTTGGGTTTGAACTTGCTAGATGAGCCCACCATGAGCACAACTTTTCTTTTAGAGGTGGAAGATTCAAAGGTATACAACATGTTGTGAAGATCTGGAATACTCGATTTCGTCCCATTCATATTAAAGTTCACTATGAAATTATCAAATGAATCAGGAAGCGAATTTATGATCACGTTGACAGAAACATTTATAGGCAGCTTCGTTTCAATCAAAGCCAACCTCTCTATTAACCCAATCATCTTCAGAACATGCGCAGACACTTGACCCCCTTCGTTCAGCTTACACTTTAAAAGGTCTCTCACAGTTCATACCCCATGGTCTGAGACTGTGAGTCATAGAGACTCTTCAAATGTTCTAGCATCTCGTTGGGGCCTATGTTTTCATGTTGCCTCTGTAACTCTACAGTCATGGAGGACAACATTACGCATTGTGCCGAGGTAGCATCGTCTAGATGTTTCTGATATGATTCTTTGTCAAACATAGCATACTCAGCAGAATCTACAGCAGGGACTATGGGAACACTTTGTATAACATATACTCAATTCTTTCTAGTCCCAACACCAAACACAGATTTCTTAACCAGCCAGGGAAGTTTCCTCCAGTCAGCTTGTTTGTTTCGACCAACATTTTTAGTGATAGATTCGACATTTTGTATATACTGAAGAAATAAATAGACTTGAAATTAAACTCTAACATGATTTCTATTGAACACATTCGTTAATTAATAAACATGACTTTAGTTTAATTAGCTCTCACTATTTTAACATACTCTTCTACCCCATGAAAGAATACAGACTCATATCAAGTATGGTCATAATGAACCAAGATTCAGATTCATGTTATCTCTGCATTTGCTATGGTTGATAACTTCAACAACACAACTTGGTAGGTCACTAAACCAATTACAAACAATTTGCAACTCTTGTTTGACCGAATGTTCTAAACAAATGATTTACGTCTCTCGGTTTTTCAGACAATGTGGCGCCAAGACATCATAGCAAGTCAACCCCGTTATGCGACTGCAATTATGTATCTAAGTGAGTTTTGCCTTACAGAGCAAACATTGTGGTGTAAATACTCATAAAGGTTTATCACTCACTTCTACATTTAACATGCATCTATGAAAGAGTCTAAGTCCTCATAGACTTAGAGCAAATGAATAAATACTCATCTCATCGAAAAGGAGTTTGCACTACAATCAATTATGACGGATGACGCGTTCATTTTAAATGAGACTTGTATTAAAATTTTGGGGAATATTTTTAATTCAGGGTTTTAACCAAGATCAACTCTAGCATGTTTTATCAAATAAAACATCTTAACTACCATGCAAAGTTATTGAAGCACACATTGGGTACCGCATTCCCAAACATGATATTAAGCGGTTTAAACACGTATTGGGCGCCGCCTACCCAAATAACTATTTGCGGACGCTATTCTAGTAATTTAAATGACAAACGTGTAGACATTTAGCACATAAACAATACACTTATCAAATAAGATATTGTATAATAATAATAATCGTGGGTTAAACATTCTAAACTCTGAAAATTTTGCTTTCTGGATAGATGGCGCCGCGACGCTGGTGAGGCAGAGCCTTTTGGCTTCTACAACGAATTAGCATCGCAGCGCTCCACCATGGAGCCGCGACGCTGGTATGGCAGAAGCCTTTCGGCTTATATTTATGAATTAGGGTCGCGACGCTCCACCATGGGGCCGCGGCGCCTACGGTCCAATAAGTCTAGAGTTTTAGAATGAAACTTTTAATCGTAATTTCAGACATGAGCCGCAACCCTTGCCTATTATCGTGACAAGTGCCGCATCGCTCTACTATAGATCCGCGCTGCCGCCTCAAAATCGTATCAGGCACCGCGGTGCCCCACAGTAGGGTCGCGACGTTGATGTACTGACATAATGTATCCGTGTTGACTTTTTAAAAATTGTTCAAACCCTAAATCCAATTTAGGGATCAGATCACAGGTCATTTATTATCACCTACCAATATCAATAACGCATATATCGACCATCATCCATTCCGACCCGTTCTTCATCGTGCACCATGTTCGCATTGAATCGGTTTTCTACACTAGGCTTAGTTCCAGTTAGAATGGAATGACTTCCTCGATTTAGCGTAGTTGATAATTTAGAGTGATTACAAAAGGTTAATCGTCCAGTCAAGGTATGTAGGATTTCAAGTAGCCTTGTTTTAATTTAGTTCGAAACCAATTTTATATTTAACCCATATTATCATGTCATTCAATTTTTTATATAACCATTGAATCAGCCTGGGCTTTGATACCACTATAGGGTTTTGTTGGGTTCAAAACACATCAGTAAGGCGCAGCGGAAGTTTAAAATTTATTTTCTTAACCAACAATTTCGTCTGGTATAGTTATATGACAATTGAAACATGTAATGTAAAATATGAACACTTACATGTTATTAATCTGAAATATATACTTAGGGATGACACGCGGTTGTCCCTTCGATTTGTAAGAACTTTACTATGGTGTATTCCTCTGTCATGAAAGTCAGGAAATCTTGGCAGAAGTTCGAGAAAACTTATTCTAAACTTTGAGTCTAGAATAAGTATTGAATTTGATGTATAAAACCTATCGGGTAGTGCTCTTTATATAGAAGATTATTATGTCAAATTAGATTATGGTTGGGACCCAAGTCTGACCCAAAAACCGAGATGCAGTGGTCCGCCTTTGGAGTCCACCGTCGTGCCTACACCATGACGCTGGTCGGCTCGACTGCAGCATCGCGGCTCCTCACATCCTATCTTGTAAATATATATTCAGCACGTTTAATTAAATTCAAAATCCAATTTTGACTTAATTAAATAATTTCTATCAAATAGAAATTATTCCATAATTATTATCAATTTAAATATCTCGATTCCAAATCAAATATTTAATATTTTCTCAATACACCCTTAGATCAAAAAGAGAATCGTCATAGTGTGACCCTATAGGCCTTCACATATCGACACTAATCCAATTAAGGTCCATACTGAACTCCTAGAATGCGGACGAACTCAATATGTGAAGTAAGTTTACATTAATCCAGCAAACATAACCTTTATGTGAGATAATAAATTTATTTTATTCGCGACACACTCGATCAAGCTTACGATTTGTCACGTGTCTATCCAAATGACTTGATCACTTTATGTCATCTATATTAGTCGGCAACTAGACTATATTCTAAATATGTCTCTTGCATTGGCCAATGACTTGGTCAATCTAATATCACTGAGAAGTTGAGTGTTCTCTCGAATATCTAATCGAGGAATTAATCTTATTCTTGGCTCAACTACCACCTTAGTTTAATGCACCCAACACAAGTCGTATCTTAGCCTATAAGGAATTTAAGCTTAGGACATGTTGATTGTATTTTATACACTCTTTTGAGTCCTTTTTAGTTAGCATTTTACTCTTTTATTTTGTGTTTAGTATAGTGTTAGGTGTGTCTTTCTTTCTTTTTGAGTCACAACAGTCATAAAGGAGAAATGCCACTTTTGAGGATGAAATGAGCTTAATTGAAATAAAAATTGCACAAGCACAGCCCAAGGAATGAAGCCTAAGAAGTGCCACGAAGAATAGAACAAATCAGGCGAAATCAGGCGAAAATCAGAGAGGCATCGCGGTGCCTGGCCAAGCAGCACCGCGGTGCCATTGAACCCCGGTCAAGAAGAATTAGCGTCGCGGAGTAAAATTTCCAGAAAGTATGAAACTCAATCACCGTCTAAGGCTCCGCGGTGCCTGGCAGAGGAACCACGGTGCCGATGCGGAAAAATCAGGTTTCCTGGGCCGAATTGGACAGGATTTTTATGGTCCGAAAGGCAATTTTTCTCAAATATAAAACCCCAAAAACCCTGCTCATTAGAATATAGACTTTATATCATATTACAAATCATACTTTGGAGAGGAGAAAAGGAGGCCACAAGCTACAATTGGAGACTCTTGTTCAAGTTCTTTTCTTTCCTTTGTTTTTATTTCAGTTCATGTTGGATTGTAATTTAGTTCTTGACATGACAATGTTTAGGAGCTAATTACTTTAGTAGGGTTTCCATCGAATCTTCTTGAAACTCTTCATATAGTTAATGCATTGATTATTGATTTCTTCTTCATCATATTAAGATCTATTCAATATTGTTATGATTGCTTGATAATTAACTAGCTATTAATTGTCATCACATATATGATTTCAAATCAAAAGTCTGAAAGGTGAGATTTGAATATGCTGTAATTGTCTAGACATAGATTAAAATTGTGGACGAAAGTACCCCGATACTTGTGTAGTAATTAATGTTACTGTTCTTAATGCTCCTGTGTAGTAAAATATATCATAGAAATATAGAAGGTTTCTACACAAGATTGAGCTCTTGTATGTCCTAACCGGAATATAATGACAGATTAGTTAACCTGCTATCTTAATAAGAAGAAGAGTCATTAGCATTGCATTAACACGTGAAAGAGTGGATAGTTGAGGAGATTGAAAGCCCTATTTCCTTCATAACTGTTATAAACCCAAAGTATTATAATCTTTAGTTTATTTTCTGCACTTAGTCATAATTCTTAGTCATAACTCCAAAACTAAAGAACGTCAACCAAATAGATACCATAGAATAGATATTCGGTACTTAATAAACCAGTGTTTGTGGACGATAAACTCGGTCTTACAGATCTTTATTACTTGAACAATACGTACACTTGCGTAAGCACTATGAAATATCGCAACAGGACAGGGTCAAAGTACATTACTCTATAAACAAGATGTGTATTGACCTCAAGTCAAAGGACATTCATCTTCCACACGCTGATAACACTTCAGACATGTATAAAAAATAGTTTATCAGCAGGGTATACCAATACTTTCCAAAAGTATCCATGTGTCCATCACTAGTAATCATTACTAGTAGCAGGTGAGACATACTACATTCTCCAAGAATGTGATGCAGACCACATGTCAACTTATAACATATCATCGATATCCCATTCTCGATGATAATTAGTCGAGGTTACTTTGAGAGTTACGCTCTATCATTAATATCTCACTCTATTAATGACAACGTAAGCTCAAGGGATGCACATTAATGAATAATTATAAACAATCAAATAATAATTCAATAATCGCAAATGTCATAAATATATTAATCTTATTAATAATATAAATATGTTCAAGTACATTTATCCCTAATAATGATTATCTCTAGAACATACATACGTTCAGAGCGATATTTGGGTCAACAGACATCCAACCCATCGAGAGACTAGATTTACTGTTAATTTTAATTTTGTGTGCAGGAATGGAAGAAGTTGGTAAAAGGGTTGAACTATTTACCTGGATTTATGTTCAAGAAAGATGCCACTTTTGTGGAATATCTGAACAGAGTTAGAAGTGGGGAATTAGAGTTTTTATCAAAAGGAATGTGGGATGTTCCTCATCCATGGCTCAATCTCTTTGTACGAAAGTCACCATTTTAATGTTGCTGTCTTTGTGGGACATCATTCTTCGACAAAACAACCCAACTGGACCCATCCTTGTCTACCCAATAAGCAGGAAAAAGTACTCCTTAGAAACTTTCTTCCCCCCACGCCCACCCCTTCCACCATATATATTTATACTATCAAATCACAAATTTACGTGTTGGAACTTCGAAGTGGATAACGCACCTTATTTTCAAGAATATAAATTTCATTTTTATTAAAGGTTATCCATAAATATCATAAAGATAACCTTATAGCGTAAAAAAATTCTTTACATTCACTACTACATTTCTGACTAATGCAACACCCCAAAATCGCCGCATTAGGCCCTTCTGGCCGTTGCATTAGACCTAATACAACGGCTAGGGGACGTGGCATCTCCTGGCGTTGCATTAGGTCTAATGCAACGGTCAGAAAGACCTAATGCGACGACTTGGGGGCGTTGCATTAGATATGAAGTTAATGCGACGACTTGGGGGCGTTGCATTAGATATGAAGTTAATGCGACGACTGTGTTTAGCCGTCGCATTAGCTTTCTATCTAATGCGACGCTTATACCCCTCCTAATGCGACGGCTCCCATCCCCCCTAATGCGATGGCCAGGCAAAGCCGTCGCATTAGATAGTCACTTTTTGGTTATTTAACCTCTAACGCGACGGCGTAGAGTCGTCATACATATTCGATCGCTTGAGGCTTTTTAACCACCTAATGCGACGGTCAGGTACACAATATTGTAAAATAAATAATTAAAAGAGAAAAATAATAATAAAAAGGATCGTAGTACTAATTGTTCACAAATGTACAATAATACAATATTAGACCCCTTAGGACATATTCAAGATAATTGTTCACAAAATTAAAGTATCTACACATAAGCCTCCACCTACACGCCCATTTGTTAGATTGCTAGATTTATTCTCCATTTAGCTCACCAGACTCCTACAAGGTAACATAAAGAATAGTCATAAGTAAAAAAAAGGTAGACTAACCAAAACATCATAAATAATAACTTCAATGTAGTTTACTCATATAAAAACATATAATTTCACAGTATAATAATATATAAAATTTCAAGCTCCAGAATATTACTATGTGTTGGAAAGAAGGGAAACACAAAAATTACTTGATTAGCTGTCCAAGAGATCGCCTATTTTGTTCACTAACATGCGTGCACTAGGCGAATCATTTGGAATGATGGACTCAAAAGAAGGAATCACAAGATTTATTCCAGAATGACTTCTTGAAGTTGTGATATAATCATCGATGCAATCTGTGCAAACTAAGGTCGATGGTCGCCGACCGACCGGCCCCGACCCGACCCAACCCCGACACGACCCCCTTATAAAAAAAAAAAAAAAAAAAAAAACCACAAAAAACGGCGTATGGTCCCGCCAGCCCCGATCCCGCCCCGACCCCGCCCCGACCCCGCCCAAATCCCGCCCCGCTCGACTTTGCGAAAAATAGCCGTTGTCCAACGCCATTTTACATTTCGGACAACGGCCATTTTAGGCCTCCCCCCCTCCCCCTACCCCCTTTATATTCATTTTTAACCCCTATAAATACCTCATTCCTCTTCTTATTATTTTCACAAATCTTTCTACTCTCTAATCTCTCAATCAATCTCTAATTCTCTATACAACATTGTCTACATATTCAATCTATTTATTAATTTGAGAATCGGGAGTAAGTCGCAACTAGCTTGAGGATTATCTATCGAGCAAAGTTTCAATTTTCAACCTTCGATTACACGTCGACTTCACGCTTGGTACATTCTGCGTTCTCATTAAATTATTATTTTGTTTTTATTTCATTTAGCACATTTAATTTCATTATCTTTAACTATTTATTAGCATAATTAAAATGAAAGGACTAAGAGGCACGTAAGGGTAAGTGGTCGCTTCTTCTAGTAGGGTGGTAACAAGTGGCAAGAGTACTTCTTCTAGTATTCTGCTCCAGCTTATTCCTAGACAAGATGATTTTATAGATCCCAAATGTTTCTGAAATACCATATGATCTTGACACAAATGATTATCCCGAAATCAAGATTTTAATTTAGATGACACTCTAGATGATACACCTATTAATGAAGATGATGATGATACACCCACTAGTGAAATGCCTCCTATCCCCTACTATGAGACGAGGTCCCAAAACGACCATTAAAATCACCGTATGGAAATATTTTGACAGGACGTAGCTAATCAAGTGTATGTAAAACTTGTAAAAATGTTTATTCTTTTAAAATCGACAAGGTGCCGCGGACGGGGTTTAGGAAGATACCTATTGCAAAACACAAAGCCTTGCATGCTCAATACATGATTGAAAAAGAAGGTGAGAAGACGCCCTCTCAATCGGACAAGGTTCACATACTATCGTCCCGAGAAAGTACAGGTCAAATTAACCCATGACGGGGAGTCAGAGGCTAAATACGATAAACATAAAGATAGGAAGCACTAGCAAAATTAGTTCTTTGTGGAGGGTTTGCCTTTTCATTTCCTGAATCTCCGGTTTTATTCATTATATTAGAGATATGTATAATCGCTTATAAAGGTTTTCCTAGATCAATTAAAAGAGATGTATTTAAATTTGCATACGAATATCAAGATTTACGTTATGCATTATATCATTTAAATTGCAAAGTCGCTAACGATATAGTCGTAGTACTAACGACCATGATTATTTAACAGAATCTGTCATGGATAGATTATAAATGGTCTATGCAAAACGATTTTAGCATATAGATATATAGATAGTAGGCACACGTGAGTTTATTTTAAAATATTTATTCAGTCGCCGATTATTACGTAATAACTGATAAAGTTATGAGTATTACATTAGATAATGCATCTTCTAACAATTCTGCTATTAGTATTTTAAGAAATGTTTTAACTCCGTCTTTTCCAACACATTTTCATATCAAATGTGCGTGCCATATTTATAACTTAGTTGTAAAGGATGGTCTTTCACTTTTTCAAGATATTCTTGAAAAAATACAATTTGCTATACACTTTATTTTTAAAAATAATAGAATTCAACAAAGAAAAGAATATAAAAAAACTTGCCACGATTGTGGACTATCTTACAGAAAAAGTCCCGAAGAATTTCAAACTAGGTGGAATTCTTTATATGACCAACTAGTTGTTGCTTATGACTATAGAAAACCTATTACTTTATTTTTTAACGCAAATAATCAAAATCCAAATGATATGATTGTGATACCGATTGGGAGAAAATTAGAGAACTTATTGTATTTTTAGAAAATTTTCAACGAGCAACAAAAGAATTTTCTACTTTATATTATCCTACTATTTCAACTATGTTGTTTTATATAGCTATAATATTTTTACTTCTTAAAGAATATATGGAAAACTCGCTATATCTGCTATTAAAAAATGTTTATGAAATTAAAAATATTTTATTCCTATTCTATTTATATTATCGTGTATTAAACCCGACTATTAAAGTAGAGGGTTGTAAAGTCTTATTGAAAATATATATAATCAGATGGACGTACCACCTCCAACTCCCAAAATTTAAATGTTGAACCACCTATTGAACTAACGAAGAAGTGTTGAATAGCGTAGAAGATGAATGCAAAGTATCGGCATTACCAGAAAGTGCTAGTAACCAACCGACTTTTGTATCATCTTCTTCTTCAACACAATCTAAAAAGACAAGGCTTCGTGGCTAGGCCTAATATTAATTCTATTGAAAGCCTCGTAAATAAATGTATGCGGTAGCAGCTAACCAAATTAGTGAGTTCGATGTTTTTGTTTTGCAGGTAATTTACCTTACCAAGCGCTTATCAATGAAGAAGGAAAGGAAGACTTGCAAATATCGAGCCGAATGAGAAGACATTTCCGACACTTTCAATGATGGCCCGAGATATTTTGAACATCTGCCGTCATCGCTTCGAAGCGCTTTTTCGCAGCATTTCAAATAGAGAGCACGGACACTCATTAGCCGAGACACTGAGATGGCGGTACTATTCGAGATTGGATACGAGCGAGCGGGGAGGCGCACAACCGAAATTAACGAAGATGGCGACAACTACAACGACATTTTATCTCAAGGCATGAGTAGCGACGTGGAACAATTTGATCAAAATATACCAATTCCAAATCAAGAACCACAAGAAATTATAAAGAAATTAGAAAAATATTTTCAAATTGGTAATTTATTTCATTGCAATTTTTAAATTTTTCTATGTCTTTCACTCTTTTGCAATTTTTTCAACAACAAGATAATTACAATGTAATTTTGAATCTTGTATATTTGATATTTCATATTTCAATGAAATTAATAATATAAAAGGCACAAAAACAAATTGGGATGTTTTTTTACACTATTCTTGTCTTTGTTTAATTATTTAGTTTATAACTTTATACTTTATAGTTTATACTTTATAGTTTATACTTTATACTTTATAAATATATTATATATATGACTATATGAGTATAATACTATAATACTATAATTATAAATTATAATACTATAAGTCTATAATATTATAGTATATGTATATTACATTAATGTTACTTTGTTAGTACTTAGTAATTTATTATTTTTAATTTAGTGGAAAAAAAAACCCGCCAACCCGTCCCGTCCCGACCGACCCGCCCCGACCCGACCCGCCCAACGGATCGGACGGACATGGTATGGTCCCGCCCGACCCGACTCTCCAGCCCGCCCCACCGACTCGCGCCTTTCTCCGCCCGACTTCGCCAAACCCGACTGGCCATCGTGCAACCGTTGCACTAACACATCTTTCATACTCTGCAAGAATTCCTCCGGAATTATGAAACCTGATTTTTTTTCTTTTTTCTTCAAATCAGTCTTTGTCACACCTTTTCCGACAAGTCGTAATCTTTGCTTTTGGGACCTTGAAGCACTTCAGAGTAAAGAACTAGATCCTTAGAGTTGCTACCTTCTCCGTGTTGGGTGAACTCCATAGCATCTATATTTGCCTATTTATAGAATGTTAAGTCATTGTCTTACTAAATTATCAGTAGTACGCAAATATATGATAATACAATTTGTTTAACTCACAATATTATGTTCAGTTTTCTCGTTGATGGTATGGTATGTTCTCCCTGGAACTTTTTTCCTTGATTCTTTGTAGACCTTTGCTTGAGCAGGTTCTTCCTTATTCGGATCCTTTTGTTACTGTAAAAAACAAAACAAAATTTAGCACACAAATACCTAAGTCTTAAATTTTTACAAATTAAAATTAGTGAGAACTAATGGAAGCAAAGAGATAATTCAATTATTGAAAAAGAAAAGTGTATACCAATTCATGACGTAACATTGCAAACGACTTACGACCCATCGTGTGCATATCATCCATCAATAGATGATTGTCTCTATTTCTCTTACATTCTGCCTGCGAGATAAAAATAATAAGTTAGAATAATATTACCTCATTATTAATACACGAAAACTTAAGAAAATTTAATTGAATACCTCAATCTTTTCACAATGCCAATAATTTAAGAGGTCCTGAAACTGAGGTACTGAAATAGTCTCAGGTTTGTGAAACCATCTTAAATCATCACTATCATATTTATAGAAGTGATTCTTCTTAATTCTGCATTTATAACTTCGCCAACTTGCATTAACTGCCTCCATTACATATTTCCTTCCGTCTTCAGCAACCATATACTTTTCCTATATCAATCATTAAAGCGACACATTAGTAATAAATAAAGGTCTAGAACCAAGAATATACTCGTAATATTTCAACATACCAAAACATAATCCCATATTTTGTCATGTGTGAGAAGACTTGGAAAATAAGTATAATTCAATGGTGCAAGCTCGGAATCCTTCCCCAATGTGTGAGAAGACTTTGAATTCATCAAGTATTTCCTTCGTAGGTCCAACTGACTAGCCTAATGAGTTCAAAATAATAACTTGGCGCTCCTCTTTTGTACGCGCATGAACCTTTGTAAGCTTTATTGGCCCTCGATGCTTCTTCTTATTGGCAGTTGTTTTAGATTCAACAATTAATTCATGTATTAATTTAGTATGCTAATAAGCTATATGATTAATAAATAGTAATGTGTACCTTCATTTTCGTCTTCAGCCGCTGATTCCAAATCTTCATGGTCATGTCCCGTATCATTGACATTATCATCTAGTTGGACATAATCATTATCATCTCTTTCATTATCTTGTCTTTCTGCTGATGCATTAGTATGTGTGACAATCTGATTCCTTGTTGCAACCATTTCTATGTTTCTACTTGTTTTTTCCGCAATTCAAGATATGCTGACATAGAACCTGGAGAACAAAATGACATTTTCTTCTGTTGCTTTTGCGGTACAAAATATTGTTGATTCTTCTCAAATCCTTCTGTTTTGGATTATTCTTTTTCACAAAATCCTCCATATTTTGTGGCCGAGCTAAAACCTGTAATGGACGAAATTAGAGTATGAACGAAATTAGGCAAAGAAAGAAGAATGCGGCCGAGGCAAAGAGCAAAGAAGAATGCACGAGGCAAAGCAAAGAACAACTCTGATACCACTCTGTCACGACCCAAACCCCGGGCCCGCGACTGGTGCCCTACCTGGGCACCTTTCTACCCATACAACACAAGTAGTCCGCTAAAACAGTCCACTAGTACAATCCATTAGTACAGTCCACTAATACAGTCCATCAGTACAGTCCTTTAGTTGGTGTTCTCGGCCAACTACTACAACTAAAACTGTTTCCATAACTTCTTATAATCCATCTTATATTCCAACACTTTATATCAGTTATATTAACTTGTTAACAACAAGATTCATTCATGTCAACATGTAATAGGTAATGTTTAACAACAATAATATCCAATGAATCCAACAACGCCAAAACTGTCCACAATCGGCTAACATGCCAAGATTGGGACATGTACTTCTTATTCTTCATTCTTTTTAATCTCAAGTTCATCTATTAATTACTACAACATGTAATATCTAATTACTTTAAGAGGACAATGATCCTTACCTCAAATATGCCCAAAATAATCCAATTTTAAAAGTCGATCCTTAGCATATCCTAGCTCCTATTCTTCAAGTTCCAATCCACAATATGTAACCCTTAGAAGCTTATAACCAACTTCTCTTCAAGTAACACCTAAAAAGTTGAAGAACACCCTATGGTTTCAACCCTTCAAGTCACGACCAAGAGGCTTTTTAGGGGTTAGGGGTGCTTAATCTTGCTAATCATTTGGTTAGGGACCTTAATATTGTATCAATGAACAAAGCTTGGAAGTTTAAGGATTTTTGGTCTCCAAAATTGGCCTTGGCCGAGAGCACCATAAGAGGAGAAACTAGGATTCTTGAAATAATTCTAAGTGTTGGCTAAGTGTAGAATGAAGTCTTGCACTCCCTCTATGTGTATATAATGTATCCCAAGTAGTGAGATCAAGACAAGTGTAGGGACAAGATTGTGGACAAGTGTGTGTGGGACCCATGTCCACTTGTCCACTTCAACAAATATCTTCAAGACTTGCCACCTTGCAAGACAAGTGGTGGGGGGTGCCACGTGTCACCATCTAATTCGTCAAAATTATTTCTTCTTCCAAAATATCTATATTTGGCCAAAATATCTCAAAATATTGTGGTCCCCACAAAACCGTAAAATTTTCCCGTGGGCCCCACATGACCAAATCCGGAACTTAAAAATCTAAAATCCCAATATAATCTATAAGTCCCAAATACCAAATTCCAATTAATAACACTTTTCCTTCACAAATTCCTGATATTTTTCCTTAAGAAAAAGTAATCTTTCTTTCTTTCCAAAATTCGAATCTTATTTCTATACGTACGTTCTCATATCATTCCCTTAGAATTACGGGGTGTAACATCTTTCCCCCCTCAGAAACATTCGTCCCAAATGTTCATACTAGGTGTCAAGCTGAACAAATCTCGGTATAGTCTCCTTAAACTACACTCAACGAAACCAATTATGCCATATATGACCACAATATATCACACGTCCATATACATCAATCAAAAGCCAAACGAGGGATCAAATCTAGAGTGTACATCACCACTATTAACTCCCATTCATGGCCTAAAAGGATTCTCTTCTCGTACCTTCATTATTCATAACTATAAACACTTGTTCACTCCTTTTCTTACTTGTCGTACTCTTCTCGTACTTCCAAACTTATTCTAGTATATGTACATAATTTCAATCATTGCTTCTGTTTTCAAATCCTTGGAGTTACTATATCCAAACTTGGTCATTATACTTAGATTCAATTTCCTTTAAGGCCCTTCTCGCCTCACGACCGGTTCGTGAACGCTGGCCCACAAACTCGCATTTGACGATTAACTAGACTTGAGCCTTGCATCCTCGTGACCCTATCACGTAGCGGGACCATATCCAACCGACCCCACTCCATTCCATGTTACGAGTTGACCCGGAAATGGCCCACAACCCGACTCATCGTCACACTTAACTCTCATTATTGGTCTGAAATAATCTTACTACCCGAGAAGGCCTTGTACATCTAAGGTCTCAGCGGTTATCAATATTCTAAAGTTCACAATTATTTCATGTCCCAAGCTTACATTATCTGTCCCCGCATACGGGTAAGATAGCTTCTCAAATCTCAAAATCACGTTGTCTTAACCATAACAACCATATTTACTCCATACCAATATTATTCACACATATCACTTAAGCGTACAACACAGTTTAATCTAACAACATGGTATGTCCTTAAGTCAATTGAACCTGATCTTTCAAGAGTCTATCAAAATCTTAGTCAGTTCATTACCTCCTAACTATTCCAAATCAGTACATATATAAAGCATAGGTGTGGATTCAATAAACTGTTTCACACCTTCCAAGTAATTATTACGGCTTAACCAACTCATGGTAATTCATAATCATTTCAGGCAACACAGGGGCCCCAAATAAATACGCTGCATGCATACACATCATCATTATACCAATTATACAATAGTTTTACCAACTCAATATGAAGTCCATATAATCCTTTCTCGGGCCATCTGTTTTCTCATAATCAGAATTCACAATAATACGTTAGGGAGAGACTATCCTAACAACACAGCTCTATCGCACGATCTCAGAGTGAGAAGAAGGGAAACCAATCATAAATGTACTATAGCCTCCTGTTTATGGATGTGGTGCACAACAAACCGATAAACAAGACTCTATTATACACGGTCTATAGACATTCCGAGGACTAACTGTTCTGATACCACTCTGTCATGACCCGAACCCCGGGCCCGCGACTGGTGCCCTACTTGGGCACCCTTCTACCCATACAACACAAGTAACCCACAGAAGCTAAATAACACTCATCATTTTTTTCAGGCAAAGGCAAAGCCGGCAAGACTGCCATAATATATAACACCTGAATGGGACTACAACTGTACAACAATGTAAATACAATTCACGTCAGTCCAGCCCACATATGAATACAGACCTCTAAGAGTTTTGACAACAACTATGACGGGACAAGGCCCCGCCGTACCCTGAAATACACAACAGTCTAAACCAACCATACCAATGGTAAGCTCCGGAATAAGGAAGCTACCTCAACAGCTAAACAAGATCCCACACACGCGGATCACCCAACTGCGAACCTAAATCTTCGGGCATGAACGCAGTCTCCCGAAGGGGGTCAGTACAACAAGTACTAAGTATGTAAACATAAAGTACAGTAAATAAACCATAACTGGTCAAAAGATGATAGGGACAAGTAAAAACCTTACCAGCTCCAACCATGCCATATAAAATAAAGCCAAACGTACATTGTATCATTGTACCACTGTACTACTGTACTACTGTACTTTATATAAACAAATGAGAGTCAACTGAGCCTTTTAAAAGTAAGATCCACCGTGTCATTTCAAGTTATGAAATAAATACCATTTCAAAATATGAAATCAATCGTACCCCTTTCAAATATGAAATCATTACCATTTCAAAATATGAAAGCAATGTCAGGGTCATTCGCCCTCAAAATTTTATGCAATCCTACTCATGAGACTATTTCACCCGCATGAGACTATTTCACCGGCATGAGACTATTTCACCCGCATGGGTCTTGTGGACCCGCATAGGAAATCAGTACGCGATACCCGCATCACAGAGAGCTAATCCATGGAATGTGTTCTGGGAGTTGAATCCGCATGAGTCCTTCAGACCCGCATTTAGTATGTATCATCTCACGTCATAGGAGCTAATCCATGAAATATATACCCGTATGATGGAGAGCTAGTCCTACGGAGTGATATCTTGGGAGTTGAACCCGCATGAGTCCTACAGACCTGCAGTGAGTGTGTACCATCTCACGTCATGAGAGCTAATCCATGAAATATATATATATAATGTTGTCGGCCCTCTATTGAGGGACGCGGAGATGTGGAAATATAACACTCGCACGAATAGCTATATGAGATAACATATGCAAGTTAAAATGATCTTTGACTCTCATTAGCACAAAATGAATGAACCATCATTTTAGACAAACAAAGGCAATGTCATGCCTTCCTTTTTATAAACACCAAGGTAACACCATACCTTCATTTTTAGAATAAACCAAGACAATACCATGCCTTCCTTTTTAGAATAAACAAGACAATACCATGTCTTCCTTTTTAGAAGCATCAACTAGAACCATGTACGTCAGCCGCACATCCTTTCCTTTATAAACCCCAAGACACTAGCACTTGTAGAATCAAGACACTTTCACTATTAAAAACAAGTTACTTACACTTTTAAACTCAAGTAACTTATTCTTTTCAAATCAAGTAACCTATACCCTTAAATCAAGTTACTTCTTCTTTCCCAAAAATCAAGTCATTTATACTTCATTTAAATCAAGTCTCTTATACTTCATCTAATCAAATCTCATATACTTTCAAGTAAGGTCTCATATACCTTCAAGTAAAGTCTCATATACTTTCAACTAAGTCTCGTAACTTTCAAATAAATCTAGTCGCATGACTTTCAAACAAATCAAGTCTCATAACTTTCAAATAAATCTAGTCGCACGACTTTCAAATAAATCAAGTCTCATAACTTTCAAATAAATCTAGTCTCATGACTTTCAAATAAATCAAGTCTCTTATACTTCATCTAATCAAATCTCATATACTTTCAAGTAAGGTCTCATATACCTTCCAGTAAAGTCTCATATACTTTCAACTAAGTCTCATAACTTTCAAATAAGTCTAGTCTCACGACTTTCAAATAAATCAAGTCTCATTAGTGTTGTAACCTAGCAAGATCAACTCGACTCCAATGCTTACTAAACACTCTTACCAACATCTCCCATAAGACTTGGTAAGGACTTAGGAATAACTTAGACATGTATTTAGCATAGAATCAATAACATGAATACTCTAATAACGAGGCAAGTATACTTCAAGAAACAAGTCATGTATACTCCAATAATCAATCATGCCGATAAAAGGAATAAGTTCACATACCTTTTAAGCTATTCCACACGCTAAGTAGAATACGCCACTCGTAGAATGTCAACCTATAATGACAATATTACTTTTATCAATTTTAAGCTATCAAGTGTAAGACTTATACCAAATAACGGTCCTCTTATTCTACGAAAATTTGGGCAGCACTTCCTTTGTTTTTACGTACTTTTCCACCTTTTACAAGACCCGATTTCAACACCAATCAAGCCATACTTAAGGGCACAATCAACAGTTAACCAAAGGGGATTACACGCCTAACTTGACGTGTAAAATTCCTCCCCTTAATCTACCAAACAGCCTACTAAAATCAGTTCATAGTCCAATGTAAAAACAATCATTTAGTCCACTAGTACAGTCTATTAGTACAGTCCACTTCACGACCCAAATCCCGGGCCCATGACTGGTGCCCTACCTGGGCACCCTTCTATTCATACATCATAAGTAAAACGCGGAAGATAAATATCACTTTTTCCCCTTAAAACAAAGGCAAAGCCGATGAGGTTGCCACCATACCTATATACATACATAACCAAAGGACTTACATCTTTTCAAAGTACAACCCACATACATGACTAACAGACCTCTAAGAGTTTGGACATAATAACTAAGACGGGACAGGGCCCCGCCATACCCCTGAATATACATAAGTCTACATCAATAGGGATCCGTACCAAAAGATAAGCCTCCGGAGTAAATGAAGATTCTTCCAAAAAACTGAACAGAGATCCTAAGAGCAAGGATCACCAATCTGTGTACCTAACACCTGCGGGCATTTAACGCAGCCTCGGGCGGGTCAAGACAACAAAAATTTAGTATGGAACGGAAATAAGGTGCAGTAAAAAAATCATAACTGTACGAAAGAATGACAGAGA
Source organism: Przewalskia tangutica (assembly GCA_029844215.1). NCBI lineage: Eukaryota > Viridiplantae > Streptophyta > Magnoliopsida > Solanales > Solanaceae > Przewalskia > Przewalskia tangutica. The sequence continues at coordinate 2,945,300 of CM056720.1, forward strand.
CAAGTATAAAAAATTAAATACCAGATCCTACCGTGTCATTTTAACTCATGAAATCAGTCATACATTAGTCGTTCTTTTCCTTCTTTCAAAAAGAATTATAAACATATTCTTACCTACATACTTAAGAATTTCATCAAGTTCTTTTCCACATAACTTCCGAATCTTACATACGTAATCCGGCCCTTTATGGAGGGACTTCTCATTTTGGAGCTTGCTTTGATTATCCATACGTGATAACGTAACCCGACCTATTTGCGGGACACGGTGTACTGATGAATCATGTGACATAACCCTGCCTACCTGTGGGGCTCGGTGTACTATGGAATTTGTAGCATAACCCAGCCCGCCTGTGGGGCTCGGTGTACTGTGGAATCTGTAGCATAACCCGGCCCGCCTGTGGGGCTCGGTGTACTGTGGAATTTGTAGCATAACCCGGCCCGTCTGTGGGGCTCGGTGTAAAATGACGTAACCCGACCTATGTGTAGGCTCGGTGTATATGGCGTAACCCGGCCTATGTGTAGGCTCGGTGTATCTCATAACATAACCCGGCCTATTTGTAGTCTCGGTGTATCTCATAACATAACCCGACCTATTTGTAGGCTCGGTGTATCTCATAACACAACCCGGCCTATTTATAGGCTCGGTGTGTCTCATAACATAGCCCGACCTATTTGTAGGCTCGGTGTAATTCTCCTTACATAACATTTTAAACCATCTTTTCACTTCTTCTTGAGTCGTTATAACAACTTTCCTTAAAGCTATTATAACAACCTTTCATTTTAGAGAACTTAAGACACTTTTATTTCTTATTACATTAGGGAAACTAAACCCAGAAGTACTACGTACATACATACTTAAAAAGAATCATAAAACTCCTTCTCTTTTAAATCAATAAATTTCTTCTTTTTAAAAATCAAGTTACATACTCTTTTGAAATCAATCTTCTTATCTTTTGAAATAAATCAAGAAGCCATACTTTTAAATCAAGTCATTTCCACTTATAAAATCAAGGCTTACTTACTTCAAATAAATCAAGGTACATAGCTTTAGATCAAACCTCATAACTTCCTAACCATTCCTACCAACATCTCCCATAAGACTTGGTAAGGACTTATGATAATTTAGACATACCTTTAACATAGAATCAACAACGTGGATACTTCTTAACTTCTAAGAGTAGAAGGAGTCATGAAATAATATCACATGGCTATTTCATACGTAGGATCATGCCAAAAGAAGGAAGAGGTTCACATACCTTTTCGCCGAACTAACCAACTCGAAGAATAGTATTCGTCTCAACTAGCACGTCAACCTATAATAAAGGGTAATACGCCTGTCAATTCTATGATTTCTAGCGTAAGTTATATCGAACGGCGACTTTCTTTTCTATAAAAATTTGGGCAGCATTTCCCCTATTGATACGCGCTTCCACAACATCAACAAATGCAACAATACCAATTAACAAGTCACAAATCAAGGGTATACTAAAATAGTTCCATATACTCGACATATATCACCATTATACATTCTTTTTCCTTTCATTCATGGATTATAACCAAAACAGCAACCAAGGTGATTAATTTGCTTTAAAATACCTCGAATATTGTCTTTTCAATAATCCCGTATTCTCTATATTTGTTGCAAAATGAAACTGCTATGTACAGTCCTCCCTCTAAAAATTGTGATTCCTAGCTATCCATATATGATAAATGATTGCACTATATATGCTTGCTATTACCAGCTTCCGAAATTTGCTCCATCTCCTTATTTAAATCCATGTAAGTGTATCCAGTACGATTATTATCCTAGCAATCCTCTTCCATATCACATTAATATATGTTGTAGCGATAAATAAATGCACCTCATTATTTACTTCTATCCAACTACACCCGGTTTCTTTTACCACACCATTGTTATCCATTTTCTCTCATAACTTTTTGACATTGCTCCATATGTCTTTAGATGCATAAATATTTGAAAGGAGGATATATGATCCACTCTCTTTAGCATCAATAGATATTGCCATCGATGCTGCATATTTACCGCAAAGTGCCACCTATTTAGTAACCATGTTACCGTCTCTAACTATGTGTCCACTTAATATGTCACTTATCTTAATCTTGAAATATGAGTTGGTATTTTATGCAAAAGAAAGTCTTCCAATGAATATTATAGATAGATCACAATTCGCCCACATCCCCATACTAATTTCCCACATTACCATCTAGTTTCAATTGCTGCCACATAATAATTTATGCAACTTAGTCACTTTAGGGGATTAATTTACACCTTACACGTCCCAATATCACTTAAACTAGTACCATTTATTTAACAACAAGCAAAGAGCTCACCTAGATAATGAACCTCTCCTTACAGTCGAGCAGCTTTCAGCTCCTTTCCCTGCGGTCAAGTGGCTTCGCTCCTCTCCAACTTTATAGTCAAGCAAGTGGCTTTTAGAAGGTTTATTAATTAAATAAGTGTCTGGAGACATTTGTTTTCATGTCTGGTGTTCTTTGTTCTTTTTAGCATGTGCTAGCTAAAGGGTATCTGCGGTTGAATTCGTTGTTTTGCTGGTCGGCTGAGGAAAAGGAGAAAATTAGCTCACACCTATCTTTGATGAAAGAAGCCGCAAGTTTAGGTAGAAAGAACAGTCAGTGTCAGAGAGATGACTTCCGTATAATTTATCAATCATATATGTAATTAATCAATTACACACGTAATTAATAAATTATGTGATCTCAATTCACTTAAATCTTGGTGACTTATAAATCCTCATATTTGCAATGTCATTATTCTTGTAGTATGATACTAGATCATAACCTCCAAATTTATTTCCAACTCTCGTCATCACACTTGTAATGTCAAAAATTCTTTTGGGATCACATCCTTTTATATACAAATTTCCATATTAAACATATGTAAGTATACTTTATATCCAATATTCGGATCTTACCTCCTTAATGACGTTCTTAATTTTCGCCTTAAACTTACGAGGTGTAACATCCTTCCCCCCTTAGAAACATCCGTCCTCGAATGTTCATTATAGGTCTTATGCTGTAAAAATTTCGGCAGAGTCTCCTTTATAACTATGTCTATCCACCTATATTCAGTAATCAATAGATGTCTCACAGAGACATAATATAACACATATACAATTCACCAATACACTTACACAACATAGATATATGGAAGACTGGATGGACTGCTTCCAAATCAGATGGTAGATCCAACTCATAGGCAACCTTGCCTATCCTTCGAATAATCTGGCAAGGCCCAATGTATCTTGGGCTAAGCTTTTCTTTCTTACCGAACCTCATCACACCCTTCATGGGTGACACCTTCAAGAACACCCAATCATCAATCTGAAACTCTAAGTGTCGACGTCGATTATTTGCATATGACTCCTGTCGACTCTAGGCTGCTAATAATCTTTCCTAAATAAGCTTCACCTTATCAACAACTTGCTGAACCGCACCGATCAACTTAGTCTCACCTAATTCAATTATGATATAATTGAATTATCCTAATCAATATTATCCTAATGATTAACATTAATTTTGTCTAACCGTCCTCCGCAGTCTTCGCGTGGGGTTTCTGTATGCTGAGACTGTCCCTGAAATCATCTAAAAGTACGTGCAGAAGACCCTTCGTGAAAATATCTGCAATCTGATAACGGGACGGTACATGAAGAACACAGACTTGTCCACGAGCAACTTTTTCACGAACAAATAATATATCCATCTCCATGTGTTTTATGCGTTGATGCTGGACAGGGTTACCAAATAGATATATTGCACTCACATTATCACAATAAACCACAGTTGCTTTGTCGATCCGACAATGAAGCTCCAAAAGAATATTATGGAGCCAACATGATTCTGTGACCACAGTAGCTACCCCCTGATATTCTACCTCAACACTTGATGGGGATAGTGTCGGTTGACGTTTTGACAACCACGAAATGAGGTTGTCTCACAATAACCAGAGATAGAATGTCGTATATCCGGACAACCACCCCAATCAGACACTGTATAAGATGTGAGGCCAGAAATGGTGGACTTATACATATGCAATCCAAAATCAAGAGTACCCTTAACATACCGCATAATTCGTTTAGGATCCCCCATATGTTCTTTCTTTGGATCATGCATATGTAAACAGACTTGTTGGATCGCATAAGAGATATCAGATCTCGTGAAAGTTAGGTACTGCAATGCCCCTGCTAAGCTGTGGTAATGTGTTGGGTTACTGTATTGAGTACCCGTAAAGTTACTCAATTTTGCCTTCGTATCAACCATCGTATGTGACAGTTTGTACGAGGACATACCGACATTGTCAATAATTTCCTCGGCATTTTCTTTTGACAGAGAAACAAACCACCATCATATTGAGTTACATCGATTCCCAAAAAATAGTTTAAAGGGACCAAATCCTTCACAAATTCTGATGCGAGGAAAGATATAATAGACTGATGAAGTGACTAAGATGGTGTTGTAAGAATGATGTCGTTGACATAGAGAAGATATATGCCATGTTATTTCCCTTCCTGTAAATGAACAAAGACCGATTGGACTCATTGTGTGAGAATCCTAATGTGAATACAAACCATGTAAACCGGTTGTACCATGCCCGGAGAGCCTGTTTCAAACCATGTAATGATTTTTTCAACAAGCAAACATAATTCGGATGAGTAGGATCTCGGAAGCCCAAAGACTGTTGCATGTAAACTATTTCTTATAGGTGACCATGTAAAAATGCATTCTTGACGTTCAACTGATGGATGGACCATGATTTGGACAAAGACAAACTGAGAATAGTCATGATAGTCACTGGTTTAACTACCGGACTGAATGTTTCACCGCAATCCACGCCAATCTGCTGAGACCTGCCATCACCAACAATACGAGTTTTGTGTCTCACAAAAGAGCCATCAAAATTATTTTTACGACAGAAAATCTACATAGAACGTATTATGTTCACATTAGATGGACGATGCACTAACTCCCAAGTCTTATTTTTAATAAGAGCATCAATTTCATCTAACATAGTAGTTTTCGAATTCGGGTCTGATAAGGCTGCTTTAGAATTTTTGATAAGTGGTGATGGGTTAACCGAAGATGTTAGGTTAAAATGACGCTTAGGCCGAAAAATCCCATGCATGTCACAGATTTCAACAATCCAAGGTGGGATCGAGACTGTTGAATGGGGCAGCGGGCTATCGGGTTGTGGATTGGGCAGATTGTGAGCTGGTGGAGCTGGGCTTATTGGCCTGTTTTGGGAATTGGGCTTAAAAGCAGTGGGATCCCTCAGTTGGGCCAGCTAATAACGCGAATTGGGTTGGGCCGAGGCCGAAGATAGAAGGCAGTGGGCTCTCCGACTCGAATTGATCCATTCCAATTTTGTTGTTGGGCCACTATATTTGGTGATTCATTTTGGGCTAGTCCAGTATTGGATTGGGCATGTAGATGATGATTTAAAATTGGATGTATTCCCACATCCAAAAATTCATATGAAGGCGGGGACGCCGCATGTGATTTAGCAAATGAGAATGTGTACTCATCAAAACCACATGACGAGAGATGATAATTTTCCTAGTAGACATATCATAACACTTATATCCCCTATTATTTTGTGGGTATTTCAAAAAGACACAAGGAATGAACGGGCTTGCAGTTTATTGATTGTTGTGGATGGAAATAAGAGATAACATAAACATCCGAAAACCCTCAAATGTGTATAGGAAGGAATATGATGGTACAACATTTGTGTGGGTGATAGGTTTGAGAGTATCTTGCTAGAAAGAATGTTTAAAAGATATGTGGTCATTTGAAGGGCATGATGTCAAAAAGATGGTGGTTAGGATGAATGCACAGGAAGTGTGCGAATTAGATTGTTTGGATTTTTTTTTCGGCTTTCCCATTTTGAGGAGAAGTATGTAGACATGAAAGACGCAATGACATTCCATTTTGATGACAAATTTCTTAAATTGGTCATATATCAATTATCTCTCATTGGAAACATTTGTATTTCTCAAATTGGTTTTTGATGAAAATACTAAATTATTTTAAAATGGTGAAGACTCGCGATTTATTTCCTATTGGATATGTCCACAAAAAATTCGCATAATCATCCAAAATGAGCATATAATACTTATGACCTGCCAAACATAAAATAAGTGATGTCCACAAATCAATATGCATGAGATCAAATGACATAAGAGTATTTGAAGTAGAAAAGGAAAAATGAAGCTTAACATGCTTCCCATAAATGCAAGAATGGCAAACATGAGATTCCGCAAGTTTATTACAATCAATAAATTTATTATTTCTAAGAAAATTGAACACCGGTGCTCCCGGGTGTCCCAACCGGTTATGCCATAAATAAGGAGAAATAGCTGCAAATGTGGATGGATTGGTGACTTGGTTGTTGGTAGTGGAAGTGATGGGATACAAATCCCCATTGCTATTACATCTCATTAGTGACATCCCCGTGTGAAAATCTTTTACAGAAAAACCCAAACATATCAAAATTAATAGAAATATTATTGTCAATAGTAAACTGACGTGCATATATCAAATTTTTAATCAGTTTGGGTTCATGTAGGTCGTTCTTCAAATGTAAGGGTGGGTGAGGAGGTTTGAGATGTAATTGACCAATACCACGAATTGGAATTTCTTGCCCACTGCTAACAATAATATTTTTATTATTACTCGTATTAAAATAAGACGAGAGAGTACCTTGAGATGCTATCATGTGTGATGTTTCCCCCGTGTCCATGTACCACAAATCATCGAGAACACTTAGATTCATGTTGTTCATGGCCTGTTCAATATTTGCGGGAGCATAACTTACAAAAGATGGTCCATGGGCTGTAAAAGCTTGTGGCGGACGAGAACCGAGAATTTTGGGTTGCCGGTTTTGGGTTAATAGATTGATAGAATACCCTGTCTTAAGCAAGAAATTTCTATTTCGAGAAGTGGATCTGGCCTATTGTGTCGTCGGATATGTGTAGGGTGGGCCCCACTATTGCGGGTTCCAAGCCCAGGGCGAGAACTTGTCCCACTGCCCGCTGCTATCATACTATTGCGGTTACCAGTGGGGTCGGTTCTGCTCCTATTGCCTGCGACCAACCCCTCCACTAGAATAATTTTCGGCACTCCGGCCCCTAACTTTTCCACCATTATTTTTTCCTCTATTGTTGTTACAATTTTGACCCTTTTTTGGTTCATTATTGTGACAATTTGGAGCCCCTCCCGAACCAGAATTTTGAGTGCCAAAATCTTGGTGGAAATAAAGGCGGTGCCAGTATTGTTTACCACCGTCGCCGCGTGTTTCAATTTTCGGGTTTCTTCAAGAATCAACCTTGAACGAGCCTAACGAGTTACTTTATTGAATGAACGTTGTGACACCATCATATTGTTCATTCAATCCCGTAATTAATTGGAGCACCAACATTTGATTCGACACCGGTGCACCAATGTTGGATAGTTCATCGGCAAGTATTTTCAATTCTTGACAATATGTGGATACATTTGCAAAGTCGTCTAATTTTACATTAGTGAATTGGTTTTCAAGATAAATTGCCCGAGAAATTTTATTATCTTGAAATATATTTTGCAAACGTTCTCAAGCTTGTTGAGTCGTAGAGTCCGGTTCCAAAATGGTGCAAAAGATCATTAGAGATGGTGCCATAAATTCATTGAATGACTATAACATCCAAGCGAGACCATAAATTTGTGTCAACAACGGTGGTCTCTAATGAAGACTTAGGAGGAATAATATGGTTTATGACTTTGTATGCTCGACAATGAATTTTGAATAACTCTACTCAAGAAGAATATTGTCATTTTTCCATCTCAAGAATAATTGGAATAAAGTTCTTGATGTGGTTTACGGTAAGAGAGGGATGGATTTTTTGTTGGTGGGACATTGTTTCTTTTAGAAATGTAGAAGAAAACCAAAAATAAGTGGTGGTTTGGGACAAAGATAGATCGAAACAGTGAGGCAGAATATTAAGTACCACACATTCAAGGTCAAATTTGCAAGAAGGGGGCTTAATGACATAATATGATGATCCTGAAAGACAAGAAAATAATGTGTGTCCGACTAAGAGGAAATATTTTGGGGGGTTATTTTGTGGCTTTTGATACCATGAAGGAAAATAATCACATACCTTTTCATTCATCCATGCAATCATATATATACATCTCTAGGATCCTAAGAATAAATTACATGATTAATATGATATCCTAAGAATATATGATTAACAACAACAACAACATACCCAATGAAATCCCATAATGTGGGTCTGAAAAGGGTAGAGTGTACGTAGACCTTACCTCCACCTTGATAGGTAGAGCGATTGTTTCCGGGATACCATCGGCCCAAGACAAAGCATAATCACAAGCAAAGCAAAGCAAAGCAAGAGAAACGGGCAGACTCAGACATGGAATTAAAACAGTATGGACAGTATGAACATGTTGATAACAAAATTGAATACGCCATGGTAACGCATTTTAACAACTTGAAGCAGTAGATAATACAACTAAATAAGATAAATAAAGTACACTAAAGAACACATAGCAGCACAAATCAAACTACTGGAGAATATAAAGCAATATTGCGCCTATAAGTGTGATAGGCTAATCAGGCCTACATTAATAACACTACAACTATCATTTTTTAAGTGTAAGTAGGACTACGTCCGCCTACATACTACCTTTCTACCCTAATCTGTGTCTTCCACAACCTCCTATCTAAGGTCATGTCCTCAGTAAGTTGCACCTGCGCCATATTCTGTCTAATCACTTCTCCCTATACTTCTTCGGCCAACCTCTACCCTTTCTGAACCCGTCCATAGCCAACTTTCGCACTGGGGCATCCGTGTCTCTCCTCTGCACATGCCCGAACCATATCAACCTCGTTTCCCGCATCTTATCCTCCATCGAGGTCATTCACACTTTTTATCCCGGATATCATCATTTCTAATTCTATCTCTCCTTGTATGCTCATACATCCATCTCAGCATTCTCATCTCCGCAACTTTCATCTTATGTATGTGTGAAGTCTTGACTAGTCAATACTCCGCCCCATACAACATAATCGGTCTAACCACCAGTCCACCATCCTAAGAATATATGAATATGATATGATATGATATTTACATCCTAATGATATGATATGATATTATCCTAATGATATGATATTATTCTAATGATATAATTATAATGTAATTGGATTATTCTAATCAATATTATCCTAATGATTAATATTAATTCTGTCTAACCGTTATAATTTTTTTATAATGCAGATGGGATCATGGGATGAGAGGATGTCAGCAGTGATACCAGAAGAGGAGACATTTTACTGTGTGGGGATTTTACATTCTTCAAGTGGATATGATGAATGCAAGATTTTGGATGACCAAAATGAAGAAATCTTAAACTACTGTGATAAAGCTGGCATCGACATAAAGCAATATCTTCCACATTACAAAACTAAGCAAGATTGGATAAAACATTTTGGGAAAAAATGGAACATTTTTCAACAAAGAAAAACTCAGTTTGATCCAAATATGATTTTATCACCTGGACAGAGAAATTTTTAACTAGTTTTTCACCAATAATTAAGGTGTTGGATAAGCATAGGAGTAGTGGACAATGTACTTAGTAGTATTGAGCTACATACAAAGATTAAAAATAGTCTAAGTTTTGGTTGATTTTATTTTTGGGTACATTGTAAGATAAACTAAATGATGTAATGCTTTCTAGTTTATTAGAACAATATTGTAGAAAAGGAGTAATTCCTGTGGAGTGATAGAAGGGTAATGTTGTCATTTCATATTTTTATTCATGTATTACTTATATCGGTATTAGTTATTTCATATTCTACCTGTATATATTAATTTCATCATAACTTATACATGTATTAATTATGCGAATTTTAAAATTACAAATCAAATATGGTATTATTTTTATACCCAAATAACTTATCTCTTATCCAACTACCAAACATTATATAAGTTATGTTGAGAATAATACATGAATAAGTGATCACTTATCCGGCTACTAAAGGACCCCTAAAAGTTTATCGAAAAGCAACATCTCCAATTTGAGTCTTAACCTTGTCATCTGTATTCATTTTAATTTCTCTTGCACCAAGGGAAGGCCAAGCTATTAATTTGGTTTGTCTGAATATAAAAGCTGAAAGTATGTATGTCCTAGAGACAATCATTATTAGGGATAATTGTACTTGAATATATTTGTATTATTAATAAGATTAATATATTTATGATATTTGCGATTATTGAATTATTATTTGATTGTTTGTAATTATTCATAAATGTGTATCCCTTTAGCTTACGTTATCACAAATAGAGTGAGATATTAATGATAGAGCGTAACTCTCAAAATAGTACCGACTAATGATAATCGAGAATGAGATATCGATGATATGTTATAAGTCGACATGTGGTCTGCATCACATTCTTAGAGAATGTAGTATGTCTTACCTGCTACTAGTAATGGTTACTAGTGATGGACAAATGGATACTTTTGGAAAGTAATGGTATACCCTGCTGATAAACTATTTATTATACATGTCTAAAGTGTTATCAACGTGTGGGAGATAAATGTCATTTGACTTGAGGTCAATACACACCTTGTTTACAGAGTAATATACTTTGTCCTTGTCCTAAGCTTAAATTCTTTATAGGATAAGATACAGCTTGTGTTGGGTGCATTACGATATAAACTAAAGTGGTAGTTGAGCCAAGAATATGATTCATTCCTCGATTGGATATTCGAGAGAACACTCAACTTATCAGTGATATTAGGTCGACCAAGTCATTGGCCAATGCAAGAGACATATTTAGAATATGGTCTAGTTGTCGACTAATATAGATGAGATAAAGTGATCAAGCCATTTGGATAGACACATGACAAATTATAAGCTTGATCGAGTGTGTTGCGAATGAAATGAATTTATCATCTCACATAAAGGTTATGTTTGCTGAATCCATGTAAACGTACTTCACATATTGAGTTCGTCATACAACGCAGTCTAGGAGTTCTGTATGGACCTTAATTGGATTAGTGTCGATATGTGAAGGCATATATGGTCACACTATGTCGATTGTCTTTTCGATCTAAGGGTGTATTGAGAGAATATTAAATATTCGATTTAGAATCGAGATATTTAAAATAATAATAACTATGGGATAGTTTCTATTTGATGGAAATTATTTAATTAAATCAAAATTGGATTTTGGATTTAAAATTAAATGTGTTGAATATATACGGGAGTAAGGAGCCGCGACGCCTATTGGGTTGTGCAGCGGCACCGACCCGATAGTGGGTCAGTCAGACTTGGGGTCCAACCCTAATCTGATACTTGACCTAATTCTCCCTATATAAATAGCACTAAACCCCGTAAGTTAAACACACCAATTTTATATCAATTCTAGACTCAGAGTTTAGAAGAAAGTTCTCTCGAACCTCTATCAAGATTTCCTGACTTTCTTGACAGAGGTATACACTAGCATAGTGCTTGCAGTCGATGGACAATCGCGTGTGCACTCTTTAGTAAATACTCCATATAATATTAACTGTAAGTTTTGTGTTTAAGTCTTTACAGGTCATAGAACTGTTGGGGTAAGTAAGAAAACAAAATTTAAAACTTTCATTGTGTCTTTCTTATGTGTTTTGAACCCAACAAAATCCTACAAAAACATGATTAGGAAATGCGTCAAACAATTTTCCTAGGATAATCCACTAATAAATACTCAACGCCAAATGATTTTTTTTTTTTAAATTACTAATAAACTGCCAACTTTGAAATTTCTCAATCATTTTTAATGAAGATATAGAGACCCTCTCTATTCCTTTTCACTACGTAAAGAAAAAAAAACTAGAACAAAAAAAAGTGTTGCTGCTAATAATGTAGGCTAGTGCATGCCCCAAATAAATCAAATTCAAAAACTTGAAGCAGTGGTGGCTATTAAAAATATGAAGTACTGGGAGCAACAAGACAATTTGTCCTCCAAAGGACGAGTGCGACATCCCAATTTGATTATGATCCCGTAACAACAACAATAATAAATTCAGTAGAATTTTATAAGTAGAATTTGAGAAGGATAGTGCGTAAGCAGACCTTACCTTTCCAATAAACTCCTAGCTTAACAGAAATAAAAAATAAGGCAGTAGCAAAAATCAGAAATAACAACAATATAATATAATAATCGAGCCTAAAGGAACAACAGCTAGTACCGTAGTAATAGAAATCTACTAAGGCTTTCGCCTTTTGCTCCCAAGAAATCTATGAAGGCTGCAGAAAAGATAAAAAAAAAAAAAAAAATGTGAAGTTTGGATTAATGATTATGCCTGGAATATTGAGGACAGAATGTTGGATTGTATGGATGGCAAAAAGGCTGCTAAAATCTAAGTAAACAGTTTAAAAAAGTAGCCATATCTTTGCTCTTTCACCTTTGTGGCTACATGTCTTTATAATTCTGTCTTTGACTTTTAGATTCGCAAGATTCTTCCCCTCTTCTCCCTTTTTGGCTTGTTAAACTTTTTCTCCTTTACTATCTTTTTGTCTTGAATATATTATAGGATATATGTCGAGTCTATCTAAAATAATCTCTCTATCTTGAAAGGCAGAGGTAAGGTATGAGTACATTCTACTCTTTTCAAAACCACTCTATGGAATTTTCATTTGGTATATTATTATTGTTGTTGTTGTATTATAAGATATATTACAAAACAATAACCTAGAATATATTCTTTTCGTCCAAAAAAAATGACCTGGATTTAAGGTATGATTGTCAAATTAACTTCTAAATATTATTAACCTTCAGAACTTCGCCAAGCAACTTGGCAGACAAGCTACCTTGATCCATTTTTGGGCTTCAATTCGCTGTGTTCAGAAGCTCCAACAAGCCCTAATATAAAATAGAAGGGAAAACATATAAGTATTCATGAACTTATTCCGAAATACCTGATCTTTGCAAAGGTCCGCTTAATAGGAATAGAATGCACTTACCGACAGGTGAAAGGAAATTACTGCCAGTTACACACTAATTAATTCGAGCTGGATTGGGATATCAAAGTAATGTTGTGGTTTTCGGCACTTCTATATTTTGTGCTTACATAACTACACTTTTTGGATATCAAAGAAAATGTTGTGGCCTACAAAGCAAGATCAAAAAAAAATTAAGAGACCGTCTTTGGGTACACACGTTGTGCGTATACACATAATTAGAAAATATATTTTTGTTGTAAAATTAAAGGCAAAATTAAGCTCAAGGTTGCACTTCCATTGTACATTGTCAAAGTTTCAGAGAGCACCAATTATTATGAATAGATAAAAAGGAATGAAAATGAAAGAAAAGTAAGAGAAGTTAAGCAACATGATATTTGCTCAAGACAAAACAAGTGTATTATTACAAGTACCAGACCACGAACACAGAGCACTACTACACAAACCAGATAGTTGTCTTTAGACTTACATAAAGGCACAGCCTTGAACAAAAATTAGAGGCGCAGCACGACAGATTGTTCTGCCTTGATTTATGGCAAGAACTGCAACACGACGGATTGCTCTGGCTTCTTGATGCTAAATCTCATCAAAATTCTCCTCCTCGGAATGTGGTTCCTTCAAACATCTCTCTGGAAATGGGCTTATGCCTTCACTTTTTCTTGCTTCATGAGTTGTATAAATTCTCCAAATACTGCACAGTTAAAGATGGGATACAATGAGAATTTGACATAATTATAGCTTGATTTCAAATAGCTGCACTCAGATTCAAGCAAGTCCTTGTTTTTCTCTATAGAATTGACCCTTTATCACTCTATTATCGCAAAAGTTAACGATGGAAACTGAAATATGAGGGAGCTATCATGCACAAAAGACGAGCTAGAAATGACTTAAACAGCATAATCCTAATTAGGATTAATCAAAGTAAAGCAGTTCTTTTGAGGAAGTGATTGGTGGAGTGACATCATTATTCTCAAGAGAGTACTTACTGTTTTGTCAATCTTCACAAAGACGGCAATATTTGTTAAAAGTTTACAGTTAAAGACGACCACTGAACAAATTGGCTGAGGTTTGTTGTATACGAGGATCGAGTAAGGATATATTTACCAGGATCAGAATCATGAGGCCCTGGAGATGCTTCAGGATGGTATTGAAGTGACATCAGCTTCATTTTAGAGGAGGCAAGACCAGCACAACTTCCATCATTTAAATTTACATGAGTCACCTCTACACCCTCTGGAAGAGACTCGGGGTCAACAGCATAGTTGTGATTCTGCATGTGGAAAGTAATCAAGATTATAAAAAATTTAACTATATTACAAGCGTGTCCTAGTCTTGAGCACCTATCTGTTCCTTTACCAGCATTATTATCATTGTGCTAGCATTATCTTATTCTTGATTCTATTACTGTTGTTGTTTCTTTTACTTTGATTATCTTTACTATTTTTACTTTCTTCAATATTTTCATCATAGCGCTTTACTCTTGAATTTCTTTCTGGAAAACAATCTTCTTGAGTTGAGAGTCTGTGGGAAACATCCTCTGTACCCCACGAAGGTAGGAGTAAGGTCTGCGTACCCTCCACAGACCCACTCGTGGGAATGGGACTGTACTGGGTATGTTATAACATGTAAACACCCACGTCCCACACTACAAATCTGAAGTACAAACGGCTCAAATTTAAACTAAAAACTAGACCATCATTATGCAATGAACGTAGTGCTTAAAGGGATGTACACGTTGATGAACTGAGGTATAATTGTAGAGAAATTTTGGAAATCGACAGAGCAACAATCAGCTAGAGTTTTCTATTGCACATACCTGGGCACTGATCTCAACACGCCCATTTCGAAGGTTTCGAACTGGATGATTTCCTCCATGGTGACCAAATTTCATTTTGAATGTCTTACCCCCCAATGCTTGACCAAGCAACTGGTGACCCATACAAATGCCAAAAACAGGAATTTTTCCGATAAGTTCCTTTACCGCTTCAACTGCATAGGGAACTGCAGAGGGGTCTCCTGGCCCATTGCTGAAAAGAACCCCATCAGGTTTCATCTTTAGAGTTTCAGATGCCGGCCATGTTGAAGGAACAACAGTGATTTTACAGCCATAGGATGCTAAGCGCCGAAGTATATTATTCTTGATTCCAAAATCATAAGCAACAACCTTCATCCACAAGAGGGGCAAAAAGAATTAGTTTTCTCACAGAAACAATACTCTTTTCAAGAATCTAATAAACTCCAACAATACTGACATTGAAAGTTTCTTTATTTCTTCCATCATCATTGAACTCCCAATCTGAACCTGTTCTACCAACCCATTCGTAAGGAGATTTGCATGAAACACCACTGATTAAATCCACACCTACACAACGTAAAACATTAATAATCAAATTCTTTGGTTTTATAATAAAGTAAATTTTCCTAAAATCAGGAAGAAACAAGGCCAGTAACTTACCTACAATGTCCCATGTACGGGACATTTCAAGAAGTTCTTCGTCACTTTTTGAATTTTCTGTGCTCAAGACTCCAATGAGGCTTCCGTCTTCTCTCAATCTTCGCGTAATTGCTCGAGTGTCGACATCATCTGTTGCATGGTAAAGTGGCTAAGATCATAGAATTTGAATTCCACAGTTTGACATGGAAATGACAAGTGGTCTTGTATAGGACACACATAGGACTTACATATACCCATGATGTTCCTTTCAGCCAAATAGTCACCAAGTGTCTCTGTGCATCTCCAATTTGAGGTGCTGAGAAATATACAACAGTTTAAAACTATAAACACCATACTGTTTGAAGCCGGATTTGTAAAGCATGGCATAGCGACCAAACCTGATACTTAAACTTCTAATGACTAATCCTGCAAGAAAGCACTGCATCGATTCTTCATCACCTGCCCAGAGAAATTCCAAAACAGTCAAAAAAGATTATTCAAACAAAAGTAACAATTAGTCATGAAGCAAACGCTAAACGCACCGAAATTGACCCCAGTATTCCCGATATGAGGGTTAGTCATCAACACAAACTGGCCCGCATAACTGGGATCTGTAATTATCTCCTGATACCTGTAATATCAGGAAATAGAGATAGCTCGTAAAATAGACACTCAAAAGAATCTGAAAAAGAAAAAAGTAGCAAGTAGAAAGAGATGAAAGTAGAGCGCTTAATAAATTCTTTTTTTCCTGCATTCTCTGAATAACTCTATGAGGTACACAACAAGAATCAAAATATAGGTAACGAAGATAATATATGCTTCGGATTTACAATGTCAGTTTTCCATCCTTTCGGCATTATTTCCCATTTTAGAGGCACTTAGAGACTTCTTTCATTTTCCAAAAAGACAACTTTGTGGTCTAAGATTTGAAATTAGATTCCTCCAAGTTCAGCCAATATATTATATATCATTTGAAAGAATTTCTCCAAAGAGATAGGAGGCAGATCAACAAAGAAATAGAAGCTGATGTAGATGTTAACGGTAACGGGTTTCGAATAAGGTCATACATCATATTTCTCAGATTTCGTTTTGACGCACTTTTTATATGCATATTTCCTAAATGATAGAGCTCTCTTAGAAATATAACTGTCTAACACCCTCAATTTCTACTTAACTCCTATTCAAACAGAGCATACACGGATATAATAACTAGAAAAAGAGAGAAAATTCTACATTCTCATGAGCCCATGGTTATCATTCTAGACATATGAAAAAACTGAAGAATAAAAGGCATACAAAAAGTTTAGAAGGAGATGTTTATGCACCCAGAGGTGTGGCTTAGCGGTCGATGAAGTTGAAATGAAAACCATGGAGAGCCCCAGCTTGAGTCTCAGCAGAGGCGAAAAATCTAGATATGCACAAAGCTGATTTGAACACCATTGTTATTACCCAAAAGAAAGAAGAAGGGGATTTTCTTCTTATTGGAGAGAGCTTTGATGTATTCGTTTTCTAGGGAAGAAGTTTTCCGGGAAGAAAAACTAGTTCACTTCTTGAGAAAATCTCATGTATTTCTTCAGGAAAGAGGTAATGAAATCATTTAGCAAAGAACCAAGAGTAGTTGAATCATATTTACACAGGATAAAACATCCACTAAAGTAGAAAACAATACACGCTTAGACTTTTTTCCCGGGGAAGAGGGAGCGCTGGGGAATTGCTTGAATGAAAGCTAAATTTTATTTAACAGTTCTAAGCAAAAATTGAGGTAACGACACCTTAACTGAAATCATTGAGCATAGAGCAGCATATATGGATGTTTGTACAACCTACAACAACAACATACCCAGTGAAATCCCACAATGTGGGGTCCTGGGGATGAGTAGAATGTACACAGACCTCACCTCCACCTTGGTAGGTAGAGCGGGATGTTTTTACAACCGAATTTCAAAATTAAATAAATGTGTGGGGAATGATTATGAAACAAGCCTAAATAGTTCTGTACTAGTTCAATATAAATACTCAACTACCACCTAAATTGGATAAGCCTGAAAGCTAAAGATAATTTAGTACATAACATATCTTTTAAGAAGATATGCAGTTATACAATTAGCAAGTAAATGAAATTGTGTTACCCAGTTAAAGATGTATTAAAAACCACTTCTCCAACTTGGGTTCCACGAGCACCAAATGATTTTGCCTTCCAAATTGAACCATCCTCGAGAACAAGTCTAGCATCTGCAACCTTCCAAGGTCTTTCAACCAGACTAGCAGCCCCTGCACCTCATCCGGGAAAATATTGAATCATTAGAGTTCTGATATTCACTATTAAGTTAAAATAAATCTAAAATAAGAAGAATAAAGGTCCTTGAGCTCATAAAAT
The DNA here is from genome assembly GCA_029844215.1 of Przewalskia tangutica. Taxonomy (NCBI): domain Eukaryota; kingdom Viridiplantae; phylum Streptophyta; class Magnoliopsida; order Solanales; family Solanaceae; genus Przewalskia; species Przewalskia tangutica. The sequence continues at coordinate 2,963,149 of CM056720.1, forward strand.
GAATTGACAATAATATAAAGAAAAGTTAATAGCAGTGAGCTAAAAGATGGAAAGATAACAAAGGCTCGCACCATACTGAAATTGAGACAGGACTAAATATGTCTCAGCTTATAGTGACTAAAAAGAAGCAGACGCCAAAACAGAGAAAATAACAACAAAATCTCATTTCACCCTTTTTGTGTGACTAAACTAGATAATTCAATGAAACCGCAAACAAACTAAAGCCCCATGAAACTGATAAATGAAGTACCCCAGCTTTCTCTATAGTATAAGCTGACATAAGACCAACAATTTCCAATGCTTAGTTGACGAGGTTTAGAACATGGGCTTGTAACCAAAGCGCAAACTACGAAAGACGATTATGCCCAAAATTGCCCATTTTCTGGACCAATCTCCATAAATGAAGACAGAAAAATATTAACACCTGGCTTGGGGCACCATTGGTGTTTCTATTAACGAAACGGCCGTCAAGGGCCTTCAGCATTTTTTTCTGGTCCAACGAAACGAAGAAGGCACCCAGTTAGAGTGCCTTCCTCACTTAAATTATCGGTCCAGCTCCTTCCTGGGAAAAAATATGGAACCATCACCCCTCGACCATTTTATCCAACTAGGCAGGCAGTTTTCTTCCAAAAATTCCAGCCATTCAAAAAAATGCTTGCGCACACTTTGGAGCGTGTGGAACATTAGAAGCGGTTCAAAAGTTGGAGAAAATCAACATTTCACCAAATTTCAGACCTTGAAAAGTTTCCCGCAAAAGGTAAATATCTTGGCTGTTTGTAAAGTGTGCTTCTATGATAGTAGATAAATAAATATATTCAAATTTCAAATGTGTGCTGATCAGAGGTAGAAACATTTGAATTTAAACAATGGCTATAAAATAAGAGTCTCAACGAAACAGTATAAGGCTACATCTTAAATTCTTACAAACATAAAAATACATAAACGAATGCAAATTATTCTCATCGCTCTTTGCAATTTTTGCTAGCTTTTCTTCAGCCTCTTTTCTTTTTTTGGTTTAACCAAAGGTATATTATTGTATAAGCAGTAGAAAGGAGGTACTGTACATTACAGAAGTTTACAATGCTTTCTGTTCCTTCAAAGCCTGTAAGGAGTTCCGAAAAGTAGATGATCGACAGAGTTAGCTACAAAATTCCTTCCACTCCAGCTATGCAAATTTGGATACATTAAAATTTAATCTGAGCAGTACAATCTTTAATCCCCTCAAATGTCCTACTATTCACAGAGGAGCTTTTCTTCAGCAACTCTATCCCCTTATTTCTCTTTATTCTCTCTTTTCTCATCGTGTATCCTTTCTAGCTTGGAATAGCATAAACAGCTCCCGGTAAATGTTTCTTATGATCCCTGTTACTTCACTCAAAGCACATTATTTTCACAGTTCTCTCATGTCATCCAATATTTCAGCAAAAGTGGACATTTACTTCTTAACATTTGATTATAAAGTACAAACGCATACAAAATTCACATTTTTGGTGCAGCTTGAATGTGTCTCCAGCTTATTTTTTGGAATTTTTTGTTATAGCAGAGAGATATTGCTCCTCAGCTTTTGTACGGTTGCTATTACCTCCTTGGCACTAATACTATTATATCAATAAAAACTACCTAACCTTATTAAAAAGATTAAATATTTCAGCTAAGTTTCGGTCACTTTTGCTGCAGGAAGACATATGGATGCAGAATCTGATTGTCTGGAAGAGAATATGCCGTTAAAAACTTAACTGATGGTAATTTTTGGACAAAATATGTTGATTTTATGAGACATTAGGTTGTTTTATGTTAACTAGTATATCACACGGATGAACTGGTTCAACCAATAACCCCCTGTTTGGATGGTTGTTTCCCGTGGTTCATTACTGTATTGTTTTCTATAAAACCATGTATGGTTCTTAAAATTATGTTGTATGGTGTTGTAAACCCGTTGTAGTTCCGTGGTTATATAACCATGAAAATCCCGTTTTTTTAAATCACGGATTCGGTGGTTTTTGCATGATTACGTATTTCATTTACCCATTATACCCCCACCCCACCCCTCTACCACCCCTACCAACCACCCTCAACACCCCACAACCACCCACCACCAACTTATCTTTTAAAGTTTCTATTTGATCATTTACCTTAGATTTATTAATATCTATAAATTAATTTGTAATTATGGGATAAGAGTATTTTAGTAAATTTATATGTTATTATATAGTACCATACAGTCAAACAAAACAATAAAAATGTTATTAAACCACGACAAACTATCTATCCAATTATTGTATTCATTAATACAGTACCATACTATACAATCTGATACTATACATTATGAAACCATGGGTAACCACCCTCCAAACAATACGTAAGGATATATTTGGTAAAAAAAAACTCATCAGCAATCCAAACCCTAAAAAGAAAAAAGAAAACAGAAACTCCAACAAAAACATACGCAACAACAACAACATACCCAGTGTAATCCCACGCCATGGGGTCTAGGGAGGGTAGAGTGTACACAGACCTTACCTTGGTAGGTAGAGCTACTATTTCCGGGAGACCTCGGCTCAAGACAAAGCATAATAACAGGAAAATCAAAACAAAAACATACGCAGAAATTACAAATAATTGGCGCAATAATTCAACACAACAAATCATAGCATTTGAATAGCTGAAAAACAACATTAAAAATGCAAATTAATTCTAATTTACCATTCGAAGAACAATTAACATTGAAAACTCTGAAATTTGATGAATTTTTCGGAAAAATTGCTCTAGTTATTATGGTGGTGGAAATTGCATTGGCACAATCCATGGCTGAGCTTCTGTTACGGTCTTCCAAACTTTGGATACTCAAAACTATGGATACTGTGCCCTAACTATAATTTGGGCCTTCTTATTTGGGTTGGACACTAGTAGTACTCTTATTTAACTTGTAGTCAATCTAATCTAACACATTTTTAGTATGTTGGTATCATTTCTACGTTTTGTCTCAAAATATTTGTCATGTTTACTATAAATAGATATCTCAAATTATTTTTTGTTTTCAAATTTTAGGGCAAAATTAATTATCTTTTTTCTACTTTACCATTGGCAGAATTTTTCTTGAAGACTACAAACTCCGTAATTTGAGGTGTTATTACTTGGGGACAATCTATTTTGGAATTTTTTTTGAAGACTACAAACTCCGTAATTTCAGATCTTTTTGTCATATAGAAACATTTCTCGTCTATATAGACAACATTATACATGCAATAAACGACGGAGTATTTGGTATGCTATCACCATCAATCAATCGTAACCGGTATATTTTATTTTCATTCGATTAAATGTGGTTTTAGTGATCGAAAATACCTACTCTTTTAGAATCGTTATTTTATTTAGGATACACATATTTTTTTCAAATACTTTTTCTTAAACCCACAAAAAAGGATTTATGGAGTTACTCAAAATCTTAAGTAGGATCATGAAAATTATGTGGCAAAACCAAATTCAAGTAGCTACTTGGCTTTAGTCCACATAAGTTGAAACTGACGGGAGAATGGTTATACTATTTATATATCTTTTATATTAGGTACTTGGCTTTTGTATATCTTTTATATTAGGTAAATTTATATTTTAATTGTAATTAAAAAGATTTAATTATTTAATTTGTAATTATGTAACACTATATATATTGTACACAATAATCAATGAAAAACAAAAACGATATTCCTACATTTATAATAACGTATTTATGATATAATAATATACTACTATTATAGGATTTTAGGTGTTGTAATACAAAAAAACTTCCAATAGTAACATGTAACAAAAAAAAAAAGATTAATGGCATCATTGATATTACTCAATCATATATATATATATATATAGAAGTAAGAAACACTCATTGTCACCCGGCATAGCTAAATGATAAATGAGGAAAACTTAAAATTCAGCTGGAGGTTTGCAGTGTGGGTTCGAACCCCGGTGAGAACAATTTATTTTCTTCTGGGGTAGGATCTTGTAGGTGATATCAGTTGATCGGTTGTCAAACCCTTGTTATTCAGGCACATCCCGCGATTTACTGATAGTAATTTTGAGGGTAGGATCTTGTAGGTGATATCAGTTAATCGATTCTCCGCCATAAAATGTACGTCTTCTATTAATCAAATCTAATTAGTTGACACATGAAATCACACTAAAAACTCCTGTACCTGAGACTGTCCCTTGGTCCATAGGTCATGACACAAAATTAGAATTCTAGCCCTTTCAGAGTGGGATTGATGACTCGGGATGTGATGACCGAAAAATGCCTAAAAAATCAAAATGCATTCTGATAAAGATCATATAAACAACTTAAACTTCAAAATAACCAATGAAGGAATAATTAAATTTTGCAATGCATATATATATCTAATACCTATGAGACACTGCAAGGACAATTTAAAATATCTCTATCATAAATACATATTTACCAAGTATACTCCCACAAGGAACACAACCCATTAATTTCCAATTAATAATCCTTTATTTTATTTTACGTTGTAATTTTGTCCTAAATTTTAAATTTTATTTTTTAAAATCACTTTTTGGAATGATTTCAAATTTTATTTTGGTTGATGTTTTTAGTATATTTAAATCATTATGTTGATATTGTATCAATATTTAATAATTTCTTTGATTTATCTATGTATCATATTTAAAAAAATATATATGTACTTTAAAATTTGAATTAAATAAACGTAAAAACTTAATTAACGTCTTATATTAAAAATAATTTATCTCTATAAAATAATCTTAATAGTAAACGTTCATTGATACTTGTCCTTTTTAGTAATTTGACACTCAAAAGCATTTTTTAAGAAAATTAATCAAACACAATCTGCTTATCAAAGATATTTTTCAAATTAATTAGCTAAACACAAACGGCTTCTCACTAAAAGTACTTGTCCTTTACGGTCATTGTTGCTTGATGATTTATATTGCCAATGACGATTACACGTTAAATGATTTGAAGATTTAAATATAATTTAAATAACAAAGGTGACAATTGGAGGTTATTAAATAGGCGGGTTAAATTAAATTTGGATGGATTAAAATGACTTGAGTTAATAAAAGCGGCTCACTGACCTGATTGACCCGCACAAAAATTGTTAGGGTTGAAATGAATTGACCTAAAATGAACTAAAAAGTAAGTCATAATACAATTAATTTTTACTACGCTTTAATTTCATTGTTTGTTATTTTATATTTTTTAAGTACCTAACAAAATTATTATTTTTGTCTTTATTGGATATACAAAATATATAAAAAATATTTTCTTGAAAGTATTTTGACAAAAATTTTACGGATCAATTCTAATTTCATATCACTTTCAAATTGGCCTATAAATTAGCCCTTTTTTTTAATGAATTGACGTAAATTGAGCTAAAATGAGCTGAGCTAATAAATGAATGAGTCAATCAAGTCATTGACACACCCAAATTTGAATGGATCATATTTTCATGAGTTAATTTTATCACATAGTGATGAAAATAAAATTAGTCACCGTTAGTGAAAACTGAAAACTGACCATCGCAATAATATTTGAAGAAATTGAATGGGTTGGTATTTAATATTTGCCCTTCAAAATCGTACTTATGTCTAGCTGGACATAATTTATAAAATATTATGATACACTAATATAAACTTATGTCCGACAAAAAAAATATTTACCTTGACGGGCAAAATTAATATCAGCACAAAATAGAGTCAAAAGTGCAAATGACCTATCCGAGGTGTTTGGCCAAGTGGTCATTACACTAAGGGTATTGCTGCCTTGGGTCTCGAGTTCGATTCTCATGACCAGCGAGACTAGAACCAAGGCTCATAAAAAATCCCTCCACTGTTCGCCTGCAAGCCTTGCGGTACCCACTCCGTAGGGCCAGAATGGAGGTGGGGTTTTCAGTTCAAATCGGGTGGAAGAGAGCGATTTAGTGGCTTTGGGGAGTCCATTGCATCAAGAGTTTCTTGTGTGTGGAGCCGCAGTGATGCGGTGGAGATGACTAGTATAAAAAGTTTACCCTCAAAGTTTTAACCCGCAAGGGTAGCCATGGTGTAAGAAGAAGAGCGGACCGCAAGGTCACGAGTTCAACCCTGCATAAACCTTCTTGGTTGAGCTCACACATGGCTTGCCAAGTGTGGTTAATCGGCCGACGTGGTTTGCGTGCTATTGCGTCACCGGGGTTTACCTGTCGCACTCGAAAGAGTAAGCACATGTTCCTTCACAAAAAAAAAAAAGAAGTGCAAATGACCTTATTTTTTACACAATTAATTGCACGGGTTTCCTTCAAATGGGCTTTCCCCCTTCAAATAAAACTTATTCCTATTGGAGCATAATTTTTTTAAATGATCAAGCACAAATTGTATCAAATTTCTTAAAGAACTTATACTCAAATATGCATAAATTTCATTTGAGGGCCAAAAATTAAAGAACAGCACAAAATAGGATCAAAAGTGCAAATGATCCCTAATATTTTACAAAGTTGATACAAATTGGACCTGAAAACCCAGTGCAGGATTTGGCCCAGTAGCCCCACTCCTCTTTTGTTTCTTCCTCAGAGCTCTCTCTTACACACACACACTCAGTAATGGCTCCTCTCAAAATTCTCCTGTGTGGTGATGTAATCGGTCGTCTCAATCAATTATATAAGCGCGTTTCTTCGGTTCGTATTCTTTACTATAATCTATTTACCTCTTAACTATATATACATATTATTTAACGGACATACGGTTTCGGACGAATCCAGTAGCTTTGGTTCAAATGCTGTATTTATCTTAAGAAATATATTCTATATGTACAAATTATTACTAATTTAGAATTCAGTTCGGACCTACAGTATAGCTTACGTTTTCGGCCGAATCCAGTAGTTTTGGTTCAAATGCTAAAGAAATCTATTCTACATGTAAAAATTATTAATTTAGAATTCAGTTCGGAACTAAAGTATAGCTTACGGTTTCGGCCGAATGCAGTAGCTCTGGTCCAAATGTTGTATTTGTCTTAAGAAATATATTCTATATGTACAAATTATTAATTTAGGACTCAGTAATTTAAAAAAAACAAGAATTCCCGAACCAATAGGCTTCTGGGTAGGAGGTGGGTGGTGGGGTGTGTGTGTTGGGGGGTAGGAGGTGGGTGGTGGTGTGTGTGTGGGTAGGAGGTGGGTGGTGAGGTGGGGGTGGAGGTGGATTGAGGGTTGTGGTGGGAGTGAAGATGAGGTGCCCTCGAGGGCGACGAGGAGATAGTCAATGTTGAATGCCACTTGTGGAACTTGAAAGTCATTTTCCTCATTTCTAAGGTACTTATTTTCATAGAGAGTATTTTTTTAAAAATTTTGACCAACCAAACATGAGAAAACTGGGAAACATTTTCTATATACTGAACACACTCTAAATATCAACTACTCAGTGTATAGCTGAACTTGAACTCTTTCAGGTGAACAAGGCAGCTGGTCCATTTGATGCTCTTCTTTGTGTGGGCCAATTTTTCCCTGATTTGACAGAGGGGGTTGAGGAATTCAATGATTACATTGAAGGCCGTTCTAAGATTCCGATACTGACCTACTTCATTGGCGACTATGGCGCGGGGTCCCCGAAAATATTGTCAGAAGCGTTGAAGGACCCGAGTAATAAAGGGTTTAAGATGGAGGGTTATAGGGTCTGTGAAAATTTGTATTGGTTGAGAGGAAGTGGAAAGTTTAGCCTTCATGGTAAGACCTTAACCAGCACCTCATTTATCGTTTTATTCCATTTGCTTAACGAAGGACTGAACAGGTGGATGCGTCATCTGCATCCACTATTTATATATTTTTTGTAACTATAGTGTTCGGGCCAACTTGAGCTTTCGTGTGGAGCACACTTATTACCATTTTTGCCTCAGTTGGGATTTAAACATGAGACCTCATTGTTCAACCCACGTTGTTAACCACTAGGCCACACCTTGGGGTGTTGTCCGCATCTATGCTGCTCGGACTCCTCAAAAATGTCGATGGGTGCGTGTCAGATTCTCAAAAAATAGTGTATTTCGGAGAATCCGACACGGGTGCGGCAACATTGTTGGAGAGTCCGCGCAACAAAGGCCTGCATCCACTCTATTTGGGAAGATGTGTTTATGTATATTAATATACTTTTGTATAGTTCAGGTAAGACTGCGTATAATAGATCCTTGTGGTCCGACCCGGTCCTTCCCCGGACCCCGCGCATAGCGGGAGCTTAGTGCACCGGGCTACCCCTTTTTTTATATACTTTTGTATAGTTGGAGTTTTTTTGATAGTATGTCACAACTCTACTAGTTCACCAAGTACCTGCTAACCCCCTCCCCCCGCTCTAAACGTAGGTATCAAGTAGCTCTATTCACTTAGACGATTGAAAAGAAACCACCTTACTTTATGCTTACACCAGCAATATGAACCCTGGTCTCCGTATGGCCCGTACCGGCTTCATTAATAGTTAGGCCCCACACATGTGTGCCTAAAAGATGTATATTATACTAAGTTTGTATTTATTGCGACAAAAGAATAGTGGCTTGTACACCACGCCACAATTCTGAATCCGTCTTGGTGAATAGGGCCAATGAGGGGAACACTTGGGTAATAGTTAAAAAAAGTTACTTTTGATCTGTTGGGCAAAGCATGTGGGTGCACCTGTTTACCTAACGAGTTTTGTTTAATGCAGTTATTATCGGCTAATTGCCTATAGTAGTTGGTAGATAAAGGGTTGTATTGTCCTACCTCTCTGTGGTATTGAAGAAAAGCCCAAGCTATCCTACATATGCCAAATAGACTATAAATGGCAGCCCGGTGCACTAAGCTCCCGCTATGCGCGGGGTCCGGAGAAGGGTCTGACCACAAGGGTCTATTATACGCAGCCTTACCTTGCATTTCTGCAAGACGCTGTTTCCACGGCTTGAACCCGTGACCTCCAGGTCCAACTTTACCAACTTTACCAGTTACTCCAAGGCTCCCCTTCATGCCAAATAGACTATATATTGCTAAATTGTTAACCCAATGTTGTATAGAATTAAAGATATTGGACAGTGGCACCATTCCAAGTTATACAGTGTCAGATGATGTCTAAGATTTGAAAGTTGAAACTTGTTACAAGAGCAGCTAAGCACCCTGCAATTTTAGATATCCAAAAAAACCTTCTTGTGAGCACTTCTAAACATTGTGCAATCTATCTTAATTTCGTGTTGTCCTTTTTATTTCTTAATTGGCTAAGTTTCCTCAATTAATTCGGCATTGAGGAATAGTTGATTGACCGATTGATTAATAAAACTGTTGTTGTTACTATTTTTTTATTCGATTTTATTTTGCGATAACTGCATCCAATCCACGATAACCCCAGGGTATTCCCTGAATTTGGAAGGTTCGTCCTATTGTGATTGTTAGTTTGCTTTATGATATTAGAATTTCACCAAACAAGAGATGTCCATGCTCGTGTCTCTGGAATTAATGAGACAAATAAATTAGGGTTTCGTATGTCTTGATGGAAGTGCATGACTGGACAATATTTTTAGACTTTTTGTTGGATATGATAGCTGATATACTGTGCTCATGTTTAGGGTTATCTGTGGCATACTTATCTGGTAGGCGATCTCCAAGTGGAACTCAATGGGGAACATACAGTCAAGATGATGTTGATGCTTTGAGGGCTTTAGCAGAGGATCCAGGAACAGTAGACATATTTCTTACATATCCTTTGGTTTTATATTGATCTCCCTCATTTTCTTCATCCCCCCATTCCAAGTACTCCATACAATCTCTTTGATTTCCTTAATAAAAAAGCACTAATGAGTGGCCCAGTGGAGTAACGAATGGAACAACATCAAAAATTTTTGCAGAAATTTCAGATGCATCTGGGAACGATCCCACAGTGTCAGAATTAGTAACTGAGATTAAGCCTCGGTTAGTGATCATATTTTTCAAAATACAGTTTATTTGTTGAGTTGGTGTTCAGGGCTGCCAAATCTTTTGCTCTCGAGCTTCGTCTTGAACATTTCTTCTCGACCGTTGGAGAAGAAAATTTGAACTCCTCAAAAGTTGGAGGACATTTTCTGTTGCTTTCTAGTTCTTCATTTTAATGAACCAGAATTTTAATTTAGTACTTTGTTGCCCAATAAATCCATAGATATGAAATTTTCCCCAACTGAATTTTTTTCACTGGTAGGTATCATGTTGCAGGAACTATGGGTGTATACTTCGATCGTGAACCGTATGCTAATGTTGATGCTCTACATGCAACTCGCTTTTTGGGCTTAGCTCCTGTTGGAAACAAAGATAAACAGGTACTACAACCTTTGACATTTGGTTTAATATTCCTGTGAGTATTTATTATACTTCTGTGTGCATCTTAAGCAGTTCTATCACATGTCGAGAATGTTTAATCAAAGATTATTTACTTTCTCTAATTTCAGTCACAGACTCTGTCCTCCCCCCCAAGAAACAATTATGCAACATAGTTAAGGTAGCCGAGGGTCTATCGGAAACAACCTTTCTACCTCACACAAGGTAGGGGGTAAGGTCTGCGTACCTCATTCTCCCCAGACCCCAGTTGTGAGATCACAGTGGGGGTTTGGGGAGGGGTAGGTGTAAACATATCTTACCTCTACATTGGGAGGAGCGGCTGTTGTTTTTATATAGTTAAGGTTAAATATCAAACTTGTTGATAATGATTACATATTCTCAAAATGCTATAGGAACTCTTAAAATCTATTCATTTTTCTGATGTGTTTTCAAATGCCATTATAAGATATCAGGTAATAGAGTCTGAAAAAGTAGAAGTTTCCTAAATTTCACCCTTGTTTTCAAATGGCATACAAGTCTATAACCAAATGAAAGACTTCTCTGCTGACAAATGCAGGACTTATCTTCTTAGCAAAGCCTGCACCCATTCCTTGGTCTTTTTAGACAACTTCTTTCCATGTGATTTTAGGTCTACCTAATCCCTTTGTATCGTTTTGAATCCTCGTTTTATGCATGGATTTTTCACAGAAATTTATTCATGCAATATCTCCCACTCCAGCATCAACAATGTCGAAAACTGAGCTTAGTGCAAAGCCACCAAACACTACTTTATGCCCATATTCGAACATTGACAAAGCAGCCCCACCCGATGGAGCAACAAAGAGGCCTGGTAATAGTACTTCTGAGTCACAGTATTGGAGATATGATGTGTCGAAAAGGCAGAAACATGGAGATGGTGGTGGTGATAGACTCTGCTTTAAATTTGTCTCTTCTGGCTCTTGTCCAAGAGGAGACAAGTGCCACTTTAGGCATGATGAAGAAGCTTCGGAACAGTACTCAAGAGGTGTGTGTTTTGACTTTCTCAACAAGGGAAAATGTGAAAAAGGTCCTGATTGCAGCTTCAAGCACAGTTTGCAGGAAGAAGTTGACGGATCAGCATCTAGGGCAGCAAGCTCTAACAGGTTGATATTTATTGAACTACGTGATTTTTCTTGATGACGTGTTTACTGGTTTGTGAGCCTTCATTAGTGAGCTTTGTGGTAACTTTAGCTGTTTTTCAGGTCAAGAGAATGCTGGTTTTGTTTGTCAAGCCCAAATGTTGAGTCACATCTCATCACTAGTGTTGGAGAAAATTACTACTGTGCACTTGCTAAAGGACCTTTATTACCAGATCATGTACTGATTATGCCCATTGAACACACGCCCAATACGTTATCTCTGCCACTAGAATGTGAAAAGGAATTGGAACGACTTCAAAGCAGCCTCAAAGCTTATTTCAGAAAGCAAGGGAAGGAAGCAGTTTTCTTTGAGTGGGTATTTAAACGAGGAAGTCATGCCAATCTTCAGGTATGTAAATTTTTCATTTATGTAATGAATGTATGCCTGTACTACACATTATAAAAGAAGAAGAGATGCCTGTGTTACCATTCTGTCCTTCAAATTGGTTTATAAGCATACCTTACTTTTCATTTTTTGTTTTTTGTTTCAGCTACAGTAGCAATCTACTTTCATAAGATATGGTGGCAGTTTACCTGTCAAAATAAGTTCAAACAATATCTCGGACAAACTTGAATTATTTTCTCTTTATAGATTATATATCAAGTACCACAGTCTTCTAAAACTTATTCCAGTAGACATAGGTGTTGCAGCAGTTTGTACTTGTAGAAAAAGGTGTTACATAGCAGCCCATGCATGTATTTTCCTATTTGAGATCTCTGACCTTAGGAACTCTGAGTAAGCACAAAACTTATCCTGAGTACTGAAATTGATTGGAAAAAAAACTTCCCATTGAGTGCTCATTACTTGATTGTTTTTCTCAGTATTCAGTTATTTGTGAACGAGCTGTCCATGTTCATCACTCACAGTGTGAGGCATAGACAATGAAGCACACACGTTTGGCTAACAGGAATTAGTATTTGTGTTTAAATTACGAGTGAGAGATCGAATTAAAGAAAAGTGTAGATAGATTACCAGAAAGTTTGCTCTGCACAGAAAATTAAACACCATTCAATCCTTAAAAATTACATCACAATGGAACAAGCCCTTGATTTCACATTTTGCAAAAGATATCACACTTCATATAGAAAATACATGCAAAAAACTTGTTGAAGGAAAGCCAGTAGTTTAATGTAAAAGAAGATATACAACAACATACCCAGTGTAATCCCACAAGTGGGGAATGTAAAGAAGATATGCTATGTAGAAAATGGCACACAATGCAACTTTCAGGTAGTAGATCTTTTTTTCCCCTTTTTTATTTTTAGTAGGCACCCAGGTAGAGATCACCTTTGCTGATGGAAGATGAGAGAAGGAGGTTGAGATAAAAAAAACTAGAATGTTCAGTTTGTCAGGAAACTGAAGAAGTAATTCAGAAAGCTATGGAATTCCATGCCAGCATATATATATTTCAGGTTATCTTGTGGGAAAGAAACAAAAGATGTTTTGGGGGGAAAGCTGAACCCCTACTAGACTTAAACACAGATTATTATTTTTTGGTACTTTGCTGTAAGTGGTGGCTAAATGCTTATGATACTGACACCTTACTTGAATTCACCTGTTCTAAAGTTTTGCGTGTACATATTCATGCACTTTTGTTTGAATAAAATACTTATTCGGGAAAAAAAAGAATGATCAGTTTGTGGAAACTGGTTAAACTGCTTACCTAAACTGTGATTGAGAAAAACGACTTGAGGAAAATTGCAAGCCTCGCCTTGATGGACCAGTCTCCTTTTTAACATTAATTATATTATGCACAATTGTGTAATTGTTATTCTCATGTCACAGTTCTTTTATCAATCACTTTTTCATCTTTATTATTGAATATTTGCCATTATCTTACCTCCACTCTTTGTGTCTATTGTAGGTTGTTCCTATTCCCTCCTCCAGGGCATCTGTGGTTCGAGATATTTTCAACATGGCTGCTGAAAAATTGGGATTCAAGTTTACAGTGGTTAAAGGTATGGTTACTTACTGTATTGTACAAACCCATGGAGTCCTGAATCCCTGCCCCATTCCCCAACCCAAATCAGCTAAGCTATGCAAGTTTCTTCACCACTAAAGGCAATTTCTCCACGAGCCTATGACAATAATACTGAACATCATTTGCCTGAGAATCTAGGAAGTGCCAGATTGGTGTGAACAATTTCTTTTGGTAATTTACCATATTTTACATGTCCAGCACCTTTGGGTGCATAGATTACTCCCGCATTATATAGACGTAAAGTTCTACTCTACCAGTACATTTTCAATTCTAAGCATTGTTGTACAAGGTAGCACAGCAGATGCTAAATTCTAAACCTCTGTTTCTCATTAATTCCTTTTCTCGTCTAGTCTCTCCTAATTAGAGATGTGGGTTAGCGTGGTTGTGGAGAAAGCCTCATGGATTTAAATATAATCCTCTGGTGCTTGCTTTGTTTTGCCTTTCAAGTATCACATATTGTCTTGCGTGGAAGCAATTCAGTCTAGAGATGACGTTCATGTGGTGTTTCTTTTTTACTGCAGAAGGAAGACAAGCGTTGCGGACAGAGTTCGACAGAAATTGCAGCTTATTTTATGTTGAAGTTCCTGGAGGTGATATTTTGTCACATGTTGTTGAGGAGAACGAAAAATTCCCAACTCAATTTGGTCGTGAGGTAAGATGTTTCCTGACAAGGGAGGGATAGATAGCCTAAAAAGGTGCTTTGGGGGGGGGGGGGGGGGATGATTGTGGAGAAGTAGGATTTAGCATATAAAAGAAATATTTATATATATCTCTGGCAGAAAGCACTTTCATATAAATTTTACCTACTTTCATCCTTGCAATCAGTCCCTTTATTCTAGTAATGTATCATTTAGCTAAAATTTCCAACAAGGTGATAGATGCTTAGTTTGCATCCTCTTTATGTAAAATATGTCTAACAGCTATAATTTCGCTTTAGTAACAAGATGTAATATTGCATGAATGTCCCACAGGTTTTAGCAGGCTTGCTGAATGTGGCAGATAGAGCTGATTGGCGAAATTGCAAGCTTGGTAAAGAAGAAGAAATTAAAATGGTTGAGAGATTCAAAAGCGGATTTCAAGAATACTATTAAAGCAATAGGATAGCCGAGAAGATGCAACACTAGAACTCTTTCACTTGTGTTCTTCACTTTCTGCTACTTGACATTTCCTTGAGGTTTTCCTTTGCTCCCGGCTTCGATCTAACTGCAAGTATCTGCAACTCTTGAGGTTCATGTGTTCGCGTATGCTTGAACAGTCACTATATTTGCTAAACAAGAGGACACTGTTGTAGCCGGGCAGTAACTGCTGTATATTTGAGCAAACAACATTAAAGCAATTTTCATGTAACTCATCCTGTCAATTAGTCTATTGAGGTAGTTTTTCATGAATGAGCTTGTGAGTTTGTTTCAACTATTTGAGATGAGGTAGTAATACACAATTGTAACTTTGTTGTTTTTTGCAGAAGCAATTGTAACTTTATTGTCCAGTGAATTGATTCTTGTTTGTTAGAAATATTTGGATCCTTTTATGATTTTTTGCTGCTAATGAAATATTTTAATAATATAGTTTGTTCGGAGATAGATGTAATACTTTTTTGTTATTCATTAGGCAGAATAACTTTCGACATATGCTATTGAAGATGCAAAATTTTGCATCGAAATTACAAATTTTGCCTAAAGCTTGATGTATTGTTCGTGCAGGTAAACTTTCGACATACTTGTCAAGGCTAAACTTCTGACACACTCATGCCTGGGCTTACCAATGTCAAACTTCCGATATATGAGCCTGGAGTTTAGCTTGCCAAAACTAACTTCCAACAACGTGCTTGTTAAGGCCAAAGTTTCAACACACGAGCTTGAAGTTTCGCTTGCCAAGGCCAAACATCTAACATACGAGCTTGAAGTTTAAACTTGCCAATATACTAAGTTGTTTCAAACTCAGAGTAATTTTATTGAAGTTTGAACTAACATCTTCATCCCGACAAATGTTTTCAAGTTTTTCTAACAATGTTCATATCTGAAATTCAAAACTCATTTACAATAGTGATTTTTTCACTGTTATCAAGCCTTTTTCCATAATGACCATTTGATTAAAATTAACTTTTTATATTTTTCAAAACTCACTACTTCAAGCATTATACTTCAATTGACGTACAATAGAACTGAAATACATTAGTATTATACAACAACTAAGAAAAAGAAAGAGGAGGAAGAGCAATAATTTTACGGATGAAGTTTGCCTAAACTGACTACTAATTAAATATTTTAAAATAATTGACTATAAGTTAAATATAAGCCTCCAAAGAAGTCAGCTCATGAAATTTTGACCCGACTACTTATAAGACTAGATTCACAGCCGTATTAGAGACTTCCAATAGTTGAGTCCATAGCGAAGATCATCTGATTTGCTCTCAAATTTGAGCCCATAAATTTAACCACTTTGGAAATGGCGTTTGACATACACGATTGAAGATGCCTAATTTTGCATAGGAAATTAGCTTGAAGTTTGACATATTGATTGCATAAGTAAACTTCCGACATACATGCATGGAGTTTGGCTTGCCGAGGCCATACTTCATACGTATGCGTAAGGCTGTTAGTGGTTCGGATATACTCGAAAACCGGACCGAAACCGGACCGGTAAACCCGGACCGAAACCTTAACGGTTCGGATACGAGTACCAAAAAAATACCCCTTCCGACATACATGCATGGAGTTTGGCTTGCCGAGGCCATACTTCATACGTATGCGTAGGGCTGTTAGTGGTTCGGAGAACTGGATCGGTAAACCCGGACCGAAACCTTAACGGTCCGGATACGAGTACCAAAAAAATACCCGGACCGATAAGGAGCCGAACCGGTAATCCAGAAATACCCAGAACACCCCAGCCAGCAAGCCCCCAGCAGTCCCCCATGTCAGCTCTAATTAGTTGTAAATTGATCAAACTTTATATGGTCATAACTTTGCGCTCGGACGTCCGATTTACCTAATTTTTTTTTTGATTTCACGTATTTTTTCGATACGGGGGTGGCCAAACTGCCAAAGCAGTTTGATTCCGCCGATATCTCCAAAAACGTCCATCTTGCCCCTCAATTTCACTTTTCCCCCAAATCGTTACGTTTTTCCCCTTTTCAAATCTAAATATCTCGCGATGTACAATTGATTTAAACGTAAAAATTGCGTGGCACCGCATCTGAGAATGTCAATTTCAATATTGGAAATTCAATTTAAAAAAAAATGGTCCGACCCGAAAAATTCTTACCGGTCCGGACTGAGAACCGGACCGATAAGGTTTCGGTCCGGGACCGGATCTCGTTCCAGGACCGAAACCTTATCGGTCCGGTCCCGGTCCGGACCGGTAAGCTTATCGGTCCGGTTCCGATAAGGGGATACCCGGACCGATAACAGCACTACCGTATGCGCATGAAGTTTGAACCTGAAGTTTCAAACATATATATTTCAAATTCAGAGTAACTTTACTGAAGTTTGAACTATCAATTTCATCCATTCGAATACTGTTTTTCTAACAACGTTCACTCAATGTTCATATTCAAAATTCGAGATTCATTTTTTCAAGCTTGCAATAATAACGGCTACTAATTAAATATTTTAAAACAATTGACTATTAAGTTAAATATAAGCCTACCTCATTAAATTTTGACCCGACTACTTATAACACTAGATTCACAGCCGTAGTAGAGGCTTCCAACAGTTTGAGTCCATAGCGAAGATCATCTGATTTGCTCTCAAATTTCTTCAAAAAAAAATGGTATACAATTTCTTCTCCCTTGTTTCATTTTTAAAAAGAATTATAGTTTCGGTGAATTTGAAGTTATCATTGGTAACTGGTAAAATTGATGACATGTGACCGGGAGGTGTAAGCATCCTCTTGCATAAATGCAACATAAGTCTGAGTACAATACACACCCCAGGAGCTTAGTGCACCGGACTGCCTTTTTATAGTTTTAGTGCGTGTGACTCTTGCAGAAATGCAAGATGCAGATTTGATTGGCTTGGTGGAAACCAAAGTGAGGAGTGGAAAGGCAGCCAGAATTACCAGATGCTTGGGAAAGAATGAAAGTAAATCCATTACTGTGAAGAATGAGTAAATAAGTTTGACGAGTGTAAGGGCTAGTAAGACCTACCCGCTTTATTGAGCATTTTCATTCACTGAAGCAACTTGAACAAAATCAAAGTAAAAGAAAGAAATTCATTGACTTCGAGTACTAACTCTCTTCTATTACTTTGTTGTACCGGGTTAACAAGAGCTGACCCTCTTCGCGTCTGATAGACTTGTGGTCGGCCCCTTCCATAATCGCATACATGAGGAGCTTAGTACAACAATTTGCCCTTTTATAGTTTCAGTGAATTTATTGAATATTTTAATTTTGATTTTGTTGTGTTTTTTTGTTGTTGTTTGGAAAGGCTCAATCAGCAAAACCGATTTCCAGTCCAGTACCTGATGCGTGGTACCCAACCCTAGCTGTGTTCATGCTTGCGATTGGACTTGTTGTAACTGCTTCATTCTTCATGTAAGTCCTCGATCGGATCTTTTATAAGCTCAGAAAATATTGGATTTTGATTTTTTGCGATTGTTTATGTCTTTAAAAGACATGTTATTTACTAGTATCGGAATAAAATTGACCCGGATGGAGAGATATAGAGGATTCATTTAGTCGATCCAACTATCATAATTGTATTACCATAATTGTATAGTTAGTGTCCAAGTAGAATAAAGTTTTAGGAGTATAATAGAAATATGTTTTAGGAGTACAGTAGATTCCGCCCTAGTTCTGGGCCGGGGCAGCAAGTCGGTGTGCTTGGGGCCCGACCTCCTCAGGCCCATCATGTAGCGAGCCCTACCCGACCGACATTGAAGCGTCAATGCACACTCTTGGATTAAATTCGCCAGACGAAAATTGGTACATGGACAGCGGTGCAACATCTCACATGACATTCGATCAAGGTACTCTCTCGTCTTATTTTAATTGAGCAACAATCATGGCATAATTGTTGGTAATGGTAATTCAATTCCGATTTGTGGTTATGGTCATAAAACTTTGTCTCCTCCCATCCACCTATTGTCTTGAAAAATACCCTTCATGCCCCTAAATTAATTAAAAATTTGATGTCTGTCCGTAAATTCACCACTGATAATTCCGTGTCTGTTGAATTTGATCCTTTTGGGTTTTTTGTAAAAGATTTAAAGACGGGGATTCCTCTCATGAGATGTGATAGTAAAGGAGATATTTATTCTATCACGCTCACCTCCGGTCTCTCGAGTCCAGCCTTGCCATTTACTTTTGCGGCCCTTGCTCCTTCATTGTGGCATGCTCGTATAGGTTATCTGGGGTTGTCAATTTTGTCGTTCCTTAGATAAAAATAATTTTATTTCGTGTAAGGGTACGCATTGTACTCCGATTTGTCAATTTGTTCTTTAGAAAAAATTGTTAGGTTACCGTTTGTAGACTCTAATCTCGTATTTTAATGTCATTTGATATAATTCATAGCGATTTATGGACATCTCCTGTTATCAGTTCTTTGGGTCATCATTATTATGTTCTGTTTTTGGATGATCATTCTAATTTTTATGGACTTTTCCATTTGCGAAAAAATCTCAAGTTTTTCCACCTTTTTAAAATTTAGAGCTTTCATCCGTACTCAATTCGAACGAAAAATTAAGAATATTCAATGAATAATGGCAAAGAATATGATAATGGGTTATTTCGAGATTTTTGTGATAATAATGGTATCAATTTTTTTTTTCCTCATACGTTCTCACAAAATGGGAAAGCCGGATGCAAAATTCGTACTATTAATAATATTGTCCGCATATTGGTCCATTCTTCCGCCCCTCCTTCCTTTTGGCATCATGCTCTACAAATGACTACTTATCATTCTTCCTAGTTTGACATATTCATCCCCTCTTCAAATATTATATAATAAGACACTTTCGTATCCACATCTTAGGGTTTTTGGGTGCTTATGTTATCCACTATTTTCGTCCACCAGAATTAACAAACTTCAGGCCCGTTCTACCCCTTGTGTGTTTTTGGGTTATCCGTCTAATCATCATGGTTATAAATGTTTTGATTTATCATCTAGTAAAATCATCATTAGTCGCCATGTTATTTTTTATGAATCTCAATTCCCGTTTGCTAAGGTGAGTAGTCCCGTGCCTAGTTCGTATAAATTTTTGGATGACGAATATCGGACATGTCCCACACTCGCATTCCGCCAGTGGGCCCACTGCTCGCTGGTCCTTCAGTCACTGTCTCGGGTTCAACAACTGGGCCAAATATTCAACCCAGTCAGAACCCCAACTGTTTCAGAGATTGGGCCAAATACTCAACCCAGTGTTGCACCACTGCTTTCGGGTCCAGCCACTGCTACATGTTCTTTTGTTGGGCCAGCAGGCCCATTGCCTGCTAGCCAGTCTGTCACCTCTCCAATTATTTCCCAAAATCCACCCAATTCTCCCCCGAGTCATCGATCGGTCACTCGGAGTCAACGGAGTATTTTTAAACCAAAAAATATTTTAATCTTCATTCTAATGTTCTTAAATCTCCCTTACCCAATAATCCCGTGTCTGCTTTAAATGACCCGAATTGAAAAATTGCTTTGACCGACGAATATAATGCTCTTATTGATAATAAGAAGTGGGAGTTAGTTCCCCGTCCGTCTGGTGTTAATAGTTTTCGATCTATGTGGATTTTTACTCATAAGGATCTGACGGTTCTTTTGCATGGCATAAGGCTCGTTTTGTAGGTGATGATACGACTCAGCAGGTTGGTGTGGATTGTGGTGAGACATTTAGTTTGATGGTCAAGCCGACTACCATTCACACTGTGCTTAGCTTGGCTCTCTCAAAAGCATGACCCATTTAGATGTGAAGAATGCTTTCTTACATGATATTTTAAGGATACTGTTTACATGGATCAACCCTTGGGTTTCCGTGACCCCAAATATCCTCATCATGTCTCTTTATTTAAGAAGTCATTGTATGAGCTTAAGACCCCGCAGACTTGGTATACGAGATTTTGCAGACTATGTATCATCTATTGGGTTTACGCACAGCAGGTCTGATAATTCATTTGTTCATATATCATCACGGTTCTTCCCCGACTTATATTCTATTATATGTGGATGTCTCTACCGATGTGTTGCGCAAGTCTATCATGACCATGCTCAGTTCTGAGTTTGCTATGAAAGACTTGGGGCCCTTGAGTTATTTTTTGGGGATTGCTGTCACTCGTCATGCAGGTGGGTTATTTTTATCACAACGTAAGTATGCAGCTGAGATCATTGAACGAGCTGGTATGTCCTCATGCAAGTCTACTTCCACTCCGGTTGATACTAAACCCAAGTTGGGTGCTGCGGCTGGCTCACCTTACGAGAATCCGATCCGTTATCGCAGTCTTGCAGGGGCTCTTCAGTATCTTACTTTCACGAGACCAGGTATTACGTATGTCGTACATCAATTGTGCTTGTTTATGCATGATCTCAGGATTGAACACATGAATGCGCTCAAACGTATTATTTGATACATCCAGGGAACACTTGACTATGGCTTACATCTATATCCGTCTTCGACATCTACACTTGTATGTTGATTGGGGTGGTTGTCCGAATATCAGACGTTCCATGTCCGGCTATTGCGTATTTCTTGATAATAACTTGGTCTCATGGTCTGTGAAGTGTCAGTCGACATTGTCTCGCTTTAGTGCAGATGACGAGTATCGAGGGGTAGCCAATGTGGTCTCTGAATCCTGTTGGTTACGTAGTCTTCTTTTAGAGTTTCATTATCCTATTCAGAAAGCTACATTGATTTATTTTGATAATGTTAGTGTCATCTATGTAATCCGGTTCAACATCAGCGCACTAAACACATTGAAATGAACATTCACTTTGTTCGCAAAAAAGTAGCTCGTGGACAAGTACGCGTCTGCCATGTCCCTTCTAGGTATCAAATTGCGACATCTTTACAAAGGGTCTTCCTCGGTCCTTTTTGAATATTTTAGGGACAGTCTCAGCGTACGAAGACCGTCCGTTATGACTGCGGGGGTGTGTTAAATATACCCGGAATATACGTCATGTATATCACGGGCTGCCTTCGGAAGATTCTACTGCTGGGCTGTGATATACACATCACAATTTATTGGCATAGTTTAGGTAATTTTTTGTTGTAATTATTAATGTACACTTACCATACTTGTATAGTTAGGGCACGTTTGGTACGTTGTATTAAGCTGGACTGTACTGGACAAAAAAATAATACAGCGTTTGGTGGACATTTTCAGCCGCACTGGATTGTACTATTTTTAATAGTACAGTCCAACTGCCATTTTTTAGACCCAGCTAACAGGTGGGTCTCCCCTGGACTGTACTAAAAATAAAAAAAATAAAAAAATACAATCCATTATATATTAATAGTCTAATACCGTCCATTATAAATTAATAGTCTAATACCGTCCATTATATATTAATACAGTCCAGTCCAATGAAATTAGTACAGTCCAGTGCGACGTACCAAACGAGCCCTTAGTGTCTAGATAGAATAAGGTTTTAGGAGTAGAATAGGAATATGTTTTTTCTATTATGGAAAAATGTAAATTGTATATATACTCTTTCAATTAATGAAAATAATCAGGGGGTTATTACTTTCAAAAGTATTAAACTTGTATATCCAACCAAAGAAAATGATGATTTATGAAACAATATTATTATTGGTAAATATTTCCACTGTTTCGTGTAAGAAATACTTAGTATCATACCAAATGCAGCCTTTGTTAGTCCTTTTTTTTAATAACCAAGAAATCATCGAGCGTGCACCATTTGAAACTCTGATTTTGGATCTGTCACTATACCCTTTCCACTTAAATACCAGGTTTTTGTGTGCAATGGGTTTCGAACTTGTGGCTTGTGCCTAATCCAACATCACGCATTGCGCTCTTACCACTAGACCTAAGCCTTAGGTCCCTTTGTATGTCCTCTTTTTCATCCTTTTTTGACAACAGTGTTGGAAGGAAACCTATCTAAGCAATTTGGATATTTGATTACATTTTCTCATTCGGCGCCTTTGATTGAGAGGAGTATCTGTAAAGAGTCTTATGACTATTCTATAGAAAGTGTTATATATTATTTATCACTTTCCTATCATTCTCAGTTTTTGACCCTTTATGCCATGCTTACAACTGTTAAATATGTTGAGAGCTAGGGCAGTCAGGTTATAACTTCGGTTCATATGTGAGATTTCAAAATTCATGTCATTTATTATTTACTCAAGCACTTTACCCTATGAACTTGACTTGTAACGTGAGGAACTCATCATTCCTCTTTTTGCGTTACTTGAAAATCTCTTAGAAATTTTGTAGTTGAGAAGGATTTTTTTTAAGAATGGTAATGTTCAGTTGTAAGCAGATTCACCTAGGGCACCCCATGGTACTATTGCAAGGTTTAATGTGCTAATGCTTGCACAACTATAGAATGTGCTTATGTTGGATACTAATGTTTCTCCAGGGCTTTATCATAACCTATAACCATCTTTCAATACTTTGTTATGTTCTATAGCATCTTTTGGTTGTTGGAGTTAAACTTGAAGAGTTTGGACCATTAGTTTTTGGTCAACTTTATTTCGTGTTTACAATGGGGATCCATAATTTTCATTAAGGGGGTTCAAAAAATAAATATGTAGTGCTTAAGATTTGAAGTTGGAACCTCGTGGTGAATTTTGAACCCCCTAAACCATTGAGCCAACCTCTAGTCTTGTGTTTAGGGTATTCAAAATATATATACATGTATATAAAAGATAAGAAAAATTACCTTATATATACAATGTATTTTTTTGCCGAGGATGTTCGGGTGAACACCCTGGGACCCTCCTAGATCCGCCCCTGCATGTTTACAAATGTCACATGCTCATATTAGATGATCTGTCTAAGCAGAGTGGGATATCCTTCTCTCCTTTTCCTTGAGGTGGGGAGGAGGTCGGGAGTAAGTATGAATAGAACAAGAAAGCTGGTGGATTAAATTCCTTCTTAGAGAAATCATGGAACTTGTTCCAGATAAAATTTCAAGCTATCCACTTGTATACAACATGTGAAGCTTTAAGATGAAAAGTTTGAGTCGACGGGTTAAGGGCTTGTAGCTAAAGTAGTCCTAATTGTATGTCTTCCTCCACGTGATTTCAATATTTTCGGCTTTGACACTGTCTACCTTGTAAGTGTTCACTCTTCAGAAGTCTATACAAATTAGAGTTGCAACTCTTAGATATGACCTATGAGAAAAAGTGGCAAGAGACATCTTTTCCCCATTACCTTAGAGCAAACTAGCAAGGTTAAGAGCGCTTTGGCAGTTTTGATATTTGAGACATAATTAAAATTCTTTGAAGTTTCTTAAAGAATTTTCTTGTATTACTTATCAGAGTATACAATGTTAAGGAGTACCAGTTTGCTTCATGACTGATTTTCCGGGTTCTGCAAGTCCTGTTGTCTTTTCTTTTTGTAATAAACCTAAAACTGTTTGACAGCTATGAAGCTACTTCTCCGAGGAAATACCGCAGTCTTGCAAAGGAGCTGGCAACTGGGACAGTGGCATCTGTTTTTTTGGTATGTACACTGTAATGACTTGATCTCTCGTTTTTCACTACTTGCTTGCGCTGACTCCTCACCGTACCTCGTGCAGGGTTTTGGATCCTTGTTTTTGCTCCTTGCTTCCGGAGTATATGTTTGATCCGTCCACATGGATAAAGATGAAGTCTTTTAGTACTGTTTCTACATGAACAGTTTTGAGTATCGCAGTTGATTTTATATGATTTATGATTGAAGACAGTATCTGTAGAACTGATTATTATCACCTAGTGTAGTCTGAGAAAATGGCAAGTAATGGAGAACTTGTTGAAAAACAAGAAAATACTTATGACAGTTTATATTAGTGTTGCCATCAATTACTTTATAGAAGAAAGTGAGGATTCCGTTGCTTGGGTGTTTAATAGCTATTATGTGTCTTGATCTCATGGTTTTTTTTAACAACATAAAACGTAAATTTGATATATCTGGCTAAAGATACCAATAGATATATTTGTTAGGGTAACAACTGCACAACTTAACTGCTCATGAACAGCACAAGAGCAAGTATTTGAATAATAAAACTGCAACTTAACTGCTAAAGTTGGCAAAAGTTCTTTGAAGCTCTTACAATATGGGATATTTGAAGAATCCCCTGTCAAATTTCCTTTAGTTTCTGATGACTATAACAATAGGGTAGGGGGGCTTAACGAGCAAGAAAACGATGCGCAAGGGTTCTCACCTGCTTCTTGCCTTACTTTTACTAAGAAACTAATTTAAATAGAAACCCTTCTTTCTCAAAGTCACTTTCTCTCGTCATGCTTTGGTGGAACAAAGGGCGCAATGCGACCTTCACCCTATATATCCATATGTTTTTTTCAAATGGATATTTTTGGATCTCTCTTATTTATAAACTTCATAAATTTTGTGACAAGGGTACAAACATAATATAAAAATGTATTCTTGTTAAAAAAAACTTTCAACTATATCCCTATCCTCATTGTCATTTGTTAATAGAGTTAAGGTGATTGAAAGCAAGAATCATCAAATTATATTAAAAGAAAGGATTGAAAACGAGATAATGAGAGAATTGAATTCTTTTTATTGTCATTGTCATTTGTCAACCCCATCTTCATTGTCATTTGTCAACAGGATTGTTACATTATTTTTCAGATATGTCATATCTTTTATTTTCTTGAGTTTTCTAAGCGATGAAAACGCGATAACGAGAGAATTGAAGTTGCTCTGCATCTTAAATGTCGATTGCAAAGAATTTGTTGCTATCATGGAGTTGAATAGCGTATGTCGATTTTAATTATCTGACCCTACAAGGCTCATGACCGCTTATGAGGGCTAAGATTTGTGGTAAAATTTTGGACGAATATTTCCATGACATATGCCCGTTGATGATGGAGATAGGACCTTTGAAGGTCATTGAAGAGCAAACTCCAAACCCCAAGGGTATACATTGTGTGAATGATTGCTTAAAAGGAAGTTGAAGATGAAGGCACAAAGGTGAAAGCCACTAAAAGTGGCTAGGAGTGCAAGACATGTGCAGGTCCCATGTTAAGCTATTTGTGCAAAAGTCATTTTTGGGCCCTTTGTTACAATAAGCAAATACTATATATACATGTCTTTAACTTCATTTCATCCTTAAGCTTGTTTGGATGATGAAAACTCTTATGAGTGTTTTATGTCAGTGTTAGCCTAGTCTAGGGATTAGCCATAGTGATTAGGATTAGGGATGTCAATTGGGCGGGGCGGGCGTGGGTACCCCTCCCAGCACCCGTACCCGCCAGAAAATTTAATACCCGTGGCGGGTACATTTCAACATCCGTATCTGCTTAGGCGGGTATATTCATAAATCCACACCCGCTCCACCATTCAAAACTACGCTATTTTTGTACAAATAAAATTATAGTTGACGGGTATAAGGCGAGCGGGTGGATATGGGGATGGCGGATATAGCAGCAAATCCATCACCTACACATACCCGCCCCAACTGGGGCAGGTGCGGTGCGAAATCCGTAAAATTGTACTCACATGTCATCCCTAATTAGTATAATTAATTAGTGTGATTAGGGATGTCAATGGAATGGGGCGGGGAAGGGTACCCCATACCCGTACCCGCCACCTAAAACTCACCCCCACCCTCGCCCCACCACCCATCACGGATAGTAATTCCTCCACCTCCCCACTTACTCCTGGTACCCACTTGCCCGGCGGGTATCCATCACGGATAGTAAAAAAAAGTTATATAAGAAAAAAAGGAGGTCCAAAAAAATAGAAAAATGAACGTTCACTATGGTGTATCGAATATCAAAGTCAGAAAATGATAATAATAATAATAATAATAATAATAACTTGACAAAAATCAGGGAGTTTTGCCAAGAATAAGGGATTTTAAGTCCTTGTCTAGTTAAGAATACCAGAAAATCAGCATAATTAAAGAATCCAACACAAACATGTACGGGGCGGGTAGCAGGTACATGGCGGGTAGCGGGGTGGGTCTTATATGAAATCCACCCCCGGCCCACTACCCATGGCGGGTAGCACTTTTGATATCCATACCCGCCCCACCACCCACCAAACCATCCTCATACCCGCCTCAACTGGAGCGGGTGCGGGGCGGTACCCGCATTTACCCGCCCCACTGACATCCCCAAGTGTGATAGCTTGGTTGCCTTGAATCTAGTTCTTGAATTGCACATGAGTATTGCTCACTTGTGGATTCATCTTTCATAGATTGAGTGATCTTATAGTTTAATTCCATTGAAGTCTTTGATTTCATATATCATTGGTTGCTTTTGATTACTATTCTTGTGTCTAATCTTCTATCCTTCTCGTCTCATCTCAAATTCTTCACTTTTCATCTTTGATTTCTTCCCTTCTCTTCTTTGATCTCTTCCTATCTTTTGATTCCGCGTTTTAATCTTTATCATAATATAAGGTTGTTTATTACTTTTGTATCTTAATCTCTTTACTATTATGTCCTTCAAATTACGAACACATGTGATATTCATGGAGATGTAATTGCTATACTGGCATTCAACTTCAAATGAAACAAATCTACAATAGAATTCAAAACAATAATGTAAAAACCAAAGGATGCAAGGCTCTAAAGAAAATTACAACAAATGTTATAGTAAGCATCATTACAAAGAAAAGGTGAAAATTGGTACCCTTGATATAACTTGTATTATTATTATTATTTCAAAACCATAATGTGATCCACAAATTATAGTAGTTGTATATATACACATGAAACTTATTTGTATTCTAAATTTCAATTGCATACTTGCCAATGATATTTGGAAGCTGTACAATTTCTTTAATATCATAAATTCTCATAGTCCAATCAGCAGAGTTCTGTATATTATATCCCTCTAATAAAATATTTCTGTACTTCAAATGATTTATTCAGCTGCAAATATAGCCTCCACTGTTAGCTTCTTTTATGTATTCGGGAGAATTCGGGCACCATATTTACTGTCTGCCATACTAGAAAATAAAAAGAAAGTGGAAGTAAAACACAGTAGGAGTTAATTTAATAAATTCACTAAAATACAGCAAAATGATGTATCGACACTAGCTTAAGACAGATAAATTTATGATTCTTGACGTGAAGTAAAATATATAGTTTTTGAATCAGGACTAGCGTTGGCAAAGGCGAACAGTGTTAAAAAGCACTTTAAGACCTATCGGGGCTTTAAGCGCAAAAAAAAAAAAGACGCAACAAAGAAAAAAACTAAAAATGTAAGACAAATTTAACAATGTCATTCATAATGATTCCCTTAACAGTTACGTAAAATATCTTTTTGCCAACCATATTTGCTGTTTAGTACCACTCTATTCAAGATAGAACTTATGGGCAATGAGGCACACAACTTAGTGCTTTGCCTATACTGAAGCGCAACCTAAGTGAGGGTAAGGGCCTACCCTGAGCTTCAAGGCTTAAGTGTGCCTCAAATGAGCCTTTGACAACACTAACCAAGATATTTGACGGAGACTATAAAAGTGTTAACTTTTGGCAAACTTACAAGACCAAAACTGTCCAGTGCATACTTAAGTGACAATTTTGAACCTACCCTCAAATATAAGGAACCATACTTGTCATTTTCTCCTAACCAGGACACCAGATAATTGCAGCATCACTTTGTCAAAAAAGACTTAAATATATGGTCTTTTTGAACTCTGACTGCTAATTGTAATGCAAAAAGAATTGCACATACCTTTTCTAGCTTTTTATCTTGATCTTTTGACTAAAGAAATTCCTGTTGGATTACCACCCCATTCTTCAAATACTACCAACAGGTTTCCACTTGGTTTCAGCCACGATCGTGGAACATGGTACCTGAAATTTGTAACAGTTACACAAAGTTCTTTAAAACGAAAAGAAGTTTAAGAATACCATATTTCTTCTAGCTTTTTGTTCTGTTTTCTTCATCTTTACTCAATATTGTCGATTTATGTGACTGTAGGGAATATAAGGGATAAAACGTCTCACTGATCTCTAAATGATTTTTAACTTTTTGCTATAAACAAGTAGGATTGTCATGTGAAATTTCCACCAAAAGTTGATCTAGTCCAGAACTCAACTAAAGGTTGTCTATGTTGATCAAGACTCTTCAAAAATGTCAATGTGTGCATGTCGGATCCTCAAAAGTAGTGCATTTTTGGAGGATCTGACACTGCTGCGGCAGCATTGTTGGAGTGTCCGAGCAATGTAGAATGTTATAGGAATTATGGAAATCGCATACCATCTTTGAGAAGGCTGTCCGCAGTTAGTCTGACATTTCTTCTCGTTGAACGTTCCAGCATAATTACATTTGCTACAGTCACCTTGTGCTATGTATCCAGGCCAGTGGCGACCTACGCCTTCACCATTTATCCATATCTGACCTTTTCCCATACTTGCCATATCTAAAGCTAGTGGTTCATTTCCTCCAGGTGTGTTAAATGTAGCCTGGAAAAGTATTAGTCTATTAACTACACGCTACAGCATGTTATTCAAGATCATAAGATTGATAAAAACATGTCAACATTTTGATGACTGCATTAGAACAATACAAATAGGCAGTGATGAAGCCAGGAATTTCGCTATGCGTGTTCACTGTTCAGTTTAATATATATGTATAAAAGTAAATTCTAACTGAATAGCCAGTGACGAAGCCAAAATTTTTGCTAAGGGTGGTCAGTTTAATATATATGTATGAAAAGTAAATTCTGATTAAAGAGGAAGGGAGGAAGCCAGAAATTTCGGTAAAGGTGTTCAGTTTAATATATATGTATAAAAAGTAAATTCTAACTTATAAACAAAGTTTAATTTTATATATACTCAGTATATTATTTTCTGATGAATGGCGTTCAAGTTCAACTGACTACACTTCACTCTATGTGGCTACACCACTGTGAATAGGAAATTTACCTTGTACCAAGTTAGGGGCTGCTTTTGAGCCACTAGGGAACCTTGAACCCATTCAACAGAAGAACTCCCACTTAGGGAGTGAAGACTTAATGATTCACCTTTTAGGCCAACCTGCCAACAAGCAAAATATAGATTATTCAGGTATCAACGCTCTATATTACTCCCTCCGTTCCAATTTACGTGAGGTCTTAGAGTGGGCACATTGTTTAAGAAAGAATGAAAAACTTTTGAAATTTGTGGTCTAAAACAAGCCATAGATATTTGTGTGACTGTAAATCATCTCACTAAGGGTAAAAGGAGAAGCTTAAGTTAAAATGTTACTAAATATAGAAAGATGTCATTTTTTTAGACAAGGAAAGAGTGTCACATAAATTGGGACAGAGGGCTATATATCGTTCTAATACTCTTGAAAGTATATGTATGTCCTAGAGACAATCTGTATTAGAACACAATGTACTTTATACACATTCGTATTTATATTAATGATGATTAATATTATGGCATTTGCATTTGTTGAATTATTAGTTGATTGTTTATAATATTTTATAAATGCATCCCTAGAGGTTACGTGTTTATTAATAGTGTGAGAATTAATGTTATAACGTAACTCTTAAATTACCTCGACTAATGATCATCGAAATAGGGATATCGATGATATGTATCCTTAGGGGATGTAGTATGTCTCACTTGCTACGAGTTATGGCAGCTCGTGATGGACACGTGGATACTTGTCAAGTATCGTACACTCTAACGATGACCGCTTGTTATATGTCTAAAGTGTCATCGGTGTGTGGGAAATAGAAGTCCTTGGACTTGAGGTTGACGCTCACCTTATTCACAGAGTAATGTATTTTGATCATGTCCTAAGCTCAAATACCTTATAGGTTGAGACGCGACTTGTTTTGGGTACGTTACGAAGTGAATTAAAGGTGATAGTCAAACCAAGATTAGAATTCATTCCTTGAATGTATATTCGAGTGAACACTCAGATACTTATATGGTATTAGGTTGACTAAGTCATTGGCCAATGCAATGGACATATCTGTGATATGGTCCTGTTGTCAACTAATATAGATAAGTTATAATGATCAAGCCATTTGGATAGACACTTGACAAATCCTAAGCTTGATTGAGTGTGTCATGAATGAAAAGATTTTATCTTCCCACATAAAGGTTCAGTTCACAGGTTTCGTGTAACTAGACTTCACATATTGAGTTCGTCTTCCACGAGTTCAGAGTTCGTGTACCACTAATGATATTAGCGCCGTGATGAAGGCACGAAGGATAACACTAAGTCAATTGTTCCGTCGATTCAAAGGATGTAATCAGAGAGTTAATCAATTAATGTTCGGTTGATGATCGAGACATTAAAATAAAATAGAAACAAAGCAGAAATGGAGCAAGGGCCGCGGCCCAAGTGAGCCAGGGCCGTGGCGCCTCAGCGCCGCGGCGCCACTTACTTAAGGGCCGCGGCGCCTCACGTCCAGTGGGTCCGAGTTGACCCAAATCTGCCTCGTTTTCTGGGCCTGGCCCACGAGGGAAACCCTAGCTGATTTATTCAGCTATATATACAGGGTTTAGCCTCATATTTTAGACACTATCTTTTCATAAGATTAAACTCTACTGAAACTCCTTTCCGAAAGAGAGTTACATCACAGTCTCTGACTTGCGAATCGAGGGACGATTGCGTGCGCACCCTCAGGACACACAATCCAAGATTGAAGATTTGGAAGCTGCTCTAACTGTAAGTGTTCTCATCCACGCATTACAGTTATTATATGTTTTACATTGTTGTAATCATCCTACAGTTCTGCCGAAGTCGGGCTTTGAAACATAAATTTTTAAATTCCGCTGCCTGTACGAACCCGACAAAACCCCTTCAACTCTCACATCTGAGTAGCTCTTGAAGGAAAAATTAAACATTTGGGGCTAGGAGGAGTGGATCATAACAGCCTCATTCGTTTCATCAACAAAATTATACGAAGATCAAGCTTTTGGGAGAGAAGAGAAGCAATTAGTGAACAAACCTTGTAAGACCATCTCTGTTTTGTCAAATCTCTTTTCCCCTCATTGAGACCGCTCAACGTGACTGGACCCAAAACTCCTGCATTCCACGTATCATAATGCACACCAACATTCTGAAATGGATTTTAAAACCATAGGTTATATAAAATGTTTACGATAATGCTTCAGTTACAAGTGCTAATTAAAGGATCAGAGGAACAGGAGATAGAAAACTAACCGGGAGACCAACGGAAACACTGAGCAGAGAAATCTTGTTAATACCAGCTCTTAATTTCACATTGCCACTATATGTAAGTTTTGGATTATCCAATGTACCATATACAGTTCCTACCAAAAGTCAAGGACATATAGAAATTAGGAGATACAGATAGACTTAAAAAGATATATAGCTTGTTTGGTCAAGCTTCCGGAAGCCGAAAGTGCTTATTTTTTTCTTTCAAGGGAAAATGACATATTTGCCCTCAAACTTAAAGAAATGGGGCATATTTGTTCTCCGTTAAAGTTTGGGGACAAATATGTACATTACAAGATGAAATTTCTGGGTTTCTTTAAAAGATGTGATTTTTGATGGGTTTTTAGTGTAATATGTATATTTGCAAGTAAAAATTAAAGGGTTTCTTCAAAAGATGAGATTTTTGACTGGTTTTTACTGTAATATGTACATGTGCAAGTTAAATTTTTTGGGTTTCTTTAAAAGAAGAAATTTTTGATGGGGGTAAGAGTTAAAACCTATCCACAAAACACTTTATGAACTTACTTTTATCTGCATTTACCTAGTGAAATGTTGTGGGTTTGTTTAAAATCGCTGATATAAATTGACCCGGGTCTCGGGTTGAACAAATGAGGCTTCGTCCCAGGTGGCGTCCATATGGCGTCCACCTGGGCAGCTCAGTTAATATTGAGCAAATTGTACAAGTTTATTAACGGGAGGGGTATATTTGTCCCCAAACTTTGACGGAGTACAAATATGCCCATTTTCCTTAAGTTTGAGGGCAAATATGCCCCTTTTCCCTTCTTTCAAAAAGTGCTTATTTGAGAAAATTAAAGTGTTTGGCCAAGTTTTTGGAGAAAAATAAGTGTTGTTGAGTCGTAACAGAAGTTGTTTTTCAGAAGCTAAGAAAAATAGTTTTTACCCCGAAGCATTTTTGGAACATTGGTCAAGCACAAAATACTGCTGCTCTGATATTGGCAAAAAGTGCTTTTTAAATTAATTAGTCAAACAAAAATTGTTACTCTCCGAAAGTACTTTTTCGAAAAGCGCTTCCGACAAAAAACACTTTCAGAATAAGCAAATTTTGAAAATCTAGCCAAACAGGCTAGTGATTTGTTAGGGAAAAACACTGCGCCATAATCCCAACCAAGTATACCTGATAGTTTTCCATTGACGAAAACATGCAAGACATGACCAGCAGACATAACAGTGAGATAAGGGTCCTTTCCGCTCTTTAGAAATCCTTCATTAGACGCTATATTTACACTGGAGAAAGTAAACAAAATTATCAGTATATTAGATCTGACATGTAAAATGGAATCAGATACAATCATTTGAGGAAAGCAAGAAAATGAAAGTTACTCACTCTGTCATGTACCACAGATAATCCGATGAATCTCTAGTGACATTTTTCTGTTCCCATAATCCCTTGGCTGAAAGTTTATCGCTGTCATCAGCAGTAGGAGTTTCTTCATTGTATGATTGCCAAGACAATCCACCACCTGTCGGTGTCATCTTTATGCCCGAGCTTCGGGAGCTAACCTGCAGCATTACATAAGAGGACATTAAAACTTCTGCTCCCTAAATGTTTTTGGGATTTTTTCATTTTTGGCCCATTGGCCGAAATTAATTA
This sequence comes from Przewalskia tangutica, assembly GCA_029844215.1. Taxonomy (NCBI): domain Eukaryota; kingdom Viridiplantae; phylum Streptophyta; class Magnoliopsida; order Solanales; family Solanaceae; genus Przewalskia; species Przewalskia tangutica. The sequence continues at coordinate 2,996,465 of CM056720.1, forward strand.
CGTACGCTAGCATAAATATACAAAAACTATACACTGATTATGTATATTATGTGTATACAATATGTAAAATTATACTTGATATACAAAACCTATACATTTGTTAGTTATTATTATTTTGAGTGGTTCAAAAATGTAATTATCCCATGTTTTTATATATATTTATTTGAACCAAAAAAAAGGGATTGCTTTTATTACTCTTGCAGTGTTATAAACAGCAGTTTTGCAGTCAGGAAGAATGCTGATGGACCAAGGAGGTAGATCATATGGCCTATTCTGAAAAGTGACTTTAACTGAATATTTAGAGTCATAGTTGGACAAGAATGCAGCACAACTTCCAGATTTTGATCTGTAGACATGAGCCTATGTGGTCACAAAAAATGTAAACAGCGTTAGAAGAAAAAACAAGACAATTGATAACACAGAAACCAACAATTATCTTTATCGGACTAACCTCTTGATTACTTCCGAGCTTAGTCACCGTGGGATACGACGAAACTAAAGCTGGTTCAGATATCTTGATAGCTTTATGCAAGTCTCTCAAGTGCCCATATTTTGGTTCATTCAGCAGCCCTTTTTACCCCATAAAGCAAAAAATCAACACAAGCATAAATAATTTACAGGAAAAATTTCCATTATTTTCTTTCTTTTTGTTGTGCAGAAGTGTAAATGTGAGAAGATTTCTGGTTTTTTACGTACCATATTCATCGAGAGGAGCATCATAATCATAGCTAGTTGCGATAAAAAGCCCTGAAGATGTCCGGCCAAAATTTGTTCCCCCGTGATACTAAACAAGAAAACATATCAATTAAATAAATAGCTATTTATAATTTCTAAGTAACTAAAAATAATTTAATACGAAATCAACGATCAACTCTTACCATGTAGTAATTGAAAAATGAACCATTGTTCTGAACAAACCTTGCAACTGAAAATGCAACGTCTTCTGCTGGCCTTTGAGGAATTGGACCACCAAATTTTGTATACCTGAGCATGGTAGAGTATATAGTAAATGAACATTCAACCAATGGCGAAGCCAAATGTTTCACTGAAGTATTCAAGATTATATATACAAAGTATATTTTTCCGATATAGGGTGTTCAACTGACCACCTTACACTATGTGGCTCTGCCACTGCATTCAACTAGATAGAGTAGTTGAATTAAGACTATTATAGGTGGTTGAAAAGAACATAAGCTGTTATAGTCATATATTTGCATTTTTGGAATTTACCAGCCAGTCCAGACTTCTGTCCACATTTTGGGTTTGTAAGGCTTATTAGGACGGAACCCTTCGCAGTAGAAGCCATTGCAAGTATCAATCTGTAGCAGAATAAAGAAAAAATATGAGTTCTGGAGAGAGATGTCCAAAAGAATCTTGAAAACAAGTCACAACAGTTATTTGTTTCAAAATTTGACTAGCCACAACAAAATAATTTTACAGTAACAATGTCATGTAGTCACTAAAACCCAGTCTCAAAAAACTGGAGCTAGATAATGCCACCATACTTCTCACACACATTTAAAGAAGAGAAATTGACAAAAATAGCCACCAACCAAAGTAATAGCCAGCAACCGTATATTTTTTGTATTTTTGGCTAGTGAATGTAAAAATGTGTTACTTGCCCTTTAAAGAATTCCAATGGGCTTAAGTAGTACTACTTCGAAAATATCCTATTGCAGGTATTTCCTTTGGGGATATTGATAAAATCGGGATGATACAAAGAAGAATAACATGGTCACTAGTAAGGATGACATGACAAAAATTAAGAAATAGTCCAAAAATAGTGCAGTTTTGGAGGATCCTACACGAGTCGGGAAGCTTTTTGGAGAGTCCGATCAACATAGCAAGAAATGGAATAATCGATACAGTAATTTGAAATTAGGAGGAAATTTAGAATTGCTTACCACAGGATCAGGAGCATCCTCTTGTTTACACATGATCCATGGGACACCAGTTTTAAGACCCACAGCCATTTGAGCTGTCCATTTTGTATAAGCTTTACCAGGAGCACCAATTTCCCATTCTACTGGTCCATACTCATTTTCTATCTGCAACATTTAATTATTAAAGTTTAATTAACATAATCAACAATTAGGGGGCAAAACAACTATTAAGGGGAGACAAAAAATCCCAAATTTCATTTCTATAAATAGTGTAAAGACAAGGCATGAGCATAATTCATACCTGGGCAATTATTACAGGTCCTCCTTGAGGTTCAAACAATTTTTCTGACTTCATCATGTTGACTATTTTCTGAACAAATCCTTGCATAGCCACCTTTCATCATAGTCAACCAACAAACATGACAGTTCAGAGACACAGTATTAATAAAAAGAAATGGGGTTTCTCTAAATTTTAAACGAGATGGTCACACATTTCAAACATGGTATCAGAACGGATAAGTGGTCACGGAAAAATTCTCCCGAACACTCGGAAAAAAAAACATTTTCACGTGTTTAGTTCATAAAAAGCTTAGCCCACGTGAAAAGTCGTCGTGACATGATATAAGTAAGTGAAAGTGTGTTTAGAAACAAATATTTATTGAAAGTTTGTTTTTGTAACAATTTGACATTTTAGATGAGTTGGTCACACATTAGAGCAAACAAGTGGTCCCATGTATAATTCTCACTGCCACCCGAAAAACAAAAAAAAAACATTCCGCATATTTAGCTCATAAAAGGAATTAAGCCCGCGCATAAAGAGGCATTGTGCTCTTTCTAACAACTCAAGCTTTTAGACAATCCGAAAGAAAAATACTAACCTTGAAAGGCTGATTGTCTGTTCTAAATTCCATACCAGGCACATATTTTAGCCAAACAGGGAATCCCCTGCACACAATTAAAACATAAAAACAGAGTATAAAACAGGGGAAGCTGCAAAAAAAAAAATTAAGCCAAGTCCTTTATAATTTATCTAACTTGTGTTGTTTATATTTACCCAAAGTTCCATTCACCACAGATGTAAGGACCAATACGTAGATTGACATAAAGTCCTGCTCTTTGTACCAATTTGATGAACTTAACAAGGTCATATCTCCCTTCAAAATTATACTGAAAATTGAAAAAATAAAAGTGAAAAGCTTAATTGTTTTTTTCATTTTTGGATACTAATTACAGAATCTTGATTTAAAATTTTAAAAATTAAAGTAAGTAGAATTAAAGGCATTACTTTTCCAGGAGAAGGTTCATGTCCATTCCAGAAAACATAAGTCTCAATAACATCCAAGCCTCCATCTTTAGCCTTTTGTATAAGATCAGGCCACATCTAAATTCACCAATACGAAAGAATGACAATATATCAGAAGAAAAATAGGAATTTTAGAGCCAAAAAGCATAAGGGAATAAAATATTACAGAAAAACAAGACAGACCCATTTTTCAGAAGCCACAAAAACATGTAAAGAAAATATTTTTAGAAGCAAAATGCACAAGGGAACAAAAATAACAGAACAAAACAGACCCATTTTTCAGAAGCCATAAAAATGTGTAAAGTTAAGATTTTTAGAACTAAAATGAATAAGGGAACAAGAATTATAGTAGTACAAGATAGACCCATTTCACAGAGGCTATAAAATGTTTTAAAGTTAAGATTTTTAGAACCAAAATGCTTAACAACAACAATATATCTAGTGAAATCCCACGAGTGGTGTCTGACCCCTGTTTGGGAGGTAGAGAGGTGTTTCCGGTAGTGTTGAAATTCTGAGACCATCGACTCAGTTGTGACTAAGTATACATCAAATATACACACCAGTATACACAGTATATTCATAGACTGTGTTCAACAATGAAGAAGTCGAAGTAGAAGAAGAGAGTTTGAGAGAAAGAGAAAAAATACTTGTGATCTATTATTGATCTCTGAAAATTATGTTTTCATACAGAAGAGAAGAGAGGTATTTATACATCTAAGGAGTTAGTTGTAGGCTCCTTCTTAGGCTCCTCTAAGGCTCCTAACTAACTTTACAATGTAACTACTTTACTACTCTTTCTACTCATTTCATTTAACTAACTTCTAACTAACAATGATATACAGTACATTTACATTTCTCAACACTCCCCCTCAAGTTAGGCGTGGTGAAGATATTCAGTACACCTAACTTGAACTTCAAATACTGATGTTGCACATACGGAAATGCAGTAAACTTCCGGTTTGAACATTCCTGGTTCCTTGTTGTACATCCATATTCCCAACCAACACTCCCCTGGGACCGTTTGCTAACATGATTAGTTATCCCTTTATGCCTCAGAGCTATACATATATGCCCTTTGCGTTCCAGCAATCATTTACTGATAACAGTACTTATCATCAGTTGCTAGCAGCAGTGCTCCCCCAATATAAGAACAGTGTTTCAGTCATTCTTTTTTTCTTTTATATCTTCAATTTTTTTTTCAAGATGACCTTTTGATATATATAATGAACTAGACAATATACACTTTGTATATACGAATCCAATTTATAGAAGCAGCAGAAATGAAGATTCAGAAGAGAGAAAAGAGAAGAGGAAGAAGAAATAGAAACAGAAATTTATAGAGGAAGATTTAGTGGTTTTCTTGGTTTTAACTGCCTATCTTGATTTGTACTCAAGATTTCAGACCAAAGTGTAAGACCAAGAACAAGAGATATTCAGATAGAAATCTTTCGAGAATGTAAGAACAAGATCAGAAGACGGTATATTTTGGATATCAATATTTCAGATACCAAGGCTGAGAAAGCAGAAGAATAGAAACTTTAGAGAAGAAAATTTCAGACGAACTTGGTAGAACTTGACTTGTCTACAAGAATTCTGATTCAGAGTTTATTGCGGAAACACCCCAGAGGGGAAGAAGCAGACAGAATACAGAAGAGACAGAAGAGAAGAACAAGAACAAGAACAAGAAAGAAGAATATGACTTGTATCTGCACTGGGTTTTTTCAGATTCTTGATATTGTTCTATGACACAATATCAAGATAGAAGAAACACATTCACAGTATTCAGTAATGTATACACTTGACAGAAAAAGTAAGGAAGAAGAATGAAGAAGAAGAGATCTCTTTAAAAATCAAGAACCAAGAGGAAATGAGTTCTGATCAAGAGTTTATAATTTACTGATTGATCCGAGACAAGTTATAGAGACGATATCAATATATTGATCAATATCAATATACTGATTATATTTCTGAGAGATACTCCCAGGTTATAGAGGAGATATTCAGAGATATTCCCAGATATACAATTTTCAGTAAGAACAAGAAGAAGAGAAGAGAAGAGAAGCAATTTGAGACCAGATTTCCTTACAGAATTTTCGACAGTCAGCGAGAGATTCGACGTGAATTGACACAACGAACACCTGCTCTGATACCATGTTGAAATTCTGAGACCATCGACTCATTTGTGACTAAGTAAACATCAAATATACACACCAGTATACACAGTATATTCAGACTGTGTTCAACAATGAAGAAGTCGAAGTAGAAGAAGAGAGTTTGAGAGAAAGAGAAAGAATACTTGTGATCTATTATTGATCTCTGAAAATTATGTTTTCATACAGAAGAGAAGAGAGGCATTTATACATCTAAGGAGTTAGTTGTAGGCTCCTTCTTACGCTCCTCTAAGGCTCCTAACTAACTTTACAATGTAACTATTTTACTACTCTTTCTACTCATTTCATTTAACTAACTTCTAAATGATATACAGTACATTTACATTTCTCAACAGGTAGACCTCGGCTCAAGAGCATAAACAAAATGCTTAAAGGAACAAAAATTACAGAATACAAAAACCCATATGAAAGAAGTCATAAGAATGTGTAAAGTTCAGATTTTTAGGACCAAAATGCATAAGGGAACATGATATGCCCATTTGACAGAAGCCATAAATGTATAAAGTTTAGATTTTTAGAACCAAAATGCATAAGGGAACAAGAATTACAGAAGAACAAGATATGCCCATTTCACAGAAACCATAAAAATGTACTAAAGTTTAGATTTTTAGAACCAAAAATTACAGAAAAAGTTAGACCCATTTGACAGAAGCCATAATAAAGTATAAAGAAAAGATTTTTAGAACCAAATACCACTAACAACAACAACATATCCAGTGTAGGTGGGAGGTTAAGATGTACTCAAATATTAACTCTGGTTTTGGGGTTACAATTAACACTACAACAACAATATACACACTAAAAATTTACGACGTGGAGTCTGAAGAGGCAGAGTGTACAAAAAATATAATGAAATGATGCAATTATACTGGTGTGTAATTTACCTCCGGAGTGCTTCTTGGGTAATGAATAGAACCAGAAATGAGAATTTTTCTTTTCCCATTTATAAGTATAGCTCTATCATCATAAGTAACACTAGCTTCCACTGAAGAAATTAAAACCAATGAACAAATTACTAACAACACCAGCAGCAACACATTAGTCCTCATCATTTTTTTTTGTTTAACATTAAAAAAAATAGAGGTTCTTGATTTTATTTCTTTAAAAAAAAGTGAAGAAAGAAACAAAAGCAGGCTAAAGAATGACACTTTTATTTCTTCTCTTTTGATTCTTTTGAGAATGAAAAGATATTTATACAAATATTTTGTTGGTTTTGAAGGTGTTTTGGTTACGAGGGAGAAGCTACAACTGCTATATAAAGAAGTAGGAGAAATTGCCAACTGCTTAGGTGGGGCACACAATTCGACTCATCACTTATTAGATTATCCAATAGGTGGGGCACATGAACTATCACTTTTTGGTGATTCTTCTATTTGAACTATTAGGTGTGAGTTTTTTATCTGAACTATCACCATCTATTTATCAAAATATACCTCAACTATTAATTGAACCTACCTCATCGCTCAGGTAGGAAAAATGAACAACTAATAGTTTAGAGTGTTTTAATAAATTAGTTGCTGATAGTTCAGGTAGAAAACTAGCACACCTGATAATTCAAATAGGAAACTCACGAAAAAGTGATAGAAAGTTATTAGGAATAAGATGACTTGGAAGAAACATAGAGGAAAGCCATTTCACTTATTTCACCAATCACCATACCTTTTCTTTTTATTTTTTCCCTCCTCGTTTGTGCTTTCCTTTTAGGTCCATTTTCTCATGAAACAAAAAGCAAGAGAAGAAAGGACAAGCAAAACATAATGGTCCATCTAGGGATCCTTAAGAATGTAAGACGTACAAGGGAGGAAGACATCATTTTAATTTACACCAAAATCCATCACTAGAGAGAGTGCGGTGACTTTCGTCCTAAAATCATATGTCTTGCGTTTGAAATTAAGAATTCAAAAAAGAACCCCGATTAGAAAAGTTTCTACCTTTAATTAATTATGCGATACAAATTTAAATTAATTATATAGTAAATTTTTATACTACCATCCACAACAACATACTCAGTGAAATTCCATAACGTGGGGCCTAAAAAGAGTAGAGTGTATGCAGACCTTACCGCGGTTGTTTCCGAGAGATTCTTGGCTCTGTAGATTTTTTATACTAAATAAATAAATAAAAAAGAAATTTACAGCAAAAGCACACACAAATTCAAGATTTTAAATGTGTGTAAAACACCATTGCATTATTATTTCTTTTAGTAATGATACGAACCAAGTATAAGTATTAGTAAGGTAATGGACCAAGTATACCTCAATAAGATTGGTAAGGTAAAACTAGCCCTAAGCACCTCCTTAGTGGATTGCTTAAAAAAAGGACCAAGTATAAATATGTATTATACAAGAAAAAATCTAGTAGTTATATATAATTGAAACACAAAACATCTTTCTGATAGTATATGTATATCCTAGAGACACTGTGTATTAGGGAAAATATACTTTATAAATATTCGTATTATTATTAATGGAAATTAATATTTTGACATTTGCAATTATTGAATTATTAGTTGATTGTTTATGATATCTATAATATGCATCCCTAGAGGTTACGTTGTTATTAATAGTGTGAGATAATATTATAACGTAACTCTTAAAATAGTCTCGACTAATGATCATCGATAATGGGATATTGGTGATATGTGATAAATCGACATGTAGTCTGCATCACATCCTTAGAAGATTTATATGTCTCACCTGGTACGAGTAACAGATACTCGTGATGGACACATGGATATTTTGGAAGTATTGGTATACCCTGCTGATATACTGTTTGTTATACATGTCTAAAGTATGATCAGCGTGTGGGAGATAGAAGTCCTTAGACTTGAGGTCGATATGTACCTTGTCTACAGAGTAATATACTTTGATCATGTCCTAAGCGCAAATTCCTTATAGGTTGAGATACGACTTGTATTGGGTACATTACGATGTTGATTAAAGGTAGTAGTTGAGCCAAGATTAAGATTCATTCCTCGAATGTATATTCGAGAGAACACTCAGTTTCTCAGTGATATAAGATTGACTAAGTCATTGGCCAACGCAGTAGACATATCTAGAATATGGTCTTGTTGTCAACCAATATAAATTAGATATAATGATCAAGCCATTTGGATAGACACTTGGCAAATTCTAAGCTTGATCGAGTGCGTCATGAATGAAAGAATTTTATCTTCCCACATAAAGGTTCAGTTTACTGGATTCGTGTAAATATACTTCACATATTGAGTTCGTCTTCCGACACCGTCTAGGAGTTCCGTGTAGACCCTAGTATGATTATTGTCGATATGTGAAGGCTTGTAGGGTAACACTAAGTCAATTGTTCATTCGATCTAAGGATGTAATGAGAGAATATAAATGCTCGATTTATAATTGAGACATTTGAATTAATAATAATTATTTAATTAAGTGGAAATTGGATTTCAGATTTAATTTAAATGAAAATGGGACGACCTTCCATTGGGCGTCAGGCGATCGCCTCTATTTGAGCCATGGCCTTGTCGGAGTGATGGGCGATCGACCCATTGCACCTCATTTTTTGGGTCTGACCTACGAGAAACCCTAGTTGCATTTTAAACCTAAAATACAACTATAAATAGAGAGTTTCTATTCATTATGCAATACACAACATTTATATATTATTCTAAATTTTAGAGACCTAGAATTAAACTTTCTTTCGAACCTCTGCCGAATTTCCTAGTTGTTCGAATGAGGTATACATCAGAGTTCTTGGAACTTGCTGTCAAGGATCAATTGCGTGCGCACCCTCGGAATTACTAAAAGACTAGAGTTTCCAAACCGTAAGTATTCTATGGAAGTATTACAGTTATAAACATGTTTGTATTTACATGTTTTACATTACTACATAATCATCCTTCAGTTCGTCGCTCGTTGGGTTTAAAACATAAATTTTCAAATTTCGTTGCGTACACGAACCCAATAAAACCCTACAGTGATATCAGAGTCAGGACTGTTTTGTGTGATTATAATCATTATATAGTAATCATTGATAATAATATGGGTTAGAATTTGTTTAAATCTGAAATTTATGTCGTTTAAAGCCTGAAAACATATCTTGAAAGCACATAATCATTATCTCGCAAACTATTAAACAATGACGTAAATCGAGAAAGTCATTCCGATCTAACTCTTATAAGTAGATGTGTGTAACCGGTTCATTGAAATGGAGAATGAGAAGGGATTGGATGATGGTCGATGAACGTGTTGTTTGATAGTGAAGGGTAACGAAGATGAATCTGCAAATCTGACCCTGAACCAATTTTAGGGTTTCGAAAATGCAGATTTTGTGTTTCTGAGACGGAGGCATCGCAACTCCATGATGGAGCGTCGCGGTTCCACGATGGAGCGCCGCGACGCCACCTAAGGTTTGATGAGGCGCCGCGGCGCTGTTCATCCCGAAGAAAAAAAATCCAGAATTAGATGTTGAAGTTTTAAAAGTTTCAGATTCTAATTCTGAAGTTTAAGAGTTTCAGAATCTGAAATTAATACTTTTTCAAATGATTTGGTCCTTTGGAGCAAATTTGAAATTAAAATAAGTTTCTGAAAACAGTTTTGGTCCTTGGGGCAAATTTATATTTGATATAAATCCTGAAAATTACAGACAAGACCTTGAAATCTGAAAATATTTTGTGAAAATTAAAATTGGATTTTTTGAATTTAAAGGGGTTCAAAATTAAATTTTAAATTTTTGAGGGATTAAACTGTAAATTCTGAAAATTTGGAATTTACTGAATTACCCTGAAATCAGTTTTAAAATTAGAAAATGTTTAAGGGGGTGTTTGGATTAGACTTAATTAGAGTTTAAATAAGTTAACCCTAATTATTATTAGTTGTATATTATTGAATAATATACGAACTATATGTTAAGTGTTTGAATGCGTACATTAAAATATTAGCATAACATCCGTTATAATTGTCTGGGTGGGCGGAGCTCAGTAATTGATCAACTCATCTTATATCATGCCTATTGGGTTGATGATTTCCAATTAAATGTGTTTAGAAATTTCATGATTAGATGTCGTATTGGGTATGACACAAATTGTTGATCTTGGTTAAAATCTCCGAAACTGAAATGTCCCCAAATTTTAAATACAAGTCTAAATTAAAACATGTCGTCCATTATAATTGTTAGAGTGTAAAATCATTTTCGGCGATACGAGTATTTATGTCAAAGCATTTGCTTTAAGTCTACGAGAACTCAGACTCTTTCATAGTTGTGTTTTAAATGTAAAGGTAGATGATAAACTTTTATGGGTATTTACACCAAAATGTTTGCTCACAAAGGCCAAATTTACTTAGATATATAAATGTAGCCGTGTAATGGGCTTGAATTGCTTAGACAAATCTTGGCGCCAAAGTGTCGAACTAATCTAAGGACTCAAGATTAAATATAATATTTGATCAACCAAGAGTTACAAATAAGTTTTGCAATTGGTTTATAACCTACCAAGATGTGTTATTGAAGTTATCAGCCAAAGAAAATGCGGAGATATCATAGGCTTGGATCTTGATCCATTATGACCTTAAATTAATATAGGTTCGTATTCTACCATGGGGTCATAGAAGTATGTTAAAATAATGGGAGCTAAAAGACCATGTTGATTAGTCTAAACGAATGTGTATAATAGGAAATACTTTTGAATGTAATTTCATGTCTATTTAACTCTTCATATTAGCAAAATGTCGAGCCTATCATTGAAAATGTTGATGGAAATGGACAAACTTACTGGACCCAACTATCTAGACTGACTAAGGAATCTGAGAATTGTTCTAAGCAAGAAAAGATAGAATACGTATTGGACAAAGTATTCCCCACAGTCCCTGCCAAGTCATTACTAAATTAGGCAATTAATGGTTTGGTTCATGAAAATAATTAGAGTTAATGATCAAAAACACACATGAATTATCATTTTTTCAAAAGTTTCACATCACAATTATCGGTTACTCCTTCACTCTCAAGTTGAGCTAACGGAGTACTATATTTTGCTTTTCTAAAGAGATTTATTTTGTGAACAATTTATTTTTTTACATAATTAGTGTGAATGAATTTGTTGTAGTAGGTTACTACTTAACACCAAGGATTATGGTGAGATAGTGACAGGTGAATAAATAAAACCATTCGCTCTTAATCATAGATTTCAGATTCGAGCTTTAAATATAAAAATAATTCTTGATAGGGAAAGCTTCCCTCTCTAATAAGTTTTATTTTGCGTGAATTTGAATTAGTCAGGTCTCAATATCAATACCATACACCGGATAAAACACCAAAAAAGAAAATCATATATGTCCTATTCTCCAAGTTACAAATTTCACTTACAGTAAATTATTATTTGTATATTATCTTTGATGTAACCCAATAGCTGTAAAAAATCTTTTAGATTGTAAATGTATAAGAGTTAAGTCAAAATAAAATACCCTATGTATGTAATTGAGTTCAAGAAAGCTGAAAGTGATGGGCAACTTATTTAGCTGCCTCAAAGTGGAAAGCAAAATTATTGAAAACAAAATTTTAACAACACTTGTTACATGTCCCTTTTTTTGGTCTAAAATGTGGAATTTCCCACCCCAGAAGCCCCCACACTCCGATCCGACAGGTTTGTGAAAGAGGTAAATAAATGTCCTTTTTTACTTATATGCATAATGTGAATTTAATTCCTTTCATCTTTATAGAAAGTCTTCCCTTATATGTTGCTATTAAATTTTTTTGATATTTTTCCTTTGCTAGATCGATTGAGAAATATGTTTAATGCAGAGTCATAAAAGTTACACTATGATTTTCAAACCTAGACAAGGACTTCTCTTGCATTTTTTCCAACAAGGTATTAATTTATCTATTTTGAATATCCTCTGCATCACTGTGCTACTTTTCCCATACTTCTTTGAGGCTTGAAATAAACTTATCCTTTCTCTAATCTCTAACTGTATTTGAGTAAAAACCGTCTCTGTATGTACACATTGTTGTCCGAAGATCTTTCAATTCCCCTCCCAGGTATGATATGTGAGATACACAATGGTTGTACAGAAATAGCAAATAACTATTACTAGTGCTTCGAAAGGATAAACTATAATTATTACAACAGTTAACAATCTTGTAGCCAACAAGAGTTGTGGCTACAGTAAACTTGTGAGTTCTTGAACTTTGTTCTCGAATGGTTCTTGAGTCCGTCTTGAGTCTTTGTTCCAGTTGCATCAAACTTCTTGATCTTGATAGCCTGAAATTAAGAAACACTAAATCTCTACTTGTTACAACTGTCTTGAGTCGAGTGTTAGCACTCTGTCCTTAAGACATTATTGTCACGTATATATCTTTTTACGTTTATGGGCAACTGTCTCTCAAGATAAAACAACATCAAACATATGAGCGAAGGAAACTCAAGTGTTTACTAAAAGAAGAACATTTGAGTGTATGAAAGAATGTTTAAAGAGGAAGAGTTTCAGAAAATATGATTGTATGTGTGTTGTGTGTTCTTCAATTGAGCCAAGGGCCTCAATTGATAGTGTAAGAAAGATGACATCTCATCTAGCCAAGTGGCTTTCAATAGCCATGTAATGACACTTATTGAGGCGTTATAATTCAGCCAAATAATGATTGAATTCATGTGACAACTAATGGAGGATCAATGCTCCAAAACCACCTCAAAAGTCAGAAACTTTTCATTTCCCGTTGACCTCACTGTCAGTGAAGCACCGCGGCTCTGCCAGGGAGGCGTCGCGACGCCTGAGCTCCAATAGTTGGCCAGACATTTAGAGTCGCGACTCTTGGTGGAGGCGCCACGGCGCTGGCCCTTCGCGGCTCCGCGACGATTTCTAAGTTGTTTCATCTTTTACACGTCGTACACTTCTTCCTTCATTTATCAACGTGGAACACTCGTCGTTTAACCAGCAACCGTCCATCATTCTATGTCTCAAATGTTGATGAGATTGGAATACCTAATTGCTCTCATTCTTGAATTTAATTCGTGTGTTTTGCTGCTAGTTTATTTTTGCATTTTACCTTCGTTTATGCTTTCTTTATTCTAACCTTTACAAATAAATGATTCGTTAGCCAAATAAAAATTAGAGATTAATTATTTGGTAATTGATAATTCAGTCCCTGTGGGACGATACTCGGTCTTACCGAAAATTATTATAATTGCGATACGTATACTTGCGTAGCTCTAAAAATCCGTAACAAGTTTTTGGCGCCGTTGCCGGGGACTGAACAATTATCAATATCAAAGTAGTTAATTTTATTTCTAATTTGGTTGTTCCAAAAACAAGTTAACTTGTTCTTGCGTGCATTTTTTGGTCATTTTCAGGTAGTTTTGTTATATGCGAAGAAGAGGAGCATACAACATTGTTCCTATTAATCCTGAGATTGAGAAAACGTGCAAGCGGAATCGAAGAAATAAGATAGCTGGTAGTTCTACTGTGGTTATGGAAAATCCTCAAAATAATAATGGGTTGAATGGAGGGGTGCCAGAATTGATGCAGGAACAAGCTCAGAATCCCGTTGTGAGAAACTTACGGGATTATATACTTCCAACTGTAACAGGAGTGCAGACATGTATAAGACCACCAGCAGTGGAGGCAAACAACTTCGAGATTAGGTTGGCAATACTGCAAATGATCCAAGGTACAGTTCAGTTTGTTGGGTTACCCTCTGAAGATCACCATATGCACTTGGCCAATTTCTTGGAGCTATGTACAACATTCAAATACAATGGTGTAACTGATGATTCCATTAGATTGAGGCTCTTTTCATTTTCATTAAGGGGCCGAGCCAAAAGCTGGTTGAACTCTCTATTGACACTCAATTTTGATCCATCTTTCCCGATAATTTGTGCAATTTTAAATATTTTTTTGACACCGCATTTTTATCATCATTTTTTGCATTTTTATATATCATAATCGTAAATATTCCATGTTATCCTATTTTCGCAAAGTGACATCGCATTTTTTATTTTTAATTAAGCATTAAGTCTTTCTTAATATTATGTTTTTATTATTATCACACTGTCATTTTATTTTAATAATTTTGCATCTCTTCGAATCTTTTTTTCTTTTAAATAATAAACCTCTTTTATGTTTTAACCCAAACCCATTTCATCCAAACACCCATTTTATTTCCTAAACTCCCCCATTTTTTTTTAAACCAAAACACAACCCTAAAAACCAAGCCCTATACTTCCTCCCCCCCCCCCCCCCCCCATTTTTTTTTAAACCAAAACACAACCCTAAAAACTAAACCTAACCCTACCCTCCCCTTCTTCACCCTCATTGCGCCGCACTTTACCCCACACCCCCCCTGAAATCACACCGATCACCTTTCCCTTCCCCATCACTTCCACCAACTCCTGACACCAACCACACCCTTATCCCCTAAAATCCGGAACCCCATCCCCAAAATTTCGGTTCAATGTCAGATTTGTTTTGCTTTATTTTGCACTCGTTTTTATGAGGGTGTTGGGGTGAAGGTTTTAGAGGGAAACCCACCTATAAATCCCCTTTTGTCTTCTATTTTAGAAAACGAAGAAAAAAATCTCAAAACGGGTGCGATAGCATGACGAACTCCGCTGGAGAAATCAGGTTCTTAACCATAGCAAACATAGGTTAATTATTATTGCGTTTTATTTTGCTCTTTATTGAACTATTGCTTTAATTATTTCTTTTATGTAAATTTTGTATGATTAACTGCTTTAATTGTCACTATCTTTTACTACTTTCCTTAAATTGACATTCCACTCATATTTCCTTAACTTTGAAAAATTGACACTGTCACACAATACAAGCGAGGTGTGTTTCGGGCATCCGTAAAATTTTCTTTCAAATATCCAAATTTTATGAGAGTTGGCGTATGCACAGAGTTGTCCGGTCCGTCCAGTTGGTCGGGTAGCCTTCTCACTCGAGCAGTCCGCTTTGGAACATTGAGTCTAGTAAGTCAAATCTTAGAAAAATTAAGATAGAATTATACCGCCTTTTATCTTAAGTCATGCATGCATACATCTTAGGTGAGTCGATCTTTGGTATCGACTCCACAATTAAGAAATCCACCAAATTGTCGAAGGGTCTCACAACTCAACTACCAATCAACATATTTAGTATAGCGTGATAATGATAGACAAATCCAAGCCTAATCATGACATGCCAAAATTGGAAATGTACATTCATTTTGTCTTCATTTCCGACAAAAGCATTGCAGTTTAACAGCTTGGATTAATCTATCATAATCTCGCATATTTGACACATCTAGCATAAGAGAGGCCTCATGCATGTTAGGACACACATTTAATGTCTGCATGATCTGTTTACTATTTTTCTGCATTTCACTCTGTACATATTATTTAAAGCAATAATTACCCCGCTTCAACTCTGTACATATCATGGCATATCGCTTTCAACTCGGTGCATGAACAATTACCCTTTGCACTTTTGGGAGAAGCGGTACAATCAATACTTCATACTAGGGGCAACGCCATATTTTGGTCCATGGAACAAAAATTGTGTCACTAGCAGAGGATAAATCATTCTTGAACACAAGACTCGAACCTTGTGCTGCGTCAACCTCCAGTCCGAGCAAACCAGTCAGGGGAGTCTTTGACCATACTATCACACTCTCACATTTTATTATTATTTTTTCGGGACTTTCCTCCTTTCACCATTGCTCTTATTTTTTCAAGAAGGTCGTCCTCGCAAACAGTTGAGGGCGGTCGTTACAAAACATTATCCCTGGAGATACTCTAGGAAAGAACAAAACAAAAGCGTCACAAAGATGACCAAAAGATATTTTCGACTGAAAGAAGTCGGTCAACCTTCAGTCTGAACGAACCTATCAGGGGAGGCTTTGACCATGTTTTTTTTTTTTTGTGACTTTCCTACTCTCACCCATTTCTCGTATTTTTTGCAGGAAAACCGTCCTCGCAAACAGTCGGGGGCGGTCGTTACAAAATATTATCCCTGGAGATACTCCAGGAAACTACGAAACGAAAGTGTCACAAAGATGACCAGGAGATATTTTGATTGAAAGAAGTCAGCCAACACCAGATTCAACGAGGCATCACTCGGAGTTTGTCTATACTTTTGTATTTTATATATATTTGCAAATTCAATTGATATGCTTAGTTTTAATTACATAATTCCTTTATATCATATATTTTACAACATATCCGCATGAACTATGTGTGTATGATTCGCACCATACAGTGTGATACGTAGGTAACCCATATTGGGTGCATCACAAAAAAAAATCTCTTTTTGTTCAGTCCCGAACTACCTGTGTCTGATTCTCACCGTACGGTGTGATACGTAGGTAACCCGTCTTGGGTGCGACACCCACACAAAAAGTATATATAGTCAAAAAGAAAAAAAATACTCCAACTTGCCGAACTACGTGTGTTTGATTCTTACCATACGGTGTGATACGTAGGTAACCCATCTTGGGTGCGACACCCCCACAAAAAAGTATATATAGTCAAAAAGATATTTTTTTACTCCAACTTCACGAACTACTCGTGTCTGATTCTCACCATACGGTGCGATACGTAGGCAACCCTCCTCGGGTTCGACACCACAAAATGTAAATCTAGTCCTTGCGGAACGCTACCTAGCGAAAGTGAAATGAACCTGCCAAAGAAATGCACTTCCTTATCCACCTTATAAAGGGACATATTTGGCTCACCCATCGGTTTCATTCATCCTATTATGGACAATCATTTTTCATTAAATTCATCCTATTGGGGACAATCATTTTTTCATTACATTCGTCCTACCGTGGACAATCATATTACTTTGCATCCATCCCATAGTGGACAATCTTTTGTTTTGCACAACTTTTACTTTTACTATCCTATCATGGATGAATTCTTTTGCAGGCATACATTTTATAACATATCTAAACGAACTACGCACACCTGATTCTCTTCAAAAGTGAGATACGTAGGCAGCCCTACTCGGGTTCAGTACCCTTTATTTAAAAAATACAAAAAAAAAACTTTTATTCAAAAACACAAAAATATTTTATTAAAAAAATACTTTATTAAAAAAAACACCAAAATATTTTATTAAAAAAATAAGAAAAAAACCCCTTTATCCAAAAAATACAAATTGTTTTTTAGTATCATTGTTTGACTTGGTTGATACCAACACAGTTAGGAGTGTGCATATAAAAAAACAAAACAAATAACAATCAATATGGTGGAGAGGACTGACTTCGCGGTAAACTATAGATTCTTTTGGTACCTCTCATTCACGCCTGTAGTGACAATTGAAAAATTATTTTGCATGCTTCCAAGATAAGAACAAAACCAACCTCATCGTTTCATATGCATTGTATGGTGAGTTTTAGAATAAGTTTAATTGCATTGCATTATGATCTAAAACTTGGCTCGAATATTTGTTGAGGCAAAATCCTGAGTAACACTTGTTATAGAAAATGATCGTAGGCCTTGTTTGATCCGTTTGAGCCTTTCCAGCGTACCAAATAGCATTATCTGTAGCACTCCCCCTTTGAGCCTAAAACTTATTCTTTTGACAACCACATATTACACCTATACACTTTATGAGTGCATACACGCACTATCCCTCTCTTGGCCTGACCTCCTTGAGCGCATTGGAAAAGTGCAAATTGCTGACAATGATCTGCTTTGAAGTTTTCAGGGATAAAAGTTGCAAAGTCCCGAAAGAGAAAAATAAAGCAAAACAAAAGGATGAGTTCACACAAAGAAGAAGCCAAAAGGCCCGACAATATAAAATAAAGGAAATAACTCCGAAAAGGGGAAAAAGCTCCAAACGAAAGACTCAAAAGAAGTCAGTACAAAGAAAAAGGACAAAAAAAAGAAGATCATCATCAAGGCACACAAATGCCAAGCACAGAAATAATTCAACGCTCAAGGAATGATTAGTTACTCCTTACCCAAATGATATCCTTCATTTCCCCAAGCCAAATGTTACACCTCATAAGTTTACGACGATGATTAAGAACGTCATTAAGATTAAGATTTAGATAATGGATATAAGAATATTTACACAAGCTACGAGCATGTCAATGAGAATTTAAAATGATAAGTTATATATTTCCATTAAGGATTTGTATCATATTATAAGAATTATAACATGAGGAATACGAGGCCTTATGGAATTTTCGAGAATTAAAGGAAATGGGAGTCAAAATTAATAGAAGTGGGATTAAGATTTATTACTTGGGGGGTTGATTTAAATTAAGAAGACACTTAGGGGACCAAATAGTAAGTGTAATTTTCATATTTTCAAATTGCCCCTTAAAAGTTAAAACTTATGAACACTTACCTTTCCATTTCATTTCAAGAAAAACATTGTCTTTCAATCTTCTTCTCTTCTACACTAATAGCCGAAAATACACCTCCCACATAGTCAAATTTGAGCTTTATTTACTCCCCTTAGACTAGAATTCTTCACCTAAATTAGGAGTCAAAACAACACCCAAAAAACAGTGGGCATCGACCCAGCTGTACCGAAATTGAGGCTCCAACTTTCCAAATTTTTAAGAAAAACATGTATTAATGATGGGTTAACATCGTGGGATTGTTGAATGACAACTTGGAGTTGAAAAGGTGAAAGATTAGTGAAGAAAAATCGAATAAACGACGGGAAAAGTGGGCTGGACAGTGAGCAGATTTTCGGGACTGTTTTGGACGAATTCGAGGTATAAAATTCTTATTTTTATAGTTTAAATGAAATTGCATGTTGTTGTAATTGAAGATATGAATTGGTGTTAAGATGGAATTGAAAATATGAAATGCATGTGATTGTATTGGGATATATACGCCGATTGGAACTATTTTGTATATAATAAGTTTGATTGTTGTATTGTAGTATGGTTACTAATTGCATGATGAGCTTGAAAGGAAATCTTGATAGTTTAAAGTTGTAATTTTTATATGGAGCTAGTGAAATACGAATTGGGTATAAAGAGTTAAAAGAAGAGCCAAGGCAATGTGTTTTTGAACCATAACATTTAAGGAATTGTCGGATCTCGTCGTCACGACTTAGAGGATGTTTAGGGGCTGATTTGGTGGTGTAATAATGCTGGGAATTTCATCGAGAATATGCATAAACAATGTGGTAATTGCTTACTCAAGTCCTAAAGGAATCAAAGTATAAGAAAGTGTAGAAAAGCTTCGCATCTCCCTCTCATTGTTAACTAAAGTGTGAGTTATTCTCATGGACTATTCTTTAATACGAATTAAGGGTTGGAATGACATGAAATAAATGAATAAATTCCCTTGGTTATTGAAGTTGATAAATTGAATGTTTAAATAATTTTGACTACATATGGAAATGGTAGTGATTATTAGTTTAATTTGGATCATTGGGTTAATTTGGATTGTTGGATTGAATTGGATTATTGGTTGGATTTGAATTGTTGGTTGATTTGAATTATTGGTAAAATTGTGGATACGCACATAAACAAAGGAAATGCTGCCAAATTTTTATAGGAATAAGGGATCCATTATTCATATAACTTACATTAGAAATCATGGAATTGACGAGCGTATCATTCCTTATTATAGGTTGAAGTACTAGACGAGACATACCTTAATATTGAGTTGAGTAGTTCGCCTAAGAGGTATGTAAAAATCTTCCTTCATTCTTTTTGGCATGATTTTAATGAAAGTACGGCGGACGTACGTAATTCCTGTAAGTTCAATTTTAAAGGATAATTGTTGATTAGTGTCTATGATTTTCAGTAAAAGAGTTTATTATGATGATATTATCGAGAGTCAAAGATAATTTTTAATTGCATATGATTGTTCATGATGTCTAATCGTGCTAAGTATTATTGTTTCACTCCACCGAGTCCCGGGCCGGATCATGTTTGTGCGCAGCTTTACAGAATTCATCGAGTCCCTCACTAGAGGGCCGAGACACGTTATATACATATATACATATTTTATCGAGGGCCGAGATAAGATATGCGCAAATATACAGACTTTCATCGAGTACCTCACTAGAGGGCCGAGACATGTTATGCAGATTGATATACAAACATAGACATAGTGACAGTATGAGCATGCATTCATGATTTCTGATATGACTCTCATTTTGTTAAGCTTGATGACTCTCTATCTTTACTTGACACAGTTGTAATTTCATTTTCAGTATTTCATGTTTTATATACTCAGTACATTATTTCGTACTGACCCCCCTTTCCTCGGGGGCTGCGTTCATGCCCGCAGGTTCAGGTGTTCAGATAGGTGACCCTCCAGTCTAGGACTTCTGTACAGCAGTTGGAGAGCTCCTTTGTTCCGGAGCCAACTATTTTGGTACAGACCTTTATCTTTCAGACTTATGCATATTTTGGGCACGACGGGGTCCTGTCCCGTCATATGTCAGTATTGCACTCTTAGAGGTCTGTACACAGTTGTGGGTTGGACGTTTGTACCTTGTTTTGGTTTGGATGTTGTTATACCACGGGTTGGGGCGTTCCCGGTTATACTTGTTGTTATCTAGTGGCAGCCTTGCCGGCTTGCTTATTTTGATTATTCCTTTGTGTACATAATGTTGGTTGGTGGCAGCCTAGTCGGCTAGCCTATTATGATTGTTGTTTTGTTGTTGATTTGGCAGCCTTGTCGGCTTGCCCATTTTAGGGAGATGTTGTAAAAGCATCGTTGTGCTGCCGAAATTTCTATAGATCTCTGTATTAGATGGATTAAGAGCGACATGTCAGTAATGACGTCCAATTAGGACATTTAGTCGCGGCCCGTCGGGTCGTGTCGTGACACCAACATTACAAACCCATAAAAATCCCTACATTATCCTATATCGAGGGTTCTCACATTAGTGGATACTTACATGACGACCAAGTCTATGGTATCACAATTAAATGCATTGAACATCCTTGTGAGTGTGAGTGTACTTCTCTAAATATCCCAAAGTTCAAAATACTGAAATGTATGTGAGGAAGGGACTTTCTTTTAGTGAGGGCATTTGAAACATGAGGATACATATAGTTCAAAACCTTGGCTGCAAGCAAGTGTCGATACTTAGGTATGTCTGAGATAGCATATGAAGCTGTAAGAATTACCCCGGAGTCAGTCTCGGTAAGAAAAAAAGCAAATAACGGGAACCCTTAAGCACAATACTAATTGTTTGGTACCCAACTAAAGTCAAGATGTGATTCTGTCTTTTTCATTTTTTTCAAAAAAAAAAACCTTACAATCTTTTTTTGCTTGCAACGAACTACGTTATGACCTGATTCCCTCGGCGGGATACGTAGGCGGCCACATCGGCTTCGATCCCACTTATTGAAAACCTTAAAATCCTTATTTTTTGTATAACGAACTATGTTATGACATGATTCTCTTGGCGGGATATGTAGGCAGCCTCCATCGGCTTCGGTCCCATCAGTTAAAAAAAATATTGCCTACCTGATTGCCCTGATAATACAAGCAAGCAAGCCCCACAAGACTCGGCCTTGCCCAGTTGAAAGTTCAGCATCTTCATATATCAGAAACTGGGGCAATTTTAAGGGTTCACTGCAAGAAGACGCCAATGGGCATGGAAAAGTGCCGGCCAACTGAGACTTCAGTACAAACCAGTCTGAGCTTGCAAGTGTCAAGAGCCAAAGCTTCAACTACCCCTCTCTCAAACTCACTATTTGAGTACAGAGGTAGGAAAGCCGCAACGTGTGTGTTTAATTTGCCAAAGAACTTCCGCATCAAAGTTCGGCCCACAAGGATCACGCTCCTTTTGCGTATGTACATAGAAAGCATCTTGACCCACCAGGATGGTATTTCGGCTCCAGGGTCACATATCGTTATGTCGTTACTTTCATCCTTGCACGACGTCGTCTGCATTACGTCAAAAAATGACGTTCATTCTGTATTACGTCAAAAAACGACGTCATTTGCATTACGTCAAAAAATGACGACATCTGCATTACGTCTGTACACCGACATTATCTTCATTACGCATGTACACTGGCATCATTTTATTACGTCTGTACACCGACGTCATCTGCATTATGTTTGTACACCAACGTCATCTGCATTATGCCTGTACACCGGTGTCATTTCATTTCGTCTATGCAACAACGACTTTTGCATTTCGTCTATGCAACGACGATATCTGCATTACGTATGTACACCGACGCCATCTGTATTACTCCTGTACGCCAGCGTTATTTCATTTTGTCTATGCAACGACGACATCTGCATTACGTTTGTACACCGATGTCATCTACATTACATTTGTACACTGACGTTATCTGCATTATGTCTGTACACCGGAGTTATTTCATTTTATCTATGCAATGACGACATCTGCATTACGTCTGTACACCAACGTCATCTGCATTTCGCCGGTACACCGGCGTCATTACATTTTCGTCTATATAACGACGACATCTGCATTACGTCTATACACCGACGTCATCTGCATTACGCTTGTACACCAGCGTCATTTCATTTCATCTATGCAACGACGACATCTGCATTACGTCTGTACACCGATGTCATCTGCATTACGCCCGTACACCAACGTCATTTCATTTCGTCTATGCAATAACGACATCTACATTACGTATGTACACCGACGTCATCTGTATTACGCCTGTACACCGACGTCTTTTCATTTCGTCTATGCAACGACAACATTTGCATCACGTCGTGGCAATGACATCATTCACAATGCATCACGTCTGTGCAAGGGCATCATTTCGACTCACATGTGTCACACTTTTTTCATGTACTCACTCTCTATCGTTTGTTTCAGCGGTTATGCATTAATTTTATCTTATCTCTGGCCTACAAGAATTTGAATCAACGCCTGAATCTAATTTTGTTCTGCTCTTGCTTAATATCTTATCGCGTTCGCAACCAGTGTCATTATAGCTCGACACTGGGGCATTGATTCTTAAATCTGCATCAACTTAGCAATCATTATCCTTAATCTTCATTCAAATTTCCGGTGGTCGGGACAAGATTGGCTAATCAGTCAACATATTTGTCCGAAAACTTTTTCATCGTCTCCAGCCAAACAGGGGCATGCTGTTGACACCCAATTTTGACTCATCTTTCCCGATAGTTTTATGCAATTTTAAATATTTTTTGACACCGTATTTTTATCATCATTTTTTCATTTTTATATATCATAATCATAAATATTTCATGTTATCCTATGTGGCATCACATTTTTTATTTTATTTAAGCATTAAGCCTTTCTTAATATTATATTTTTATTATTATCACACCATCATTTTATTTTAATAATTTTGCATATGTTCAAATTATTTTTTCTTTTAAATAATAAATCCCTTTTATATTTTAACCCAAACCCACTTCATCCAAACACCCATTTTATTTCCTAAACTCCACCTAAACTTTCTACCCAACCCACCAAAAATCAACCCAATTCCCCAAAACCAAATTTCAACCCAAAACATTTTTACCAACCCACAAAAACAGCCCAATTGGCCATAAAACCCGAGGCCCAAATCGGACCAAACCCTATACTCCCCCCCATTTTAAAACTGAAACACAACCCTAAAAACTAAACCTAACCCTACCATCTCCTTTTTCATCCTCACTGCGCCGCACACTACCCTACACCCCCCGAAACCACGTCGGTCACCTTTCTCTTCCCCATCACTTCCACCAACCCCTGACACCACCCACACCCCTTATCCCCTAAAATCCGGAACCCCGTCTCCTAAAATTCGGTTCAATGTCTGATTTTCTTTGCTTTATTTGAATTCATTTTCATGGGGTGTTGGGGTGAATGTTTTGGGGGGAAACCCGCCTATAAAATTCCCCCTTTGTCTTATACTTTAGAAAACAAATAAAAAATCCCTAAAACGGGTGCGACACTCTCTTCAGACAAACTCTATTACTACATGACAAGATTTGGCTCAGAAATTTCTTGCCAAGTTCTTTCCTCCATCAAAGGCCGCTTAGCTAAGGGGAGAACTGAATAATTTTTATCAGTTTGAGGGAGAATCTTTGTATGATGCTTGGGAGAGGTTTAAGGAGTTGCAAAGGAGATGTCCCCACCATGGAATTGAACAGTGGATGTTGGTCCACAATTTCGACAATGGGTTGTGCGGTACTACTCGTACCATAATTGATGTGGCGGCTGCAGGGGCATTTATGAGTAAAAGTGTCAATGAAGCGTATGAATTGTTAGAAGATATGACCACAAACAACCATCAATGGTCTGATGAGAGATCAACGAGCAGTAAAAAAGTGATCGGGGTTCATGAACTAGATGTCATCACCGCTTTAACTGCTCAAGTTGCTTCTTTGACAAAACAATTGCAGTAGAATATTGTGTTCTCCAATGCTGTTCAGATGCAAGTGGGTTGTGAAATTTGTGGGGGTCCACATACTTTTGATCGCTGCACAACAATGGATCCAAACAATATTCCTATAGACCAAGTTCAGGTTCAAGCAACTGAGAATTTTCAGAGGCCCTACAACAATGCATTCTCCAACACTTATAATCCTGGGTGGAGGAATCACCCTAACTTCTCATTGAGAAAAAACCAAAGTCAACAGTCACAGTTTTAAAGGCAATATCCGCAAAACAATCCACGACATCCAATGAATCAAGCTTCATCTTCTCACCATTCCAGGCCACAAGTCCCATAAGCAGTCCACCATCGTTGGGATAATCAAATAGGTAAGATCAATATATATGCCACGTCGATCGATTTAATTCTATCAAGGGGTCCACAATAGAATAACAACTTTAATTTGCTTTCATGCAACGTACCTTAACAGATTTTTCTCTTCCCATGATTAATGATTGTAATAATATAATCCTTTCATTCAAGACATTGTGGGGTGTGTTTGGCAAGTTGCATGGCCAATTTTTCATTATATGGATTAGAATGCCACATATTGAACATGGACCTTCAATTGGTTCAACTTATCCATATTATTGGTTAACAAGCCACTTTCAAGGGTGGAATGTTTCTTTCTTAAGAAATTTAAAAGTTTTTGCAAAGTATTCACTTCTTTTTAGATTTTATACTCTCTCTAACTTTGTCCTTGAATTTGTCAACTAATTTGATATGTTCAGGCAAGGGCACGATCCTTCAAGACAGAGACTTCAACTATCGTTAGAATCAGTGGCGGAGGCACTCTAAGCAAAGTGGTGCAATTACATCACCAGTTTTTTGGAAATTTTCGATCAAAACGACGTCGTTTTGGATGAAACGGTGCGTTTTAATTTTCTTCAATCAAAAAAAAAAATTGACTACACAAAAACATCTTTGCACCACTAAAATTTGGTTGTTGGCTCCGCCACTGATTAATTCAGGGCATTGGAAGTAGCTTTCTTGCGTTATCAACTTCTTATGCTAATCTCTTCTAGTTTCCTCAAAAGAAGTGATCGAGACAAGGCCACTCTTAATATTATTATACAAATTAAATTATGACTTAATTACTTGAACACGTTATGTCTTCCTGAAAACTTCAATAAATAAATGCAATCTTCATCACATAAGCTTTCAAAATTCATGACTAGTATGACGTTTTCACATTATAATTGTAACCAAACATCCCATCAATCATTTTCTTTTTCTATTCCTACGTACTTAACGTTTTTATATGCAATGGGGCAAAACAATATTACAAATTATATAGTTGGAAGTTAAGTGAAGGATAGTAATTGTATAAATATATAATATATAGAATTATTACTTAAAGGCTGCTAGTTTATCTTAAGTGTCACACTGCAAATTTTATAGAGTTTTTTCAATGAAAGGCAATTAAAAGTACTTTTATCCAACAACTTATCCATAATTTTAGCTTTTGCACCACTCTTAATTAAGATATACTACACTATACGATATAAATAGCTACGAAGTTCGCTACTAGTCTGTCGCTAAATAGTCCGTAGCTAACAATATTTTTTGATAATCTATCGCTAATTCGTCGTTAAATAGAATCAACAATGAAAACGACAGAAATTGTTCGTCGCTAATATTTTTAATTAGTGATAATCATTAGTCTATTTCAAGTAGTTAATCAAGTCGCCACCTATCAAGTCAAAATAATAATAATGCTACGGTTGGATAATATAATTTGCATGAAGAATTGGTTATGTTTAGGTTTGTTACATCAGTCACAATCATAATTTGAAAATGACTTATTCTTATAAACTCTAACTAATATAATTTTAGGTTTAACAAATCTAAGTTCTATAAAAAATTAGTTGCTTAGAAATCAAACTACTTAAGAGGATAGTAACACTTTTGGTCCTTTAGTTATGTATAAAATATTTTTTTAGTCCTCGATTATGAAATCTGACTAAGCACATCTAACATTCAAATAATCGAAATACACTTTTGATCCCTTTGTTTGTAAATATTCACAAATTTATCATAATTACTAATTAATATACCACGTAAGTACGCATGTGATATGTTAAGCTTGTACTGTTACTCCATATTTAACCGTAATAAAGTTCTAAAAGTAGTTCAAATATAACATATTTTCTAAATACGGTGACCAAAAACATGTATTTCATATATTGAGTTGTATATTACAAGACCAGAATCAGAATTTACCTATAGTTGAAGGATCGGAGTACTATTTTTCCTATTTAAAATGAAAAATAATAAAAATAGTGGTCTATGGTGTAGCTAAACCTACCTATCTTTGTGGTGTATAAGGACCACTACCAACTCTTTGAATTTTTCCAACTCTGTTTTATTACATTACTCTTTTTATTTTTCTTGCAAATCAACGAATATTTTATACCATGATCTAAGAATTAGTCTTTTGAGGAAAATAGAATGTACGAAGACAGCTCTCCTAAAAAAGAGTGAAGTTTCTCCCGCTTTTGAAGACTAGAGTTTTTGTAATTTTCTAATTGTTCCAAAGTTTTATAAGTTGAAATAATTAAATTCAATTTTTCTCGTTCTATCTCAGATTTTTTGAGTAAGTTGAAAATCTTATGAAAAAATGTTAAAAAATGATATAAAATTTGTAAGTTATTGCAAATTAAAATTAGACAACAATCTAATGTATTTTGAAAGGGTAATTTCCAAATGGTTATATTTAATTTTTAAAGGCTTATATTTGCACAATTTTTTAGGAACAAAATCTAAATTATGACCTAAAAAGGCCATTAGCGTAAATCAGCGAGAACAATCACATATAGAGATCACCTCATCACCACAACAGTAGCGGAACCAAAAGATTTTTTTAAGGTAATTCCAAAATATACTATAATGTTACATATACAGGATGAAAACTATGTTGAAAATTTATTAATGTGGAATAAAGTTTATCCCATTATTTATGACTCGAATAATTGGGCCCCGCACGTCGAAAACGTAATTTTCACACCTGTGCACACGCCGTACCAAGGATCGTAAATTTCCTTAGTGAAAGAGATATTGGTACGTAAGCAAATGTTTGAGACATAGAATGATGAACGGTTGTTGACCAAATGATGAGTGTTCCACGTTAATGAATGAAGAAAGAAGTGTGCATAGTGTAAATATTGAAACGGGTCGGAAAGGGTCACGAAGCCGAGAAGGGCTGCGGCGCCACTTCAGAGCCGGGGAGCGTCGCGACGCCACTTCAGAGCCGGGGAGCGCCGCGACGCCAACCTATACAGCGCTGAGGCGCTGCTGCACCTCCGAGGATGAGTCGCGACGCTAATTCGATCTCGAGCTACTGGAGCCGAAGCGTCGCAGCGCCTCTAAGGCCGAGCCGCGGCGCTACCCAGACAGGAAGTCTAAAACGAAAATTTGATTTTTGTGACGTTTGGGCTATCCTCAATGGCATTCATTCCATCAGTTTTCAGTCATTATTTGGCTGATCAATGAGTGTCATTACATGGGCAATTCATTGTCATTACATGGGTGATTCAATGTCATTACTTGACACTTGAAGAGACTAAGTTTTACACTATAAATTGAGGCCTTTGGATCAATTGTTCAACATTTACAATCAGAATTTCTGAAATACTTCTTCCTCTCTAGCATACTTAAATTCTCAAAGTTCTTCAAGAGAAACACTTGAGTTTCCTTTGCTCAAATGTTAGTAGCCGTTTTATCTTGGGAGACTATTGCCTAACAACCGTAAAATGATATATACGGGGCAATCTTGTCTTAAAGACAGAGTGGCATCACTCGACTCAGCAAACAGTCAAATCAAGTGTTCGTTCTTGTTTTCAGTTATTGTTAAGGTTATTTCTTTTGTTGTAATATTTGTTCACTTTCCTAGTTCTTGTAATAGGTGATTTACTATTTCCCGTTTGTTGTATTCATTTTTAGTAACAATTTTAAGACAAGATTTGTATTAGTACTTAGTAAACATGACTGGGCAAGAATAATTTGGTTCTGAATCTGCTGCTGCTAACCAAGGCAATACTTTTGCCTCTCCCACCGATGCTACTGTCCAAGGCAATAATTTTGTCTCTCCTTATGTTGCTGCTCCTCAAGGAAACACCTCTGCCTTCCCCACTGTTGTTCAAGGAAATGTCAGAATTCCTCCTCCTGCCGGGTTTCACCATGAACGTCCTGAAAAGTTCATGGGAATTGACTTCAAAAGATGGAAACAAAAGATGTTATTTTTCCTGACCGTAATGGGAGTGTCACGGTGTGTCACTAAAGACCCTCCTAAAACAGGAAATGGCTCAGTTTATTGATACAACTCAAGGGGGCCAAGGTTCCCAGGCTCGCCTGGGAATAACTTTTGATGCATAGAATCATAATGATTTCATGTGTAAGAACTACATCCTGAATTGTTTGTCATACCCTCTCTACATTGTATTGTACCGTAGGCACCGCCAAAGAGTTGTGGGAGAAGCTTCAGAAGAAGTACAACGCATAAGATGCAGGTACGAAGAAATTCATCATTGGGAAATTCTTGAAATTTTAAATGGTGGATAGTAAGACAGTGATCTCTCAAGTTCAGGAATTTCAAATGATTATACATCGCCTGGATTTGGAGGGTATGAAACCAAATGAGCGGTTTTTGGTTGCATCACTGATTGAGAAGTTACCTCCCTCGTGGAATGAGTTACTTAAAACTCAAGACAAAGGAAATGACCTTCGAAGAGCTTATTATCAAACTCCAAATTCAGGAAGATAATACGAAGTCCTTGCCTAAGGGAAACAACTCGCTGAGACCAAGGCAAATCTAGTTGATGTCAAAGGGAACCCAAGCAAGAAGCCCAAGTTCCAGAAAGATAGTAAGACCCAGACAACAGTCAAGTTCAAAGTAAACTGTCACCACTGTGGCAAAGCTGGTCACATGATCAAAGACTACCGTCAGAAGGCCAAAAGCAAGGCAAAGCCTAACTCGTCGAGGACACGCTTCTTGACGACGTGATTGAGGAGTTCTCTACGGTGGTGATAGAAGAAAACTTTGTAGAGAATCTCAAGCAGTGGTGGATGGACACGGATGCTACCTGTCACATCTGTTCTGATATAGATGTCTTCTCCACATATACACCAGTCACAAACAAGAAGTTGTTGTAACAACACTTCCTTTGACGTGCTGGGGGTAGGAAAGGTGGTCCAAAAGATGACTTCTAGTAATGAGCCTACTCTGAAGGAGGTGATGCATGTTCCTAAGATTAGAGAGAATTTAATTTCAGGTCTTGTATTAGTTAATGTTGGTTTTAGGCTAGTGTTTGAGTTCAATAAATTTGTAATCACCAAGAACGAAACATTTGTGGGAAGGGACTTCGTATGTGAAGGCATCTTCAAGGTTAACGCTATGTCTATCCTACGTACAAGCAATAAAATTGAAGTTTCTTCTTCTTACTTGCTTGAGTCTTCTAATTTATGGCATCATAGATTAGGACATGTAAACTACCAATATATCCAAAGGTTGATAAAGTTGGAGTTATTGTCATCTATTGATGTAAACCCTCAACGTAAGTGTGAGGTATGCATAGAGGCAAAACTCACTAAGACTCTCTTTAGATCCGTCGAAAGGGATACCGCTCCTCTAGAACTTATTCACACATATATATGTGATTTGAAATTTGCACAAACTAGAGGGGAACAAGTAATTTGTGACATTCATAGATGATATCACAAGGTAATATTACCTTTACTTGTTGAAAAGTAAGGATGAAGCATTCAGACGCTACAAAGCAGAAGTTGAAAATCAACTAAGCATACAGATTAAGTCCATTCGTAGCGATAGAGGGGGAGAATATGTAGCACAATTTGAAGAATATTGTGCCCAATCGGGCTTTGTTCATCAAACGACGACTCCAGACTCACCTCAATCAAATGGTGACGCTGAACACAAGAACTGTACATTGAAGGAAATAATGAATGTCTTTCTCATCAATTTCGGTCTTCCCCAAAACATGTGGGGAGAAATTGTCCTTACCGCTAATATGATTCTTAACAGAGTCTCGCATAAGGGTAAGAACAAAACTCTATATGAGTTATGGAAGGGAATGAAACCCACCTACAGATACTTGGAGGTGTGAGGTTTTTTGGCGAAGGTTGAAATACCTAAGCCAAAACAGGTCAAGATTGGGCCTAAGACTATAGATTGCATTTTCATTAGATATACAAATAATAGTAGTACTTATCACTTGTTAGTGCATAAGTCATATGTATCAGATATCCACGGGGGTACGATCATGGAATCAAGGAATTTCCAATTCTTTGAGGATACGTTTCCTAGAAAGGAAAGAGACATAACCTCTCACAAATGAAGTTATGAACAAAGCTCTCAAGAACCAGGAGTCGTTGACTGCCCGGATCTATATGGTTCAGATCTAGTGAACTCTGAAGTGGCTGATTATTGTTGGGCGATTTCCACGTTCTCACGCAAGTGTACGCATCGTTACAAGTAATATAGTTTGTAAGGCCGAATATCGTCCACAGAGACTGGTTATCAAGTACCGAACTTCTAAACTTTGGTTTCTATTTGTTGAACGTTAATTTGTTTGGTTTTATAACTAAGAACTATAATTACAGTAAAGTGCAGGAATTTAAACTAAGGTTGATAATACTTTGGGTTTATAACAGTTATGAATGGAATAGAGCTTCCAATCTCCTCAACTATCCACTCTTTCACTTGTTAATGCAATGCTAATGAGTCTTCTTCTTATTAAGATAGCAGGTTAACTAGTCTGTCATCATATTCCGGTTAGGATATACGAGAGATCAATCTTGTGCAGAAACCTTCTATATTTCTATGATAGATTTTACCACACAAGATGATTAAGAACAGTAACCTTAAACACTACACAAGTATCGGGGTACTTTCGTCCACGATTTTAACCTATGTCTAAACAACTACATCATATTCAAATCTCTCCTCTCGGTTATCGATTCGAAATCATATAAGTTATGACAATTAATGGCCAGTTAATTATCAAGCAATCAAAAAAATATTGAATAGATCTTAATAAAGTTGAAGAAGAAATCAATTAACTAATGCATTAACTATATGAAAGAGTTCAAGAAGATTCGGTGGAAAACCCTACTAAAGTAATTAACTCCTAAACATTGTAATGTCAAGAACTAAATTACAATTCAACATAACTGAAATAAACTAAGGGAAAAGAAAAGAAATACTTAGAACTAGGTCTCCAATCGGAGCCTCCAAGCCTTGCCTTGTGATGTGTGTTATGATGGATGATAGCCTCCTCCCTAAGATATGTCCCAAGGGCTTAAATATGCTGCAAAAATCGTGTGTCCTGAACCCTTCTACCGATGGCCAATTTCGCCTCGGATCTGGAAAACCGCGCCTCGACACCGCGGTGCCGGAAGTCCTGCAACCTCTCAGTGATTATAGCACCGCGGTCCTGTATGCACGGCACCGCGGTGCTTAAGTCTTTTGTCCTGAATTGCCAACTTTCATCTTTTTTGACCGGGACCCTCCTTTTGTGCCCACTTTTCGCTCCTTTTCATCATTTTATCTTTTTGAACCGCTGTGACTCAGAAGAAAGAAAAACGATCATAACACGACACTTATTTAAACGAAAATGAGAAAGATACAAACTAAAAATTACTCAAAACATATACAAAATACGACAAACAAATATCCCCAAACTTAACATTTGCTCGCCCTCGAGCAAAGATCAAAACAAAAATAACGAAACAAAATAAAAAAGACTCAAAGACTCAAATCAAGCAGTTGCACAAGGTTACTTAGAAAAACATGAACGTCGGTTGAGATAATATGTTGGAACATACAACATGAATATGACAATATAGAATTTCAAGTCAGATATTTCACAAATTCGTTTCAATCATAATAAATGAAAGCATGAACACCTATCATATGCATGTCAATTTCATTTAGTTCTATGTGCCTGTTTATTTGTTATTCTCCACTAATCATAGACATACATTCTAGAGATCTTCAGGACTTTTCAGCGTTGTAATGTAGGCTTCAGCATGGGTAGATAAAAATAGGCATTTAGACTCAATTTACGTACCATAAGTATTTTTCTCATTCAACAATTTTGTCCTTATTTTTTGTATTCTTTTTCAGTTCATACATATCGTTCCCCTCTTCTCTTTTTGAGAGCATGAAACGCATCCACATAGGCACCCCCAAGCTTAAGCTTTTATATTTTTCATTGGGGTGCATCAATTTTTTTACTCTCTTTTGATATTTCTTTTTCACATTTATTCATCCAAAATTTTCAATTACTGCTTATGATACATAAGAGAATCATAGGGTGTCAAAGAAATAATTTATTTTAGGCTCAACGGGGCTAACTAGAGATACAATTTATTGCAAGGTAGGTAATGAAAGGTAAGAAGGGAAATCAAATAAATGTCTGAATCATCTCCCTAAACATGTACATCTTAACTATTTCGCCTCAAATAACAAGCAAACAGACTTCATAGACATTTTTCACAATTGACAACACATAGGCTAAACACAAGATATTCCGAATAATTAAATTTGCATGAATTTTTGACATATCTAACTTAAGCACACAGATTGTGGCTTCTAATTCCATTACATTATCCCACTTAATTCACTAGGCATTTTCAGCAACTACAATACATGATCATAAAAAAAATTGACTCATATAGACACAATAAAAAACACAAAAACTCAATCAAAACGACTCAAAAACAGCAACACAAAAATAAAATAAGTACCCCAAACTTAAACGATACATTGTCCCAAATGTGTAACGACTCAAAAATAATAAAGGGATGACTTACAGACAATAACGGTTCAAAATGGAGATGGTGGCGGCGGATACTGCATTGCGAATGTATCTGTGGGAAGGAATTTGGTGATTTAGGGTTTTTTTTTCTGAAATCGCGCTTCGGCATCGCGATCCTACAGAGTGGAACTGCGGTGCGTAAAGTACTGTGATCTTTCTGAACATTCGGCACCGCGGTCCTGCAGAGTGGCACCGCGGTGCCTACCCGATTCTGTGCTTTCCACCATTTTTTTCGTGCTTAGTCTCCGATTTTCTCACCTGTCATCACAACACAACCCAACAATACCATCACATGAGACTGTTCAAGTTAAACTAAAACAAACTAAAACCAAAAATTCAAATAACATAATTAAAATATTGGGTTGCCTCCCAAGTAGCGTTGTCTTTAACATATTTTAGTCGGACGCAGTTCACTTACTAAATCAAGGGGGTAGAGTATCCCCTCCACATAACCATCTCAGCACCAATCGCTTCCGCTTCCTCCTCTTCTTTTTCACTGTGTTATTTTCGGAAGCATTTACCATCTTGACATCTTTTACCATTTCTTTGGCTTTACTCACAGGTTCTATGCTTTGCTTTAATGGTATCCCACGAGCATCAGTACTCGTGAGGATTTTCTTAGGCACAACCTTGTCAACTATCCCAATAGCATAACATCTATCCATAACTTGAGGTTCAGTGGGTGGCTTGAAAACTTTGAAGGTCATCTCTGGCTCAGGTGGTGGCTTGAACACTTTAAAGGTCATCTCTTCACCTTGAACTCTGAGTTTTAGCTCTCCTTTTTCAACATCAATCATTGCCCTCTCTGTGGCTAGGAATGGTCTCCCAAGAATCATTGGTGTCATCCCATCTTCCTCCATATCAAGAATGAGGAAGTTAGCAGGCAAGATGAATTTGCGCACCTTTACCAACATATCTTCAATTATTCCTCTACGGTGCACAATAGAGCGATCATCTAGCTGCAAGTGGACTGTTGTTGGTCTTTCTTCCCCCAAACTAAGATTTTTAGACACAGAAAGGGGCATAAGGTTGACACCTGCCCCCAAGTCACACAGGGCTTGCTTGCATTTCACATTCTCTATGGTGCAAGGTAAGGTGAAGCTCCCTGGATCCTTCAACTTAGGGGGCAGTTTCTTCTGTAAGATAGCACTACACTCCTCTGTCAGTGCTATTGTCTCATAGTCTGTCAGCTTCCTCTTCTTAAACAGGATGTCTTTCATGAACTTTACATAAGCTGACATTTGCTCTAAAGCTTCAATGAACGGGAGATTGATATGAAGTTTTTTGAAGATCTTTAAAAACTTGGAAAACTCCCTGTTTAAGGACTTCTCTGCAGTCTTTGAGGGTAAGGAATTCTGTCTACATATTCCCTCATGACTGTCGGTGGAGCCTTCTCTATAATAGGACGGTCCTCAGTAACCCCCTCATTTTCTACTTCAGTTGTCTTCTCCACTTCATTCTCTTTCCCCCTCCCTGGTTGAGATCCAACCTGCTCTAGCTGCTTCCCACTTCTCAAGCTAATTGCCTGGCATTGCTCCCTTGGGTTCATCACTGTATTACTGGGGAGAATATCTTACTCTCTGTTATTCATTGTGTTTGCCAGCTGTCCATACTGTGCTTCTAAATTCCTGATGGATGACCTAGTCTCTGTCATGAATAGGGTCTGAGAGTCGGTCATTTGTGCTTGGGAGTTGGCCAAGGTTGAAAGTGAGGACTTAGTTTCTGCCATGAATGACCTTGTCTCTGTTATGAATTGTGCTTGGGAGTTTGCCAAGGTCAACAATGTTGTTTTCAACTCGTCTGACTTCTCGTGTGGGGCTGGTGGGCTGAACTGCAGTGAGGAGGATGCTTGAGTCTAGGGTTGTTGTGGATTACTCATTCATCGCCCTTTGAACCGAGGTCGCCGCTTGATCATTCCTCCATAAAAAATTTGGGTGATTTTTCCACCCCTGATTATATGTGTTAGAGTATGCACGGTTGTAGGGCCTCTGAAAATTTCACACATCCTGACATTGAGCATGCTCCTTTGGGATGTTATTGGGATAAGTTGTTGGACATCTATCGAAGGTGTGTGGATCCCCACAAATCTCACAAACTGCTAGCATCTGGATCGCCTTTACGAGCATGGTATTCTGCTGGAGCTGCTTAGTCAAGAGAGCGACTTGTGCATTCAGTGCAGCGATGGCATCTAGCTCATGAACCCCAACTGCTTTTCTGCCACCTGTTCCTCTATCATCTGGCAAGTGATTGTTCGTGGCCATGTCTTCCAACAAGTCATGGGCTTCATGTACTGTTCTCTTCATGAAAGTGCCACCAACAGCTGCATCAATTATTGTTCTAGTAGTCTCACTCAGACCATTATAGAAGATGTGCACCAAATTCCACTACTCAAGGCCATGATGTGGACACTTCCTCTGCAAATCCTTGAAACTCTCCCAAGCATCATACAATGACTCTCCATCCATTTGATAAAAATTGTTCAATTCTCTCCTAAGCCTTGCTGCCTTCGCTGGTGGAAAGAATGTTTCAAGGAATTTATGGGCTAGGTCCTGCCATGTGTAGATGGAGTCTGTTGGCAGGGAGTTCAACCAATCCTTTGCTCTGTCCCTGAGTGAAAATGGGAAGAACCTCAACCGAATGACATCATCAGTAACGCCATTGTATTTGAATGTGGCACAAAGCTCCAGGAAATTCGCAATGTGCATATGTGGCTCTTCAGATGGCGACCCTCCAAACTGGACTGTGTTCTGCACCATACCCAGAATAGCAGGTTTGATCTCAAAATTGTTGGCTCCTATCGCTGGGAGCCTGATGCAAGTCTGCACCCCTGTAACTGTAGGCAATACATAATCCCCCAAGCTCCTTTCTACAGGGACTTGTCTTAAGACTGACGGTAACTCACCATCCTCCAAATTATTGTTTTGCTGATTTTCCATTGTCAAAGGATCAGCAATTGTCTTGTCCTTCCTGCAGGTGATAAAAAACAAGCAAACAGATCACGACAAAATGTTCTAAAATAAAAAGACAGAAAATAAAAACCAAATTAGAAATAAGGATAGATAGTTCGATATTGATTATACGCCAGTCCCCGGCAACGGCGTCAAAAACTTGTTGGGCGATTTCCACATGCTCACGCAAGTGTACTTATCGTTACAAGTAATATAGTCTGTAAGACCGAATATCGTCCACAGAGACTGGTTATCAAGTACCGAACTTCTAAACTTTGGTTTCTATTTGGTGAACATTAATTTGTTTGGTTTTATAACTAAGAACTATAATTACAGTAAAGTGCGGAAATTTAAACTAAGGTTGATAATACTTTGGGTTTATAACAGTTATGAATGGAATAGAGCTTCCAATCTCCTCAATTATCCACTATTTCACTTGTTAATGTAATGTTAGTCTTCTTCTTATTAAGATAGCAGGTTAACTAGTCTGTCATCATATTCCGGTTAGGATATACGAGAGCTCAATCTTGTGCAGAAACCTTCTATATTTCTATGATAGATTTTACCAACAAGAGGATTAAGAACAGTAACCTTAAACACTACACAAGTATCGGGGTACTTTCGTACACGATTTTAACCTATGTCTAAACAACTACATCATATTCAAATCTCTCCTATCGGTTATCGATTCGAAATCATATAAGTTATGACAATTAATGACCAGTTAATTATCGAGCAATCAAAGCAATATTGAATAGATCTTAATAAAATTGAAGAATAAATCAATTAACTAATGTATTAACTATATGAAAGAGTTTCAAGAAAATTCGATGGAAAACCCTACTAAAGTAATTAGCTCCTACACATTATCATGTCAAGAACTAAATTACAATTCAACATAACTAAAATAAACTAAGGGAAAAGAAAAGAAATACTTAGAACTAGGTCTCCAATCGTAGCCTCCAAGCCTTGCCTTGTGATGTGTCTTATGATGGATGATAGCCTCCTCCCTAAGATCTGTCCTAAGGTCTTAAATATGCTGCAAAAATCGTGTGCCATGGACCCTTCTACCCCTGGCCAATTTCGCATCGGATCTGGAAAAACGCGTCTCGGCACCGCGGTCCTGCAGGCTGGCACCGCGGTGCCGGAAGTCCTGCAACCTCTCAGTGATTATGGCACCGCGGTCCTGTATGCACGGCACCGCGGTGCTTAAGTCTTTTGTCCTGAATTTCCAATTTTCATCCTTTTTGCCTCGGGACCCTCCTTTTGTGCCCACTTTTCGCTCCTTTTCGTCATTTTACCTTTTTGAACCGCTGTGACTCAAAAGAAAGAAAAACAACCCTAACACGACACTTATTTAAACGAAAATGG
The DNA here is from genome assembly GCA_029844215.1 of Przewalskia tangutica. NCBI lineage: Eukaryota > Viridiplantae > Streptophyta > Magnoliopsida > Solanales > Solanaceae > Przewalskia > Przewalskia tangutica. Next base: position 3,034,301 of record CM056720.1, read on the forward strand.
GAAAAATACTATCTAAAAATGACTCAAAAGGCGTATACAAAATACGCCTAATAAATAACAATTATTCGGAATCTAGTGTTCCAGATTCTCAGGACATGGAGACTCCAAAGATGGAACTAAGACGAAGTAAAAGGTCTAGGAAGGATAAGTCATTCGGTCCTGACTTTGTAGCTTATATGGTTCATGATGAATCACGGACAATTGCTGAAGCATTGTCAACTCCAGAAGCACCGCTATGGAAAGAAGCTATTGAGAGTGAAATATTCTCTATCCTGCACAACTATACTTTGGAGTTGGTCGATCTTCCTCCGAAAAATAAACCGTTGGGTTGTAAATGAATACTCAAACGGAAGTATAAAGTAGATGGGTCTATAGATAAGTACAACGCCAGGTTGGTAGTCAAGAGCTATCGATAGAAGTAAGGCCTTAACTACTTTGATACGTACTCTCCGGTATCTAGAATGACGTCCATACGATTATTCATTGTGACCGCAGCGTTGCGTGACCTTGAGATACATCAAATGGATGTCAAGACAACATTCATAAATGGTGATTTGGAAGAAAAAATCTATATGGAACAACTTGAGGGGTATGTGGTTCCAGGGCAAGAGAAGAAAGTCTGTCGACTTGTCAAATCACTGTATGGGCTGAAATAGGCCCCGAGGCAATGACACGAAAAATTTGATAGTACTCTACCTACTATCGAAGGGTTTCTCCTTTAATGAGTGTGAAAAATGTGTCTACATGAAAAGTAATGCTGACTCGTTCGTCATGATATGCAGAGCAGTCCTAGTTTGATCTTAGAGACTAAGAATATGTTGAAACAATGTTTCGACATGAACGATATGGGTGTTGCAGATGTCATCTTAGGGATCAAGATCTCTAAGACATCTGACGGACTGGTCTTATCTCAGTCTCACTACATCGAGGATGTGTTGAGAAAGTTTGAGATGTTTGACAGTTCGGCGATAAAGTCACCACTAGATATGAATCAGAAGATTGTTAAAAATCATGGTGCGCCCGTATGCCAGGAGCGATATGCGCAAATGATTGATAGTTTGATATACATAACAAACTGCACCCGACCTGATATCGCTTATGCTGTCAACAAATTGGCTAGTTTTACCCGTAATACAAGTGATGATCATTGGAAACCGTTGAATCAGGTATTACGGTACTTGAAATACACGCTAACTTACGAGTTGCATTATTTGAGATACCCATTCATACTAGAGGGGTACAATGATGCAAACTGGATATATGATATAGAGAACACTAAGTCCACCAGTGAGTATATATTTACAATTGGTGGTGGGACTGTGTCTTGGAAATCCTCTAAGCAAACTTGCATCATCCGATCCATAATGCAATCAGAGTTTATTGCTTTAGACAAATCAGGAGAAGAAGCTGAGTGACTTCATGACTTCTTAGAGGATGTCTCATGTTGGGATAAACCCGTACCTTCTGTAATGATCCACTACGACAGTCAGTCGGCTCTAGGAAGGGCATGGTGTTCTATGTATAATGGCAAATCTCGTCATATTCAACGGAGACATAAGACTGTTAGGCAGCTGATCACCACGGGTATTATTTTCATTGATTATGTAAAATCAAAGGAGGACATATCAGACCCTTTGACTAAGGGCATACCCAGGGATAAAATGTTCTGCATGTCTAGGGGAGTGAGCTTAAAACCCAAATAATGAGGATTAAGACGATGGTAACCCAACCTTACTGACTGGAGATCCCAAGAATTAGGTTCAATGGGAAAACTAAGTTGTAAAGGTTAAGTTGAGCGTTTTGGTGAAAGAAAGAGCACTTCGGGTTATGATTTTCGTAAGGAACGTAAACCCAAGGTCGTTCCCACTAGGGGTGTTCATTTCGGATATCCGAAAATTTTGGATCAGATAACCGGATATCCAAAAAAAAAAATGTAGTTGTGCCATTAGGTTTGTCGTGAGCATGTTAACTAAACCTTGGATTGGACTCACAACAACAAATGCCTTGATACTGAACTTCAATTGCAAGAACAAGACCAGCAACAGGAACACAAATTAATTCTTGGACTACAAACGTCAAAAATATAAATAATATTCTTTTCATGTCTCTCCATATTGCATGAAAAGAGTCTAATTATTAGCAAACTTCAAAGTTCAGTCACATGTATTAAAGAAGCAGCATTCTCATGTCCATAAATTCAATTTCGAGAAACCTTAATCCATAAGACTTTGATTCCAAAAATCACTGTTTGTGCTTGCAGTTTTCTCCAAACTCTGGTTTTCATGAAGAACATTGTTGTTCTCCTTCATCCTCATTTCATCTTTGTCAATTTGTAGGGAGTTGCCACACAGAAGTCATCAACTCTCTTAATCATTTACTTCTTTTCATTTCAGAATAATATGAAAAACAAAATACTAGTAATTCTCTTCAACCAGTTTTCCACCATCTATTAAGTCATGCCTGAATCCGCATAACGAACATAGAAAATCAGATATTTTGGATATTTCGGGTATCCGAAATTAAGGAAATTGTGATCCGTATCCGATTCATTTTTTTCGGATATCCGATCTGAAATATTCGAAACTCAAAAAAGCGGATCGGATCAAAATGAACACCCATAGTTTCCATGATAGAAATTAAGTGTTATCTGCAGTATGGGTAGAGGTTAAGTTTCCGAAATCTTTAATGATCCTCAATAGTTGATGTTATGTTTGGGGAAACTTTTAATGGTTCTTAACAATTGTGAAGTGGAGTATAGCAGGATACCTGGTAGGAGACCACCTATTTAAGTGCGAGGAAAGGCCGCCTCAGATGAACGTACTTAAGAATCCAAGAGTGTCCACGACCACAACGGATAAAACATTGAAGGAGAACAGTGTAAGGAAAGTTATTGTGTTGGTACTGTTGACTTGACTTACAGTAAATACTGACGGTTCAAGATATCACGTTCACCGCGCAGTATGTAAGTTCGATGGTATTCAACCAATGAAGGTTCAAAGGAGAAGCTACCTATCGTGATACAACATCGGTCCGCCAAAAGATTGCTAGAAAGTCACCTTGTGAGTGCGCCAAAATCTCTTTCAAGAGGGGTTTGTTGGAAATTTATTAATGTGGAATAAAGTTTATCCCATTATTTATGACTTGAACAATTGGGGTCCCGCACGTTGAAAACGTAATTTCCACACACGTGCACACGCTGTACCAACGATCGTAAATTTACTTAGTGAAAAAGATATTGGTACGTAAGTAATGTTTGAGACATAGAATGATGGACGGTTGTTGGCTATATGATGAGTGTTCTACGTTAATGAATGAAGGAAGAAGTGTGCATAGTGTAAAGATTGTAACGGGTCGGAAAGGGCCGCGGAGCTGAGAAGGGACGCGACGCCACCTCAGAGTCGGGGAACGCCACGACGCCAACCCCTATAGGGTCGCGGCGCCTCTGAGGTCAAGCCGCGACGCTAATTCGATCCCGAGTTACTAGAGATGAAGCGCCGCGGCGCTACCCAGGTAGAAAGTCTGAAACGAAAATCTAATTTTTGTGACGTTTGGGTTTCCCTCAATGACATTCATTTCATCAGTTTTCAGCCATTATTTGGCTTATAAATGGGTGCCATTACATGGACAATTCATTATCATTATATGAGTGATTCAATGTCATTACTTGACACTTGAAGAGACTAAATCTAACACTATAAATTGAGGCTTTTGGCTCAATTGTTTAACACTTGCAATCATAATTTCTGAAATATTTCTTCCTCTCTAGCATGCTTAAATTCTCAAAGTTCTTCAAGAGAAACACTTGAGTAAATGAAACTCAAGTGTTAGTAGTTGTTTTATCTTGGGAGACTATTGCATAACAACCGTAAAATGATATATACGGGGCAATCTTGTCTTAAAGACAGAATCATCACTCGACTCAGCAAACAGTCAAATCAAGTGTTCGTTCTTGTTTTCAGTTATTGTTAAGGTTATTTCTTTTGTTGTATTCAATTTTAGTAACAAATTAAACCTATATACTAGAGGTTTTTCCAATGTAAATAAGATTCAACACTTTATCTATATAGACAGAAAATTGTTATTTATATATACAATATGATTTTTTTAATAAAGGGAAATTGAATTTTTTTCCTATTACTTGAAAAGAGTACAAACTCTATTGACTATTGGTAAGTATATATGCGAATTAACAGATAGCAGCTTCGGATTAAAGCAAGTTTTTTCCTAATTTAACCTTAATTTAAAATTACTTTATTCTTTAATCATGTTATGTGACAATTATTTTCAAACACCTATTTTGTCAAACGTTGGTATTACTAGTGGAACAACTGTAACCTAACCTCCTATGTGCCTTTCTATATTTTCATCTTTATTTTTATTAATAAAGACAGATTATATTGTTACTTATGAAATAAAAAAATTCTAAAAATGTGAGAGGTTGACTATGAACGGATTCATGAGGGGTAGAGGTAGGTCGAAGAAATATTGGGGCGAGGTGATTAGACGAGATGTGGAACAGACGAGACTTACTGAGGACATGACCTTAGATAGAGGGTTGTGGAGGTCACAAATTCGGGTAGAAAGGTAGTAGCTAATCGAGCGTAGTCCTACTTACACTTACAAACTGGTAGGTATAGTGTTATTATTGTAGGCATGCTTAGCATATTATACGAATAGGCGCAGTATCACTCTATAGTCTTATGTAGTTTTATTTTTTCTGCTATGCGTTCTTGAATGTATTTGATTTATCTCATTTATCTGCATAGTTACTGCTTCTTTTCAGGATGTGCTATCATCACATATTCGCGTTTGCTACCAACATTGTCTTACTGTTTTATATTTTTTATCGGGTCTGAATTTTTTTCCTGCCGTGCTTGTCCTGAGCCGACGGTCTCTCGAAAACAGCCGTTTTACCTATCAATGTAAAGGTAAGGTCTGTGTACACTCTATCCTCCTCAGACCTCACGTTGTGGGACTACACTGGGTAAGTTGTTGTTGTTGTTGTTGTTGTTGTTTATAAGTAGAATGAATTTGGTTATAAATTGCTACACATATTCGATTAAAACTCTTATTAACTCTAATGAATTTTGAGTAAGTTAGATAATGACATGTCGCCTTTAAATGAATCTATTTTAAATATTTCAAAATTAATCAAATCGGCTAATAATGATAATATTAGTGCGAGTATGTCGACATCTTTCTCATTTCACGTATCCAAAAAATCAATAAATTAAGGTTGTGCATAGTCAGCACAAATTAAACTTTAGCCACTTATTTAGGATAAGAAATTCTAAAAAGCAATTCTAGTAATTATATAATGCAAGACGTTGCAAAATTAGTGGTAATGATAAATCATAATTAACGAAACATTTGTAAAAGACATTTGAAGTTACGTAGTGTGTTTTCGATAAGTATCTTTTACGTGACCTTTCATTTTTCTAATTATCCCCTTAGAACCAGTTGAGCTGTTCATGTGGACTGCATGTGTGTTTGTTGCTATCTTTTTATTCTTCAATTATTTTTCATTATCCTTTTCAACAGTGTCTGCAACCTTAAATTCTAAAATATTTCACAAACTATATGCTAATTTCTCGAGACTATCCCTATCTTTTATATGCCAGCGGAGACGGATCCATTATTTGTCTTTATTCGATATGTCACTAAACTCACTAACAATTTGAGTTATTCGATTCGAAATTTAATATTTATATATACTTAAGGAAAAATATGCAAATATATTCCTTAATTTTGTAATATAGAGTAGATATATTTCTCGTTAAAAATGTGGTATAAATATATTCATGTCGTTACACAAAAGTGCAAATATACTCTTTTACTGACGCAATATTTTTAAAAAGTATTTAAGCTATTTTTTAATTAAAGAACTATCACACGGTTTTAGGAAAAAAAGTCTGCTCAAATTTTAAAGTCACTTGGTAATTTTTATTTCTAGTAGATCGGGTCTGGTTCGTTTTAAAAAATGGATAGACTTATTCTTTCCCACCAAACATATTCTAATACAAATCAATATCTGCAATGTACATGACTCAAAAAGAAGAAAAACTTACGGGATACACTAAACCAATTAACGCATGACATTTATTTGAATATATACTATTATTATATAACCATAATTAACTAATATATTTATTTTATTAAATCATTAAACTATAATAACTTGAATTGATTTGGTATAAACACACAATCGACTCAAAAAGTTTTAAATGCTGAATAGAATTGTGAAGGTCTTACTATATTTGCAGACAACGTCGCGATCAAATATTTCTTATGCTTTGGACATTATGTGTGTTTGAATTTGATCCTATTTATGGGCTTTGAACCCGCCTTCTACATAAGCCCACATTTTGGTAGGCCTATAGTTGCCCTTCTAAAAGGACTAGATGGTTTGTGCCCGTGTCATCATATCTATCAAGATAGATGTGAGGTCTGTGTACATTCTATTCTATCTAGACCCCATATTATGAGATTTTACTGGATATATTATTGTCATAAAGGAGACATGATTAACATGACATGCTTCATAGTATATTACATTCATTTGAGTTGTGTACATAACAAATAAGAGCAAAACTGTAAATCTTCTTATACAATGAATTTGTCTGTTCTTAGGGATAGTTTAATAATGTATGGAGATCATTTTTAAAACCATATTTTCAATAATAAATGACCTATGAAACTCAGAACTTTACCTTTAGAATCAGATTCGGCAAAATATGTCTTCAAAGGTGTAAATCCTTTTTTTCAGTTGGATTCTGAACATTTTTGTTAGATATACATACAATATACACATGATATACATGTATATTATGTGTTGGAAATTTACTAAACGTGAAATAAAATTAATCCTATTAATTATGACTCGAACATTTGGGGTCCCGCACGTCGGAAACATGGTTTCCACACACGTGCACATAAAGTGCCAAGGATCGTAATTTCCTTAAATAAAAGAGATATTGGTACGCATACAAATTGTTTGAGACGTAAGAGAATAGACGGTTATTGGCCAAATGACAAATGGTTTCACGTTGGTAAATGAAAGGAAGAAATGTGTAAAAGATGAAACGAATCAGAAATCGTCGCGGAGCCGAGAAGGGCCGCGGCGCAACAAAGTCAGGACCGCGGTGCGTCCTCCTAAAGCCCCGACTCTAAATGTCGTTTCAATTCCAGTAGCTCACTGGAATTGAAGCGCCGCGACTCTAATTGGCGTTTTAGTTCGGTGAGTTCATCGACATGCGATGTCGCGACGCCATCGCTTTTTCGATCCGTTGAGGCGAATTAAAACTGATTCTTGGGCTGACTTTGGAGCATTTAATCTCCATTACTTGGCTATTTATTTGAGCCATTACTAGGCTGAATTAACCTCAATATCAATGATCATTACTTGACATTGGTGACCATTCATTTGGTTAATTAAGAAGACATAATCATCTACATATAAATTGATGTCTTTGGCACAATTGCAATAAACACTACACACTTAACAAATTCTCTGAAATTGTCTTCCTCTCTTGCAATCACAAAACACTCAAAAATATTTCTTCCTAAGCGAACACTTGAGTTCCCTTTGCTCATTTGTTTGATTGTTGTTTTATCTTGGGAGATAGATTGTCATTACACCGTTGAAAGGATATACGGGGCAATATTATCTTAATGATAAATTGTTCATCCAATCGACTCAGCAAGACAATTTACTTTGTTCATTTCCAGATTCTAATAAATTGTTGTTGTTGTTACATTTCTCATTTCCTTGTTTTACACATTTCAACCAACAAGCTTAAGATAATATTCGCTGCTTTCAACAACAACATGTCTACTGAAGGTCAATTAAATGTTATGAAAAACGTCACTGCTCAAGGAAATATTAATGCCTTCACTTTCGCCACTCAAGGCGATTACGTTGCCTACACTCCAATTAATCCAGGCATTCCAAATGCTTTCCAAACTGCTGGCTTTGGCACAACCAGTGCCAACACTGGTTTTGGCAAAACCAATGCCTACACTGCTGCTCCGGGCACTTATAGTGCCAATGCTACTGCCCAAGGCGTCCAGAACGCCTATGTTCTTGTTAGAGGCATTTCCAACGCCTTTGCAACTGCTCAAGGGGGAGTCACTGCCCCTACACCCGCTGATTTTCACCACGAGTGTCCTAAAAAATTCACGGGTGCTCACTTTAAGCGATGACAGCAAACGATGTTGTTATTCCTGACGGTAATGGGAATGTCACGTTTCCTAACCGAAGACCCTCCACTAGTTGGGGAATATGCAGACCCTCAGCCAAATGATTTGGCGGGAGGGGGCCAAGATAACTATGTCGCCGACGACATGAGGATGGTTCGCGAAGCATGGAAACATAACGATTTCATGTGTAGGAACTATATTCTAAACAGTTTGTCCGATCCCCTCTACACGGTATATTGTACCATTGAAACTGCCAAGCAATTTTGGGACAAAGTACAAAAGAAATACAACACCCAAGATGCGGGTAGTAAGAAGTTTATCATTGGAAATTTCCTGAAATTTCAAATGGTGGACAACAAAAGTGTGTCATCCCAAGTCTAGGAATTTCAAATGATTCTACATCACCTGGATTTGGAAGGATTGAAGCCCAATGAGCAATTCTTGGTTGGGGCATTGATCGAGAAGTTGCCTCCTTCGTGGACTGAGTTTATGAACTGTTTGAAACTCAAAACTAAGGAGATGACCTTAGATGAACTTATCATCAAACACCAGATCCATGAGGATAATAAGAATGTCATGCCAAAGGGGAAACAACCCGCTGAGGCTAAGGCGAACCTGGCGGAAGCCAAAGAGAACCCAAGCAAGAAGCGAAAGTTTCAGAAGGTTGGTAAGTCCCAAACAACTGAAAAGTTTAAGGGTACTTGTCATCACTGTGGTAAAGTTGGTCACATGGTCAAGGACTGCCGCAAGCTCAAACATGAGAATAGAAAGAAGGCCAAAGGAAAGGCCAAGACTAACATCGTCGAAGACACGCTCGTAGACGATATGATAGAGGAGTTCTCAGCGGTGGTGCTTGAAGCCAACCTAGTTGAGAATCCGATGCAGTGATAGTTGGACACGAGTGCTACTGATCGGTGTATTTTATATACACTTTTCGAGTCGTTTTTAGTGAGTCTTTTGTCTATTTTTGTACAAATACGTGTCGTCTTAGGATAGATTTTCTTTCTTTTGAGTCATATTGATTAAAGTGACTCATTGGCGGAAAAGGAGCAAAAAGAGGGCAAAAACGGAGGTTCCAGAGCTCGAAATGCGAGAAAGTGGCGAACCAGGCACAGACACAGGCCAGCGCCGCGGCGCCTCTAGACAGCAGAGTTGCAGCGCCGCGGCGCCTAATTTCCAGAGGACTGCAGAACTTCCGGCGCCGCGGCGCCGACGCGGGAAAAATCAGATTTCTGAATGAATCATGGGCCAGGCCTGAAGGAAAACCCTGCACACGTTTTGAAACTATAAAAGGAGAACCCTAGAGCAGTTTTATGGGTTCCCTTTCTTGCCAATTCACAACACATCTTGGAGTTCAAGATTGGAGACATTTCTTTAGTATTTTCTTGTTCTTTCTTTTACTTTATTTTCAGTTTATGTTGGATATTGAATTAGTTCTTGTCATGTCTATGGCTAGGAACTAATTCTAATATAGGGCTTTCCATGTCAATTCACTTGAACCTTATATTTATGAATTAATGCATGTTTATGGTTTTTCTTCTTATTGTTGAGATTTATCCAATATATGTTTTGATTGCTTGGTAATTACTTGATCATTAATTATCATAACTTATATTATTTCTAACCGAAATCCGAAAGGGGAGGTTGTGACTATGCTGTAGTTGGGTAGACATAGGTTGAATCGTGGATAAAAATACCCCGATTACTTGTGTAACATTAATAAGGTTTTTGTTCTTAATACTCCTCTAGAGTCAACCTAATCACCGAAAGGTAGAAAGGTGTTGTACTGGGGTTGAGTGTTTATATAACCTTAACAGGAGTATAAAACGGATTAGTAAACCTGCTATCTCCAATAGAAGAAGAACCATAGTCAATTGCATTAGTGAGTAAGTTAAGCGGATAGTTGAAGAGATTTGGAAGCCCTATTTCCATCATTACTGAGTAAAACAACATAGTTAATTAGTTTTCATAATTAGATTCATAAACAACAAATCAATTATCGGTCACCAAATAGATAACATAGAATAGAAGTTGATACTTGAGCACTAATCCCTGAGGACGATAACTCGGTCTTCTAAGACTATATTACTTGACTCGACACGTGCACTTGCGTGTAAGTGTGTGCATAAATCGCGCATCAGCTACCCGCCACATTTGTTCCAATAGAAACACCTTCTCTAATTATACACCAGTCACCGATAAGAAGTTGTTCATGGGCAACAATTATTCTTCCGAGGTGCTGGGGGTAGGAAAGGCAGTCCTCAAGATGACGTCCGGAAAGGAGCTGACTCTAAAGGAAGTGATGCATGTTCCGGAAATTCGAAGAAATTTAATTTCTGGACCTGTGTTGGTCAATACTGGTTCTAGGCTAGTGTTAGATGCTAACAAGTTTGTAATCACGAAAAATGGAACTTTTGTAGGTAGGGGCTTCGTCTGTGAAGGCCTTTTAAAGTTAATGATGCATCTGTAATAGCTTCTACTTCCACTATCAATAAAATTGAGCCTTCTACTTATTTGATTGAGTCATCTAATTTATGGCATCATAGATTAGGACATGTTAACTATCAATCTATCCAAAGATTGGTAAAGTTAGAATTGTTGCCATCTATCAACATAAACCCTCAACATAAGTGTGAGGTGTGTGTAGAGGCAAAAAACTTTCCAAAAGTCCCTTTGGATCCATAGAAAGGGAAACCACTCCTCTAGAACTCATACACACTGATATATGTGATTTGAAGTTCACTCAAACTAGAGGGGGGAACAAATACTTTGTGACTTTTATAGATGATGGCACAAGGTTTTGTTACTTTTACTTACTAAAAAGTAAAGATGAAGCCTTTGAAGCATTCAACCGCTACAAAACAGAAGTTGAGAACCAACTAAGCAGACGGATTAAAATAATCTGTAGCGATAGAGGGGGAGAATATGTAGCGTTTTTTGAAGAATTTTGTTTCCAATCGGGTATAGTTCATCAAATAACGGCTCCTTACTCACCTCAATCAAATGGTGTGGCTGAACGCAAGAACCGAACACTAAAGGAAATGATGAATGCCTTACTCATCAATTCCGGCCTTCCCCAACACATGTGGCGAGAAGCTGTCCTTACCGCAAATAAGATTCTTAATAGAGTTTCACACAAAGGTAAGGACAGGACTCCATATGAATTATGAACTATGAAAAGTAAAGAAACCTACCTACAAATATTTGAAGGTATGGGGTTGTCTGACCAAGGTAAAAGTACATATGCCAAAGCAAGTCAAGATTGGACATAAGACTGTGGATTGCATATTCATCGGATATGTCAATAACAGTAGTGCTTATCGCTTCATAGTGCATAATTCGGATGTACCAGACATTTATGAAGGTATGATAATGGAATCAAGGAACGCGTGGTTCTTTGAAGACACGTTCCCATATAAAGAAAACAACATAACCTCTCGCAAACGCAATTATGAACAAACCTCTGAGGATCTAGGAGTGTCTGACTACCTAAATCTAAACGGTTCAGATCTAGTGAATTCTGAAGTGACAGATTATCCGGAATCCAGTAATCCAGATTTTCAGGACTTGGAAGATTCAGAGATGAAACCAAGGCGAAGCAAAAGGGCCCGGAAGGACAAGTCCTTCGGTCCAGACTTTGAATCTTATTTGGTTCAAGACAAACCACGGACAATCGCCGAAGCATTGTCAACTCCAGAAACACCGCTCTGGAAGGAAGCTTTAGTAAGTGAGATAGAATCCATCCTGTATAACCACACCTGGGAGTTGGCTGAACTTTCCACCGGACACAAACCTTTGGGTTATAGGTGGATCCTTAAACGGAAGTTAAAGGCAGGCAGATCTATTGACAAATACAAGGCTAGATTAGTAGTCAAGGGCTATCGCCAAAAAGAGGACCTTGATTACTTCGACACCTACGCTCCGGTGTCCAGAATGACATTCATACGTATGTTCATAGCTATCGCCGCCTTTCGGGATTTTGAAATACATCAATGGATGTCAAGACTGTCTTCCTAAATGGTGATTTGAAAGAAAAAATATATAAGGACCAACCCGAGGGGTATGTGGTTCCAGGACAATAGACAAAAGTGTGTCGGCTTGTCAAATCATTGTATGGGATGAAACAAGCCCCTAAACAATGTCACAAGAAATTTGATAGTACCCTACTATCAAAAGGGTTCGCCATTAATAAGTGTGACAAATGTGTTTACATGAAAGGAAATGTCGATTCGTTCGTCATGATATGCCTTTATGTAGATGACTTGTTGATCACTGGTAGCAGTCCTAGAATAATACTAGAGACTAAGAATATGTTAAAACAATGTTTCGACATGAAAGATATGGGGGTTGAATATGTCATCTTAGGGATCAAGATCTCTAAGACATCTAATGGACTGGTCTTGTCTCAATCTCACTACATCGAGGATGTGCTGAAGAAATTTGAGATGTTAGACAGATCACCGGTAACGGCATCATTGGATAAAAGTCAAAAAATTGACAAACATCTTGGTGTACCCGTACGCCAGGAGCGATACACAAATGTGATTGGAAGTTTGATGTATGTCACAAACTGCACTCGACCAGATATCGCTTATGCAGTCAATAAATTGTCTAGATTTACCCGAAATCCAGGTGGGGATCACTAGAAAACATTGAATAAGGTACTACGGTTCCTGAAGTTCACAATAAAATTCGGGTTACACTATTCAAGATATCCAGCTGTACTACAGGGGTACAGTAATGCAAACTGAATATCTGATAGCGAAGACATCAAGTCCACCAGTGGATATATTTTTACAATCGGTGGTGGAGCTGTGTCTTGGAAATCCTCTCGACAAAAACTTATTGCCCGATCCATGATGGAGTCGAAATTTATCGCTTCAGACAAAGCGGGAGAAGAAGATGAGTTGCTTCATGGTTTTCTAGAGGATGTCCCATGTTGGGATAAACCCGTGTCTTTTGTAATGATCAACTGCGATAGTCAGTCGGCTCTAGGAAGGGCACAAAGTTATATGTACAACGACAAGTCTCGTCATATTCGACGGAGACATGAGTCCGTTAGGCAACTGATCACCTCGGGTGTTATTTCCATTAATTATGTAAAATCTAAGGGAAATATCGTAGATCCCTTGACGAAGGGAATGACCAGAGATCAGATGTACTGCCTGTCTAGGGGAATAGACTTAAAACCCAATCAATAAGAATTAAAATAGTGGACACCCAACCTTACAGACTGGAGATCCCAGGAATAAGGTTCAATGGGAAAACTAAACTGTAAAGGTTCAGTTGAGCACTTCGGTGGAAGCAAGAGCACTTCAGATAATGATTTCTTCTTAAGAAACATAATCCAAGACCGTTCCCGTGATAGAAATAAAGTGCTACCTGCAAGAGGGGTAAAGGATAAGCTTCCAAACCTTTAAATGATCCTCAATACTTGAGGTTAGGTTGAGAAAATTTTTAATGGTTCCTAACGCTTGTGTCGCGAGATATTGCAGGATATCTTATAGGAGACCACCTATTTAAGTGCGAGGAAAGGCCGTCTCAAAATGAACGCACTTAAGAATCCAAGTGAGTCACGACCCACGATGGACAAAAACATAAGAAAGATTGAGTAGGAAAGGTGTTGCGTTGGTACCATTGTCTTGGCATATACTAAACACTGACGGTTCAAGATATCACGTTCACCGCACAATAAATATGTCCGATGGTATTCTACTATGGAAGGTTCAAAGTTACGGCTACCTCTCCAGATGTAATATCGATCCGCCAAGTGATTGCTCGAAAGACATCATGTGTGTACGCCAAAATCTCTTCCAAGAGGGGATTGTTGGATTTTACTAAACGTGAAATAAAATTAATCCTATTAATTATGACTCAAACATTTGGGGACCCCGCAAGTCGAAAATATGATTTTCACACACGTGCACACAAAGTGGAAGAGATATTGGTACATATACAAATTGTTTGAGACAAAAGAGAATAGACGGTTATTTGCCAAATGACAAATGGTTTCACGTTAGTAAATGAAAGGAAGAAATGTGTAAAAGATGAAACGAATCAAAAATCTCCGCGGAGCCGAGAAGGGTCGCGGCGCTACAAAGTCAGGTCGCGGTGCTTGGAGCGTCGCGGTGCCTCCTCCTAGAGCCCCGACTCTAAATGTCATTTCAATTCCAGTGAGCTACTGGAATTGAAGCGCCGCGACTCTAATTGGTGTTTTAGTTCCAGTGAGTTACTGGACATGCAGCGCCCTCCCGAAGGGCCGCGGCGCTTCGACTATTTTTCAGTCCGTTGGAGGCGAATTAAAACTGATTATTAGGCTGACTTTGGAGTATTTAATCTCCACTACTTGGCTATTGATTTCAGTCATTACAAGGTTGAATTAACCTCAATATCAATGATCATTACTCGACATTGATGGCCATTCATTTGGTTAATTGAGAAGACATAATCATCTACCTATAAATTGATGCATTTGGCACAATTGCAATATACACTACACACTTAACAATTATCTGAAATTGTCTTCATCTCTTGCAATCGCAAAACACTCAAAGATCTTTCTTCCTAAGCAAACACTTGAGTTCCCTTTGCTCATTTGTTTGATTGTTGTTTTATCTTGTGATATAAATTGTCATTACACCATTGAAAGGATATACGAGACAGGATAGATTGTTCATCCAATCGACTCAGCAAAACAATTTACTTAGTTCATTTCCTGATTCTAATATATTGTTATTGTTGTTACATTTCCCATTTCCTTGTTTTACACATTTCAACCCACATTATGTGTATCTTGGATATACATACAAAACCGAGAAGGAGTAGTCCAGCCCAACTAGGTAGACTCGGTCAAAGTAAAGATTTGGTAAATATTGTATATTAATATTGTATCTTAATTAGTCTTGTACACTTTACCATAATTGTATAGTTAGTCTTCAAATAGAATAAGGTTTTAGGAGTAGAATAGGAATATGATTTTCATGTTGTAAAGTGTATATATTGTCTTTCAATTAATGAAAATAATCCAGAAATTATTTCTTTCATCTTTGTTAGTAAACTGACCTTGAACATCTTGAATTGGTGAGACACTTTCTGAAAACACACAGAATGTATAACATTAGACTAATTAGTATATAACATAAATGTATCGTGAACACTTCAAATTTCAGATTTCAGATTTCAGATTTCAAATCATGCGTTTATATGAATTTGTAGCTCCAAGCCTCCAACTGATTGGAACAATATGTTTACAATATTTACTTAGATGAACAAAACATGCTCGTAAATAGTGGTCTTAAATTTGGTAAAGATTTTTTCACTGAATCACTATTAATTTATGCTATTATAATTAGGTTATTGATCTCCTTTTCTCGGTTTATAGTGTTTTGAAGTTCAGCCGGAGGTTAATCAGTCCATTCTATTTCCCATTTAAAGTAAATTCATATTAAATCAAGAGTCAACTATTGGTTCGAACATTAAAGTAAATTAGAAGTGTTTGTTTATTGTTAAGAATCTCACGTCAGAAATTGAAATGAAAAGATGGACTCCTTATATGGATTTGGACAATCTTCACCCTACAAGCTAGCTTTTGGGGTGAGGATTGTTCAAGTCCATATAAGGGGTCCATCTTTCCATTCCATTTTCGATGTGAGATTCTTAACACTCTCCTGCACGCTCAGACCTCGTTAATTGGAACGTGAATATTATAATTTGAGGGGCCAACATCAGCGAACAAAGAATTGGAATGAGCTTGACTCTGATACCATGTAAAGAATGGATTTTGGGCCTAACTCAACCCCAAAAGCTACCATTTTCGATGTGGGATTTTAACACTCCCCCGCACGCCCACACCTCGTTAATTGGAGTATGGACAATATAATTTGGAGTCCAACATCGGTAAACAAAGAATTAGAATGAGTCTGACTCTAATACCATGTAAAAAATGGATCTTGGGCCTAACTCAACCACAAAAGCTAAGAATATGGTGATAATTGTTCAAGTTCATATAAGAAATCCATGTTCTCATTCGATATGAGACTCTTAACACTCCCCCGCACGCTTAGACAACGTTAACTGGAGCGTGAACAATATAATTTGGGGGCCCAACATCAGTAAACAAATAATTGGAATGAGTCTGACTCTGATACCATGTAAAGAATGGATCTTGAGTCTAACTCAACCCCAAAAGCTAGCTTATAGGGTGAAAATTGTCCAAGTCCATATAAGGAGTCCATCTTCCTATTCAATTCCGATGTGTTATCTTAACATTTATTATAGCTTGCCGTCGTATTTGGATGCTCCAATACGTCTTGCAAGAATTATAGGATATTCTTTGAATTTCCTTAGGATTTTCCTACCTTCATCTTCTATAATTGCCTCTTCCCATATTGTGAGCTTGAAGCTCTGCTTATTGCTTATGGCAAAATGGACAGTATTTATAGTGTGTTTTTGTAGCGTAAAACAATAAGGATAGAGTAAAGTATTAAAAGCCTAAAGTTAGATGAAAATACTTACAGGGTATCAATAACAATGAGTTCTTGCAATCTTTTCTCCACGCTTGTAACATATCTTGGTGGGGAACAATTGACAACCATTGCTAGTATGTCTGTTGACAGGAGGTTTTAAAGTTAGTAAAATAAACATTTGAAGTGGCAAATTGATAGCTTCTATTACTCCTACACCAAGATTGCAACATATTTTGGATGCTGGAGAAGGGATAGCTTCTATTAGTTTATAATTCAGTGAGTAAAAAAAATAACTCGGAGGGCCTGATTCTTAATATCTTGAAAGGATATAACATTAAACTTTGTAGAAGGCCGCAACGCATCCTCAGCATTCTTTTGACCAGATATATCATATATATATTCTGCTTTCTAGCACATGGCATGTCCAAACTAATCAAATGTCAAGAGTTTAATTCGTGGTATTAACATTTCTTCATGTTGATATAGTATATACATATTTAAAGCAATCAATTGTTCAACTAAGTTTTCAATATGGTTGTGTAATTTTATTTTTTCATAAAGAGAAAAAGAAAGAGGAAGAAGAAGTGAACAAAGAAAAAGAATAGAAGAAAGGAAGTGTTAGAGTTCCGCCCTTGAGTGACCGCTTTCTAGTCGTAGTTGGTACCGCCCCTGTTCACTTCAGCATGCAAGGAACATCTTCGGGAAGAATCAAAGTTTTTCTCCTCTGCAAAGCTATCAATGCTTTATTCAAGATCTTTAGCAGTCGATCGTTCATTCTCCCACCCCAGTGGCTTTTGATAAAAGAAAGAAGAACCCATTTTCTTTCTTTTTTGATTACCTTCCTTATAGTCTTAAGAGTTGCTTCGCTCCTTTCCCTGCGGTCAAGTCACGTCAGATATTGAATGAGAACATGAACTTTTTATATGAATTTTATCAATCATCACCCTACAAGCTAACTTTTGGAGTTAGTTAGGTCCAAGATTCATTCTTTACATGATATCAGAGTCAGGCTAGTTCCAATTCTTTGTTCACCGATGTTGAGCTCCCAAATTATATTATTCACGCTTCAATTAACAAGGTCTGGACGTGCGGGGAGTGTTAAGAGTCTCACATCGGATATGGAATGAAAACATGGACTTTTTATATGGACTTGGACAATCCTCACCCTACAGGTAGTTTTTGGGGTTGAGTTAGGCCAAAGATCCATTCTTTACATGAAGTCATACATTTTTCTTCTATGAAGGAAGAAGATTTTTCCAGAACCAGGAAAATAACAAAGTGAATATTTATCTTTACTAAAAGGTATAAAAGTGCAGGGAACTCTACTTACCAAAGTAGAGATAAAATTTGCGTACACTCTACCTTGCAGACCCCACGTTGGGGGATAAAACTCAATATATTTTTGTTGTATAAAAGTGCAGGGAGGGAATTCTTTTACACTAGCACGTGGGAACACAAAAAGCAAATGCGTGAACTACAGATTTAACCTCTAGGCCTCAATTAATTTACGGGAGTGTCCTTGGTCGTACCAAGGGCTCACTCTTATTAAGAAGTTAGATATGGGCTTCAAAGAATCAATCCATAGTCTTGCATAACGAAAGCCTTATTTTTGTTCTTCTTTTTTAGCCCTAATGTAAAACTTGGGCTTTGACAATGTAACTCCAGCCCAACCCAGTTATATGATGCGCGGTAAGATGCACACACTTTAAACGCAAGTGCACGTTATCGTATCAAGTAATATAGTCTTAGATAAGACCGAATATCGTCCTCTAGGATTAGGGTTCAAGTACCAACTATCTATTTTCTAGTATCTATTTGGTGAATTAATAGTTGATTGTTTGGTTTATGACTAAGAATTATGAAAGATATTGAAATATAAAGAATTACTTCAGATGTGATGAGAATAGGGCTTCTATGTATCCTCACTATCCGCTTATGCTACTTACTAATGCATTACTTATGGTATTCTTCTTTTGGAGAAAGCAGGTTTACGAAATCGCTTTATACTCCCGTTAGGGTTATATAAACACTCAACCCCAGTATCGTTCCTTACCTACCTTTCGGTGATAAGGGTAACTTTATAGGAGGATTAAGAACAAAAACCTAGTTGACCGTCACGCACAATGCACAAAATTAGGGTTGTTAAGCCTCATCAACGCTTACAAAACTAATTGAGGTATTTTCATCCCCAATTCAAGCCTCTACCCAATTTACTGAGATATTCACAATCCCCTTTTCGTAACTGATTAGAAATCATATAGTGATAACTAGTTGTCGATTAGTTACCAAGAATTCAACTCAATTATTGGATAGATCTCTCAATAAGAAAAACAACCATATCGTCATTAATTTATAGCATAAGTTTCAAGAAATTCAACATAGAAAGCCTATAAGGGAATTAATTCCTAGCCGTTGACATGACAAGAACTAATTCCATGCTCATCATACAAATGAAAATAAAGTAAAGAAAAGGAAAAGAAAGTACTAAGTTAATGGTATCAATCTCAAGCCAAAATCTTGAGTTGTGCAAGGGAACCCTTGAAAGCGCCTAGGGTTCTCCTTTTATAGGTTTAAAACGCCTCCTTCTTTTTCCTTCGCTCGCCCGATTTTTCAAAAGACCTAATTTTTCCGCGGCGCCGCGCCTTCGCAGACAAGCCGGCGAAGTTCTGCAATCCGTCCGGTGTTTTGGCGCCGCCTGCTATCTGTTCGGTAGGCCATGGCCAGTATCTTCGTAGCTCTGGATGTTTAGGCGCGCCCGTGCATCTGCCGGCGCGCGCCACAGATCGAAGTCTTCGCTCGAGTAGTGGCGCCGCCCTCGCTTGGCTGCAGGAGGCCTGTGCTAGTGCCGAATTACTCGTTCGCCACTTTCTGCTGACTCGCATCTCTCTTGCCCTCTTTTTGCTCTTTTCCGCCATTTGGCCATTTTAACCACTTTGACTCAAAAGAAAGAAAAACTATCCTAATACGACACTTATATGTGCAAACGGACAAAAGACTAACTAAAATTGACTCAAAGGTGTATATAAAATACACCGATCAAATACCCCAAACTTAACCTTTGCTCACTCGAGCAAAGATAAAAGAAATAAAATAAAAGACTCAAAGAAACGAAAATAAAAGACTTCGTCATTAATCACTTTTCTTTGCATAAATGTTAACTAGAAAAACATGAAGGTTAGCGAATAATACGCAGGAACATATAGCATGAAATTTTAAGACACTAAACACATTGAAGCTAAATATTTCGCAAACTCATATTCATCATGCTTAATGGAAGTCAATATACTAAATCATGCATATAAATTCAAGAATTCCTATGGCATGCTTACTTGCTATTCTCCACTAATTTTGGATATGCATAAAAGAGATCTTCAGGACTTTGAGGGTTGTAATGTAAGCTTAGGTAGGGGTTGGTAAAGATAGGCATTTAGGCTCATTTTTCTGTACCATAAGCTCTTTGGCTTTTCAATTTTTCCCTTTTTTCTTTTTGTTCTTTCCTTCACTTCAATTCTATCCTTCCCCTCTTTTGTTTTGGGAGAGTGAAGTGTATTATACTAATAGGCACCCCCAAACTTTAGGCTTTTGCCTCTTTCTTATTTCATTTCCATTGGGGTGCATCAAACTTGTTCACTCTTTTTGTTTCTTCTTTTTAACACAATGTACTCCACTATTTCATATTTTCACTTATGACACAATTTGTGGGAATATAGGGTGTCAAAGAAGAAGTTTCAAATTTAGGCTCAATGGGGCTGACTAGAGATATTTTTTTAAAGTACAGGATAGAAAAGAATGGTAAGAATTGGCTATCAAAGAAATGCCTGAGTCATCTCCCAACACGTATCCTAACTATTTACTCAAATAGCAAGCAATCATAACACATAAGCATTTATCATTTAGCATGATAACTCAAGCACGAAACTCCAAATAGACAGTTCTGTGAGTTTTGGCATATCTAACCTAAGTGTTTAGATAGTTGCTTCAATTCCTTTACATTATTCCACCTTACTTCACTAGGTGTTTCTAGCAACTACAAAGATACATGATCTTTGTGAGACAATTATGACTCAAAAAGAAAAAATTTTGGTGACTCAAAATAAACATAACAAATAAAAAGACTTAAATAAAACATAACATGACACACAAATAAGACACCCCGAACTTAAATCACACATTGTCCCCAATGTATGCAAGACTAAAGAAAATAAAAGAAAAAGACACTTACGGACTTTGGCTAAAATGGTGGTGGTGGCGGTGGATAATCATCGACCGTTGGTTGAACAAGGCACTCACTCGTCGATTTGTTGCCTTGTTTCTTGCTGTCCTTGTACTCATCGCTTGCGCGTCCGCATCATCTCCTCGATGTTGGTACAATTGCCCATTGTGGGCTCAAAGTTCTGCTCTTGTGGTTGGCCGGTGGTGGGTCCGCCTATTGAGCCCCTATTTCGTGCTCACCATCCATGGCGGCCTCTGTGCTTCTTCTGCTGGGGTTGTACTCTCCGTCACACTGCTGGGGTGCAGGAAAGAGTGCACTATCCCATGTGACACCGCATTGGTTTCTTTCACGAGTATCTGGGTAGTTGTGGGACCGCACTTATGTGGCATAGATCGTAATAAGCGGCCGTGTCCCAATCCACTGTTGTCACCAACTCGCTGATTTCTTCAATGCTCTGCACTATTTCTTTCCCCACATCAATTGTCAGCCCCCTCATAATTCCATAAATCAATTTAATCCTATCTTCTGGCACTCTGGTGAAGTGCGTGGATGGAATCATGCGGGCGCTGACGAAGTAT
This sequence comes from Przewalskia tangutica, assembly GCA_029844215.1. Classification (NCBI taxonomy): domain Eukaryota; kingdom Viridiplantae; phylum Streptophyta; class Magnoliopsida; order Solanales; family Solanaceae; genus Przewalskia; species Przewalskia tangutica. The sequence goes on from CM056720.1 coordinate 3,055,756, forward strand.
AGCCACCCTTTGGCTACTTTGTTGAATTGACACCTGTTCAGTGCTCTTGAACCATTTCTTCCAATATCAAAAGCAGCCCCAGGGTAGCTCACTGTTCGCATGTTATTCGATCGATGTTGTTCCGCTTCCTAGACCGTTTCTAAAGAGGTTCCAATCGCTACTTTCGCAACATCAACCGCCTTCAATTGTGCATTTACATTCTCTCGCTGTCACACATAAACTCCCTAACAAAACATCCCCTTTCCACCTTCTCCGAAAGTTGGCATAAAATTCACGCACTATCATTGTTGATCGTGCTATCTTCTCCGGATTCACAAATCTCCTCCACTCCCTTAATTTCAATCATCGCCCGAATGGGCTCGTATACATCTTCTTCCCCATATGACTCCTCCGTAGTCCATTCCCTTCTGGTATTAAAGTGGTCCGTATCGCTTTTGTATCTCGTAGGCTCGTAACTTACAAACCTATTTTCATCATATTGTGGGGTTGGAGTGGATGTGGAGCCTCTTCTCTTCCTGGTGGCCATTGTAAGAAAACAGTTTCTTGAATTTACAATTTAGTGGCACAATGTCTCCTACAAAATCAACAACTAGCAGCGAACACAACACCCCCAAACTTCACCCTTTCTACTCAATACCCACAACCTCCTTTTATACTCTTTTCTCCAATCTTCACAATAACTTTTCAGCACCCAAACCTACTCCAACTACAATACTCTTCAAAATTACTACCTACTATTACTTCAGTAAAAGGATTCAAGAACAAAGATAGTGATTACCTTTTACGAGAGTTTCACTGCTCTTGTTTGATTGGTGGGTTGAGGTTTATGGAATGGAGCTTAGTTGTTTGAGATAGTTGGGGGTTTTAGGAATTTAAGAGTTTAGCCGTGGTTGTGTTGGATTTGTGGAGGATTTGTGGGCAAATTTACTGGAATTTCGTGGGTTTTGGGGAGGAAAGTTAGGTTTTGATTTTGGAATTGGGAAAATCCTGATTTTTAGGCGTTTTAAGTTTCGATTCCCGCCGGTCTGCGTCCGCTTTTAGCCGCGGCGCAAACTCTACGCTCGCCGGGACTTTTGCGCCGCGTCACATTTAGCCATGGCTAAATCGGACATTTTTCTCGATTTACTGCACGCGCTTAAACTTCAAAGACTCTTGAGATATTTTGCGCGCCGCTCGCTCGGCGCGCGGCTTAAACTTGCCTGCTCGTTCTTTTGACGTCGCATGCTCTTTCGGCGCGCGACGCTTACCCGCTTTCTCGAAATCCGCTTTTCTTCGGTTTATTCCTCAGACTGTCAATCACACCAAACACAAGACCCACGATCGTGAGATTGTTCTTAGACAAAATGAAATAAACTAAAAACAGAAATTAAAATGACATAATTGAAAAACGTTGGGTTGCCCAACTAGCGTTTTTTAACGCCTTTTTTAGCGGACGCAGCCTTAGCCTTAATAACCTGGGGTGGATTAAGCCCCAACCTATCCATTTCTCCACATTTGGCGTTCCTTTTCTTCTTTTCTTTTTAGCATTATCGCGATAGGAGTTCAGGAACACTTACCTCCTTTAGTGGCATTTCAGCAAACCATGCCTGCTTTCTTGGGCTCATCGCTCTTTGGTTGACTTGTAATGGCTCGCATGGGGGTTTGATGGTGCTGATTTCAAAGCACCTACTCATGGGTGGTGGTTCGATGACATGTTTAAACACTTTAAACACAATTTCTTCATTCTCCACCCTTAGTGTTAGTTCCCCTCTTTCCACATCAATCAAAGCTCTCCCCGTTGCTAGGAATGGCCTCCCCAATATGATAGGGATTTCCGCGTCTTCTTCCATGTCGAGGATGAGAAATCTGCAGAAAGAAGAATTTCCTACTTTCACAATTACGTCCTCGATCTTGCCTCTTGGATGAACCATCCGCCCCGTCAGCGGGCTTACTGCGTGGTTGGTTTGGCCTCATCCAACTCCGATCTCTGAATCGATAGGGCGTTAGATTTATACTTGCCCTAAATCACATAGCGCTCTGTTGCAGTTACCCCGCCATGTGCGGTAGTGTGAAGCTCTGGATCTTTTAGCTTAGGTGGCAACTTTTTCAGAAGATAGCACTACACTCTTACAGTGCTACTATTTCGCATCACGCTTTTTCTTCTTCCCAAAATCTCCTTCATAAACTTGAAATAGGAGGCATCTCGCTCTAATGCTTCTATGAAAGGTATGTTGATATCGACTTTACGAATGTCTCCAAAATTTGGAGAATTGTTTATCAACCGCCTTTCGCTGTAGTCTCTGGGGGAAATGGATCTTCTCTGTATACTCCTTCTCCGGAGCTTTCTCTCTTTGGGCTAGGCTCAATCACCTTCTCTTTTCTAACTCGCTCTTCTCAACTCTCGGCCGAGCGTTCCGCTCAATTGTCTTCCACTTCTCAACCGCATCGCCTTACATTGCTCCTCGGATTTACCTCTGTATTGCTGCAATGTCCCGTGGCTTGATGTTTACTGCTTTGCTACGCCCTACTTGTGTTTCAAGTTTCAATGAGGATCTAGCTTCGCCATGAATCGCGTCTGGCGTTGGCGAGTCTTTATCGCTGCTACTTCGGCTCATCCGGTTTTCTTGACCGGTGCATTGGCTGGTGTGGGGCTTGAATGAAGAGCTGCGATTACGTTCTGCTGGTTCTGCATCGCCTCGTATTGGTTTTGCCGCCGTATTGGTTCCGTTGCCGCCATCGATTCTGCCGCCTGCATCGGTTCACGCTGCCTGGTATTGATTCTGGCCCCGATCTCTTTCCATGAGAAATTTGGGTGATTCTCCACCTGGATTATAAGTGTTTGAGTAGGGGTTGTTCGTTGCCTCCGTAATTACCTACCGCTGACACTCTGCTCCATTGGTATATTGTTAGGATCCGCCAGGGCGCTTATCAAATGTATGTGGGCCACTACATATCTCATGCCTTTTAGGCATCATCTGCATTCATCGACATGTATGTTGGCTGAATTTTCGCTAGAAGGGCGGCCAGGCATTCAAGGCGAATAGCATCTATCTCGTGGACTCGCGATTCTTCTCTCACTTGTCGCCTCTCTTGATGACATGGTTGTTAGTGGCCATATCTTCTAATAACTCACGAGCATCGTGTGCCGTTTTTCTCATGAATGCTCCACCACTGCATCTATGATGGTCCCGTTATCTTGCTTTCGGCCGTTGTAGAAGATGTGGACCAAGTTCCACAACTCAACTGATGGTGTGGGCATTTTCTTTGGAGATCCTTGAACCTTTCCCAAGCTTCATATAAGGACTCTCCATCACCGTAAAAGTTGTTCAACTCCTCTCGGGCATTGCTTTACATGGGGAAAGAACTTGGCTAGAAATTTACGTATCATTTCGCCGTGAATATCGAATCGGGTGTGGAATTCAACCATACTTTTGCTCTATCCCCGAGTGAGAAGGGAAAAAGCCTCGACGGCATCATCGAACGCCGTTATATCTGAAAGTGGCACAAAGCTCCAAGAAATTAGCTATGTGCATATGTGGATCCTCCGATGGCAGTCCTCCGAATTGCACTGTGTGTTGTACCATGCTCAGAATCGCCGGTTTTATTTCGAAGTTGTTGGCTCTGTGCGGGAGCCTAATGCATGTCTGTGCTCCATTCACTCTTGGCAGCACATAGTCTCCCAAACTTCGTTCTGGCTGGACTTGGACTCTCTCTTCCACATCTATTGGTGCTTGCCTGGGTATTCCTGGGTTATGTTGATTTTCACCTAACCCTTCTTCCATTATGTTATTGTTGTGAGCACCGTCCATTTCTATCAACGTTGCAATTCACTGATTCTTTCTGTTCTGTTTGCAAGCTTTCTCAATTTCTGGATTGAAGGGAACAAGAGTGTCAGCTCCTCTTCTCCTTCGCATAAACTAATTTCCTGAGAAAGATAAAAAACAAACAAAGAATCACGGCACCCTGATTTTTTTTCGAAAAATAACAAAAAACGTAAAAAGTAAAAATAACAAATTAGAAACCAAATTAGAAATTAAAAATAGATAATTTTGATATTGAACTAATGCCTAATCCCCTAATCTACCAAAACTTGACGCGGTAAGATGCACACACTTTAAACGCAAGTGCACGTTATCGTATCAAGTAGTATAGTCTTAGATAAGACCGAATATCGCCTCAGATTAGGTTCAAGTACCAACTATCTATTTTCTAGTATCTATTTGGTGAATTAATAGTTGATTGTTTGGTTTATGACTAAGAATTATGAAAGATATTGAAATATAAAGAATTACTTCAGATGTGATGAGAATAGGGCTTCTATGTATCCTCACTATCCGCTTATGCTACTTACTAATGCATTACTTATGGTATTCTTCTTTTGGAGAAAGCAGGTTTACGAAATCGTTTTATACTCCCGTTAGGTTATATAAACACTCAACTCGATCGCTCGTTACCTACTTTTCTGATAAGGGTAACTTTATAGGAGGATTAAGAACAAAACCTAGTTGGCCGTCACGCACAATGCGCAAAATTAGTTGTTAAGCCTCTCATCAACGCTTACAAAACTAATCGAGGTATTTTCATCCCAATTCAAGCATGTCTACCCAACTTACAGAATATTCACAATCCCCCCTTTTCATAATCTGATTAGAAATCATATAGTGATAACTAGTTGTCAATTAGTTACCAAGAATTCAACTCAATTATTGGATAGATCTCTCAATAAGAAAAACAACCATAGGCATGCATTAATTTATAGCATAAGTTTCAAGAAATTCAACATAGAAAGCCCTATAAGGGAATTAGTTCCTAGCCATTGACATGACAAGAACTAATTCCATGTTCATCATAAAAAACTGAAAATAAAGTAAAGAAATGGAAAAGAAAGTACTAAGTTAATGGTATCAAATCTCAAAGCCAAAATCATGAGTTGTGCAAGGGAACCTTGAAAACCGCCTAGGTTCTCCTTTTATAGGTTTAAAAATGCCTCCTTCTTTTCCTTCAGGCCTGGCCCAGTTTTTCGTCAAAAGACCTAATTTTTCCGCGTCGCCGCGGCTCAGCATCTGTTCGTCGAGCGGCCGAAGTCTTCGCCTCTCGAGTAGTGGGCGCGCCACGCTTTGGCTGCAGGAGGCCATGCTGGTCCGAATTACTCGTTCGCCACTTTCTCTGTTTTCGGCTCTGGCATCTCCTCTTTTACCCTCTTTTTGCTCCTTTTCCGCCATTTGGCCATTTTAACCACTTTGACTCAAAAGAAAGAAAAAATATCCTAATACGACACTTATATGTGCAAAACGGGACAAAAGACTAACTAAAACTGACTCAAAAGGTGTATATAAAATACACCGATCATTATACTTCTTTTGAAGTGTTCATATTGGACTTCCATTTGAGTCCTTTGGACATGGAGTAGCTGCTCAAAACTTGGACTTCAAACATAAGTGATGCACCATCGCAAAATTATTGAAAATGGTACTAACTTATATGTAGAATTTAATTTCTAAGCATTGATAGTGTATACATTTCTAACACTAACAAGTTAAAGTTACTTGCAGATATATGTAACAACTCATCTGTTGCCACTAAAAATATTCAAATAAGGGTTTAAGTTATATTCATGTTCGGTTTAATCTTTTTTTACCCTACCGGGTTACTCTTAACGTATCCATAGGTAAGCCTCCTCAAAATGTGTGATTTGTAATCTTGAAAATAAGAAAGATTTTACTTACTAGTCGACAATAGTTATTTATCTTCCGATTCCACCTTTATGTTCTATCAAGGTCAGTGTACTGACGAATAATTTTGATAGAATATTCTTTCTACGTCTCTTATATTAGATAAAATTATAGTTCAATTGTAATTAAAAAGTGTAATCCAATTATAATTAGAAAGATTAATTACCTAGTTTATAAAGGAGTAAATAATTATATAACACTATATGAAATATTATATCAAATTTATTGATATCAAGTTAATTTGTAATTAAAAGAACCACATTCTTATTTGGCAATTATTTATGATTAGAAAATGAAATTTTTAAATCTATTTTGTCTTATTTATACTCCTCTTTAAAATCTACATACTATTATGTGTGGTATAAGAATTTTCAGAATCTCCTAGAAAAAGAATAGGAATATTATAAAATTTGAAGAAGAATATTTGACGTGACTATTTCATCATTTAAAAGGTTAATTGCGGTTAAGAAAATACAACTTTTGTTTAACTTAATTATGTCTGAAAAAGGTTGTGGATAGGGCTGTGAGTGAGTCAAACTATTCGATTCGCAAAATTCGGCTCGAAAAAGCTCGATTTGAGTTCGATTCGTTGCATCAAATATAGGGCCGAACTTTAGATTTTGATTCGGCCCAAATCGAGCCGAATATTCGGTCCGATCCGTTTTCCCAAATATTTGCGAATATTTGATCCGATTTTCCGAATCGGATCGAACCTTGACTGCTCCAAAATAACGTCGAACCCGAATCGAGCCTTAATTTCTAAGGTTCGACCAGTTCGAGCCGAATCGAACGTAAGGTTCGAATATTTTCGAGCCGAATCGAATATATGCATTATTCGGTAGGGTTTGGCTCGGTAACAACCCTAGTTGTGGATAAGATCTATATGAAGAATAATAAGAAAAATTGATAGCGAATATATTACCACATATATTACCACATATATTCTGTAATTAATATTTATGTGTAATTATGTAAAATAAATATTCTCATTCGATTACGATTCACTTGTACACACTATATATATTGTATTAATGAGAAGACTCCCCAAGAAAGATTAATACAATTATCTTACAAAAATACTACACTATACTACTTGATTAACAGTTTTGGGAGAATGTTCAAAAATAAACTTTAAAATCATCACAATTTCATAGATGAACAAGCGACCATTATTAATCACTTACACCTTCTCACTCTCACTAAAATTATTATTCTAGCTAATAATTCCTCATCTCAAACTTAATTTCACACGACTAATTACTAGGTGCTACTCTAATGACCTCAAACTATTAAAATTTTAGTGATGACCCTAACTTTCATTAACCGACGAATTTTTTTTAAAGGAAAAAAGAAACTAATTGAGACTCAATTAACCATGAACAAGGCCACTAGACAATGCCATTAGCAAGATTGCAGCTTCCTTCTCGTCCTGTGGGAAAACGCAATGGATCATTGCCAAATTGTTGCTCAAATTCACGAAGAAATCTTCGAAACAAAGCTTCTTCTGTTGTTGCGCATTGTTATTATTATAAGATGATGATGATCCAACACGAGGAGTAGGAGCAGAAGCTGGAGCAGTAGTAGTAGTACTACTTAAAAATTTGCACCTTTTCTTGAAAGGTACGACATGATTGGTATTCACTTTTGTTATCTTCTGTTTCTGTTGTACCTTTATCTTCATTGTTGTTGTTGATGTTTCAGTACTTGTCAAATTTGTCCCATTTGATGCTGCTGCCATGGCTCGTCTAGCTTTCCTTTGTCGAATTCCACATGCGTTACATAGTGACTGTACCAAATTATGTTTAAAGTTAGATTCTTGACAAGATTGAAAATAATTGAGGCACTACAATTTTAAAATTACGAGTTCAAATTTTAACACCTAACTTTTTGAACTTTTAGTAATTCACATGCATATATGTTTTTTTTTGTCAATAATTTTATATTCAGTTGGACCCGTTAATCATATGCTACTACTACATTCGTCACTGGCTAAAAGTGTGAATTTCTTTTTACGCTCTCAACGTATTTTAACTTGTTATTTACTTTTCAAGTCACTAATTGTATATATGAATGATTACCTGTAATTATCTTTTACATGATATAATATTATAAATAATTATTTAGTACAATCATTAAACTCAAAATAAGAAGTGAGTACCTTAGGGCCTTTAGGACCACTTCTCCAAAGAGGAGTCTTAGTAGTGTTGCAATCAGAACAAACCCTAATTGGGATAGTGTTGGAAGAGCTATTGCTGATGTAATTAGTTTCTACTTGCTGCTTTTGATCTTCTAATTTCAATTTGATATTTGTATGATTGGTAGTTGTTTTCACTTCCATGCTTGCACCATCCAAATTCCTCATCTTGTTCACTCCTTTCTTCCACAAGGTCAATTTTAGGCCCTTGTTTTTCTTCTCTAGATCATTTGATCCACTTCTTGAAGCAAAATTATCAACCTATAATGATCCACAAGAACAATTAAAGGCCAAAAAGAAAATAAGACCACTTAATTCGCATATAAAAAACACGATGATATAAGTGATTGTGAAAAAAAAACAAATTAGAAAAAGAACAGTAATCTGGCACTCCTTTACTAGGATTAGTAAGGTAATGACCACACCTCCTTACTTGTACCTTTTCCTTTTTGAGATACTATTATTATTAATAAAAGTTCACGCAAGGTCTGCTGGAGTGGTTTAGTTAAAAAAAAACGCGATCCAATAACACGAAAAAGAAAAAAAAGAATCCTTTTCTTGTATGTACCTCAAGTTGGTGATAAAATTGAGAATGATAATTATAACTCGTTTGATCTTGATGAGTAGTAGTTGAATTGATGAAAGTTTGACATGACGAGTAAGAAGATGATGAAGCAACTTGATAGCTAGGGCTAACAAGAGGAAAATTGTTATGACCTAGATCATGAAATTCATTATTATTAAGTTCAAATGGAAATGAAGGAGAAGAACAATTTTTGTAAGTTGGAATATTCATTGGAATGAATTGTGAGATGGAGAAATGATCAAAGAAATTGAACAATGTTATTTTAAAGAGAAAAAGAAAGGGGGGCTCTATAGAAGACATTCACGTGACTTGATGACAACCAAACAAACAAGAGTTAAAAAGAGACAAAAAATAAAAGAGAAGAGCAGTATGCTACCACAAGACCAAATGGCAGAACCCTATCTTCAAAAGTTTCATGATTCATCCTTCAAAATAGTTAATAATTATAATTTCCCAAAGTCAAAATTAATTGAAAAATAATAACAAACTTTGCTGTTTGGACAAAGGCTATGTCAACCACATATAGAATTTCTCATGTTCCCTCAGTCATCAATTGATCATCTACCAACTCCTCCTCTTTTGCTAGTATCATTCCTTTTCTTCTCTATTTCACTGCTAAATTAGGGTTTCACTTGTATTGGATTCAATTTGGACATGTGAATAGCTAAGATGGAGGAACTTATATTTGTGAATGGTGACTGATAAAAAGAAGAATCTACTTTCAATCTTTATGCCAACATGTTTATCTTTCTAAGGATTAATAATTTGCCTTGTCGTAGTACACATTCATATGAAAATTCTTTCATTTTCTTCTACTTATTGTGGAAATCGAGGGAAAGCTAAGTGTGCTAGGACTTACATATAGCTAGGCAGTCCCCCTAGGGCTAGTTTGGTACGTCGCAGGACTGTATATTTTTATATGGATTGTATTGTATCAGAATTGGGTGAATCAGTATTAATATATAATGGGCAGAAAGATTAATACATAATGAACTATATTTTTTGTATTTTTATTTTTAAGATATCATGAGACCTATCTACTAGATGGGTCTAAAAATGGTTGTTGGAGTATACTATTTTTAGAAATAGTGCATTCCAGTCCGGCTGAAAACGTCCACCAAACGCTGTATTATTTTTTTATTCAGTGCAGTCCAGCGTAATACAGCGTACCAAACGTATATCTGGGTTAATTTTTTATCATTCAACGAGTTTCGAGCGTGTTCTTGATAATTATGCCGGCACATATAGACGTGAGATGTATTTATGTCATATTAGTTTATGTAACATTCACGTTTTCTTTTTAGTTCGTTAAGAAAACAACAATTTTTTATTCTAACATAAACTTTTCATTTTACCCATATTAATGACAAGTTTTTATAATCACATACACTAATGTTATATCAAACTCACGTGTCTCAATAGTCTCAATAGTTTTGTAGAGATATAAATGTTATAATAACTTAAGCTAAGATCACAAGTTTTAAAAATTTACTTTTACTTAAATTTCGAATTCTTATCAGTGAAACGAAACCATGAATATATGCAAAGATCCTTTTTCTTATGTTAGTTCTTGGATTAACCAAAGTTGACATACAAACCTTGTCAGGAGGGGAATGACAGCCCTAGCCCCTAGCTAGATACTCAAACCTTGCAATTTAAAGTTGATATTCAAACCTTTTCTCCATCTTTCCTACACCTTTTTCAAGGGCTTAGAAATTCTGAGTTGTAAAGACTAGTAGCTAGCTAGTTAAACGTTTTATTAGGATTATTATAAAGTTGTAAATATTTGTTGAAAGTCAATAAGATTACTATCAAATACTATATTTTCTTCTTTTTATCAAACAAATCTGAAAGGAGACAAATTAATGTGGAATTTTTTTGACAAATAAAAAATCACAACAACTCGTTCATTTATTAATTCAACCAAACCCGTTTAAATTCAACCCAACCCGCTCATTTGTCACTCGTAGTCTTGAACATGTCTTGGCTTTTTTAGGCACGAGGGATACCTCTAGTAGAATGACATCCGTACCATGTATTTGAGTTATACCTAGTTATATACTATATCAAGAATATAAATTATATGCATTGATGGTATAATTAAAAATTTATACTATTAATATAATATAACATATTATGATATGAAATAGATATTTCTTGTTCTATTTTAAGTTAACAAGTTATGAGTAATTACCTTTCAATTAACTTGATATCGTAAAAACGAATTATACTATATCTGTATGTGTATAAAAAAAATTGAATTCTCTTAAGGTACCAACTTTTGCTTTAGGTCTAAGTTCAAAATGATTTAATTCCCTTACTGAATCTGTCATCGCTTAGGGCATATTTTCTATAAGACTAGGGAAATATAGGTCCAAAAATAACGTTAATTTTCAAATACTATATCATTTTTTTATTGACTTACTAGCCATAGTATATCCCCGACACAACCTACCTTCACAAACTATAGTTGTTTAGAAATTGATATGCATGGCAATAATTTCATTGCCACCTTAGTATTGCCAAAAGTTGTATTCAATGTTGTGCAGGCTAAAAACAGTTTAATTCATCTTTCCTGGCCCCTCCCTTCATAGTTCATACCCATATTTACAGTTCTAACCATTCTGTTCTGAGCTTTTACACATCTTTTCCTTTTTGTGCACTAGGTATATATCCACCATTTAAGTGGTTCATATTACTGTAAACTACATATATATATATATATATATATATATATATATATATATATATATATAGCCTTTGTGCTGCGGATATTTTCCTGTCTTCTCTTGTGGCTGAGCCAGAAATTAGGAGAAGAATGTACATAATTTCTTCTTGTATTAAAGATAAGTCTCATAATAGCTAATAATTCACATATCTACGTAAAGAAAATAAAAACTTGTCTAAAGACTAGATGCTGTAGGGTACGTCTTAAAAGCGCTCCTCCACTACGTCGTGCCTTACGTCAAGAGGTGGTCGTGGCGGATCGACTCATCAAGTTCTCAATGAAATAGAAGTCATACTATTAAGTTCAATTACATTGAAAAGAATTCGAGCGAGGGCTTGTTGGAGCTTCTAATTTTCTGACGAAAAGTGTGCAGCTGACCACCATTAGCCTAAGGTGGCTCCGACCATGGTATTCTGTTAATGATGTTGCATTTATTAGTACTCCCATCTTATTAATTTAAATTCTGTGAACCGGCAGAGTATAAGATTTTTATACCATTTGGTAAGTTGATAATATTTGGTTCTCAGTATGGTTCAATTTAATTGGAGGTCCTCGAGAAGACTGTATATAGGATATGATTCCAAATATAGGGAATTTAGGGTTAGAATATATAAGGTGTCAATGGTGTACTTGTAATTTAAGGTAAAGGTATTATACTTATCAAGTCTCGTAGGAAAAGAACAAGAATTAAAAAAATGATGATATAGTATATGGCAGTAACAGTAACATATTGCATACAAGAGGCAGTGGTCCTAAAAAAACTCAGATCTATACCAAGATATTTACTAGGAGCGTGAATTTAACTTCTAAGTCAATGACCACCAAACGTTACGGTAGAATTATAGTATTTCTTCATTCTTAATTAGAAATTTTAGGTTCGCTCCTGAAATGAAGGAGCCTCTAGTGTGTCTTACCCTTAAGTGTGATTTTCCGCTGCGAATTCAAATAAATCGGGACCTAAAGCAGAAATCGATTGAAAAAACAAAAGAGAAGTTCGGTTATAGATCAAACAAGTAAGCACAACCCAAAAAAACTAGTCTGTTAAGGGTTCATTTAACCTTTAAATCAATTACTATCTCTCTTTTTAACCAATGAGACAATTGACACACAAAATTTATCCTGTTTGAGGACCACCGACCTCATTGGTCACGGTTGGCACTCCTCTTGGGTCCCTGCCATCATATAGTGAATATATTTACAATTGTATTTCCATATATTCACCATATAATATTATGTAATTAATATTTTAATATAATTATGTAAAGTAGAGATTCTTATTCCATTAGAATTACAATTGTACACACTATATATATTGTATTAATGAAAGGATTCCACTCAAGGAGATTTACACTTATATACATGGTATCAAGAGCCAAAAATCCCTCCCTACCCAAAACCCTAATTTCGGCCGCAATTCTCTTCCCTTTACCGGTGCCAAACCGCTCGTATACCGCTCGTATACCTCTGATATACGCTTATCTACATCTATCCAGCCCTCCACTTCTACAACCAGCCCCGTATACCTTTGGTATACTACTTATATACAACCTTCTTACCTTCTCTATCTCTCCAACATGTCGTATACCCCTGGTATACAACTGATATACAACAGTTCTACACTCTTTTATTTCTCTACTAAATTTCGGATACCCTCATAGCGTCACCTGTGGCCCCCATAGCTTCTCTCATTTTCTTTTCCTCAACACCAGACGTCACAAATACTCCTCCCTCTTCCACTCCAAACACCTTTCATCCGGCTTTCGCCGTAACAATTATCAAGAACGACATCCCGTTGATTCTTGATTAAGAGGATGGACAATACACGTCGTGGGTTGAACTCTGCCATATTCATGCATGTGCTTACAACATGCTTGATCACATTGATACCACCCATCCCCGCCCACCCGACGTCGATGACACGATGTGGACAAGGCTTGATGCCATCGTCAAGCAATGGATCTATGACACTATCTCCAAGGATTTGCTTCATACCATTATGAAGACCGGAGCTTTGGCTCACGAGTTATGGACACGGTTGGAGGAAATTTTTCAATACACCAAGCATAGACGTGTCGTGTATCTTGATGAGCAATTCAACACCACCCATCTTGAAAATTTTGCGAATATGGTTGACTACTGCATATATTTAAAATTGCTTGTCGATCAACTATCCAATGTTGGTACTCCAATTCCAGACATGAAGATGGTATTGTAGTTGATTAATGGTTTACCGAAAGATGAATATGATACCCTTGCAACGATGATTCAACAGGTTGATTCCCTACCCAGTTTTAACAAAGCACGGTCCATGTTGCTATTAGAGGAGACGATGCGAGCGAAATAGGACGACCATACTTCCAAGATGTTGGTGGTTGATTCCCCCGTGGAAACCACCACCACCTCTAGCCAGCCACTATATTCTGACCACCAACAGCCGCAGCACAACCATGGTGACGGTAGAGGCAGATGCCGCGACGGTGGATGGGGAGGCAAAGGAAATGGCCTAGGGAAATGGGTCAACCACACAAATAATCGGCCATTGGCCCGGTACCCGACACAATAGGCCAATCCACTTCCTTGGCAACTGCTCGGGCACTGGGCCCCATCGACCAACTCCTTTCCAAGACAGGCCCAATAGCAATAGTGGGCACCGTTGAGACCCAACATTCTGGGAGCCCATCAAGCGGCTCGCCGGTAGGCCCTGAACATCACGCCCATTTACACGCCCAACGGTAGGCGTCCGGCTTCATGAATGATTTGGGCCAAGCTTTCGGTTCTTTAAATATTCAGCAGCCAGATGATGTGTGGTATATGGATACGAGCGTCACGTTTTATCTCACCAACAATTCTGGTAATCTTTCTCAACTGCACAATTTAAATACTTCTCAATTTATTATGATCGAAAATGGTTATCGCATTTCAATTCAAGGGTTTGGCCACAAGCTAACTCCACCACTGTATCCCCACTTCTCTCTTAAACACATCCTATATGCACCTAACATTATCAAAAACCTAATCTCTGTTAGAAAATTTGCCACTGATAATTCTGTATCAATTGATTTTGACCCATTTGGTTTTTCTGTGAAGGACCTACGTATGAGAAGACTTCTTACGAGATGCAATAGTGTGGGAGACCTCTATCCTTTCCAATCCACGTCCGTTGTAAGTGTCAATCCTTCTACATCTCTAGCTGCAATCTTATCCTCAACGTGGCATAGTAGACTTGGACATCCCGGAGCTTATATTTTTATTTTCTTAAAAATCGCATTTTCATTAAATGTAATAAAGGGAACCTTACCCAAAATTGCTACTCTTGTCATCTTAGAAAGCATGTTAGACTTCCTTTTATGTCATCTTTGATTATTACTTTTTTCCTCCTTTGATATTATTCATGCAGATTTATGAACCTCTCCTATTACTAGCAATTTGGGTCATAAATATTATTTAATATTCTTGGATGATTTTTCTCACTTCCTATGGGTCTATCCACTCCACTTTAAATCATATGTCTACTCAAAGTTTCTTGAATTTCGTACGTATGTTAAAACACAATTTAAAAAAGAAATAAAAATATTTTAGTATGACAATAGTCGTGAGTTTAATCATTCTCTCTTTCATAAATTTTGTGCGGCTAATGGCATGGTCTTTCATTTCTCCTGGCCTCATACTTCCCCACAAAATGGTAAAGCCGAACGAATTCTCCGCACCATTAACAATATGATTTGTACCTTACTTTTTCATGCATCTCTTCCCCCAACTTTCGGATATATGCATTAAAATGGCAGAATACCTTCTTAACATACTACCTACCAGTTCGCTCCAAAATAGGACCCCTACCGAGTTCATATTTCGTCGAATCCCTACCTATGATGACCTTCAGATTTTTGGTTGTCTATACTACCCAAATCTTGCCTCCACCGTCCCTCACAAATTAGCACCTCGTACCACCTTGTGTGTCTTCTTGGGGTTCCCATCGAACCATAGGGGGTACTTATGCTATAATATGTCCACATATAAAATCATAGTCTCCCTCTATGTCACGTTTGATGAGAACGTCTTTTCCTTTGCCAACATCCACTAATTTTGAGCCATCGATTACAGATTCCTTGATGACCCATATACCTCACTTCTCCTTCAAAACACACTACATGGGCCAAATACCATCCCGTCGAACACCACCGCACCCACTGCCCCAGTTACGGACCCTACTGCCCCACTCACTGCCCTAGTCCCGTCACCACCCACCGTCGCGAAACAACCCCGCCCATCACCCCGTCCGTCGCGACACACCCAATCACGATCGCGCGACCACCGCTGGTCTCTCGAGCCCCATTCCCTGCAGCCCCCACCTACCACCACAATTCCCGTGATCCAGCCCCCAACCCACTGTATGGAAACCCGTGCACAACACAAAATTTTCAAACCAAAGGTTCACTTTAACCTATCCACTCAAACTATCTCACATATTCCTAAAAACTCAAAATTAGTCAAACTCAAACTTGATCCAAATTGGAATGCGGCAATGCTTGAGGAGTTTAATGCATTAACCAATCAACACATTTAGGATCTAGTCCCAAAACTAGAGGGGTGAGTGTGATTCGTTGTATATGTCTCTATCATCATAAATTCAGAGATAATGGTGAGCTTGAACGTCATAAGGCTAGACTTGTGGCTAATTTTACAAGACAGCATGAGGGAGTTGATTGTGGTGAGACCTTTAGTCCGGTGGTCAAACCAACCACCATTCACACTGTGTTGAGCATATATATGGGGAAGAATTGGCCTATTCACCAGCTTGATGTAAAAAAATGCTTTTTTACATGAAGATTTAAAAGAAACTATTTTTATGCATCAACCGCCTAACTTTGTGCATCTAAAGGTTCCTCAGTATGTCTTCCGTCTTCGTAAGTCACTATATAGTTTAAAACAAGCCCCTGAGACTTGGTATGGGAGGTTTGCTACATACAACATACAGATCATTCGTGTGCAACAAACGTGATCATTAGCTATTTATTTTTTATTGAGGTACTGACACACCTTACCTTCTTTTATATGTGGATGATATTATTGTTGACACCCAATTTTGACCCTCCCGCCCAGCCATTAACCATAAAATTACACTAATTTTGTAAAATATCTTTTAGGATTTTTTATAATAAAATACAACAATAAAACATTAAATACTTTAGATAATTTGCGCTACATTAAACCACCTAATAATCTTAACTTGCATAATTAATTATGTAGCTAGGATATTATCTTTCAAAAACTCTTAACCCATTTGCTACAAAATCTATATAGCAATCTTATGTTTATGTATATTAAGGAACCCCTTTAAGCATATAGGATACTAATTAAAGTAGGCAAATATATACATTTAGTCAATAAATTCACTTTGCATCACCTATTTTTTTTTCATAAATAACATAGGGCATGCTTTAAACTTTACATGTGTTTTAGAGTAGTAATTTTATTAATCTTTTGCCAAAAATACTTTTTCTATTAGATACTTTTTTTAGCATACAATAATTATCCTAGGTTTGGCAGGACAACCGAGTTAAGCGGATCTTAGAGTGCTAGCCCCTTCCCTCTAGATTAGTAAAGAACCCTTACCCAGAGTCTCATTAAGGTTTAACAGACCATTAAATGGAGTTAATGTTACTTTAAACTAGTTAACATTTAGGTGTCCTAATTCACCCAAACTAATTAGGTGGCGACTCCGCAAACCCTTAGCATTCTAGCGACCCTTTAGCACTTTTAGCACCCTTTACTTTAAAATTAATCCTTTAGCATTCTAGCACTACCTTTAGCATCTTAATATCTTAATACTCTTTACCCTTTTAACATTTTAGCATTTAGCATTTTTTTTTTTTAACACTTTTTACCATTTTTGCACTCCCTAGCAACCTTTTAGCGTTTATACCTTTTAGCACTTTAATATTTAGCAATTTTTCTTTTAAAACTATAGCATCCCTTTCAATATTTTAATACTTCTTAAGCTTTTAAGCATTTTTGAACATTTTAGTATTTTATTATTTATTTTCTAACATTGCATTTTAAGCAGGGTTCGCTAGAAAAAATGCCGCATTGGAAAAGTATGACAGAAATGGCGACTCTGCTGGGGAATTTAGGTTCTTAACCACAACAGATCTAGGATAATTATTTGGCAATTACTTTGGCATTTAATTTTTGTGTGTTGTATTTTGTTTTATTTATTTTTTGATTGCTACCTGCTTTACTACTTTCCTTAAACTGGCATTCCGCTCATATTTCTTCCACTCTGGAAAATTCACACAATCACACACTACATGCGAGGTGCGCTGGGTGCATCAGCAAAATTCTTTCTTCAAAATCCAAATTTAGGAGAGTTGGTAATATACGTGGAGTGCCTGCCTAACCGGTGGCGCGAGCCTTCTCACTCGAGTTGTCCGCCGGGAACTCAAGGCCTAGAAAAGCCAAATCTTAGCAACTTAGGATAGAGCTATACCACCCTTCATACTAAGTCATACATGCATTTACCTTAGGTGGGTCGGTCCTTGGTATCGACACCACAATTAGGAGGCCCGCCCAATTGTCGAAGGGTTTCTCACGACCCAACGACCAACAACATATTATGTGCTACGTGATATTAATGGACGAATCCGAGCCCAACATGACATGCTAACATTGGGAAATTTTACATTTTTACTTCTGTTTATGTATAGGATGAGCAGTATTCCAACAATCCCGGAGGTCAGAATGGTAAGCGGTGTTCCGACAAAGCTAAAGGTTTGGTGGGAGAATTTCGACGGCAGCAGTAAAATGATTATCAGAAGCAAATTAGGTTGTCTCACGGCTTTGTTTGACATCGCTCCGGATCAACACATAGTTAGGGCCTTAATCCGCCTGATCGGATAAGGCAGTGTTCAGATTTCGAGACTTCGAACTCACCCCCACGTTGGAGGAGATCAACTACTTCACGAGCCTAGCTTACCAAGACAGAGGGCAAATCATCCCTTATAATCAATCTGGAAAGAGATTCTTGCATTACATGGGCCTAAAAAACACAAAGGAACTCCGTTTTGAGAACAATAGGTTTCCTAGATTATCTCAGACGAGAGATATGGTCGCCAAGATAGCTATCGATCATTCCGAAGGAGTTTTCTTGCGATGCAGGACAATGGAAAGCTAGGCGACATACCGCGTTCACCGTTGCTCTATTAGGCACTCTAGTGTTTCCCTCGAACACGGACGGATCGATTTGCATATGTTCTGTGACCGGATGGTTTTGAAGGCATTAATGGCACGCAACTTACTTTGGTTCCCATGATTCTAGTGAGATATTTGAGCTCTAGGAAAATGCAAGCGGCGGAAACCAATTTCTTCGAGGATGCAATCTCATCTACAGATGTGGGCCATGGAACACTTTTATCGATCGAATATGACGGACATTTGTTTTAGCAATGATTATAGGATTGTAAGTTTTTACGATGGATGAAGCGGTTTGTTTCGCGTCGGTACTAGGGATCGTATGAATTTACGCATCCCGCACTAGCAACCAAGTGCAATGGAGGTACCCACTGCTATCCCGTATCAACAAAGCCTATGTAAGGAGCAAGGACCGTTATTACATCGAGCTCATCGGATTAAGGGACTTGACCATATGCTCCGTTCGTGTACTCCGCCATTTGGTCAAGAACAGTAATCCCGCTCAATCGATAGAAGGATTCAGAGGTCGCGTTGGGGCGAATTGCACTTTCCCGAAAGAAGCAAATCCTTGAAGAATGGAACAACGTTGAGAAAATAGATGTCAAATACGAACAAGCGAGGTACGCTGAATCGCATGGTTCAAGGAAGATTGTGATCCAAGCCCCAAAGGCAAGCAAGGTTTCGAGGATATCGACATGACCAATTGGGTAAAAGTGTGCAGATTAGGGAACAACACCGTTCCCCCTGAGAGGTGGGACCAACTTCAAAACATCATGCAATATTTGAAAGATGCGGGAGCAGGGCCTAGCAACACCACCGCCACGTTCGCCAACAGCACAATATAGCATTAGGAATAGATCTTTAGTTTTAACATTTCATTGTTGCAATTTAATTATTTTTAGTCCCAATAAAAGCATTTCTCCGATGGCTCGGACCAATCCATCATTATCGCATATATGACGTTTAGGCCTACCTCTGGCATAAAGAGGTCCCCCTGCATGTTAGGAAACGTTTGAATGTGTTGTGTGCAATATTATCTGCTACATAATTGCAAATTATGTTCTTATGCTAACGCTGTTTGTTGCATTTTTAGAAAGATTTATCATCTTCCCCAAAGGTCGGTTCGTATTTGACTCAACAATGTCGGAGCATCCACACTTCACCAGATCCAAGGCAAGAAATGACGATATGACTGGCTCAGGGGCGTCTGAGCCGAATGGTTTGGGAATTATTCCTGTCAGCGAAACAGAAACTTCAGAAGGGAGGAATATCACCAGTCAGGAAGAATGTATTGCTCAGCTGCTGCAACAGATTGCTGATATGCAGGTTGAGATGGAGAGGCTACGGAATCTGACCAACCTATCCATCAGTTTGAATACCCCTATGCCAGAGCAAAGGGCCACTATCTCGCAGACCACCCCAGATCGACCTCCACCACCACATATCCCCAAAACTCCCACAAAGGCCGCCGCGATCGACCCAATCGCCTCGCCCGGCCAATCATCAACCTCACCTTCAAAATGATCCTCCTACTGCCCATGTACCTCCGCCTCCGCCTACTCACTTCACCATAATCAGCCCTAATCGCCAAGCCAACCAATGCCCACGCACCATACCCACTACCAGCCCCAGCAAACCACCCAGACAGCTAACTTACACAACAGAAACCCAACCTTTTACCGCCCCCGCCACCAAGTGGATCATTACGAAGAAATGGAAAGGAAGTCCGAGCCAAAATGGACGCGACGAGCGAGAGATTCACACCTGAAAAGAAGCGGTTCGTGGCACGCGATCGGATAAAGGTCACGAAGGACTAGATTATGAAGATCTTTGCATGCGTCGGATGTGGAACCGCGATGGGATATAAGGTGCCAAGTTCGATTTATTTGATGGGAAGGAAATCCTCGCACACTTGAGATCATATTGCGACAAGTTAATCGGGTAGGGAAGAACCCAATGATCATCATGAAGTTGTTCATTCAAGTTTAACCGCGAGGCAATAGATTGGTACACTAGCCAGATCCGCGTAAATGGCATAGTTGGAATGCATTGCCCAAGACTTTGTGGAGCGGTTCGGATTCAACACGAAAACCGCGCGATGTGTTCTATCTAATGAAGTTGGAAAAGAAATCTACGGAGACTTTCGGAGAGTACGCCATGAGGTGGCGTCAGAGGCAAAGAAGGTACAACCACCCATGCGAGAGTGAGATGACCACACTATTCGACAATCTTTGAAGGATGCAACCTATTATGAGCGGATGATAAGCGTCGTCGCGAAATTTTGCAGAGGTCGTCGAATGGGTGACCGTGAAGAAGGTATTAAACCGGCAGATTACGAATCCGCGGCATTGCAGTAACCAATAAGGCGATTCGATCGGGGGACGATCGGTACTTCAAGAAGAAGGAGACGCTTCCCTTCCATGTTTGTACAAGAACGCAAACCCAAGCATTCATAACATACCGTAACCCACCCTATCAAACCCCATACTACCACACCAAGACAAAACTTTACACCGCACTATACACCGCCCCACACCCCGCCTACCACACACACCCATATATAACGCTTCCCAAGCACCCATTTATCCGGCCGCGTCAACCCACCCATCAAGCCCGCCAACAACATGTAGCACCCAACGCGCCCGCACTAAATGCGATTTTGAAGGAAAACCATCCGAACCCGCACTCCACCGGGTGAACCCATACCCCGGATATACGAAAGATCATGAGCTGCAGTTTGATCCAACCAATTCGGGAGGATTCTCACCCTATCCCAAGATGGTATGATGAGAATAAGCGTTGTCGTATCACTGATAGCCCGTGGCATGACACCTAAGTTGCTACACCTCGGGGACAAAATCGAAGAGTTGATCAAAGAAGGAGTAATTCACCAAGGATCACGCCCAAACGCATGATAATCCTTGCCAAACCACGGCAACGCCAATGTGCACTGATAGCCCGCGATGAGAATACAACTTGGAGGAACCATCCGATCGAAGTGAGGAAGAGTCGAACCTTCGCTGTCGCCCGCCACCAATCCTCGAAAGAAAGCGATTTGAGTTGGAAAGGGCACCGCCGAGACATAAAGGTTCAATCACGATTATTCAGCGCCGAAGGGCCACCGATCAAGATGGATCGCGGAGAAAGTGGAAGCGGGTCATGAAGTCACCGCCGGGTATAACCAGTCGTGAGGTATTACACACCTATAGAGGCAGCCAAGGAGGCACCGCAAAAGAAGCCCGTGACAGAGGCTGAAGTCGAGGAATTTTGGAGGAAGATGCCCACTAAAGAGTATTCCGTCAGAGAGCGATTAAAGAAAACCTCGTAGCATATTTCTACTTTCATTGTTAATGCATTCTCGCTCACACAGGATCGCATTGATGGAGGTGTTGAAGGATGCATACGTTCGGAGGGTACAATGACGGAACTTGGCGCTTTGGTCGACAGTACTAGAGGCGCAGAATCACCTTTCACGATGACGAGTTACCCACGAGGCGTCAGACACAACCTTGCATTGAATATCACCATCCAAGTCGCAGACAAGATTGTTTCAACAGTGCTGATTGATGGAGGCTCAGCCGTCAACATTTGTCCCATGACGACACTGTTGAAATTGGGGGCAAACTGTAAGGAAATTCGTGAAAGTCATATCAGAGTCAAAGGTTTCGACGGAGTCCATAGGGGAGTCGAAGGCGTGATGGACCTCACACTGCGGATCGGACTGCGAATTCGTTGTGGAATTTCAAATATTGGATATTGCTACATGTTACAACTGTTGATAGGAAGGCGTGGATCCACGCAGTGCGTGCATCCGGCCCACCTTGCGTGATCGCTAAAGTTTATATGGAATCACAGTGAAGTGGTAGTATTTGGAGATAAAAAGGGGAGCATCAACACTGATTATGCAATCCCTGTCATAGAAGACGCGTGAAACGATCGGATGGTTCGATTTTCATATTAATGAGATCAAGAGAGCAAGTAGGTCCGGCCATCGCACCGCCACGTTCTCTCAAAATGGTGGCGAAATGTTAAGAAATGGATACGAGCGCAGAGGTCTTGGAGTCGGTATGAAGGATCACGTAACCTATCCGGTGGTTTGGGAAGAGAGACACTTTTGGTTTGGGGTACCACCACTTCAAGGATTTGGTGACCGCGAACCTCCGGAAGAAGGGATACATTCCTCGCACTGCGCCCATTCCGCCTCGAGTCGTCGTTCGTCAAAGCCTACACCATCCGGATGCCGAGAGAAGATGACCGGATGATTTTGCGTAGGGTTCCGTAACTGCTCATAGGTGATGATGAGGCGATTGTTGCGTGATTGCAGGAGATCACTGAGGAGCTCACCATTTGGGATCGCAGCATGGATCTGACTGAATAATTGGACTTGCACCTGTCCCGACTGGCCGTCAGAAGCTTGGTAGAATTTATGATTAGTTCTAGCGATTGTGACCTTTTATCTAGAAAGAAAAGCAGACATGCATTTATGATTCTTAATATGTTTTTAATCTCGCAATTTTACTTTCATCATAAATTCGGGACATTTTTGCGACTTTTTAAAAGATTTTGTTTGTGTTAAAATTAAATTCTTTAAGCATTTTTCTTTCAATGATCATATTAATAAACACATTGATAACGCGAATATGACATGTAATGAGACCAACGAACAAAGTTCAAATGACGAGCATAACCCAGGAACAAGAGGAATGTCCATGATCGAACTTAGCCAAGAAATGGAAAACTTTGAGAATAGGCCTAAACCAAATTTGGAAGAAACAGAGTTAATAAACTTAGGCGATGAGGGAACCGTGAAAGAGACTAGAGTCAGCGCCCACCTAAACGTCACACAGAAGGAAGAATTAATTGAGCTCAAACAAGATAATGCCGATGTGTTTGCTTGGTCATATGAGGACATGCCAGGTTTGAGTACAGACATCGTCGCACACAGGCTACCTATTGAACCATCTTATTTCCCCGTAAAACAAAGGCCGAGAAAGATCAAACCAGACATGAGTTTGAAGGTCAAAGAAGAGGTGTCTAAACAGTTTGAGGCAAAGGTAATTCGAGTTGCAAAGTATCCTACTTGGTTAGCAAATATCGCTTGGTAAAGAAGAAAGATGGAAAGGTCCGAGTCTGCGTGGATTACAGAGACCTCAACAGAGCCAGTCCGAAGGATGACTTTCCTCTTCCAAACATCCATATACTCATCGATAATTGTGTGAAGCATGAACTCCAGTCGTTCGTCGACTGCTTTGCTGGCTATCATCAGATCCTTATGGCAGAAGAGGACGCAGAAAAGACAGCATTCACTACCCCGTGGGGGGTGTACTATTATCGAGTTATGCCGTTCGGTCTCAAGAACGCAGGCGCCACCTACATGAGAGCCATGACCACCATCTTCCACGACATGATTCATAAAGAAATTGAGATCTATGTGGACGACGTCATCATCAAATCGCGAAAAGCGGAGGACCATTTGGCAAACTTGAAGAAATTTTTCCAACGACTAAGGCAGATAACTTGAAGTCAATCGCAAAGTGCGCATTTGGCGTTCCCGCAGGGAAGCTGTTGGGTTTTATAGTGAGCAGGAGAGGGATTGAGCTAGACCCCTCGAAAATAAAAGCCATCCAAGAATTACCTCCTCCGAAAAGCAAAAAGGACGTGATGAGTTTCCTTGGTCGCCTCAACTACATCGCAGTTCATAGCCCGCCACCGTGATATGCGAGCCGATATTCAAATTATTGAAAAAGGATGCGCTACCAAATGGACAACGTTGCCAACAAGCTTTTGACGTAATCAAAGAATACTGTCTAATCCGCCGCCTAGTGCCTCGTAACCGGGAGACCTTTGCTACTCTATTTATGCGTGTTAGAAAATGCTTTCGGATGCGTGTTGAGGCAACACGATGAAACAGGAAAAAGGAACAGGCCATATACTATTTGAGTAAAGTTCACGGCGTATGGCTCGTTATACTCTGGAACGCATTTGTTGCGTTAACTTGGGTCGCCCGAGTTCGCACACTATCTATCGGCATACACTACCTATCTTATTTCGAGGATGGATCCGCAAGTATATCCTTGACCCATGCCCACCGGAAAGCGCGAAATGGCAAATTATGTTGGCGAAGTTTGACATCGCTTCACGCCACGCAGAGCCGTAAAAGACGTGCATTAGCCGATCATCTTCCGAGAACCCAATCGATGAGAGTACGAGCCCTTCGAACCTATTTTCTGATGAAGAGGTATTGTTTGTCGGAGAAGATATCTCGAAGTTTACGGGTTGGAGGATGTTTTTGATGGAGCGGCAAATTTCAAAGAGTCGGCATTGGAGCGCTTTGGTTTGAAGCAGTCGAGATTATCCGATTTCATGGCTCGATTTCCATGCACCAACAATATGGCGGAATATGAAGCTTGCATATTGGGGCTCGAATGGCCGTAGATATGGACATACAAGAGTCTTGGTCATAAGCGATTGCACTTCATCGATCCATCGTGTACATGGTGAATGGGCAACCAAGAATATGAAGATACTTCCCTACCTATTTTGCGTGAAGGAATTACAGAAGAGGTTCAGCCACATAGAATTTAGGCATGTTCCGAGGATCCAGAACGAATTCGCTGACGCATTGGCAACCTTATCCTCCATGATTCAGCATCCGGACAAGAATTACATCGATCCAATCACAGTAAGTGTGCTGGAGCAACCGGCTTATTGCTCCCATATAGGTGAAGAAACAGACGGTAATCCATGGTACCATGACATCAAAAGGTACCTCAAGGCAGGAGAATATCCAGAAGGCATAACCAACATCCAGAAGAAGACACTTCGAAGACTAGCAAATCATTTCTTTTCGAATAGGAAATTGTATGCAGAAGGACTCCGGATCCGGGCTTATTGAGATGTCGATGCTCAAGAGGCGTGCTAGTAGAAGAGATACACGGAGGGACGTGTGGACCTCATATGAACGGCTTCACTTTGGCGAAAAAGATTCTGCGAGCAGGTTACTTTTGGATGACGATGGAAACAGATTGTATTCGTTTTGTGCAGAAATGTCGACAATGCCAGATTCATGGAGATTTGATTCGAGTGCCTCCAAGTGAGCTTAATGTGACAAGTTCTCTCGCCATTCGCACAGGGCATGGATGTCATCGCCCCGTCGAACCCGTTGCCTCAAATGGGCGCAGATTCATCCTCGTAGCGATTGACTATTTCACTAAATGGGTAGAAGCGTCATCACACGATGGCGAAAAGGTGGTGGTCGACTTCGTCGCAACAACATCATTTGCCGATTTGGGGTTCCCGAATCAATTGTAACCGATAACGGAACCAATCTCAGCGAATTTGATCGTGAGATATGTGGAAATTTCAAGATCACTCACCGTAATTCCACCGCATCGACCTCGGATGAATGGAGCGATGGAAGCGACAATAAGAACATCAAGAGGATATTGCGCAAGATGATCAAGAACTACAAACATTGGTACGAATTTGCCTTTCGCTTTTGGGTTATCGCACCACAATCCGGACTTCTACGGGGCAACGCCGTATCTTTTGGTGTATGGAATGAAGCCGCTACCAGCAGAGGTGGAAATACCATCGTTGAGAATCATCCGAAGCCGAGTTGAGCGGCCGAGTGGATACAAGATCGTTATGAGCGATTGATGTTGATTGACGAAAAAGGTTGAATGCAATCATGCGGCGCTATATCAAAGCGAGAATGGCTAGAGCTTTTAACAAGAGAGTAAGGCGAGGTTATTCAAACCGACAATTGGTTTTGAAACGCATATTTCCGAATCAAATTGAAGCTAAAGGAAAGTTCGCACCTAATCGCGCGGCCTCATACGGTCCATCGAGTATTAAGTGGAGGGCCCCGATCTTGGTGAGATGGATGGCGAGGTATGGCCCAAGGCTATCAACGCAGACGCATGAAGAGATATTACGTCTAGGAGTATTTGTTTTCCGTAATCCCTTTATATTGTAAAAAGTCGCATTCCTCGGTGGGATATGACAGAGCCCATATAGGGTCTCGCCACGCAAATTAGAAAGCCCTTTACTTGTAATCGAACTACGTCACGACTGATTCCTCTTGGCGGATACGTGGCGCCATATCGGCCGGTCCCACTTTTAGAATTTTACCCAAATTGGCTTGTAATGAACTACGCCATGACTGATTCCTCGCTGGGGATACGTGGCGCCTAAATCGGCCGGCCACACCGTTAGGAATCTTCCCATTTGTCTACAGCAACAAAGGGGTTTGGGTTATTACAAAAACGATATGAGCAATACATAACGAAGTTAAGTTCCCACGCCGCGACACACATGGAAATTGAGACGAGTTTGCGCGACCGTGAGGAAGGCAATAACAAGGATTCCAAAGGATGTTCGCTTGGTCGAAATACATGTCATATTCGCAAATTAGACGAGGCTTTTACATTTTTTACGCATGTCATATAAATGTTTATTTCTAAAGATGTTTTGGGCATACTTCATGAAAACATTTCATTTTTGGAAAATGCTTTTGGGGCACTACTAAACATCTCAAAGAGGTCAGACAGGGGTTGCAAGTCCCAAACAAGTCAGGCACGCAGATATCAAGGAACAAGGCAGCGAGGTCAAATATGAATCGACCCCCCCCCCCCAAAACTCACAAAATTTTCTTTGAGCGCAGGTCTTTAATATTAATGTAAGCGAAAGTGCAACACCAAGCGTAAAATACGAAAAGGTCTCTTCGCGAAGCGAAAGCAGAAAGGCGAGGATGACAACAATCCAAAGTCCGCAGCAAGAGCGAACAGCAGAAGCGGCATCAACAATCGGCAATCAAAGTTCGAGTTCGCAACAAAACCTAGCGCGTCAACTCGGGCATAAAGTCAAACTTGCAACCAGCGCATCGCACACAACAAAGGCATCATAACAATTCGCGGTTGCAAGTGCGAGGCAACATCCCAAGATTCGCTACTTGCAGGAGCATTTATTCTACAGAGGAACACGCCCAGTAACGACGGCGTCGTCAAGATTGCGTCTACACAACGACGCCCGGAACATTATGTCGAACGCGACATCATCAAGATTGCGCGTGCGCAACGACGCCCGGCGAACACGCCCATGCAACGACGGCGTTATCGCGTATGTCAAGGCAACGACGCCATCGGCGTGCGTCTACACAACGACGCCAGCAACATTATGTCCAGGCAACGACATCATCAGCATTGCGTCTACGCAACGACGCCAGCAGCAACACGTCCAGGCAACGACGTTATCAGCATTATGTCAAGGCAACGACATCATCAGCATTGCGTCTACGCAACGACGCCAACAGAATATGTGTCGAGCACGACACCATCGGCGTGCGCAACGACGCCAAAGAACACGTCCAGGCAACGACGTTATCAACATTGTGTCCAGGCAACGACACCATCAGCATTGCGTCTACGCAACGACGCCAGCAGCAACACGTCCAGGCAACGACGTTATCAGCATTGTGTCCAGGCAACGACACCATCAACATTGCGTCTACGCAACGACGCCAGCAACAACACGTCCAGGCAACGACGTTATCAGCATTATGTCCAGGCAACGACACCATCATTGCGTGCGCAACGACGCCAGAAGAAGACGCCCGTGCAACGGCGTTATCGCGACAAAGCAAGTCCGAAACGACGCCATCATCGAGATATCACGCAGGGCGATTTCTATACTCCGAAATTGCATTTCTTACGCATGCTTTATTATTCTGTCTTAGCAGTTATGCACTAACTCCTTCTTGAGCTTTAGTACACAGGGACAATTGCAGCAAGGACAACATACCCGCGTTCACAATCGCAACACGTCTGTGCAAGGACGAAAATCACAGCATTCGCAACATCGCATCAACACAACAGACATCACGTTTTGCAGGATAACCTTTTCTATTCACAGTTACATTGTTTTTAAAATTGTTTTGCCTTAGCTATGCATCGACCGTTTGTTCAAGTCTTAGCATGCAGCAGGAGCACAACGTGGATTTTCTCTTACAATAACCGGCAATCGTTGGGCCAACCTTCCCAACGATCGCGGCGGCCGCGTCGGTCCACTCGCTCACATCACCGTAGAACCCAAAGACCACAAGCCATAGCGAGACACCTCGAGTTCAAGCCGCTTATTTTCTTTTACTTTTTGACCATAACCCGGTGTCATCATAACTCGACACGGGGCGGCTTTAAGTCCGCGTTAGCGCGCCAGTGTTTTGACCATGGTAACCCAAAGGTCGCCATAACTCGACATTGGGGCGATTTTGATTTTCGCGCCACTTGTCTACTTGCCCAAAGATTTTTGCAATTACAAGATCGAGACAAAATTGGCTATGAGTCAACGTCTTTGTCCGAAGATTCTTCCATCATCTCCATACAAAGAGGGACATCTGTTGACACCCAATTTTGACCCTCCCGCCCAGCCATTAACCATAAAATTACACTAATTTTGTAAAATATCTTTTAGGATTTTTTATAATAAAATACAACAATAAAACATTAAATACTTTAGATAATTTGCGCTACATTAAACCACCTAATAATCTTAACTTGCATAATTAATTATGTAGCTAGGATATTATCTTTCAAAAACTCTTAACCCATTTGCTACAAAATCTATATAGCAATCTTATGTTTATGTATATTAAGGAACCCCTTTAAGCATATAGGATACTAATTAAAGTAGGCAAATATATACATTTAGTCAATAAATTCACTTTGCATCACCTATTTTTTTTTCATAAATAACATAGGGCATGCTTTAAACTTTACATGTGTTTTAGAGTAGTAATTTTATTAATCTTTTGCCAAAAATACTTTTTCTATTAGATACTTTTTTTAGCATACAATAATTATCCTAGGTTTGGCAGGACAACCGCGAGTTAGCGGATCTTAGAGGGTGCCTAACCCCTTCCCTCTAGATTAGTAAAGAACCCTTACCCAGAGTCTCATTAAGGTTTAACAGACCATTAAATGGAGTTAATGTTACTTTAAACTAGTTAACATTTAGGTGTCCTAATTCACCCAAACTAATTAGGTGGCGACTCAAAAACCTTAGCATTCTAGCGACCCTTTAGCACTTTTAGCACCCTTTACTTTAAAATTAATCCTTTAGCATTCTAGCACTACCTTTAGCATCTTAATATCTTAATACTCTTTACCCTTTTAACATTTTAGCATTTAGCATTTTGTTTTTTTTTAACACTTTTTACCATTTTTGCACTCCCTAGCAACCTTTTAGCATTTATACCTTTTAGCACTTTAATATTTAGCAATTTTTCTTTTAAAACTATAGCATCCCTTTCAATATTTTAATACTTCTTAAGCTTTTAAGCATTTTTGAACATTTTAGTATTTTATTATTTATTTTCTAACATTGCATTTTAAGCAGGGTTCGCTAGAAAAAATGCCGCGGCCGGAAAAGGGCGCGACAATTATTATGATAGTTTCTTCTAATACATAAGATCATTGCCCTGCTGAAGTTCGAATTTGCTATGACAGATTTAGGTAAGATGAATTATTTTTTGGGGATATCAGTGACCAGATCCACACATGCCATATTCTTATGTCATCGTAAGTATGCAGATGAGAGTGTTTACCGGGCTAAAATGGAAAACTGCAAGATAATGTCCACTCATGTCGACTCCAACTCAAAACTCAGTGCAAATGACGGGAATTCGACCAGCGATCTTTCTCTTTATAGGAGTCTCGCATGTGCTCTTCAGTATCTCACATTTACTCGGCCCGACATTGTATATGTTGTTCATCATGTGTGCTTGTTCATGCACGCTCCTAGGGAGCCTCACTTTATAGCTCTTAAATGTATCTTCGGTACGTTAAGAGCACTCTTGACTTTGGACTACATCTATATCCCTCCGCACTGACTAGATTGCTCTCTTATACGGACGCCAATTGGGCAGGCTATCTGGACACTCGTCACTTTACGTCGGGCTATTGTGTATTTTTGGGGGATAATATTATTTCATGGTATGTCAAGCGGCAAGCCACGCTTTCACGTTCGAGTGAAGAAGCAGAATATCGAGGCATTCCAAACGTTGTTGCCGAGCTATGTTGGTTCTGAAATGTCCTTCTTGAGCTTTATTGTCCCTTACGTAAGGCATCTTTGGTTTACTATGATAACATATATGTTGTCTAGTTGTCTCATAATTCGGTTCAGCATCAACGAACCAATCATGTTGGGATGGATATTCACTTTGTTCGTGAGAAGGTTGCAATGAGTCACGTTAGGGTGTTACATGTTCCTTCTTCATATCAGTACGCATATATCTTCACTAAGGGGCTTCCTCGACAACTGTTCCTTGACTTCAAATTCAGTCTCAGTGTTCGGTCTCCTCCCGCTTCGACTGGGGGGGGGGGGTGATAGTGAATATATTTCCATATATTCTGCAATATTATATAATTAATATTTTAGTGTAATTATATAAAGTAAAGATCCTTATTCCATTAAAATTATAATTATACACACACTATATATATATATATATATATATATATTGTATTAATAAAATAACTCTACTCAAGGAGATTTACACTTATGTCCGCATAGCACACAAGCACATTCCGCGTCGCCGGCCCAAAATGTTGATTGACTTGCTCTGATTCTAATGTTATACATCAAATAGGAAAGTCCCAACTCAAAAGGTACTAATCTAAAGAGAGCTCATTTCACCTATAAATTCATTAGTATTTCTCTTTTTGATCAACACTTAGTAAGTTCAAGACACTAACTGTGTGAAACAAATATGCACAGAAATTATACATCAGTTATAATTACTAATTAAGTTAAAACTTTTATGAACAATTTACCTTAATTATTATACGTATGAATTTTTAACTCAATCGCAAGACATACTATTGAATAAATAGATTAAGAGGTACCCTTATTCTACCCTCTTTTTTTTTTGTTTGTATATTAGGAAATTCACACCCGCTATTCTTTGAGTATGCTCTTGATAAATTCTGTTTTAGTGCAATAGCCCGCAAATCACACAAGAAATGTAACACGTACTAAACAAGCCCCGTGTGCCGAGCTCAGATTGAGAAGGTTGTCGAGGGAAATTCATCCCAGATCTCCCATGCACTACAACAAATCGGTTCAAAGAAGGCGACTGTCGCCCTCTTTGGGTGAAATATCGCCCCCTTAGATCAAAGGAGACGATTTTTAGTCGTCTTATTACGTCTGTTGTCTTAGATCAAGAAGGACGATTTTTTAACTAGCCCTCTTTGGTCCTTACCAAAGGGGGCGACTACAGTACCCCTTTTTGAGATCTATAAAAAAGGGCGACAGTAGTCGCCCTATTTGAACCATATCAAAACGGGCGACTATTTGATGGATACAGTTGCCCCTTTTGATGGATCTCAAAAAGGGCGCCTGACTGTAGTCGCCTTTTTTTTATATGGTTCAAAAAAGAGAAAAAATTAAATGCACCAACTGGGATTCGAACCCTGGTCTTAACTGTGAATACTATTCTACCACTAGGCCACTAGTTATGCAATATTAATCACCACAAATACAACCCCAGCCAAGAATCAAACCCGAGCCTCCTCTGTGGAATTGTGTTATCCCACCACTAAACCAGTCATCAATACTTGTTATATTTATGCTTCTCATAATCATAAATCCCTTGGTCGGTTCTAACAAGATGCCTTTTTTTTACACTTATATTTCGAATATACAAAAAATCGGATATCCATAATTTTCGGATAATTTCAGATCGGATTCGGATCCGAATATTTCGGATATCCGTAATTTTCGGATAATTTTGGATCGGATTCGGATCCGAATATTTCGGATATCCATAATTTTCGGATAATTTCGGATCGGATTCGGATCCGAATATTTCAAATATACAAAAATAGAATATCCGTAATTTACGGATAAGATCCAAATATTTTGGATATACAAAAAATCAGATATTCATAATTTTTGGATAATTTCGGATCAGATTCGGATCCGAATATTTTGGATATACAAAAAACCAGATATCCGTAATTTTCAGATAATTTCGGATCCGAATATTTCGGATATATAAAAAATCAGATATCCGAAGTATCTCCTTTAATTGATACTGTTGTTTTTTCTATTGACAAATTAAAAGATCACTAAAAATAAATAAATTAAAAGATACTACTAATATCTCTATTTATATTTTATAGTAATTTGATTTTTTTTAAATAAAATATGATAGATAAATTTAAACATCAAAATATTTATGGGCAGTGGAATAAAAATTTAGAAATAAATCAAAAAATTTAAACTTAGAAAAATACATATTTATTTATATCTTATTAAAAATAAATAATAAAAGAAAGAACATTTGGTAAAATGGCAAGCTAGAAGTCATATGATAATGTAAAAATATAAATGACGGAACAAGCTATAAATTATACTGTAAAGTGAAGAGCAAAAAATAAAGTGAAAAGCAAAAAATGGCGACTTTTTCAAGTCGCCCCCTTTGGTGATGTCCAAAAAGGGCGACTTCAAAAGTCGCCCCTTTGGTGAAATTAAAAAGGGCGACTGTATGTCGCCCTTTTTACCCTTTAAATTAAGTAGTCATTCTCCAAATCATTTTCCTAAATTTATTCAAATTATATATCAATTAATATGGTTATTATATAAAATATACACTTTTAGAGGGGGGAAGGGAGTAAAATCCGTTATGAACAAATAAAAGTGATTAGAGTAAAAGTAAAAAATAAGTAAACAACTCCCACTGAGTCGAAAAAAAGAGTTGTTTTTCAATTTATTGACATATACCATTTTAGAAATCTCAGTAAATTATATCCATTAAAGTTTTATTTGCATGTACGTATTGATTGTTCCACGAATCTTGTCTTATTTTAGATTTTAGCTTATCGGACATTAGGCACATTATGAAAGAGGTTGAATGATTTTTTTGTGGACATATCAGTTAAAGTAAAAATTTCTTTTATTCGATTGAGAGACATGAGTGAATCAAGTATTTAATCATAAAGACAAATTTAAATTTTTTCATATTATATATTAATTAGCCTTTAATTATCTCAGACTCCACGGTGTGGAATTTCACTAGGTATGTTGTTGTTGTAACCTTTAATTATTTAGATTATCGTAAAAAATTGTTGTGTGACAACAATATACATATCTCTACATCGGGTTCCAGTCAGTTAGACTCCTTTTGATTCGGACCAAAAAGGGGCGACTTGAAGTTGCCCCCTTTGGTGATGACAAAAAAGGGCGACTTGAAAAAGTCGCCCCTTTGGTGAAATTAAAGAGGGCGACTGTATGTCGCCCTTTTTGGTACTAACTAACGGGTCATTTTGAAGTCACCCTTTTTGTTTTAAAAAAATCGTCCTCTTTGAGGCGATTTGTTGTAGTGATGTGGGAAACCACTCGCTGAACCGACTTAGCCACCTTTGCGGGTGTTTTTATAGAGATCCTAGCTACCCTAATTTCTTTGTAGTTGCTTTTAGGGTTGTTTTTTGTTTTTAAGTTGTCCTAATTTCTTTATAGTTGCTTTTAGGGTTGTTTTTTATTTTGTCTAACAATTTTTGGCGGGGGAGGGGATGCGGAGAAGAGTTAGAGAGTGGATGATCTCGAGGTATTTGGAAGGAAAGAGAAAAAAAATCATTGTTTCCTCATGTGATCTACTTGCAGAGAAATGTAAAAACTAAGCTTTCAGAATTTCAGTGGCCAAAATTTAGCCGTTTTGCCTTCTCTTTTTTGGTTCATCATTCCTATCGTTAGGGCAAATAATGTTTGCTGAATTAAGGCATCTGTGTTTTTAAGGAAACCAAGTTTTGACATGTTTTACTTCTAATCTTCTAACTATTTCTTTTGATTTCTACTCCGATATTCAGTATCCGCGTTAAAATCCTACTAATTTAAATTGTGAAATTTATATAAATAACTATAGTTTAGGAGTTTTAAATTTGTCATAGCTATAGTTCAATATTTACAGGCCATAGCTACATTTTTACTCGTTGTATTCATAAAATAGCTATTTGTATTCATGAATACAATAAAAATGTATTCAAAATTCTTTTCGTTGTATTCAAGTCAGATGTATTCAACTCAGCTGTATTCACATCAAATGTATTCAACAAAATTGTATTCATTTGTAGGTACTTTTAGATTGTATTCAATTTATTGTATTTAACAATCGATTGAATTCAAACAACATAAATACAAAAAAACTGTATTCAATTTATTTTATTTAATTATGAAACTTACACAAATGACTATAGTTTAGGGATTTTAAATTTGTCATAGCTATAGTTTCAATATTTACAGGGCATAACTATTTTTTTACTCGTTGTATTCATAGAATACAGTGAGTAAAAATGTATTCAAAATTCTTTTCGTTGTATTCAAGTCAGATGTATTCAACTCAAGTTGTATTCACATCAAATGAATTCAACTCAATTGTATTCATTTGTATCTACTTTTACATTGTATTCAATTTATTGTATTTAAAAATCTATTGTATTCAAACAACATTCATATAAAAAACATTGTATTCAACTTATTGTATTTTAAATTCGATTGTATTCAAATAACATAAATAAAAAAAAATAGATTAAGTTGTAATAGATACACTAAAAATTTAACAAATACACTCAAATACTGAATATAAAAAACAATAAATTGAATACAATCTAAAAATTTAACAAATCAACTCAAAATCTGAATACAAAAAATAATAAATACACAAAATAAAATGTCGCCGAAGTTCGATTCCTCCGTCGTTGAAGGAATCGAAACGTGAGCGAAAGAAGCTCAAACCGGAACAATCCCTCCGCCGCCGCACTTGTCATCTAAGGGTTATATCGTTCCCTCCGCTGCCACACTTGTCATCAATGTGTTGAAAGAACCAGAACATGACCGGAAGAAGATGAATAACGTGATCGAAACTCCAGATCAGGAACGTGACGGTGGGTCACGACAGAGCGGAACTCCAGATCTGGAGGCGCCGACGGTGGGTCACGACGGGAGTGGAAATCTCAAATCTGGAGGCGCCGGTGGAAGCTCAGATTTGGATGCTCCGGTGGACAGTGGGTCACGACGAATTCCATTGCTATGTGGGTCACGATAAAGCGGAAGCTCGAACCTAATAGCAATGGATTTCGCTGGAGCTCCGGCGGCGGTGGAGAGCAGAGGCAGATTCTCAATCAAGATAAAAATAATAAAAATCAAGTATTCTACTTTAAATATATATGTAGCTATGATGGGTATTTTAAATACACATATGTTCTTAGTGAGGACAACCGGATTGGGACGATCAGGTGATTCGGCAAATTTGGATTCATATATATATATATATATATATCCACCTATGTGCTAATTCATTCTACGATATATAGAAGATCCATCTCTATAGATATCATCATCTACATCCAGAAAGCCGTATGCTTTGGAAAAAGCTTCTACAGTAACCCTAACCAATGAATGATAGGTCGGCTTAGGATAATTGAAAACGAATTCACTTTCAGTAATCGGAGGCAGGTCAGGGGCCGGCGGACATGCCCCTAGCTTCTTAAGTTTGGAAATTGTGCCGGACCAATGCTACGAGCTTCCGGAATCCAATGGAATCTTTTTTTTTTTATTCTTTTTTCTTTTCGTTATGGTAATGTTATGCTTTGTAATTTACTAATTAAACAATAGTTACACATTATATATGAGATGTAATTATTCCATTTAAATTTGCATCGCGTAGGGCCAATTCGGGGGAAACACTCTCTACCAAGAATTTTTCATACCCAAATCTCGAATTCGAGACTCTGGTTAAGGGAGCTACATCTTCTAACTCAGCACTGCTATATGGTAATTTTTTTTTACTTTTTAATCTTAGACATAATTTTTAAGATTATCGAGAGGAAAGTTGTCCAAATCATCGTTTGGTTGGTGGAATAAAAAATTATAAATTCAAAATAAATTGTATGATTATTTTATTTTATATTAATTTGATATAGTTCTTGATTTTTTTATTAGCAATTTCTCGAATTATTTATCCATGTATTGTAGTTCTAGGATAACGTGTTTCTCAACCAAACGATCTTAAGAAGTTGCTAGGTTGGGGAACAACTTATCTCGAAAAATAACGGGATTATAATATTAGAATTAAATAATTATTAAATTAGTTTATTTATTGATAGATGTTTGATTCAATTACATTAAAAATAGATATATGAGATATAAAAATATCATAATTATGGTATAAATAATTTTGAAATTTCTAATTTCAGAACAGAATAAGAAAAAATATGTCAAATCTTAAATAATCCAAACCCACAATTCATTTCAAACTTATAATCTTTTATCCAAATAATCAAACCACCACTAAAAGATTAGTAGATGATCTTGAAAAAACATTGTAAATGTACTTTTTATCTTTACATTGCAAGATAATAATATCCGATTGATAATTAGTAACGTTAAGAGAATGGGAAAGGAAAAGATAAGGAAATTTTATAAGAGAGAAAACATTAATTTATACGATGAAAAAAGTGGCTACGTAAGAGGGTTATGAATCACAGGCCTATAGAAGGAGGAGAGACAGGGATAGAGACATTATGGGTAAAGAAATAATCATGTTCGCTATCACTTATAATATAAGATCACTTATAATATAAGGAATGTCCAAATACATGTAGTTTTCATATTGGTGCTTCAAATCTTAGGGGCCATAGGCAATTTATACTACATGACATTATGTCCTATGTCAAAAAGGTCCCGTTTTTCTTATATCCCCACATAGATATATGGAGCGTGGTTGAATTTTAACAACTAAATTTAAAAATTAGGTTAAGAATCTCACATCCGATATAAAATGAAAATATAGACTCCTTATATGAACTTGGATAATCTTCATCCTACAAGCTAGCTTTTGAGGTTGAGTTAGGACCAAAGTCCATTTTTACATTGGTATCAGAGTCAGACTCATTTAAATTCTTTGTTCATCGATGTTGAGCCCCCAAATTATATTATACACGCTTCAGTTAAAAAGATTTGGGTGTGCGGGAAGTGTTAAGAGTCTCACATCAGATATAAAATGAGAACATGGACTCCTTACATGGACTTGGACAATCTTCATCCTACAAGCTAGCTTTTGGGGTTGAGTTAGGCTTAAGATCCATTCTTTACTGATTAACGCAGAAAATGTACTCATTTGGATTTGAAACTGTGATTTAAAGTTTTGGATCTCTTTTATCACCGATATGGAGGATGCAGTTCTTAAATAA
This sequence comes from Przewalskia tangutica, assembly GCA_029844215.1. Classification (NCBI taxonomy): domain Eukaryota; kingdom Viridiplantae; phylum Streptophyta; class Magnoliopsida; order Solanales; family Solanaceae; genus Przewalskia; species Przewalskia tangutica. The sequence continues at coordinate 3,093,407 of CM056720.1, forward strand.
TGGGTTTGTTGGAATTTAGTATTCTTGATGCAGATAATAAATATAAATATATATGGTAAGATGTTGGAATATTTTCCTTAGGGATTTCTTTCGTTAATCATAATATATATAGTTGTATAAAGGTGATTCTTAATACAGTAAGAATCATAAGTTACCTTAAATACATTATACTAATAAATACAATATATACTGTGAATATTTGAAGAATATTCGCTAATACACCCCCTCAGACGGAGCGGGAGGAGTACAAATGCTCAGGCTGAATCTGAAGTCTGTGAACAGTTGTCTGGGAAGTCCTTTTGTAAAGATGTCTGCATACTGATAGGAGGAAGGTACATGTAGAATTTTGACAAGACCACGTGCGACCTTCTCACGAACAAAATGAATATCCATCTCAATATGGTTGGTCCGCTGATGCTGGACCGGATTATGAGACATATAAATAGCAGATATGTTATCACAGTAGACTATAGATGCCTTACGCAATGGACAACTTAGCTCCAAAAGAAGATTTCGGGGCCAACAGATCTCAGCAACTACATTAGCAACACCCCTATACTCTGCTTCGGCACTGGAGCGGGATAACGTGGTTTGTCGCTTGGCAGACCAAGAGATAAGATTATCCCCTAAGAACACACAATAACCTGAAGTAGAGCGTCTTGTATCCGGACACCCTACCCAATCAACATCTGTGTAGGAAAGTAACTAGTTCGGAGCGGAGGGGTAGAGATGCAACTCATAGTCAGGAGTTCCCTCAATATATCTGATAATACGCTTAAGAGCAAGAAACGGGTTCTCTCGGGCATGCGTGAGCACACTGCCGAGCGACATATGCAATGTCGGGCCTAGTAAATGTGAGGTACTAAAGATCACCTGCAAGACTTCGATAGAGAGTAGGATCAGACACTGGATCACCCTCAGAAGTACTGAGCTTGGATTTCGAATCAACATGAGTAGGCATAGCCTTGCATTTCGACATCTTAGCTCTGAACACAATTTCTTCTGCATACTTACGCTGACTCAGGACATAGTATCTGCAGATCTAGTAACTGATATATCCAAAAAGTAACTCAGCTTGCCCAAATCAGTCATACCAAATTCAGTTTTGAGAAGAGCAATAATGTCATTTTCTAACTTGTCAGATGAAGCAGTGAGAACAATGTCATCAACATATAATAACAAGTAAACAATGTCACTACCATGATGAAAAATGAACAGAGAGGTGTCACACCTGCTGCAAATAAACCCAATCTGCATAATATACATGGCAAATTCATACCAAGCACGAGGTGCCTATTTTAGACCATAGAGTGACTTCCTGAGATGACAGACATACTGAGGAACAGCAGAATGAACAAAATCGGGTGGCTGATGCATGTATAAAGTTTCTTTCAAATCACTATGAAGAAATGCATTCTTGACATCCAGCTGATGAATTGACCACTTTTTACCCATAACAATGCTAAGAATAGTACGAATCGTAGCCGATTTAACAACCGGGCTAAAAGTATCACCACAATCAATGCCCTCCTGCTTATTAGTGTTGTTTGCCATAAGTCTAGCCTTGTAGCGTTTCAAAACACCATTATATCTTAATTTGTGGCGAAAAAGCCACAAACATCTGATCACATTCACCCTCTCTGGTCTAGGAACAAGATCCCAAGTATACTGCTTAGTTAAAGCATTATATTCCTCAAACATGACCGCATTCCAATTAGGGTCAAGTTTAGCCAATTTGGGATTCTTTGGGAGTGAAGAAATGGTTTGGACAGACAGGTTAAACTGGACTTTAGGTTTGAAAATTCCGTGTTTAGCACGAGTTTCCATTTGGAGACTGGGGACATTGTGTGGTGGAATTGGTGAAGTGATGTGTTACGAGGCTTGTCACGACGCCCGTTAGGCCCGTGGATCGTGCCTTACCCCGCACCCTAGTGATACAACATCGAGTAATCGGAACATAAAACACATACATGAAACAAATGAAGTATAAACGATGTCGAGGAAAACTTGCCTTACGGCATATATATAAATAACAACTTTTTTCAACATGAGCAGTTTAATCCTTTTACAAACCCCGCCACAACAAGATTACATGCACTTAAGAAATGATACGACAACAATGGCGGGACGGGGCCGCCATACCCCGAATGTAAATACCTACAACAACAGGGACTATACCATCGATAAGCCTCCGAGAAACGGAGCTTTCCCAAACGCCGAATCGTGACCCTAAGAGCGAGGATCAATGATCGTGTACCTTTACTGCGGCATGAACGCACTTCGGGCGAGGTCGATAACAGTAATTTAGTATGTGAAATCAAAATAAATCAGAAATGAAATCATAGCGGTCATATAAAGCGAGACATGTATGATAACCAAACTACGCTTACAACAAAGCGATCGTCAAGTCGTGGACTCGCGCCTCAGTCATCACTCAAGTATAACAATGGGTCTCGGGCCCACAACATCAATCATGCCTGTGGAATACCTTCCTCACCGCCAGCCATGATATAAAAGCACCAAGGAACACACATGAACACCGTGTCCCACTGTGTCATAATAAAATCAGACGGTAAGTGCGAAGGCATAGCCGACTACTAAAATCCCACGCACAACCAGCCGCGAATCAGATCATAAGATCTGTCTAGGCATCACATGATCAAAGCCGCCACTTGCCGCAGATCAATGCACGCGTCTAACCCCGAACTCCCGCAGCTCGCGTAGGCCAAACTCATAGGCCCGCATGAGGTATAACCCCGCATCGAGGGTAGCTACTCCGGCAGCGTCTGGACTCGCCGTCCGCACGCCACAAGCGACCGCATGACCACGCGGCCGCACACTAACTGGAACTCCCGCAGCCCGCATAGCCCTGCACTCCGCATAAGGTATTCTCGAATCATAGTCCATCGACGCCCGAGTCTACCCGCGACGGAGGCGCAACCTCCGAATATGTCACGATGAGTGGCACAATACTATCATAACGACCGATAGTTAAGAAGCACAATCAAGGAAAACCCTTTACACAAACATCACAAGATACTATCACACGTAGATCCTAACATGATTACTTATCAAAGCAACGAAAATATTACGGCTATCACAATTCAATACAATCAAGTTATTCACACAAGGTACTTTCTACTTTAAGTTAACAAGTTCGAATTAATCCCCAAAGTACTTTATACAATAACTCTTTTAAAAGGTACGTCAAAAGTCACACAATACGTAGTATATAAAAATAGAGTGACTATCTTTTTAAGTAAACCAAAATACTTACCTTTGTAAAATCAAGTAACAACATTATTTTCCAAACGTCCAAGTTTGCCTAATTTCAAATGTTCACGTTTCTTATTTTAGAAAGGTTTCGTAGTTCGTAGTCTTATTCATTTAAGAATATAATTCTCTTTTAAACAATCGAGAAACATAAGTCTTATGAGTAGGATATTCTTGTTTATAACAATCTTATTACAAAGACCATGATCTAGGAAATATCATTTTGTCTCATCTTAGCTTCATGCGGATGGAAGTTTCTCGGTTTTAATAATACTTAATTATTCAAAACATTTCCTTTATTAACGCCGCAGTTGGTTTGTCGATACACATCCTGATTTCCAAAATCAAGAAACATTCTTAAGCCGTTATACCTAACTTCCCATAAAGCTAGTATAACTCTTAAGTTTTTAAAAGAAACCAAGTATCACTCTTCTTTCAAAACGATTTAGAAATCTTTTGAAATACTTCAAGTTCTTTATTATCACACATCAAGCCAGTTATAAACAAATCATTTACCTTTTAAAAACCACAAAGTATTTTCGGACCTACATAAAGCTGTTATAACCAACTTCCCATAAAGCCGTTATAACACTTTATGTTTCAAACCAATCAAAAAAATTTAACACACGTCGCTCACCGTACTACATAGTTCACACATATCATGCTAGAAGAGATAGGAAGAGGTTCACATACCTCGCGACGAGTATCGACTAATAGCAAAACGCTCCAAGTACTTCCAACCGTCGGCTACTCCTTAAGCCAAGTAGATCGCGCCACACGTAGTACTTCAACCTATAAGGCCACAAGGCGCTTATTAACATTTAGACCTCATCGCAGAACATTCTACCGAAAATTCGCAAGACTCTCCCACATGACAGCGTAAATCTCTCCTTTATCGAGGCCGGCCACTAAGCCAACCGGGGTTACACATCTAACCCGAGCAGTACAATTCTACTCCACGGAAAAGCTACACAAGTCTCATCAGAATACATCTATGTAAAAACATTCGATTTTCTTTCAAAAGGTTTCTTATTATTGGGCTTAAGTCAAAAGACATCACGACAACAACGTTCGATTCTACATATAGTATACTTCAACTATAGTCTAACAATCATGTAATTTCCAATTACAATAGGACAAGATATTTACCTCGATAAGCCCATAATTATCCAAGTATAAAGTCGATCCCGGGAAATCGTTTAGCTCGACTCCGAGCGCTCAACCCGCTCTAAACCACCCTTAGAAGTTCTAACCAACTTCTACACAATACTCCAACGGACTATGGAGATTTTCCTAGGGTTTCGGTTTGTGGATCGACGGAAGTATAATAGTATTTAGGGCTTTTCATATAGGTATAACCTTAGAATACTACAAGGTATACGGCTAAGGTAATTTGGGCATTATAACAATACTTTTGAGAGTATTTCTACACCACAAAGGGGTATTATACGAAAGCAACTAGGCAGTGGGAGGGTACCCATGGCCACACTACTAGGAGTGGAGAGGGCTCTCGGCCAAGGGCCTTTCAAAGGGGAGAGGGCTCTTGGACGAGAGTCAACAAGAGGAGAGGAGGGATTTTAACACTTAGAAGATTTGTGGAAAGGATGAAGAATTCATCAAAGGGAGAGGGTATTTATAAGACAAGCCAAGGCCAACCAATGGCCAAGATCTTGCCAAGTGCATAGCAAGTGTAGGCCAAGATATGCCCAAGTGCCCCTAGTCCCTACTCCTTAAAACCCTCACAAATATCTACCAAAAATATCTACCCACTGACACTTAGTCCAATGCGCGGTGACACGCCACCCTCCCGTTGGTCCAAGATGTTCGTCTCTCTAAAAATCCGCAAAAATAAGAAAAGACATAGCCGGAATTTTCCCTCGCAAGTTATGTAAAACGTTTGCGAAAAACGACTCTAACCAGGGTGTTGTGCACAAATGTCATTCTACCGAGCCACTAGGCGGGGTGACACGTGTCACCCTCCTATTGGCCCAAATTAAAACATCTTCCAAAATATCCACAATGGCCAAAATCTCAAAACAAAGTGGGCCACAAAACAGTAAATTTCTCCCGTGGGCCCCACGTGACCATTTCCAAAATAAAATTCCATAATTCTCTAATATTCCAGAAGTCCGAATACCAAACTGGGAATCCAATTCCCATTAACGAACCTTTTTCCTTCACAAAAACCTAAACTTTTCCGTGGAAAAATCACCTCTTTCTTCCTTTCCGATCTTTCTCGTCAGATTCTCGTGCGCACGCCCTCGCATACATACCACGGAACTACGGGTATAACATTCTTCCTCCTTAGAAACATTCGTCCGAATGTTCCTTCTAAGTCTCAAACAACGTCGCCAAAGATAGTCTTCACTACTATACTTACGAGAACCAACTCGCCACATCCGCCACGAAACACCCGCGCACAAAAACTTACATCCAAGTCCACGAGGAAACACCTCTAACATCACCAAAATGATACCACTTTTGTCACTTTGTCGCGAGCCTTGCTCCGACGACAACAAATGGTACCGCGTCATGCGATCACCGTCGTACACTCAACCCTTACCACATTTCGACATCGCTTTAGTTTCCAAAACTCGGGGTTACTATCTCTTTACGTGGGCATCATTAATCGGGAACATTCTCGGATGGATCTTCGATACTTTCGAACATAACAATACGAAGACCGGACGCCCCGCCTCTCCTAAGTCGGACGGCAAATGCTAACATATAGGCAACCTGGCCTATTCTTCACATAAACTCTCAAAGGCCCAAAGTAACTCGGGCTAAGTTTCCTCTGTTTTCCAAAGCTCGTCACACCCTGTCCGGGGTGGTACTTTCAAGAAGACCGTCGGCTCGAACTCTGGCGTGCCGCCGATTATCCGCACGATTCCTCCGAGCCGCGGAACTTCTTCTAGACAAGCTTCACACTATCCACATCTGCTGGAACAAGCTGAACTAATCAGTTCAACCTTGCCAACATCGAACCAATCGACCGCAACTTTACACTTCCGCCCGTACAAGGCTTCAAAAGGTGACATCCGAACACTGAAATGGTAGCCTAAACACTCCCTCCACAGGAGACAACAATCCCCACAACTATCCCTGAAATCCAAGCACTGGCCCGAGGGCGAATGCGATTCGAGACTCACCGAGTTCTTAACACATGTTTGGTAAAACTTCCGAAACAAAACAGCCGCACTGGCTCCACTGCGCCATAAGGTGAAGGTAGGCACCCGCGCACCTTACAACCTTCTGTTAAAACAACATCGCCGAGTGAACGGTCCCGATCAAGAACACGATGGTCGCCCCATCGCCCAACCATCGGTCGAACGCATCCACGAACTCGTCTGGTCAACTATACTGGGCCTAACACCTCGTGACCCTAACACAAGACGGACCACCACAACCGACCCCACCACTAAACCTGCCGCGGGTTGACCCGCAACGCGCCTCAACCCGACTGTGCAATGCGCGTAATGCTAGCTCCACGAAGAAAAACTCACTAATCACGCTACGAAAACCTAGCGGTCTTCTTAACTCAACTACCCCTTTCATTCCACACTACTTGGGACCTATCCCAAACGTAGCTCACGTGCACTATGCACTTCCGATCTGGATCAAACATAACACTACACCTTTCTCGAGATGGCCTCACCTCTAAGGTCTCTACGTATAAAACTCTAAGGCTCACACCTTCTCTATCCCCAAAATCTTACTCGGTTAACCCATCATGATTTCTAATCACAACTAACACATCGCTATCGTAACATAGCACTTAAGGTATACTCACCTTATCACATATACAGATCTCTAGAGGGTTAAGGATATATCTATATCTACTGCTTCACTCCCCTTAGTCGTTCTAATCAAACCTGCCCCGTAGGGCGCATAGCTAAGGAAGGTGACGAACTACCCACCGATCCTGAAGGCTAAGTCCTTCTACCAGGACACTCTTTCGACATCAGACCCTGACGGTCATAGGTATAACAAGTACCAACTAAAAGACGACATTCCCCGGGATGACGTCTGTCAAACTGTGAACCGGAAGCCCTGGAGTTCTAACCAACTCCTGCATACCCCGAACGTCCTGAAATCCGTGGAAGACCACTCTGCACTGGTGGATGTGCAAATCTAATCTGCTGGTGAGGCGACTCGCCTCGAAAGTTACCAAAGGACCTTGCTCGCGCCTCTTCATCGCCCGTTAACCCGTCGATCTCTACACGTCTCGGCCTGCTGCGCAAAAGCCCGTACACAGGCCATGCTCAAGCCTAACTGAAGAATTACTCTTGCACGATCCTCTCTTAGATAGCCATCAAGACTCGCGGTACATCGGTATACTCTCTGGTAGCCAAATCCATAGCTAGTAACAGGGTCGCCTCTTTGTAATCCATATTCTCTGTTCCTGGTCGTGGAACTGAAGGTTCAAATATCATGGCCGCAGTAGGAACTGCCGCCGCCGTGCTAAACTTTACTGGGGCTAGTGACGTCGCAGAAATCCCCGAATGAAGCATTACCCTAGGTAATGATTGGGCCTGTGCCCACGTAACCCTCTGAACTCTACTCGCAGCTCCCTCGCGCTTGCCTCCCGGGCGGGTTGCCTACGCGGAGGCATAAAGATATGGAAAGAATTTCGTCAGAGGGTCCAACTTACAACACAGCTCTAAGGCACGATCTCAGAGTGAGAAGAATAGAAACCAATCCTAAATATCCTATAGCCTCCTGATTATTGGTGTGGTGCACAACACACCGATAATCAAGACTTCATGGATACGGCGTAGACACTTTCCGAGGATTAAGCGCTCGATACCACTTTTGTCACGACCGTTCCCGGTTCGTGATCGTGCCTTACCGGGCACCCTAGTGATACAACATCAGTAATCACGGAACATAAAACACATACATGAAACAAATGAAGTATAAGCGATGTCGAGGAAAACTTGCCTTACGGCATATATATATAAATAACAACTTTTTTTCAACATGAGCAGTTTAATCCTTTTTACAAACCCCGCCACAACGATTACTGCACTTCTAAGAAATGATACGACAACAATGGCGGGACGGGGCCCCGCCATACCACGAATGTAAATACCTACAACAACAGGGACTATACCATCGATAAGCCTCCGAGAAACGGAGCTTTCCCAAACGCCGAACTGTGACCCTAGGCGAGGATCAATGATCGGTGTACCTTTACTGCGGCATGAACGCGGCCCAAGGAGGTCGATAACAGTGCAGAGTATGTGGCGAAAATAAATCAGTAAATGAAATCATAGCGATCATATAAAGCGGGAGACATGTATGATAACCAAACTACGATTTACAACAAAGCGATCATGTCAAGTCGTGACTCACGCCTCAAGTCATCACTCAAGTATAACAATGGGTCTCGTGCCCACAACATCAATCATGCGTGGAATACCTTCCTCACCGGCGATCTATGATATAAAAGCACCAAGGAACACACATGAACACGGGTCCCACGCTGTGTCATAATAAAATCTGCGGGGTATGCGAAGGCATAGCCGACTACTAAAATCCCACAGCACCAACCAGTCATGAATCAGATCATAAGATCTGTCTGAGCCGTCACATGATCAAAGGCGGCCACTTGCGCGATATCGATGTCTGCGTCTAACCACGAACTCCGCGACTCGCGATAGGCCAAACTCATAGGCCCGCGTGAGGTATAACCCCGCGTCGGTAGCTACTCCCGGCGTCTGGACTCGCCGTCCGCACGCCAAGAGACCGCGTGACCACGCGGCCGCGACACTAACACGGAACTCCCGCGATTCCGCATAGGCCCTACTGCACCCGCATAAGGTATTCTCGAATCATAGGTCCATCGACCCGCTGAGTCTACCCGCGTGGAGGCGGCTTAACCTCCGAATATGTCACGATGAGTGGCACAATACTATCATAACGACCGATAGTTAAGAAGCATAATCAAGGAAAACCCTTTACACAAACATCACAAGATACTATCACACGTAGCGTCCTAACATGATTACTTATCAAAGCAACGAAAGTATTACTGGCTATCACAATTCAATACAATCAAGTTATTCACACAAGGTACTTTCTACTTTAAGTTAACAAGTTAGAATTAATCCCCAAAGTACTTTATACAATAACTCTTTTAAAAGGTGCGTCAAAAAGTCACACAATACGTAGTATATAAAAATAGAGTGACTATCTTTTTAAGTAAACCAAAATACTTACCTTTGTAAAATCAAGTAACAACATTATTTTCCAAACGCCCAAGTTTGCCTAATTTCAAATGTTCACGTTTCTTATTTTAGAAAGGTTTCGTAGTTCGTAGTCTTATTCATTTAAGAATATAATTCTCTTTTAAACAATGAGAAACATAAGTCTTATGTGAGTAGGATATTCTTGTTTATAACAATCTTATTACAATGACCGTGATCTAGGAAATATCATTTTGTCTCATTTAGCTTCTATGCGGATGGAAGTTTCTCTTGGTTTTAATAATACTTAATTATTCAAAACATTTCCTTTATTAACGCTGCAGTGGTTTGTCGATACACATCCTGATTTCCAAAATCAGTAAAACATTCTTAAGTCGTTATACCTAACTTCCCATAAAGCTAGTATAACTCTTAAGTTTTCAAAAGAAACCAAGTATCACTCTTCTTTCAAAACGATTTAGAAATCTTTTGAAATACTTCAAGTTCTTTATTATCACACATCAAGCCAGTTATAAACAAATCATTTACCTTTTAAAAACCACAAAGTATTTTCGGACCTACATAAAGCTGTTATAATCAACTTCCCAAAAAGCCGTTATAACACTTTATGTTTCAAACCAATCAAATACATTTAACACATGTACGTCTACCGTACTACATAGTTCACACATATCATGCTAGAAGATATAGGAAGAGGTTCACATACCTCGCGACGAGTATCGACTAATAGCAAAACGCTCCAAGTACTTCCAACCGTCGGCTACTCCTTAAGCCAAGTAGATCGCGCCACACGTAGTACTTCAACCTATAAGGCCACAAGGCGCTTATTAACATTTAGACCTCATCGCAGAACATTCTACCAAAAATTCGGAAGACTTCTCCCCACATGACAGCGTAAATCTCCTCCTTTATCGAGGCCGCTACCAAGCCAACGGTGGGTTACATCTAACCCGAGCATACAATTCTACTCCACGTAAAAGCTACACAAGTCTCAGAATACACCCTATGTAAAACAGTCGATTACTCTTCTTCAAAAGGTTTCTTATTATTCGGGCTTAAGTCAAAAGACATCACGACAACAACGTTCGATTCTACATATAGTATACTTCAACTATAGTCTAACAATCATGTAATTTCCAATTACAATAGAGGACAAGATATTTACCTCGATAAGCCCATAATTATCCAAGTATAAAGTCGATCCGGGAAATCGTTTAGCTCGACTCAGCGCTCAACCCGCTCTAAACCACCCTTAGAAGTTCTAACCAACTTCACACAATACTCCAACTGACTATGGAGATTTTCCTAGGTTTCGGTTTTGTGGTGACGGGAAGTATAATAGTATTTCCGGGCTTTCAGATAGGTATAACCTTAGAATACTACAAGGTATACGGCTAAGGTAATTTGGGCATTATAACAATACTTTTGAGAGTATTTCTACACCACAAAGGGGGTATTATCGAAAGCAACTAGCAGTGGGGTACCCTACGACCACACTACTAGGAGGGGAGAGGCTCTCGGCCAAGGGGCCTTTCAAAGGGGAGAGGGCTCTTGGGACGAGAGTCAACAAGAGAGGAGAGGAGGGATTTTAACACTTAGAAGATTTGTGGAAAGGATGAAGAATTCATCAAAGGGAGAGGGTATTTATAGCTGAAGCCAAGGCCAACCAATGGCCAAGATCTTGCCAAGTGCATAGCAAGTGTAGGGCCAAGATATGCCCAAGTGCCCCTAGTCCCTACTCCTTAAAACCTCACAAATATCTACCAAAAATATCTACCCACTTGACACCCCAATTCGCCCGCCACTTGTTTCGATGAGGGTGACACATGTCACCCTCCCGTTGGTCCAAGATGTTCCGCCTCTCGGAAAAATCCGCAAAAATAAGAAAAGACATAGCGAATTTTCCTCGCAAGTTATGTAAAGCGTTTAAAAACGACTCTAACCAAAGGTGTTGTGCAAATGTCATTCGGCCGAGCCACTAGGCGGGGTGACACGTGTCACCCTCCTATTGGCCCAAAATAAAACATCTTCCGAAAATATCCACAATGGCCAAAATCTCGAAAACAAAGTGGGCCCCACAAAACCGTAAATTTCTCCCGTGGGCCCCACGTGACCATTTCCGAAAATAAAATTCCATAATTCTCTAATATTCCAGGAAGTCCGAATACCAAATCTGGGAATCCAATTCCCATTAACGAACCTTTTTCCTTCACAAAAACCGGAAACTTTTCCGTGGAAAAATCACCTCTTTCTTCCTTTCCAATCTTTCTGTCGTATTCTCGTACGTACGTCCTCGCATACATACCCTGGAACTACGGGGTATAACACTTGCTCACTGGAAGGGTGGCACCGCGGTGCATCCTCGAGGGACCACGGTGCTAAAGGCGAGGGAGGAACACTGAACTCACTAGAAGGGTGGCACCGCGGTGCTAAAGGTGATGCAGGAATAGGAAACTCACTGGAAGTCAGGCACCACGGTGCATCCTCTAGGGACCGCGGTGCTAATTGCGAGGCAGGAGCAGGAGAATCACTGGAAGGATGGCACCGTGATGCATCCACTGGGGACCCGATTCTGAAGTCCATATTTGAATGACATGACTTAGAATGTTTGGGGATATGACTGGTTCATCAAGAAATGAGTAGTCTGGTTTTTGGTATTTATGAGGATTCGAAAACGGAAATATCGTCTCGTCGAACGTGACATGGCGAGAGATGTGAATTTGACGAGTGGATAAGTCATAGCACAGATAACCCCTATGATTTGGTGGAAAACCGAGGAATACACAAGGTATAATTTGATGAGCCAACTTTTGAGGGGTGGTAGCGGTAAGATTAAGATAGCACGGACAACCGAAGATCCGTAAGTTATTATAAGAAGAAGTCCTACGATATAGAATGTCTGTGGGGATCTTGTTTTGTAGGGTGCTAGTAGGTAAAATATTTAGGAGGTATTCTACCATTTTGACAGCATAGGCCCAGAAAGATGATGGCAGACATGCATGAAATATGAGGGTACGGACCATGTTATTAATAGTACGAGTAATTCATTCAGCTTTACCATTTTGAGGTGAGGTGTGAGGACAAGAGAAGCGGAACAACATGCCTTGTTGGAAGCAAAAATTATGAAAAGTCGAATTATTAAATTCACGTCCGTTATCACATTGAAACGATTTTATGGATTTTTTAAACTGAGTTTTAATAAATCTGTGAAACTCAAGAAATATAGCAAAATCTTCAGATTTGAATTTGAGAGGATAAATCCATACAAAATGTGAGAAATCATCTAATAACATAAGATAGAATTTATGACCTAGAGAGCTAACAACAAGAGAGGTCCATAAGTCAGCATGAACAATGTCAAATGGTGAAATTGTAATACTCATTGAAGACATGAAAAGAAGACGAGTATGCTTGCCAAGCGGGCAAGAAAAACAGTGTTGGGCAAGTTTCCCATTATTACATTTAATATGTTGATTATGTCTAAGAAAATAAAAAAACATGATCTCCTGGATGCCCAAGCCTATTGTGTCAGGTGGATGGAGACAATGCAGCAAAGGAGACTGGTTGATGAGTTCTGACAGCGGAAGAGTTTGTGAAAGGGTAGAGGTCTCCCACACTATTGCAGCGCGTAAGAATTATCCCCGTATTGAGATCCTTCACAGAGAAACCAAAAGGGTCAAAATCTACAGACACCCAATTATTACGACTGAATTTCCTAACAGATATCAACTTTTTAATAATTTGAGGGGCGTAGAGGACTTGGTTAAGTGAGAAAGGTGGATGGGAATTTTTATTTTGTGTATTGTCATAACCTGCAATTGGAATGCGGTGACCATTGCCAACAGTAATGTATTGAGGATACTTTAACTGAAGCAGTTGGGAAAAATTACCTGAAGAGTTGGTTTAGGTGTGATGTGGCTCCGGAGTCTATATACCAATTATTGTCAGGCGATTACATAGTGAGAGTGTTGAAAGCTTGGCCCAAATCATTGGGTTGCATCTACTGGGCTAAAGAAAATTGTTGGGCTGACATCAAATGGGCCTGTTGAGGTGATGTGCATGTTGGTCTTTGGGCCAGGGATCTTGGGCGCCACACTATCAAATCGGGGCTCGGATCGAGCCGCCATCTGCCGCCTTGAGTATTCGACCATCGCGAGGCGGTGCATACTTCTTTTCCGCTGGCATTCGACCACCTTGGCGATGATGTAGCTTCTTCTTCGTGTTTTTCCTTTGCCTCGACCCTTTCCCTTGTTTCCTTGTCCGCGACCTCTGTTGCCTCTACCTCTACCGCAGTTCTGCTGCTGGTGGTGGTCCAGCGGTGGTGGAGCAGTGGTCGGCGACTGCAAGTTTTCAACTGCTAATGCATTTTGATTGTACTCATCCTGTTTAGCACGCCGTGTCTCTTCCAACAATAATTATGAGCGCGCCTTGTTGAATGATGGAAGTGGATCAGCCTGTTGAATCATTGCTGCAAGAGTATCATATTCCCCCTTCGGTAATCCTGCAACAAGTTGTAGTACCATCTTAGTCTCAGAAACAGATGTCCCAACATGAGAAAGATGGTCAGCAACAAGTTTCAGTTGTTTGCAGTATTCGGTAATGTTGTTAAAATTCTCAAGGCGGGTGTTGTTGAACTGCTCCTTTAAATACACCGCCCTAGTATTTTTGTTATCCTGAAATATTTCCTCCAGGCGTACCCAAAGTTCGGTGCCGAAACACCTATTTTCAGGATAGTGCACAACAAGTCCTTAGAGATGGTACCATAGATCCATTGTTTGACAATGGCGTCGAGACGGCGTCATGTTGAATCATCAATGTTAGAGGGGCGAGGGATTGACTCATCAATATGGTCGAACACGTTGTACACACAAGCATGAATATAATACAGTTCCACCCACATAGAATATTGACAGTCCTCTTGATCAAGAATAATAGGGACATAATTCTTGATGTTTGTGACAGCAAAAGCCGGATGAAAAGAAGACTTTGAGGAAGAAAGTGGGGGGGGGGGGGGGGACGAGCGGCGACCGAGAGGAAATGAGAAGGGAATTTCTAAGGTTTTTGGGAGGTTAGGCTATTGATACCATGTAAGATGTTGGAATAATGTTTCTTAGAGATTTTTTTCATTAATCACAATATATATATATAATTGTACAAATGTGATTCTTAATACAGTAAGAATCCTAAGTTACCTTAAATACATGATACTAATAAATACAATATATACTGTAAATATTTGAAGAATATTCGCTAATATATATAACACAAACATTTACTAAATGTTTAATAATTATTATATTTAAATTCACAATCTTAAAAATGCAGCAAGTTCAATGTTAATTAAGAATCTTCAAGATTAACGTAACCAATGTATCACATTAAAATATTGAACTCTATAAATATTTATAATTTTAAAAATATATGAGTTATGTGTCAAAATGTCTCATATAGATAAATGGAGTCAGCCGCTGATCAATGCATATTGCATAGCCACTAGCTTTATCTAAATTCAATATTTTTTACGTGAACATATTCTTTATGTGAGTATTCTAGGGCCGGCTCTAAAGTAAGGCAAGTGAAGCCTTTGCCTTTGGCCCCAAAAATATGAAATATTGTATTATTATATATAACATATAATGTATGTAATTATTATTAAGATTTCAAATTTTAATTTTTTTTAAATATTTGGCAAAATTATATAAGAATTGAGAAATTTTTAATGATGTTCGCAAGTTGTGGAGTTTTCATATTTGTGAGAAAAAAAATAAATTTTATGTTCAAACAAAACTTTAACTTCACGTACTTTGCCCCTCCCTAAGAAAGGCGGCAACCCCAGTACTTAGACCTCTGTCGATAAGCTGGGGTGGCAGTGTGCAGAGTATCTAATTCATGGGCGGGGATAATTGTAGCAGAAAATATGGTATTGGTATGGGGCAGTTTTTTTTGTCGTCTTATTTTTCTTATGAATAATATTTTTTATATGAACAAAACATAATCAAGAATTTTATATGGCACACACACTTTTAGGAATCATTTGGCCATACATTGTATCTTGTGTTTTGTGTATCCTATTTGTTCCTTCTATTTTAGGCCATCTTTGTTTCAAATGCGTCCTCAAAGTTGTTTTTGTTAGTTCACTTTTAACTTAATATATTAATTTCAGGGCAGTTTCAAACATTTTGCGGGCCCGATTCTAATTCGTAAAAATGAGTTCTTAATTGGGCTAAAAACTGCGAATTATGGGTCTTTACAGTAAATTCTGGCTATTCTACTTAATAAAAAATGAAAAAAGAAACCTTAAATTTTTTCGTTTTTTGGAAGTCCCTGGGCGATAGAATAACTCGCACGGGTCAAAAGACAGATTAAGTTGACTAAAGATTTGTTAAATTTCTGGATTGAACATGTTGAACACCATGGAAGCAGTGATAATGCAAACACAGAGAGATAGAGAGAGAGCAAATGTAAACAAGAGATATATTTGGGGAGCCAAGTGCTCTTCTCAGATTTTTATAATATGTTTGCTCTACTTAAAATATACAACTAATGCCCTATTTATAATAACTATCTAAACTTGCAAATATGGCCTTGCAGAAATAACCACTTACTAACATTTTACTAACATTGTATATGTATACTAATGGTATATCTATGTATATCTCAACAAGATTCTTTACAAAATAAAAGAGAGAATATATAAAATTTTCCATAAACTATTCACGTTTTGTAATTTTCATACTTAAATCAGGGCGATGCTTTATTCACTAAACTATACTATTTCTTATACAATATAAAATTACGAGTAACATAATTAGCACATAAAATATTACGAAATTTAGAAACTTCTAATGATCTGTTAGGATATAATGAACAATTCGTCTCAAAGTTCTTGACATAATTTATTATAAAATCTTGGTGATTAGCCGGGACTTGTACATGACAAGCTCATCTATTAGAAACTTCGAGTGATCTACTTGATTTTATAAAAAAATTATTCCAAAATTACGACTCCAATACTTATGGCATGCATATCCATTAGAAGCTCATGATAATCCCCTAGAATATGAAAAATTCGTTCCAAAAGTTACGATACAATTTGCACTAAAATAATGGTAAACTTATCCATTGAAACTCCTGCTATTAGCCAGGATTTTTTATTCTAAATCCTAGTAATTCCTAAGGAATTGAACTCCAACTTTGATGCCGAGTGTTTTCACATATTTTTTAAAATGGGACTTAAGATTAAACAGCCACTTAAAATAATCCTATTTGTGTAAATCTCCCATCTTGCATAGGCTAAAACTTAAAACTCTCCCAAAAATAAGAATTAGAATTTCGTTATGAAACCTGATGGGCTAGAACAACATTTTTTTCGCGGATTGTTCTTCAAACGCACTAGTCTTTAATTTTTGTCCATGTTATTTATTTTATGAAAATACTAAGGTATATTTCGCAAGACATAGTCTCCATAATATTTTCTTTTCGAAAACTGAAATTTTGCCTCACGCGACATAATTTATGTAGGAATTAAGTTATGCGGCATAGTTTTGTAGTAATTTTTTAGATTATGTTGAGTGTTGGAAATTATGTCTTATCCGGCATAGTTTTGCAGTAATTCTTTAGATTATGTTGAGTGTTGGAAATTATGCCTTATCCGGCATAGTTTTGCAGTAATTTTTTAGATTATGTTGAGTGTTGGAAATTATGTCTTATCCGACATAGTTTGTGTGAATGTTATGATACATATGTTGATGTTAAACGTTAATTATGTCGTCAAAATATGAAATTATGTCTTTTTTCATATTATGTCGAGTATTGAAAATTATGCCTTATCCCAAATAGTTTGTGTGAATGTTATGATACATCTGTTGAAGTTAAACGCTAATTATACCTTGTGAAATTCTAATTATGTCGCGTCAAAAGATAACGAAGGACAAAAATTAAAGAACACAAACTCAAAGGAAAAAAGTTAAAGATCACCCAAAATAGGAACACAATCAACAATCAACTGGATCCCCGAAATCCGACCCAATTTCACTCTCAAATTCCACAATTTCTACGCCAAACCCCTCATTTTCAGTTTCAATAAAAGTCATATCTCTCTGATTCTCGCGGACCCCAAATTCGACCCGGTTCTCTAACTCCTATTTGGTATTCTCCTTTCTATTATTTTAAATTTTATTGGTTCAAAATGTTAATCGTAGTTTATTTTGATTATATTTTTAATTATATTTTTTCTTAAGTCGAGTTATTCCAGAAACAATCGCTCTAACTAACAACGTGGTACACCAAGATGAAGTTAACGTCTACCCTCCCAGGCCCCACGGTGTGGGTTGTTGTTGTATTGGTTCAAAATGCTACTAAAGGCACTATTTGAGTTACTGAGTTCAGAATTTAAAATTTGTACATATTTAATAGATTTTGCTTATGCTCCGTCCCTGGTTAGGAACACGTTACGGTTGAATAGTGGTGCAGACAAATGCCTAGTATTTCAATGGAGAAGGTAGAGGAGCGGGCTCATTGTCCCGGACCGTGCTCCACTAGAGCTCATTTGTTTCTCGATTATCAAGAAGAATGTATAACTATATGGTATTTGTATCAAATTTTTTGGATGACTGCTCCTCGTGACAATTCTTCTGTTGATATAATGGAAATCATAGTGTTCGCTTATTATGTATTACTAGCAATGACTTATAAGTTTGCTTTTATTCCACAAATATCAACTAGCTAAAATTGGGTATTCCTGCGTTGGAAGTATCCTTTAATAAGTCATGTTACTGTTATCTGCATATTGGTCTGTGTACACTCTACCCTCCGTAGACCTCACGGTGTGAGATTTCACTGGTTATGTTGTTGTACTGTTATCTGCATATTGATAGCTACATCTCCCAATTAACCATATATTTACTCCATGCAGTTCAGCTGATAATTTAAGGATCTTGTAGAAATGGCAACGTATATGTGGAGGAAATATGCAGATTATGTATACACAAAATGGGAAAAGACGCTCCTCTGGGATATGGTAGAACCATTTAGGAGACAAAAATTGTTTACTCCTCTTGTTACAATCTATGTCTGTGCATTTTATACCGGGGCTATTGGAGCAGCCATTACTGAGCAACTCTACAAGGTATAGAGCTTTATATCCATTTTTTAAGCACTTAATGTTTGGCCTTTCTTTTGACATATTTGGGGGATAGAACCTTTGTTAAGTTAGTTTTAAAAGTAGAAAGCACCGAGGGCTTCTTGGTTGGACGGGTATAGGCAAGATTATAAATCCTCAAGATATAAGTGCAGGGTATATGGAAATGCACATCGCTTTATTAATCAGCCCTTGTTTACTTCGTCCACCTTGCTTCTTTGCTTAGAAAGAGGCTGTTGTGTCAGCAGGGGATGATGCGTTATTATTATACATCAAAATATTAAGTTCTGCCCGCTCTCATTTTTATACATGGTAAAGGAGCTATCCAGGTTACGATACCAGTACCTCGTCGATACTGTTTTATCTGTAAAATTACCTTACAAAGAATTACATGAGAATTGTGACTTCAGAGAACGAGAGTTCCTCACACCATTCAGAAGTTGCAAGAATTTGATTACCTAATGATTCCCAAAGGTATTATCAACAGTTTCTAATCAGAAACTAGATTATTAACAAATCAGTAGGTTCTTCTACAGCTCCAAATACAATGTAGATATCAAGTTAGCTACTTAATGTCTAACCTGTGTATACAATGGAATTGGAAAGAGGACGAACAATAAAAAAACGGATTGGAAGGAGTACTTTCTTTTTTGGTAACTAACTGTTGTATTACCAGGGAAAAGTTTTTACAATTTGCACTGGACCCTCTAGAGTTGGACAAAAAGCCCCAACTTCTAGTACATTTGAACGATCAAAACAAAGTTCTAACACAGCATTCTATATTCTACTAGCTACACTATGGATGATAGTGGAAGGAGTACATTGTTGTTCCTATTGTCTGAAAAGATTGAAGCAGTCAAAGTAAGAGAATTATATGAATATATCTGTTTTATCTACTCAAACTGCTTCTTTTTTTTCCTCCTATCTCTGATCTAATTCTTGAATTTTTGGTATTTATATATTATATATAAGTACCCATTTGTTCAACATAAAGACTTTCCTCTGTGCATTTAGAATCAGATTCCATTTTTCAGCCTTTAGTTTAACGTTTAGTTCCAAATTCTTATCTTAATATAAGAGCTTTTTTCCCATAATGACAGGAAATATACTGGGAAGAACACCCTGGGCAAGAACTGCCTCTAATGAAACCAATATTTTATGGTGGCCCTTGGAGAGTAATGAGAGGCGATGTTCCTCCTATGGGAAAGTTTGAACTCTGAACTGCAGTCAGTTCGTTAGTTATCTCTATGAGAAGGAAAGGTACCACTCTAGGCTTTGGTTCAACGGCAAAGTTAGTACACCATGTGATTTGTGGTAGTCGCATACCAGTTTGACTCTTACCAGTGATTCAAGTGTAGATGAGTACGATGTAGAAGTACAGACCCGTTATCTACCGAATTACGGAATTGGTGCTTAAAAAAGGAAAGGTACCATTTTTCTGCATTTGTTGTGCACTTATATTTGACCTATCCTCTCTTGTGAAAATTATAATTTAGTTGTTCATTGTGTTGTGAGGAGATAGATGCATTATGAATATGACTTATTAGTACTTCAATATTGAAAAGCAATGAGAAGTGACTTGAGAAGCATTTGTAATAACTGATGTAAACAGCTCAAGGGTACTTGTTCATAGCAGCCAAATAACACTACTGATGCACAAACAGTTCATTGGCATTTCCCCCTTCAATGTCTGAAAATTTTGTCCAAAGGATAAATAGTATTTTGTTGGAGTGCTCTCTTTACCATTGCTGTTGCAGATTATTGAAATGGCCTAACCCGAGAGACAACTCTTAACAAATTTAATGAAACAACCCAAGGGTACATCCAATTAGACGTGTCAAGTAGGTCGGGCGGGGTTAGACCTGGCTCTTTAAGGCTTCAGCCCATAGGTTCCCGGGACCATCGAGACATGGGAGTTGGTCAGTTGGATCATTTTGACATTTGGGGTGCTTGACACAGGCCCATTAAGTAATTTTTTTGGGCCAGGTGAAGTCAGGTTTTCTTGGACACAAGAATTTGAAAACATAAAGTCAAGCATTACTAAGAGGATGTGTGGATTGGCTTTTCTAAAATACCTTATAAGCTAAAGCTTATTTTTGTACTTTTTGACCTAAAAGTCTGCTTAAAAGCACTTCTTATCTTATCACCTTATAAAAATAAAGCACTTCTTATCTTTCCCCCAAATAACACAAAGTTGAAAAGAACTTAAAAGCGAAAAAACACTTGAAACAAACCAATCCAAACACCATCTAATTGTTTAGCTTCCAAATTTCAAAATATCACAATTTGTATTTTGCATTTTAAATTTTAAACTTGCAAATACGTAAAATCATTAATCTACTGAAATAAAATTTACATAGATAGAAACCACACCGAATTATTCCTGTTAAAAGGTCTGAGGCCCATGACAAAGGGTGGACCAACTAGAGCGAGTCAAAGAGAAGAATTGACAAGTTTCCTGGTTGATAATTTTGAAGAAGGATGCACATGACATTCCCATATCGAAATGAAGGAAAATGAAGAGCTTTATAAATTATAGCACATGTTTAAATGATACACATATTTTTAGGCTCAGTGTAGCTTGAAAGACAAATCTATGGGATTTATTGAACCAAAGCAGACAATATGTTTAATGGAAGTACATGGTACCAAATGTTGAGACGTGGTCTAGTTTGACTTGCTCATATTCTCATCCGATACAATGGAGTACTATCTAAACCAAGCCATACATATGTTTTTTCATATATTAGAACCTAATAATACTGATACAACTTGCACTGCTGCAATTTTTTACTCAAATTAGGAATTGACCTGTCTAACAAAAAGGAGTGGTCCTTCAGCAAAATCAGCATATGGTGGGGGGTCCAGAGTGTTTTCATGCTGTATATAGAAATGTATATTTGCACATATAACGATCAATGAATTACGTGAAAATCCTTGAATATTAAGGTGTAAATCAAGCAAAAAGACTAAAAGTTGTATTTTTATCTATCTAGAGTAGACCTTAGTGAGCAAAGCTACCCGACACATGTATTAAGACAAAATGACTGATAACGGTACTAGTTAGAGGAGGTATCATGTTTGGTGAAATGGTCATAGTGCGCGTAAACTGATCAAGACACCACTTGATAGAAAAGAAAAAGTAATTCAAACAAGGCTGGAATACATTATGCATCTATAATGTTAAGAGTCCCACATAGGTAATGGAATGGAAACATGGAATCCTTATATGGACTTGGACAATCCTCACCCTACAAGCTAGCTTTTGGGGTTGAGCTAGGCCCAAGATCCATTCTTACACACAACCTCCTCATCCACCCTTCTCCCTAAAAAACACCCTATATGCCCCACACATGATTAAGAACCTCATATCTGTCCGTCAATTTACTCGTAATAATTCTTTCTCTGTGGACTTTGACCCTTTTGGTTTTACTGTGAAGGATCTTCATACGGGGACACCTCTTACGAGATGCAATAGCACGGGGGATCTTTATCCATTCACCTCCACCTCCGCTGCCAGATCTTGCTCTCTCGTCACTCTAGCGACTATTTCTTCTTCAACATGGCACAATAGGCTTAGTTATCCAGGAGTCCCAGCCTTTAATTTTCTTAGAGGCAACAATTTCATTACTTGTAATGGGAAGCTTGCCCAAAATTGTGTTTCTTGTTCTTTAGTCAAACATATTCGTCTTCCGTTTAAATCTTCTACTAGTGTTACATTTGCTTCCTTTGATATTATACATGCCGATTTATGGACGTCTCATATCTCTAGTTCTCTCGGTCATAAATACTATCTTGTGTTGCTTGATGATTTTTCACACTATGTTTGGTTATACCCTCTTAAATTTAAATCGGAAGTGTTTGCCAAATATCTTGAGTTTCGCAAGTTCATTCAAACACAATTTGAAAAAGACATAAAACCATTTCAGTGCGATAATGGTCGCGAATTCAAGAACTCTATGTTTCACCGTTTTTGTACCAATAATGGCATGTTTTTTCGTTTCTCCTGCACGAATTCAGTCTCTTAATAAAACTGCAATCTCCAATGAGTCTCCCGTCAATGAATATCTGTGCTCCCCTATTTGAAATCTTACCGCAGAAAAAGTGATTTCAGACGCCGTTGATGACGCTTGAATGTTCAAAACATCTCGGGCCATCCTTGAAAGTGTCGGAAATGCCTTCTCATTATATATCCAGTATTTCAGCAAGTCTTCTTGTCCTTCTTTATTGACAACTGCATGGTACGGTAAAACACCCTGCAAAACAAAAATATCAAACTCGCTATTTTGGTTAGTAGTGTTAGCACTACACATTTTATTTCTGAGGCTTTCAATACTAGCCGCATAAACAACATGTCTTTTTTGGGTTGTGTTGAAGAGGAAGAAGATGGTACGGAAGCGGGTTGATTTCTAGCACTTTCTTCGTGGTGATACTTATATACTTTTTTGCATTCATCTTGTATGCTAGACAACACTTCTTCTTTGGTTTGTTCAATAGGTGGTGGATCATTTGGATATTTGGGAGTTGGAGGTGGTAGTACTGCTATACAATCATAAATAGTTTCAATAAGTGATCTACATTCGTCTATTTTAATAGACGGATGTAATACAACACTAATAATATTAATAGTGGAAATAAGAATAAAATATTTTTTTATTTTGATAAATATTTTTTTAATAACCGCCTTATAAGTTGGTTTAACCATATATTCATTAAGTAATAAAAATATGAGAGATATATAAAACAACATAGTTGAAATAGTAGGATAATATATACCGAAAAATTCTTTTGTTGCTTGATAAAATTTCTCTAAAAATACAATAAGTTCCTTAATTTTGTCTCAATCGCTATCTATAAGCATATAAGCTGAATTTTGATTATGGGCGTTAAAAATAAAGTTATAGGTCTTCTATAGTCATAAGCAACAAGTAGTTGCTGGTACAAAGAATTCCACTTAGTGGGTACTTCTTCGAAATTTTTTCTATAAGGTAGTTCGCAATCGTGACAAATTTTTTTATATTCTTTTTTTCGTTGTATTCTATTATTTTTAAAATATAGTGTATAGCAAATTGTATTTTTTCAAGAATGTCTATAAAAAGTGATAGACCATCCTTTACAACTAAATTATATATATGACGGACACATCTTATATGAAAATGATCTGGAAAAAATGGAGTTAAACTATTTTTTAAAATATTAATAGTATAATTATTAGAAGAAGCGTTATCTAATGTAATAGTCATAATTTTATCAGTTATACCATAATAATTGCAAACAAAATAAATATTTTCTGCAATAAAATTACCAGTGTGTCTATCATCTATATATCTATACGCTAAAATACATTTTTGCATAAATCATTTATAATCTATCCAATGACATGTTACAGTTAAATAATCATTACTGTTAGTAGTACGACATATATCAGACGTAATAGATACTTTGTCAGAAAAATGATATAATGAATAACGTAAATATTGTTGATATTCGTGTGCAAATTTAAATACATCTCTTTTAACAGTTGATCTAGAAAAACCTTTATAAGCAGGATTATACATTTCTCTAATGTAATGAATAAAACCAGGAGATTCAGGAAATAAAAAAGGCAAACCCTCCACAACAACTAATTTTACTAGTGCTTCCATATCTCTATGTTTATCGTATTTAGAGCCTACAATTCCCCCTGTCACGGGGTTAATTTGACTATGTACTTGATCTGGGACAGTATGTGAACCTTGTCCCGATGGAGAGGGCGCTTGCATACCCTTTTTTTTAGCATCGTATTGGGCATACCTAGGTGGGTGTTTTTATTTGAAATGTCTCATTAACCACCCACCCCCACCCCCCGTCCCACCCTGACCTTGTCCAGTTTTAAAACTAAAAATCACTTTATAAAATTTACATATAGCTACTTGATTCCCTAATAAAAAATTGTCATGCATCTGATTTTAATGTTCGTTTTGCTAGACCTCGTCTCATACTAGGCGGAATATGAGACATTTCAGTTGAAGGCGCATTAGTGGGTGTGTCATCTACATTAGTGGTGTGTCATCTACATTAGTGGGTGTGTCATCATCTAGATCATCTTCTAAATTAAAGTCTTGTTGAGTTCCAGAAAATATCACATCGTCTAAATCATATGGTACTTCAGGAAATTTTTCAGTATCAACAAAATCATCAAGTCTAGGAATAAGATCATGTCTAGGAATAGGATGACTAGAACTAGAAGAAGTACCTTTACCCTTATTACCCCTACTAGTAGAAGTACCCTTACCCTTATCCTTATCCGTAATTATACGTTTAAATCCTTCCATTATAATTATGCGTTAAAGATAATGAAATTAAGTGCGCTAAATAAAATGAAGAAACAATAATAATTTAATGAAGGAACGAATGTAACAAACAACGACGTGTAATCGAGAGATTGAAAATTGAACTTTGCTCGATGGATGATCATCAAGCTAGTTGTCAACTTCACTCCCAAATGAATGAATAAAATTGAATATTTAGTAGACAATGTAGACTTGTAGAGAGATAGATTGAGAGATTAGAGAGATTGTGGAAGATTTGTGAGAAAAATGAAGAGAAAATAAGGTATTTATAGTTGGATAATTGAATTAAAATGTAAATATAATAACTTAGGGGTTAAAAATAAATATAAAGGGGGTAGGGGGGTTGGAGGAGGGGGGAGGCAAAAAATGATCGTTGCACAACGATCAAAATGTAAAATAATCGTTGGTGCAACAACTATTTTGCAAAGGGAGGTTTTCGGGCGCGACGGGGGTTGGCGTCGGGACCGGACCGGGTCGGGACTTGGCGGGATGGGTCAAGCGGGACGAGGCCATGTCCCGTCCCGGGTTTGAGTCCCGATATCAATTTTTTTTTTTTAAAGGAGATCGAGACGGGATCAGGTCGGGACCGGATCGTCCCGGCCCACTGACCAGCCTTACTTTAGACTTAGGATGGAAATTAGAAAACTTGGATGTGCAAAGTGCACGTACGGGTAGCCGATTTTGATGCCTCCATTTAGTTTATGCTCGCTTTTTAATTTGGTTTTCACACGTTTATATTTCAGGACAACTTCAAATATACTGTCATATATCATACTTTAGACAGTTTTGGGACAAAGTTTTAACTTTAGATATTCTCTCTTTATTCTAATTTATGTGATGTAATTTTATTTGACTTATATTTAAGAATTAAATGATTTTTTTTGAATTTTATGGTCTAAAATAAATCAAAAATATTGTGTGATTATAAATTATCTCGTTTTGTGTAAAAGATAAAATTTAAAGTTAAGTTGTTGACAAATAAGAAAATATGTCATTCTTTTTTGACGGATAAAAAGGAAAGTGAATCATTCTTTTTGGGATATAGAAAATATTATGTTTGAAATTTTATATAGATGAAGTTCATTTATTGTCTCACTTCATACACTTCACTCGAACTTAAGTCATTATAAGTTTATAACTGAAGACTTCAACCATTTTTGCTTTAACTACAATCATATAAAAAGCGGCTAAAATCAGGCCAAAATAACTAAAGTTCAATCATATTTGCCTAAACTTCAGGTAAAAGTGATTGAACTTCAGCCACATGTAACTCCAAGCACTATATGTGAAGTTTGGTTTTAGTAAGCTTAATTTCAGACACCGCATATTTGTATTGATATATGTGTAAAACTTTTAGAAAAAACAATACAGATTAAACGACGAATGTCAAAAGAGGATGACCCATAATATTTTTACAGATTTTATCACTCACACAATCCATAGGTCCCAAAGATCAATTCTCACCCCATGCCTTCATTATAGGGTAGTTATGTGGGCTCTATAGAAAGCTTCTAGTCTCCTCTATGGTCCTGCTATATTAGTGGTCCAAATCACAAGCGACAAAAAGGATTGGGTGTATTAAGTGTATTGATGAAGATAGAAGAAAATCCACTGAAAAAATAATTTGTTTTGTCTGTAGCAAGCTAATATATATCTATATGGGGTACTAATCAAGATATTCTATATAGATGTATTGGATTGAACCGTCATTGACTAAAATTTAAAAAGATACTTAGATGTTATATTAATAATGGTGTGATGTTAAAACAATGTGATTTTCTTGAGTCGGTGGTTTATCATAAACAACTTTTCTATCCATAAATGTAAAGATAATGTATGCATGATACAACCATCCTCTTCAAATTTCATTTATGAGAATAACTAGGTATGTTGTTGTCGTTATTATTATTAAAAGAATGTGACTGATGCTCCCAAAAAGTGGTTTAAGATAGAGACAAACACTAGTAGAACATAATATATATTTGGCTAATTTATAATTTGAACATTATAGGTTTAATTTCACGAGTTCTATATCATAAGTTTAAATCTTATTTCGTCTCTGATCTTATATCCTCACTAAATGGCTGCACATACTTGTCTTACAAATAGAATCAAGTACGAGGCAAATATCTACTTGTTCTCTTTAGCATATACTAATTTGGTGAAATTTTTAACATATACATATTCTGAGCTAAAATTACTGAATGCTAATTAATTTGTAGCTAACACTTTTTCCCTGCTCTAGAAAATAATGTATTTGGTTAGAATAGATAGATTGATTGACAATGTGAATGATATTGAGTATGATTTAAGAAAGGAATATTTATATTCAAATGTTTGTGGAAACATCATATCGTATCTGTCCTATAAAGTTTAAATCAATGAAATCATACGGGGCTGGCCAGTGGGTCGGGCCGGGCCCATTGAGATCGGAATAGGCGGGCTCGGGACGGGGTCGGAACGGAGAGGAGGAGCGGGGTCGGGCTGGGGCGGGCCAGGCGGGACCGGTACTAGCGGAACGATACCGTGTCCCGTCCCGGTGGGCAGTCGGGTCGGGTCGGGACGGACGGGTTTTTTTTTTAAAAAAAATTCCACTAAATTACTAACAAAGTAACATATAGTCATATAGAGATAGTCATATACTCATATTATACTATTATAGTATTATACTCATATATATTTATAAACTAAATAATTAAACAAAGACAAGAAGAGTGTAAAAAAAAAACATCCCAAGGTTGTTTTTGTGCCTCTTATATTATTAATTATTTCATTGAAATATACAAGATTCAGAATTACAACATTATAGTGTACTGTTGTTGAAAAAAATTGCAAAAGACATAGAAAAAAATACTAAAATTGCAAGGAAATATATTACCAATTTGAAAATACTTTTTCTAGTTTCTTTATAATTTCGTGTGGTTCTTCGGTTGGAATTGGTATATCTTGGTCAAATTATTCCACGTCGCTACTCATGCCTTCAGATAAGATGGCGTTGTAGTTTTCGTCTTCTTCTTCGTTAATTTCTGGGTGACCGCACCTTCTTCGCTCCGCTCGTATCCAATCTCTGAATAGTACCGTCATCTCCAAGTTGTCTCCGTCTAATGAGTGTTTGTGCTCTCCTATTTGAAATCTGCCTGCAGAAAAAACGCTTTCAGAAGCGATTGATAACGCTTGAATATTCAAAATATCTCGGGCAATCATTGAAAGTGTCGGAAATGTCTTCTCATTCTACATCCAATATCTCAGCAAGTCTTCTTTTCCGTCTTCATTGACAACTGCTTGGTAAGGTAAAATGCTCTGCAAAACAAAAATATCGAACTCGCTAATTTGGTTAGCAGTGCTACCACCGCACATTTTATTTCTGAGGCTTTCAATACTGTCCGCATAAACAACATGTCTTTTTTGAGGCTGTGTTGAAGCAGAAGAAGATGGTACGAAAGTCGGTTGGTTACTAGCACTTTCTTGCTGGTAATGCCGATATACTTTTTTGCATTCATCTTCTACGTTATCCAACACTTCTTCTAGCGTTTGTTCAATAGGTGGCTCAACATTTAAATTTTTTGGAGTTGGAGGTGGTAGTACGTCCATACAGTTATAAATATTTTCAATAAGACTTTTACAACCGTCTACTTTAATAGTCGGGTTTAATACAGCACCAATAATATAAATAGGGAGAATAGGAATAAAATATTTCTTTAATTTCATAAACATTTTTTTAATAGCTACCTTATAAACAGGTTTTTTCATATATTCTTTAAGAAGTAAAAATATTATAGTTATATAAAACAACATAGTTGAAATAGTAGGATAATATAAAGTAGAAAATTCTTTTGTTGCTCGTTGAAAATTCTCTAGAAATACAATAAGTTCTTTAATTTTGTCTCAATCATTATCCACAATCATATCATTTGGATTTTGATTATGGGCGTTAAAAAATAAAGTGATAGGTTTAATATAGTCATAAGCAACAACTAGTTGGTCATATAAAGAATTTCACCTAGTTGGTACTTCTTCGGAAATTTTTCTGTAAGATAGTCCACAATCGTGACAAGTTTTTTTTTTATATTCTTTTCTCTGTTGAATTCTATTATTTTTAAAAATAAAGTTTATAGCAAATTGTATTTTTTCAAGAATATCTTGAAAAAGTGAAAGACCATCCTTTACAACTAAGTTATAAATATGACACGCACATTTGATATGAAAATGTTTGAAAAAGACGGAGTTAAAACTTCTTTAAAACATAAATAGCAGAATTGTTAGAAGCTGCATTATCTAATGTAATACTCATAACTTTATCAGTTATTCCGTAATAATCGCAGACTAAATAAATATTTTGTGAAATAAACTCACCAGTGTGCCTACTATCTATATATCTATATGCTAAAATACGTTTTTGCATAGACCATTTATAATCTATCCAATGACAGGTTACCGTTAAATAATCATGGTCGTTAGTACTACGACCTATATCATAAGTTAGAGCGACTTTGCAATTTAAATGATATAATGAATAACGCAAATATTGTTGATATTCGTGTGCAAATTTAAACACGTCTCTCTT
Organism: Przewalskia tangutica; assembly: GCA_029844215.1. Taxonomy (NCBI): domain Eukaryota; kingdom Viridiplantae; phylum Streptophyta; class Magnoliopsida; order Solanales; family Solanaceae; genus Przewalskia; species Przewalskia tangutica. Next base: position 3,122,924 of record CM056720.1, read on the forward strand.
AACAATTGATCTAGGAAAACCTTTATTAGCAGGATTATACATATCTCTAATATAATGAATAAAATCAGGCGATTCAGGAAATGAAAAAGGCAAACCTCCACAACAACTAATTTTGCTAGTGCTTCCCTATCTTTATGTTTATCGTATTTAGGGCCTACAACTCCCCCCGTCATAGGGTTAATTTGACCATGTACTTTGTCCGGAACAATATGTGAACCTTGTCCCGATTGAGAGGACGATTGCTCACCATCTTTTTCAATAAGGTATTGGCCATGCAAGACTTTGTGTTTTTGCAATAGGTGTCTTGCTAAAACCCCCGTCCCACCATGACCTTGTCCAGTTTTAAAAGTATAAACAGATTTACATGTTTTACATATAGCTACTTGATTCGGTACGTCCCTGTGAAAATATTTCCATACAACTGATGTTAATGATCGTTTTGACGGACCTCGTCTCATACTAGGGGGGATAGGAGACATTTCGCTAGTGGGTGTATCATCATCTACATTAGTAGGTGTATCATCATCTAGAGTGTCATCTAAATTAAAATCTTCTTCATTTTGAGGATAAACATTTGTGTCAAGATCATATGGTATTTCAGGAAACTGTTCAGGATCCATAAAATCATCTTGTCTAGGAATACTAGAAGAAGTACCCTTGCCCTTGCCCTTGCCCTTGATACCCAAGGCCTTGCCCAAAATATTTTTTGTTCTTTTCATTTTAATTATGGTAATAAATATTTAAAGACTTAAAAAGTTAAAGATAATGAAATTAAATGTGCTAAATGAAATAACAAGAAAATAATAATTTAATGAGAGAACAAATGTACCAAACGCCGACGTAGAGTCGATGTGTAATCGAGAGAGGTTGAAAATTGAAACTTTGTTCGATAGATTAATCCTCAAGCTAGTTGTCAACTTCACTCCCAATTCTCAAATTAATAAATAGAGTGAATATGTAGTAGACAATGTTGTATAGAAATAGATTGATTGAGATTTGAGAGATTAGAGATTGTAGGAAGATTTGTGAGAAATAAGAAGAGAAAATGAGGTATTTATAGTTGGAAAATTGGGTTAAAGTGTAAATATAATAACTTAGGGGTTAAAAATAAATATAAAGGGGTAGGGAGTTGGGGAGTGGGGAAGCCAAAAATGGCGGTCTGATAACGCCAAAATGTAAATAGTCGTTATTGCAGCGCTATTTTTGAGCAGGGGCGGACGGATCAAGGAGACGGATCGGGTCCTAAGCGGGATCAAGTGACGGGACGGATCGGGTCCTAGCGGGACTGGGTCGGGCGGGATCATACCATGTCCCATCCCGGTTCGAGTTCCGGACCCGCTAATTTTTTTTTTTAAATTTAAACGGGACCGGTACGGGACCGATACGGCCCGGGTCGGGACGGGACCGGATCGGCCCGGCCCACTGGAAGGTTTATGACTCCTTCCTTCAATCCAATAATGCTTTCTTTAATTAGTAGTCTCAACAACTTTACGTATTATCACAACACAATAATACAAGGGTGACAAGAAGGACCACCGTATGTAATATAATATTTTTTAATATTCTTTCATTAATTATATATCTCCTATTTTAGATAAAAGTATAATTATTTTATAATTAGATTAATTAGTTACATAGTTTGTATCAAAGTAAATATTCTTGTAACCTTATATATATTGTAAATCATTCATCAATAAAATCAAGAAACATATTCCTTTAAGATATCAGTAGCCTAAAACTATAAACTCTACCCTAGTCGCCGATACACCTTCTCGGCCGCCACATTTTTCCACGTCGGAATCCTAACCGTCGATCTCTCTCGGCCGCCCTCCTCTTTTCCCCACGACAGAATACTAATTTTTCCGGCCATTATCCCACTCTCTTCCTCCTAAATTTTTCATGGCTGACAAAATCAAATTTCATCAGACACTTGCCGGAAACAACATTAAAAACTTCATCCCTATGACTCTTGAGATGGAAAATGGTCAATACTCCTCGTGGACGAAGCTTTTTAAGATCTATTATCGTGTTTACGAAGTTATCGACCACATCATCACTCCCACGCCGAAGTCCACAAACGTACCATCGACTTCGACTTCTGATGATGCACTTTGGTCTCCTTTGGACGCACCGTCCTCCAGTGGATATACAGCACGATATCTAATGATATGTTGTTAGGGCTGTTAGCGGTCCGGATACTCCCGGTAATTACCCGAGAACCGAACCGGTAAACCCGGATCGATACTCGGACCGAAACCTTAACGGTCCGGATACGAGTACCAAAAAAATACCCGGACCGATGAGCGGACCAGAATCCGGAAATACGCGTAACACTTCACCCCACCCTCACCAAGAAGCCCCCAACCGCCCCTCCTGCCAGCTCTAATTAGTTGTAAATTAATAAAATTTTAAATGGTCATAACTTTGCGCTCGGATGTCCGTTTGACCTAATGTTTTATTGATTTCGCGTATTTTTTTGAGATAGGTCCGGACAAACAGCTAAAGCAGTTTGAAGCAGCCAATTTCTCAAAAAACATCCGTCTTGCCAATCAATTTCACTTTTACCCCAAATTGTTACCAATTGTCCATTTTCAAATCTAAATATCTCGCGCTATACAATATATTTCAACGTAAAAATTTCGTGGTAATGTGTCCGAGAATGTCAATTTCAGTATTGGAAATTCAATTTTAAAAAAAAAAATTAGTCCGACCCGGAAAATTCTTATCGGTCCGGACTGAGAACCAGACCGATAAGGTTTCGGTCCGGGACCGGATCTCGTTCCAGGACCAAAACCTTATCGGTCCGGGACCGGTCCGGACCGGTAAGCTTATCGGACCGATTCCGGTAAGTGGATACCCGGATCGGTCCGGACCGATAACAGCACTATATGTTGCACACCATCATTGAGACCGATGCCACTGCCCGCCAAACGTGGGAATGTTTGGACAGTATTTTCCACTACAACAAAACTCAACGAACGTTATACCTTGAAAATCAATTCAAGGACGTTCATCAGGATGATTTCCCAAATGTGTCTGGTTATTGTCAAGAACTCAAGATGTTTGCCGACCAACTCTCCAACGTCAGCGCACCCGTCACTAATCAACGATTGGTCATGCAACTTATTGCAGGTTTGAACGAATCCTATGACGGCGTTGCCACCATCCATCAGCAATGCACGATGTTACCTCCGTTTTATGAGGCCCATTCGAAGCTCATCCTTGAGAAAACCCGGAAAATTAAGCGTAGCACCACATGTGCCAGCATTACCGACTCCGCCCTCACCACCACTGTCAGGCCCTCCGCCGATGGTAGGGCTTCCCGGTCCGGCAACCAGAACTGTCGGCCAGAGGACCTGCAAAAGTCAGCTTCCTTCCATAACAACCTCCGGAGCAGGAGTCTGCCCAAAGGTCGCGGCAGAAGAAATTCTGGAAACAACGGCGGCGTGAAGAGGCATTCCTCACTGACCGAAAACAGCTAACAGCGACCGCGGTAGTGGAAACATCCTCCGGCATGGGCCCCACCATCATGTGCCTCCCCTCATTACCCGTATACGACATCTTCATGGACTTCACCTCAGAACCGACATGCCCAACCTGACATACTTAGCCACATCCACAACAGGAATACACAACACATCCCCCCATTGACTTTTGCACCGACTGACATTAAGGCAACTATGAGCACAATGTCACTCAATATTCTAGACGAAAATTTGTATATGGACACCGGCGCCACATCTCACATGACGACATCACAAGGTATTCTCTCGTCTTATTCCAATTTGAGTAATTTAAATCGGAATATTATTGTTGGTAGTGGATAAGACATTCCCATCCGTGGTTATGGTCATTCCTCCCTATCCCCACAACATCCACCACTAATCTTAAAAAATATCCTTCATGCCCCTAAACTCATTAAGAATCTAATCTCCATGCGACCTTTCACAATTGACAAATAGATTTCCCTTGACTTTGATCCTTTTAGTTTTACTATAAAGGATTTTACGACATGAAGACGAATAATGAGATGTGACAGCACCAGAGATCTCTACCCTATTTCAAACGCCGTCAACAATCCAGCCTCAGTTCCCTCAACCTTTTCTGTTATTTCGTCTTTATTATGACATTCTAGATTAGGACATTCGGGAGACTGTATTTTACGCTCCCTTAGAAAAAATAATTTTATTAATTGCAACCGTATTTATAGGACTCCTATTGTTAATCTTGCGTTTTTGGAAAACATGTCAAATTACCATTCTATGCATCCACAAATTGTACTTTTCGATATCATACATAGTGATTTGTGGACATCCCCTATTTTGAGTACGGCTGACAATCGATATTATGTGTTGTTTTTGGACGATTTACTTTCTATGGACTTTTCCAATTGAAAATAAATCTCAGGTCTATCCATTTTTTCTTCATTTAGTGCTTTCGTAAAAACACAATTTGAAAAGAACATTAAATATTTTCAATGTAACAATGGCAGGGAATTCGATAATAACCAATTCAAACCGTTTTGCTTCAAAAACTGTCTTACCTTTCATTTTCCCTGCCCTCACACATCCTCCCACAATGGTAAAGTCGAATGGAACATTTGAACCATAAACAACCTCATTTGTGCCCTACTTTCTCACGCTTCAATTCTTGCATTACACATTCTTCATGTCCACCTATCTCCTAAACATAATCTCAAACAAGAGTATAGCTCAATTGTCGCCCACTCAAGTTCTGTTTCGTAGGAATCCCTCCTAACAACACTTGCATATTTTTGGATGTCTTTGTTACCCTCTCCATCCGACTATTCACAAACTCCAACCCCGATATTCCCCGTGTGTTTCTAGGTTACTCTACCAATCATTGTGGTTACTCGTGCTATGACTTGTCGAGCCATAAAATATTATTTCACATCATATCATATTTGATGAGTCTCAATTCTCCTTTGACTCTCTACACTCGCCACCTCGACATTCCTACGACTTTCTAGATGATGGCCTAAACTCTCTTCTAATTCACCATATACATAGTCCGCTGTCCCATACCCCTTCAACCGCCACCACCTCGGCCAGTCCGGGACTAGATGCCCATCAATTTCTGCCGAATATGGCCCAGAACAGCCCGCCTCGGGGTGATTCCACAGCCACCTCTCGACAAATTGAAGTTCGTCCAACCAGTACCGTGACCCCTGCCCTTCCTCATCTTCCCGGCAGTCTCACGACAAACCCCACTCATGTCCTGCTTCCCGAGACACTCCCGGACCATGGAAACATGTGTCATACACAAAATTCATAAACCTAAACGATTGTTTAACCTTTTAGTTTCAGTTGTCCCTTCCCCTACATTGTAACCCGAATGATGCCTTATCCGACCCTAATTGGAAAGCCGCAATGATTAACGAATATGATGTTTTTATTGATAATAAAATGTGGGACCTAGTACCCCATCCACCTGATGTTAACATTATTCATTCTATGTGGATTTTTAGACATAAAAAGAAATCTGATGGTTTTTGTGAGAGGTACAAGGCTCGTCTTATAGGTGATGGCAGGTCTCAACACGTGGGAGTAGACTATGATAAAACGTTCAGCCCGATCGTAAAGCCACAACCATCCGGACCGTCCTCAGCATTATCATATCCAAGTCTTGGCTTATTCATCAACTTGGTGTCAAAAATATCTTCTTACTTGAGAATCTTCATGAAAAGGTATATATGCATCAACCTATGAGTTTCAGGGATCATATTCATCCGGATTATGTGTGTTTGTTGCGAAAATCGCTCTATGGACTGAAATATGCTCCTCGTGCATGGTACCAGCGGTTCGCCAATTATGTCTCCTCTATCAATTTTTGACACAGCAGATTCGATCATTCTTTGTTCATCTACAACAAGGGTACATACATGGATTACTTATTATTATATGTTGATGACATCATCCTCACCACATCATCTGATGCTCTCCGCCGGTCCATTATGTCTCTCATTTTCTCTAAGTTTGTTATGAAAAATCTGGGGTTATTTTTTGGGAATCTCTTACATTCGACATTTTGGCGGCCTATTTCTATGTCAGAAGAAGTATGCCGAAGAGATCATTAACCGTGTAGGCATGACATCTTGCAAACCATCCCACACGCCTATAGACACCAATTCCAAGCTCATCGCTGATTTCGGTCTTTCATATTTAGACCCAACTCACTATCGTAGCCTGGTTGGGGCCCTAAAGTACCTCATATTCACGATACCAGACATATCCTATGTCGTGCAACAAATATGCTTGCACATGCACAATCGATTGAAGCACACATGCATGCCCTCAAACGTATTTTATGATACGTCCAAGGTACACTTCACTTTGGATTACATCTATACAGGTCTTCGCTCATTGGTCTCACTGCTTCTTTTGATGTTGACTGGGGTGGATGTCTTGACACCTGACGCTCCACGTCTGGTTATTGCATTTTTCTCGGAGATAACCTATTGTCTTGGTCTTCCAGAAGGAAACCTATACTATCCCGATCCAATGTAGAAGCAGAATACAGACGTGTTGCCAACGTCGTCTCTAAGTCTTGTTGGATCTGTAACCTTCTACTTTAACTTCACTGCCCGATTCAAAAGGCAACATTGATCTACTGTGATAATATTAGTGCGATATATCTTTCCATCGATCTCGTCCAACATCAACGCACTAAACACATTGAGATGGACATTCATTTCGTTCATGAAAAAGTAGCTCGTGGTCAAGTTCATGTCCTTCACGTTCCTTCCAGATATCAGATTGCCGACATCTTCACCAAAGGACTTCCGCGCATTCTATTTGATGATTTTTGAGTCAGTCTCAGTGTTCGTGAACCTCCCGTTTCGACTGCGGGGGTGTAATAGAATATTTCCCAAAATTCTGTCATTAATTGTATTAATTGTATATCTCCTATTTTAGGTAGAATTATAATCCTTTTGTAATTAGATTAATTAGTTACCTAGTTTGTATCAAAGTAAATGTTCTTGTAACCTTATATATATTGTAAATTATTTATCAATAAAATCAAGGAACATATTCATTTAGTATGTTTCTTGACAACTCATTGGTAGTAATGTATTCTCTTCCATCTTAGTTTATGTGACATATATTTCTTCATAATTTTATTAGGAGAGATATGATTAGAAATGAAGTTGTACGGGGAAATGTGAGAGTGACCTCGGTGGAAGATAAGATAATGAAGAGAGATCGTGATAGTTCGGTCATGTGAAGAGGAGGTGTGTTGATGCACCAATGAGTAATTGTGAGAGGTTGTCTCGAAAAAAAAATCATGTCATACTTCTTTATATATAAATTATTTTAAGTTTTTTATTTTACCCTTAATAAGACGATTTACCGTCATAGAAATGTCTAAAATTAATTTTAGACTACGCGTGTCAAAAGTCTTGGACCATGAGGTCTTACGTTCATATTCTAGCGAAAATAATAAAAAAAGATTATTTCCATCTATCCAAGTCTTGATAGACATAGTTATATGATACCTGTGTCGATGAGAGACTCACTCGAATTAGTCGAACCACACATAAACTAGCTCAAACACCGTAATTATACAAAAAATAATTTAAATTTTATTAAATTTAATGTCAAATTAAATAATGATGCATAAATTGAAACGGTGACACTATCTCTAAAAAGTGAATATTGGACCAGCTGACAAATTACAGGTATTTAAGCTGACACAAGATTTATTGCAAATTCTCAATGATATCCCTCTCCCCACCCCCCACTAAGAAAATAGCAAAAATATAAAGATTTGTGTGTTATTCGTAGATCTAGGATGTTTTTGTCGGACTCGATATCTTTATATCGATGAAAAATAAAAAAATAATGAATATTTTATAAAATTAATCGAAGTACACGTAAATTAATTCTAACTTTACAGTTATAAAACAAAATAACGAAGGTATCAGCAAACTGAGTTTTATTGTCATGACTCATGTGAGAGATAATGAACCTCGACTTTGATAATTATCCAAGCTCAAACATTAGCTAGGTTATGAGGTGAAGATTAAAAAGATTGATAATGACTCATTCCTTTATTCAATGGGTGAACACTCAAATAGCATAAGCTGATTCAAATAGAGATAAAATGCTTCTTATCAAAAATGTATTCATTCTCAAACTAAAACGTTTAATTGAATTCATTGTAAATATGTTATATCAAATCTCCGAATGGAGGAACTCCAACTATCTCACCACACTCCTCCGTGGTTTCTTAACCAATAATAACTCCCTAAAGACCTAATATTTGCAGGTGGCTCAATTGGTTGAGCATGAAACTTTGCAATGGAGGTCTCAGGTCCGAAACTCTTTCAGTTGGTTGAGCATGGGACTTTCACAATAAAGATCTCAGGTTCGAAAGTCCCTACCTACGACAGTAAGAATTTGCCTTCTTGGTTGAGTTCGTCGCACGGGCTTGCGGAATATGGGTGATCTCTCATGTGTGATTTACGGGCTATTGCACAAACCATGTGTGCACCCGAAGAGTAACAACTACGGCATTCCTTGTCATAAAACAATCCTGAACATTTGTCAAAACTACTACTCCTATATTACGCTTATATATGGTTTCAGAAAAAGCAAGGAAAAATAAGTGTTGAGAGAGGGAGAGAAAAAACAATTACAAGCCATGAGCTAAGCTAGGTTGAACAACCGACAAGTCTTAGAATCTGGTTCATATGTTGTTTCCACTAGCTAGTTAATACTTAAGATTCAATGATCCAGAATTTTTGGCAAGTTATTATAGTGGTCCATTGACCATTGTCAAGTAATGTCATATTATTTGTCTGTATTTTAGGTGTATATATGAAGGTACAATTATTGATTGTTTCCAATTTATACACGTTTCAAGAATGTGTTTCTTTTGTTTTTTTCTCCATTGCTTTTATTATCCTATTAAATTATACTCAGTACTGACGATGGACCCTTTTTGTAGGTAAAAGTTGTCCCCATAAAATCCAAGTATATCTTACTTGTAGATATCACATAATAGCAGACTTGAAAAAGTATGAGAACGAACTGTTTTATATTTTGACCATAGTTGTAGCGGTAGGGAGTTTTGACGTAACTGGTAAAAAATATTATTATGTAATTAGGAGGTCACGGTTTGAGCTGTGGAAACAGAACTGCTTCTGGTTTGCTTTTTTCACTATGTTAGCCAGCTGAGTATGTAGTTGTGCTAAGGTTTTGTATTTTCTTTTGACTCAATACATAGACAATCCCTTAAACTTGTCGGCAAATTTCATTTAGACATTCGAATTAAAGGTTTGTTCCAATTCAGCAGTTGAAGATATAATAAAGTGTTCCTATTAGATATTTTTGGTTCAATAACAACAACATACCTAGTGTACTCCATAAGTGGGGTCTGAAAAGGTTAGGATGTAAACCTTACCCCTACCTTTATGGGGTAGAGAGGCTAAGACTTGTGTTCAAATTTTGATTTTTTTTTGAATGTGTTCACAATCGTCTATTAGATAGTTAAGTTAACCACATAAATATGTCATTTTATTTAACTATACACAACAACCTCAATTGAAATAGTCCTGAGGTTTTACGGCTTATTGATGCAAATTCATGTAATTAAAGGAGATAATACAATTTAAATGTTTAACCTATCTACGTAATATACGCTTGAGAACACACACTCGCAAATTTAAGGGATTGTCTATATTTTCTTTTAACTGGTGATTAATTAAATTATTAGTTACCAAAATCAACTGACCACATCCCTTATATTAGAATTTTTGTTCCCCCTTATATTAGAATTTTTGGCTCGACAACTAACCACATCCCTTATGGTAAAAGACTAAAAGCTTATATATCATATACATAGATACACCCCATGAATCATGAAAACATTGAAAAGTATAGCACAAGAGATATATATTAAGAAAACAACCTGCATGTTTGAAGGAATTAAAAGAAAATCAAATAAAAAGCCACCGAAAAAATAATACTCCAATAAGAAGAAAGTCTTGTTATGTGAAATCTTCATTAAAAACTTTGTTCTAATTGTTGGGAAAAAATGGTACAAGTGGAGAATAGAGGTGTATAGCAAGTAAGACTTCTCTATAATATCCATCCGCTATAGCAACATTTTATTATAATGACCAAATGTTTTTGGAACTGATTTTACATGGTACGTTATATTATATATTTTTTATAACAATATTTCACTAGTAGTAAAAAAATATATGAACAAACGACGATGTTATAAAAAAAGTTTGACTGCAACATATTATAAATGAACTTTTTATATGGTACTCATTCATTATTTACCTTGGGACAAAAGAAGGAAGCAATACATCCATTGTGCTAATCACTTTTTTTTTTTTAAAAACTAATACTTTTAAACATGGGCATTAATTAGTTTAGTACTACAAGTTAGGTAACTGTAATTGGTCCAATATTCATGAAAGTAGCTGTGGATGATGACTTATTTTCATCCTTAGGAGCAATCTGCCACCCTGGAACCAACTGAGCTACACCCATGCGGGTTTACTTATTTTCATCCACAATATTATTTCTTGGAACTGAGAGACAGCTCCAAATCAAAAACTCCACTTGAAGAAGTGGTCTTATTTGGCACTTTATTGTGATGTGAATAATTATGTGATCCATCACTCAAAAGAGAATTTTCTTCACCCTCTTCTCCAAATGAATTTTGGTCTAGTGAAGATAGTCTGGTAATTTCTTGACAATCTTCTTGGAAATTATGAGAAAAATCTGCATATTTGTTGTTGCTCCTTGCCTTGTCATGTTGACAAAACAAGAGTTAGTAAACATAATTCAATGCACTGACTGAAAAAAATATTTCTACGAGAATATCACTTATAAAGTAATTATAAGCAAATCTCTATGATAAGTAACCTGGTTTAAACTAACCTGCTATGTAAACTACTTTGATTATGTAAAAAGAATATTTATCAATGTCTACTAGTTTAAATTCTATATTGCTCGGATTCTCCAAAAATGAAGTCATTGTAAGAATATATGGAATTTACGTATATAATTGTATGTTAATTATTATCATTAAAAAGTTGGTTGGATTAAACGTGACACCTTGTAAAGCATGGGACTATATGTAGATACCCGGATGTAATTCTAATTTGCTGATGGGCTAAACTAGAATTACATAATTATATTTAATATATAAGGGGGTTATGGTTCCCAAATCAAACGTAGGGTTTCTTTTCTGATATCCCATCATTAGAAAAGTTGAGAGCCACCTTCGTCTTTGTTTGAAAGACCGATAACCACGAGACGGAGAATCACCACGACACTCATGGATTCATGTACGCTTTCACATCTAATTTGACATGATAGGTTTTGAGGTAGATTTATTAATCTACAGTTTAGTTCTAACAGTCGCACCCATGTTAAATCCTCCAAATACATTCATTTTTGCACCCATGTCAAATTCTCCAAATATATTCATTTTTGAATTCGTCAAATCCTCCAAATACATTCATTTTATTTTTGAATTCACTAAGGAGAGTTAAAATATAAAGTATAAAAATATGAAAAAGTCAAGAATATACATATATATATATATATAAACAAGATATTACCCATCATTATAAAGTAATTTTCTAGTAAAAGTTGGCTCAACCATTGAAATATAATAGTATTTTTGAAAATCCAAGCAACATAACTTATATCCTAGGGATATAATACCTCCAAAATTTTATTTAGGAAATTGTTGATAGAAATGGATGGTGTTAATAATTTAAAAATATATATTTACCATGTCAAAGAGGCTTGAACGTCTTTTCTTTTTGTTGAGACTTGATTGTCTTAGAAAATATTTTTGAGCATGACTTGCAACTTGAGTTGGAGTCCTTGTTGTCACAAAGTTTCTTGAAATTCCTCTCCAATCTCCTTTACCTAACTTTTCAAGTCCAATTAAGAATCTTTTGTGTTCCTCTAATGTCCATGGAACTCCTGTTGATCCAATATAAATAATATATCAATAATAACATTTTCTATATAAATTAAGAGAATATTTCTATTGGATATATTAATCTTGACAATGTCATAATTAACCACTTCATATATTAGTTACAATTAGGCCAAATATAGTAGTTGTGTTTCTCAAATTACTCTTTTCCTCTCATATTATGTGACGTCGTTTAACTTGACACGACATTTAAGAGAAAAAAAGATAAATTTTGAAATTTATGATCTAAAACATCGAAAACAACCTCTCTAACAGGTGGGAGTAAGGCAGTGTACTCTTTACCCGTCCAGACTTCACTTTGTGGGATTACTGGGTATGTTGTTGTTGTTGTATGGTCTAAAACAACCCTTAGCTTAGGCATATAAGTATGACTATAAATCATCATATTGAGGGTAAAATGAAAAATTTAAAGTGATATTATTTTTAAATATAAGGAGGCGACAATCTTTTTTGAACTGAATAAAAGAAAAGTGTATTACATAAACTGGGACAAAAGCAATACATGTTTTTGTACTCCAATAACTATAACTCAATCCTAAGCTAGTAAAGTCACCTATATAAATCCTCGTTGTCTATGTCACTCCATTTAAGTTGATCGATGTCAATTCAATATGAACTTCATACCACCGTTCCCAAGTTCGAATAAAATAGGCAAGTCGTGGTAGACAGACCATCAATATAAAACTAGACAATTTATGACGAATTCTCGCAATATAGAAAAGATGTGTGTTTTAGTTACAACATGCAAATAAGAAGAAACATGAGTCAACAAGAAGATTCTCCTCCCCTAAAACAAAAAAAGCCAAATTATTTTAGATAAGGCCTTATAGTGAACCAAAGAAAGAGATAAATCATTACTCTTTATTTCAATTGTTTCTTACTTTTCTTTTTAAGTTTATGTAAAAATATCTTTTTTTTACAACTCTTTAATTCCAATTTTTTACATGACATATTTAAAACTACAAGATTAAGAATATTTTAATACATTCTGCATATCTTTAGTTTAAGTCCGCAAGATTCAAAAGTTTTACTTTCTTAAATTTTTGTCAAAGTCAAAACCAGACAAAAAAATTGAAACGGAGGGAGTATTATTGTACATTAACAAACTAGAAATTAATGTGTACAATAAGTATTTATGAAATATTACATACCTTTCTTCCTTTCAGCAACACAATCTACAAGAGTACCATCAGATAGATAGCCATTATTAATGGAAGTAGCACTCTTTTCACAGCTTTCATTAAGAGATGGAGAAGGAGATGATGAGTGGCCATTTGTTAAAGCCAAACAATCAAAACTAAAACTTTTCTTCAAATTATGATTAGAAGAAGATGAAGAAGAATTAGAGATATCAAGTTGCACTCCAAAAAGCCTTAATCCACCACTAAAATTACTAGCACTAGCACATTTCAAAGTGCTACAAGTTCTTGAATTGTGACCAATGTATCCACAATGTGAACACTTTCTCCCCATTTACATAGACAAAATGGTTAGTTCACAAAGTGTTTTTTTATTTGTTGAAAGGGGATGAAAATGTATCAACAACTATTTAGTTGATTTAATTTATATGATGATGATGTGTTGTAGTACAAGGTAGGGTTTATGAAAAATAGAAAGGATATGTAAGGCCAAGAGAAGATGATTGGATGGACATTAATGTTTTGGTTGGTACGATATATTATCCAACTTGGGTTCTTAGAGTAGAAAGCAACAACATTTGGTGTCTCCACGAACGACAAAATTAAGCAACATGGAATTATAGACGAATTCAGAATATAATGTCAGAGGGTTTAAAATAAATTGATCTTATAAATATATGTATATATATCAATCTTTTTCAAGTGAAACCCTAAGTTTAGTTGAAATGTTTGTTGTGAGAAGGCATTGAGATACAAGAGAAAAGTTAATAAGTAAATTCAATCATCTACTAATACTCTTTTTGTTATGATTTATAAATCTTCAAGTCTTGCCATGCCTCGTTCGAAATCTGATGGATATATAATAAATTTGTCGCTCTATCTTCATATCCGTTTATCTTTCTTCATTTAAATACTACACTTATATATGTTACATGACTTTGAAACCCTTTTGAGCGTCTAACGTACACATCAATGACTAATATCACTAACCAAGGCCCTGGAAAATCTTGTACTAACATCTTTTCTCGACCATATCTTATCTTTAAAATAAAGAAAACAAGTCCCCCGAGGCATATCTGGATGACAAAGAAGGTGAACTTAAAATTCAGCTGGAGGCTTGCAACGTGACTTCAAATCCTGGTGGGAGCACTTTGCTCTCTTCTAGAATAGGACCGTGTATGTGATATCAGTTGCTCTGTTCTCAAATCCTAGACATTCATACACATCCCGCGATTTACTGGTAGTAGTGTTGAGAGATCGGTATAACTATCTCTAGGAATAGTCTGGTGAAAGAAATAATCCCTTGATTATTCTCATTAATGAAAGGGGTATATATACAAATTACATATTTCCATAATAGGAAAATCATTTTCCTATTCTACATCTAAAATTTTATTCTATTTGGAGACTAACTATACAATTGTGGTAAGAGTACAAGACTAATTAAGGTACAAGACTAATATACAATATATACCATATATACCAATTCTAATATATAACAACGGGTTGCTACAACCGAGATGGGCTAACCACCCGAGATGGGTTGTTGAGCTTTAGTCCGAGATGATATACATTCTATATACACATGTATATTGTGTATATATGATGTATATTTAACCTGTGACCTCGATCATACGGGAGGTCTTCGTGACGAGGCATGCTAAAATCTTCAAAAAGAACCGAAGAAAGACTCTTTGTAAAGATGTCTGCAATTTGATACCTGGAAGAGACATGACAGACGCGTACTTATCCACGAGCTACCTTTTCGCGAACAAAATGAATGTCCATCTCAATATTTTTAGTGCGCTGGTGTTGAACCGGATTCCCAGAAAGGTAGATGGCACTAACATTATCACAATAAACCAAGGTAGATTTCTCAATAGGACAATGAAGCTCTAATAGAAGATTACGTAACCAACATGACTCAGAGACCACATTGACTACTCCTCGATACTCTGTCTCTACACTAGAACGTGATAACGTTGACTGACGCTTGGCAGACCATGAGACCAAGTTATTACCAAGAAACATACAATAGCCAGGCGTAGACCGTATGATGTCTGGACAACCACCCCAATCAGCATCTGTATATGAGACAAGTGTAGACGTCGACGAAAGATATAAATGCAAGTCATAATCAAGTGTCCCCTGAATGTACCTGATAATGCGTTTTAGCGCATTTATGTGCTCAATCCTGGGATCATGCATAAACAAGCACATCTGTTGTACGACATATGTAATATCAGGTCGCGTGAACGTAAGATACTGAAGGGCCCCTGCAAGACTACGATAGCGGGTCAGATCCTCATATGGGGAGCCACCCGCAGCACCCAACTTGAGTTTAGTATCAACTGGAGTGGAAGTGAACTTACATGATGACATCCCAACCCTCTCAATGATCTCAGCTGCATACTTCCTTTGTGATAAGAACAATCCACCTGCATGACGAGTGACATCAATCCCCAAAAAATAACTCAAAGGTCTCAAGTCTTTCATAGCAAACTCAGAACTGAGCATTGTCATGATAGACTGGCGTAATGCATCAGATGAAGTAATCAAGATAATATCATCCACATATAAGAGTATATAAGTCAATGACGAACCACGACGATTTATGAATAACGAATTATCAGATCTGCTGTTAGAGAAACCAATAGTCGACACAAAGCCTGCAAACCTCTTATACCATGCCCGTAGAGACTGTTTCAGCCCATACAAGGACTTCTTCAACAAACAGACATGATGAGGATATTTGAGATTCTTAAACCCCAAGGGTTGATGCATATAAACTGTCTCCTTGAAATCACCGTGTAAGGAAGCATTTTTCACATCCAACTGATGAATGGGTCATGTTTTCGATAGAGCCAAGCTGAGCATTATGCGGATGATAGCCGACTTGACCACCGGACTAAATGTCTTACCACAATCAACACCAACCTGTTGAGTCTTACCATCACCTACAAGACGAGTCTTATGCCTCACAAAAGAACCGTCAGAATTATCCTTATGAGCAAAATTTCACATAGACTGAATAATATTAACACCAGATGGACGGGGTATAATGGTCCACATCTTTTATAATGGGATGAGTGGTACTACGCGTACCATCATTGATGCAGCAGCAGAGGGTGCCTTCATGAAAAATAGTGTCAATGAGACACATAATTTACTAGAGGATATGGCAACCAACAACCGTGAGGAAGCGGATGGTAGTCGGTGACGTGGGAAGGCCGTGGGTATTCGCGAATTAGATGTAATCAGCTGAATACGCATTGTAGCCGCCCGACAAAGCAATCGCGGTGAACACCATGATCGCGAATGCACGATCCGCCAGTAAATTGTGAGATTTGTAGGGCGCGTTATTTTGACAGATGCTGCGTGATTGATCCCAACAATGTGCCAATGGAGCAGGTTCAGGCGGTTGGGAACTTTCAGAGGCCTTACAACTCCAACATGTATAATCTAGGGTGGAGAAATCACCCTAACGTTTCGTGGAGAAACGACCAACCCTAGCAACAAACATATCAAAGTGGTTACCGTAACGGCAGGACACAATCAGTCACTCCATCCCGGCCAGATTTAGGCCACTGCGCAGCCAGAAAAGCCCGATGAAGGCTGCTGCTCGCGCGACCAACTCACGAGAATCGGTTCACGCCGAAACCAGGTCCTCTCTTAGGAACTTGGAAACACGTGTTGGGCAGCTTGCAAAGATGGTAACCAACAGGCCACAGGGCGCTCTCCCAAGCAATACATAGGTGAATCCTAGAGAACAATGTCAAGCAGTATTGTTGAGGAATGGAAAGCAGTTGGATCACGTTGCTCCCCAGCCCACAGTGGTAAGTGAGAATGGGGGTGAGAAGGTAGTTGAAGTAGAGAAAGAGGGGGTCACTGAGGACCGCCCTACAGTTGAAAAAGCTCCACCAGCACCTTTGAGGGAATATGTTGATAAAATCCCTTACCCTCAGAGGCTACAAAGGAAGGCAGTTGACAAGCAATTCTCCAAGTTTTTGGAGGTGTTCAAAAATCTACACATAAGTATTTCCTTCATTGAGGCGCTAGAGCAGATGCCTGCATACTTCAAGTTCATGAAGGAGATACTTGGGGAAAAAGGAGGCTAGCGGATTATGAGACAGTTATCGTTGTGAGCGCGATGCCGTCTTGCAAAAAGCGCCTCATAAGCTTAAGGATCCAGGGAGCTTCACCTTATCTTGCACTATTGGTAGGGTGACATGCAACAGGGGTGCATAGGGCGCTGTGTGATCTAGGGGATAGCATCAATCTAATGCCCATATATGTCTTCAAGAGGTTGGGTTTGGGGGAAGCCAAACCGACCACAGTAAATCTGCAGCTAGCCGACCGAACTGTGCATCCCAGAGGCATAATCGAAGATGTGTTGGTTAAGGTAGGAAAGTTCTTCCATGCAGACTTCTTTATTCTTGATATGGAAGAAGATGATGAGATACCAATTATCTTGGGGAGACCATTCCTTGCTACTGGGAGAGCCTTGATTGATGTGAAAAAGGGAGAACTGAGACTCAGGGTTCAGGAGGAGGAGATAGTGTTCAAGGTGTTCAAATCCGTCATTGAGTCTCATGCCATTGACAAGTGTTTCGCAGCAAATGCCCCGATTCGGCCGGTCACGAGGCCAAAGCTAGGGAAACCATCCCTACATCATTAAACCCACAGGTCAGCAAGGTGGCAGGAACAAAAATTGATGAGATGAAAGCCCTCGAAAAGGTAAGTATTACTGAACCCCATCTGGTGAAGAAGAAAAATAGAATGAGAAAGAGGAGGATGATTATGAAATGGATAGGTTGTGGGGTTAAATTACCCCAATGATTTTTGATAAGTAATCTACGTCCAGCTAAAAGACGTTAAAGACATCGCTACTTGGGAGGCAACTCAATGTTTAAATTCTGCAATTTATTTTAATTAGAACAGTCTCACTTTTGGTGTGTTTGTTATGTTGTGACCAGGTGAAGGACTCAGAGGATGGAGCATGAAGGAAAGGGCGAAAAGACACGAAATCGAGTCAAGGCCGCGAATCTTCGAAAAAGCCTCGATTACTTTATGCACGCGGTGCACGCAGCGAAACCGCGATGTCAGTTCACGATCCCCGAAAATATTAAAAGGCCCAGAATCGCCAAATCTCCTCCCACAGATACCGTCACAATGCAATATCCACCGCCACCACCACCATTTGGCGATGTATGCGTCGTAAGTCGTCCATTTCATCTTTTAGTCATACACATTTGGGACAATGTGTCAGTTAAGTTTGGGGGTACTTGTTTTTTCTTATAATTTTGAGTCGTTGATTTGTGTCTTTTATGTGTCTATATGAGTCACAATTTTTTTTGTTATCAACTTATCATGCATGTTGTAGTTGCTTGAAACGCCTAGTGAATTAAGTAGGATAATGTAATGGAATGATATGCAAAAATGTGTGTGCTTAAGTTAAATATGTTAAAGATTCATGAAAACCTGATTAGTTGAAATATTGTGTGCTTAGCCTGTGTATGTCAATTGCGAAAAATGTCATGCATGTTTGTTATTTGAGGCGAAATAATTAGGATGTACATGTTAGGGGGAGGATTCAGGCATTTCTTTGTTAGCCCTTCTTACCTTTCATTACCTACCCTGACAATGAATTGTATCCTTAGTCAGCCCTTTAAGCCTAAAATGAAATGTTATTTCTTTGACACTCCAATTCCCTCATGTGCCATAAGCAATAACTGATGATACGGAGGAAAAAGAAAGTGAAAACGAAATACAAAAGAGAGCAAAAATAAATTATGCACCCCAATTAAAATATGAAAAAAGCTTAAGTTTGGGGGTGCCAATGCGAATGTGTATGTTCCGCTCTCAACTAAAAGAGAAAATGGAGTAATGGGTATGAACTAAAAAGAATACAGCAAGGAAGAGAAACAAGTTGAATGAAAAGCGCTTATGGTACGTAATTTGGGCCTAAATGTCTATTTTTACCTATCTCTGTCTAAGCCTACATTACAACTATGAAAAGTCCTGATGATCCCTAGTATGTATGTCCATGATTAGTGGAGAATAACAAAAATGCAATGACATTGACATGCATAGGTTAGGTATTCATGCTTCCAGTGATTGTGACTGAAATGAATATGCGAAATATCTAACTTGAAATTCTAGATTGTTCAATGCATGCTACATCTATTCCTACATATTGTCCTAACTAACGTTCATGTGTTTCTAAGTGACATTTTGCAACTGCTTGACGCGAGTCTTTGAGTCCTTTTATTTTTATTTCTTTGTTTTGTTTTCTTCTTTGCTCGAGGGCGAACAAAGTTTAAGTTTGGGGGTTTGTTAGACATATTTCATATACCTATTTTGAGTTATTTTCGATTAGTATTTTACCCATTTCTGTTGCGTCTAGTACAGTTTTAGGCAACGGTTCAAAAAGACAAAATGACAAAATGACAAAAAAGAGCGAAAAGTGGGCATAAAAGGAGGTCCCAAGGCAGAAAAAGGTCGAAAATCGATGACTCGGAAAAACCACGGCATGCGCGGTGCCAGGCGGGCAGCGGTGCCAGAGGCGAGGCCGCGGTGCAAGCAATGGAAACGCAGACTTTGTGCGCAGTGCATTGAGCGAATCAGCGGTGCCATTTATTCAGAGAGCTGCAGGAGTTTCGGCACCACTGTCGACTGCGAATCGCGATGCGTGCAGAATTTTGATTCGAGTTGGAATTGGCCAAAGCAATAGGGTCCTGGGCACGCGAAATTGATACCTATTTAAAGCCACAGGATCGGTTTTAGGAGGGGAGTCCATTCTTGAACACAAGAACAACACAAGGCACTTGGAGCAACAATTGGAGACTTTAATCTTCGTAATTTTCTATCTTTAGTTTTTATTTTAGTTTTATGTTGGATATTGTGTTAGTTCGTATCATGTCTATGGCTAGGAACTAAACACTTAATTAGGGCTTTTCTTATGATCCACTTGAACCTTTATTCATGATTTGATGCAATAGTTTGATTACTTCTTCAGTTGTTAAGAACTATTCAATAATTGATGTGAATGCTTGATAGTTAATTGATCACTAATTATCATAACATATATGAATTTGAATCAACAACCGAGAGGAGAGATTTGAATATGTTGTAGTTGAATAGACATAAGTTAAAATTGTGGACGACAGTACCTCAATACTTGTGTAGCTTTATAGGTTACTGTTCTTAATCCTCCTATGTGGTAAATCCTATCATAGAAATATAAAAGGGTTCTGCACTGGGGTTGAGTGATTATATATCCTAACCGGAATATAAGACAGTCTAGTTAACCGCTATCTTAACATAGAAGAAGAATCATTCTAGAACGCATTAAGGATTGAATAAAGTGGATAGTTGATGATTTTGAAAACCCTAATTCCTTCATAATCTGAATACAACCTAATTAGTTTACTTATTTCTTGCAATCATTTCAGTAGTTAAATAAAAAACCCAATCAATATTCGTTCGCCAAATAGATAATACAAAATAGATGCTCGGTACTTAGAAATCAGTCTCTGTGGACGATATTCGGTCTTACAGACTATATTACTTGAGACGATACGTACACTTGCGTTTTGCGCGTGTGGAAATCGCCTAACAATAAACATGCTAATGACCGGAGATTAAGATTAATTGGGATAGTAAATCCAAGTTGTACTAAAGTACAGTTGGTCACTGTCAAAAATGATTATATAGTATGCATCCACATTCCACACTAATGACGGTCTACCATCACAAGAATCTAACTCTAACCAAGTAAAGAATTACAGATACAAGAGTAGCAGAGATCGGAATGGGTTGAAAACTAGTATAAAAGCGGGAACTTTGTTGCAAATATTGACTTATATAATTACAAGGCGATAACGAAGCGATATTGCCTTTCAAATCAATTAGCAGCTTCTGTTGTCGAGAACACCATGATGAACCTCATTTAATCCATTCATCCGGAACTTCTTCTCAGTTCATTACTCCTCCATAACGAGCTTGAAGCATGAATATGGTCCTACTACAGCTCTGTTCACTTTACTATAACTTTGAAAAAGACGGGCAGGATATCTTTGCTTGTTTTCATTTTGTTGGAGAATGAGATTACAAGACCATGATGGAGATGAAACTCAGTATTCTTGTTGAAAAGTAAAAGACAAAACAAGAATTCTTTATCCATAATGCTTTTTTAAACACAAAAACAATAAGTCTTGAACCACAATTATAAGCTCAGAAATATGCCACGTAATGATGTCCATTCTTTTTAACTTAAGAACTAGTTATAGCAGCACCTACAGGTATTCAGAAACTTTCCACATTACTAACTTTAAGGGGTCGTTTGGTTGTTGGTTAGGAAGTGAATTATGAGAGAATCTATATATTGTTTGTGTAGAAGATGGAATAACTAGTACATGAATAATTAATCCCTACATAACTAAACCCTGCATAACTAATCCATGAATTACTTTTTTTTAATTAATAGTGATGTCCAAGCCACTTGGACACCACGATTAATTAAAAAAAAGTAATTCAAGAATTAGCTATGCATGGTTTAGTTATGTAGGGATTAGTTATCCAAGGGGATGGAGAGATTGATGACGATGTCACACATCGTATTGGGGCAGAATGAATGAAATGGAGGCTCGCATCTGGAGTTTTGTGTGACAAAAAGGTGTCAACTAAACTTAAATGCAAGTTCTATAGGGCGGTGGTTAGATCAACTATGTTGTATGGGTCAGAGTGTTGGTCAGTCAAGACTTCGCACATACAAAAGATAGAGTTGCGGAGATAAAGATGCTGAGATAGATATGTGGACATACTAGGAGAGATAGAATTAGAAATGATGATATCCGGGATAAAGTGGGAGTGACTTCGGTAGAGGATAAGGTGCGAGAAGCGGGGTTGAGATGG
Source organism: Przewalskia tangutica (assembly GCA_029844215.1). Classification (NCBI taxonomy): domain Eukaryota; kingdom Viridiplantae; phylum Streptophyta; class Magnoliopsida; order Solanales; family Solanaceae; genus Przewalskia; species Przewalskia tangutica. Next base: position 3,144,973 of record CM056720.1, read on the forward strand.
TTCGGGCATGTGCAGAGGAGAGACACAGATGCCCCAATGCGGAGGTGTGAGAGGTTGACTATGGACGGGTTCAGGAGGGGTAGAGGTAGGCCAAAGAAGCATTGGGGAGAGGTGATTAGACGGGATATGGCGCAGGTGCAACTTACTGAGGACATGACCTTAGATAGGGGGTTGTGGAGGACACAGATTAGGGTAGTAGGCAGTCGAGTGTAGTCCTCTTTACGCTTACAAAATGATAGTGTAGAATTATTACTATAGACTCGATTAGCTTGTCACACTTATAGGCGCATTATTGCTCTATAGTACTATGTGGTTTTATTCATCTTATTTAGTTGTGTTAACCTGTTAGCTACTGCTTCCTTTTTGGTAGAATGTCCTACAATTGCGTATTTGATTTTTACCATCTGCTGTCCAAAATGCTTTAATTTCTCGTCTGAGTCTGATCGTTTCTCATACTTTGTTTTGTTTTGCTTTGCCTGATTATTCTGTCTTAAGCCGAGGGTCTCCCGGAAACAGTCGATCTACCTACCAAGGTGAAGGTGAGTCTGTGTACATTCTACCCTCTCCAGACCCCACATTGTGAGATTTTCACTGGGTATGTTGTTATTGTTGTTGTTGTCCAAGCCAGCTTGGGTACACCTCAACCAATTCCACGGCATATATGTCACCTCCCACTAGTAACAGGTACCAGGTAACTTTGTCCACCAAGACTACTAATCTATGGATTACTAATACCTGCATAACTCTAACTAGCAACCAAATGACCCTTAAATAGTTGGCTTGAAAAAAAGGCAACCAATCTTCAGTAGACACAACTCAAAGTACAGGAAGTAACAAGCAGATTGAAATTTTTAGGATAACATATGAAAAATAAAATAACGAGCAGACTTACATAGAAAAGGTGCTAAGACCCACTCCAGCTTCTAAATTTGCAAATTCCACGTCGATGTTCAGCAAAAGAATCACGTATTGACTGTACCATCGAACAGACAGCTGGAAATAGACCAAGCTCTTTGTTCTGCTCCTGAAAATACAGTTGCCTTTTTACATCATTTCAGAAGAGAGCTATTATAAATCAAAAAATTCAAAGTAACTCAATACCACTTGAGCTAGTCGATCTTCAATATTCCCAGAACTCGTATCAGTGGGCATAAATATCTTTCTATAAGCTGCTCTCAGGCTCTTAATCTGGATACTTGTCAAGAAAATATTAAACTAAAATCAGAGATATAAAAGTTAAGGACAAAATTATACTCCCTCCGTCCCAATTTAGGTGTCACTATTTGACTTGGCACAGAGTTTAAGAAAGAAAGGAAGACTTTTGAAATGTGTGGTCCAAAACAAGCCTAATATAAATGTGTGATTGTAAATCATTTCATAAAGTTAAATTGTTTCCAAATATGAAAATGTGACATTCTTTTTGGGACAGACCTAAAAGGAAATGGTGCCACATAAATTGAGACAGAGGGAGTAGCAATTTAATTATTAATGGTTTTTTACTTCATGACTTCATCAAATGGAAAGAACTTACGCATAATGAAAGATCTTAACATCCTCTAATTAATTTACCGATTTGTGAGGAACGTGATATGCTCTTACAGATTAAGAATATTGCAGAGAGCAAAATAAATTGTAATAATAACACGTCTAAGTCTCTTAAACAACGTCTGATAATGTAACTTCCTGAAAAACTGTACACACGTATCCAATTTTAAGGATCAAAATTCTATTTGAGCCCCAATCTGATAAGAAAAATTTACATAACCTTACGCAGATAGCGATGAACGCTTCAATTTACCAGATTATGCAATATGTCTCATGTGTCAAGATTTAGGATCAGTATCTAAATACTTATATAGAATGTATTCCTCATTGAGAGTTACCTTACTCAGAACATGTTCATTATATGCAGCAGCATGTCTTTTTATGCTACAGGACCAATTTAAAACCTCGAGAACAATCCATATAATATATATGATTTTTCGCTTATCAAAATTTAACTACCTACATTATTTGCTCGAAACATGGAGTATTTTTTTTTTAAATGAAACAAACCTCTGTAGCGGAGAATCCACGACGTCTTAATCCTTCAAGATTCAACCCACGAAGCTCAGCTCTTTCCCCAGAAACAATTACATACTTTGGAACGTCTTGAGAAACCTAGAAAACAAAAAGATTGTGAGATCCAAAAAGGAAACACGTGATCTCAAATATCATAGGCCGGGTGCTGCATCCCAGAATATATGTGCTTTTGATCTTGGAAATACAGAAGAAATAATTTGATGATATTCAGCTTAAGTAAGGGGTTCGAAGCTAAGCTTTCATGAGGTACAAGTTACAAAGGAACTTCAGAGTCTAGCAGTTATAGATGCTTTGCTAACTTGAATTATGTTTGCATCAGGAAGAACACCCAAACAGTTTGAGGGTCCCTTATGTTTGAGGGTAGGTTTAAAATAGCCTCTTAAGTATGTATTGAACAGTTTGGGTCCTTTAAGTTCGCCAAAAGTCTATTTGTTAGATTTGACGGGAACTATAAAAAAAATGAAAATTAGCAGGAACTCACATTTAGAGGTACAATTTTTATAGTTTCTGCTATTTTTAATTTATTTCTAGAGTCTGGTGCAGCTCTTGAGGTGTAATTTTTGCTATTTTTTACTTCATCTTCTTAGTGTCTAGTGATTTTTTGTGTTGCATATTTTAGGATTTGATCGGACTTTCTTGGTTATGGTCAAATCTTTTTTCTTCCACGTTTTTCGCAGTTATATTTGACGGAGACTAAAAGTGATAACGTTTGGCAATCTTAAAGGACCAAAACTGTCCAGTGCATACTTAAGGGACTATTTTGAACCTACTCTCAAACATAAGCGGCCATTTTTGTCATTTTCTCAAACTATTGTTATCTTAGTTTATTATGAAGGAAGACTGAGTCTTTTGATAAATTAAAAGACAGCAAATAATTTGAATTAGAAAAGAATCTTACCACTGAACCACCACCAATGAAAGAAAATGAACCAATACGGCAAAATTGATGAACTACAATACCTCCTGCAGTGTGAGCATAGTCCTGTATGAGAAGAATTTAAACCATTTAAATTTTCCTGAATAGGTCATGCTTCGCGAAAATGACTAGAGGAATAGTCAATCACCTCTACTACAACATGACCTGCAAGAAGTGTACTGTTTGCCAAAATATTGTTGTTGCCCACTTTGCAGTCATGAGCTATATGGCAAGAGCCCATAATAAGATTATTATCACCAATAACCTGTTTATGTAAGCTCGTTACAGAAAATACATACTGAAATGTATAACTTTCTGTACTACGGAAAACTAACGATGAAGTTTCATACGGTTGTATCACTTGGACTTGAAGATCGATGGATGGATACATGTTCCCTGATTTCATTGTTGTCACCAATATCGAGAAAGCACTCATTCCCAAACTGAAATGGTCAAATTACAAGCAAGATAATTATTATTGCATTCTCAAATAAGCACCACCTACTCGAATTTGAGGGTGGGGGAGAGAGTGATCATGATGAAGAGATGGTTCATCATATTGATGGAGACAACTCTGAGCTCATAAGCCAAACAAAAATGCTTCTCAATTCAACGGCAGCACGCATTTGAATCTATATGTTGTGATAGAGCAGGAGAAAATAACAAAAATGGTCCCTTGTGTTTGAGGGTAGGTTCAAAATAGTCCCTTAATTATGCTGCTAAATTTGACCGGGAACTATGAGAAAAAAAATTAGCGGAAGCCCACATTTAGAAGTACAATTTTTGTAGTTTCTGCTATTTTTTTTATTTATTCTAGAGTTTGGTGTAGCTTTTTGAGGTGTAACTTCAGCTATTTTTTATACATTTTTAGTGTCTAGTGGAGTTTTTTGTGTTGCATATTTGAGGTTTTGATGGGACTTTCTTGGTGTTCCTGGTTAAATCTTTTTTCCACTATTTCCGTCAAATCGGACGAACATACATCGTTAAATATTTGACGAAGACTAAAAGTGTTAACCTGGCAAACTTAAAGGACCAAAACTGTTAAGTGCATACTTCAGGGACGTTTTGCACCTACCCTCAAACATAAGGGGCAATTTTTGTCATTTTCTCGATACAACGGTATTGAATAAATTTAGTTGTGAATATTATCATGATGTTTTTTAAAATTGTTTTAACTTTTTTTCAGTAATGAGTTTAACATCAGGATACCAACCTTATATTTCATATCCTGGCACTTGACACCAATTACAGCATGATGCCCAAAAACATTGTTTCTCCCGATGACTGTATGACCAGGAAGATCATCTCCAACTACAGCACCACTGTTAAAAACATGCACCCTAAACGGTACTGGAGAGGGAAAAAAGGTAGTAAATCCAAGTATAATAAGAAATTAAACTCACGTCATTAGGATGCAATTGTCCCCAAGTTGAGTATTTCCAGAGATGTGGCTTCCAGGGTACAGTTGACAAGCCCTCCCCAACTTTGCAAAAGGCCCGATGGTACAAAAGGGACCAATTGAAACACCCTACATGCAGAGAAAGCTCCTTTAACTATCTGCAAAATGCTAATTCAGCTAAGGCCTACACACTTACACCTTAACATCACTAGTAAATTGGATAAGCTAAATTGTGCCCGAGGAAGAAATGTGGCATATCCAGATAGATCAATCAATCAACTATGTGTCAATCCCAACTAGGTTGAATTGGCTATATGAATCATCTACATTCATTTCGCTACATCTCATACATGCCCAAACAATAAAAGTTGTATCTTGTACGGCGAATTTGTTTGGGGTTCTCTAGAGTTAGAATTCTCTAAATGTCACACTTGTCCCATGAAGGGAGCCTTGGAGTAACTGGTAAAGTTGTTAAAGTTGTTGTCATGTGACCAGGAGGTCATGGGTTCACAGTCTTTTGCAAAAATATGAGGTAAGGCTGCGTACAATAGACCCTTGTGGTCCGGCCCTTCCCCGGACTCCGCGCATAGCGGGAGCTTAGTGCACCAGGCTGCCCTTTTTTTCACACTTGTCCCTATACTGAGATATAGTCTTTTACCATAAAAGGAGGATTCTTAGCAATTGGAAAACATTGAACCTACTAAAAGTGCAATAACGACTAAGCCTTAATCTCAACTAGTTGGAATTTGCCTGTATGTATCATTTACCTCCACCTTATTCTAAATTTAGCTTAGTCAGCTAATTCCAAGATAAAAAGTTATATGAAGTCCCTCGACTATAAAGATGTATTGAGAGAAGAAGAATACCTGTTCTAAATTAGGAGTGCAGGATTATCCAGTGTTAACTATTTCACATCTCAAATCTTCACTAGCTAAGCAAGTAATTAAGAATTTATAATTGATAACCACAAGTCACCAGGGCATTGAAATTAAATGTTGATGAATAATGATCATGACCTATTCCTATGCAACAAAAAGTTTGAAGCTTTTCCGTACTTACCCAACTTAACTTGACATGACCACCCTGAAAGTTATAACCACAGGTTCCAACTTCCAACCCTAACCAAGTGTCCTGATTTTCCAAATTATCTTTACACAAGTAGCCGACTGGATTCACTGTTTACGTTTTTAGCCGGTATAGATAAACTATACACTGATTATACACAATTATACATATATTATAACCTGCAAGGTGACTCAGTTGGTTGAGCATGCGGCTTCCATAATGGAGGTCTCAAGTTCGAAAACCCACGACAGCAGCAGGGGATTTGCCTTCTGGGTCGAGCTCGTTGCACGGGGCTTGCCTAGTGCGGGTTATCTCTCCTGTGTGTTTTGCGAGCTATTACACAAGAGCGGGTTTTACTCTGCGGCTGTGGGTTCCCTTGTCATAAAAAATTATACATATATTATATATGAAAATACACATATTATACATCCAGTGGCTATTTTTAGTTTAAATGGTTTGTTGGACGACTATTTAGGTTGATTCTTCAAAAAAAACTAAGCCCATGTGCAAAATATAGCAGGTCACAAGTTGGATAGAGGCAAAATGGTGTTTATTATGACAGTCAACTTAAATAATCAATTAAAGATTAAATCTTTTTAAATGGGTTACATAGAATTCATATGATCAGATTGAAGCATAGATGATTGATTGAATAATGAAGCAAAAAATTAAATGCTGCCCATCAAACACAACAACATACTCAGTGTAGTCCCACAAGTGGGATATGGAAATGGAAAGGATAGTGTATGCATACCTTACCCCTAGTATTGCATATATTAATTCTATTATATCGGTTAGACGGTTACAAAGAATTAATATAACCTAAGCAACTAGTTTGGAATTGAATCATAGTTGATTAAAGAAGCAAAAATGAATATTGCTCCTCTATCAGACATCTATATCTCGGAAACAGCCACTAATTGAATCATAGTTGATTAAAGAAGCAAAAATAAATATTGCTCCTCTATCAGACATCTATATCTCGAAAATAGCCACTCTACCTACCAAGTTAGGGGTAAGGTCCGCGAACACTCTACCCTCACGTTGTGTGATTTCACGGGGTATGTTGTTGTTGTAACAGACATCTATAAATAGTAAAGACTTGAAATTTTCATGAACATAAAAGTATAAACAGAGTAAAGAAAGTAACTTTACATCACCCAATACGGCATTTGGATGAACAACTGAAGAGGGGTGAATGAATCTTGATTTTTCTTCAGTTGCATCAATGGATTTCTCCTCCTCTGAAGCATCTGCACAAAAATCAAAAGCATAATAAAAGAATGAATACTTGAAGTTTAATTTTTTTTAAATAAAAAAATGGGAGTTTAATTAAGGAGTTATACAAGTGAGAGTGGAAGAAAATCTGTAGAGAGTGAGTTTTCTGAGAGCAATAGAAAGAGGTCTGTGACTGCGAGAGTAGAAAAGGGAAGACATGTGTGTTGGCAAAATTTGGGGTCTCTTTCGAGTTTTCATGTATTTAGTACTTAATACACACTTTTGAGCTGTTAATCTAAAGCCCGTTTGAAAAGCCACCCAGTAATTAAAATTGAGTGTAATTATATAATTTGGTATGTTTGACAGATCAGTAATTGAAGGGGTAATTACACTCTCTAAATTTTAGCCACTTTTAATATTGGAACATCATTTGTTTCACCGTACTTTTTATTTTCAAACGTCAAGAATCTTGAAATTTTATTTATCAAAGTTTCGAACTTTAACATCAGGTCAAACATGTTTGTTGATGTAATTTATCAAACATCATTTGTTTCATCATACATATTTTTAAATTCTTCCTTTATTTCTTAAACTCAGTATCAAGTCAAACTAAGATAATTTTTTTGAGACAAAAAGAAGTATATATATATTTTTTTAAATTAATGTAATATAATAATTGTTATGGTGCACTTGGCTGAAGATTGAGTTAAATAGATAGTGCATTTGGTTGAAGATTTAGAGGAGGATCAATTTCCATTAAATACATTTTTTCCTTTTTATGGTGGTGCACCATGTTATAGGAATTCTGAATTTCTGCTTAGCACGAGAATTGAATAAAGGGTTGACTGAGGTGGTACTGATTTAATCGGAGGGAAGTATAAAGGAAGCCACAATGCAAACACCGTTGCTCAACACCATTCGAGAAGCAAAAGATCTGCTAGTCCAGACTTAAAATACATATATAGATAGTGGTTTATGTCAAGACCGAAAATGCAAATTCGGGACAATAACCTTTTTTTGAAAATTATCTAAATAGGTCGATCCTTCCATCTTATTTATTTTAGCAATGGATTCAATATTATTTCTACTTTAGAAAGTGATTATTTCTTAATTAAATTTCAAATGATGGCTAATTCTCAATAATCAATTCTAAAAATCGGCTAATTTTTACATTCGATTCCCCTAATATTAAAATTAAGCAGACCAATTCTGGAGGAGTGGAAAAGAGTATAAATATGTCTGTGATAATTAAGGGATATCTTTCTAATCTTCCTGTATTTATTGGACCAAAATGGTGAGGAAGGAGTGTTAATAGAAGTATAGAACAAGTATAATGAAGGTAGATTATGCCCCTTTCTCTCACTTGTATTGTTGTGCAATATTATTGTTTTTGATGGAGCAAATTAAAATATTTTATTGACCACAATTTAAATTATGTTTTCATTTCCTGATTTGATATCATAGGTAGGTTTGCCTATGAACTTGGGCAATTCGCATGAATGCTCTTATTTTTTGGGGTGGTCATTAATTTTTGCTCCTCGAATTGAATTTTTTAAATTTTTGTCGCACGCCTAAAATTCTTAGATTTCAAAAATTTAAAAGAAATTTATAAGACATAACTTGGAGTTCGCAAGATAGAGTTTGTCTGCAAATTATGTCTGAAGGCAGAGTTTCAAACATGCAAACTATACATTATCCGACGCAGTTTGTCTTAAGGCAGCGAACTCTCCCTTAAGTCAGACAGAGTTTACCTTAAAGTCACATGACAAATTCTGTCTTACGAATTCAAATTCAACCCTATATTAAAAAAAACTGAGCAAGGGTTTGAACCCAAAACCTTATGATATTTTTGAGTAAAGAGCAAAAATTAAATATTTCAAATTTAAGCGGCAACAAATAAAGATCAGTGCGTTTGAAGAACAATCCGCGCAAAAAAAAGACGGAACAAGTATAAGAAATATAAAATGTATGAGATTAGAAGAACCTACCTTGTAATTGTTGAAAAATAGAGATGTCCACGATTCGGTTTAAATTGATTATTACTTTTAAAAAATTAAATAATATTCTAGCTACATCCTTTCTTAAAAAATAAAACATAAAAGTTTAATATTTGAAGAATAGAAGAATTCATTTGAATATATATTATGTGATTAAAATAGAGAATAATTTTATTAAATTAAATTATTTTTCAAATATATAAGGATATCATTATGTTTTAAATCACAAAATAAAACAAGTAATTTGTTTTGATCTAAAGTTTACTTTTCTTTAACCTTCCAGAAAGTTAACCGGTCAGAATATCCCCACGTGTCACCTTTCTTTGCAATACTTATTCTTCCATAAATGCCCCCTTAAGAATTGGAAAAACAAAATCTCACCAAACACGCCGCAGAAACGTCACCAAAACGACGACGTACTCAAAAATGCCAAGCGAAGAATACCATAACGCCTCACCGGCGGCGCCACATCCACCGACGGACACGGCGGAAGCAGCAATCTGGTTATGGATACAAATCAAAGCCGAAGCTCGCCGCGACGCCGAAGCCGAGCCGGCATTAGCCAGCTACTTGTACTCAACTATACTCTCTCACTCATCACTCGAACGTTCTCTCTCTTTCCATTTGGGAAATAAACTTTGTTCTTCAACGCTTCTCTCTACTTTGCTCTATGATCTATTTCTCAATACTTTTTCAACTGATCCTGAGCTACGCGCCGCCGTGTCTGCTGATCTACTCGCCGCTCGCTACCGTGACCCTGCATGTGTTTCGTTTTCTCATTGTTTGCTTAATTACAAAGGATTCCTTGCTTGTCAGGTTTGTACGTAACTATTTCTTCATTTTGTGGAGATTATTGTGATATTGTTGGAAACATGTGGACTTTTGTGAAAGTTTTCTGAAAGTATCGGTACTTTTGAGTAAAAGCTTGTTTGGATGGTTGTAACCTTTTGTGTATATATTGTGTTGTTAGATAATACATAAACACACCCTCAAATTTGGCCTCAATCGACAACTATGCCCTCCAACTTTGGGTGTGTACAAGCAAGCACCTCAATTTGTCTCCACTTTGTCAGTTGAACACTCCAACTTACAAAATGATCATCTAGACACCTCCAAAATTTATGTGTCACGTCAGTATTTGTGTTTACATGTTCAATTTTATACAAGTTGATGTGTCTACTTGTGTACACCCAAAATTGGAGGTATACTTGCCAGAGGCCAGGTTTGAGGGTCTGTTTATGTATGTATTATGCCGTTTAAATACAATGTTTGTTTTGATTGTTATTTTAATTTTATTGTATCGTATTATTAAATCATCTTTATGTAATCAGGAATTAGAAATGAAGATATACGGGGCAGAGTGAAGTAGCCTCGGTGGAGGATAAAATGCGTGAAGCAAGGTTGAGATGGTTTGGGCATGTGCGGAGGAGAGACACGAATGTTCCAGTGCGGAGGTGTGAGAGATTGGCTATGGACGGGTTCAGGAGGGTAGGGGTAGAGGCAGGCCGAAAGAAATATTGAGGATAGGTGACTAGACGGGATATGGAGCAGACGAGACTTACTGAGGATATGACCTTAGATAGGGGGTTGTGGAGGCACATATTAGGGTAGAAGGGTAGTAGGTAGTCGAGCATAGTCGTACTTACGCTCACAATCTGGTAGGGTTATTAATATAGGCATGCCTAGCAGATCATACGAATAAGTGTAGTGCTGCTTTATAACCTTCTGTAGCCATATCTCTCATGCTATACACTCAGTAATGTACTTGACTTATTTCATTTATCTGCGTGAGTATTGCTTGCTCTTCATGATGCGCTATCATGACGTATTCGAGTTTGCTATTAGCATTTTTTATTGTTTTATTGCTTTAAAGCTTTAGTTTTTGGATTGGGTCTGACCTTGTTTTTCTGTGTTTCTGTTTTTTTGTTTCTTGTTTTTTGTTTTCTGTGTTTCCTGAGCTGAGGGTCTCCCGGAAACAACCGGTCTACCTCCAATGTAGAGGTAAGGTCTGTGTACATTCTACCCTCCTCAGACCCACATTGTGGGATTTTACTGGGTATGTTGTTGTTGTTTATGTAACCAGGAAAAGGCTCATTTTAGGTAACGACCGATTTAGTGTGATCGCGTTGTTATCTTATTTTTTCCTCATTTCATCTTTGCTTAATTACAAAGGCTTCCTCGCTTGTCAGGTTAGTGACTTATTTGTTTATTCCATGGAAGTTATATTGATATTGTAAAATTGCTCTCTATTAAAGATGAGGACTTTTGTGAAAATTTCTGGAAATATGAGGACCTTTGAGTAAGAAAAGGTGATTTCTCTGGAAATTTCGAAGTCGAGATGCATTATATGAAATTTGTGGAATGAATTTGTTATGTAAAGTGGAGACTCAAATTTTCTAATGGTTCCCTTGAGAAGTTAATACCGGATAATTTTTTTGCATAGGATGTGAAGTAGTGCGTACATCTTCTTGAATCTGAGAATGATATTTGAAACTTCTTAAGTTTTTGGGATCTTACCTTGTATAGTCCTTAGTCTGTGTTGCTCGTACTCTTCAAAAATGCCGACACGTGCATGTTAGGTACTTCAAAAGTAGTGCTTTTTTGAAGTATCCGACACACATTTTTAGAGAGTCCGAGCAACGTAGGTTGGTAGTATATAATTTGGGACAATAGGCTTTTCTGTTGTTCTTTATCAAAAGAACAATAGGTATATTGTTAGATTGTCACATTGGAAAGATGATGGGAAAATTTTATCTTTTCTTTTAATTAACGACAATGGTGTATGGACCGGCTTATGTGTGCCTCGACTATTCCATTGGATACCTGTATCTTCCGTAAAGTACAAATAATGGTAAGGCAATTGGGAAGGAAGAAAAATATATCTTAGAAATATAAAATTGGGAAAGTGGGTCTTGTTGCAATGGATTACAATGGGGAAAGTGTATGTTGTTGTAATGAAGTCTAAGAACCACTGAATATATAATATTCTTGTACACAAGCCTGGGAGCTCGAATAAGTCGATAACACTATATGAAGGGAGGGGGTGAAGAGTATAGGTTGTAGGTTTTGTCCCCATTAAAGTATGCATCTTGTTTACTATCCCCATTAAAATATGCATCTTGTTTACTATCCCCATTAATATGCATATTGTTTACCATCCCCATTTTTATGGATCTTGTTTACTGACTAGATTGTGGTTGGTGTATCGCGGTAAAGAGGAATTACAAAGAGGCAAGGATTGTCAGTTAGGAGGTCTTCACTCACACACGCCCAACAAGTTAACAGACATGCTCATGTATTTGGATGTGGATGGATGTATGCATGTTTTTTTGTCTTTTACTGTTCTATTATACATTGTTCTCGATTACTATTAGCGGATTTGGCTATCTGCAGAAAAAGAGTGATATAGTTGGCTTGTAGTCTTGGTAGTTTATCATACTAAGACTGTGAGATACTAATTTTCTTTTGTTCATTGAAATGATCGGTCTTGTATTTCTCCCCCTTTCTTAAGAACAAGTCATGCTGGCTTTGCTTTTCACTTCATATCATATTGCCTAGCGTATGGTAGTACTGACAATGTAGTTTTCTGTTCAGGCGCATCGAGTAGCGCACAAGCTTTGGACTCAATCCCGAAGGCCACTTGCACTTGCACTTCAATCTCGAATCTCTGATGTTTTTGCTGTTGATATTCATCCAGCTGCCAGAATCGGAAAAGGCATCCTCTTTGACCATGCAACAGGAGTGGTTGTTGGCGAGACTGCAGTTATTGGAAACAATGTGTCAATTCTTCACCATGTAACCTTAGGAGGAACTGGTAAGATGGGTGGTGACCGACACCCTAAGATTGGGGACGGGGTGCTCATTGGTGCAGGTGCCACAATATTAGGCAACGTGATTATTGGTGAAGGGGCCAAGATTGGCGCCGGATCAGTGGTATTGATTGACGTGCCACCACGAACAACTGCAGTTGGGAATCCAGCAAGGTTGGTGGGAGGAAAGGAACAACCAACTAAGCATGAGGAATGTCCTGGAGAGAGTATGGATCATACATCTTTCATTTCCGAATGGTCTGATTACATTATATGACTTACTATGTATGCTATATCTGCAAAATAACAAGAAGTTGTCTCGGAGTCTAGCAGAGAGGACAGAGGTTAAATGTTAATGCTGTTTTTCTACTTCCACATATTGTCTCAGACGGTTGAAGGCTGATATTTTTATGCAGAGATGTCTTCCTGGGGTCTCCTTACAGAAATTTCCATATATATATGTATTATGAGTTCAGTTCTATATATATGTATTATGAGTTCAGTTCTATATATATGTATTATGAGTTCAGTTCTACAGGTTGCCTTTCTCGGCTTTAAAATATGCTAGAAGCGACTGTCTGGCTTAGTGTTATCCTATTATTGTTCTTCTCATGTATTCTACTTTTAACAAACCAGGTAGTTATGTTGTGTGATATTTCTGAACTAATAAGGGTGATTCGAACCCACCAGACCTGCATTTAGTTTATAGAATCCATAGTTCTGCGGGCTTGTGCCAATATAGGAGCTTCAAAGTGTTTTTGTACTTTGTGCTAATGAATCGAATAATTTAGGTGTTATATATTCTTGTTGAATCTAAATGAAGCTCTGCACTTTGATGCTTAATGTGCCTATAAACGAATGTGTGAGCCTTCCAATACACATGCCTCTGCCAATCTCGAGCAATCTTATTTATTGGTGGATGTTCCCCACGCTCTATGAAATGAGTAGACCTCATATAATAATACTATCCTATACTTCATTTCTTTTGGATTTGAATTCATCCTGAACCGGGGAGTCATGCATGCGTATGGGAAGGCTAACAACTACGTAAAGCTGTAAGGCTACGACTATAAGACACCCCTTGTGACTCGTTTTTAGAAAAAAATTGATAGATCGAACGATATCATTCGCACATTATCATCCACCTAGTTTTCAGTCCAAGCAATTTTCACAATCATAACCCAAAAAACATCCCTTATTTAGGGACAGCACAAGAAAAGAATGAGTCTTAGGAAATAGGATCATTAGAAACCTGCAGATCTATGGTGATAACGATCATGCCAAAAATTGTTGAGAGAAAGTCCATCTGTCCTACATATTTCACGGTTGAGTTCAGGAAATGTAACTAATTGGTGTTTGAATGGCCTTGAAAACTTGTTTATAGGAGGATAACAGACTTCACATTAGTGCACGGAGCGAGTAGTTATAGTTGCTTCTTATTGCGGCGGCTATGATTTCCTGGCGAAATTGTACGAAAAGCGAGATAGGTATGCTATTTTCAAATCAATAAATAAATTGTCTGATCTATTAGATCAAAAGAGATTAGAATAAGGGGAAATCTCCTATTTCTATCTATTCATGAGACAACTATCTATTCTTAATCCAACAACGACAACAACATACACAGTAAACTATCTATTCTTGATCCATAAAAAAAAATCGATATGTATCTGATGGAGTCTACATTGCATGTAGAGCGCACGTGCTTTTTAAGTCAACTCAGTTCTCTTATCCATCAGTCCAATGCATTGGGCTCATCACATGGAGGGAAAAGCCAAAATTTAGTTGTCTTGTTTGCCACCTTGACTCATTCCCCACTCTCCCCTGTATCGTCTCACATAGAAAGGAAGTGTGCAGAGCTCCAGCCCCACCAGTAGGGCCACTAACATAAACGAGAAGTTGAGATTGGCGAACCGAAGTCACTTTCAGTTTGCAATAGCTAATTTCACTTCCATTCTAATGCCTTCGCATATGGATGAAGTTTTACTATCAACGACAACTAAAGAATTTTGTACTTGAACAATAGCAGGTCACTTAGGTCTACCACAAATACACAACAAAAATGGATATTAGAGAATGGAATGTACTAACACTTTTGTCAAGAACTCTGATCTACTTGAGAACAGACACTTGAACATAAATATATGCCATTCCAGCACATAAATCTGTTCTACTCTTCATAACTCACACGTTCTGATCATTAAACTTGTCAATCAATGTATAAGGTGCCAGAATGAGGCATTAGTTCACAAAATGTTGCACTTAATATATATTTTTGCAGTGCAACCTCATATACAGATGAATTGAGAAAACAACTTTATTGTAAAGAAGAATTATGCCTATGTTAAAGAATGGAAATTTACAAATTTTCGCAGCTCTCAAGATGGCCAGTTTTCCGAAATTGAATTTGACGATCTCTGAGCTTGAAGAAGATTGCTAAGAGTGCAGGATCGATGGTTTGATTATTTCTGGTACTAGCGACAACTTCTACAACAGCTGAACAGCTTCATCTCGTGATGGTACTCTCAGATATGCTTTCATCAAATCGTAAAGAGTAGATCCAATTGCAACAGATGGTACAACCTTATTTTCAAACATAATATAGTGATCAGTTACCATAATAGATACAAAAGGCAATAAGGATCAATCGACGTGCAGACTATTTCTTACCTTCAGATAGATTGATACAAAGCGAGAAGCGGAAAAAGCGATGATGGCTCACTTCACCGAATCGTGAAGTGAAGCAAACACTTTCTGCAACTGAAGCGCAATTAAATACAGAAACAAGAAATACTAAATTTGCATACATAAATATCCAAGAACTCAACAGAAATAACATATTAAGCAAATCTTTCAATTCTTAAATTAAAAAGTAAATAATAGATACTAGATAGTCAATAATCCTCATAACATATTAAGCAAATTCAAAATCAAATCACTAAGGGAGCAACATCCTATTCTTCTTCAAGAATTGCAAACTCTTGAAGTATCAACACGACAACACGACAACACGACAATTGGCCATCATTTTCTTCATCATAAATATTCTCCTCAACTTCACTTGTCAGGGTTCTACTTGAACTTGGCTACTCTTTCCTTGCTCTTTCAAGTACCCCCCTAAAACCATAAATATTCTACTCAACTCCACTTGCCATAGCAACGCGACCACAAGTGAGATCTTCTCCTTCATATACTTCTTCATTTTCATGATTTTGGGGGACTCCAGCTAACCATTCATTTGCCTCATCAATATTATCCAACAAAATTGGATCAATGGTATTGCGAGCTTTGTAACGACGCATCAATGTTTTATTATATTTAACGAACACTAGATTATTAAGACGCTTCAAGCCTATTCTTCGTCTTAGTATGAATCTACACATAAGTTGTAGAAAGTAATTAATAGGAGTACTTAGGACAGTTGAGATACAATTTAGTTCAGTAATAATGTAATATAGATTCTCACATGTTCATACACGCTCCAATTTCTCTCGCATCTGGATGAGCTACAAGTTAAACTTTGAACTCTAATAGCAAACTTTTGCAAGTTTGGAACTCCATGACCAAATAGCATCCACCAGTCAACTGTAGAAGAATTATTTTAAAAGTTAAAGCTCTAAAGACAATTGAAACAACTTGCTCACCTGGTGACATTCTGGTTCTGGCTCTAATGGCCATACAATATCCAAGTAGTCCATCTGTTGTCATGTACACACCAAGCTCCTCCCCTATTTTGTCTTGCAAATCAACATCTGGGACCAACCTCTCAACACATGCATGATATCCCCCACCCACACTTCTTTATATAAAGTCTTCCTTTCATTTTTTGTATAAAAGAGCCCCGGGTTCAAAATATGTCCTGCTGCATGCAAAGGTTTATGAAGTTGATCCGTCCACCTTGTATCAATGATCTCAAAAACTCTCATATTTTCTGACTTCCCCATTAAATGACTTTTCAATAGCTTCTTTGGCCCTATCCATGGCTTCATAAATGTAGCCCATTGGTGATTTTTTTCTCCCCATCCACCAAACGAAGTGCAGTAATCAAAGGACCGTCAACTTTAAGTGCTTGAACAATGTCATTCCAAAACAATGGAGAAATAATAAATATCACAACTTCTTCCCCAAGAACTTCATTTGCAAATGTACTCTCTGTCCGTTTCAGTTGACATGAATAAGGTTCTCAAGTTATTCTTTTGTAAGTAAAAACTACGCAAAGTCAAGAAAGTTGTTGTGAATCTTGTCTTGGCCGGTTTCACAAAATTTCTTTGGTTTGTGTATCTCAACATCATGTTCAACAGCAATGGCCTCTGACTAATATAAGAATGTATACCTAACAACCTTAGAAAAAACTGTAAGAAAAAAATCTAATAGTTAATAAGTATAAAGAAATAACATGAAGGTTAAAGGCTTAATGCTATAAAGAAGACTATAACCAGTGGTTCACTTGTAGAATATGGAGCTTCCTTGAAAATGTCATCAAATATCATATTGATACAATGAGCAGCACATGGAGTCCAGAAAATGTGCGGGAACACTCCCTTCAACATGTCACCCGCTCCAACATTCTCACTTGCGTTATCGGTAACAACTTGTACAATATTTTCCTTTCCAATTTTTAATATAGTCTTCTCAAACAAGTAGAACAATTTGGTGGAATCGGTAGAAGAGTCACCAGCATCATAGGACTCAAGAAACACACTACCTTTTAGAGAATTCACCAAAACATTAATGATCATTTTCCCACTTTTTGTTGTCCATTTATCCATCACAATGGAACATCCATATCTTTGCCATTGCACCTTATGCTCCTCAATATCTTGTTTGTCTCCAACTCTTTTTTCAGATAAGAAACTCTTACTTCGTGGTAGGTGAGCAACTTCATTCCTGGGCCATGTTGGCCTACTGCCTCCATGAATTCACACAAATTATCAGTGTAATTGATACAATTAAAAGGGAGCCCTACATTATATATCCATCTTGCAAAAGCAGCTACAACACGCTCCCTTTACTTGTCCAGTTTGAAAAAACAAGAGATAATTTACCACTTCATACCTATTTTACCTTTATTATTAATTATTTGGTTGAGAACTTCAAGGAATTGTTAGTTTGATTGATTTCAATTGATCCGTCAGGTGTTCCAAATCAATATAGGACAAGTAAAAATAGACGGCGGGAGTACTAAATATACATATATTATACATACATATAGACAATATATACAACCAAAGCCGATGTGGATAAGTAGTGTATACTTTGACCATGTCCGTAAACTAGTTGGCCGAAGGATACATTCAAGCCCAGCCCCAGCAGTTGACTAGCAGCACAAGAAAACAAAGAAAAAAAGGAGAAAAAAGAGGAGAAGAGAAAGAAGAGAAGAAGATGAGCAGAACTTACCTTGAAGAACAAGCAATCGAGTAGCAGGTAACAGCAGTCGAAACAACAACAACAATAACATTGGGGTCTGACGAGAAGGGTCAATTGTAGGCACCACTCGCTTCATCGCTTCTCGCCTCTGGTGTCGAGGCGCACGCTTTTTCCTTAACACTTCATATATCATACTCCGTCTCAATTTATGTGGCATCATTGACTTCTTGGCACAAAGTTTAATAAAGATGATACATTTTTTGAGACAGATTAAACAAGAAACGATGTTACATAAATTGGATAGAGGGAGTAGTGCCTAGCGTATGTTAGTACTGACAAGGTAGTTTTCTATCTCGACGGGGACTTGGACTTGCACTTCAATCCCGAATATCTGATGTTTTTGCTGTTGACATTCATCCAGCTGCCAAAGTTGGAAAAGGCATGCTCTTTGACCATGTGTCAGGATCATCTTTCTTGTTTTTCTCGAAAAATAATTAATTTTGAGTTAAGAGTCAAAAACACACCTTAACTATCACTCTTTTTTTTAACATACTGAGTATTCTAGACTGAGACTCGTGGGTATAAATCACAAGTCTATGTTGATTACGTACTGAGTCCACAACAACCAAAGTGATAGTTATGAACATCTAAGAAGTTAAAATCACAAGTTTTAGTCTTTTCATGAACTAGGGTAAAAATCTCAAATTCTAATGTAATTCACACTAATCTCGATGAACGAGGTGCGAGGAAGAACATGAATATTCCCGCACGTGGATAGAAGTTATACATACCTTAATCGCTCCAAAACGTATCTTAAAAATCTGAACAATTGACGGTTCGCTTTGATGGGTCGTCGAACAATTGACTGTCTGTATAATTTACACTCTCGTCGTCAATTTCAAAGGTCAAATTGACAGTTCTTTTGACGGGCCGTAAAATATTTTACGGTCAGTATAATTTGACGTCGAATTCCATCTGCAGAATTGGACATGATTTTTCAACTTAAACTCCCCGTTTCAATTTCCTAAACCCCTGAATCATAAATATGGCTTAGTTTAGAGGTACGAGGTGTTACAATATCTCCCCTTTGGGATCATTCGTCCTCGAATGATTCCAAAGGTTAAGAATGAGGCTGGACTTTTAAACGTGACTGATAAAAATATGAGAATACTAACTGCCATGAACACATTAATACTGAACTGAATACTAAACTGAATTACTGAACTGAATAAGAGGTATGTATGTAAAGGTTAGTTACCTTCAACATTTCCTGTTTGTTCTTCAAATAAGTGTGGATATCTGGACTTCATGTCCTCTTCGGCTTCCTATGTATCCTCTTCAACCTTCTGACTTCTCTACAACACCTTCACTGAGGCAACTTCCTTAGTTCTAAACTTTTGAATCTGACGATTCAAAATAGCACCATCCCTAATTGTAATGGAGTCGATAGGGACAACCATCGACGAGTCTCCTACACACTTTCTCAACATGGATACATGAAACACTAGATGAACAACAACTAAATCTTGTGGCAATTCAAGTTCACAAGCCACCAAACCAACTCTTCTCAAAATCCTGTAAGATCCGATATATGGGATTGAGCTTCCTTTTCTTTCTAAATCTCATAACACCTTTCATAGGTGAAATTTTCAGAAAAGTCAATCATCAACTTGAAACTCCAAATCTCTACGCCTCACATCTGAATAGGACTTCTGGCGACTCTGAGCTATTTTCAAACGCTACTGAATCAACTTGACTTTCTCCATAGCTTGATGGACCAAGTCTGGTCCTAACAATTCTGCCTCGCCAACGTTCTGCTTGAGGATGAAAAGTTGTGCTGAGATTTACCTTGGTACCCAATCTTTTCTGAAAAGACTTCCAAAAGTGTGTTGTGAACTGAGCATCACAATCTGAAATAATGGACACTGGGGTCCCATGAAGCCTGACAATTTCTCGAATATACAACTTAGCATAATCCTCTGCTGAATCTGTGGTTTTGACTAGCAAGAAGTGGGCTAATTTAGTAAGTCGGTCCACAATCACCCAAATCGAATCATGTCTTCGGGCTGAGCAAGGTAGACCTGTTATGAAGTCCATGTTTATCATCTCCCATTTTCAAATAGGAATATCAATATTTTGAGCCAACCCACCGGGCCTCTGGTGCTAGTCTTTCACCTACTGACAATTCGGACACCTGGCTACAAAGTCTGCTACATCTCTCTTTATATCGTTCCACCAATAAATCTCCTTAAGATCGTGATACATCTTCGTAGAACCTGGGTGAATAGAATACATGGAGTTATGCATTTCTGTCATGATTCACTCTCTAAGTCCGTCCACATCTGAAACACATAATATATCTCGGTACCTCAAAGTAATGTCATCTTCCCTTTATTCAAAAGTTGTAGTCTTATGCTTGTGAATCCCCTCTTTTAGATACAACAAGTAGGGATCACTAAACTATTTCTCCTTCACCTCGGCTACTAAGGAGGATTCGGACTTGCTCTGGACAATAACAACACCATATTCGGAGTACGTGAGTCGAACTCCTAGACTGGCTAGTCGATGAATCTCCTTCGTCATTATTTTCTTACCTTCCTCAACATGAGCTAAATTCCCATAGATCGCCGACTAAGAGCATCAGTTACCACATTCGCTTTTCCTGAATGATAGAGAACATCTACATCATAATCCTTTATCAATTCGAGCCATCTCCTCTACTTGAGATTCAACTCCAGCTGCTTGAAAATATACTGCAGGCTCTTGTGATCTGTGAAAATATCAACGTGAACTCCATACAAATAATGACGCCATATCTTGAGTGCAAAAATCACGGCTGCCAATAAGTCATGGGTCGATAATTCTTTTTGTGAGGTTTAAGCTGTCTGGATAACCTTACCATGCTGCATTAAAACACACTCAAGACCAATACATGAAGCATCACAATAAACAACAAACCCCTCGGTTCCCTTTGGCAATGTCAACACTGGAGAAGAAGTTAGTCTCGTTTTCAATTCTTCAAAACTACGCTCACAGACATCTGACCACTGAAATTTAACTTTCTTTTTTTGAAATTCAGTTTCTTTTGCTAATTTTAATGTATGTTTTATAATCCAAGAAGTCGTCGAACGTTGGCATATCAAATTTGAATCTTGTTGAATAGTAGTTTCACCCTTGTGCTAGTAACGGAGCTTTAAATTGTTTTGTAATTTTAAGCTAATGAACAAGGTGTATAGCGGGAGCTTAGTGCACCGGGCTACCCTTTTTTTGGAACAAGGTATATAGCATTGTTCTTGGAATTGAGCAATATTTAGCCACAATTTCGCACAAGACACATGCAATTGCCCCAAAACGCTAAATGTGGAGAAGCAAGAGTTCTCACGACAAACAAATAAAACGACTACAAGGAACCAATGACTCTCTTACAATAAACCTTAGTTACTGGTGGGTGTTCCCTAGGCGCTATGAAATGGGGATCTTTCCTTGACCTGACGTATATATCGGCTTGGCTTGGTCCCGAACCAAGGAGGCATTCTGGTGGATGCATCCGTATAGAAAGGTAGACGACTACTATAAGTTGATTGTGACTACCAGACAAGCTGAAAGCAACTCATTTCTCCAAGAAAGTTGAAAGGCTTGAGCAGGCAAAGGAGGGATGCAGATTGCAGACTATATACCAAAAACATTATATGAGCTTCAAGACATTGAAGAGGAGAGCAAGGAGTGAACGTTAGTTAAGCAGGGAAGACTTTAATTATGTGTTGGCATTGATTCTGGACAAAGATTCTTCTTTGATGAAGGGGACAGAAGAAATCCAGAGCTATATCCATCACACATTGAGTTCTCAATCCAAGCGAATTCGTAAACATAATGAAAAAAATCTCTCTTTTTAGGGACAGTCCAAGAAGAATGAGTCTTAGTATCATTAAGAACCTGCAGATCTGTGGTGATAGGCTGATAGAATTTCCATGAGATGAAGATTCACGTCAAAGATAGTTGAGAGAGAGTTCAATGTCAGAGACGATAAGCGGTTTCATCATATAAAAGATAATAATGCCACTGCAAAGACTAGTGGTGAAGACCATCGGTCTAGATTTAAGCAATTCCTACATGTAACTAATTGGTGTTTGAATGGCCTTGAGAATCTGTTTATGGAGATATTAGACTGTACATTAGTATATAATTAATCTGCCAGAAAAAAGAGAACACTTGCAATATCTAATTTATCCCCTTCCAGAATCCATGCTATTGCCTTTGCATATGGAACGCGTTTTATTATCAACGACAACTAAAGAATTTCGTACTTAATATGTAGGAACACTTCATCGAGAACTCAGATCTGCTTAAGAACAGACACTTGAACATAAATATATGCCATTCCAGCACATAGCTACTCTACATAACTCACACGTTCAGGTCATTAAACTTGTTAATCAACGTATAAGATGCCAGAATGAGGCATTAGTTTATAACAAGTTGTTCTTAATATACATTTTTGCAGTGTAACCTCGTATACGGGTGAATTGATACAGAGGACTTATAGCCAACCCCAACTAATTTGGGGTTAAGGCAGTATCATCTTATTTCTCGCTGGTAAACAACTTAATTGTAAAGAAGAAGCCTATGTTAAAGAATGGAAATTTACAAACTTTAGCAGCTCTCAAGATGGCCATTTTCCCGAAATCAAACTTGACAATCTCTGAGCCTGAAGAAGATTGTTAAGAGTGCAGGGAGGATGGTTGACTATTTCTGCTACTAGCGACAACTTCTACAACAGCATCATCTCGTGATGGTACTCTCAGATATGCTTTCATCAAATCGTAAACAGTAAAGCCGATTGCAACAGATGGTACAACCTAATTTTCAAACACAGTATAGTTATCAGTTACCACAATAATAGATACAAAAGGCAATTAGGGTCGGTGGATGTGGAAGACTGTTTCTTACCTTAAGATAGTTGAGGCTAAGCAATCCATGTGTCCGCACAATCATAACAAGAGTATCGACTGTTCCTTTCATTTCGTGGCTGTTAGATGCTGAGAGTCGCTGGACCTGAAAAGTTCATGTACTTGTTATTCCAACCGCAAGTTTGTCATGAAAAAAAGGGTTAATAGCGTTTTTGGTCCTTAAGTTATTGGTGAATTTTAATTTTAGTCCAAGTTATATCTGACTAAGCACATTTAACCTTCAATTACTTGCAATGTGCACTTTTGATCCCTTTGCCTATAAATATTCACAATTTGTCAGAAACATTAACCGTTCCACTGCTTAATTTGTCCAGGTGTTATGTTAACTTGTTCTGTTACTCTATATTCGAGTGTAATATACTTCTAAAAATAGTTTGAATATAACATATTTTCTACGTAAAGAGACCAAAAACACACATTTTAATTAATTGAAGGTCAGATATATTGACTCATATATCACAAAAACCAAAATTAGAATTTACCAATAGCTGAGGGACCAGAAGTGTAATTCTCCCAAAAGAAAAATTCTACAGCTTATGGAATTTCATTAAAATACCTGCATTTGCCACCTGACAACATCTAGAGGATAAGTGAAAGTTTGTCCTAGAAGACCCGCAACAGATCCACATGCTAGTTTTATCGTAATATCTTTCTTCCGCTCCTTAGGAACATGGCTCTTCATTTTCTCATAGAAGTAAAATTTCAGCCCGGCATATGGAAAGATTCCATAGAGTGATGGAGATGGAATACAACACGCACGCTACCTAAGAAGACTTGCCAATAACAGTAAATACAAGTATCAAAAGGCAAAGCACTTCATACCAACTCCACGGTATAAGCCCTTTATTCCAGCCTCTTTGTGTGTCTTTGAAAAACAGTCCTTTATTCCTTTGTAAACTTGTTCACCAGTAACAAGCCCTTGTATATTCAACTTTTTGGATCCAACTACCTAGCTGATCATATGCGAATCAGTCTTCAATTGCTCATGGAACAGTAAAGTGAATTCAATTCATTCATTAGTCTAACAAAGCTAAGCTTGGAAGAAGTTGGAGCTAATCAAGAGAGAAAATGACAAAAATGTGTCCCTTATGTTTGGGAGTAGGTTCAAAATAATCCCTAAATTATGCTCTGAACAGTTTTGGTCCTTCAAGTTTGCCAAAAGTTAACACTTTTGGTTTCGTCAAATATTTAACGAACTTTGAGTGTTAGATTTGACTGGCAGGAACTGACAATTGGAGGTACATTTTTGCAATTTCTGCTATTTTTGTCTCTTTCTAGAGTATGGTGCAGTTTTTTAGGTGCAATTTCTGCTATTTTTGGTCTATTTTTTGTGTTGCAATTTCTAGGATTTGATGGAACTTCCCTAGTTTTTTGATTAATTTTTTTTTCCCATAGTAAACTAACAGACGAAGTTCGTTAAATATTTGACGGAGACCAAAAGTGTTAACTTATGGCAAACTTAAAAGACAAACTATGCAAAGCATACTTTAGGGACTATTTTGAACCTAGCTACTTCCAAACATAAGGGACATTTTTGTCATTTTCTCCTAATCAAGATGCTGACATTTGCTCTGCTTTCACATACAGGGGATAGAGAGATGTTGGATGATAGAGAGACGGACAAAGTGCTTTCAGATGAAAAACAAAATTTGGAAGAGTACGTCTTTATGTTTCTCACCTGGTAAGCCAATTTCGTTCGAACTAAATCAAGTGGATAAGTAAAAAGTACAGCTGTCCCACCAGCAAATGATCCTGCTATGAGATCGAGAGTGGAACCCTTCCCCACGTCGGGAATTTCCATCTATAATCCAACGGCGGTATTCTTCATAGGCCATGTAGTGCAGTGCTGCATAAGGGACAATGTGAGCAACACTAGCTCCATTTCCCCTGAAGAGGAGTTCCACCAAAAATATATGTAAACTTATCTGAACAGTTAAAATCAAAAAATTATTGCATTCCGCACCTGAAAAAACCAAGAGGTCCTTCTGTCTTGGCAATCTTTGTAAAGGATCCTAACAGCCCCAAGCTCCGAAATTCAGCTTGTCTGGTCTAAGGAAAAGAAAATTAAATATAAGGAATTCAACTTTTTTTCTAGATTCAAGCATTCATACGTGTTCTTCATAGCATATTCCACTTTTTAATATTTAATATAGCACCAATGTTTTCAAGATACTAGAGCTCATCCTCACTATTCATATTATTCTTCGACTTTGTAATATCAGCAGCATAAGGCCTGCATATTACTGGGCACATTTCTGAATCTTATTTTTGTGTCCATTACTCAAATGGTCACTCAACTATCTGAAATTATCTAGTAAAGTCATGTTTCTTTTGTTTGTAACAGAAGTCACCTCACTACGCATTTAATATTCAGAGGAAAGATAGAAAAGAACACAAAAGAAAGGAACAGAAAAGAAAACTTATGCTAGTACTACAGTCAGCATTCAATGCTCGAACCTTCTTGAGACAAAAGTACCAGTCTCTACTAGTGAATAGATCATGGAGTATTTCAAGCATCTATTTCCATTCTCTTTGTGCTCTTACAGATCAAACTAAATACATACCGGTAAATGGAAATCAAACTAAAACTAGCTGGATTACAGGCTTTTTTACTAAGAAAATACCAATTAGCTACACCTTAAAACCAATTTAATTGAGATGCTTATATGAATCTTCAGTATTTTGTCCATGTCCTTAAGCAAGAAATATAATGAACAAATAGTAATTTCTCAAGTGATATACAAAACTTAGCAATCGCTTTGTAAACTTCCAACTGACTAACAAGCGAGAAATTTGACTTTGAGAAAGAAAAGGGGTGCCTAGCTGAAATTGGAAAACACGCTCTCGAGCAAGAAAGGGCCCCTTATTATAGCTAGGGTGTTAGCGCTTTGCCAATAACGGATATAGGACTAAGCTTGATCAGAATGATTCTGTGCGCAAAACACATAGTCACAGCTAAACAATGTATAATGAAAGGTCAGGCAGACAGGTTTACGCCACCTCAGACACTCGTTCGGATTCCATCTGACACAGATTTTGTATGGAAATACAAAAGTTTTGTAAACTAAATCATAGTACTTCATAACTGAGATTGGTTGATGCTCTTATAGACGCAGAGGCGGAGCTAGAGTACGAATTACAGGTTCAGCTGAACACCATAACTTTGGTCCAAACCTATATTAGTCGTAAAAAATCTGCAGAATATGTGCAAGTTATTAATTTAGAACCCAGTAACTTAAATGACTAGAATCTCGAACCATAAGCTTCAAATCCTGGCTCCGCCTACTAGACGCTAACTAATCTCCTGAAATATCCCACTGACTAAACTCCAAAGTTCATCCTCTAATTCAATGTTAGGAAATAATCAAGAGAAAACTGTAAACAATCAATTAAAATCACGAAGGGTAAATTCTGACTTCTTCTCTCTCTTTCTCAAGAACATAAAAAAATATCAAATTCTGAGAAAATGCACTTTGGAACTCATTCCAACTAGTGCAATTATTTCCATTTAAGTTGTTAATCATCCTCCACTACTAAAAAAATAGGAATTAGCATCAGATAAATTTTGTAGTTAACAACAACAACATACCCAGTGGGATCTGGGGAGGATAGGATGTACGCAGGCCTTACTCCTCCTTTGTGGGTAGAGAGGTTGTTTCTGATAAACCCTTGGCTCAAATGAAAATAACTGACGTCGGATTGAAGGACATATTCTGTAGCTAAATAATAAAATTTGTCGCTAATTTTATTTAGGTACAGATTAGCGATATCAAAAAATTATGTAGCTACAAGCAATTTAGCGACAAAGTTAATAGCTAATTCCAGTTTTTTATGCATCAACCCAAATTGTTCCCTTTAACTGATCACTACTAATCCATCATCACCCCCCCCCCCCATGGGTGGAGCCACCTTAGGGGGAGGGTGGTCAGGTGCACACCCTTCACCTGCATCTCCGCCGGAAGATTACGCTATATACATAGGTTAAACGTTAACTATTATGAGGTATATATTTAATTTTGCACACACTTAACCTTAACACAACCCCCCCCCCCCCCCCCCAAAAGAAAAGGTTATAACTTTCAACCCCATAAGCACAATTGATTCAAAAATCAACAGATTTGCAACGAATTAATACCTGAAACAAGATCTTGATACGCTCAAAAGGGGCAACTGCAGATTAGCAAAACCACCAGCTATAAGTTCTTTAGCAAACAAAGGCATCCCCTCTATAACCCCATCCCAATATTCATCTCTTTGTTTTGCCATTGAAAACAAAAAACACAACACCCCTTTTGAAACAAACACACAAAATTGAGAGAGGAGAGACTAATTGAGTCTCTCCATCTCTCTACACAATTCTTGAAAATTTATGATGTTGATGGACTCTACTTGTGTAGGTTGTAGCTATGTAAAAATGGCTTTGATTTTGGCAGCCAATTAATGAAACTTGCGCTTTTAGACATCTGACAAGTCAGACGAGCCAACTAAACGCTATGATTATAATGCACGTGTGAAACTATTTGTCTGCTTACTAAAAAAAAATAGTTAATCTCAAATTATTTATTGTTGGTTAATTATTGTTTAGTTCATTTTATTCTTTGTCATTAATGAAATAATTAATGTAGAAAGATTATAATTTAAATATAAACAAAGTTTAAATATGTCAAATACTCCTCCTAATTAATACTCCCTCCATTCACTTTTACATTTTCATTATTCTAAAAATAGATTTTTACTTTTCACTTTTATCATATCAAAAAAAGACAATTTATTTTTTCCTGTTTTACCCATAGTATTAATTATTCATTTCAAATTATTTTTCAAGTTTATTAAAATTATATCATAATTAATATGGGTATCATTGTAAATTTTATACTTCATTTATTATTTCTTAAGGAGTGTGCAAAGTCTATAGTGAACAGGTAAAAGTGAACACATTGAATATTTCTTAAGAAACGTGTAAATTAAAAAAACAACAAACAATTTGAGAGAGCCGTCGTTGGGCCCGTGCGAGCTGCGCTACCGCACAGGGTCCTCAGAATGAAAAATTTTAGGGGCCCTTTTTTCATTTTTTTATTAAGTAGTATTAGACAGAATTTAATGTAAAGACTCATAATTCGCAGGTCTTAGCTCAATGTAGGGGTTGATTAACTTAAAGTTGTATTGGGTTGTTATTTACAATTTAAAATAATTTCAAATTATTGAAATCGTATATTTACTTATATTAAGGACCAACTTTTATGAATTAGAACAGCACCCCAAAATATTTTAGACGACTATTACTAAGCTATACTAATTAATATTTATTTAGAGATTTTTCTATCATTATATAATCTGATCTAGTTGTCTACATTTTTTTTATCAGTTAGTGCATTCAATGTGAACTCTTTTCTTATATGGTCAGCCAACATTTCATTAGTCATGCCAATCTCTAAAGACAGATATAATCATTTAGAATTTAAAGTTTATAAATTTCTATAATTAATATATAATAATAAATTGAATTCACAATCAAATACTGATAAATATTTAGTAAATTTCTAGTTATACATATATTATTGTTCATAATAAATTGTAAGTTGTAAGGAGAGATCTGCTTTTTCCCCAACAAATATTCTTTAGTACACGGTTTACTGTAGAAGGCAAGTAGTAGTACTCTTTTTGTATTTTTTTTCTTCTTTGATCTTGATTATCGATATTTCTTGTACTTCGATTATAGTATTATTTTATTGTAATCATTGTTCTTTTTTTTTAATATTTCGCCATGCTATCTTTAGTTATTCGTATGTACTTAATAGATGTCTGAATCTGAATGATTCAGATCTTATGTCATTAAGTATATTTTTTAATTAAAATTTAAGCACTTATTTAGACTGAATAAATCTTAATTATTAAAATCTTTAATAGAGTCTTAATATCACAACCACCAGCACCACTATCACCACCACCTCAACCACCAATTACACATGTCATCACAACCATCACTGGCAACCACCATCACTGGCAACCATTATTGTAAGTCGCTACCACACCTACCACCTCCATCATAATAATTATATCAACAACCACTACTACAGTTGCTACCGCCACTACCACAGTTGTTGGCGCCGCCACCACTACCACTATTGCGGCCAATCCTTATTATTAACCACATCTACCATCATAACTAGCACTGACACTAACTACCACCAACACCATAGTCAACCACCACACATTCTTCAGCCATCACCATCAACACCGTCAATTACTAACATCAACCAACTCCACCATCAAAATCACCACTACCAACTGCATCATCGCGTTAGTCACTACAACACCAACCGGCCTCCACAATCACAACTATTACCATAAAAATCACTAGCCACTGACACAACCATCACCAACACCACTACAAAGCATCTCCACCATCACTAGCGGACATAAATATTTTATTTCTTATCAAATAATATTTTTATTTTATTAAATTCATATTTATTTTTTAATATTTAGTTACGTTTTAGTTTGAATTGTATATTTATTGTGTTTAAATAAATACATTATGCACATTCAGATGTTTAAAAGCAAATATTTTTAATCATTCAGTGTTCAGATCTAAAGACATCTTAATCACTCTGATGTGCATTCAAAAATATACTACAAGAAAAAAGGATTTCCAATATGCTAAATATTATGCTAACCGACGTCTCACCTTTATTGAGTTATATGCATAGTAAAGAATGCATATTTGGCTTAATTCAACCCCAAAAACTAGTTTGTAGGGTGAGAATTGTTCAAGTCCATATAAGGAGTCCATGTTTTCATTCCATATTCGATGTGGGACTCTTAACACTCTCTGCACGCCCATACCTTGTTAACTGAAGCGTGGATAATATAGTTTTGGGGCCCAACATCAGTGAACAAAGAATTGGAATGAGTCTGGCTCTGATACCATGTAAAGAATAGATCTTGAGCTTAACTCAACCCCAAAAGCTAGGTTGTAGGGTGGGAATTGTCCAAAGTCCATAGAAGTAGTCCATGTTCTCATTCCATATTCGATGTGGGACTCTTAACAATAACAATTAGCACAATTCTTAAGGTGTCGTTCGGTTATTGGTTAGGAAGGAAATTATTCGTGTATTAAAAATAAAACTATCATAGTTAATAACACGTTTGATAGCTTTTTAGTGGCTTTACAGATACGGTGTTTGATTATCATTTTAAAACATGTACTATAAGTTATGAGTCGATCTAAGTATTATTTTATGCAGATTAGAAGATAAAATAATTAATACATAAATAATGTACATGTAACCTAAAATACCTACTAATATATACTACAAAAAAAAGGTTTCCTATATGCTAAATATTATGGTAACCGGCGTCTCACCTTTATTGAGTTATATACATAACAATTAGCACAACTCTTAAGGTATCGTTTGGTTCCTGATTAGAAAGAAAATTATTCATGTATTAAAATTATCATAGTTAATATCACATTTGATAGCTTTTTAGTTGCTTTATAAATACGGTGTTTGGTTAGCATTTTACCATATAATAGTAAAATATGTACTACTACAAGTTATGAGTCAATCTAAACATTATTTAATGAAGGGTAAAAGATAAAATAACTTAAACACGAATAACTAAACCCTGAATAATTAATCTCTACCTCATTAATATCTGCATAACTCTAACCAACGACCAAAGAACTAGAAATTGAAGATTATCCAGATGTTTAATACGTGATAAGCCTATCACGTGGACGAAATATTTGAACCCTTAGCAGCTCGTTAGTTATGGTCTTCACGGAGATGGTAAATCAACTAGAAAATTTTGTGAACCTTCACTAAGCAGGCACGAAACGATTAACAGGGACTAATTACATCGAATATAGCACTTAAAATGAGCTTAACCAGTGTATCAGCGGCAAGGAACGTCATTTTATAAAAAAACAATATTGGTAACATTTGCCTCTTTGGCTTCAAGCATCAGATAATGCAACAAACGAATTTCTTGGTTTGGTAACTGAGCAAATGTTAAGGTAATCCATATTTTGGAGGGAAAATAAACAGATACTAATACATTAACATTGATTGCCTTTGGGAAGCCGCTACCTGCTTCAAAATGTTATCAGCTCATGTATATCCCGAAAGGAGGACACCGCACGAACTCATCTGCATTTTTCAACTTTAATGTATCATCGCATCCGATAATACTGAGTTCTTGAAACACGGCAGTGCCGACCGTTTACTGAGTATTTGAGCATTATATCAACATCTCGGGGATTTTTTTTGTTAGGAGCCACAGTGATGCTTCCCACTACAGCTTCCCCTTGGCAAACAGAAATCACATCTTCCAGGTAGAGAACTGTTTGCTTCCAATGTGTGCCTCGAGATTTTGGCCCTGCATATCATTAATTTTCACGGTTAGAGACAACTAATATACATAGACCCTTTCCTTTTGGGAGGTCAAACATTCCAATACCTCCTCCTGGAAAGAAAAAAAAAGAAGAGCACGCTTAATATTCTATTGTGTGGATCATTTGGGTCTTTGCATGAACTCTTTTGAATCCTACATACTACAAAAATACTGAGCTGACACGAGAGGAAATGATTGTCTCATCTACTGTAATCATCAGGTGCATGTTTTTAACTTGTGCTATTCCCCCTCCCCCTCATACTCTTACACATAACCCCAATAAAATGTAAAAAAGAATTAGAAAAAATTATGAAGTGACCAATCTAATCCCACAGCCCCTCTGAAAAAGGAAAATGATAAAGCAGAAGCGGATGATATATGAAATTTCAAGGAAGGAGAATACTGCAAAGACTAATGTTATAACTAAAAGCAAATGCAAGGACAAAAGTACGAACCAGTTGAGAAGCCCATCAACTTGTGACACCTGGTGAAAGAGACATCGAAGTATGCTACAAGGGCATGGATGTAATCGTCACGTTCCGCAACGAGCTTAAATGGAGCTGTGAAGGAAGCATCCCCAGAAGTCATCTTAGAAATGTCCATTGTCTGAAGGGAAGGATCAGTTATCAGCAAAGGAAAAAGGCAGCTAATTCAGTAAATTCCAAAGCAACTATAAACTTGACTTGATTACCTTCAGTAACTGGCAGTTCGTAACAATCTGATTTTGATCTACTGTGTCAACGAGAGGTTCCATCATAGCTTGCTTTCGTATGCAGCTCATGTCGAAACCGTACACACTATTCCAAACTGCAATAGAACAAGGAGGCAAAAATTAACAAAAACGGAAAATGAAATATAAAAGGACAGTTAAGCACCACTAGTGAAAATATTTTTTATGCCAACTAGAAAAGATGATTACACTGGGTATATGTTGTTGTTGAAGAAAAGATACATTCAAAGTGCATACTAAGGGTGTGTTTGGTATGGAGAAAAACATTTTTCCGAAAATACTTTTCAATTTTCTCATGTTTGGTTGGTCAAAATGTTTTGAAAAAAAAGTTCCTCGAAAATAAGGAAAATGACTTTCCTAATGGATGTAGGGAAAACAAATTCCATAAGTGAGCTTCCAAGTTCATTACCTCCTTCCCACTACTCAACCCTGCCACCACCGAACCCCCTATCCCACCCTCCCTCATAATGTTTTGCTAGATACTCCCTCCGGATCAAAAAGAGTGTACACTTAGCCATTTGCACACCCCTTAAGAAAATACAAACTCCTAGACAAAAAGAAGTAATTTGACTAAATTACCCCTAATTAATAATTAAATATGTATTGGGATATGATCATAGTACTTAATATGGGCAAATCTGGAAAAATAAGATTAATTCTTTCTTGATTTGATAAGTGGACAATCTTTTTTGACTCAAGAAAAAAATGCTAAGTGGACACTCTTTTTTATCGGGAGGGAGTAACATATAAATGCTCTTGGGGTAATTTTTTTTTTTGGCTTACTTACCAAACATAAGAAAATAAGTAAGAAACACACTTGTTTTTTCAAATAAGAAACCCACTTGTTTTTTCAAGAAAACATTTTCCTTCATATCAAACACCTCCTAAATAGAAAATACCATAGGTCCATAGCAAATAAAATCCATCAGTACAAACATCACAGAGGAATGAACTCACATTCGATCTTATCTTCTTTGTAGTCAGCATCTTCAATAGCTGTCAAACAGAGAGAAGCTTTATCCGGCAGAACAAGACCATCCTTTACCTGTAAGGGGAAAGAACGAGGATATGATTAGGAAAAAGCTCTTTCTTCTTAAGTAGAATCCATGAACCAAATAAGAAAACCTCAAGTGAAAACATCTCGGAAGCAAACCAGGCATTTGGCATAATTTTACCGAGCTAATGTAACCAACCTGCAATATCTCCCGAATGCAACAATATGAGAGAGTTGGTTCATGGGGAAAAGCATAATTTATGCAGTGAAATCATCCAGTAATCTGAAGCAAGACACTAACTACATGTACTCATTCTTATTGTCAAAGAAGTCATATTTTCAAATTCATCTTCCCAATAGTTGACTTAAATAATAAATCATAAGCCACGTTCACAGTTCAACTTTTAGCGTTCATTATAGTTTAATAGAAAATAACTCACCACAGAAGCACTATATTTTCTCCGTTAAACACAAATGCATTCAACCAAGCAAACGCGAAAGTCAATCACATATTCTTTCTTTGGTTTTGTTGACTTGTTCCTTTTTCCTGATGAAATAAAAGGGTCTAAGGTGGCAGGAGGAGGATCAGCAAGAAGGTTTGATCAATGCAAGTGCATGTGATGATAGCTGAAATATGTTTCACGTGTGGGAAAAAATGTTGGGGCAAAATCTAGATTAGCATTCAATGATAGAATGTAATCACGCCTTTTTATGAACCCATGACCAAGCTTCAATAATAAGCATGGTCTAATTAATGTAGAAGAGGTTGCGAAAGTCACAGTATCATAGCTTGGAAAAGGACAGCGGCCTCTTCCTCATTCCACACATATTTCATTACTACCAACACTTCCTCCTGCTCAGACCTTTTACTTTGTGGCATCATTTCCATTTCCCCTTTCTAACGTCAAACTCACAACATATAGTTGATCCAACAAGTATAATATAGGACTTCCTGCTGCACGTGTAATTGTTTCATTGTTGCACTAAACTGAAGAAACACCACAAAGAAGAAAAATCCACCAAAAAGTCATGAAAAACTTCAAAGAATTCTCATCAACATCCAAATGTATTCAATAGTCAAATTAGCTTCTTAATTGATAAACAAGCTTAGCCACCAAGCAGGAAAACCAGAAAAGAATTCAGAAGTGGCTAGGAAGAAAGACGAAGCCATGCATTGAGAAAATAAATTTGAAATATGGCATCTTCGGGGATGAGTACCCAAAGTTTGTACTGACTCGCATCATTTAAGTGAACGAATGGTGAACGGACAGTTGGAAACAATATTTCATGGGGAGCTTCTTTTCAGTTGGTAGTTTAACCCGCAGTCAGTTTTACTACATTCAGGGGTTAACTCATTAAAGCACTATGCCAACAGTCCTTCATGGTTTCTTCCAATGACTTAATACATTGTCTTTATGGATAAGTATCTATTGTGCTACAACAGTTTCTCTTCATCCATAAAAATATTCAAAACCTAATCTGTATATATATTCATGCAAACATAGTCACGTTGCTCACGCAGAAAACTGATTCTGGAGAGCTCATATCATCATTAATACAAGTGACAAGTTATACATCATCACGAGTAAAGTAACTTACCAGCCACTTGTCACGAGCATACAATACTGTATCTAACATGTTCTCGTACAGCAGAAAGTATCCCATCCACTCGGAGATTATTATATCCACTTGTGGAACGGGTAGGTCAATCTCCTCTACCTTTCCCTTGATAATCGTTATAACTGAGATAGAAAGAGAACAGACGCAGTAAAGTAACATCAGCATAAACATATCAGAATACCTGTCACAAAGTACATGATTTAGCGATAACATCAATCTCACCATCGGAAAATCCATTGTGTTTTACAATTTCTTGTGCCATGTCAGCCATACTGGAGCATTCGATCTGGAAATTAAATTGTAAAGGATCAGTCGTACCCATTAGACAAGGTTCACATTGGCTTCTTCTAGCACTTTTAAATACTTAGTTTAATGATATTGCAAAGACAAATTTATATTCAAAGATCTTTTGCAATATCTTCACAAGAACCACAATGTAAAGCATCATAATGCATACACACCAAAGACGGCCACCATGGACCAATCATGAAAGAACAAGAAATTACATAAAATGGAACAAGCGGAATGCATACCGCATAAACATGTTTGGCACCAACTTTTGCACAAAAGAGTGACAGAATTCCTGTCCCAGCTCCCACATCAAGGACCACTTTATCCTTGAAAAGAAAGGAATTTTTATAGATTACGTTTTGGTAAGTCTTAGTTCTTACCACATCCTTCAACATCTCCTGTTACCAAGGAAAAATAACAATTAGAACAATGCAAAGTCATCTTTAAGAAAATGTATCAAAAAAAGATACCAAACAAGAACAATAATACGAAGAAATATGGATGCTTACTTCGTGAATACCTGCAAAAGTATCAACAAAACAAAGGTGGATAATTAGATTCTATAAGTAAACATCAGATCAAGCAAGATGCATAAAATGTGTTAGCTGGTAATAAATTTGAAGGTCAAGCGAGTAGTCTAAGTCTACGGAATATTTGTTACATTACAAGGACTTTTCGATCCACAAGAAAAATATGAACCAACAGATACATGAATCGACAGCTTATCTATGACCAAGAAAGAATTTCCTCCTCCAACTCTATTTAATAGCTAAAAACAATCAATTGAATCCATTTTAGTTGCCCAGGCGGAAAAAGGAAGGGAAGGGATGTAGTCACAGCTGTAATGCAGAAAAATAAGTGTACTTTATATCAGTCAACCAATTACCCAAAGTAACTCTGGCCCAAAAAAAAAAGAGATGAAACGGAATAAGACAGTAAGAAGAAACCCCATGTCTATGTTTTGAACTCACATATGCTAAGTGAAGAGAAAATTTTGAATTTGAGATATTTCCTACGAACAACAAAAGCATTTTTTTAATCTCCAACCAAGAAAATAAGCATAGCAACTAGAGTTTCTATACGGTAACAAAATAGGAACAGGTCACGATGTTCACAATGAAAGAATAAACTGACTCTTCCATGAAGAAAAACAGTTTCTCCAAACTAGTCATTTGTCGCCTATATTAACCAATAAACTACACCTCAATCTCAAACTAGTTATTCTCAGCTATATCTGATTTCCATATCCATTCTTCTTTGTTTAGATTCATCCCAAAACAGGTAAATGAAATGCCACCAAAAGGTTTCAAAATATCACTTGCGCCAACTAATTGTACTAAGGTGGTGTTTGTTTCAATTTTTTCCAAAACTGAGGTTTCTTTTTTTGATAATTGTAGTGTACCGCAAGCCCTCCTAATCCACGAGATACCCCATGGTTCTCAGCCCCCTTCATTGACCGCTAGGCCACACCCTTGGATGCTCCAAAACCGAGTTTTCAAACTAAGGTGGTTAATTTTGGCAAGATATAAAAAATTAAGTCAGGAATCTAGAGATTTTGAGTTTATGCAACTCTAAAATCTGAGCAAAAGAAAATTACTTGTTAAGGCCATAAAAACACAAATACTTTCTGCAAAACTAAAAAGATAAAAATTTCCTAACTAACTTTTGTAAAGAACCAAAAAACAAATGCCACCAAGTCTTTCTCCTTTAAAGGGTTTTTTTGTTACGATGTGAACTTCCAATAAAAAAAAGAGATTTTTTTCAACTTGAAGAAGCTCAATTCTCCATTTCAAAATGTTTGTATTACTTTCCTTTTTAGTCCGTTTAAAAAAATAATTCTTTCCTTTTTTAGCAACTCTTTAATTTGAACTTTAAACACATGCATAACAAAAAAAGGCATGTTTGTGCATTCTACATATCTTTAGTTTAGTTAACAAAAACAAGACTCAAAGGTCCTTTACTCTCTTAAACTCCGTGTCAAATCGAAAAAAGACAAACAAATTGAAAAGGGGGAGTAATAATTTTATTTTTTATTTGATTAAAAGTCAGTTCAATTACACTAATTTATCTAACAACATACCCATACCCAGTGTAATCTCACACAGAGGGATTTGGAGAGGGTAAGATGTACGCAGACTTAACCCTACCTTTGCGAGGTAGAAAGCTTGTTTTCGATAGACCCTCGGCTCACTAATTTATCTAACACACAAACAAATTGAATTTATAGACATGATGAAAATTTACTGACCAAAATGGGAGTACGAGTCGAAATAATAATCAGCACTAGTCTTATCGCCGCCGACAACCATGGAGTCATTATCATCAACGGAGGCGGTGGTGGGGTCACACATGGAAGTATCTTCATCTATTTCAATGTTAGAGCTTTCGGTAACAGTTTCATCTTGTTCTTCATCATCGTAATGAAAATTGATCTTTGATGGTTTGATATCGTGATTGCTTGTGCTTGTTGAATCCATTGATTTGATGAGATTTATGAAGTTTATGTGAATGAATGGTGTTTCGGAGTTGTAGGGTTTAAGAAGAACAAAATGGGTGGCTCCAAATTAGGGTTTATGAGGGAGAAATATAAAATGTGGAGGATTTCTTTTGAGTTTTTATAAGTACTAAAACGTCAATTTCAATTCATGTCACACTGTTTAATTTGACACAAAATTTAAGGAAACGGATTATTTATATTATTGATCTAAAATAAATTTTAAATTTGTATAATTTATTTTATTAAGGGTAAATAAAGTGAAGTTATTGCTAATTACAAGAGGGTGATATTTTGTTTGGGACATATTAAAAAGAAAAGTATGTCACATAAGTTAAAACAAAAAAAATATTTTTTTGTTGTTGTCTGCTCGACGTCTGACTAAATTCGAATTCATACCGAGAAATAATATAGGTAAAACACTTCCAAACAAATATAATTTTGGAAAATACGAGTGCTCGCTTCTTTTATGTTTTTTCCTAATTTTGATGTAGTTTGATTGGGTAAAAAATAAGATGATTTTTATAGCTTGTGATTTTGAATATACATTTATGGGATAAATATGCGAATTTTTTTAATCAAACAAATCGATAATATTTATGTGGCAATAACAACTTATTATAAATTGTGAAATGGGATATTCAAGCAAAATTATTTTCAACTTTAAGAGAAAAAAATATTATTTTCTAAGCAAATTAAAAAAAGTTATATAAAGTATAAACTAGACTTGAGAGAGTAATGCACAGTCCATAACTTAAATGACCCAAATAAAGGTCAATGCAACCAAATACTTAAAAAAAGTTACATAACTACCTTTTGCAAAGGAATTTACTGCGGAAAAGGACTTAATCGTAACAACGAAGTTAAGTCCTTTTGCACATGAATTTCCTGCATAATAGAGGTAGTTGAATCGGCACCATCATTTTCTTCCATCGATCCCCCACTCCCATTTAAAATCAAAAAGAAAACTCCATTAAAGGTTAAAAAGTTGAGATCCCGCATACTAAAAGAGTAATTTTTTGTTCAAATTTCATCCCGAAAGTCAAGATTCTCGATACATTCAAGTCAATGAACAAGATTCGAAACTTGAATTTCGGAATATAGCGACGTAAACCTCGATTTCAAAACTAAAAAACAACCTTCAATCTACATATTTTACCATGAACTTTCTAATTATATTAAGCATGATTAATGTTTCATAAGCTCAGAAGCTACAGAGCAGAACGAGGTCGGTCATACGACTCTGATCGGGGTTTACATGGAGTAGTATCGTCAGATCACGCGCAGCTTGATTGGCAACCCTGATATACATGTTTCATATGGTCGAGGATACACAACATTTGCGAGACAGTGAAGTGTTGGTAAGTTTATCGCACTTAAACTTAATTAATTGTCTTAATTATTATGTTAATTATTTATGCAATTATTAATATTTGCAAACAAATGCAGCTAGTGATCATTGTTAGGCGATTTGCAACTGCTCACGCAAGTGTACGCATCGTTCACAAGTAATATAGTCTGGTAAGACCGAATATCGTCCTCAGAGGCTGGTTATCAAGTACCGATTATCTAAGTTATGGTTTCTATTTGGTGAACGTTAATTTATTTGGCAAATAACTAAGACTAAGTGCAGAAACTAAACTAAATTACTTAGGTTTAATCAGTTATGATGGAGATAGGGTGTGAAGCCCCAAATTTGTTACAATAACAATAAACATTATTGTGTCTATGTGATTATGTTACGGTCTTATTCACATTCGAGGACGAATGTTGCTTAAGGAGGAGAGAATGTAAAATCCGGAAAAAAAAATAATATATAGTTGTGGTTGGGTTAATAAAAATATATATATATACATTAATTAGTTCCAACAAATGGATTTGCAGTCTTCAATTCATTCTTTAGTGAAGGAATGGGCAACACATCCGAAAATGACATTTTCACTCTTAAGTGATTGGTCATATTAGTTTTTGGTAATTAAGAAGGTGAAAGTAATATACTATTATTGAACTTTAAAAAAAAAAAAAACACTTGCTATGACTTACATTTTGCATACGGAAAAAAATTGAATGAAAATTAGCATTATGACAATTGAATTCTAGACTTGTTAGCCTTGTCATAAATCTCATCAACTAGCATTACCCTACATATTTATGTTTAGAAAATGGAGTAGACTAATTGTCTTCACCTGGGCACTTGGACTGAAAATGTCCACTACCCTACCCCCTCCCCTTAATTCCTCTCAACTCTTACCCTTCCACCTTCCACCTCCCACACTTCTACTTATACATTGTACTTGACACAAATAAAATACCTAGCACAAAGAATACAAAATCAGAAAAAACAAGTGAACAAGAAGAGGAAAAATCTGAAAAACATCAAGAGATGAAGGAGAACAAAAATAGGAATACTAGGGAGCAAGGATCACTTGTAGCAACAAAACAACAATCTTTTTCACGCTTACAAGGTGAGTTTTCTCACTCAGAAATTCTTGGTAACATCCTTTATTTTAAGTTCAATACATGTTAGAATAAGAATTGAGTGTTGAAAAGAAATATTGAACTTTTGATTGTTTAGACAACTAGTTACGTCATGAACTTTACGAACTGTTCTCACTGAGTTATAATTATTAGAATTTGATGAAATTCGGAGGAGTGGTACACCTCTCTAATATGATCATATAGAACCAAAAATGAGGTAAAATGGACATACGGTTTGAAAGTTATCATAGTTCAAAGTTCCTGCCTTAGATTTGGCCGAAATTCGGAAAGACATAATTACAGACTGTTTTTATTGAGTTTTACTTATTAGAATTGTATGAAAATTTACATGGTTGTAAATCTCTCTGTTACGGACAGATATAGATAAATATTTATTAAAACGGACTTACGAGTTGAGAGTTATTGTAGTTTGAAGTTGCTGCCTCGGATTCATCGGAATCCAGAAGGGCAGGACGTTGAAACGTAAAACTGTACTAATCTGTGGGGAATATGAAAATTGTTGCTAAATGAAAGTTCTATATCTCTCTGTTGTGGACATTTTGAGACCTTACGGGGGTCTATGCGACTTACGGATTGAGAGTTATCGCTGTTTAAACTTTCTGCCTCGGATCTATCGAGATCCAGGAAGGGCAGCGAATAAAAGGGTAAAACTGTACCAAATGGTACAGAATATGAAAGTATGGTTCACATGGAGACATGTATCTCTCTGTTCTCGTCGTTTTGAGATTTTATGGGGCTTGAACGGGTTTACAGATTAGGAGTTATGACTATTCTAAGATTGGGTGTTGTTTAATAAAAATTCTGCCGAATTAAATTTCATGTGGCTGTTTTGAGGATAAATTTGTGTTAGTTACCCAAAGTAGTTTTAAATGAAATTTGGTACAGTGAAAGATCCCCGTATTACCTTAGTTTCCGCTTGAGAAACACCTTAGTTGGAGTTATGGTTAAAAATTTATAATCGTTACAAGTATGAATGACAGAATGTTAGAAAAGAGAATAGTATTTATTCAATCTTCTGAAAAATATGAAAAGTGAATACGTGTTCACATAAATATATAAATATATAATGGATCGGGTTGCGCCGCAACAAAGCGTAAAGTGAATACGCGTTCACAAATACGTAAACATAATGGATCGGGTTGCGCCGCAACAAAAGCGTAAAGTGAATATGTGTTCACAAATATGTAAATATAATGGATCGGGTTGCCGCCGCAACAAAAGCGTAAAGTGAATACGCGTTCACAAATACGTAAACATAATGGATCGGGTTGCAGGCCGCAACAAAAGGTAAAATGAATACGTGGTCACAAATACGTAAATATCAGGGATCGGGTTGCGCGCGCAACAAAACGTAAAGTGAATACGGCGTTCACAAATACGTAAACATAATGGATCGGGTTGCGGCGCAACAAAGCGTAAAGTGAATATGTGTTCACAAATACGTAAATATAATGGATCGGGTTGCGCGCAACAAAAGCGTAAAGTGAATACGGCGTTCACAAATACGTAAACATAATGGATCGGGTTGCGCGCAACAAAACGTAAAGTGAATACGTGTTCACAAATACGTAAATATAATGGATCGGGTTGCACGCCGCAACAAATATGAAAGATGAATACATGTTCATCTATATATAAATATGAAAAGTGAATACGCGTTCACAAATATATAAATGTAATAAACATGTGGAAATGCAGGGGAATGTCTTAACGTATAATACGAGATAAAATGAAGTGTTAGTTAAACCGAGAATTTCCTATGAGGAGTTGTTGCATAATTAAAAATGTTGTAACCTGATATGTTTTTGCAATATGCTTATTACGTTATAATGTGATTGCACTTGGAATATTGTGGTGTTACTTTGAATTGCAGGGTAAGGTTCTCACTCAGCCCCAGATGGTAGGGCTGACTCTTTATTTAACATGTTTCAGGAAAGCGTGATAGAGGAAAGACTCCACGCCAAGGCTAGCGATCGTCCATGACCTCTTGTCATACCAAGTCCATTGCTTCGGGCTTGGTATTCGTCAGGTTCAGGATGTCAGTTCCAGTGTCTCGGGAAATGCCCGTATGGAATGGTCTCCTTTTCAACTTAGAATAATCTTTGTCAGTATGTCTATGTAGAAACAATATTTGCACGAGCATGGGCTAGCGTTATGTTTTTAATAAAGTCATAAACATATCTCTTTATTGTTATTTTTATTAATAGCTCTGTATTTGAATATAAGTTCAAATTTCTAAATAAAGAGAATTAAATGGTGCTCCCGCGGAAATAATTGTCAGTGTCATCACGCTCTAAGTAAAGACTTAGGAAAATTTGGGGCGTGACAAGTTGGTATCGAGCTAAACCAGTTAGGAGATTCTAGGAAGTTTCTTGAGTTGGGTGTTTGAGCGGTTACTTATTGCGGCGGTGTGCGCCACCTTAGTAATAAGTAAAGCGGAATAACATCCTAAAGTTTCACTTCTTTCATACTCTTCTCGTGCTATCTTGAGTCTTTTCAAAGACTTGGTTCTCGTACTACCTCCTTCAAAGGATTGTGGAAGGAGTGTACAACGATAAAATAACCGGATGTGATCGCACCACCGACCCGAAAAGGTAGGAGAGGTACCAGATAGACTATGGGGCAAATTTTGTGAGAAGAAGGGAACATATCTATACAGGGAAGGACTACAAGTCTAACCCAATAGTATTTCTCGATGAGGTAGAACACCTACTGTTTACACGAGGATGTGTGGAGACGCATGACGTCAATTTGGTAATCGCACGGTTAGTGGACGACACACGGGTGTGGTGGAGAAATTTTAGAAGAAATCATTTTTCCGATGTCACCACCGGCGACGCGTGGGAGTTCAGAGTCGCGTTCGAAAAAGTACATGCCTAACTCCCGAAAGATGCGCTCGACGCGTGAGTTTGAACTGTTGAAACAAGGAGACCGCAATGTGATATAATACAATACCTAATTCATCTGATTGTCAGCATACAACGCACATATTATTCCTACAGAAAGGGAGAAGGTCAAAAGAGTTGTTAAGGGTTTAAACCCAAACTTGGAAGAGAAGGTAGTGGCATTAGCCCATTATCGGGCATACCTTCAGATCGTCGGTATGACAATGAGGATAGAAGGTTTTGCTAAAGCAACAAAAAAAAAAGTATTCGCAGAAAAGGTTTCGGACATCAGGATCATTTAGTCAGAGTCAAAATCAGAAGCAGGAGTTTAGTAAGGGATCTTCAAGACCGAACCAATCTATGGGCCAGTCTTATTTCAAGCCTAAGGGGAACAGTTGGTTTAATCACCAAGTGAGCAAGGACAAGGCCACCAATCCTAACACAGGAGGGGACAAACCGGTTTGTAAGATTTGTCAAAGGAAATCTGTTGGAGAATGTCGACTCTTAACGGTCATGTTATAAGCTGGAGAATCAGACCATTATGTCGGAGATTGCAAAAAGAGGACTCAAATACAATCTATTCAGGGGAGGTCAGAAGCAACCACAACTGCCTACAGGGGAAATCAGGGAAACCAACCCCGCCAGAGTCATGGAGGTCAACAACCCAACAATTCTAATCGGCCACGCTTTGCCCCGGAATGAGGCAGAAACATCTAATGCGGTGGTCACATGTATTTTGCTAGTCTCGAATATTCCTGCATTTGTATTATACGATCCCGGCTCTACATTTTCATATGTGTCAATGGGCTTTGCTAAGAATTTACATGTAGAACCTTCTTATTTAAGTGAACCTTTTGAGGTTATGACACCGATGGGGCCTCCATTCGGCTTCTCGTCGGTAAATAATTTCCCATTAGAAGTGAATGGCAGGGGAACAATGATGAACCTAGTACTACTTGATATGGTAGACTTCGACGTCATTTTGGGTATGGATTGGTTGTCGGCATGTTATGCCATGTTAGATTGTCGGCGAAAGATAGTGAGATTAACTTTTCCCGGAGAACCAGAAGTTGTTATAAGGGGTAGGGTTGGAATATCCTCAGGTC
The DNA here is from genome assembly GCA_029844215.1 of Przewalskia tangutica. Lineage (NCBI taxonomy): Eukaryota > Viridiplantae > Streptophyta > Magnoliopsida > Solanales > Solanaceae > Przewalskia > Przewalskia tangutica. The sequence goes on from CM056720.1 coordinate 3,188,809, forward strand.
AGTTTATTTCCTACCTTGGGGCTCAAAAGTTATTGAGAAGTCACGAGTGGAGTATGCATATCCGCTAATATAGTGGATACCCAAAAAGAATCCCACGGTGAATGATGTTCTATTGTTCAAATTTTCCGAGTTTTTCCAAGATCTTCCGTGCCTTCCTCCTGGATAGAAGTGGAGTTTGCTATAGAGTTAATTCCGTACAAGACCATTTCTATTCCTCCATATCGAATGGCCCCACTGAATTGAGGAGTTAAAAGAACAATTGAAAGATCTTACGGATAAAGGCTTTATAAGGCCTAGTGTTTCCCTCAGGGTGTACCATCTGTTTGTGAAAAAGAAAGACGGATCGCTCCGAATGTGCATCGATTATCGGCAGCTCAATAAGGTCACGATCAAGAACCGGTACCCATTACCAAGAATCGATGATCTTTTTGACCAACTTCAGGGAGCTAACTATTTTTCCAAGATTGATCTCCGTTCGGGATATCACCAGCTGAAAATAAATCCAGATGATATATCCAAAACAGCCTTTAGAACCCGATACGGCCATTATGAGTTCTTGGTCATGTCTTTTGGGTTAACCAATGCCCCAGCAGCTTTTATGGATTTAATGAACATAATCTTCAAACCATTCCTAGATTTGTTCGTGATTGTGTTCATAGATAATATCCTAATCTACAGTAAGAGTGTTGAAGAACATGAAGAGCATCTGAGGGTAGTGCTTCAAGTGTTGAAACAGGAGAAACTATATGCTAAATTTTCAAAGTGTGAATTTTGGTTGGAAGAGGTAGCCTTTTTGGGTCATGTTGTGTTATACCCCGTATTTCCAGAGTATGTACGTGAGGGCGTACGTATATAAATTTAAGCCTTAAGGTTGGCAAGGTTCGAAATTTGGGCACAAGTACCAAAAAGAATCGTTTTTCGACGAAACGTTTTACTAAACTTGCGAAGGGAAAATTCCGGCTATGTCATTTTTATTTTTTGCGGATTTTTTCGAGAGACGAAACATTTTGGACCAACGGGAGGGTGACATATGTCACCCTAAACATTGGACGTGAGATTGTGGACGGCAAGGGCTAGCAATGGCACGTTTTTTGTGCCTTGTTTGTAGTCAAGGTTAGGTAGGATATTTGTGAGATATTTTGTGTAGTTGATGAGCAAGTGGGATCCACTTACACATGTCCAAATCCCCACCCTACACTTGTCTAACACTTGTCTTGATCTTGGCCATTGGTTGGTCATTGCTTGACCTATAAATACCCCCCTTAGTTGATGAACTTCTTCATCCAAAAATCATTCTCCAAGTCTAAAAACCCTCTCCCCCTTAAGTGTTGTGTTCGCCCAGGTCCCCTGGGAAGCTTTGGCCGAGAATCTACCCCCCCCCCCCCCCTTGCCTAGTAGTTTCGTATAATACCCCCCCTTTGTGGTATAAAAATACTCTCCAAGTATTGTTGTTATACCAAAATACTTTAGCCCAAATACCTTGTAGTACTTTCCAAAGTTACCTCTATACGTAGAGCCAGAAATACTATTATACTTTCCTCACCACTAAACGAAACCCTAAGGAAAACCTTCATAGTCGGTTGAAGTGTTAAGTAGAAGTTGCGTAGAACTTCTAAGGGTTGTTTGGAGCGGGTTGGAGCGCCCAGAGTAGGAGCTAAACGTCGCTCAGGATCGACATATATACTTGGATAATTTTGGGCTTATCGAGGTAAATAATCCTATCCTTCTAGTGTAATTGGAAATTACATACTGTAGTTGTTTAGAAATGAATATAAAATTCATAGAAGAGAATTGAACTGTAATAGAAGGATATTACAGAAAAAGACTTGAACTGAAATCACATCAGATGAATATTAAGTAGAAGTTTAATCAGATTTACTTAGACTGCATTCTGATGATCGATAACCTTTATTGGTTGAATGTTCTGCGAGTAGCATGTGCTACTTGGAAGGTGGACAAGGCTAGCCGGGTTATAGCCGTGAAGCGTTTTGCTTATAGTCGATAATCGTCACGAGGTATGTGATTCTTCCTATACTCTTGAGCATGAAGTATTTTAAAAGAATATATATATATATAGTACGGTAGACGTACGTGTGGCAATGTCTTTTGACTTAAGCCTGAATAATATATATATATATAGTCGATAGACGACGTGGCAATGTCTTTTGACTTAAGCCTGAATAATAAGAATCTTGAAGTATTTTAAAGGAATATATATATAGTACGGTAGACATACGTGTATTAACTGAATGTAGCGTTACGGCAATGTCTTTTGACTTAAGCCTGAATAATAAGAATCTTGAAGTATTTTAAAGGAATATATATATAGTACGGTAGACGTACGTGTATTAACTGAATGTAGTGTTACGGCAATGTCTTTTGACTTAAGCCTGAATAATAAAGAATCTTGAAGTATTTCAAAAGATTAAGAAACCGTTTTGAAAGAAGAGTAATACTTGGTTTTGAAAACATAAGAGTTATACTAGCTTTATGGGAAGTTAGGTATAACGTCTTAAGAGAGATAAAGAGAATGGTTTACTGATTTTTAGAAGTTAAGAGACTTGATATTTCCCTGATGCTATAGGTATTTTGTACATCCAGGGGTATGGCTGTCACGACCCGAACCCGGGCCCGTGACTGGTGCCTTACCCCGGGCACCCTAGTGATACAACATCAGAGAAAATCAGCGGAAATAAAAACATGAACATGAATTAAGAGAAAAGATAAATAAACAGGTCAACCAAAACAGTTGCCTTCATCATATATACATAAAATACCCGAACAGTTATCCTTTTTACAAACCCCGCCACAACAATACATGCACTCTAAGATTTTTACAACAGCTATGACGGGACAGGGCCCTGCCATACCCCTGAATGTATAAGAATCTACAGACTCAGGGTAACATACCAAAAGATAAGCCTCCGAAGGAACGGAGCTTCCCAACACGCTGAAATGTGATCCTATAAGCGGGGATCGACAGTCGATGTACCTTTTACCTGCGGCATGAACGCAGCCCGGCGAGGTCGATAACAGTACCAAGTATGTGAAATCAGAAATATCGTAAATGAAATCATAATAGTCTATAAAGCAGGAGACATATATGATAACCAAACTACAGTTCACAACATAAGAGCAGTCATGTCAAGTCAGGGACTCACGCCCTAAAAGTCATCCCTCATGCCCGTGGAACTCCTTCCTCACTGCCGGCAGTCTAGGTACAAATCATGTGATACGTATAACAGGTCTCGGCCCATCTTATGGACCCAATATAGAAAAGGGTGGAATACATTCCCGGATGAACCGGTAGTCCAGTGAAATACATTCCCGGATGAACCGGTCCTCAAGTGAAATACATTCCCGGATGAACCGGTCCTCAAGTGAAATACATTCCCGGATGAACCGGTCCTCAAGTAAAATACATTCCCGGATGAACCGGTAATCAAGCGAAACACATTCTGGATGAGCCGTAGTCGAGTGAAATACATTCCTGGATGAGCCGTAATCAAGTGATATACATTCGGATGACCGTGAGTCAAGTGATATACATTCCGGATGAACCGAGTCGAGTAGAACACGACTTACACAACAAGGCTATCACACGTAACATGGTCAAGTTTCATAACAACAAGTATAAGCAAGTTACACACGACTCAAGGTACTTTCATTTTATATCAAAGTCCGGATTTTTAACCTTAAAGTACTACGTCCGTTAAATTCCTTTTAAGATCCATTTCTTTTACAAAGGTCACCCGATACCTGTAGTATAAAATTTGAGTGACTAACATTGTTAAGTAAACCAAAATGCTTTCCTTTGTAAAAATCAAGTAACAACCTTATTTTCCAAACGTTCAAGTTTGCCTAATTTCAATGCTCAAGTTTCTCATTTTAGAAAAAGGTTTAGTAGCTCATAGTTTTAGTCCTTTAAAACATAATTCTCCTTTAAACGCGTTTTGAGAAACATATGTCTTATATGTGAGTAGGTTATTCTTGTTTATAATCAATCTTATTAAGCGACCATGATCTAGAAATGTAATATCATTTTGTCTCATCTTAGCTTCTATGCGGATGGAGGTTTCTACCGTTTTAATAATACTTCATTAGTCAATACATTTTCCTTTATTAACGCTGCAGTGGTTTGTCGATACACATTCTCGATTTCCAAATCAAGAAACATTCTTAAGCCGTTATACCTAACTTCCCATAAAGCTAGTATAACTCTTAAGCTTTCAAAACCAAGTACTATTCATTCTTTCAAACGATTCATAAATCTTTTGAAATACTTCAAGTTCTTTATTAACACATATCAAGCGATTATTATTCAAATCGATTACCTTTTAGAAACCACAAAGTATTTGCTTATCCACATAAAGTCGTTATAACCGACTTCCCATAAAGCCTTTATAACACTTTATGTTTTAAACCAATCAAATACATTTAGCACGTATGCGTCTACCGCATTCATAGTTCACACATATCATGCTAGAAGAGATAGGAAGAGGTTCACATACCTCGCGACGATTGTCGACTAATAGCAAAACGCTCCAAGTACCTCAAACCGGCTACTCCTTAAGCCGTGGATCACTCCACACGTAGTACTACCACCTATAGAGGCCACAAAGCGCTATTAATACCTTTAGATCCCGACGTAGAATATTCTACGAAAATTCGGAAGACTCTCCCCAACAACAGTAAATCTCCTCCTCTATCGAGGCGGCCACCAAGCCAACCAGAGGGTTAACATCGTCTGACCGACGTGTACAATTCTACTACACAATGCTACACAAGTCTTCATCGAATACGGTATGTAATTACGATTCGATTCTCTTATTTAAATTCAGCTTAAGTCGCAAGACATCGCTGTAAGTATTATTCGAGCTTAAGTCAAAAGACATTGCCGCACAATTATAATGTTCAGTTCTATATATAGTATACTTCAACTATATATTCCTACAACATGTAATTTCCAATTACAACAGAAGGTCAAGAATGTTTACCTCGATAAGCCCAAAATTATCCGAGTTTATATGTCGTTCTGAACAAGGTTTAGCTCCTACTCCGTGCGCTCCAAAACGCTCCAAGAAACCCTTAGAAGTGTCTACACAACTTCTACTTAATACTTCAACTACGGGTGAAGATTTTTCCTTAGGGTTTCGTTTAGTGGCTAAAGGAAAGTATAATAGTATTTCCGGGCTTCGTATAAGTATAACCTTGGAAAGTACAACAAGGTATTTGGGCTAAAGTATTTTGGACAGTATAACAATACTAGGAGAGTATTTCTATACCACAAAGGGGGGTATTATACGAAAACAACTAGGCTAGGGGATACTTTCGGCCGGGCCTTCTCAAGGGGAGGGTGTGGCGGACGACTACTACTGAGGAGAGGAGGAGATTTCAAGACTTAGGCACATTTTTGGATGAAGAACTCTTCAAGCTTAGGGGGGTATTTATAGGTCAAGCCATGGCCAACCAATGGCCAAGATGAAGACAAGTGTGGTGCAAGTGTAGGGTTAGATTTCCACCATGTGTACCTTATCCATCTACCACACAACTTGCACAAAAATATCCTACCAACTAAAGCCCTCTTTTCGTCACCATTGCGCCCCATTTGTTCCAATGTGAGGTGACACATGTCACCCTCCGTTGGTCCACAATGTTTCGCCTCGGAAAAATCCGCAAAAATTATAAATGACATAGCCGGAATTTTCCCAACAAAAGTCATGGAAACGTTTCGCCCAAAAACGACTCTGTCGGGTGTTGTGTACAAATTTGAAACTTGCCTAACTTAAGGCTCAAATTTTCTACGCACGTCCTCACGCATACTACGAAAAAATACGGGTATAACAATGGCGGGGCCGCCATACGCTTGTTATCTTTAAGTCTGTGGCCACCTATGTGTTTCGGGCTATAAGAACCAGTTGTATTATAAATACTTTGTTTAAGTATGTTTATGGAAGGCAGTCTTATCGGCTGACCAGATATGTTTTACCCTTTTTATGAAGTTACGTGTTGTGTTATGTTCATTCTATTCTCGACATATATACGACGGCGGTACCCAAGAGGTACTAGTCGCGGCCCCGGGGTCGGGTCGTGACATGGCCTTAGAGGAAAGTGAAGCTAGTAAGATGACCAAGTTTGGAGGTAGTGACTCCAAAGTTTCGGCAACAGAATTGTTGATTGAAGTGTGGTACGTGTACTAAGAAGAGCTCGAGTGTTCGAAAAGAGTACGACGGGTAAGGATAGATATGAACATGTGCTGAGAGAATAGAAATGATCGTTACCCTTGTGAAGTAAAGGTGCGAAGGAATATCTGTTAGACCGGGGGGTGGAAGCTTTTGTAATGCTAGAGGTGATTCCTCGTTGACTTGGGTTAAGTACTGGAGCGTGTGTTATATTTTTTTTTTGTGGCCATATGTGGCATTGGCAACTTGTTTAAGTTAAGAAGAACCTTATCATTATCCGTCTTGAGAAGGAACATTCGGGACGAATGTTTCTAAGGAGGGGATAATGTTATAACCCGTATTTCCAGTATGCGTGAGGCGTGCGATATAAATTTAAGCCTTAAGGTTGGCAAGGTTCGAAATTTGGGCACAAGTACCAAAAGAATCGTTTTTCGACAAACGTTTTACTAAACTTGCGAAGGAAAATTCGGCTATGTCATTTTTATTTTTGCGGATTTTTCCGAGAGGCGAAACATTTTGGACCAACGGGAGGGTGACATGTGTCACCTCACATCGACGTGAGATTGTGGGCAGGGCTAGCAATGGCACATTTTTTGTGCCTTGTTTGTAGTCAAGGTTAGGTAGGATATTTGTGAGATATTTTGTGTAGTTGATGAGCAAGTGGGACCCACTTACACATGTCCAAATCCCCACCCTACACTTGCCTAACACTTGTCTTGATCTTGGCCATTGGTTGGCCATTGCTTGACCTATAAATCCCCCCCTGAGTTGATGCACTTCTTCATCCACAAATGATTCTCCCAGTCTAAAACCCCTCTCCCCTTAAGTGTTGTGTTCGTCAGGTCCCCCTCGGAAGCTTTGGCCGAGAATCTACCTCCCCTCGCCTAGTAGTTTCGTATAATACCCCCCCTTTTGTGGTATAGAAATACTCTCCAAGTATTGTTGTTATACCAAAATACTTTAGCCCAAATACCTTGTAGTACTTTCCAAAGTTACCTCTATACGTAAAGCCCAGGAAATACTATTATACTTTCCCTCAGCCACTAAACGAAACCCTAAGGAAAACCTTCATAGTCGGTTGAAGTGTTAAGTAGAAGTTGCGTAGAACTTCTAAGGGTTGTTTGGAGCGGGTTGGAGCGCCCAGAGTAGGAGCTAAACGTCGCTCAGGATCGACATATATACTTGGATAATTTTGGGCTTATCGAGGTAAATAATCCTATCCTTCTAGTGTAATTGGAAATTACATACTGTAGTTGTTTAGAAATGAATATAAAATTCATAGAAGAGAATTGAACTGTAATAGAAGGATATTACAGAAAAAGACTTGAACTGAAATCACATCAGATGAATATTAAGTAGAAGTTTAATCTGTACTTACTTAGGACTGTATTTACAGTAGACTGATAACCTTTATTGGTTGAATGTTCTGCGAGTAGCATGTGCTACTTGGAAGGTGGACAAGGCTAGCCGGGTTATAGCCGTGGAGCGTTTTGCTTATAATCGATAATCGTCACGAGGTATGTGATTCTTCCTATACTCTTGAGCATGAAGTATTTTAAAAGAATATATATATAGTACGGTAGACGTACGTGTGGCAATGTCTTTTGACTTAAGCCTGAATAATAAGAATCTTGAAGTATTTTAAAGGAATATATATATAGTACGGTAGACATACGTGTATTAACTGAATGTAGTGTTACGGCAATGTCTTTTGACTTAAGCCTGAATAATAAGAATCTTGAAGTATTTTAAAGGAATATATATATAGTACGGTAGACGTACGTGTATTAACTGAATGTAGTGTTACGGCAATGTCTTTTGACTTAAGCCTGAATAATAAAGAATCTTGAAGTATTTCAAAAGATTAAGAAACCGTTTTGAAAGAAGAGTAATACTTGGTTTTGAAAACATAAGAGTTATACTAGCTTTATGGGAAGTTAGGTATAACGTCTTAAGAGAGATAAAGAGAATGGTTTACTGATTTTTAGAAGTTAAGAGACTTGATCTTAAAAGATAAGAGACTTGACTTGAATGAATTAATATGAATTTTGTGTGAAACCTCATTCGTGAGTAATGAGTACTTGGTTTTTAAAAGGAGAAATGTTTTACTGATTTCGGAAATCAGAATGAGTATCGACAAACCACTGCAGCGTTAATAAAGGAAAATGTATTGAATAATTAAGTATTATTAAAACCAGTAGAAACCTCCATCTGCATAGAAGCTAAGATGAGACAAAATGATATTACATTTCCTAGATCATGCGCTTTAATAAGATTGATTATAAACAAGAATAACCTACTCACATATAAGGCATATGTTTCTCAAATTGTTTAAAGAGAATTAAGTTTTAACAGTTAAAACTATGAACTACGAAACCTTTTCGAAAATGAGAAACTTGAGCATTTGAAATTAGGCAAACTTGAACGTTTGGAAAATAATGTTGTTACTTGATTTTTACAAAGGAAATCATTTTGGTTTACTTAACAATGTTAGTCACTCTATTTTTATACTACGGGTATCGGGTGACCTTTGTAAAAGAAATGGATCTTTAAAAGGAATTTAACGTACGTAATCTTTAGGTTAAAACCCGGACTTTGACATAAAATGAAAGTACCTTGAGTCATGTATAACTTACCTATGCTTGTTGTTGTGAAACTTGCCTATGTTCGCGTGTGATAGCCTTGTCGTGCTAGCATTGTATTTCTATACCACCGCGTCTCTCAATGGAGGGTACCGATTTGTTATGATATTACTTGGACGCGTCTGGCGACGAAGAATTCCACAGCACGCTCGCTGATAGTGTTATTCCATGGACTAGCTCTCCACGAGGTTTCTTCTTGTTCGCCGGTACACCGTGGTGGCCAGACTTGCCCCGCCTCGTGGCCGATTCGGCCTTGTACTGCAGTAGTTAGCCCTCGCACTTGCCCCGTTTAGTGTAGTGACGGTCTCGTGATACTGACGCGTACCGTAGTTAGCCCTCGTGCCTTGCCAACACGTGGCGGCCTTGTATCCGTAGTCGGCTTTCGTGCTTGCCGTGTCGCCCGTGGTTTGGTTGTATTGTATTGTTAATACGGCTTTGGCATCGTAGGACATGGTGTTCAGTGTACTTCTTGGTGTTATCATATCATGATCGCCAGCGAGGAAGGTATTCCACGCATGATTGATGTTGTGGCGTGAGACCCAATATTTATATTTGAGTAATGACTTGGGCGTGAGTCCCGACTTGATATAATCGTTATATATGCATCGTAGTTTGGTTATCATACATGTCTCCCGCTTTATATAGACTATTATGATTTCATTTACAATATTTACTGATTTCACATACTTGGTACTGTTAGATCGACCTCGCCCGGGGGCTGCGTTCATGCCGCAGTAGAGGTACATCTACGCCGATCCCGCGTTTAGGATCACATTTCAGCGTATTGGGAAGCTCCGTTCCTTCAGAGGCTTATCTTTTGGTATGTTACCCTGAGTCTGTAGGTTCTTGTACATTCAGGGGTATGGCGGGGCCCTGTCCCGTCATAGTTGTTGTATAAATCTTAAGTCCAGAGCACTATTGTTGTGGGCAGGGTTGTAAGGATTAAACTGTTCAACTTTGTAATTATATATATATGCCGTAAGGCGATTTTCTCTCAGGTAAAATGTGTCTCATTTCACATTTTGTTTCATGTATTGTCTTTATGTTCCGCTAATTACTCTGATGTATGACTACTTGGGTGCCCGGGTAAGGCACCAGTCACGGGCCCCGGAACGGGTCGTGACATGTTGTGTCAAGGGATGGAATTATGGTAGACCCCCAGAAGATAGAAGCAGTGAAGAACTGGCCAAAACCGACCACTCCGACAGAGGTTAGAAGTTTCTTGGGTTTGGCTGGGTATTATAGAAGATTCGTAAAAGGTTTTTCTAGTCTTGCTGCTCCTTTGACCCGGTTGACTCAAAAAGCGGTTAAGTACCAGTGGTCAGAAGCATGTGAAGCAAGTTTTCAAAAACTAAAGAAATTGTTGACTACTGCACCAGTTCTAACCTTACCATCGGGACAAGAAGTGTTCACAATCTATTGCGATGCCTCTAGAGTTGGGTTAGGACGTGTCTTGATGCAATTTGGAAAGGTTATTGCGTATGCATCTAGATAATTGAAGATACATGAGAAGAATTACCCAAATCATGACTTGGAATTAGCTGGGGTGGTGTTTGCCTTACGAATATGGAGACATTATTTGTATGGTGTGCATGTGGACATATTTACAGATCATAAGAGTTTGCAGTACATAACCACGCAGAAAGATTTGAATCTCCGACAAAGAAGATGGTTAGAGTTGCTTAAGGATTATGACCTTAGTATTCTTTACCATCCTGGGAAAGCCAACGTGGTGGCTGACGCACTCAGTAGGAGATCAACGGCGCTCGCCCATTTGGCAATGCAAAAGAGGGTATTGTCGTGAGGTACAAAGATTGGGAAACCTCGGTTAGCTTAATCGAGATCGGTGAAGGTAGGGTGGTGGTACATGATACCTCGCATCGCCTTAGCTTAAATAAAAGAAAGTCGATTTGAGGATACGGAGTTTGTTGGATTTCGAGAGGATCCAACAGGAAAACCTTCACGCTACATTGGGAGATAATGACTAACTCTTCTGGTATAAGGGTATGTTATGTGTTCCTAAGGTAAAGGATCTAAGGAGGAAGATCTTAGATAAGTGGTCACAACACAAGATATTCCATTCATCCAGTGGTCAACAAAAATGTATCGTGACCTCAAGGCAAATTACCATCGTGGGGACGGGATGAAGAAAGACGTTGCATAGTTTGTCGGGAGGTGTCTTATATGTCACAGTGAAAGTGAACATCAAAAACTCGCGGATTACTTCAGACATCGAGTCCCCATGGAAGTGGGAGGCGATTCATATGGATTTCAGAATCGTCTACCAAAATTCGAGAAGGTATGATTCTATTTGGGTGATTGTTGATCGGATTACAAAGTCACCATTTCTTACGGCCAAGACTACGTACGCGCACCACAAGACACACGATTTATTTGAAGCCGAGATTGTGCGGTTACACGATTCCTTTACAAATTATTTCAGATAGGGGTTCCCAGTTCACCTCACACTTTTGGTAAAGTTTCCAGCAGGGTCTCGGGACAAAAGTTAAGTTAAGCACGACTTTCCACCCGCAAACAGATGGGCAGGCTGAGCAAACAATTCAAACACTTGAGGACAATACTTGGATTTTCAGGGAAGCTGGTTGAACCATCTATGTCTAATTGAGTTCGCCTACAACAATAGTTTTCACTCTAGCATACAAATGACCCCGTTTGAAGCATTATATGGACGAAAATGTAGGTCTCCACTTGGATGGTTCGAGGTGGGTGAGACGCAATTGTTCGGACCAGAAGTCATTCAAGAAACAAATGATAAGGTACGATGATTCGGGAGCGGATCAAACAGCTCATACCGCCATAAGTCTTATGCGGATCATCGGAAAAGAGATCTTGAATTCCAAGAGGGGGAGAAAGTATTTTTAAAAGTGTCCCCAATGAAGGGAGTGATGCGTTTTGGTAAGAAAGGGAAATTGAGCCCAAGGTTTATTGGGCCATATGAGATCTTGCGAAGAGTGGGGAATGTGGCTTACGAATTAACACTTCCACAAGAGCTGGAAGTAGTGCATCCGGTATTTCATGTGTCAATGTTACGAAAATACTTGCACGATCCAAGTCACGTCATCCTTCCCCAGGAGATAGTTCTTAATAAAGAGCTTCAATATGAAGAGGCTCCGGTAGAAATACTTGATAGAAAGGTCCAACGCCTTAGAAATAAAGATATTGCTTCCGTAAAAGTCCTATGGAAGAATCACTCCACAGAGGAAGCCACCTGGGAAGCGGAAGAGGCGATGAAAGTCAAATATCCATTCCTATTTGACTAAGGTAATAAAAAAAATGTGTTACATAGTACTTCATATGTGTGCCATTTGCGTGTCTATATGCATGTGTTACAACCTTATTCTCATTCGAGGACGAATGCTTCTTAAGGAAGGGAGAATGTGAAGCCCCAAATTTGTTACAATAACAATAAACATTATTGTGTCTATGTGATTATGTTACGGCCTTATTAACCTTCGAGGACGAATGTTGCTTAAGGAGGAGAGAATGTAAAATCCGGAAAAAAATAATAATATATAGTTGTGGTTGTGTTAATAAAAATATATATATATACATTAATTAGTTCCAACAAATGGATTTGCAGTCTTCAATTCATTCTTTAGTGAAGGAATGGGCAACACATCCGAAAATGACATTTTCACTCTTAAGTGATTGGTCATATTAGTTTTTGGTAATTAAGAAGGTGAAAGTAATATACTATTATTGAACTTTAAAAAAAAAAAAAACTTGCTATGACTTACATTTTGCATACGGAAAAAAATTGAATGAAAATTAGCATTATGACAATTGAATTCTAGACTTGTTAGCCTTGTCATAAATCTCATCAACTAGCATTATCCTACATATTTATGTTTAGAAAATGGAGTAGACTAATTGTCTTCACCTGGGCACTTGGACTGAAAATGTCCACTACCCTACCCCCTCCCCTTAATTCCTCTCAACTCTTACCCTTCCACCTCCCACACTTCTACTTATACATTATACTTGACACAAATAAAATACCTAGCACAAAGAATACAAAATCAGAAAAAACAAGTGAACAAGAAGAGGAAAAATCTGAAAAACATCAAGAGATGAAGGAGAACAAAAATAGGAATACTAGGGAGCAAGGATCACTTGTAGCAACAAAACAACAATCTTTTTCAAGCTTACAAGGTGAGTTTTCTCACTCAAAAATTCTTGGTAACATCCTTTATTTTAAGTTCAATACATGTTAGAATAAGAATTGAGTGTTGAAAAGAAATATTGAACTTTTGATTGTTTAGACAACTAGTTACGTCATGAACTTTACGAACTGTTCTCACTGAGTTATAATTATTAGAATTTGATGAAATTAGGAGGAGTGGTACACCTCTCTAATATGATCATATAGAACCAAAAATGAGGTAAAATGGACATACGGTTTGAAAGTTATCATAGTTCAAAGTTCCTGCCTTAGATTTGGCCGAAATTCGGAAAGACATAATTACGGACTGTTTTTATCGAGTTTTACTTATTAGAATTGTATGAAAATTTACATGGTTGTAAATCTCTCTGTTACGGACAGATATAGATAAATATTTATTAAAACGGACTTACGAGTTGAGAGTTATTGTAGTTTGAAGTTGCTGCCTCGGATTCATCGGAATCCAGAAGGGCAGGACGTTGAAACGTAAAACTGTACTAATCTGTGGAGAATATGAAAATTGTTGCTAAATGAAAGTTCTAGATCTCTCTGTTTTGGACATTTTGAGACCTTACGGGAGTCTATGCGACTTACGGATTGAGAGTTATCGCTGTTTAAAGTTTCTGCCTGGGATCTATCGAGATCCAGGAAGGGCAGCGAATAAAAGGGTAAAACTGTACCAAATGGTACATAATATGAAAGTATGGTTCACATGGAGACATGTATCTCTCTGTTCTCGTCGTTTTGAGATTTTATGGGGCTTGAACGGGTTTACAGATTAGGAGTTATGACTATTCTAAGATTGGGTGTTGTTTAATAAAAATTCTGCCGAATTAAATTTCATGTGGCTGTTTTGAGGATAAATTTGTGTTAGTTACCCAAAGTAGTTTTAAATGAAATTTGGTACAGTGAAAGATCCCCGTATTACCTTAGTTTCCGCTTGAGAAACACCTTAGTTGGAGTTATGGTTAAAAAGTTATAATCGTTACAAGTATGAATGACAGAATGTTAGAAAAGAGAATAGTATTTATTCAATCTTCTGAAAAATATGAAAAGTGAATACGTGTTCACATAAATATATAAATATATAATGGATCGGGTTGCACGCCGCAACAAAACGTAAAGTGAATACGCGTTCACAAATACGTAAACATAATGGATCGGGTTGCACGCCGCAACAAAACGTAAAGTGAATATGTGTTCACAAATACGTAAATATAATGGATCAGCCGCACGCCGCAACAAAACGTAAAGTGAATACGCGTTCACAAATACGTAAACATAATGGATCGGGTTGCACGCCGCAACAAAACGTAAAGTGAATATGTGTTCACAAATACGTAAATATAATGGATCGGGTTGCACGCCGCAACAAAACGTAAAGTGAATACGCGTCACAAATACGTAAACATAATGGATCGGCCGCACGCCGCAACAAAACGTAAAGTGAATATGTGTTCACAAATACGTAAATATAATGGATCGGGTTGCACGCCGCAACAAAACGTAAAGTGAATACGCGTTCACAAATACGTAAACATAATGGATCGGGTTGCACGCCGCAACAAAACGTAAAGTGAATACGTGTTCACAAATACGTAAATATAATGGATCGGTTGCACGCCGCAACAAATATGAAAGATGAATACATGTTCATCTATATATAAATATGAAAAGTGAATACGCGTTCACAAATATATAAATGTAATAAACATGTGGAAATGCAGGGGAATGTCTTAACGTATAATACGAGATAAAATGAAGTGTTAGTTAAACCGAGAATTTCCTATGAGTTGTTGCATAATTAAAAATGTCAGAATCGATATGTTTTTGCAATATGCTTATTACGTTATAATGTGATTGCACTTGGAATATTGTGGTGTTACTTTGAATTGCGGTAAGGTTCTCACCACCTCGGATGGTAGGTCGACTTTTATTTAACATGTTTCAGAAAGCGTGATAGAGGAAAGACTCCACGCCAAGGCTAGCGATCGTCCATGACCTCTTGTCATACCAAGTCCATCGCTTGGGCTTGGTATTCGCCGAGTTCGTGATGTCGGGCCCAAAGTGTCTCGGGAAATGCCCGTATGGAATGGTCTCCCTTCCAACTTAGAATAATCTTTGTCAGTATGTCTATGTAGAAACAATATTTGCACGAGCATGGGCTAGCGTTATGTTTTTAATAAAGTCATAAACAGATCTCTTTATTGTTATTTTTGTTAATAGCTCTGTATTTGAATATAAGTTCAAATTTCTAAATAAAGAGAATTAAATGGTGCTCCTGGTGGGAAATAATTGTCCAGGTGTCATCACGCTCTAAGTAAAGATTTAGGAAAATTTGGGGCGTGACATAGGGCTTCCAATATCCTCAACTATCCACTCTTTTCAATCCTTGATGCAACTAGAATGACTTATTCTTCTACGTTAAGATAGCGGTTAACTAGACTGTCTTATATTCCGGTTATGACATATAATCACTCAACCCCAGTGCAGAACCATTCTATATTTATATGATAGGATTTACCACATAGGAGGATTAAGAACAGTAACCTATAATGCTACACAAGTATCAGAGTACTTTCGTCCGCGATTTTAACCTATGTCTATTCAATTACAGCATATCCAAATCTCTCCTCTCGGTTCTCGATTAGAAATCATATAAATTATGATAATTAGTGATCAATTAACTATCAAGCATTCATACCAATATTGAATAAATCAAACTAATGCATTAATTCATGAAATAGGGTTTCAAGCAATTCAAAAGGAAAGCCCTAATAAAATGTTTAGCTCCTAGTCATAGTCACGCTAAGAACTAATACAGAATCCAACATGAACCAATTTAAAGACAAAGAAAAAGAAAAGAAAAGAAAAATAACTGAAAAGCCTCCAAAGTGTCTTGCCTCCTCCCCTCGCCTCTAAAGTAGTATGATGGAACATGTACAAGATGCCTCTATAAGGTTAGGGTTTAGGGATTTTATAGTTTAGAAAACTTGCGCTTCGGACCCTTTTAACCCTCTGAAATTCGGCCCAAAATCAGATTTTTTGTGTCGGCATCGCGGCCCTGCAGACTGGCGCCACGGCGCCGAAACATCCGAGACAAAATCAGACAACACAGGATATTTAGCGTCGCGGCGCCTGTGGCGTTATTTTCCGAGTTTTGTGATTTTTCATCTTTTTTCGTTCGGACTTCATCAAATTTCTTTTGTGCTTTCCGGAACTTCTTAGGCTTCATTTCTTGGCCCTTTAAGTGTGCAATTCCACCTCAAATAAGCTCATTTCATCTTCTTTTTGCTAAATACAAAGCTACTTTATCACAATCCAGTGTGGAGGCCGAGTTTCGCGACGTGGCCAATGTGGTATCTAAGTCATGTTGGTTGTGTGATATTTTATTAGAGCTTCATTTTTCTATTCAGAAAGCTACATTGGTTACTGTGATAATATAAGTGTAGTCTATCTTTGTGGGAATCCGGTCCAACATCAACGCACTAAACATATCGAGATGGACATACACTTTGTTCAAGAAAAGGTAGCTCGTGGACAAGTACACGTCCTCCCTGTCCCTTCGAGATACCAGTTTGCAGACATTTTTACTAAGGGTCTTTCCTTGGTTCTATTTGAAGATTTTGTGACGCCTCAACAGACGACCACCGCTATGATCATGCGGGTGTGAAAACACATACTCATGATATACACGGTATACACTACCCATAGTTGTATACCGTGTATATCACGATATCCGAGAGAATCCAAGCCTAATTATATACCAATTTATTGTACAAACTTACCATAATTGTAGAATTCGTGTACAAGTATAATTAGGATATTAGTTGTATAGTATGAATATGATTTTTCATATTTAGAGATTGTAAATTGTATATATACCTCTTCATTAATGAAAATAATCAAGAGATTATTTCTTTCAGTTTAAGCTCTATACTAGCGATAAAAATACGACATAATTAGGCCACTAATTATTAGACAATTATTAATAAATATGTAGATAACAATTAATTAATTAATTAATAATCCGATAAAAGTAATAATAATTAACTGACATACTATCAACAGTTAAAATTCACTAATAATATTAAAAAACACTATATATATATATATATATATATATATATATATATATATATATATATATATATATATATATAATTTAAACATAAAATCTCATGAGAGAACCTTTGTTCTAGTATCTAACCAAAGACAATAATTAGTATCTGATCTTATCTTATCATCTTTCTCATTAATTCTTTTTCACAGATGTCTTGTTGTTACTGGCCCTATATCTTCCAAAAAGATTTGTGCCGTAATTTTAGACTACAAAGATTAATTAATGTTCCTTATAGTTTTAATTGACAAATCGTAGCAAAATATTTGTCTGCTTCAAGGAGTATTATCTTGTGGTATTGGATGATTCCACATAAACAAATTATAGCAGATCTGAAGTTTGATAATATAGTAATGTAGATGTGATTAGGTGAATTACCTCTCTAATGATGTTATCAAGCTCACGCTTAAGCACACTTAATTAAGATGTGTGTGATTATAATTAGTTTGAAAGGACATTCTTAGGAGTTGTTAGCTGTTGAGAAATTAAGACAAGTTTCATTCGTTAATTATGTAGTTATTTAAGTTGATTAAGTACCTCCCTTGGTCACCCTTGCTCATAAGAACATATATCTAATTGCGTTTATTGACTTTTTTTAATCTTTTAGTGCATTTATTTCAATTGATTTGAAGTACGTTTTTTTAACACTTACATCTCAACATCTCAACAGAGTCCTCTGATTGAGTTGACAAACAACTTCTGAGATCTATGTAGGAGCCATGATTATCTGTAATAACGCCCCCGCCTCACCTCCAACTCGATTTTGATCTACACAAAGATGTTAAAGTTAATTTTCACAAAATTTGTATCCATTGATAGTGAAAAAAAGGTCTCGCCAAATGTACTTTACGCACATACGTACGTTGCATGATTGCAGCTTCCTAGTTAAGTCTATGAATTGACCTATCGTGCACCACTTTTATGGTGAAAAAAATTGTATCCTTTCCTTACAGTTGAGTTAGCCCATAACCCGGAGATTTTCTACCTTAGTATATACATCAAAATGCAACAAAAATATTGAGAAGGACTTGTTCTCTTGTATTAAAAACCCACTAAAAGAGCTGTTAAGCAATGAAGCTGTTTATTAATTAGTGCTTAACTGTCTCTATATGAAAGTTGAAATTAATTAAGTTTATTCCAGTACGTAATGTTGTTCAAAGAAATTTATCCTTTGTGATTTTTGTAATCCCTTTCTAGCGGTTTTGGTGAGTCTTGCACTATTATATTAGCAAGTTACTTATGGAGAAAGGCACTTTAAGACACTATCTAATCCCTATAATTAGATTAATTAATAACTGAGATCAAGCTCGCTAACACTACCCCCCCCCCCCCAACATATAATTGAATGTAATTACCAAAAACACAAAGTATCCAGCTTCTTTAATCATAAGGTTTTATATTTGGACAAACATGCACAATTACATGCTCAATGGATATTTAGCTTAGGTGCTAGCTAATTAACTGCATCTTAATTAAGGAGCATTCGAGAATATCACAATAAACTTCACACTCAGTGAACAATAATTGGGGTTAGTATTTTGATCTTAAGTGTACTTATATATCTTACCATCGAGAGTGTGGTAATGGTTGAGATCTTTCGCTTTTATTAAGAGATCTAACAAAATTGTCGAACTCCGATTGAGAATAAAGAACTTTTTGGTAAATAGCTATATATTCCCCTTGTGAGTTGTAAACTTGTATATTATAGAAATAATTGTATCCCTATCCATAATTAGAATATTTTTATATATTGTGTAAATATAATTATGGTAAGACTAGGATTCCTCTTTTGTATAGGCTTAGGATTCCTATCAGATGGATGAATATCAGACTCTATATATATTTTGATATTAATGAGAAGACCCTAAGAGAAATTAATATCATCTTACATGGTATCAGAGCCTAACACAAAACCCTAGAATTTTTCTTTGTGAGCCGACCACCCCTCAAGCTCCGCGCTGCCTCCCTCTCCTCCCAAAATTCTTGGTTTTTCTTCTTCTTTCCTCTCTTCTCTAAATGGATACTCAGGATTACTCTTCTAATTCTGACGCATCTACCTCGACAACATCAGAGAGGTATGTCACCCTCCAACACAAGAACCTTGATCACTGCCGCGACGGCCCTTCCAAAGACCGCGGTCCATGATCTAGGCACCGCGGCGCCTCCTCCGGCGTCAGCCCCTCCTTCTCCATATCCAACAAATCCCTCTACTTTGGCCTCCTACTATCCCCACTCACCAAATGTAAACTCGTGCAAAACATGGAATTTTCAAACCCAAAGTCCAATTTAACTTGTCTGCCCAAACCATTTCACCAATTCCTAAGAACCCTATATTGGCTAAACAAGACCCTAATTGGAATGCGGCTATGTCTGAGGAATTCAATACTTTAACTAAACAGCACACATGTGATCTAGTACCTAGATTTGAGGGGGTGAATGTGATTCGTTGTCTGTGGCTATTTCGTCACAAATTCAGAGACAGTGGAGTTCTTGAGAGGTATAAGGCACGACTTGTGGCTAATGGTACAAATCAGCAGGAGGGCATTGATTGTGGTGAGACCTTCATCCCGGTTTTCAAACCGGCTACCATTCACACAGTTTTGAGCATTGCCATGGGCAAAAACACTGACCGATCCATCAACTTGATGTGAAGAATGCATTATTACATGGGGATCTGAGAGAGACAGTCTACATGTATCAGCCGTCAGGGTTCACCCATCCAGCAGTTCCTCACTATGTGTGTCGTCTCCGTAAGTCACTATATGGCCTGAAACATGCCCCTCGTGCGTGGTATGATCGCTTTGCCATGTATATCTTGCAGATTGAGTTTGTATGCAACAAGAGTGATACATCACTCTTCATTTTTCATCGAGGTAGTAGCACTGCTTACTTATTACTTTACGTTGATGATATTGTTCTTACTGCCTCCTCCGACGGATTGTAAAATGAGATTATTGTCTTGCTTAAGTCCGAATTTGCAATGACTGATTTGGGGAAGTTGAGTTACCTTTTGGGGATATGAGTGACCAGGTCTGCCAATCATATGCTCTTGTGTTAGTGTAAGTATGCAGAGGAGATTGTGTACAGGGCTAAGATGGCGAACTGCAAAGAGGTGCATACTCCAGTTGATTCTAAATCTAAGCTCAGTGTCATGGATGATGCTCCAGTATCTGATCCTACTTTGTATAGGAGCCTTGTAGTTGCACTCCAGTATCTCACATTCACCAGGACAGACATAACTTATGTTGTTCAGCAGGTGTGATTATTCATGGATGCCCCCAGAGAGTCTCATTTCACTGCTCTTAAGTGTATCATTCGTTACATTAAAGGTACTCTTGATTATGGTTTGCACCTATACCCCTCTGCACCAAACAGATTGCTTTCATATACGGATGCAGATTGGGCAGGGTGTCCGAACACGCGACGCTCCACCTCCGACTTTTGTGTTTTTTTTAGGGGATAATCTGATCTCTTGGTCTGCCAAGCGACATACTACCCTATCTCGCTCCAGTGCCGAGGCTGAGTACAGAGGCGTTGCAAATGTAGTAGCTGAGATTTGTTGGCTCAGAAATTTACTGTTAGAACTTAGTGTCCTTTGCGTCAGACATCAATTGTGTATTGTGATAACATCTCTGTCATCTATCTGTTTCATAATCCGGTTCAACATCAGTGAACCAAGCACATTGAGATAGACCTACACTCTGTTCGTGAGAAAGTTGCACTAGGCCATGTCAGAGTGTTACATGTTTCATCATCCTATCAGTATGCATATATAAATTTACCAAAGGACTTCGCAGACAGTTATTTCTTGACTTCAGATCCAGTATCAGCGTCCGACCTCCTCCCGCTCTGACTGAGGGGGTGTGTAAACATGTATATTATAGAAATAATTGTATCCCTACCCATATTTAAAATATTTCCATATATTATGTAAATATAATTATGGTAAGACTAGGATTCCTCTTTTGTATAGGATTGTATAAGGGTTGAATATTTTACTCTATATATACTTTGATATTAATGAGAAGACTCCCTAAGGGATATTAATATCATCTTACATGAGCCTTCAACCGTCAGTACAAGAAAAAAAACATTTGCCAACAACATTTTGTGTTGTCAAGTGTTGGATATATTGTTGTCAAAAGTACTTTTCTCAACAACAAAAAATGTTGCATGATGTTGCAATAACCTCTGATGCGAAAAGTTTTCACAACAACAAGCTCAACAAGTTGTTGACATTTACATTTTTTAGCAACAATATATTAACATTTTGTTGTCATTTACGTTTTTAGCAACAATATATTTATTGTTGCTAAAGTTTTGTTGACAATTCTATACTTTCTTGTAATGCGTTCAAATTAGTCGAGTTGGACTAATGAATTTCAGACATCGGATGGTTAAAAAATGGTGTTAATATTATGATTGCTCGTTATTCAATAACTGATATGATGCCTTCATTCAACAACAACATATCCAATGTAATCTGATAAGTGAGGCTATGCAGACCTTACTCCTAACTTTTATAGGGTAGAGAGGTAGTTTCCAATAGACTCTCGGCTAAAAAAAGTGTAACCAAAGTAAAATAGAAAGGAAAAAAACAATAGCTAATAGCAAAATAAATAAAGCAATTGAAGTAACATAAGTATTAAAATTGAAGAATAAGATATTATGTGAATACTTGATAAATTTACTAAATAAGGAGAAAATGAAAAGAGGAGATTAGCTCATTCCTCTTCCTAACACTCAATTTCCTATTATGTGACATTCTACAATAACAAATCTCACGTTGTGCTATTTGCACATGGATCTTCAGCCCCACTTTATTGTTACCTATTAAATGTAAAAAATGCAGTTCAATGCTAAAGCATTCCGATTTAGCATGATTTGGTGATGGACAACATCTCAAAAAGTGTTGTGACGTAGACAATTAACCCTAATATAAATATTAGTGGTTATTTTCACGGTTCGAACTCGTAATATATAAGTCATACAGAAAGAATTTTACCGTTCCTTCAAGGTTCCCCGTCCTACCTATTATATGTAGCTATGTATAATATTTTTAGCTTCATACATACTCCATCCGTCTCAATTTAAGTGTCTTATTTTCTTTATTGATCTATCCCAAAAAGAGTGTCTCTTTTTATATTTAGTAAGTTTTTCAATTTCAATGTACGTTTAAGACCACAAGATTTAAAAGATCTCACACATTTTTAATTTAAGACAACAAGATTCAAAAGTTTCTCTTTATTTTTTAAATTCTGTGTCAAGTCAAACTAAGACACTTAAATTGAGACGGAGAAAATATATCATTTATATTTGTTATTATTACTTCATGATTCTAATTCTCTTTCTTCATGTCCTACTTTTGTCTAATTTATTTATTCCAAAAGAATTAATTAAAATCCTCACAAACCACATAATCGGATAATATATCCCAAACTACACTCTTTGCCATGCTACTGAAAGTATATATGTCCTAGATACAATCTTTATTAGGGACAAAATGTACTTGAATAACTTCGTATTATTAATGAGATTAATATTTATGGCATTTGTAATTATTGAATTATTGGTTGCAATTATTCATATATGTGCATCCCTTGAGCTTACGTTGTCATTGATAGAGTGAGCTATTAATGATAGAACATAACTCTCAAAATAGTCTCGACTAATGATTATCGAGAATGGGATATCGATGATATGCTATAAGTCGACATGTGGTCTACATCACATTCTTGGAGAATGTAATATGTCTCACAACTACGAGTAATAATTACTCGTGATGGACACATGAATACTTTGGAGAAATATTTGTATACCCTGCCGATAAACTATTTGTTATACATGTCTATAGTGTTATCGACGTGTGAAATATAAATGTCCTTTGACTTGAGGTCAATATACACCTTGTTTACAAAATGATGTACTTTGACCAAGTTCTAAGCTTAAACTCATTCTGGATAAGATACGGTTTGTGTTGGGTGCATCAGGATATAAATCAAGGTGGTAGTTGAGCCAAGAATAGGATTCATTACTCGATTGAAAATTCGAGAGAACACTCAACTTCTCAATGTTATTAGGTTGACTAAAGTCACTGGCCAGTGCAAGAGACATATTTACAATATGGTCTAGTTGTCAACTAATAAATGTGAGATAAAGTGATTAAGTCATTTGGATAGACACTTGGCAAATTCTAAGATTAATCGAGTGTGTCGCGAATGAAAGGAATTTATAGTTCCGCATAAATGTTAAATTTGCTGAATTCATGTAAACGTACTTCACATATTGAGTTCGTCATATGACGCAGTCTAGGAATTTCGTATGGACCTTAATTAAATTAATGTCGATATGTGAAGGCCTATAGGGTCACACTATATGTGATTGTTTCTTCGATCTAAGAGTGTATTGAGAAAGTATTAAATATTTGATTGAGAGTCGAAATATTTAATTTATAATAGTTATAGAATATTTCTATTTGATAAAAATTATTTAATTAAGTCGAATTGAATTTTCGATTTAATTAAATGTGTTGGATATATTATATGGATACTCGGACAAATACAGGGAAGAAATTGAGCCAAAAATTACTGGCCCAAATTGGAGCCTGGCCGTCCACCTTGGACGTGTGGGGTGGACCAGCTGGACTGGTCCACTGAACATCAACATGGGCCCCAGTTCTTTCCTGTTTAGGTTTTGTCCAGAACTCCTATATATACAACACATACCTCATAATTATGAGGTTACAGAAAACAGTTTCTCAATTCCAAAAGCAATAATTCCTAGCTTTCTTGATTAGGAGATACACTAGAGTTGAAACTTGCAGTCGAGAATTCAATTCGTGTGGATATCTTAGTTTTGAATTCAGCGTTCGAAAACCTGTAAGTTTTTCTGTCATTATGTTTTGAACATAAACGTGATTGTCGTATAAGACATGCCATGATCATTGTTGGGTAAATAAAATTTCAAACTTCTAATGTGCTTACGAACCCAACAAATCCCTACGGCTACCCCACTATAGACCTTACAAAAAATATATGTGCATGTCATGCATGATGAGTGCACTAGAAATATTTGATAAGCAACCAATTGCAACTCATGAATTGTTTTTATAGAAAAATTTGATATTTGGTATTTATTTGTTCGACTAACTCAGATTCAACTGTGTAACATACACTACATTAAAGGAGAAGCATTCACCATCAGACATTTTTCAGTTTTAATACTCAAAACAGAGATCATTGGTTAAGGGTTAAAGGAGTTTCATACGTCTCACCACACGACTAGGGTTTTAATACTCAAAACAATTAAGTATTTCAAAACATTGTTTCCTTACACATTAGAAAGATTTTTTTGGTTAGTTTGTAAAGATGATTTTTTTTAAAAGAAGAGGTTAATCAGTTTTTTCAAGTGAAATGCGTATCCAAATACCATTTTCAACTTCAATTTCAATAATACTTTTCTTAAAATATCACCAAATTCATGTCCAAACGCCTACTAACTACATGATAATTTAAAACTATTACTCCTAACAAATTATTATAACAATAATATTAAGTATACAATTGTTCTACCATTATGGTCCGGAATATATTATCTCCAGAAGATTGTATATTTTGGTTAACACTAGCAAGAATATAGACATACAAATTGAAAGAAATAATTTCTTGATTATTCTTATTGATGAAATAGAATATATATACAAAATACAATTTTCATAATAGGAAAATCATATTCCTATTCTAATACTAAAACCTTATTCTGATAGTTCAAGAATCCTTAATTATGATAAGTCTACAAGACTAATTAATACACAAAATATACACCAAATATACATTAACTAAATTATGGTAAATGACCTTTGTCCGTGATACACACCAAATATGGTAAGTGTATCACGGGTGAATATTCCCATTTAACACACCCCGCAGTCTTAGCGGACGGCTTTCGTATGCCGACTGCCTCTAAAATCTTTAAAAAGGACCGAGGGAAGACCCTTTTGTAAAGATGTCTGCAACTTGATACGTGAACGGAACATGACAGACACGTACTTGTCCACGAGCTACTTTTTCTCGAACAAAATGAATGTCCATCTCGATATGTATAGTGCGCTGGTATTGAGCCGGATTTTCCGAAAGATAGATAGCACTAACATTATCACAATAAACTAAAGTAGCCTTTTTAATTGGACAATGAAGCTCCAAAAGCAGATTTCGTAACCACATGACTCGGAAACCACATTGGCTACCCCTCGATATTCGGCCTCTGCACTAGAACGAGACAACGTTGCCTGACGTTTTGCAAACCTTGAGACCAAGTTATTACCAAAAAACATACAATAACCAGACGTAGACCGTCTGGTGTCTGGACAACCACCCAAATCAGCATCTGTATACGAAACAAGTGTAGACGTCGACGATGGATACAAATGCAAGCCATACTGAAGTATCCCCTGTATGTACCTAATAATGTGTTTGAGCGCATTCATGTGCTCAATCCTGGGATCATGCATAAACAAGCACACATGTTGTACGACATATATAATATCAGATCGCATGAACGTAAGATACTGAAGGGCCCCTGCAAGACTACGATAACGGGTCAGATCCTCTGCAGCACCCAACTTGAGTTTAGTGTCAACTGGAGTGGAAATGGACTTACAAGATGATATCCCAAACATGATCTCAGTTGCATACTTCTTCGTGTGATAAGAACAATCCACCTGCATAACGAGTAACAACAATCCCCAAAAAATAACTCAATGGCCCCAAGTCTTTCATGGCAAACTCAGAACTGAGCATTGTCATAATAGACTGACGTAATGTATCAGAAGAGGCAGTCAAGATAATATCGTCCACATATAAAAGTATATAAGCCATCGAAGAACCCCGACGATATATGAACAATGAATTATCAGACCTACCGTGAGAGAGTCCAATAGTCGAAACATAGTTAGCAAACCTCTTATACCAAGCCCGTGGAGACTGTTTAAGCTCATATAAGGGCTTCTTCAATAAATAGGCATGATGAGGATATCGAGTATCCCTAAACCCCAGGGGTTGATGCATATACTCTGTCTCATTGAGATCACCATGTAGAAAAGCATTATTCACGTCTAGTTGATGAATGAGCCATGATTTTGAAAGAGTCAAGCTGAGCACTGTGCAAATGGTAGCCGACTTAACCACCGGGCTAAATGTCTCACCACAATCTACAACCAACTGAGTCTTACCA
This sequence comes from Przewalskia tangutica, assembly GCA_029844215.1. NCBI lineage: Eukaryota > Viridiplantae > Streptophyta > Magnoliopsida > Solanales > Solanaceae > Przewalskia > Przewalskia tangutica. Next base: position 3,215,167 of record CM056720.1, read on the forward strand.
TCACCTACAATATGAGCCTTATGCCTTGCAAATGAACCGTCAGAATTATCCTTATGAGCAAAAATCCACATAGACCGAATAATATTAACGTCAGATGGACGAGGTACCAACTCCCACGTCTTATTATCAATAAGAGCATTATATTCATCGGTTATGACAATTTTTCAATTTGAGTCATTTAAAGCAGACACATGATTATGGGGTAGGGGTGATTTAAGAACATTCGAATTTAAACAAAAATGTCTTTTTGATTTAAACATACCCACTGGAGGTCGAGGGAGATAGTGGCATAAATCCACTGGAGAACTTTAGCATCAAGAGTAATCCATAATTTTGGATCTTCCTCCTTGGTGGGCACACCTTCCGTATCAGGAGTCGGAGGGATGATGTGATGGAGGACTTGATGTGTTAGGGCGTGAATTTTGAACAATCCTGCCACGTCCCATATTGAACGTTTTCTAAGTTAAGAACAATAGGAAGAACGCTCTTTATGTTTGAAACTGTTTGGGTCAAATAAAACATGTTCTTATAAGACATTGTGAATAGAACAAGAAGATTTGGAGAAGGGATTTGAATAAGAGTCTCGGTTTTTTTGGAGGAAGAAAAAGAAGCTGAGAGGGTTCTCGGATTTGGGGAGATGTTAGCGGAAGCAAGAAATCACCTAGACTTGTAATACCATGAAAGAAATAATCCCTTGATTATTCTTATTGATGAAATAGAATATATATACAAAATACAATTTCCATAATAGGAAAATCATATTCCTATTCTAATACTAAAACCTTATTCTAGTAGTACAAGAATCATACAATTATGGTAAGTTTACAAGACTAATTAATACATAAAATATACACCAAATATACATTAACTAAGTTATGGTAAGTGACCTTTGTCCGTGATACACCTCAAATATGGTAAGTGTATCGCGGGTGAATAATCTCATTTAACATAAATATATATGACTTGTTTTAGAATATAGTTTCAAAAGTTTTTGTTTCATTCTTAAACTTCGTGCACAATCAAACACTTGAGATGGAGAGATTATATAATAGTTCTACCATTATGGTCCAGGATATATTATTTCCAGAAGATTGTATATTTCGGTTAACACTTGAAGCAAGAATATATTTAAACCCTAATGATAACTACTGATTAGATCATGAACCATGATTAACATTTCTTTAAAAGGCTCTTAGGAAGTTATAACTTCTGTTGCTTTTGAGAATTTACATCAGTAAAGGGTGTGGGGCCAGAATATCTTCTTGCAGCTTATTTATAAAGTTGTTTTTGCACCAAAATCAGTATCCTAATGATCTTATGCTAGTACCCCATCAGGCTATGTATCATATGAACAAAAACTTAACAACTCTTATTTCTAACCATTGTGTTATTTTTTTACATGCAGTATTATATTCAAAACACTAAAGCAGACAATATAAAGAACATTTACTCTATTAGTGTAAATTATCTGGTTACGACAAGTTATTATTCTATTTTCAAGTTCAATAAATTTGATAAGAAGAGTTGTATCATATGTTGACATCCAGGTAAACTTAACCTGGCAGTATAAAAGTTGTTTACATACTCATTTTCGCCCATATATAGTTGAGTTTAAGTTTAACATAATAATGATGGTAGGTAACTACACATAAGTCTCTATAATAAGCATTTAACTTGGTAAGAATAATACTATCCTAACAGGGGCGGATCTACGTTGTTTGAAGTGGTTGTTCGGGAAAAAAAAATCACAGTCTTGTATAAGGGAATGCAGATACTATGCTTGTTCAAAAATGGAAAATAGCATTGCAAAAAAAAAATCACACTTGTTCAACTGAACAAATGTGAACACCATGGATCCGCGGCTGTATCCTAACATGCAATCACAAATAATATAATAAGTTTATATATATATATATATATATATACGACTTCCTTTGTACTTCCTGAGGTAGAAAAAGAAAGAGATTAGATAACTATAGAGCGATTCGGATCCAACCAGAAGGCATACGGTCTTGGACACTTAACCAAGCTCTTGATGAGCGCTATCCACCTTCACCTTATTCGCTCTCCTTAGCCTCCGCTTGGGCGTGGTGAAGCAAAGTCACCGGATCGACCCCGATCAGTGCTGTTAGATAGTTAGAGTTAGTAGTTTCTTCAACAATTCTAAAAAGAGGAGTTGCTCTTAGAGTTAGGGAGCGAGTGGAATAAACGAGTTCAATACGCTGGATAAGAAGCGTAGTATACGAAGCGATCACTAGAGCGAAGATTTCATTTGAATGATCTGACAATAACAATAACAACATATCCAGTGAAATCTCACACTATGAAATCTGAAGAGGGTAGAATGTACACATACCTTATAGAATTTACTATATATATAACTTAAATTCGTATAATAAAGATATAATTTCAAGACAGTATGTTAGAAATATGAACGGAGATAAGAAAAAACAACAAAGTTAATTAGAAAATGTGACTTTTTTCAAAACCCCACCCCCATATTTCAACCACCATATTTGTTGTGGGGATCTTTTTGGAGATTGAGATATATAGAAACTTGGAAAAAGATGACAGAAGCTTAACAGTTGTCACCAGCCATTTAATTTTAAACTATTATACATTTTTGTAAAAATGTGATCTTTGATCTTGCTTACTCTACAGTATCAATCATTGGTTATTTATTTTTAAGGAATTTTATCTTTTTTTCATTGAAATTAATGGGGCCCTTATATATAAGGGGTCGTTTGACACAAAACTTCATTCAAACAGTTTAATTCATATTTTCTTGAAACTTGAAACTCAAAAAAAGAAAGGAAACATGGCCATTGAGATTGAGAAAACAATTGTTGGGCTATCAAAACTTGCAATTTCAGATACTCATGGAGAAGACTCACCATATTTTGCAGGGTGGAAAGCATATGATGAAGATACTTTTGATGAAGTTCATAATCCATGTGGAGTAATTCAAATGGGATTGGCTGAAAATCAAGTAAGTGTAAATAAAATTAATTAAGTAAATAAAATGTGTATTCTTTTATGCACTTAAAGTTTGTAGATGAGACACTCACGTAATTCAATATAATATTAGAGTCAGGTTGAAGTTTTAGATTCGAGTCTCACCATCATCCGCACTTTTCAATCTGGGTGACGAAGATATCGTAACATTCGAGTCGTTTTTCCCCCTCTAACTCGAAATGAAAACAAGTTTGAAAAGGGATAGTAGAGTATTGTCTAGGGTATATTAAAAAGAATTTCTATGTGCAAGTTGTGAAAAAACTCAAACTCGCACGTGAAGAGATTATTATAGATATACTTAAGCAAATAGAAGTGTACTACCCTTTCTAACCGTTTAAATTTTTAGATTAGATGATTACATAATCAACATAAACATATATTGCTCACTTTCTAAAAATGTTGTCTCACTCGTGTCAAATCCTCTAAAAATGCACTACCTTTCCATCTGACACGTACCTGACAACATATTTTAAAAGTTTGAGCAACATAGACATGAACTACTACAAAATAGTCCAAAGCATCATTAAGCTAATATTCTCATTAGGATTTTCTAATCTTATATATTTTCTTTCTTTTTATCTTTGAATAGGTATCATTTGATTTGGTAGAAGAGTACTTGGTAAAACATTCAGAAGCAATTAACTATGGAAGTGGAACCTCTAGCTTCAGAGAGAATGCTTTGTTTCAAGATTATCATGGACTATTTTCTTTTAGAAAAGCAATGGCAAATTTCATGGAAAAAATAAGAGGTGGAAGGGCAAAATTTGATCCAGATAGAGTTGTTATTACAGCTGGTGCTACAGCTGCTAATGAATTATTAACTTTTATCTTGGCTGATCCTGGTGATGCTTTGCTTGTTCCAACTCCTTACTATCCAGGGTAAGTACTATTTTAGTAACTATTTTATTCAAACATTATTAGTTAATACTCTTTATGGAGAAAAGGTCAAAAATATCTCTGTCATATACGGAATATCTTAAATTTACTCTCGGTTATACTTTGAGGTCCTTCGTATCCTTATCGTTAGCAAATCGTCTCGTATTTTCCTTTGACCTTAACGGAGCTTCAACTTGAAGTGTAATAGAAGGTAATGTTAAATTATTGTCAAACGTAAAATGGAAAATTTGAACCTTTTTTCTCAAAATATTTTGAAATATTTTGACTATACTAAAAACACGTGAATTTATGACTGAAATTCTTCAAGGGAGGTCTGTAAAAAATACGGGATTTCGTATTCGTTGAAAAAGCTTCTGATGAGCCAATTTTCAACGGCTAATCCACACTGGAGTTCCATTAAAGTCTAGGGCAAATATGAGACTACTTACTAAATAATAATCAAATGGTATATATTAATGACCTCAAATATAACGGTGACATTTAGTATAATACGAATAAATTTGGACCTTTTCCCCCCATTTTTGTTCACTCACAATCTTAGTAGTTACATTGTCATGCCAATAACTTTTTACTTTTATATTTTACAGATTTGACAGAGACTTGAGGTGGAGAACAGGTGTAAAAATAATTCGAGTACATTGTGACAGTACAAATAATTTCCAAGTTACACCACAAGCCTTGAAATCAGCCTATGAAGAAGCAAAATCCAACAAAGTCAAAGTTAGAGGAATACTCATAACAAATCCCTCAAACCCTTTAGGTGCAACAATCCAAAGGTCAAATCTTGAGGAAATTCTTGATTTCGCGGTCCAAAAAAACATCCATCTTGTCTCTGACGAAATCTACTCTGGATCAGCATTCTGTTCCACAGAGTTCGTCAGTATTGCTGAGGTTCTGAAATCTAGAAAACACATGGATTCAGAGCGAGTCCACATTGTGTATAGCCTCTCGAAAGACTTAGGTCTCCCTGGATTTCGAGTTGGGACAATTTATTCATACAACGACAATGTTGTCACAACGGCTAGGAGGATGTCAAGTTTTACCTTAATTTCCTCTCAGACACAACAATTGTTGGCATCTATGTTGTCCGATGAGGAATTTACGACGAACTATATTAAGACGAATCGCGATAGATTGAGAAAGAGATATGGAAAAATTATTGATGGATTGAAGGGTAGTGGAATTGAGTGTTTGAAAGGGAATGCAGGGTTATTTTGTTGGATGAATTTGAGTCAATTATTGGAGAAGTCAACAAGGGAATGTGAATTGGAACTTTGGAAATCAATTTTATGTGAAGTGAAGTTGAATATTTCACCAGGATCTTCTTGTCATTGTTCAGAGCCAGGATGGTTTAGAGTTTGTTTTGCTAATATGAGTGAACAAACACTAGAAGTTGCACTAACAAGAATGCACAATTTCATGCAAAGAAGAACACAAAAGAGCAATTAGCTTTCTTCTTTAGTTCTTTTTGGTTTTAGGAAAAAAAATCCAATTTTGACTGATATTGGATTATATCTCTAAGTGATGTTAATTCCAAAGATTTTGGATTTTTTTCCTCGAATATTGTACATTATATATGGAATTCATCAATGCATAGAATTATTCCTTCTAAGACATTGTTTTATATTCCAAAATTAATGTTCAGCTTTAAATTTTATTTATTTATTTATTTGATAATGTGGTGTTTAAAGTTTAAGCGTACGGCTACTAATTCCACGAAGTGGTTGCTACCTTCCAACAACACGGATACTGGATAACTCTGTCCACCAAGAAACTTTAGTGTTCTTTTTTTTTTTTTTTGCATTCGCGCAGATTGAAGCTTGAGACTTCATAATTCTTAACTCACTTCATTGACCCCTAGTCTTTTAATTTTATTATTCTATTTTAATGATATGCTTATAGAGAGTAGTATACTACGATATAATTCTGTTAAGAAATTATATTTTTGGTTCTAAGTGTAACAGTTTCTAGGAATATTACCAACGTGTGGTTGGCTAAAGTGCAATAAGCCTATCTCATGCAATATTCTATTAAGAGTTGACCAAGTCATTATTCAATTGTAGCAAAACAATGTGTTCCCTTTTCGAGTTTAATTTTGGGAAAGTTATACCCATAAACCAAATTATTTATCAGCCTCTACGCCTCTTATTTTTCATGTCCCCTAAAAAAAATTAAAAATTTTTACCTGAGATGCCCCCTTCCCTTTCCAGTTATATGATATCAACATGGTATATAAATATACTCAGATGGTATCAGAAAATACTGCTTCAGTCATTCTCTTAGTCATGTTTGATACCATCGTGGTATATAAATATACTAAGATGGTATATCGTGGATGATCATGTTCGTTTATTAAAAAAAGATACACTTTTCTCGAAAAAAATTCTATGAAACCATTGGCTTATATACATAAATTGTGATGGTATCATGGAGAGTTGTTTCAGTCATTCAATGAAACACTCCTCAGAACTATTGGGTCCCGAGGGTTAATACTATGGATTAAATAAAATCAAACAGCAAAGTAGAACTGAACGTATGCAGAAACAGTGTCAAATGTCAGCTAAAATATCGTCTGACATAAGTAACGACATTTGGATAAAAACAGAAAAACTTTTGAAAGAGTTAAAGTGCAGCGGAAATAAATAAAGAACACAAAGGTTTAATTTTCATAGGTTATATATTAATATAACTCATGATGGTCAATGACCAAAGGTATTGTATATATATATATATATATATATATATATATATAATTGATTATATTCCTTCTCTTACAAGATTACAAGATGATACAAAAGGAATAAAAAAAGGTTAAGTCGCAGATGACTTATGCTTGAAAAATCTATCTAAATAGAAGTGATCAACACCTCATTACAATTGCTTCAATGAAAGAACAAATCTAGAATCTAAGTAGCAATTATAATGTCGTACAGAATGTCGTCACAAATACAGGCAACATAGCGATCCAGTCTACTTGATCGATATTTATGGAGATCTCTCTATATCGTTTTCACTCTAAAATTCTGGATACTGAATCCTTGAAGTGACCTCTCTATTTATAGTAGAAAGTTCCCTTGAAAGACTCCTCAACAGGTTGTGGAATTTGAGCTGAAAAAGGGTCACGTGAGGCAGTAGCTTAAGGCACGAAAATCTCCAACTGCTTAGACTATTTCTTCCTCGTCTTGCTCCTTAAGTTATGCTCTTCTTGGACTTGGTCTTCCTTGTTTGCAATCAGCTCCAAATACTCCTTGCCCAGTCAATTTGTCATGTGATAAAAATCACGGTTTTCTGAAAAAACTGTCCGTGAAGATAGGCAAAACTGTTACCAGAATGTCAGCCCAAATGTCAAGACATTTGTTCCGACATTTTCTGAACAACGATATGTTAGGAAAAATGTCATAACACACATACTAGCAGTAACATTCTTTCCCTTTTTTCCTTTCTTCACAAAACTTAATCAACTAAGTGTGAGTGACCTAACAATGGTAAATTCACATAAATGTTCCCCTCAACCTGAAATGGGCATACAAACAGAATATATACAATATCCACATATATGCCATTTTATGAAAAAGAAACATCATCCAAAGCAAAATAAATTAGTGTCATTACAAACCAATTAGACTATTATAACCAAAACAGGAAAAATTATCCCATCACCACACATCAAATTTTCACTGGATTAACTTTTCAGCAACCATATTTTCACCAAAGAACAAATCACAAGATCACAAAGAGAGTCTCTGAATAAAGAACTCGTTGACAAAGATTCTTCTCAGAAGTAGTAGATTCCAGCCTCTTTCTACTTCTTCCAACTTTACTGCCTTCCTCCCCCTGCACCAGTACCAGGTGATCGACGAGATCTTCTTCACAGAATGCACTCGCCGCTTCGTGTTGTTCTTTTATCCGCATGCCACTTTGTCTCCCCTACTTCTTCTCATTCTTTCTCCTTTTGTACAGTACCATCATCATCTCCCCCTTTTTGGGAAGAAAGCAAAATTAGAAAGTTATATTTGGCTTGAACTAATGCTGCCCTGACATGATCAACTCCGTCTATCTGCGAGTTGATTTTTGCAATTTCTCTTACCAACCGTGCAAGAGACACGCCGATCATGGCGCATGTTGCCTAGAATGTCAGGAACATTTCTGGAAGCATCCTCACTTCCAGCTTCTTTTCTCCAAGGAAGATCAATGATTCTGTTCGTGCTCCTCAGTACTGTTATGTTAACAATATACACCTCAGGTTATTTTCTTATCATATCTTTCTTTGGTGGTTTGAACCCTTGAGATGTCAGAACTTTAAAAATCAAGGAGGAAAACGGTAGGATTATGTTGGAGTCCTTTTCAGCCAAATTTACAATCTGTTGAAAGATTGTATTTCCCATATTGACTCGTAAACCTTTTCATATCTTATAAAGGAGTATTGATTGCTCTATAGTTACAATTGGCTCGTTCATTGAGAGGAGCCAATTGTATATAACAATCTTGTGTTTTATGCAAAACAATGTGGTAAGTTTTGACGCTGGACATCTTGACACCCATTTTTTCAAAACACCTCCAGTGATATAGGTAATCACTTCATCTCTGTCATTTACAACATCTCTTTCTTCTTTTTTCCAATCCATCACTCAGACTCAAACATTGGTTGATTGTGGTGGGTGTGAAGTCGTAGAACTTGTCATAGAGATAAATCTTGCCAAATTTCTTCGACTCGACCTTCTCCATTTTAGTTTCTAGATTAGCATAAAACAACCTCACAATATCCTCAACGTATGGACACTTGTTATTGACAGAGCCTGGTAGATTTCTTTCGATAAAGAAGTCCTCAGGACATATTCAGTGCATGATGCAATGTCCACTACTTTTTCTGTTCTGATAGTTCTATTTTTATACCATGACCAATGTTCAGACTTTTCTTCAGTTAGAAATTTATCTGAGTAAGGATGTACCTCATTCTCTGATTCTGTTGCAGATTTACTCGATGAGGTTGGAGAACTTGATTCTTTTGTCACATATTGGGATGCTGCCGGAGATGTTGTGACATTTTCAGCAACATCTGGGGTATCTTCTGAAGACTCTTCAATCACTGCTTTTTACAAGACTTTTCTGGGGCAAAACTTCTTTAAAGGCGTATCATCTGGGATTTCCTGCTCTTCACTCGAATCCACAATATTAGGAACAAAGAGATTAGAATAAGATGGTGATGCTGGAGTTTCTGTTAGTAGTTCAGCAGATGGCGTCTTCTCAATATCATCTTCCGTGGTCCAGTTGAAGTCTGAATCATTCCAATCATTGCTAGATACCACAGAGGCAGTGGTATCTACCTTCGGTCTTTTTGCAGCAGATTCAGCACTGCTAAAATTTCTCTCAAAATTGCGAGTGGACCTTCGAGTGGGAAACATGGATGTGCTTTTCCTCTTTGGTAAAACAGTGACATCAGGAGTTTTCTCCAAGTCAATTGGGTTGTTGGTGTCTCCTGGGTAAGTTGTTTCTAGTGGTTCTTGGAACTCACTTAATACAATGGTTGTGCATTGTGGAGGACTTGTGCTCATTGGTGTGTGTTCAGGAATGTTTGGTGACATTTTGGGTGACACTGGTGATGTATCCATTGGTGAGAATGGTGAAGAAGATGAAGGAGTGTTAGGGTTTTTGAGGGTTTGGGAAAGTGGTGTGTTTTGGAAGTGATCCACCGGTTCTCTGATTATAAACCGAGACGATGTGACAAGTTTCTACCTTCTTCTTTTTTAAATTTTTCAGGAAGAAAATAAACTAGACTAGAAAGATTAGCAATTGAAGATGCATTTATACACTTGGCAATCATATTTTTATTTCCAGATTTTAAGAGTTTGTATTGTATTCCAATACTTGTTCCTAAAATTTAGAGTTTTTAAAAGATAGACATCAAGATTAGATCATTATCAACAAAAACATTAAAATATGTTAAAAAATCAACGACACACGGTAGGGAAAAATATAACTGAATTTTTAAAAATCAGTTACACACTGCATCCCAACAAATATCGGTATCTGAGAACGTCACCAGTAATGTTAGCAACATTTTGAATAACACAGGTATCATAATCTCTCAAGAACATTTACATTTCGGCAACAAATCAATACACGTTTCATACATGATTTTATGAGTTCAATCTCCAGACCAATGTAACATTTTTCCATTGAATCCCAGATTTAATCACAAACCACATACGAAACTTATTTTCGTGTCAAAAAAATACAAGAATACTTATTTAGCATCCTCATAATTTTTTTTTGATTAAGAACTTTGATACTCCTATAGTATGGGAACAATATCAATTTCCAAGGGCTTTGCCCAATTTTCACAATTACCGAGAATTACAAAGGCTTTGTCTTATTTTGATACTCCCTTTTTATGATATCTAATATCACGCAGAGAACGGTATCACATTAAAATCATGTTCTTATTTGATAACCACACATGTATGAACAAAAATCAGACATAACAATTTACTGAAAATCAGATTCTGATATTACAAGGGTAAATGTTTTCCGAAATGTTAGATACATTTCAGACGACATTCGTCCAACAGTGCCGAATTCAGAAAGTACAAATACCAAGAGAGCTTTTCAAGTTGGAAAATCTCTCTTGATCTAAAGCTTTGTAAAGATATCAGCTAGTTGATGAAGTGTGTCAACATAATCTATACTAGCTGTTTTTCAACCAAATCTCTTAGAAAATGATGTTTAATATCTATATGTTTTATATGAGAGTGCTGAACTGGATTTTTTGAAATATTAATGGCACTCATATTATCACAATACAAAACTAAGACATTATTTGAAAAATCATAGTCGTCTAACATGTATCTTAACCATATTAATAGAGAACAACAACTCCCAGCTGCTACATATTCATATTCAACAGTTGAGAGTGAGACACAGTTTTATTTGCGACTATACCAAGAAACCAAATTATTGCCAAGGTAAAAACATCCTCCACTAGTACTCTTTCTGTCATCCACATCACCAGCCCAATCCGAGTCACTATATCCTATTAAATTAGGATTAGTGTCTTTGGAATACCAAATTCTCAACTCACATGTGCCGGCAACATATCTGATGACACGTTTTATGACATTTAAGTGAGAGATTTTGGGACATGCTTGGAATCGAGCACACACACATACACTAAACATTATATCAGGACGACTGACAGTGAGATACAAGAGACTACCTATCATAGATCGATACAAAGTTGGGTCGACATTTTCCACAACATCATCTTTGCACATAGTCTGTGTTGATCCCATTGGAGTCCTCATATGTTTGTCATTCTCCAATCCAAACTTCTTAACCAAATTCTTGGCATACTTGCTCTGGGAGATGAAGATTCCCTCCTCATTTTGTTTTATCTGCAAGCTTAAGAAAAAGGTTAATTCTCCTATCATGCTCATCTCAAATGTTGAGGACATAGCTTCGACAAATGTCTTAACATGGGACTGTGAAGTCGAACAAAAAATTATGTCATCTACATAGATTTGAGCAATGACCATATCTACTCCGTGGTGCTTTATAAACAAAGTACAATCGGCTTCACCATATTTGAAACCAAATTCAAGAAGAAACTGAGTTAAATGATCATACCATGCACGTGGAGCTTGTTTTAATCCATACAAGGCCTTTTTCAGCTTGTATACAAATTGTGGATGGTGAGGATCTTCGAATCCCTTAGGTTGTTCAACATACACTTCTTTATCAATATGTCCATTCAAGAAAGTACCTTTTACATCCATTTGATGGAGAGTGATCTTCAAACAGCAAGTTATGGCAAGCAACAATCTAATTGACTCAATTCTAGTAACTGGAGCGAAGGTTTCATCGTAGTCAATCCCTTCAACTTAAGGGTATCCTTGAGCAACTAGTATAGCCTTATTTCTCACTACAGTTTCAGATTCATCTGATTTGTTTTTAAAGATTCATTTAGTTCCAATAACATTAGTATCATTGGGGCGAGGAACTAAATCTCAAACTTCATTTCTGATTAACTGTTCTGGTTCTTCTTGCATATCTTGTATCCACCAATTATCCTTGAGTGCTTCATTGACATTATTTGGTTCCAAAGTAGATACATAACAAGAAAGACTTACCTTAGGATATATGGTAGACATACACACATGTCTCGGTAATTCTGTGGTACCTTATTTCTTGTTCTAACACCTTCGAACAATTATCCTATTACGTGTTCTGTGGGATGATTTATCCTAATCCTAGATGAGGGATTCATGCGTACTGGGTCTCGCAATTCAGCCTCTGATTCCTCATTCGCACCTTATGTGCTCTCGGTTTCTGCTTCAGGTGTTGCTGCAGATGTCGTGGCATTTGGAGCAACATCTGGATTTTCTGTATTCTGTGCATCTTCCACTATTATAATAACATCATCTATTGGTTTATTTCCTGTAAGTTCAGCAAAATCATCAAAGGCAATGTTAACAAATTCTTGTACGGTTGGTTCGAAGATTATACACTCGGTAAGCATGGCTATTTTGAGAATAGCCTACAAAGATTCTCTTATCACTTTTAGAGTCAAATTTAGTTTGGTGATCTCTATCATTAAGAACATAACACACACACCCAAACACATGAAAGTAACGCAAATTGAGTTTCTTTCTATTCAAAAGCTCATAGGGTGTCATTTTAGTTTCAGGCCTAAGATAGACCCTATTAGTGATGTGACTTGCATTATTTAGAGCTTATGCCCAAATGTTTTGACAACTTCTTAGAACTCAACATGACTCTAGCCATCTCTTGTAAAGTCCTATTCTTCCTCTCTGCTACACCATTTTGCTGTGGGGTTTTGGGAGCAGAAAACTCATGGAAAATACCTTTTTTTTCACAAAATGTAGAAAACTGACTATTCTCAAACTCTTTTCCATGGTCGGATCTAATCCGAAAAATAGAGGAATGATATAGATTTTTTATTCTAGAGTGTAGTACCTTGAACATGTCAAACGTTTGAGACTTTTTCTTTAAAAAAAATATCCAAGAATACATTGAAAAGTCATCCACAATCACATATGAGTACCTCATGCCTCCTAGGTTGTCTATCTCGATTGGACCCATAAGATCCATGTGCAAAAGTCAAACAATGAGACGTGATGAATGTTGTCCGTCATTTTGGACAACATTGTGGGAGATACGGGTTTGCTTACCTTTGATACAATCTTCACAAACCACTGTTTTATCCTTAGGACTTAGTTTAGGGATGTCTCTTATTGCCTCATAAGAAATTAATCTTTCAAGATTACGGTAATTGACGTGCCCTAATTTTTTATGCCACAAGGTTGTGTCATCGGTCCTAACACTATTGCAAATCTTTTGTTCTCCAACAAGATAGCAATTATCGCTTGTCCTTGTACCTATCATTACACATTGGTTAGCTTTATTAGTAACTGTACAAGCATACTTGTTAAACTTTACCTCTAGATCGTCATCACACAATTGACTTATACTGATTAGATTAGTCATCAAACCGTCAACGTGCAAGACATTTTTCAGTGCTGGAACTCCAGGAACACTTAAGGTTCATCTTCCTATGATTTTACTTTTTCCTCCACCTCTGTATGTAACATTACCTCCACTTAGAGCCTCGCAGTTCTTTAGACATTCTTTTGTCTCCATCATGTGTCGAGAGCATCCACTGTCGAAGTACCACGATCCTGAAATGTTAGTCCTCAATGCATTAATAGCTATATTACATCTCACATTCATACTGGAAATCCAGACTTTCTTTACCTTTTTTCTGTTTCTGGATTCTGAAATGTTGCCTCGAGTGCTGTATGGAATGTTGGACAGTATTTTCGATGACATTCTGCTCCTGGACTTTAGCAATTTAAAGCAGTAAGGTTTTAAGTGGCCAGTTTTATTACAGTGATGTCACACAAAATTCCTCCTTTTTACGAAGCCCATTTTCTCATTTTTGTCAAATAAGTTGGAGCATATTGCATTAATGGAGTTCTTGTAACCCAAATCTGCATGTTGTGGCTGACAAACACTTAGAATTTCATCTAGTTTGGAAGTACCGGTGTTGAGATTTCGGAAGGTAGCTTCGACCAGATCCAACTTCGCACTGATCTTACCAAATTCAAGATCTTTTTTGGTAAGGGTAACCTCTAGTCGGGTTATTGTGCCTTTCAAACCTGCATTCTCAAGAGTTAAAGATTTTACCTTTGAGTCAAGTTGTTTGGATTCAACAATTAAGTCCTTGCAAAGTTTTTGCAACTCTTTAATCATGTCGTCCTTTGAGTCGACTTGAGTCTCAGGGTCAGATTCTCAATTAGAAATAAAACCACTAAAGCAGTTAACATCTGAATAGTTAAAAAATTCATACCTGTCGTGTCACGACCCGACCACGGGCCCGCGACTGGTGCCTTACCCCGGGCACCCTAGTGATACAACATCAGAGAAAAACCAGCGGAAATAAAACATACAGATATGAAACAAGATAAAAGAAAACAAAGCAACTAAAAGCGGTTGCCTTTTTGCATATATATACAAAATTTGAGCGATTACATCCTTTACAACCCTTGCCACACAGATTCTACGGACCTAAGAGTGTAATAACAACTATGACGGACGGGGCCCGCCATACCACGAATGTACAAGAACCTACAACTCGGGAAACATACAAAAGATAAGCCTCCGAGAAACGGAGCTTCCTAATCTGTTGAGTGATCCTATGGCGAGGATCAACAACCGATGTACCTCATTCATGCGGCATGAACGCGAGGGTCTCGATGACAACAGTACCAAGTATGTGAAATCGAAATATCAGAATGAAATCATAGTAATCTATATAAAGCGAGTCATATATGATAACCAAACTACGATTACATAAGATGTAGCGATACGTCAAGTCGTGACTCACACCTCAAAGTCATCACTCAAATATAACTATGGGTCTCATGCCCGCAACATCAATCATGCGTGGAACACCTTCCTCATCGGCGATCTACGATAACCACACGAGAGTACACATGAACACCGTGTCCCACGTGTCATAAAACCGTCTGACGGGCAAGTACGGCGCTAACTACCGGATACCAAAGCCGCATCATCAATCGACGGGCAAGTCGAAAGCCAACTACGGATACCAAAGCCGTACTAACAAATCTATATAACCATACCACGGGCGACCCGGGCAATCACGAAAGCCAACTACGGATACCACCCGCGCCACGTAATGGCGGGGCAATCACGAACTAACTACGGATACTGGCGAATCACGAGACCGTCACAAAAGCGGGGCAAAATCGAAGGCTAACTACCGGATACCAAGCCAAATCAGCCACAACCTCGGGCAAGTGCGAGCCAACTACCGGATACCGCCGAATCGGTAAAACCTCGCGGAGAGCTAGTCCATGGAATAATAATCGCGAGCGTGCAGTGGAATGCTCGTCGCTGCAGACGTCCAAGTAATATCATAACAAATCAGCCGGCCCTCCATCGAGAGACGCGGTGGTATAGAAATACAATACTAGCACGACAAGGCTATCACACGCAAACATAGGCAAGTTACACACAACTCAAGGTACTTTCATTTTATGCCAAAGTCCAGGTTTTAACCCCAAAGTACTACGTACGTTAAATTCTTTTTAAAAGATCCATTTTTTTTACAAAGGTCACCCGCCCATATTATCAAAATAGAGTGACTAACATTTTAAGTAAACCAAAACAATTTCCATACTTTCCTTTTTTTAAACCAAATTAAGACAATACCATGCCCTTTTTAAACCAAAACACTTTCCCTTTTAAAATCAAGTAACAACATTCTTTTTCAAAAGTTCAAGTTGCCTAATTTCAAATATTCAAGTCTCTTATTTTCGAAAGATTTCATAGCTCATAGTCTTAATCACTTAACAACGTAATCTCTTTTAAAATAATTTGAGTAACATAAGTCTATGTGTGAGTAAGTTATACATGTTTATGACAATCTTATTAAAGCAGTCATGATCTAGGAAATGTAATACAATTTTGTCTTATCTTAGCTTCTATGCAGATGGAGGTTTCTACTGGTTTTGATAATAATTAATTAGTCAATACATTTTCCTTTATTAACGCTGCAGTGGTTTGTTCGATACTTATTCTCATTTCCGAAATCAATATAACTTATTCCTTTTTAAAACCCAATTACCCATTTCTCATAAATGCGGCTTCACAACTTTTAACACAAACCAAGTCCGTAGCATTTCACATCAAGTCATTAATAAGTCAAGTCTCTTATCTTTTAAAAACCACAAACTATTTCTTTACCTACACAAAGTTGTTATAACAAACTTCCCATAAAGCCGTTATAACACTTTATGTTTTAAACCAACCTACTTCGCTTAGCACACGTACGTTTACCGTACTACATAGTTCACACAATCATGCAGAAAAGATAGGAAGAGGTTCACATACCTCGCGACGATTATCGACAAATAGCAAAAAGCTCCAAAGTACTGTAATCCTGCTAGCCTTTTCCACCCTTCAAGTAGAATACGCTACTCGCAGTACTTCAACCTATAATGGCCATAAAACGTCTATCAACTTCTGGATCTCTTCCTCTACTCAGGCCCGCTACCAGGCCAACAACTCCCAGGGGATTACACGTCTAACCGGACGTGTTCAATTCTACCCCACAGATATACTACACAAGTCTACTGTAAATACAGTCCAATGTAAATACAGTTCAATCCCTTCCAATATTCATTCTACATATAGTATACTCAACTATACATTACTACAACATGTAATGTCCAATTACAATAGGGGGATAAAGATCATTACCGCGATAAGCCCAAAATTATCCAAGATTATATGTCGATCCTGAGCAACATTTAGCTCCAATTCCTTACGCTCCAACCCGCTCCAAGCAACCCTTAGAAGTTTCTAAACAACTTCTCTTAATACTTCAACTCCAAAAAGTGAAGAACACTTAGGCTTTGATTGTGGCAACTCTCGGCCAAGGGGTACTTTTAGTGGCTAGCGTGTGAAATCTTTTCTAACTTTTGGTTAATAATCTTCCTAATACACTAAGGAAGAACACTTAAAACTTTAAGAATTTTTGGACAACTTTAGCTCACAAAAATCAAGGCAAAGCCGAGAGCTACACTCAAGAGGGAGGGAGTATTTCAAACTTGGAAAAGTCTAAGTGTGGATGAATTTTAGTCTTGCACTAAGGGGGTATTTATAGGCCAATCAATGACCAAGATCAAAGCAAGTGTAAGGTCTAGATTGAGCCATGTGTGTGTGGGTCCCACTTATCTATCTACTACTCAAAATATCTTCAAGACTTTGACCAAATGTTTTAGACATTTTAAAGGCAAAAAACGTGCCAAACATTGACCACCATTTCGTCCAACATTGCCACCTAGGGGTGACACATGTCGCCCTCCTATTGGTCTAAAATATTTCATCTTCCGAAAATATCCGTAATGCCAAAAATCTCGAAAAATAAAGTGGGCCCTACAACCGTAAATTCCTCCCGCGGGCCCCACGTGACCAATTCCGGAAAATAAAATTCCATAATTTTCAAATATTCCAAAAAGTCCGAATACCAAATCTGGGAATCCAATTCCCATTAACGAACCTTTTTCCTTCACAAAATCCGAAAACTTTTCCGTCGAAAAATTACATCTTTCTTTCTTTCCAAAATTACTGTCGTATTCTCGTACGTACGTCTTCACATACATACCCTGGAACTACGGGGTGTAACATTCTCCCCCCCTTAGAAACATTCGTCCCGAATGTTCCTTCTAAGTCAACTCTCGGCCAAGGGGTACTTTTAGTGGCTAGGGTGTGAAATCTTTTCTAACTTTTGGTTAATAATCTTCCTAATACACTAAGGAAGAACACTTAAAACTTTAAGAATTTTTGGACAACTTTAGCTCACAAAAATCAAGGCAAAGCCGAGAGCTACACTCAAGAGGGAGGGAGTATTTCAAACTTGGAAAACTCTAAGTGTGGATGAATTTTAGTCTTGCACTAAGGGGGTATTTATAGGCCAATCAATGGCCAAGATCAAAGCAAGTGTAAGGTCTAGATTGAGCCATGTGTGTGTGGGTCCCACTTATCTATCTACTACTCAAAATATCTTCAAGACTTTGACCAAATGTTTTAGACATTTTAAAGGCAAAAAACGTGCCAAACATTGACCACCATTTCGTCCAACATTGCCACCTAGGGGTGACACATGTCGCCCTCCTATTGGTCCAAAATATTTCATCTTCCGAAAATATCCTTAATGCCAAAAATCTCGAAAAATAAAGTGGGCCCTACAACCGTAAATTCCTCCCGCGGGCCCCACGTGACCAATTCCGGAAAATAAAATTCCATAATTCTCAAATATTCTAAAAAGTCCGAATACCAAATCTGGGAATCCAATTCCCATTAACGAACCTTTTTCCTTCACAAAATCCGGAAACTTTTCCGTCGAAAAATCACATCTTTCTTTCCAAAATTACTGTCGTATTCTCGTACGTACGTCTTCACATACATACCCTGGAACTACGGGGTGTAACATGTCGGATGTTACTGGATCTGCAGATGTCATCGCTGATATTGCCGAAAACGTTGTGACATTCGGGACAACACAGTCAGCGACATATTCATCATCTGACAGTGACTGTTCGAAAACAGTGGCCAGCATAGCTTGTGACTCCATTTCTGATCTTCTTCCTCTTCGTCTTCATCATCAGTTAGAGAGACCCATAGACTCTTTATTACACCCCGTTATACCATGGCACGTAAGTGAGAACGTGATTAAGAATATGAAATTTGAATTTTGTAAAGAAAGAAGAATTACTTTTTCTTAAGGAAAAATCTCGGAAATTTGTGAAGAAAAACGTTATAAATTGGAATATGATTCTCAAATTTGGTATTCGAGACTTTTGGAATTTATTGGATTTATGGATTTTTAAGTTCGGATTTGGTCACGTGGGGCCCACGAGAAAATTTTATGGTTTTGTGGGGCCCACAATATTTTGAGATATTTTGGCCAATTATGGATATTTTGAGAGATGAAATATTTTTAGACCAATTAGAGGGTGACACGTGGCACACCCCCCCACTTGGTCTTGAAGACTTGACTTAGTTATTTCGTGACAAGTGGGCCTTGTGGGTCCCACTCTACTTGTCTTGCTACACTTAGGCCATACACTTTTCAAGCATCCACACATAGAGATACATTATATATGGATTGGTCTTGCAAGACTTAACACTTAGCCAAATTTCAAGAAATATTTTGCCTTCTCCTTTGAGAGCTCTCGGCCAAGAGCAAAAATGGAGGACCAAAATTCTTCAATCGTTGATTATAAATCCTCAAACTCAAGACTAGGCTCCCTAATGAAGTTCTAAGCAAAGATAACCCCTTAAACCCCTAGAACAAGGTGTTGGCCGAGAATAGAGGGTGTGAAACCCTAAGTTTTGTCAACTTTTTGGAAGCTAAATACAAAGTAAAATTGTGTATAAGTTTATAGGAGTCACATATATGTGATTAAAACTTGAAGAAGTGGAGCGAAACGTAAACTGCGGACCAATATAGTAAGGGCTGTTTTGGACGATTTTTTGCTCAAAAATAAGGTAATGATTCTTCTTCCTTGGCAGTAATTAGATATTACTCATTGTTATGGTTAGTATATGAACTTGTATTAAGGAAGATATGAAAAATAAGGTGTGCATGCCCTACTTTGGATGATAAGGCCGAGACTAGCCTTTTTGGCCATTGGAATTGTTGATCGTTTTTATCGTATTATTTTCACGTGTTGCATGTTATATAATGAAGGAAATATTGTTTTTGATAGTTTATATAACTTATATAACATGTTGGAATATGAATTGGATAAAAAGGAATTAAGGAAAAGGACTTTGGATTGTTGTAGTTATTGTTGGACGAAAACTGCCCAAAACTGGTAGACGTTGGGATGTTGTTTTATGGACTGTTTTGGGGTGCATATATGCCGGAAAATCAGCCATAACATGCATGTTTAATGTGGTAAAATGACTAGTGAAAGTCCTAAGGAATAAGGGTGTTAAAGGTTTCACATTGTACCCTTAATGTTGGATAAATTGTGGACTGTTTTATGGACTGTTTTGTATAGATTGTGGGGCAGAATTTTACACGTCCAGTTAGGCGTGTAATCCCCTTTGGTTAACTGTTGGTTGTGCCTTAAATGTGGCGTGTTGGTTGATGAATACGGGCATTGGAAAGGTGGAAAAGTACGTAGAAACAAAAGAAGTGCTGCCCAATTTTCCGTAGAATAAGAGGGTCATTATTTGGTATAAGTCTTATACTAGTAAGTATGATATTGATAGAAGTGTTATCGTCATTATAAGTTGAAGTACTACGTGTAGCATATTCTACTTGGAATGTGGAATAGACGATAAGGTTGAAGTACATTGGAGCGTATTGCTACTTGTCATGTTGGTTAGTCGTCACGAGGTATATGAATTTCTTCCTTCTATCGACATGATTATTCTTGAAATATACTTGCCTTGTTTTGTAGTATACGTGATTTGTTTTCTTGAAGTACTTGCCTTGTCATTAGGAAGTACATGTTATTGATCTTATGCTAAAGGCATGTCCAAAGATAATCCTAAGTCCTTACCAAGTCTTATGGGAGATGTTGGTAAGAGTTGTTAGAAATGATATGAGTCTTAATTATGAAAAGTATAAGTTACTTGAATTAATTTAAAGTTAAGAGACTTGATTTCTAAAGTTAAGAGACTTAATTTATTTTGAAAGTTTGAGACTTTATTTTCCAAGTTATGGGACTTGATTTCTAAAGTTAAGAGACTTGATTTATTTTGAAGTTATGAGACTAGAGTTATTTGAAAGTCATGAGACTAGAATTATTTTAAAAAGTATAGATTACTTGGTTTAAAGAAAATGCATGACTTGATTTTAAAAGATAGGAGTAACGTTATTTGAAAGGAATGAGTTACTTGAGTTAAAGGAATAATTGCCTTAATGTTGGAAGTAGAAGTCACTTGATCTTAAAGCCTTGAGTTGAAGTTAAAAAGGTGTAGTAACTTGGTTTTAATAGTGAAGGTGTTTTTGGGTTCAACTCCCTAAATATTGCATGAAACAATTTTTATAAAGAATAGACGTACATAGTACTTTGGGTTCAAATCCCTTACATGATATGATAGTGTCGTGGTTGTATTAAAAGGAAAGACGTGGTAGTGCTTTAGTTTTTTAAAATGAAAGTGTTATAACGGCTTTATGGTAGGTTTGTTATAACAAGGTTTGTGGAAAGTCAAGAGAGGATTTAAAATATTGTAAGGAAATCATGTGAGAATGTCCATGATTAAGTCCTTAATATAGTTCATGATATGTGGCACTTTGATTTTCAAAGATGTTTTAAAGTAATACGTGAGGCCTATTGCCTTGATTTGCCAAACCATGTCTTAAAAAGATACTTGGTATGGTAAGTGTCTCGATGATGGTTTCAAAATGATACATGTATTGGATTCTACTTCCTAGTGATAAATATAGTACTTGGGCTTTTCTAAAATGAAAATTTAGTTTATAAAGTGAATGTACGGCTCACGTACATTGTTGTAATGGACTTTAATCCTTAGTGATGCAAGGTGTGATAGTGCCTTGGTGTTATAAAAATGAAAGACTTGTTAGTGTCTTGGTTATTTTAGAAAAGAATGCATGGTATTGCCTTGGTTTTACTAAGAGGAGAGTACATCTCATTTGTTCTATTGAGAGTCAAAGATTATGTTAACTTGCATATGTTTGTTCATGATAGCCATTAGTGCTAGTGTTATATTATTTATTGCGGGGTCAATTCCCGGGACATTATACATATATGTGGACTTGCTCTCCACGATGTGAGTATTGCGTATATGCTCATTGTGGCTCCGTATGACCTATGCGGGTGAAATAGTCCTATGCGGGGCAAATTGCTCCATTGCAGGTCCACAAGACCTATGCGGGTGAAATAGTCCCATAAATAAGATTGTATAATTGTGGGCAAGTGTCCCGTATATTGATATATCTTTCATAATTTGAAATGGTATTGATTTCATTAATGAAAGGGTTCAGTGATTTCATGATTTGAGATGAGGTGGTAAATCTCATTTTGTAAAAGCACGGTTTAAAAGATAAAATTGACTCTCATTGTTAAAAAGGCACAGTGTACTGGTAGTTGTATATTATACTTGTTACATGCTGACAGTGATGTTGTATTCCACGAGCATGCTTCTGTGATATTATATGTTGAGGGCAGGTGTCCCGGATTTTGACATGACTTTCATATTTGAAAGTGGTACGGTGTTCTGATGAGTACGATGATACAAGTCTGATTGACTCTGATTTTTATATGACACGGTAGGATTTGATATTTAATTTTCATTCTTGCCCCTGTCATTCTTTTGTACAGTTATGATCTTGTTTACTGTACTTTATTTCCGTTCCATACTTAGTACTTATCAGACTTATGCGGCCGCCGAGTGCGTTCATGTCCGCATGTATTAGGTACTCAGTTGTGGATCCGCGTGCTTAGGATCCTTGTTCAGCATTTTGAGATGACTCCAATGTTCCGGAGCTTGTCATTATGGCTAGGTATATTCAGGGATATGGCGGGGCCTTGTCCCGTCATAGTTTCTTATCCCAAATTCTTAAGTGCATGTACGTATGTCAAATTTGGGTGGTGAGAGTTATATTTACATGGTTGTACAGTGTAATCCCATTTGGGGGTGTTATATATTATGTCAGTCTTTCCGGCTTTGCCTTATTTTAAGAGGGAAAAAGGTGTTATTTATCTTCCACGGTTTAATGTGTTGTATGAATAGAATGGTGCCCAGGTAGGGCACCAGTCGCGGGCCCGGGGGTTCGGGGCGTGACACTCTTCCTAAGTTTTCTTAAGGTGTTTGCACACTCGTTGGCATAATGGCCTCATCCCGAGCAAGCATGACATTGTATACTTTCAAGCTGCTTGAGATCAAACTAGGTACGGTCTGAGCTGGTCCTCCTAAGACGATTTCCTTTTTGCGTTGTAGGAGGGGTTCTGGTGAATCTTGGATTGAAGCCTCGACTTGGGTGCTCTTTGGAATTATTTTTATCATCGCTGAACCTCCTTAGCATTGTATTGAATTTACGAGTAAGAAGGGCAACGTTTGCACCATCGCTGATTTCTTCAAGATTTTCATCCTCTTTATTGACTTGCATCTCTAAGGATTTTGCTTGACGTGCAACATCTTTGCTTTTATACAATATCCTTTGATTTTCCATATTCATCTCATATGTTTTGAGAATGCTCATTAAAGTATGGAGGTCCATTGTAGCAAGGTTGCGGGCTTCTCCAATCGCACATATCTTAATATTGAACTTTTTAGGAAGAGAGCGGAGTGTCTTTTCCACAAGTTGATTGTTGGTCAGTGGAGACCCAAGTACTTGACATTCATTCGAAATGTCGATCAACTTTTCAAAGTAGGCTTTAATATCCTCCGTCTCTTCCATCCTTAATCGTTCATATTTACTCATGAGCATGCGTAGCTTCGTTCGACGAACACTTGAGCTACCTTCACAATGTGTTTGTAGGGTATCCCAAGCATCCTTGGCAGTTGAGCAATTTTGGATAAGTTTGAACATATAAAGATCTACCCATCCAAAAATAGCATTAAGAGCCTTTTCATTGAAGCCTGCACTATTGATTTCTTCCACACTCCATTCGGCCTCAGGCTTAGGTAGAATATCGCGTTCCTCGTCCGGTGGGAGCATAGGGACAATATATCCATTTGTAATTGATCTCCATGCTCTCACATCAATGGATTTGATCTGAGAACGTAGGCGAATTTTCCAATAAGGATAATTTAATCCATCTAAAATAGGAAGTCTACCAATATTTGGATTAGCCGAATCCATAGTTAAAGTAAAAGGACATTAGCACTTATTATGTTAAGTGTCGGCTTTGATACCACTTATTGGGTCCCGAGGGTTAATACTATGGATTAAATAATATCAAACAGCAACGTAGAACTGAACGAATTTAGGGGTGTTTCTTTAGCTTGTAATTTGTGGAAGAATTTAGGCTAGGAAGAAGGAATAAAAAAACTTCAATTCTTGGCTATGAGGGAGGGGATTTTCGACCTAAGGAGAGAGGAAGAGAGGGAGAGAGTATTTCTTTTAATTAGAAGTGGAGAAGATGGATGCCTAATAGGTTTTAAGAGAAAGAACAAAATCTGAAAATTAAACATTACACTTTGGTCCCTAATTGTCTACTTAAATAAATCTTAGCTCCCCCTTCTTTTTAAATCTTGAACTTTCCATAAAACTTCATATCCTCGTTGTCATAACTTATATAATGCATTACTAATCCATAACGAGAATATACAACTATCATAAGAAGTTCCCCAACGTCACACTCGTAGTATTCAAAAATTATTCCGGAATCACATCCTTGTATACTAATTTCCGGATTTGCATATATAAATATACTCTATATCCAAGATTTGAATCTTATTTTTTAATTACGTTCTCTAATTATCGTCTTAAAACCACGAGGTGTAATAATAATTTTCTGAAATTGTTAAGTGTTGAGTGTGTTGTGTGTTTTGCAAATGAGCCTAAGGCTCCATTTTATAGTGTGGAGAAGATGACCTTCCACATAGCCAATTGATGGTCTTGAATGACAATGTAATAGCCTTGATTGTGGAGTTACAATTCAGCCAAATAATTGCTGAATTCATGAGCCAAATAATGGAGAATTAATGCTCCAAAGTCAGCCCAAAAATCAATTTTATTTCTTCTCCAACGGTCTAAAACAGTCGTAGCGCCGCGGCCCTGCAGGAAGGCGCCACGTCGCTGAAACTTCAGGGAGTTTCGAGCCAAATAATGGAGAATTAATGCTCCAAAGTCAGCCCAAAAATCAATTTTATTTCTTCTCCAACGGTCTAAAACAGTCGTAGCGTCGCGACCCTGCAGGAAGGCGCCACGTTTTCCGACTCGTTTCATCTTTTACACCTCGTACACGTCTTCCTTCATTTATCAACGTGAAACCATTGTCATTTGGCCAATAATCATCTATTATCTTACGTCTCAAACAATTCGTATACGTACCAATATCTCTTCCATTAAGGAAATTACGATCCTTGGCACATTATGTGCACGTGTGTGGAAACAACGTTTCCGACGTGCGGGGCCCCAATTGTTCGAGTCATAATTAATATGATTAAATTTATTTCACGTTTAGTAAATTTTCAAATAAAATTAAATTATTTTCAAATATAGAAAGATGACATTCTTTTTTAGATAAACTAAAAAGAAAATGATGTCACATAAATTGGGACAGAGGAAGTAATTTTTACTCAAAAAGTGTATTTATATTAAAAATTATTACATACAGACATATATTAAATTGAAAATTCAGTTATTAATTAGCATCTATCTAAAAAATATTGTCTTGATTCAGATTAATTACTAGGGTCAAACTAGCTAATGATTGGTGTGAATTCTGTGAAAAATGGATATTTGGCCTAACTCAACCCCAAAAGTTAGCTCAAATGGAGGTGGATTTCCCAAGCCATATAAGGAGACCAATGACCACTTATCCCACCGATGTGGGAGAACTCAACACCCCGCCTCACGCCTAGGGCTGAACATCTGGAGCGTGTATAATATAAGAGGGGACCCAACATTGGAAACAATGAATTGAGACAGGTTTGACTCTAATATCATGTAAAGAATGAATTTTGTGTCTAACTTAACCCAAAAACTAGCTCAAATGGAGGAGGATTGCTCAAGTCATATAAGGATACCAAAGACCACTTATCCCACCGATGTGGGGGAACTCAACAAATTGACATAGAATCTTTAGTTTTTTTTAAAATAAAATTTTCAGATGTAGAAACTACATAACAAGTACTATAATTTACAATATTTAACAATTCAAGTTATTTATTAAGTGAAAAAATTATGATAAAAAAAATATTTTTTAACCGTGTTCAAATAGTAACTAATACAATCTTTTCTAAACGAATGAAGTATTAAAATTATCGTTCTAAAATTCAAAACATAAAATTGAAATTGTGGTTACTCTGTATCCATGATATTTTAATCAATTCATAAACACATAAAAAGGACACTAATAGCCAGACAACCGACATATACATACAGTCATATAAGCACACATATATAGAAATTAATTTGTTTTTGTTTCCACTCTAATCATTTTGCTATGTCTCTTTCTCTTGTATTACTTTGTCTTCACGTGAAATCCACGAGTTTTGAAAAGTATACACACATCTTTGACGCCACTAATTAATTAATTAATTAATCATTACTTATGAATAAACTTCTGTAAGTTGCAAATATTACATTAAAGAAATAGTTCGAGACATATTATAAGAGGTCAAAAGCTATTTAGGATAAATTAAGACATACATAAGAAGTCAAAAGCTATTTATAGGCTTAGTCGTTATTGCTTTGAGATCATCATGTATGTGATAAATGTAATTAAAAAAATAAATCATCTAAAGTTTGACAATAATCATGAGTTGATCATGTCATGCCACCTTTTCCATAATCAATGGAGTAGAATCTGGCTTTGATTAGGATGTCTTAATTTTATTCTAAGAGCCTGTGTTCTCAATAAAAAAAATTCTATTATTTGACAGAACAAACATTTTTTAATAATGGTGGTGCTCGGGATAGTTTAGACGTATTTTACTGAGTACTTGTTAGTTGTTATATCCCATCCGTCAGCAAGATACTGGGTGATTTTTTGCGTCGTACTAAAACTTAGGTAGATATGAGGATATTAACTAGCGTTTTTTTTTTAAATCTCTATGTTATATTGTACATTTCTATTAATGAGTTTACTTTCTCCTTTAAGAGCTTAATCAATGCTACGTATGTAACTATGTACTACAATTTGACTTTTGGAAACCTTTAAACTAATTATCTTTCTTGAGTTTTTAGAACCACTTGTTATTAGTTTAATATAATTCTCTTCACCTGAAAGTATATAACTATATATATACACATAACATTGCACATTTTTATAATGAGTTGATTTACCATTTTAAGAACTCAATCAATACTACTAATACTATACTTTGACTTTTATGAAACTCTTAAAATAATTATTTATGATGTTGACTTTTCAATTAGTTTGTGAAGTTTGATACACTTTCTAGACATATATTAATCAAAATACATATTTATTCAAACAAGCTCTTATAGACAAGGTCTAAGTTGTGTTTTTAAATAAGCATTTCATTGGGTTCTTGCTGAATAATTTGTTTGCTTGTGCAAAGGAAAAAATGGTGGTAATTATTATTATTCTAGTGTCAAATGGGACTGGATTTGTTGACCATTTAAATTAATTGTCATACCACCACCATTTCAACTTCTTCACATGATGATGTCCTTTAATCTTTTAAATAAATAGTTTTAAGTTATAATATATATACACAGTAAGTGTAAAGAATTTCATTACTAAATATTAGTGAATATTAATTAGTAAAATATTCACCATATATTTTGTAATTATTAATGTTGTATAATTATGGTAGTTAAAAGATCCTTATTGTATTAGGACTCCACATTGTACACACTATATATTTTGTATTAATGAGAAAGACTCCCGAACGGAGATTAATATAATTTTACATGGTATCATAGCTTAAGTTTTTAATGATTTTGGGAACATAAAAGACGTTATTGAGGAGAAGGGTGGGTGAGGTGGTTGGGTGTAAGTGGTACCATAATCCTGAATTGAAATGTGATGATCATTTCCAACTG
The DNA here is from genome assembly GCA_029844215.1 of Przewalskia tangutica. Lineage (NCBI taxonomy): Eukaryota > Viridiplantae > Streptophyta > Magnoliopsida > Solanales > Solanaceae > Przewalskia > Przewalskia tangutica. Next base: position 3,242,849 of record CM056720.1, read on the forward strand.
TAATAAATTGATGATATTTTAATCGAAATAGTTGGGAGAGATTACCTAAACACTGGGTGAGATGAGAAGTGGCTCCCGTATCTATGTACTAATTTTCATCGGGTTGCTGCATATTTAAAAAGCTGAAGGCCTGCCCAAATTAGTGGGGGCTAGGCCCAACGGAAACTGTTGTTGCTGGCCCATCGAACGGGCATGTTGGGCGTGTTGTGTGTCGTCGTGGGCACGAGGCACGCCCGATATCTGAGGTTGCAGGATGGGTCTTGGGCTCTGAGGATGACGATGAATGGAGCCGAGGCCCGAGCACGATGTGGCCATCGCTGGTGACCGAAGCGTGCTCAATTGGGAGATTGTTGTTGTCCACAGCGGCCTCGTCCATCGCAACCTCTGCCACCGTTCCCGTTACTGCGGCCTCTGCCACCCCTGCTGTCGTCGTGGTTGTTTCGCGATTGGTTGTTTTCCGACGGTGGTGGATGGCCGGCGACGGTGGTGTTTTGCACGGGCGTTTCAACTGCTAGCGCCTTTTTATTGTGCTCGTTCTGCTTGGCACGTCGGGTTTCTTCCAACAATAATTGCCAACGGGCCTTGTTGAAGTTGTGTAATGGATCGACATATTGTACAACACTAATAATTATAAAATATATGATGAATATTCTACTAATATTTACTAATATCTTCACTAAAGGACATGTTAAGGTGTTGCATGTGTCATCTTCGTATCAGTATGCGAATATCTTCACTAAAGAACTCCCTAGACAAATATTCCTCGACTTCTGATCCTGTCTAAGTGTCCGACCTCATCCCGCTCCGACTGAGCGGATGTATTAGTGAATATTAGTAGAATATTCACCATATATTTTGTAATTATTAATGTTGTATAATTATGTTAGTTATATGATCCTTACTGTATTATGACTCCACATTGTGCACAATATATATATTTGTATTAATGAGAAAGACTCACCAAGAAAGATTAATCTACATTTTCGATGGACGTCCAGTCAGAAATTAGCTTATCGCATTTTCTACGAAAAGTTCGTCAAAAATATTTTTGACGATCACCAATTTTCGATGGTTCCGTCGAAAACTCACCTTCTGTAAGTAGTGTAATTTTTACATCATTAGTCACATGATTTACTTGTTATAGCAGATAATATGTCTTATTTTAAAAATTAATTTAAATTTTTTATTTAAAAGAGACTTACCTATAAATATTTTTGTGTAAAAGAAAAACTTTATATTGTGTATGAAAATGCATGTTTATTATAACAACACCCGCATGCAGAAACTCACACATATAGACACGCTCGCGTGCACCACATGTTGAAGAAGAAGAAAAATCTGTAGGAGACTTGACTGGAGAGCACTATAATTGTGACTTAGTATTAAAGTTGACAAAAGTTAAACAAGAGGAATCAAAATATATATATAAATAAGTAAATACGAAAAAATAAAAATATTCAAAATATAATATACATAATCTTTTTTACCTATAGACAAATATATAATTTCCCGGCGAAAGAATCGAGACAAGAATGGCTCCGCCACTACCTGCTAATTATAAGGCATTGGAGGGAAAAGATAGCTGCTCGACGTGCTAAGCTCCTTCACCATTTACATGATTCGGGTAGAGCAAATTTTTTTCAGATTTGTTGTATGAAGTCTATACCTTGCATATTTCTAAGAGACTATATTTGAGATTTGAATCCATAATTTTCTAATCACACGATAACTATTTTTAGCGTTGCACCAAAAATGATCCATTGAAAAGAGTTAACATCGACGATATATATAATTTAAATTCAGAATACAAGAGTTTAGATCATTCTTGTCCATTTTTCCAAAAGCATTTTCCAAAAACCTCTTCTTCAACAATTTTCTTCCTTACTTGTCAAACTCCAACAACTCATATGGTGACACTGAAGTCAAATAATCCCTTCAATAAAGTCCTCAAGAATTTCAGACTAATCAGAGCCGTACAAGTCACTACCCCATGTGCCTCCTGAGTGCAATCATATGAATTGATTAATTGGCAAAACAAATTTTGTCTCAATCATCCATAGACTAAACTGAACTCCTCATCTGTCAACCAACTTGCTGCTGCACTGATAACTACAGTACTAAATACTACAAATAATTAATTATTGTACAACATAAGGTGTTCATATTGTTTAATTTGTCATTGGGAATTGTTGTCTTTTCTTTTAATTTGTGGTTGGCATCCACGAGATTGTCGCTGGCAGCCATGGAATTGGCTTGACATTCAAGAATGATGACTGTCACAGCTAAAAGATCGCCAATTTGTGACGGACATTCTCGTCGAAAATTAGGATTTTCAGACTTCATTCATCAAAAATTTCCTACGATCTTTCGACAGAATTGAACGATAAGAAAATAGTGAATACGTTGTATATGTTTCTAGCTATATGTCCCTTAAGTATTGGTCTGGTCTTTTTACGTGTGGAATTTTGTTTATGATGGGTGGTACAGATCATGAGACTTGAGCTTATGACTTGTGCTCGTGAAAGCGCATGTTGAAAACATAATTAAATGATCTTCAGTGTACCATTTCTTACATGGAGCTAAACTTTTAGATGAGATCGACGGTTATACACTTCTAAAAATTAATTATCGGATAAGCTTATATATAGCAAGTAGATGAATGGTTGCGAGAAATTTGTCACTCATGTAAGTTTTTATTGCTAGCTTAACTAAATGATATGCATTTCACTTTAATTTGTGATTCTTGTGGTTATATTATAGAGTACTTAGTTTGGCGTAAACAAATTGATAAGTGTTTCAGAAACAGTTGCTACATCAATATGTAAACAGCCAAGTGTACACTAAGAAAAAAGTAGTTGCATGCGTAGAATAATAATTTCCCAAAATATTTTTCACATTTTAATAGTCAAACTACATGAATTTTGACCAACAATTTAAGCTATATATTTTCGTCATATTAATATGAGAAGTACTGCAACTTATAGTACTTTTCGTATAGTTTTCGAATATCTAAATTAATCTAATCTAATTTAACTTTTAATTGTAATCAAATTAACTTTTAATTATTTCTATGCTCAAATCAAACGACCCCTATATGTTAATGAGTTGTACCAAAGTTCATTTTCGGGAAATTGTCAATGTAAAACTAAAACATGTGCAGTACATGTCGTTAGTTCTACTGCGCAATAAAATTTATATGAATTGTAGAAAATTTGTCAAGGTTTCACGTGTAAGATGTCACGTATTGTCGAAGGAATTAACAATCGAGATGTTGTGAAGTTTTGTGTAGAATATGTTTCTTGATTATTATTATGTATAATATATATAGTGTTATATGGCTAGAAATTAGGTAATTAAATCTTCCTAATTACAATTGAAATATAAATTTACCTAATATAAAAGATATATAAAATATGATAATATTCTAGCAATGGTAATATATGAAAATATTCTATCATTTTGGTTATACACTGAGGTTAGCAGATTTTACAAACAGAAATACAAGATGATAATGACACTTAGATTAGAGTTTGAGATTTATGGTCTATCATGCAATTTCATTATTTATTTCGTAAGTTTTGATTTGGTTTTTAAAAAAATGGTTTGATAAGTCTGAATAATTAAGAAGTAATAATTTCAAGTAATATGTTTTTGGACATTGCTATTTAACTTGCAACTATTTTTTTTTCAGTCTTCCATTTCAGAACTATTTCAGACATACGGTGTTTGAAGTTAAGCTTATGGTTGAAGTTTAGACATTTTTACATGAAGTTTAGACAAAAATGAATGAATTCCAGCACAATGTCGAATTTCAGAAAATAAATGTATAAATTCAGTCATATATGACCAGTTCAAGCAAAATGACTAAATTTCAATCATATGTGCTTGAAGTTCATGCAAAATATGATTGATCTTCAATCGTATGTGCATGACCTTCAGCCACAGAACTTTAGAATCAAATGTTTTAAGTAAGTAGACTTGCAAAAAAAATCGAAAATATAACTTAAATGATGATCCCGAAATTGAGTATATATATACTTGAGCAGTTAATAAGAGAGTAATGAAGATGCAATTGGACATTAATAATGCACATACTCGATTGAAGATGGATTAGAAAAAACCAAGCAGTGTATATATTGTTGGAAATTTACTAATGTGGAATTAAGATTATCTCATTATTTATGACTCGAACAATTGGGATCCCGCACGCCGGAAACGTCGTTTCCACACACGTGCACACGTAGTGCCAAATATCGTAAATTTCATTAGTGAAAGAGATATTGGTACGCGAGTAAACGTTTGAGACATGAAATGATGGACGGCCGTTGGTTAAATGACACGTGTTCCACATTGGTAAATGAAGGAAGAAGTATACGACGTGTAAAAGATGAAACGAGTCGAAAATTACCGCGGAGCCTCGAAGGGCCGCGGCGCAGAACCGTCGGAGCCGCGACGCCTCCTGTCAAGCGTCACGACGCTAATGTTGGTTTTTGGTCACTGGAGCTGCGGCGTCGCGGCGCTTCGGAGGCAGTGTGATCGACGGAAGATGGAAAGTTTCTGACTTTTAGGCTGGTTTTGGAGCATGGATCCTCCATTACTTGGCACTTGAATTCAGTCATTAATTGGCTGAATAACACCTCTCAATAAGTCTCATTACATGACCATTGATTGCCATTAGTTGGTTAGATGAGAGGTCATCTTACACACACTATAAATTAAGGCCCTTAGCTCAATTGTAGAACAAACTTCACACTTGTATATTTCAGATTTTCTGAATTCTTCCTCTCTAGCATACTCTCACGCACTCAAAGGTTCTTCTTGAGAAACACTTGGGAGACAGTTGCCCATATCGTAAAAAGATATATACAGGGCAATAATGTCTCAAGGACGAAGTGAATATCACTCGACTCAGCAACGCCCTTGTAATGCTACCAGATTTAGTGTCTTTTGGTTTCAGAATATAAGGATCAAGGAGCTTGCTGCAGTAGACAGAAGATCCAAAGATCCAAGACTCCAAGATTGATCCAAGAACAAAGATCAAGACCTCAAAAGCATGTTGTTGTCACAACTCTTGTGAGGCTTCAAGTATGTTGTATTATAATTCATTATTGTTTATTCTTTCAAAGTACTAGTAATAGTTATATACTATTCTCGTACATCCATTGTAGATCACATATATAATATTTTAAGGACAAGAGATATTGGAGTAGATTATTTTCCTTATGTAGATGGAGTTTGCTAATATATGTTCAAACTCATAAACATTACAGTTCTAATTTTGACTTACTTGATGTTTGGGTTGAAGTTCCATTGAACGTTCTCATGGCCCAGCTCATTTATTTGTGAGCCATTGTAAATGGGCTACGAAATCATGGAAAAGCCCACTATAGTTTTCTTTACGTCTATACAGGATGAAGTCATGAAACTAGTAGATTTAATGTCATTTTGCAACTGAAATAGAAAATACTAACTCTTGATGAATTTTAATACACTAGGGTAGGGCTGTCCAGTGGGCCGGGTCGAGTCCACTGGATCGAAATAGGCGGGTCGGGACGGGGTCGGGATGGAGAGGAGGGGAGGGGTCGGGCCAGGCGGGACCGGTACTAGTAGGACGATACCGTGTCCCGTCCCGGTACCGATCCCGGAGGCAGTTTGTCGGGACGGGACGGATCGGGTCGGGACGGATCGGGACGAGACGAGCGGGACATTTTTTTTTAAAAAGAATTTTCCATTAAATTAAAAATACTAACAAAGTTACATATAGTCATATAGTGATAGTCATATACTCATATTATAGTATTATACTCATATATATTTATAAACTAGGGGTTAAAAATAAATATAAAAGGGGTAGGGGGAGTGGGGGAAGCCAAAAATGGTCGTTGTCTAACGGCCAAAATGTAAATAGTCGTTATTGCAACGGCTATTTTTGGCAAGTGGTTGTTTTTGGGCGGGACTGGGCGAGACCGGGACGGGTCGGGTCCTAGCGGGATCGGGTCAGGCGGGACCATACCATGTCCCGTCCGATTTAAGCCCCGGACCCGCTAATTTTTTTTTTAATTTAATCGGGACCGGATCGGGACGAGCCCGGGACGGAGACGGAACGGGCCCGGGACGGGCCGACCCACTGGCCAGCCCTACACTAGGGGCCTTTTGCACTTTTATCCCTATTTTGTATTGATCATTAATTTTTACCCCTCAAATGAAATTTATTGATATAAGTTTTTTTAAAATTTAACACATTAAAGAACTTATGCTTCAATAGGCATAAATTTCATTTGAAGGGTAAAAATTAAAGACCAACCCATTTGAATGGAAAACGTCCAATTAAATAATGCACTAGATCAGTAGGTACAACACATGATTAATAGATGATAATTGATAGGGTTGGCAAAGCATCAATACATGGAAATATGATCTACTTAAGTTTGAACGGGTTCATTTATTATTTAGCCTATTTTAATCCGCACAATTTCGTCCTTCTAAAATCCCATATAGCTGAAAATGTTTCGAGCTTCTACCTCATAGACAAACTAATTTATACCGCAACTTATTTCTAATGGACAATACAAGTTATTTTTTTTTAAAAAAGATTTTATTTATGGGGCCAAATGTTCATGACCGCCCTTTTTGAAATATGGGGGTCATTCTTGCAAATCCCCTTTTCAAACTTTAAATGTTATGACATGTTTTACCTTATTCAAAATATTATAGTCACAAAAATGTCATGGGATGTTTAAGACCTCAAGTTTTAAAATTTTTATAACCGCACAAATGTCATGACATATTTAAAATCCTAATTTTCAATAAAAAAAATTCTTTCTTAAATGTTCGTTTCTAATCAAACTATATTATATAAATTGAATGAAAGGAAGTAAGTTTTAGCAGTCAACACTAACAATGATTGTCATTATAAAACTAATACTGCTTAAAAAGCTACTATTATCTAACTTATGAGTAAATATGTTTAATAGTTGGATTATGATTCGTATGATGTAATTTATAAGTTTAAGTATTCTCATTCAAACTTGTAACACAACAATAAGAACATATTCAACAAATCTCAAAAAGTAAGATTTGAGGAAGGTAGATCGCACACAAATCTTACCTCTGAGAGGTAGGAAGATTATTTATAATAGATTCTCGACACGAGAACAAGCAATACAAAGGCCAAAATAGGACGGAAATAGAAATAATGAAAGCGAATAAGTCATATATTATAAAAGCATTATAGGTTAGTCCGAAAAAAAGAGCAATAATTAACACAAATTAATATGATAATCGAAATTAGGGCTGCACAAAAACCCTCGGACCGGATCGAGGACCGAAATTTCAGAAAAGTCGGACCGAAGATCGGACCGAATTAACCGAAAATATAAATTAAAAATCAAAAAATACCCCGGACCGAACCGATGACCGAATTTTCAAAAACGTAGGACCAAAGACCGAACCGAATGAATTTTTTTCCGATCCGATCCGTTTTTTGTGCAGCCCTAATGGAAATACACGAAACAGATAGTAACATATGAGTGTAAAAGAAAAGGAGAATGAAAGGAGTAATATAGAAATAGCTAAACTAAGGGCATTACAAGTGAATTACAAGTTTTTTCTTGGTGCAAACTGTAATAATGGTAACTCCAGTGAGAGAAGGTAGAAAATCGGCGATTCGTAATTTTCTCGAAAGTCTCTATCAGGAACAAAGGTTCACTGCTATCGGCGATTCGTGAAGCAAAAATCGCCAGTTCTATTTCATCTCTGCAAATCTTAGATTCATTAGCAAACCAAAAGGTAAATTTGAGCTCAAAATTTATTCGGTGTGTTCTTATTGCTTTATATTTCGTTATGACTCGAATTTATAGCTTAATGGATAATAGAGGATTCGGATAGTCGATTTAAGTAGTTTGAGATTAAGGCGTAGTTAATTGATTGGTTGATTGATATATTTGAAGCTTTTACTAATTAATTTCTGTCAGATCTAGTTTATTATGAGTGTAAATAAGCAAAAAAAATGTAAGTACTATACTCAGGCATGTGTATAAGAGTTTGAATTTATCGTAGGTTTATGTTTTGTGATTTTAGTGGGAGATGATTAAGGTTTCAGTTTAGTGGTTTGACTTTAGATATGACTGGTGATGTTCACTATTCAGCTTTGAGATTGATTTTTTTTTTTGCTGAGATTTGAGAGAAATTATTTGTATTCTGTTGATGAAACTACGGAAAATGCTGTTGTTAACTCAGGTATATGAGATCGAATTTGTGAGGTTTGTGTTTTGGTGGAAGATGATAAGCATCGTGGTTTATTGGTTCGGCTCGGCTACGAGTACGACTAATGTTGTTTAGCTTGATCTGTGAGATAGATATGGAACCCTTCCTCCTTCTTGCTTGAAGCTCTGTCAAAGAAGCATTCTATTCCGAAAAGGCTTAGCTTTTGTTTTGCGAGGGTTTGAGAGAAATTGCTTGTATTTGGTCAATGAAACTACGAAAAAAACTGTTAACTCAGTCATGTGTATAAGAGATTAAATTTGCGGTAGGTTTATATTTTGTGTTTTTGGTAAAGATGTTTAGGGTTTCAGTTTGTTGGTTTGACTCCTATGACTGGTGATGTTCACTTTTCAGCTTGTTCTGTGAGATTTTTTTTTTTTGCGAGATTCAAGAGAACTTACTTGTATTTTGTCAATGAAACTACGGGAAAAAATGTTGCTAACTCAGGCATGTGTATAAGAGATTGAATTTGTGGTTACTTGGTACTTGTTGGTGGGAGGTGGCAGGTATCCCGTGAAATTACTTGCATTTTGTCAATGAAACCACGGAAAAGTTGTTAACTCAGGCATGTGTATAAGAGATTGAATTTGTGGTAGGCTTATGATTTTGATAAGGTGTAGTATGCTTGTAATTTGTGGTTTTGGTAGTAGATGATTAGGGTTTTGGTTTATTGGTTTGAGTTGATAATGTTTAGCTTGATCTGCGAGATAGAATTAGAACTAGCTAGGAAGACATCTGCTTTGATTTGCGGGGTTTCGAGAGAATTTACGTTTATTTTGTCGATGAAACTATGGGAAAAAATGTTGCTAACTCGGGCATGTGTATAAGAGATTGAATTTGTGTGTTGTTGGTGGGAGGTGGCAGGTATCCCGTGGAATAAGCCAAAGATGTATACTCAGGAATGCATATAAGAGATTGAATTTCTCATAGGTTTATATTTTGTGATTTTGTGAAGATGTTTAGGATTTTAGTGGATTGACTCAGCTATGACTGATGAATGTTCAGCTTGATCTATGAGATACAATCAGAACTAGCTAGGAAAACTTGAGCTTTTATTTTGTATTTTGTCAGCAAAACCACGAAAAAAACTGTTGTTAACTCAGTCATGTGTATAAGAGATTAAATTTATGGTAGGCTTATATTTGTGTGTTTTTTGGTGTATTGGTTTGACTCAGTTATGGCTGATGATGATGTTCATCTTGATCTGTGAGAGAATTGGAACTAGCTAGGAAAACATCAGCTTTCGATTTGCGGAATTTGAGAGAAATTACTTGTATTTTGTCAATAAAACCATTAAAAATATGGTGGTTAACTCAGGCATGTGTATTAGAAATTGAATTTGCGGTAGGTTTATATTTTGTGTTTTTGGTGGGAGATAATTAGGGTTTTGGTTTAGTGGTTTGACTCTATGACTGATGATGTTCACTATTAAGCTTGCTCTGTGAGATTGAATCGGAGCTAGCTAGGAGAAAAAACTTTTTTTTTGCAGGGGTTTGAGAGAAATTACTTGTATTTTGTAAATGAAACGACGAAAAATAATGTAGTGTTTTCTTGTGTACCATTGGTATACCGATGATTAAATGCATTTAAATGAGATAAATCTGGACTGCCTGTTTTTAGTAGCGACCTTGGTTTTTGTCTTGTCTGGAAAAATTATTTAGTGAAATTTTGAAGTGGGCCTGAAATAAAGTAAAATAGATATAGATGATTTCATATAGATGTGATTGAGGCTCAGTTGATTGATTATGGAAATTTTGGAATTTGAGAGTCAAATCGTTTCTTATTTTGGAACATTTAGAATGGACCACAGAAATAGAGGTGATCTATGCAGTCATTCTAGGTACATGTGAGAGTGACCTTTTAGACTAGTCAAGTGCGAAACTACTTGTTCAAAAGCCTCATTCATCCTGAATTAGATTGCTAAATAGCTAACCTTTTTGCTGTATTTTTCTGTGAGAATTGGTATGCGATATTTTGAACCTTTTTCAGGGTAGATCATTAGTGGTTACCTTACTTTAGTAAGTCAGTGAAGTAAAATTGTTATAGATTTGTTTTGATGTTGTTTTCTGAATTGAAAAAAACTGCAAAATGAGGTGGGTGGGTGTGCCCCGCCCACCTTTTTTTTCTTTTTCTGGGATAAATATAAGAACCCGGTGGTACAACTCTGAGACAATCTGTATAAAACGTCCATCAAGCCTCCCAGAAATCTAACCAACTTATTATAATTGGGCATCTTAACTTTGTACCAAAAAGCAGAAACAAAAGAAAACTTTTGGCCCTCGACAACGTATTCTCAACCCTTCATTTTTTTTTTCTAATTACTTCTCACAATAATTAAAAAAAAATACAAAAGGTCGCGACCTTCCCAGCTACTTCCTGCCTGCCTCCAAGTTGCCGTTGTATCCGCCACTGTGCTAGGACGGGTGTATTCTGGTCTATTAGCAGGTTAGATGTCTAATTTTATATCCTTTATTGCTGGGTTCAGGACTTTCTTGGGATTGATGGCATCCAAGATTCAGCAACTGCAATCTAAGGCTTGTCAAGCTTCACAGTTTCTCTCTAAGCATGGTACTACCTACTACAAACAGTTGCTAGAGCAGAACAAACAGTATATCGTGGATCCATCGACTGTTGAAAAATGCAATGAATTGTCCAAGCAGTTGCTCTACACTCGTCTTGCCAGGTTATACTCTCTTCAGCCTAATTGCTTGATATCTGTTTCCAAGCTTATAGGATCAGTCTTTGTCCAATGGAGCTTCTGCTATAAGCAGGCCACTATCTGCTTCGACTTTCGTTTTAATATGCACATGAAAGAGAGTATGAGTAATGTTGGTTCCTCGGGAGATGGACTAGGTACACCACAGTGGTCTGTTTTCACTGATGCATAGTAGATTCTTCTTTTTCTTCGTGTACACTGGAAATGCATCTTATAATTATTTTGATTTGATATGCTTTTGAAGTGCAAAATTTTGTGCATGAAATGTTTTTGGTGTCTGCCAAACCAAGCACTCTCTCCATCCCAATATATGTGGCAGTGTTTGTCTGTATATGGAGTTTGAAAGAAACACTTTGAAACTTGTGAAGTTAGCATGCGAAGTTTAAAGTTAAATTATTTTTAAATAAGGAAGGATAACATTCTTTTTGGAACAACCTAAAAAGGAAAGTATGTCCCATAAGGAAATAATATACCCATAGTCATAATCTAGTGTTAAAAAGCACAAAATGCATTACGTACTTGCTATTATTTGTAGTGAATCATGAAATTGTCTTGTTAAAGATTTTATAGGCAATTATATGCTGTATAATAAAATGTTATTATGTGAATTAACCTGGTTGCCAAAGGCATCATTATTTGATTTGCGGTTATTTACCCCCTTATGAGCCTCCCCTGTCTGAGATTTTATGATCATTTTTCTTGCATTGGGCCAAGTGAAGTGGTATGCATCTTTACATTTGACATATTTATTAGTATCTTACTGGCCGTTATGAGTGGCGTTTGTTTGATCATTTGAACCTTTTTACTACCTCCAGCATCCCTGGTCGTTGTGAATCATTTTGGAAGGAAGTCGACTCTGTCAAGCACATGTGGAGGAATAGAAAGGAATTGAAGGTTGAAGATGCGGGCATTGCTGCTTTGTTCGGTTTGGAGTGCTTTGCATGGTATTGTGCTGGTGAGATAGTAGGAAGAGGATTTACATTCACTGGTTACTATGTCTGAGATAACAGTTTCTGAAAATTTGTTTGGGCAAATTGAACAACTGTAAGGTCTCTCTTTTTATTAGGATGAGTTGAGTAACAGGGAATTCATACAATATTTTGTTTCCCAAGAGAGTTTTTGGATCTGAGAAATCCATGTTTAAATTGATGCAATAATTTGATTGTCTTTGCTCATTTCATCCCACTTCAGTGGAGAGGCTTAGACTGAACTTTGTAAAAGGCAACTTTTATCTTTTGAGTGATACTGCTGCCTATGGCGATATCTGTCTTTGTTAGTGTTCCTTTTGTTGATGTGTGGAGTAGCTAACCCGCCATACTTCTTGGTTCTATCGATATAAATAACAAACATTTATACACAGTAAACAATGTGGTTATTGACCTTACAGCCTAGCTTATGTTGATTTAGCTAATGTTTGAGCAAATTATCAACCTGGTTTGCCTTTGTTTGGAATTTCTTTTGTTAACAGTTATTAAGCTACATGTCCTTCAAGCTCTGTGTTTTGAAGAGGGGGAAAAAATCTCTCTGCTCTCAACATTCTTTCTTTGAATTAATGCGAACGTGTTGATCCTCCCAACCCGTTTGTGTTAACTTATGGATAAGGTCTGCCTACACAGACCCTTCTCAGACCCTACTCGTGGGACTATTCTGTGTATGTTGTTGTATCCTAAGGTCTCCCAAACAAGACATCAAGCGAGTGCCCGTTCCTTTCACTTTCAATCTATTGCAACACTTAAGACGCTTCCACTCTCCCACCTGGCACGACTTGACCCTCCGCCCAGTTGCTGTCAACAATTGCTCCCGTTATCCCTTTGTTTCACTTTTCTACCTACAACTCAATCTCCACCGTGAAGTTTCCTATTTAAACTATTTCCATTAGCAGTTTCCCATTCAATTCCCTAAACAATTTGTTGTTCTTTTAGTAAACTAGACTGCAAATTACAATGGAAATCTTTTACTTTTATACTTATTTTTCTCGATTATTTTGATTGTTTAAGAGTGGAGGAATCACATGCATGATCCATCTCATCATATCTGGTTTACAATCTTGACTTCCCATTATCGGAAAATACTATTTTATTTAGTAAAAAGCCTTACTAGTGAAACAAAAGAGTCTGCGACAAGCAGAATGAGATTGTAGTTTCGAAAGGCCGATGTATTGACTGCTACGTAGTCTACGCACATTCAAATATAGCCCATTTGATATTTTAACTACAAATCTCATGATTGTCAACACACTGACCACTGGTATAGGGCTGGAAATGCAATACACAGTAGAAGAGTTTATTTGTTGGCATCACGCAACTATGCTTATCTGAGATGATGCTTGCGTCTGGAATGTGATAGTTGCAGTGTCATGATAGTTAGCACAGCATGCGATTCATAAAAATATTGTGTTCTACGCACATGCTACTATTGGATTATAGTAGTAGTTACAAGTATGGTCTTGTTGGTATATAATTCCAAGATATTATGTCTTTTACCTTTCTTCAATTTACAGTATGATACTCTGTCCATTTGTACATATTGGAATTGACGGTTACAATTGGCATCATTTCACAGCTGGAAGTGTAATGATGCTACGTGTACTCGAGATACGCATCTCTTTGAAGTGGGATTCATGCTACACAACATTTACAAAGGCTATTTGCTACAACCCTTGGTTCCTTTTGTCATTCACAATATTTGCATGGCCGTTGAAAATCAATATTGTTTCAAAAAGATTTAAAACTCTTTCTATAAACCAAAAAGACATCAGGGTTAAAGGTTCTATTTTAGCAGTATTTTTGTTGCATAATTCTCGCCAAAATGAGATACCAGTTTCGTAGCATAAATGTAATGACTAAGGACATAATAAACTTAAAACATGAATAGCATAAATCCATGGTGAGAACTTTGAAACACGAAAATACTTGAGTATCATGAACAAAACTTGGCAGTCTCACAGCACTAAATAAGATGACAAAAAACACTAAAGTATCATTCTTCACTAAAAATGACAGTTTACTCTTCATCCTCGATGATCTTGGTACCGAGACCCTTCAATCCTTCTGCTGGGATCTCAGCAACGGTGACCAGAGAGTAGAGCTCCTCCTTTGCATCCTCATCGTCATTCCTCTTGCGAGCAATACGAACTCTGACACGCCTTGGAACACTTCGGATGCCCCTGCTCCAGATCTGCTTGTTGAGCTTCACGTCTACTCTGACATCCTTTGTGCCCATAGCTTTCTGTGCAAACTTCCTGATCTCCTTGATGGCTGTAGGAGCCTTCTTCTTGAATGTGCTGTTAATAATAGAACCAATCTAATGTTAGCCATGTCAAAACAAAGCAATACAACAACAACAACATACACAGTACAATCCCACGACCTCTACCCCTCTACCTTGATAGGTAGAACGGTTGTTTCCGAGAGACACCCGGCTCAGGACAAGCAAAAACAAAAGTGATTTTATATATAGATTAGGATTCACCAAATAGGAACATAGTTTGCAATGACCATATGGGCCAATAAAAGTGATTTTATATATAGATTAGGATTCAATTAATGAAGTAGCATAAATCCTAAATAGCATGCAAAAACTAAAGAGGGCTAGAAAACATTGCTTTATCCCAGAACAGGATGCAACCATCTTGGCCAGGAATTAATAAGTAATTGATCAGAAATTATTATCTATCCAACTGAGGAATTAATAGAGTAAGACTTGATGGATCACTCGGAAGAAACATGAAGAGTTTCACTCATACAATAGCAGTGCACATCAAATAATACCCACAGGCCACAGCCATATATGTAGATTTCTAGGCAAGTGAATGAACAGGTGGGATCTGGGGAGAACAGTTGATCGTTCACTGACACCAGAAAATCAAATGTGACAATAGAGCAAATTGATTGATTTCAAATTACAACAGTGTTATTTCAGGAGTGTCATAGCCCGTAAACTGATACCGAATACCAACCATCTACTACAAGATAACCTTTTTAGCCCTTATTCACAGAGAATACTACTTAATTAAGCCTTTAGTAGCTTCTACACTATTTAGGCAAGTAAAAAACAATGGTAGTATGTTCAATTTGCACAACGAACACGAATATACTAGACAACAGATCACAAATTGTCTCTGTTTTACATATTCCACTAACTCTAAAAAATAATTATCAAACTATCCATTTCCCTGGAAACAATAATCAATGTACGACATATGCTCGACAGAATATCACCTAGACTCCGAGGTCATCAACTCAGATACACATCTGACTTCAACTATTCATAGTTGATCATAAAGCTACTACATCAATCAATAAATCATCCAATCAACCTCCATCCTAACTAGATAGTTGATCATAAAGCTACTACATCAATCAATAAATCATCCAATCAACCTCCATCCTAACTAGTTAGCTATATCAATCCTTTATACACATTGCACTTTATTCGGCATCCACCTAATACTCAACTACCTACAACAACAACATACACAGAGAAGTCACACAACATGGGGTCTGGAGATGCTCTTGTTTCCGAGAGACACACGGTTAAGGACAAGCAAAGCAAAAAAAAACAGTCAGATCCGGTCAATACGCCGTGATATCGCATCCTAAAATGATCTTTTCAATACAAAAATAAACAAATTAATCGAATTTTTTTACCATCCATGCAAACGCTTGTGGAGGTTAATGGTGTACTCCCTGGAAACAACCTCCTCTTTTCTTCCTTTAGTTTTCTCCACCATTTTCACTCCCTTTTATACGCTACACTTACCTTTTTTCCTGCATTCAAACAAAACAAAATACATTAACATAATTAAAACACTAATCACTTTTAAGATCTGCAATACTAATTTCCTCCATTTTAGAGAGAGAGAGCTTACTAGGGTTTGATGAAGGCAGGAGGCAGAGTGGCAAAAAGAAGAAGTAAATATAGGGAACGTAGTGATGGGCTGGTCCCAAAGCCTAATTTAGGTCAAGTCCATGTTTCTCTGGGCTTAAAATCTGGACTACATTGAGCTTAGTTTGGGGCAAGTGCACAAATAACGGATTTTTTAGGAGCCATTTTTAATATTTTTTTGCGTCGATTGTTTTTCGTATGGGCTGGTCTTTAATTTTTGTCTCTACTTCTCAATTAATAAAAAATTGTGGGCTAAAATATTCTTATTTGTGCATCTACAAAACTAGAGATTCGGGTTCGAACTCCAACTCAGTAAAAAAAAAAAAAAATCGCAAGGTAAAGGTTTCACAAATAATGTATGTAATTCTAAGTTATGCCTTAAGATAAAAGTTATGTCTTAATGTCTTAAGTCATAACTTTTGTAGTTCTGGGTTTGAGCTCTAGCTCAGTAAAAGAATATATAATTTATATATAACTTGCCCAAATAGGTATATTTTACTCTGAAATTTTGTCGTGCGGTTTTTTTTTGTATTGACTTTACTGGAATTCAAACTCACAACCTCATTTTTTCAAGCGAAGGACAAAATTAAAGAACATCAATTTGAGGGGTAAAAAATTAAAGACCACCCCAAAATAGGAGCATTTATGCGAATGATCCCATATTTAATGTATAACCAAAATAATTTAAATATCTGTAAGTTTAGTTATATTGAAATTTTTATCTTAAGTTTTGACTTGAAAGTCCCAAATCCGTAACTATAAAGTCTAACTTTACACAAATCTCTAAATAGGAATAGACTTAATATCCTAAGCTAATAGCACTAGAACATCTAACATTTTTCCAATTATCCCCTTGAGAACCAGTTGAGCTGCCCATGCGGACTACTAGAACATCTAACATGAGTAAAACGAGAATTGTTATATTATAAAGGACAATTCATTTACAAAAACTGACATACCATTCTATTAGTCCTAAACTCGCTACACAATTGAGTTAATGTTTCCAAATGAGGGCTTGGAACTGTTTTCTAGGTGCAATCTAATCTCATACTCCCTCCATCTCAAATTAGTTGTTGTAGTCTACAAGCAAGGTAAAGTAGGTTCATTATCAGCCGGCTCCGGACTGAAAAGACCTAACGGACTAATCCCTTATCTAGGATCATAGATGTTAACGGGGCGGGAATCGAAGTGGGGGACCCCTCTAACGCCTGTGTCTATCACCTGTCAAGTATGCTCCCCAGACATAGACTACGTACAGGGTAGTACTCTTGGAAAGATAGAATATCACCGCGTGAACATAACATTACATGCTGTTACGAATGTAACTCCCGAAGGATCGACCACTATTCTAAATATAGTAAGGCGGAGAACTGTTGTTCAGTGGAGTGGTTACTAAAAAATAGTTATCTCAAATTATTTGTCGTTTTAAAGTTCAAGACATAATTAATTATTTTTTCTCCATTTTACCTCTTGTCATTAATGAAGATAACACATAAATAAAGTAAATATTTAATGGAGAGATTATAACTTAAACATAAACGGAGGTAAAATAGGTCAGATACCCCTAATAATTAATATTTCTTAAGGGATGTGTAAACCAAAATAACCACATACCGGAAGGAGGGAGTATTTATCTTGTTGATCCCTATTGTTTTTCAGCAATATGCGAATTGAATGTGATGCAAATAGCGTTGAGTTCTTATTTGGACAATGTTTTTTTTTTCAAGAAAGAAAGAAGACTTAGGTATTCCACACCAGAATTTAGCAAAGGTTGGAGCAAGGCTGGCCAGTGGGCCGGGACGGGCCCACCGGGATCGGGTTTGGCGGGGTCGGAGCGGGGTCGGGTCGGGCGGGACCATACCATGTCCCGTCCCGATCCCTGAGTAGAAGTCGGGGTGGTCGGGGCGAATTCGGAGTCGGACGGGGCCGGGACGGGTTGGCGGGTTTTTTTTTTTTTTAAATTTTTTCACTAAATTAAAAATAATAAATTACTAAGTACTAACAAAGTAACATTAAGTATAACATATACTTGTCATATTATAGACTTATAGTATTATAATTTATAATATATTTATAAAGTATAAAGTATAAACTATAAACTATAAAGTATAAACTATAAAGTATAAAGTATAAAGTTATAATTTATAAACTAAATAATTAAACAAAGACAAGAATAGTGTAAAAAAACATCCCAAATTTGTTTTTGTGCCTTTTATATTATTAATTTCATTGAAATATCAAATATACAAGATTCAAAATTACATTGTAGTGTCTTGTTGTTGAAAAAATTGCAAAAGAGTGAAAGACATAGAAAAATTTAAAAATTGCAATGAAATAAATTACCAATTTGAAAATATTTTTCTAATTTCTTTATAATTTCTTGTGGTTCTTGGTTGGAATTGGTATATCTTGATCAAATTGTTCCACGCCGCTACTCGTGCCTTGAGATAAAATGTCGTTGTAGTTGTCGTCATCTTCGTTAATCTACGGTTGTGCGCGCCTTCGCTCGCTCGTATCAATCTCGAATAGTACCGCCATCTCCAAGTTGTCTCGGCTAATGAGTGTCTGTGCTCTCTGTTGAAATCTGCGAAAAAGCGCTTTCGAAGCGATGGCGCAGAATGTTCAAAATATCTCGCCATCATTGAAAGTGTCGGAAATGTCTTCATTCGCTCGATATTTCAAAGTCTTCCTTTCCTTCTTCATTGATAAGCTGCTTGGTAAGGTAAATTACCTGCAAAACAAAAACATCGAACTCACTAATTTGGTTAGCACTGCTACACGCACATTTTATTTACGAGGCTTTCAATAGAATTAATATTAGGCCTAGCCACGTAAACCGCTTGTCGTTTTTAGGTTGTGTTGAAGAAGAAGATGATACAAAAGTCGGTTGGTTACTAGCACTTTCTTGCTGGTAATGCCGATATACTTTTTTGCATTCATCTTCTACGCTATTCAACACTTCTTCTAGCGTTAGTTCAATAGGTGGTTCAACATTTAAATTTTTGGGAGTTGGAGGTGGTAGTATGTCCATACATGTATATATATTTTCAATAAGACTTTTACAACCCTCTACTTTAATAGTCGGGTTTAATACAGCACCAATAATATAAATAGGGAATAGGAATAAAATATTTTTAATTTCATAAACATTTTTTTAATAGGCAGATATAAGCGAGTTTTTCCATATATTCTTTAAGAAGTAAAAATATTATAGCTATATAAAACAACATAGTTGAAATAGTAGGATAATATAAAGTAGAAAATTCTTTTGTTGCTCGTTGAAAATTTTCTAAAAATACAATAAGTTCTCTAATTTTCTCCCAATCAGTATCCACAATCATATCATTTGGATTTTGATTATGGGGGTTGGGGGAGGGGGGGAGGCCTAAAATGGCCGTTGTCCAACGACCAAAATGTAAAATGGCCGTTGGACAACGGCTATTTTGTCTGGTCGAGTGGGCGGGATTTGGCGGGTCGGGGCGGTCGGGGCGGGGTCGGGCGGGATCGGGGCGAGTCGAACTGGCGGGACCATACCGCCGCCGCTCGAGCCCCGGCTCGCTTTTTTTTTTTTTTTTAATACCAGGTGTCGTGTCGGGGTCTGGGTCGGTCGGGGCCGGGGCGAAGTCGGAGTCGGCGGCCGATACAGGTTGGAGAGATATTCTTGCAATGATTATTAGAAATTGAAAACAAGACAAGAACCTCATACTTTCTCAATTCTAAAGCCCCAAGTAGATGCATTCTTTTAATACTTTGGTTCATACATTAGTACAAGCACAACGAATCATCAATTTTCTAAGCTTATTAGTCATGGCACAACCTAATGTTCTTTGTTACATTCACCAATATTAATGGCGCATTGATCTATGGTACAAGGAGGTCAAAACTGACTGTATTACTGTTGGATACATTGACATATGGCAAAGAATTGTAACAAGAGGATTGCTCTTGATACAGTGAAGAACAAGAAATGAGAGAGGAAGAGAGGAAAGGAAGAAGAGATAAATATTTTGTTATATTGATAATGATTCAGTCGATCAGTAAATGGCTTATAAGCGAACTTCTCCAAATACTAAACTTAAGGGACTATCATAACATATACTAAACTTAGAAACTGAAATGTACTATTAGACTATAAAGCACTACTTAACAACTTAAGGGTGTAATTTAAATAAAAACAATTCTAGTCACAATATTCTATTGTGACATTCCATCCTTCTTCAAATTTAGCATCTTCCTTCAAAATGTAGCAATCTCTGGATATTGAGACTTGATGAATTAAAATCTTCCCATGTCGCTTCTTCTTATAAAAGATTAGCCCATTGGATCAAGATTTGAGTAAAACCAAGCTGCTCCGCCTGATGTGCTCTTGTTTCATCGCAACATCTGTGAAAATAATAATTTGGTCTGGTTGCATGCCTTGTATAGCAGCATGTGCACGAGCCCCATCTCCCTGCAGCTGAAAATCTGAGAAGCCAAAGAACATTGTTTGGTACACGCTCAAGGATATTGCACCATGTAATAAAATTCTCAGGACTTTTATATATATGACCGGCCCCGACAGTATCTGCCCAGAAAACAATACCACCTCTGTAAGACGAAAAACTCATTTTAAGTACAGCAACGACATCAACGATCCCATCATCCAAAACACGACACGCCTCGTTTACAACAGGAAAGAGTATCATCTCAATAATTTCTTCATCAGTGACAGATATTAGCTTTCTTCCAGGCATAATATTAATGAGCCTTCTGGATTCCTCAACAATTGGAAGAACCGAAGGATCAAATTTTGGCTTCTCTCCCTTCTTGTAATTGTAGTATCCTTTTCCATTATTTTTACCATTTCGCCCACTTTTTACTAGAATGTTAAGCAATGGAGACTTAAATGTTCTATCAAGAAACGCCGAAGTATATTGTTTCCCTGAAGCAGTAGCTACTCCATATCCAGCTAAATCTTGAAGTTTGAAGGGACCGATAGGAAAACCAAAGCTAATGATTTGTAAATTAATCCTGTAGACATCCACTCCAAGATTAGCGAGAATCCCTGCGCTATGGGCATATGGACAGAATGTCCTATTGACAGCAAAATCAGAACAGTTTCCTACTATAACATGTGCTTTCTTTATTGTTTTTCCAACAGCCGTGAGGTTAAGAATTGATTGGGCAGATATCTTCTCCGTTCGCACTATCTCCAGCAGAGGCATCACATGAGCATGACTGAATCTCGTCTTTTCCCCAATTACGTTGAGGTAGATAGTAGATGTATTGGTTGCCAAAATATAGTGGGGAGGACAAACCTTCTCAATATCAGTGAAGATCTGTTGTTTTAGCGGAACATTTTCAATGACAGCCTCAATGACCATATCCACATCCTTAAATTCTGGGTAATCTAGTACACCTTTAACCCTTGATAAAGCTTTGTTTGCTTTGTCCTACTGCAACTTCTTTCTCGCAACCAAACCTCAGTTATTTTCTTCAACCACTTTTATCCCCATACTCAGAATTAATTTCCTTGTTCTCGGCAACTTCAAAACATAACTCAATGCACCTCTTCACCAAGTCCTTGCGTATAACCTTGAGGGTCTTGTTCTGCTGCAGCATCTCTCTAGAGATGTTAAGAGGAAGGTCCTCCGAATCCACAATACCCTTCACAAAACTCAAAAATTCAGGAATCAACTCTTCAAAGTTATCCATGATGAACACACGACGAACGTACAACTTGATATTGTTGGGTTTCTTTTTTGTGTCGAACAGGTGAAAAGGAATCCTTTTTTGAACAAACGGAACAGCCTTAAACTCCAACTGGCCTTCAACAGAAAAGTGCTTCACAACCAGATGTTCCTTCCAGTCATTTGTCAGACTCTTGTATAAAGAGTCTAATACAGCATACTCTTCCTTTGTGATCTCCTTTTCAATGGTCTTCTCGATCCAAAGAGAGATTGGGTAACTGATGAACTCTGAGTGCTTCTTAATCAGGTCCTTTAGCCTACGCTCTTCAAGATATTCAAGTTGATCCTCCTTGAGATACAGGGTCATTTTTGTACCCCTCCCGAGGTTCTCACCAGAAATGTCTCGGGTGATAGTGAATGCACCACCGGCTTAAGACTCCCACACATATTGTTTATCATCGTTGTGCCTTGTAGTCACAATAACTTTCTCAGCCACCAAGTAAGTTGAATAGGAACCCACACCAAATTGCCCGATCATGCTAACAGCACCGGTTGCTAGAGTTTCCATAAATTCCTTGGTCCCTGACCTTGCAATTGTACCAAGGTTGTATACAAGATCAATCTTTATCATCTCCATACCACTGTCAATGACAGTCAAGGTATTATTGCTCTTGTCAGGAATAATGTGTATAAGGAGCCCAGGATCAGGTTCCACAAATAGTTCAGGTTTAGACATTATCTCGCTCTTCAGTTGGCCTTCTACATGTGCCCTAAGAGTGCCTTACCGACAACCTTGTAAAGCCCTTTATACTCAAATGGACAGAGATCTAGTCCTATTATGCCTTTATCCAGCCTATCTACCCTCTGCATATAAGCCACTGCCTCTAAGAGTTTTCCTTCAGGGCCTTCTCGTACAATATATTCAATAACAGTGGTATCATAAGCATCTGATATTGCACAGAGCAGATCTTTCATCTTGAAGAAGGAGATGTGAGTGTCCACCAGAGATCGTATGTAGCGACTTTAGGTCAGGTTGTTTTTCAATTCCAAGAACCTCAAATGTCCTTAAGGCCTCGTATGTTTCTTCTAGACTCGAAAATGATCGATGAATAAACAACTACAATGTAGCAGCTCGATGAGAATCTGAGATCGGTTTGAATATCACAGCTTCACCACAAATCAATACGGACAATGCTAATACAAAAATCCTAGAATTTTCACCATTCTTTGCGCAGTCACAAGGAAGGGAGGGAGGAGTGTGAATAATATAGACGTTCCTTGCCCAGTGTCCATCAAAATATAGCCATAGCCCAGATGTGTCAATTCATTACTCAACAATTCAAATGACCAATCCTCTTTTGCAATGGTTGAATCTGATTCCAGTGATAAGATTCTGGAGAATTGCGTCCATGAAGTAACTTCCGAAACTGATACCACAAAATCTACCTTGATCAATTTCAACTCTTCCACTTTCTTTGACAAAATAGGTGTATGTGATACAACAATTGTCTCAAAATACTTTTCTAGCATTGTGGCTTCATCCGACTTGAAATTGACAGAAAGCAGACCAACAACTCTCTTATCAAAACTTTTACCAGAAAGATGAGAGAAATCATCATTGAAAGCCATGAGAGGACTATCTAAGACCAAACCGAGTCAATGCCACTACCTTATCATCATTCTCTTCATCTACATTGTTTGATTTTTCCCACCATAACTACTGGTTCACTCAAGAATATGTTATCATTAAAACCAACGACATTGCCATAATTGGCCAAATTATTGGGGAGACGCTCATCCAATTGATCCTTACACATAATATTATCCCCATTTGTTCTAATTAACCGAAAATCAGTTAATAGCATTGTTTTCTTCTTTTGAATACATTCATCCAACACATAATCCACAGTGTAACTAGAAAATGCAAGAGATGTATCGTGTATCTCAATTTCAGGACCATTACTATTAGGACCTTTGTCTAACACCTGATCTTCTTCCAAATTTTCTTCCTCGTTTCTTTTTGGGCTTTTATCAAACAGTTTGTCTACATCATTCCCTGAATGTTTTCCATTGACATATTCCCTTTCTAAAGATGAATCATCATTCCCGGTATTATCGTCCCCAGAATCGATTTTCGATAAGGATGAGTATTACCGTAGTGTTTAGGCTAGTAACGTTGTTCGCAGATGTTGCCGCTGGTGTGGTTGGAGTCGAATTTTCAGATTGTGCCAAATTCAAACTCGAGAGCTTCCTATTGATTTCTCGAGTTTCATCCAACTGTGTTTGAAACCGATTTTGATTTTGTTTCGATGACTCTAACCTTTTGATGGTTCTAACGTCGTCGTACACATTGTACAGTTCTGTTGGGGTCTCCGACATCATACCCACCTTCCCAAAGTAACCTCGATGGTATATGTTAAAAGGGATTCTGCGATAGTACCTTCTGTCGATGTTTCCTCTGCCTCGAGGATGTTTTCGGATACGGCTTTGGCAAGCCTTGACGCACCCTCTTCGTTTTGGTCTTCTTAAACCTTGTCGTCCTTGTATGCTCATCTCCGTGTGCAGGAGCAGCGACATAGTAATACAGATACCCCCAATCCATACGAATTTGGACTGAAAGCAGCGACATAGTAATACCCCAACCCATACGAATTTAGACTGAAATTGGGATCGACACTATAAAATTGATGGGCGTAAGAATGAAGATAAGCATATTGCCGCTCACCGCACCATTCGTGTGCTTCATACGAACCAATCGACTGTTGGACGTCCAGCGGAGTGAACAGATTCTGCATTCCCGATGAAACGTTGAATCTAATCACGGATTTGCTGCCGAGAATCGTCGGCTTTGATACCATTTGTAACAAGAGGATTGCTCTTGATACAGTGAAGAACAAGAAATGAGAGAGGAAGAGAGGAAAGGAAGAAGAGAGAAATATTTTGTTATATTGATAATGATTCAGTCGATCAAGCCTTACAGAACTTCTCCAAATACTAAAACTTAAGGGACTATCATAACATAAACTAAACTTAGAAACTGAAATGTACTATTGGACTATAAAGCACTACTTAACAATTTAAGGGTGCAATTTAAATAAAAACAATTCTAGTCACAAGAATTCAATGAAACATCTCTCAAGCAATCCATCTGACTGTATTACTGTTGGATTGGATAAGTGAATGTAGAACATTGCGTCTTTGTTCAACAGTTTCCACCAAGTTCTTTTTCTCAGCAAAGATCTCTACTACGATTTCAGGGTACTTCGGGAGTATTTCCATAAACTGAGGGACAAAACTGTTATACCAGCAATTCCAGCCAAAATCTGAAATAGTAGGCAAGACATAAAATAGCAACGTATAAAAAGCACAACGTGAAGAATGAAGGTTATAGATGTACAAAGTACAGCTAGGAAAGAAATATACTTAGGAGCAATAGCACCAATTTGTTAACTTTATATTCATGCATGTGTAACAATTTCAGAGCTCCAAGACATGGAACTAAATTTTGCGTAACTTATAAACAATAGACAAGAACAGTACACCATGTTTAATTATTCCATACTACTTGGAAACTTGAGCAAGAATAGAGTAGAATGCCTCGGGCATGAGACAACCTAAGTAAACTGTCAATGTTATGTAGCTTTTTTTGTTTGAAGTGCTGGGGAAGGGGGCAAGGCAGTAGATCAGATTCTTTTTTTCTTTCAGTGGCAAGGGACACGTGAAGAGGGAAGAAATTACGCAAAAGACATAGATTGATCCTTAGACTATACCCGAAATCTCGATATCACACTTCAACTATTATGGTGACCTATTACACCCTTGACCATCTAAAAATGTATTTATTGCCTCCCTGATACACATATAACCAGTTGCATAATGGCACCACGTCAGCGTCAAGTCAGCGCCACATCAGAAATCTTCTACTTAATTTTATATTCCTACCATTTTCTTTATCCTTGAGAGAGAGAAGAAAAAACTATGTAATGTTTTTTTTTTTATCAACATTTTATATATCTTTCTTTATTCTTTTCTTTTTTTCTTTTCCTTGCTCTTCCTCTTGCCTCATCCCAGAAGAACATGAATTTGCTGATGCATTATTCCGGCGACTCGTCTTCTCCTTTGGTCCATTTTCTTTTTTCCTCTTACCTCACCACCCCATTCCCCAAATCCCTCCTCTCAGTCACACACCTATACACAAATTACTCAAGAAAAATTTGAATATGTAAAGTATAAATTCAGATTTATTAAAAAAATCCATTATCGATGAAAAAAAATGCACGGGGAAACCATTTTCTTCTAAGCACAAGGAAAAAAATACTTAGAAGGGGCTCAAAAACATTTTCAACCATACCAGATGGCAACGAATAAAGAGAGATTGTGGAGCTGGCGAAAGGATGAATAAAATTTAATCAAAACGCGCCTCTTTTTTAATTATTTTAATTTTTTGTGCGACATCAGCTCTCAGGGGCTAAATAAATACACTTTTTAGATGGTCAGTGAATAGGTCGCCATAATAGTTTAAGTGTGATATCGAGATTCCGAATATAGTTTAAGGGTCTATCTATATCTTTTGCCAAGAAATTATAAAGATCCACATCCATTATATCATGACGTTTGAAGAGAGAATATGAGAACTAAATGAGACTAACCTTTGCATCTCTTGAATAACTCTTGGATACAGATTGCATCAATGACTTCAACTTTTTTATACAAGATGTCTGAGGCATCAAAATTACTACAGTATACTGCTTTTTACAAGGGAACGGCAGAATTCTTTGCAAGGCTAGTTGGGCAGTTAATGGCGTCAAGATGTTTCTCACTTTGGAACGTGCAGCATCTTGAACCTGAATAAGAGAATTAAACAAATTACTGAGGGCGTTGTCCCATTGGATATTCTAATCTAACATCGAAGGCGATCTCTGTACATGATTGAAATTAAAGAAGTTTCAAAGGAAGAACTATATGACAAACTTCGAAGGGCCCACTGTGGCAGAGAAGGGGAACTTTTACGAAAAAGAGAGAACCATTTACTACATCTTAAATCTTTCAAACTCTGATTTCGCATGATCTCTCTTCCCCCTTTTTTACCGAAGAAGGAAAAACCCAAAGAACACAAAAATTAAAAAGGAGCCACATTTGAGAGTATCCATAAACACATCGGGCCAAGTTTTTTCAGATACAGATTACACACAGAAACCAAATAGGATGAAAATTTTGAGGAAACCCCAATTTACAACTGTTTGTGCATATTCAACACACTGTAAGTCTACAATCCTAACATGAAGACCGTCATTTATTTCAGATGGGCATTGATGACATACAACGGTATAAGCTCCACATGCACGAGGAACAAGAAGGACCAGACTTAGCAGACTGCATTTAAGGAACTGTACAAGCACTGAACTGGGGAGGTGTCTCACTTTTGGAGTTCGCTAGAGCTTTTGGAGCACTTGGTGACTTTCCGTAGTTCGGTGGCTAAGACTCAGATAGATTTTTTGCTCCTTAGGAAGGTTGACATCGGTCTTTGTAAAGACTACAAGGTTATTCCGAGGGAGTATCTTATAACCCGACATAAGCTTTTGGTGATGGATTTGGAGATCAAGATGAAAAAGAAGAGGAGGGTTGTGGATGACAGGTTAAGAATCAAATGGGAGAGTTTGACCATGGCTAGTGCAAAGGAGATGGGGGAGAGGTTGATGGCCAAGGGGGCTTGGGGGAGTAGTGGGGATGAGGTATGTGGGACAGGACGACCAGTTGCATTAAAGGAGGAGTGCTAGGGGTCTCGCGGGATAGTCGTGGTGGAATGGAGTTTAAGAGAAGGTGGAAGCGAAAAAAGTGGTGTATGTGAAATTGATAGAAAGCAAGGATGAGGTGGAGAAGTGGACGAATAGAGAATTGTATAAGATGGCGAGTAAGGAGGCAAAGCTAGCAGTTACGGCGGCGAAAACGGCGGCTTTTGAACGCCTGTATGTGGAATTATAGGAAAAAGACGGGGATAAGAAGTTGTACATACTAGCCAAGGCGAGGGAGACGAAGGCCCGTGACTTGGATCACGTGAGGTGCATCAAGGACGAGGACGACAAAGTACTGGTGGAGGACACACATATTAGGCGGAGATGACAGTCTTACTTCCATAAACTCTTGAACGAAGAAGGAGATAGAGACGTGATGGAAGACCTAGAGCAATCTAATAGGTACCGGGATTTTGGGTATTGTAGAGCATTAAGGTTGAGGAGGTTAAGGGTGTTGTTCGCAGGGGACGAGCAATCGGACCTGATGAGATCTCAGTTGAATTTTGGGAAAGCGCGGGCATGGCAGGTTTGGAGTGGCTGACTGAGTTGTTTAACGTCATTTTTAAGACTGCGAGAATGCCCGAAGAATGGAGGTGGAGTACAATGATCCTTTGTACAAGAACAAATGTGATATCCATAGTGGCAACAACTATGGAGATATCAAACTGCTAAGCCACACTATGAAAGTTTGGGAAAGGGCTGCTGAGATGAGGGTGAGAAGAGGCATGTCTATTTTCGCCATTTTGGATTCATGTCGGGGCGTTCGACTACATTAGCCATTCATTTTATTAGGAAGTTGGTGGAGCAGTATAGGGAGAGGAAGAGAGACTTACATATGATTTCATTGACCTCGAGAAGGCATACGAAAAAGTCTCTAGGGAGCTTCTATGGAGATGTGTGGAGGTTAGAGGTGGACATGTGACGTACACTAGGGCGATCAAGGATATGTATGACGGAGCCAGGACCAGAGTACGAACAGTAGGAGGGGCCTCAGAACACTTTCCAGTGACGATGGAGCTGCACCGGTGATCTGCTCTTAGTCCATTATTATTTGTCTTGGTGATGGATGGACTGACACGATAAATCCAATGGGAGGTGTCATGATGTATGTTATTCGCATATGACATAGTCCTGATTGATGAGACTCGCGGAGGAGTAAACACTAAACTGGAGGTTTGGAGACAGACTTTGGAGTCTAAAGGGTTCAGACTGAGTAGGACCAAGACAAAATACTTAGAGTGCAAGTTCAGTAACGGGAGCGACCTTGAGACAGGCGTGGAGGTGAAGCTTGGTTCTCAGGTCATTCCGAAGAAATGAAGCTTCAAGTACTTCAGGTCTATTATCCAAGGGAATGAAGAGATTGATGACGATGTCACACATTGTATTGGGGCAGAGTGGATAAAATGAAGGCTCGCATCTGGAGTCTTGTGCGATAAAAATGTGTCACCAAAACTTAAAGGCAAGTCTTATAGGGTGGTGGTTAGACCGATTATGTTGTATGGGGCGGAGTGTTGGCCAGTCAAGACTTCGCACATCCAAAAGATGAAAGTTGCAGAGATGAGGATGTTGAGATGGATGTGTGGCATACAAGGAGGGATAGGATTATAAATGATAATATGCGGGACAGAGTAGGAGTGGCCTCGATGGAGGATAAGATGCGGGAAGCGAGGTTGAGATGGTTCGGGCATGTGCAGAGGAGAGACACAAATTTTTCAGTGCGGATGTGTGAAAGGTTGGCTATGGACAGGTTCAGGAGGGGTAGAGGTAGGCCGAAGAAGTATTGAAAAGAAGTGATTAGACGGGATATGGCGCAAGTGTAACTTACTGAGTACATGACCTTAGATAGGGGGTTGTGGGGAACACGGATTAGGGTAGAAACTGGTAGTTGTAGTGTTATTATTGTAGGTCCGCTTAGCCTATCATACTAGTAGGCGCAGTATTGCTTTATATTATTGTTTGATTTCTACTGTTGTGTTATTTAATGTACTTTATTTATCTTATGTATTTGCGTTAGTTACAGCTTTCTTTTTCAGAATGCGCTAGCATTGCTTATTCGCTTTTGATACCAGCATTTTCATACTGCTTTAAATTTCTTGTCCGGATCTGACCTTTCTATTGCTTTGCTTGTGCTTATGCTCTGTCTTGAGTCGAGGGTCTCTCGAAAACAACTGCTCTACCTACCAAGGTAGAGGTAAGGTCTGCATACACTCTACCCTCCCCAGACCTCACGTTGTGTGATTTCACTAGGTATGTTGTTATTGTACAAGCACTGAACTAAAAACAAACCTCGAAAGAATTGCCAACATCACCAGAATAGATCCGTGACTGGTAGCTGCGCAATATTCTATCTAGCCAATAGTAATTCTCCTGAAAGAAAAACAGCAATCAGCAGTGGATCAAATGAATATTCAACTCTAAAATTTGGAAAAATTTGGAACTTTAGTACTCCTGCTATGTATTAGATCAGTAACACTTCATATCCATCTTCTCATAATATTTGCAATCAAATGAAACTATTATCCTCTGTAGACAAAGATTCTGGTAAATGTCACCTGTAACCCATTTTCATGTGCTCTTTGCTCGATTTCTAGCACGGCCTTAACATCGTCATTTGAAGGCCCTTCCTCTTGAAGATGTAATATTTCTTCCAAAGCAAGATCAACCTTGTGAGAATTTGTGATGTTAGGATTCGCTAACCAATTTTTGCAACATGCTGATAAAAAATTGCAAACATACCAATGTCGATGAGATGTCTGGATCACAGGAGAAATTTATACTAATATCTCCACGGATATTGCCAACTCTGGAAGGCTTATTGCCACCAAGAAAGACAGAAACTCCAGCAGAATAAATCTAAGGCACAAAAAGTTTCAAGAATCACAAGTTATCGAAATGCATTATAGCATATCACACAGATTACACAAGAACACACCTGTCCATACTTGAAGCGGAGAACCTGTACTATCTTTGTTTCCAGAAGCTTGCTCAAAAATCCAACAAAATGAGCATCTTCAATCTGCCAATAAGATGAGATAGCATATATGTCAATGTACCCGTAAACAAGAAAAGCTTAAGATATTAACATAGAACTTATATTAGGTATCCCAACCACGTACCATGTTTTCATTCTTTAACTCGACAGGAAAGCATAACTGCACTGAACATTGTGCTTCCACCATTGGGCTCCGAACAACTTCTCTACAATCAAATGCAATGCGTTAAATGGGGATGAATTTTCGCACATAAAGAACATCATAGAACTTCAATAGTTTATCACATACAAGAAAATGAACAGTAACACTGGGAGCCCGAGGCCCCTAATCAGTTGGATCTTTTCTTTTTACATTTTTTATATTTTTGGGAGGTAGTGGTTATGACAGTGTGACCTAAGTATAAGCGATATAAACGTAATTGTTTGTATATAGTTTGCTAGTTTTGGAAGAACAATATACAAGAAGTCATATCATTAGGACTCCCTCGCCAAGCCGCTAACTCAAAAACCTCAGGCATTGGGGTAAAAATGAACAATGAAAATGAACAAGGTGCAAATAAAAAACTTTGAAGCTAAGGTATCCTCCAATCAATCAGATTCATTAACTGAAAGAGCATAACTTGCTACATTATTAATTGGAGAGAAAATAACACTGAGACCACCTAGTTATTATTGTAGGGAACTGGAAAGGCAAGCCTTTAAGATCATCACGGCTGAAATGTAGAACTGGTTCCGGAGGCCTTGGAATGCCACCCTGCATAGTGAAGAATAAACTAATGACAGATGCTAAACAATGCTAGGGACCAAGAACATTAGAAATTGTAGTGCCTACCAAGTACTGTAAAATCAATGGACATGCTATAGAAGGGTCAATATTCCCAACAATCACCACCGTAAAAGTTGAGGGGTCCTTGAAGCAACTATTGAAATATCCGCAAGCTTTATATGGGTTGACTTTTCGAAGGTCACTAAATTTGATTGGCTGCAAGACAACACTCAACTATGTAAGTCATGAATACATCCAATACTACAGAGTTGACCATGCAGATTGAAAGTCATATTACCCTGAAAAAGTAAGAATTCCCATAATTGAGCTCCCTCACTCGGTTCGCAAATGCAGTGTAAGGATCTCTCTCCTGAGCACGTATGGCTTCTGCAGCCATTTGCATCACTATTTTGACATCTTCTTCCCCAGGCTCAACGGTTGTTGTGAAGAGTTGATATACAAGCTGAGAAGTTGCAGAATACAAGAGGTGAATATCACATACAAGTAGGACAAACAAAATTAAGCTTAAAGACCAAGATAGCCATTTAACAATTTTTTAATTAAAGTAATGTTCTTTTTTTGGGATAACCATGGTGTCCGAGCCAACTTGCACACATCTCAACTAATTCCACGAGGTACCTACTATCTCCCACCAGCACAGGTACCGAGTAACAAGGTTAAATTAATGTTCTTTTTTTAATACTATTATTTTCACAATTAATATCTTTGAAAGAATCTTACTACTATTACTCCCTTTGTCCCAATTTACACAACACACTTTCTTTTTTAGTCAGTCCCAAAAAGAATGACACATTTCCTTATTTGGCAACAATTTAATTTTATACTTTACCTTTTACGCTTAACGAGATGATTTATAACCACAAATATCTTTGGCTTGTTTTAGACCACAAGATTCAAAAGTGCACCTTTATTTCTTAAACTCCATGCCTAGTCAAACTACATCACATAAATTGAGACGGAAGGAGTATCTTGAAAGAATAATTTTCAATAGTTGGGAAAGAACTTTCCATAAAAAGTCACTTAAAGAAACTGGTTTTCAACAGATTTTACAAAACAGAAAACATTTGAAGCAGACATAGTTTGAGATCTCGACCATTGCCATTCACAGCAGCTACCCAATAGCTGAGCACCCTTTGAAAATTTTAGAGGACCACAATTCTGATAAGTGGCTCTCTAAATAAAAATTCTGACTTTTGGAATCGCTTCTCTTACTGGAAATAAAACACCACGGGCATTATGGCAGAGGCAGTATGTTATTGTTGCTAGTATCTACCTAAAAGTTGTTGAAATTCCACTATTAGCGCTCACTCGAAATAAAGTTTTGAGAAAACATATCGGTTCTCCAAAAAGATAATTGGAAGTGAGATCAATTGTCATGTGATAATTATTTATAGTTACCTTTTATAAGCTTTGTGTCAAGAGGTTTACAATAGTTATGGCTTTACGATCACTCATACTCGTGATTCTATTTGTATATCCAAACTCTAATATTTAGGATTCCGTACTCTTATAGAGACACCCCCACACGATTCCTTGTAATATTGGTACTAAATGGACATGTATGGAATACTCAATCAAGAAAATATTCTAAGTACTCTTTGAATAGAAATCTTCATGAATCGTCTGCAAAGGATCCTAAGGAATCATTATGAATCTTAAAGCTTCTGCTCAATAGTTTCTAGGTCCAACCAACTCATCCGAATTTGGCAGTATTTATCCTTGAGACAACTGATACGGAGGATTTATCATTTAGTCCTGCATGCTGATATACATAAACTTAGACAGGCACATATATATAAATAGAGCGAGAGACAAGATAACAAAATAGATGCCATGTGCATTTCTAGAAATGGTCTAACCTGCAATGCAGTTTCTAAGTCTGAAGGTGAACAATCACCAGAAAAAGTTCTCATATATGCTCCAAGTTTTGTACCAACTTCAGCTCTTTTTCCAGCAAGCATATCCATGAGTACTGACGGTCTATAACCAAATATACCAATTTCTCCAGCAATGGTTGAACCCATTGAACATGAAAAGTATTCATTCTCAGGGAGTTCAGACAGACCACCATATGAGAATCCTGTGAATAAAACCTATTTAAACAAGATGTTAATAGGTATAACAAGTACCACATCAACTTGGACTCAAAAAACAATGTGTTTCAAGAGTTACTACTCCGAGAGGTATCTTTTTTTTAAAATGAATCTCTTTAGTGAGCAGCGAAAGCTAGATTTTACAACTCATGGGAATCTTGGGATGGAAAGCTTGGCTTGGTAAAGAAAGCAGAAGCATTGACCTAGTAACTAGAAAGAAATAAAAAACTTAATAATCTGCAATGGCACGTTATAGTCTTAGGCAGCCAAAATAGTGCTGCTTATGTTTCACGAGCATCCATAAGGTACTTTTTTACCAAACTACCATCTTCAACGACAAGAATGATTATCCGCAACATTCATTCACTAGTCTATGACAGCATCCCAAAGGAAAAATGGCAAAAAAAATTATCTCCAAAGAGAATTAAGACATGGAGACCACTGAATAAGAGATCTCATAAAAAGTCTCCAGCTTAACCTCTGTGCCTAGGAAAACTTTACCTGGTCATCAAGGAAGTCAGTGGATTTATAGCAAACTCGCATTCCATTCGATAAAATCAACTCAGTGGCTCCAATATTGGAATATTCAAGCTGCTGTATTATATGCCTGAAACAAGAAATTAGGATCAGTTTCAGCATATATCATGACAAGAATGAGACTGAAACTACCACATGGTTGCTTTTCTTTTAGGAGAGCAAATCTGTAAACTTGATGACCAAGTCTAAGGAAAATGTTGGAGTGACAGAAGGTGCTTAAACAACTGCCTACTCTAAGTCACTGTCGGCAAATTGTCTGCCCAGAGAAAATCATTCGGGCTTCTGGTAATAGTAGTATAGGTACCAAGACAGTGTTGCTTTGTCTGCAGGTAGTTTCATCCTAGGTTAATTTCATCCTAGGTTATTTTCATTAGATGTAGGTGGAAAAACAAATAATTTATTTTTGGTCTTTTACCTCTAAGAATCATTATTGCCTCAAAGACTAATTCAGGAAAAGCAAGTAATACCACCTAGTAAAATCTCTGAGAATGCTGATAACTGACGTAAAACTCAGTAATATGAACGCACTTTTCAATTCTGCCTTCAATTTACAATGGATCAGTACAGTAGCACATTGCACAAGCTCAATAGTTCTTCTATTATTTTATTCTTCTTTTATTTTTTGGTGGGTAAGTCTGGCTTAATAGTTCTCTTTTATTTTTATAAAGACGTTATGAAAGTTAAATGTGATATAAGTTACCCTGGATCTGGTTTTGCACAGACAATTTCTTCGGGGATGTTTTCATCATCCCAAGGAGGAAGGTTTTTTTCTCTTTCAAGAGAATTAATCTTCATTACAACACCTTTCAAATCATCCACTGCAGCAGTTGCTCGGGGCTCAATTGTTTTTACAACGCAGCTAGTTGAAGTCTGAAACTTCTCAGAGTATTTGGACACCTCGGATGCTGATATGTCTATTCAATCAAAAAAGATTTAGCAATATTAAGATTCTCTCCATCAGGTGAAGTGACAACAAAATTCTCTTTTGTTCCTCTTTTTCCTCTCCTAAATACAATGCTGTCTCAGAAATATAAAAGAGCTCATAAATGAAAAGTTAAACACTAGCAGATACTCACAGGGTAGTAGAGTTTTCTGGAGCTGTGCCTCATACTCAATCCCAACAACAGGTTCATTTCGAAGAAAATGCTATACAGGAAAAAACAAAACTACTTGAGACTCATATATCGTGGAATAGGTGTATATTCAGCTTTTTACTAAATTTATATACACTTGAGATTCAGCCAACTGAAGAGGGTTGTGGCAAATCAACTTGAGAGAAAGGAAGGAAAGCAATTAAATGCACCTGCAAATATTCATCACGTAAGCTGGTTGATTGCATTTGATCTCGCTCCAAATATGCAGATTCAATCTCTGACATCAGAAGAGCCCGAACAACAGATATTTCACGTTCAGAAAAGCCATGAATTCTTACTCTAGCAACCTGGAACCAAGGTATCAGAAACAACAACATACCTAGTGAAATCTCACAACGTGGATCTAGGGAGGGTAGAGTGTACACAGACCTTACCTCTACCTTGGTAGGTAGAGCGGCTGTTTCCGAGAGACCCTCGGCTCAAGACAAAGCATAAGCACAAGCAAAGCAAAAGCAAAAGCAAAGCAAGAGAAACAGTCAAATCCGGTCAAAAAAAATTAAGTAGAAAAATTTACAACAACACCCAGTGAAAAAAAAATAAAGTAGAAAAAAATTAAAGTAGATCAGAAACAACTTGAAAGCAGAATATAATTCAAAAGGATTTGGAAGCACACCTCTGTCAACATTGATTCTAAGGCCTCAATGGTACCCTTCTCTTTACAGGATGATGTCATTATGTAGGCCTTAACTGGACGAACAAGGATATCTGCTGCAGCCGAGCAAGAATAATAAGGAGGATCTTTGTTACGAGATATTTTAAAAAATCTCTGGTTTAAAGCATGAAAGAACATGGATTCAGTGAGCAATTCCCGGTAATCTTTCACTGTTTTAAGCTCTTCCACAGGCATTTTGCAGCTGATCATCACCGCTGACTGTTACAACCCATTTCAAAAGAAAAATCTTAGAAGAAATCCAGGGCAGCAAAAAGGAACAATGTATCTGTGATTGTGAGATCTGCAGAATACTAACCCCAGCTGCCTCGGATTCCACAAAACATGAAAAATGTGGCTCATTGTGTGATGGAACCGAATAGTATGGTATAAGAGGAGGATCGACAGCTGAAATCTTCTGACCGAAGTGAGCTTTTATCAACTCAATAACACTCTGCCAAAGAGAAAGGCAAGTGACTAATATAGTTTTATAATGTCTAATTCCAAAACTTTATGTAAAGATAAGATTTAGGTTAACTTCATCTCAGTTATGAGTTGATCCACTAAAGTCTTGGGCAGCGGTTTAGGATTAGATAGCAAGTATTGCTTATCCCCTTTGAATATGTTATTTTGAATTGTTTATGTTATCAAGCAATTTAGATATACATTTACTACAATTAGGTGTGTAATGTGTGATAATCCTAATATTAGATACATATGTATATATTACTTCAATAATTTCAACGAATTACTTGATCGATATTGCCATTGATGGAAATATATCAGATTAATTGGGACAGACAGAAAAGGGAAGTATGAAGTATTTCAGGAAGGAGGCAATAACCGTCTACGAACCTGCGTATCAGGAAAGTCCCCAACAGCAATCACGGCCATACTCTGCAAATGGTACCACTTCTTGTAAAATTGCTTCACTGTCTGAGGAGAAACTGTCCGGATCACCTTTTCCAGTCCAATAGGCAGCCGCTCAGCATACTAATAGAGAGAGAGCTCAGGATGAGGGCATTCAGTTAAGGAAATAATTCCAACAACATGTTTAAAATCACCAACCGAAGTCAAGTTATTAGCTCTTTCAATACTCTGTGTTATACTCATGAGTATGTCAACTCATACACAACGCTTGTCCCAAAACCAAATAAAAATTAAAAAAGTACAGCTCATAGCGTTGTTTTCTTATTAAAAAAATAAAAAGGGAAAAAAAAGAAAACAACTCATAACTTTATATGAAGACCATATTAATCTTCTTAAAGAGTAATATAACTAGTCAGCTTGTTGTGCTTTATGTTTCTCTCTAGTAAGTACAGTGCATTCACAGAAAAATCACTTTGTAGATGGGTGGAGTAAAGGACATGTGGAATTGATAAGAGGTTAAGAAGAGCTAGAAATGTTACCTTTGAACCTTCCATCATGAGAACCCAGTGTGCATCCTGCATCCTTCCATTGGCATTCCTGGTCCCTCTATACTCTTCCATTACTGCTCCTCTTTCCTTTTCCAAGTCATCAGGTGACACTCTGACCTATATGTAGCAAAATGAAATGAGAAAACTTGATATAATCTTAATGATACCATTAGAAAGGCACTAGATGCACCTCTGAACTGAACTCAGCCAGCACCGAGATCGCCTGAGACAATAGTTCAGGTTTGTCTACCGGGACAAATAGGTCATAAACAGTTTCATCAGCAGAAGTCACTGCATTCTGGCAAGCACCAAATTCTGCCCCAATACTCTCTAGAAACTTGACAATATCGTGATTTGTGTATTTCTCTGTTGCACTAAAAGCAAGATGCTCAACTATGTGAGCAACTCCGCGTTCTTCCTCTTCTTCTAAAACTGAGCTGCCGTGAATTAAGACTTCGAACTTAATTAGCACGTCAACTATCCCTTATCAAAAGAACTAGCATGTCTATCATAAAGGAACAATGCACTGCTTAAATAGGTAACAATGAAGCAAAATAGATGTCAAACCACTGCCGAGAAGAAAATCAAACCAGCTAAGCAAATACTCAAGGGCATGGAGACTCACACCTAACAGGCAAGTGTTACTTATAAAAACTAAAAGTTCCAAGTTTTTGATACCTCAGTTGAGAATTTCAGTAACTTCAATTCCATTCCTAACTTTCCTTTCACACATTTTCTCTCAAAACATACATAATCATGCTTGTGGGTTCCCTCGCATCGTGTACCAAGAAAAAAAAAAGGCATCAAAATCTTATAATAGTATCTATCATTGATGCTTGTGGAATACTATTTCAATATTATGGCCTCTTTATCGATTAAGTCAAGAAATATTTGTAACATTAACCAATAACAGGCCCTTTTTATTCACTAGCAAGGAATGTGATTCAGAATATTGTTCAGTTCAAAATTTTAGTTCTAGATTCAAGGGATTTTCTGCCAATATAAGTTTTGTTGCTTTTCTTCTAATAAATTACAAGAGCTAATGCAGATGTACGACGACACGCGGGGGAGAGGGGGGAAGATCAGTCCATGAAATGCCAGCTTGAATGAGCAAAAGAAGACAAATCTTCAGCTAGTAACTAATATAGAAAGGAAAAAAGAGACTTGTACTAGTAGTTAAGGAAGAGTAAGTGACAACAATTAAAGGACTTCATCTAGATGTATACAGTTCAACTGCCTTATTATGTTTCTCCAAAGTTCAGATATGATTTCTTTCTCATCGGTGATGAACGTGATTTCTTTACCCTGATGTATATTACATGAATGTAACTCCTGAGGATACAATACTAAAGGTCAGAGATTAAATATTAAACAAGCCGACGCAACCTAGGTGTATCCTAGTCATAGAGCATATCACAAACTAGCACTTCAAAAATCTAACCACACAAAAGTTTAACTTTCAAATAATTGAATGTGATAACACTATACCCTATCTTTCAGCCGAGTCACTCTATGCTTGCACATTGCTGTCTAAAATATGAAGAAGCCCACGGCCCAATGGTGGCTTTCAATGCAGTATATGGAAACACCAGATTGAGTTAATATTTGCAAGGTTGCAAGAAGAATTAAAAGTTCGAAAATTGGGAAAGAAAATTGGGTCAATGTTAAATATGCAAAAGAGGGGGAGATGTGTGGATGCCACATTGCGGAGGTGTGAGAGGTTGGCTCTTCAGGAGAGGCGAGGTAGACCGAAAAAGTATTGGGGAGAGGTGATTAGACAAAATATGGCGCAGTTGCAGCTTAACGAGGACATGAACTTAGATAGGAGGTTATGGAGGACACGTATTAGGGTAGAAGGTTAGTAGGTAGTAGAACGTTGTCTCGTTTTTCCTTCCTTACTAAGAGTTGTACTATTGCTCATGTAGTTTCTTCTCCTATTTATGATAATATCTATCATTTCTTGTTTTTCGCTTAGCGTATTGTTGTGTTGTTACTTTTTCTTTTTGACATGCTTGGTTTTTGCCTTTTTTCTTTTTTCTTTATCCTGAGTCGAGGGTCTATCGGAAAAAGCTACCTCCCAAGGTAAGGGTAAGGTCTGCGTACACTCTATACTCTCCAGACCCACTTGTGGGATTATACAGGATATGTTGTATATTGTTCCATCCTTGCTAGATCAAGATAGAACCATGATTCACCTTAATTGCTATTATTTGAATAAGTGAAAGCTTT
The DNA here is from genome assembly GCA_029844215.1 of Przewalskia tangutica. Taxonomy (NCBI): domain Eukaryota; kingdom Viridiplantae; phylum Streptophyta; class Magnoliopsida; order Solanales; family Solanaceae; genus Przewalskia; species Przewalskia tangutica. The sequence goes on from CM056720.1 coordinate 3,282,034, forward strand.
GTCTTGATCCAAATGGTATAGCATTTCTCTTCGACATGTCCATTCGAGTTTTGAAAAATCCAAACATCTCAGAGATGCATAGACAGTTAGGAATTTGTCCAAGTAAAAATTATTTACGATGTCAAGACTCAGTTTACATAACTTAATTGAATTTAGTATTGGTAATTGGGTTTGGCATTGCTAGCTCCGGTAATATTTTGTAGACAATTGTTCGATTTTCATGCTGCTACTCAATCCCCATTCAACATTGAGTAAAACAAACATACAAACACAATCACTGCAGTATACTCTTTCAGTGTACAGTCAAATCACAAATCAGTCACAGGGCATGAACAGTAAAAGTATTCCATGATTGTAAAAACAAGTTAAAAGGGATCAAACAAATAAAATTAACAGCAATAACGGTATTTTACCCAGCTTCAATGGCAAGTGCAAGTGCAGCTCTCATTTTGGGTTTAGAATTGGACAAGACATACTAAGTTAACTCATATCTCGAAGTAAAAATAATTTACAATGTCAGTCTACACAACTCAATCCAATCTAATATTGTTCAATTTTCATGCTGCTACTCAACCACCACGCTCGAATCGACTAAAGCAACCAGACATAAACTTGCACAATAAACTAGTGTACAGTCAAATCACAAATCAGTCACAGTACATGAACAGAAAATGATTATACTAAAATAAGCTAAAATGGATCAAACAAATAAAATTAACAGCATGAACGGTATTTTACCCAGCTTTAACGTCAAGTGCAAGTGCAGCTCTCATTTTGGGCTTAGAATTGGATCAAACACAGTAAGTTAACTCATATCTCGAAGTAAAAATAATTTACAATGTCAGTATGCATAACATAACCCTCACATTCGACGAGTAAAATAACAAGACAAACACTCTATCAAACAAGCCACTATACGGTCAAATCACAAATCAGTAACAATAAATGAACAGAAACATGATTTTACTATTGTAAAACAAGCTAAAATGGATCAAACAAACAAAATTAACAGCATAAACGGTAATATTTACCCAGCTTTAATGGCAAGTACAAGAGCAGCTCTCATTTTGGGATTAGAATTTGGATCAGACATAGTAAGCTAACTCATATCTCGAAGTAAAAATTATTTACAATGTCAGTATAGATAACTTAATCCAATCTGTCACAGTACATGAATGGTAAAAGGATCATACTATTGTAAAACAAACTAATAGGGATTAAGCAAATCAAATTAACAACATAAGCAAAATTTACCCAGCTTTAACGGCAAGTGCAAGTGCAGCTCTCATTTTGGGCTTAGAATTGGATCAGACATAGTAAGTTAACTCATTTCTCAAAGTTAAAACAATTTATAATGTCAGTTTACATAACTTAATCCAATCGAATATTGTTAATTGTGGTTCATCAAAAATCAATCACAGTAAATGAACAGTAAAAGGATTATACGATTGTAAAACAAGCTAAAAGGGATCAAAAACACATAAAATTAACAGCATAAATGGTATTTTACCAGCATTAACGGTAAGGTGCAAGTGCAGCTCTCATTTTGGGCTTAGAATTAGATCAAACATAGCAAGTTAACTCATATCTCGAAGTAATATTAATTTACAATGTCAGTTTACATAACTCAATCCAATCTAATATTGTTTAATTGAGTCAAATCACAAACAGTGAATGAGGAGCTTGGGTTAACTGTTAAAGTTGTTGACAAAGAGGTCATGGTTCAAGCTGTGGACCCCGCACGCAACCGGCTGCTTTTTTTTTTTGAGAAATCACAAACAGTCACAGTAAATGAACAGTAAAGGGATTTAACTATTATAAAACACGGTAAAACGATTAAACAAATAAAATTAGCAGTATAAACGGTAATTTTTACCCAGCTTTAACAGCAAGTGCAAGTGCAGCTCTCATTTTGGGTTTAGAATTGGATCGGACATAGTAAGTTAACCCATTTTCGAGCTTCCCGTATTCAACTCCTTGCGGCGTTTCCGATAAAACTTCATCCATATTCACATTTACAAGCTTCAATGAACGAAATCTGTGCTTCGTCGGTAGTATCGGTGACGATTCCGGCGGTAACAAATCCATTTTCCGGTGCCGTCTCTTCTCTGCGGTCTACTTTGGGGTTGGGTTTTAGACAAGTTATGTCATGTAAATACTAACTACTGAGAGGCAGCCAGGTGCCCGTTATGCGCGGGTCGGTAAGGTCCGACCACAAGGTGTGTTTATTAACTTGCATTTTCCCTTTATATCTTTTTACAGAAATGTGAGTTAAAGTTGTTATAATAGATATTGTGGTGCGGCTTTTTATCGTACCTCACACATAACGGTAGTTTATAACTCATCTTTTTAAAATTTTCAAATAAATTCTAAAATTAATCTAATATTATATCAACAAACATATTTAAACAATTATATGAAATTTGTTTGTGGTGATGACTAGTGATGGTGCTAAACTAGTTATGAGTGATGATTATGGATGACGTTCTCTTATGGTGGTGATTGTGTGCAGTATTGGTAGTGAATAGTGACAATGACCGATAATAATGATGACTGTGAACAATGGTTATTGATGGTGGTGGTGAATGATGATTGTAGTTGTGATATATAGTGGGCGATGGTGATCGTCGATAGTAATTGTTAGTTATAATTGTCAATGGTGGCTAATGATCGTGACAATTACATGCCATGGTTGTCGACAACAATTATCGTGGATGATGATGCTGATTATATTTGGTGGTAATTGATAATGAAAAACGACAACGGCTATAATAGTTAATAACGGTGGGTAGTGAAGGTTTGTGATAAAAGTTGATAAAATAGTGGTGTACTATAGTAGATGTAAGGTATGCGTACACTCTATTCTCTCCAGATCTCATATTGTGAGATTTCACTTGGTATGTTGTTGTTGTATAGTGGTTTGATAATACTAGTACTTTGTTATTTAACTTAATCAGTCATATCTATTCAGATCATTAAGTAGTTGGTATAAAATAAATAAAAAGGCACTTAGTTGATATATGAATAATCAAGACTCAAACCTAAAAGTAAATAGAGTTAATAACTGAGATTTGAATGATTAAGATATTTATTAATTACAAATATATGAGGCATAATGATCAACATTGCAGACAGTATTAGTGCGTGATATTTTTTGTTGAATGATTAATTTGTTATATTACATATTAATAAAAATGTATGACATAAGATATTGGTTTATTTTTCCAATGAAATTATTATTTTTAATTATAAGGGTTAGTCTTATCAATTTAGCATGTTTAACCAATATGTTACTAATATTTATATTTTTATATACAAATTGTCACATGACATATGAAACTGTAAGATTGTCTAATGGAAAAGAATATCTCATCATGTCCCGTCCCATTAGTTTAGTGGGACGGGACAAGATTAGGGGTTCATCCCCCTTCCCGCTCCATAACGTCATGATCCCCCTATCTAGTTAAGAAATTGTCTTGTCACGTTTCATTAAAAATCACTTCGCCCTCATCCCGTCCCACTCAAATTAGAAAAATTATATTTATTTATTTTGAATTTACAATGTTATCAATTAAAGTTGAAGTTCATTTTAAATTTGTGTTTAATTACTAAATTTATAGTCTTATACATGACCGTTCATATACTTTTAAAGGCTCGGTGCAAGAAATAAAAAGAGACAATTTTTTATTCACATGAAAAATTAAAACTAACTAATTAATTAATATTAAAAAAATTATTGATCAAAACATCAAATAAATGTATAGTAAACACTATATTCGATTCAATGTTTTCAAATTCGGTACAATAAATAAATTATAATGCTATGAAAGAGATACCTTAATCACGTTACATAAAATATTTATAAGAAAAACTATCATTACATTAGACATAGAAAATTGATATCCTTGAATTTTTATCTTCAAAGTCATCAAACAATCCTTCATAATCAAGAATGTCTGAACAAATATATCTAATGCCCCTCTTTGAGACTTGATGAACTCTTCTTTGTTTTTTTAATGTTTTTAATATCCAGACGGATATTTTCAGGTATGATGCATTTGTAATTCTCCTATTGAAACAAAAAAACAACTCAAATTTAATGTAATCATATAAAATACAAGTCATCCATTACATACATTACCAATAAAAGTAATGTAAAATCTAAGCTAAACACAATTAATTCAATGTAATATTGAGAACCCTAAATTAAATATAATATTGAGATTTGAGAAATTTGAAACCCTGAGCAAAATAGAATAAACATTGATGCAATCAATTCATGTTAATAGTGAATTATAACAAAATAATTTTTAAAACAATAACTTAACAAAAAGATCTTTACTTGGAAGTTGAGATTTCTACAATAATTAATGGTCCCTGTGCGGCGGCACCACCTTGATTGCCCCCGAGACAGCCCTTGTCTTATACTCCTCCGTCTATGTTTTCTTGTGCATGTTTGATTTGACATACCCATTAAGAAATAATAAATAAAAAGATAATTTTAATATATCATCCTAATTATCATATGTTGGGCATAAAGTAAAGTAATTATAGTACTTAATAATAAGGGTAAAATAGCATAACATGTTAAATTATATCTTCATTTTTTAATTAGACAAGTAAAAATGAACATCTATTTGTAGTATAGTGAACAAGTAAAAATGAACAGAGAGAGTATCACACTATCATCTTTTTTAAAGCCTAATGACTTAAATGGTGGTCCCGAAATCACGTTTCCCTGCACATCGGCCTTTCCCAAAGTGGACCACATGTTTTGGGTCATCCTTTCGTCTCTCTTCATAAGGCCCAATTATTTTTCTCACCAAAGCCCAATACAGTTGCACGCCTTACCAGCTTTCCTATAAAATCATCTTAATTCCCAACCAGAATCCTAACCCTAGCATCCTAACCTCCGCAGCTCGAAACCCTTCCCAGTTTCCTCAACAACCGTCGGCCGGCGACTCACAAATCAGCCATGGGTAAGCTCCGGCAACTCTACAATAAATTTCTCTTAATCGTTAATTTACTTAAATTGTTTCTAAATAACAACAAATAAAAATAAAACGAAATCAAATGTAGAGCTCCACATAGAAGATAATATAGCTGATATCAACTAGTGCGAAATTGTCATATAGTAGTTTTACTTGTTGAATGAGTATTGATTTGTAGTTTTTGATTTCTTAATTATATATTGCGCATTAAAATAAAACGAAATTAAATGGATCTTCTCCACATATAATATTATATAGCCGATATCAACTAGTTCACAATTGTGACATAGTAGTTGTACTTGTTGAATGAGCATTGCTTTCTCAAATATAGATTTCTTAGTTTATATTGATTTTTTTCTGAATAGGTATTAGCGTGATAGAAAAAAAATTAATATTATTGAGTAGTAGAATGAAACGAGATCAAATGCAGAGCTCCACATATGAGATTATATAGCGGATATCAACTAGTTAGCAATTGTGACATACTAGTTGTACTTGTCGAATGATTATTTTATTTGTAGCTTTTTGAGTTTTTAATTATAGATTTTAAAACCTTTTTAGATCATGTTTATGAATAGGTAATAGTGTGATAGAAAAAAATTAATATTACCGAGTAATAGAATGAAATGAGATCAAATGAAGATCTCCACATAGAAGACTGTACAGGCGTGAATTATCAGCTAGTTCACAACTATACTTTTTCAATGAGGTTTGATTTTTTTTGAATTGTAGGTAAGGTTCACGGTTCACTTGCTCGTGCCGGTAAGGTTAGGGGACAGACTCCCAAGGTTGCAAAGCAGGATAAGAAGAAGAAGCCAAGAGGACGTGCACACAAGCGCATGCAATACAATCGCAGATTCGTCACTGCTGGTACACTAGTTTTTCTTTCATTATTTCACTTTATGGATGTTTTTACTGCCTTATGTTTGAACTATATATCTAAGTTAGAAATAAACAAAATATATGCATTTAACCAAGTCTGAATCTTTGTCTAGAATTAGTAGTAGTTTTCATTTAAAATTGTTGTTTATGTGGTATCCACTTGCACTTGTAGATGTATATGCATTCGGCAAATACTCACTAGCATTTAAAAAAAATCATTAATTAGCATCAGAAAAGTTGCAACTTTGTAGTACTCATCTTATAGTTTTTGAATATCTAAAGTTTGAATGTAAAATATTGAGTTCGATCTAATCTAATTTAGCTTAAAAAATGAGTCAAATTGACCTTCGAAAATGGAAACATGTGAACTAATTTGGGGCGGTGGGAGAATATATTAATAGACACTCACACATCCTTTCCAGGATTATGGAAATCGTAAAACAGATTAAAACTGTTAACTAACTGAAGGTATATACACAATGATACATACAGTATATGTGTGTGCAAATCTCTTATGTGTGATCCATATACTTGAGTATGCAAGATTGTGCATTTATGAAGAAACTTTTTGTGCTGGTGTATGAATGTTCTAGTGATATTTTACATCCGGAACCTCCCTAATAAATACCCATTAGTTCCTCTTCAGATTCTTGAGTCTTATGCTATTAAGCATTCTGGATCAGTTTTGGGATTGTTGAATCTTAATATGACCATTCTAGATATGATTGGGGCTGCGAACTGCTAAATGTATTTTCTTCTGTAAACATCGTCTTGTTTTGTTGCCCCCCCCCCCCCCACACACACACACATCTGTTGGGCTTTATTTTGTGACTGAATTATAAGTTCAGATGAACTGAGAAGGGCTTTGGGTTGCAAAATAGGGGAGAGCTTCTGAATTATAGCTCTGAAATACTTACAGGTTTTCTGTGGGGTGCCCTGCAAATCTAAAGCTTTAAATAGCAAATGAAAAATGGCGTCATAGTACTGATTTGTTGCAGTTCTATGTGGGTTTTTGCTTCTGAAAGTGAATTTTGTTCACTCTTTTTTGAGCCAATTTTTACTTTCTGCAAGCTACCCACTTAAGACTCTTTCGTTCACAAATTTGCCTCCAAACGCCATTACATTTTTTTAATTTTGACTGTTTATGTCACCATTCTTCAAAAATATAATGTAATATGTGGTTTAGTTTGAGTTTGTCTGTTTTTCTTTTATGCTTGTTAAAATTTCAGTAACTCACCACTGCAGTTTAATTTGAGTTTTCATGTTTCACTACTCATCATTGTATGATCTTGTCAGTAGATTTATTGTATTCTTATAAATTAACAAGTAGGTTAATTGTTCTAAGATAACAGGCTTTGCTATTTTAAGTATCAGTGCATGTGAAGTTTCTGGTGTGTTTACCTCTAATTTACTTTTGTGTCTGTATTTGGTGGATGCTTGTATGTGTTTTTTATTTTGCTTGGGATTTTTTTGAAAGTTCTATTATTTGAAATTAGTTTGTAATGGAATGTTGTTAATGTCTGCTTGCAGTTGTTGGCTTCGGAAAGAAGAGGGGACCAAACTCTTCTGAGAAGTAGATGAGGACATCAGTTATTTTAGGTCGAGAAGTTACTGTTTCAAAAGTCTTCATCTTTGTTATGTTTATAAATTTTGAATCTCAGATCTCATAATGAGAGAAGACTAGTTTACTGCTGGTATTTGTAGGACTGATGAGTGCGTTCTGTTTTGCAAGAATTAATTGAATTTTATCCTCTGTCTTTTATATTTTATCATTTTATTCATGGCTTTGAATGTTTTATTTAACTCTTAGAGTTTGGGTTGCCACTTATGATTCATTGAGTGACTCCCCTTGATGCTATTCTATTAAATCTATAAACAGGATAGAATTGTTTTTTGAATACAGATCTCTAATACTTGGATAGAATATTTCTGTACAGAGATTATGGCTCCTTATCATTCTGATGGTTCCATTTAGTAGGCATTTGGACACATTTGATTGAAGTTGAAAAAATAGTACTTTGAAGTTGTAATCCTCACATCGTGTTAAATAACTTCGAGTTGTAATTCACATTTTGTGCATTTATAAGTAATATCTTATAATCAGGGAATCATTTGCCTGCGTTTGTGTTAACATCAATTTTAAACATTGTTCGTCTATCCTAGTTATGCAGATGTGTCAATTACAGGATTCAGTAGATATGTCTTGAAGTGATGTGAAGTTCTGTTATTTTTTTTATTTGATAATAATTTAATTTTAAATTTTATTTTTTACGCATACCGAGATGATCTATAACCACATAAATTTCTTTATTTTGTTTTAGATCATAAGATTCAAAAATATTTATTTTTTAAACTCCGTGTTAAGTCAAACTATAAGTTGAGAGTACTAGATTTCATGTGGTACTAGTAAAAAATTTCAGCATAGCAATGCCTATGACTTGTTACAGTAAAAATTACATTACATAAATAGGTCAATTATGTTTGATTATTTTTCTACATTATGAATTTCCTCAATGAATATTATAGTTCCACCACTGATTGCAAGCATTACGTAAAAAAAAAAAACATAGGCAATGAAAAGGAGAAGGAAGATTTAAAGAATTTGTACGATTTAATCATTGACAGATAGAAATAGAGAATTTGAACCTCCAAAAAGAATACAAGAGAATGAAATTTTAAAACATGATCCATTCGTGCCTACCATTTTGTAAAAATAAATCACAACCAAAAGAATAGGAAGAAATGAAAAGCCGCTATGGACACATTGCTCAATGAATTATGTAAGTAATTGCCAAAGCAACCAGCATTAGCACATAGGCTATACCTTGGTCAATTGCAACTCCTGCAAAAATCAAACCAATAATACACCATATTAGTTATTTACACCAACCTAACTTTTTTTTATGAGAACTCTCGAGTTTGAAATGTGAGAACAGACAACTTTTTTACTCAATTGAGCATAAAAGATTTCATACTTGTATTTTTTATTATGAAAAAAGATTCACTAGTTATTTCAGATGCTCGTCAAATCTGAGAAAAATCAGAGGTTATTTGTATTCCTCGGAAACCCCCCACCCGTTGTTTCTTCATAGTCGTAACAATCACTTCAAGCAGTGGAAAGAACAAAAGATGTGCTCCAAATCCGCTTTTTCGCCCTGCCCTCTCTGCGCTATGGACATGAGCACTAGTGGAAACGGGGAGGGAGCAGGCGCCACAAAGAAGAGCTTTCGGATTTTCCAGAGAAGATTATTTCAAATTGTTCAAGTGGGCTGGAGATGAGATTTTTTGCTAGATCCACCACATCTCGTATGAGTTCGGAAAAGGATCCCTAAATATTGGGTAGCTGTTATTAAACCGGGTCGAATACTTTATGAAATGGGCGGAGTAACAAAAAATATAGCTAGAAGGGCTAGCATTTTATCCCTTAATGGGCCTAGGACCTACTCGAAACGAATCTATTCTTAGATTTCAAATTAGAGAATTCTGATTAAGGATACAAGAATTACAACCATCCCACCGCACCTTGGTAGGAAGTGTTTTAGGTGAATCCAAATTAGTCGGCCAATAAACTTTGAATACAAGATGGTTAAAACAAAAAATGTCTTGAACATTAATATATATAAAACTTAAGAAGTGGTACTACTGCTTATAAAACCTAGATCTATTTTACAAATCAAGAATTGTTCATACATTATCAAATTAACAACATGGAGGGGTAGAAAAACAGAGAAAGAGAGAGCTAACCATCACTTGTAGGGGCAGGAGCAGGCTCAGGCACTTGAGCATTGATAGAAGGAACAGCCAATGCCATAACCAAACCAAAAATAGCCATGAAGCATAATCTCAAGACCTCCATTTTTTCTTCTTTCTTGAGACCCTTTTTTTTAATCTCTAAAAATGCCTAAGCTCTAAGGTTTATTACTCCCAAGAAAATTTGGGATTTAAAAAGGAGGCAGAAATGAAGGGAGTCCTAATTTGCCTTTATTTGAAAATTTGATTGTAAAGGATCTCCACTCTGTCAAAAATTAAATTTCTTCCTAATTTGAATAGGATTCAATAAAAAACAAATAATAACCTGTTTTTTTAGCCGTTAACAAAGGGAGAGATGTAAGGTTGAGATTCGTTGCACGTTATGAATACAGATAGTATTGAGTTGTATAGTATAGACTATAGAATAATGTGTGGACCTATTCCAATAAATGAAAGCATCTTGGTCGTAGCTTTTTTGACGTTAATGTAGCTAACCGGGGCACATATCAATTATCTGGATTTCTATTCAACCGTTATCAATAGTTTCAGCCTCCAAATTGATGAATTTCGTTAATATGACAAGATGCTTTGTGCGATAATGAAACAACACTTAGTCTATCCAACGTGAATCTAAATTAGTCAAATTAGAATACAAATGATTGAACTAAAAAGAGATGATGGAAAATTACAGCCAAGGAATTATCAAGACAACAGTAAATAGTACATAAGACTATGAACCACATCCACATTTTATAACTCTATGTCTAAATAACCTCGGATTGCTCCCCCTACTTTCTTTTGAAACGCAAACATTGAAAAGAAAAGAAGAGCCTTTACTTCCTCCATGATCTTCCTTTCCACTTCCCTCTTCCAAAATACAAGTCTAGCCCAATGACGAGTATTATATTCTCTGTGCCATAATATGTTTCACTACATACAGCTTAGAAGCTAAACTTTCAACACCATTATTTGCTTCAATCATAATAGAAGTTACATATAGTAAGAAAATCCTGTTTTCACATCTATGGCTTGATAAAATAATCAGATCTTTCACATCATTAATAGGAAGTTAAAAGAATAAATGACAATCATCTGTCACACTATACTGCACCAGGAAGGGCTAGAAAAGAATTCACTCTTGCCTTCAGATTCAGGCTCAAAGATAGTCGATAAAGCCTCAGAGTATCCACAAGCAGTTTACTATATAGTCACACATAAGCTTAAAACATGGTAAAATGAAGGCACAGGCGTAATGCTAATCAGTATTATGGCTAGTCAGCTGCCCAGACTAAATGTACATATATGGACACTCGCTTAACGGTATCAGTATGCACATTAGATTTTGACAATGCTTCTAAGAGCATTCACATTATTAAAGCAATAACCAACTCCTATACCTCTGGAAAGAACAAACATAGTCAAAGATTTTTACACAAGGAAAGCATATGTTGAACTTGCTTCCAGCCAATTTAAAGTTCACCCTCAATTACTGCAAGAGGAACCACTGCTGGCAACTCCAAATAGTCAAAGTCATCTGTTATTCCGACCTGCCAATAAGACAAGAAAAAGACTAATTCAACAAGGTAGTGGAAAAATTGCTCGTAATGTGTATCTGCACATAGTTTGTTTCTTTCAGTGTTGCATTGTTTGACCTTTACTGGCCTTAGTTTTCAGTATGTAACATATAACCTCTTCAACTTTGAAAATATGCTCTTAAGCTTAGCAGAAAAGCAATGTTCTAAAAAACGCTAGGCGGGACTAGGGCGGGGAGTGGGCGCCTAGGCGGGATTCATAGGCGGGACGGTCTGGGGGCGCCTAGGCGGCCGCCCATGCCGTTTTTTAGAACACTGAGAAAAAGGTGAACGCTTTTCAACTGAAATAATTATCACAATGGAGAAAGGCGATGCTGCCTATCTTAAAGTCAAGTTCAAAAGCTCCCACTAAGAAACTGTGAGAAAACAAAAGAGAAGAAGAGAGGGATCCATAAGAGGCTAGGATCAGGTGTAAGGGTCACAAGGGCTTGTGTGAGGGATGGGATAGAAAGCGTTGAAGGCTAATTTGGTCAATGTATAACTTCCTTGGGGAAAACTCTTTTTTTTTTAATGAAGTACAAGGACTTGATCTAATTCAGTTTCCATTTTTTGAAATGCCTGTTGGTGTTACATTAGTCAATAAAGTGGAGAAACATACTATGTATTTTAAAGTGGAGAGCAATCATGTTTGCAAAGTCAATATCAAATATGGAGAAGTCTCTTTAACTCTCTAAACCCTTTGGATATATGCAAGTGGTGCATGAGCTAACAGCAGTAACAATCCAATATAACCAAACTCATGGCTTTTATGATGGATTTTTCTTCCTACCTCATTGTATAGGTTATCAAGCTGCTCTTTTGCCTGGGGAAAGTTATTGGAACACCATTGTCTCAATGTGAAGATGTTATCTGTATAGCAAATGCACATAATCATTAAGAAATATTGCAATAATGGAAGTATACAAGGTAATAGCTGGATAATGTAGGAACAGCCAAACCTGTCCATCTATTAGCTGCTGAATGGGCAACTTCAATTGCTTTCTCTGCACATATAACATCCCAAAGTCAGGAAACACAACATTTTGGTAAATAGAAGCATATTGGTACATGCAAATTGACAGCTGAATAATTAAAATTATTGTCTGATAAATACTACTGGAGCCTAAAAAGTATGCTCAGAGTTCCGTACTCATTGCTTCAACAGTAGCAGGATCATTGTCTGCATACTGCGCCAACTCTTCCTGAACAAGAAAACAATCTCACTTCAGTTTTTTTAGCATAACAATGGTAACACATATTCATCTAAATATGATATTAATTTCGTAAGCTCAAAACATCAAAAATCACATCTTAACCTTTAGCTCATTATGTTTCTGTTGAATAGCTTTCAGCTCATTCAAGGCCTCTTCTCGTGCATCCTAGTAAAGCCACATAAGTCAAAAATAGAAACAGTCCATTAGCTCAACTTATCCTTACAAAATTATGTCAAGAATAACCTAGAGGACCAACTAGAACTTGGTGAACTTACAGAGTCTTCCCGTCCCTTTTTCAAAGCCTCACATTGTTCAACAAGTTCAGTGTGCCGCTTTTTACTGGCCTGAAGATCAGTCTCAAGCTTTCTAGATACATTTCTCAGCTGTCGAATGAACATCATATATGAAGCAGCTGAAAATAAAGATGACAAGCATGTGCAAAGATTAATCCAACGACTTACCTGGTTCCCAGCACAACTAGGCAGACTCCAAAAGTATACCTGGAATATTACAGGTCATTTAACATACTTGAGGCTTTGAGACTTTGACTTGTGGAGGGGAAACAGATGATGCTTTTATAGCACATAAAGCATAGATAATAAATTTTATGCTTAGCAGCATAAGATAAAAAAGATGATGCTGTTATAACACAATCAAGACATTACTCACAGAAGTCCCGATCTTGTCTTTAAACACAAGATCATCGTCCACCAAAGTTTGGATAACATCTTTCACTGACTGGCTGATAACCCCTTTCTTAGGACCCAACTTTTCCAGTTCCTTAAGCTGAAACAAGGAGTTGAAAAATGTAATATTCATCAGATCAATGCTGGGACAGTTATACTATAAATAAATAAAGTGTGATTTGTCCTCCAGTAGTAATTGGAAGATGTTGAACTAATTCCTAAAGGCAACAACACGTATGCTGTTCACGGATCATGAGGGTCAGAAATAACAGGTTAAAAACAAATATATGAACAGATATTCTTGTGGTATCTGTTTTTAATGTTTTCAAGAATGAGTCTCGCCAGCAGAGGTATCCCCAGTATCATACAGGAAAAGACAACTAAGAGAAGATGTCACTGTTTCTCTCTAACTATATGATAAATTATCTGGTCTAAAATATCACAGGCCAGCGTCAAACAGGAACCTTTCACCTATTTCAAAACTTTTGAGCTCTCTGGTATAACATCTAATAGATTCCCCTGCTAAATTTGGTTAGGATAGATGGTGCTAAAGATTTAGACAAACCCATACTGACGAAGCTCTTAAGTAGATACATTGTCCATTATGATTCTTTCCTTCCATAAGTAATGTCACAGATGTAGCCACCCAAAGTTCATGAATATCTTGCTAATTACAGATATTACCAATGGATCATCTAATGCTATTTTCACCATGGCATTCTTATCAGCCCACAGAAGAACACTAGTGCAAAGCATAATAGATAAAGAAAGAATAGAACCGACAATGCTAATTTTCCCCAGATGTAGCAAATAGCGAAATTCATGATATAACCAGTTCCCGGAAAGTCAGTTGCTAAAACTGAAAAAGAGAAAGAAATACTAAAACCACTAGTTGAATTAAATGACAATGATCTCCATCGATATCCTGCATGATTTTACAGTAAAATCAAAAGAGCTCTAGTTCTTTCGTGAACCAAAATAGCAACTAGTATACTTACGAGGAAGAAATCTTGTGAATCGTAAAATATCTGCAGCATTTTCTCACGTTTCTCATCCAACGAAAGTCCTCTTTTCTTCGACTGTGTCAAAAAAACAGGAGTTGGCTACCGAATATCACAAAATGCATATTTAGAGTTCAAAGTAAACTTCTAGATCTAAAGAAATTACACCCTGTACGTTCCAATGCCAAAATACTAAATCCATGGAAATTAGTGAATGTGCATTAACAAAATTATCTAGCCAAATACAGGATAGTTAGAATAGCTAACTCAGCATAGTAGAGCTCCACAATGTGGAACTTTTTGTTCTTTTTAGATAATTACTTGCATAAACCACAGCTACATGTATTTAGTTTAACTCAAAGAGCCAAAAAAGGATTACATAAAAATCTGAAGAATAAATAAAATAGAAAACAATCCACACAACCACCTACTAATTAAAGCATCACACAGATACTGAATTATAGAAGGACTAAGCAGCGTCTTATACTTATATAAATCAAACAACGAAGAGAACAGACTAATTGAGGCCACAGAAGCACTTCCTACACTGAATCTAATGTGTGACACTAGATAAGTTTGATACAGATAACAAAGAATAGAGGTGACAGAGGACGTGCTCGGTTCATAGAAGGATATGAAAAAATACTTTTTTATTGTCTTTTCTTATAAAAGACGCCACTCTACGAGGGAAGACGTAGGACCTCCGTCCCCAAAGCGAAGAAAGAGGAGCCCCTCTTGCTCTTCCAATTCCATTTGGAGAGTCCCGAACAGAAAGAAAAGAGATATTGTACTTCTCACCCTATTAATCACTTTGTGTCCTATCAAGCGGACGAACGAACTAAATGGCAGTCAAATCGAGGGTGAGTGAACGGCTAGCCAAAGTGAGTCTTAATAACATAAGCGACTTTCGAAAAAAAATACAGATACAAACACATGTGTGTATTCAAAAAATGATGTTGAACTGAGATATTTACCTAAATCAAGGCGCGAGAAAAAATACATCTATTAACTGCAACAGTGACATCATCACTAACTAGTTACAATCCAGAGCACTAACAGACTAATTGAGGGTACAGAAGTACACTGAATCCAATGCACGAAAATACATAACCTAATCTAGGTAGTACACGTCGTGCTAATAGTATTCAAAACGGATATTAAACTGTGATATTTACCTAAACCAAGTCGCAAAATAAAAGCTTAACAAAAGAAATACATAAATTATCGAAATAGTTCATACAAAGGATCTGAAAATTTGTAATGTAACGAGTAAAATTCATTTCAGGATTCTGATACAGCGAAAATACGTACTTCTGAGTGTGTGTACAGATACAAACACATACATGTGTATTCAAAATTGATGTTAAAACTGTAACATTCACCTAATCAAGGCACAAAAACAAAATTAACAAAAGAAATACATCTATTACCGAACTAAGGACCTGAATCTGATTCAGGATTTCAATACTGCGAAAATTGGATTAGCGCAAAGCCGCAAAATCACAGAGATGATGTACTCAAATTGATATAAGCTATGGTTTTTAGAGAACACAGAAATGCTTACCATTTCGAATTAGCGATAATCAGTAGTTGCCTTTGTTGCAGTGAAGCTGAACGGAGATGATGATAACAAATTGGGAAGAAGCGTATTGAAGAAGACTCTAGAAGATATTTGAAAATGCTTTTTGATTTGGCGGGAATTTTCTGTTTGCCTCGCGGCTATTACTCACTCCGTCCCAAAATAAGTGTTACCTAATAATTCAAGACAAAAATTAACAGCTATTTTCAATTTTGTCAATAGCATTAAAGAAGTAGTTATCTTTAATATTGATCAATTCCCAAAAATGCGTTATTTGCTTGGCAATATTAGATAACACTCGTATTAAGTGTGCAATAATTTATGTATTAGTGTGGTTTAAACAATTTAAAAATAAAAATACCATTTTATAAGTAGTAAATAATTTTTCATTATCAATTTTTGCATAACTATCTATGCATTATAATTTCCACATAACTAGAGAATCAAACGAAGTAAAAAAAATTCATATAATTCAAACTTTATTGTACCTTTTTTCTAAAATCATGCACGCAAAGGCGGACGCAACGTAAACATATAATATCACAGTCTAAGCTCAAATCATGTATTATTCGGTTTGATCAAGGACAAGCCTAGCGAATTTATCTTTTGAGCTATGCCATTATCAACCAAAAATGTGTGTACAAATTCGAAGCCCTAGATCGGTTAGTGCTTGGCGCGAGTATCACCGTTGGGTGGTGTGGGAGAGGCAGTCATAAGTTCGAAATCCCAGTAACGCCGCACCGCTTCTTGAAGTGCGCCACAGCCAGTGTGGTTTAAGCGGCGTGGTTTGCGGTATTGCATACGGTCCGCTTATATATAGTTCTTTAATTTCTTTTTTATTTTGATGTGATATTCTGGTAAATATCATATTCACCCCTTCTTCAAAAGTTTGCTAGTCTATAAAATTGCTAATTCTCCTTCAGAGAAGATGTGTGACAATCTAAATGTAAATCGTAGTTTCTTGACTATTGATTTATTTCAATTAACACCTTAAATAGAACATGTGTCATATACTTTCTCCGTTTCATAATAAATGATGTTTTTTTACTTATGCACACTCTTTAAGAAATTGTTCACTTCTAAAAAATTATGTGCGTTTTTATTAATTTATTCCTAATTAATACCCAAAAAAAGAAAAATTACTTAATGATTCTTGATTATGTAAATAAAGATAAATTTGAAAGAATAAGATCAATTTCTTCTTGAAATTCTAAAGTATTATTTATTTTGAGAAAAAATAAAAAGTTTAAATCATCACTTATTATGAAATGGATGAAGTATATTTAACATGTGCAAAATCTCCTCCAGCGAAAAATCCTCAAGTAATGTTCAATGCACTCACTAATCAAAGCCACCTGTCCACTTATATAATCAATAGTTTAGATAGCAATTTCTTTTTCCCTTCTCTGTCACCTGTTTCCCATCATCACCACATTCCTAAACACTACGAGAAAAATGACATATGATGACAGTATGCATGTGACAGGTTTTTTAACCGTCATATATTATGACGTTTTTCCGCGTTTATGACATTTATGTGACGGTTATAAAAATCGTCACAAGTTATGACAATCATATATAACCGTCACATATCTTTATGACAATCATGTGACAGTTTTATAACCGTCACAGTCTTTGTGACAATCATGTGACGGTTTTTATAACTGTCACAGACTTTGTAACAATTGTGTGACGGTTATTTTAACCGTCACAGTCTTTGTGATAATTTTGTCACATATCTTTGTGACGGTTTTTAATAAATAGTTTTTTTAATGTAATACCCGACCCGAACCATCTCAAACCAATACACACAAAATAATCTAATTCTAGCGTTCTGTTGAGTGTATTTTATACACTCTTTTTAGTTAGTATTTTACAATTTAATTTTGCGTTTAGTATAGTGTTAGGTGTGTTTTTCTTTCGTTTGTGTCACATCGGTTATAAAGGAGAAGATACTACTTTTGAGGATGTAATTGCACAAGAAAAGCCTAAGAAGTCCCGTGAAGCACAAAAGAAATCTAACGAAGTCCGAACAAAAAATGACGAATTTTGGAAAATCACGTCGTCGGCGCCGCGGCGCGATCCAGCAGGGCCGCGGCGCCGGAACTCCTGGAGGCTACAGTACTTTTGGCGCCGTGGAGCCGAGGCGAAATTTATGATTTCTACGGCGCCAAGTCGCGTTTCAAGATTAAAAAGTCCTAATTCCCCAATCTCTTCCCACATTCACACAAACCCTTCTTCCTACTCCAAATAGCCGAAAAATAACACTCTCTTCTCTACAAAATCCTCCACAGATTCATCGCAAATCTTTCAAATCCTACATACCATTACTATTAAAACTCCTAACATCTTCCACAATCATCTCAATCACTTGGACTATGGCATTTTAACAAGAAACAATCTTCAAAAAGGTAACATCTTCTCCCCAAGTTAGTGATAGTATTACGCCCCGTAATTCAAAGAGGATGAGATGAGAACGTACGAAAGGAAATAAAATTCGAATTTGGAAAAAGAAAAAAAAAGTTGGCAGAATATTTTTGGACAGTTTTTCAGTCAACTTGAGAGCGGTATATCTCCTAGTATAATGGGAGTTTTTAGGTGTTTCAAAACCCTAGTATGAAGTTCATTGAGTCTAGTTTCCAACGCAATAAACCGCTCGTCGATAGGACATCGGAGTAGACAATTATGGACGTTACAAGATCAGCTGACAGAAGAGACAAGGTCAGGCGCCGTAGGCTGCGAGCAGGCACCAAAACCACAGTTGCAGCGCGCCGAGGCGGGATTTTTTGCGGAAATAGGGTAAAAATAGAAGATATTTGTTGTAGAGGACCCCTGAGAGGGCGACAAGTGTCCCCCCAACTTGTGAATCAAGATAAGGCTTATATCTTGGCCAAGTCTTGCAAGACTTGGCCATTCTACACTAAAAGATCATCCAAATACTTGCTCTCCTCTATCAAAAGTTGATAAAACCCTAAGCCAAATGAGATTTTTGGAAAGGCAACAAGAAGGAAATATGTTGGCGAGCTTGTAGGGGGTTCGTAGAGGTGATTTTAGCGGGAAGAAGAAATTCAGAAAGAGGGCTAAAGTGGCAAGATTGTTGGACTATTTTGGGCTTATCAAGGTAGCCACTTTGTCCTCTTAAGTGATTAAAGGTACTTATTGTTGTAATTATATATATATTATGCAAGCATGAGATATATATAAATATATATATATATATATATATATATGGAGATTGAATGTTATGGAATATTTGGATGGAACCCGAAAGTTGCATGTTTAATCTTAAGAGTGTAATTCGATTTGGTTATTAGTTTTAGTCGTCACATGTTATATAAAGAAGAGATGGTAGTTGTTATTATCGATTGCGGCTATATAACATGTTAGACTAAACAACGTGGATTAAAAAAATGAATTGGAAAAGACTTTACATTGTTGTTGCATTGTAGCCTTTTGGCATTGAAATGTTGGACTATTTGGATATTAATTGTGGGGCATAATTTTACACGTCCTGTTAAGGCGTGTAATCCCCTTTGGTTAGCTGAATTGTTGAGCCTTAAATGTGGCGTTTGGTTATTCATTTTGGGCCTTGAAAAATGTGGAAAAATATGTAGAAACAAAGGAAGTGATGTCCAATTTTCCGTAGAATTAAGTGACTTTACACTTGGGATATTCTACGTTTGAAGCTAGAAGTTAATAGACGTATTATGGTTATTATAGGTTGACATACTACGTACGACATATTTGTCTTAGCAAATGGATTGAACCGAAGAGGTATGTCGAAATTTCTTATCTCTTGAGCATGAGTAGTTGTAAACGTATAGTACGGTATACGTACGCGATTTGAATGGATTTAGTTCATTTGATATCCTTGACTTGTTTTTCCAAGTTGGTTGAGTTAGAGAATTAACTCACTTGTTTTTAAAGGATAGAAATGCCTTGGTTTCAAAAGCATAAGGTTGGTTAATAACCTTATGGAAAGTAAAAAAGAATGGTTATTCCAATAAGGTAGACAAGGATTTCTTGACTTGAAAATGTATAGAATACTTGATTTGAAAAGTATAGATTTCTTGAGCTATTCTAAAGTTAAGAAACTTGAATAGTAAAGTTAAGAGACTTAAAGTATTTTTGAAAGTATATGATACTTGTTTTGTTTGGAAAGTATAAGTCTTTTGGATATAAAGAAGAATGTAATTGCCTAAAGTATAAAGTTAGTATAACGACTTTATGGGAAGTTGGTTATAATAGCTTTATGGAAAGATGAAAGAGTGGTTTACTCTAGTAATATAAATAATGATAAATGACTTGAAATGAAGAAAGACAAATTGATTTGAAGGCATCAATTGCCTAAGGTTTTAAAGAAAGAAGTCACTTGATTTAGATGTCTTTAAATGTAGTTCTAAAAGGTATTGTGACTTGTTTTGAAAAGTAAATATGACTTGATACTACGGTTATTAGTATCTTGGAAGTATTATATGAAAAAGAGTCATTTAAAAGAATAGAAGTACGTAGTACGTTGGGTTAAATTCCAGGATTTCATAATGACATGATAGTGCCTTAAGTAAACTAAAATGAGAGTGTATATGAACAAGGCTAACAAGAAGTTAGGGGATTTCTTAACTTGTTTATGTTATGTACGATAAGCCGGTAGTGCTTATGTTATGTATGATAGCCGGTTGTGCTAGGTTATGTTATTCTTGCGGGGTAAACCCCCGGGCTACTACTTATTCCATGGATTTGCTACCCATGATGCGAGTGCGACGTTTGTACTCATTGCGGGCCCACCGGGCCACGCGGTGAAATAGTCTATCACGGGTGAAATAGTCTCATGCGAGGCGGATGACCTCATTGCGGGTCCACGGGACCTATGCGGGTGAAATAGTCTCACGCGAGGCGGATGACCTTATGCGGGTCCACGGGACTGTCACGGGTGAAATAGTCCCGAGTAGGATTGCTTAATGATACTACGGCGGGTGGCCTACTTAGATCATGAGCCTCTATTTTTACGCGATAAAGTATACTCTTGTTTACTCTCATTGTTAGTAAGGCCTGATGTCGTTATTTGAGTTATCATACATGTCTCCAGCTTTATTTTAGACTTTATGATTTCATTACAGTACTTTCAGTTTCACATACTTGGTACATGTTGTACTGACCTCCTTCGGGGGGCTGCGTTCATGCCGCATGTAGAGTTATACAGGTTGATGATCCTCACTCTTAGGATCACTGTTCAGCTGTTGAGAAGCTCTATTACTCCGGAGGCTTATCCTTGGTTCAGATCCTTGGTATTGTCGGTTGTTGTGCATTCAGGGGTATGACGAGGCCCTGTCCACGATTGTTATTCTTAAGTGCAGAGTCATATCTTGTGGATTGGGTTGTAAGAACAAAGATGTACTGTTTTATTTTATGAGTTTATGTATGTTCCGATGTTATTCTCTGATGTATACCTGTAAGGGGTGCCTAGGTAGGGCACCAATCGCGGGCCCGGGGTCAGGTCGTGACAGATAGAACTTTCGAGTGTTGACGATTCCTATTTTTGGTGTGTGGGTGCTGTGCGTTTTTGAACTAGCTTTGTGGGTTGTTATTGTGGTTGGATATTGTTGTTGTGGTTGGATATTACTGTTGTGGGGTTTGAATTTCGGATTTGGTGCACTGTTGGCTGTTGATTGTTGTTGGGTGTTGTTGTGTGTGTCGTGATTTGTGCGTAGTTGAGTGTTGATTGTTGTTACGAGGGTGCTGCGGGTATTTGTTGTTGTGGTTGATTTATTGTTGAGGAAATCATAAGAAACATAAAGGAAACCCTGTCGAAATTTTTCCAACAGCATCTCCAAATATGGCCTCCCGAAGACGTACTAGCAGAACCTCTTCCACTCCCCCTGCCCCAGACTATGATGTTACCCGATTCACCAACAGGAATGCAGAGGATCGGTATAATAGAATAAGTGTGCTAGGGCAGTGATACAAGAAAATGGAATGGAATATCAGGACATGTCATACGATGTTGATGATGACTACGAGCCCATTAGGACCATGATTGAGGCAAACAGTTGGGAAATGTTCGTTGATCCAGAAGTTATTCCGCTACAAAATGTCAGCCTTGTTAGAGATTTCTACGCCAACTATCCGGAAGAAGGTGATGGGAGATGCTTTGTGTTACACCTCGTAAATTAAGAGGATAATTAAGAACGTCATTAAGGAAGTAAGATTCGGATATTGAATATAAAGGATACTTACAAATGTTAATACGAAAAATTAGTGTATAAACGGATATTATCCCGGAATAGTTTTTAAGTACTATACATGTGACGACAAAAATTAATACTCAGTAGTCGAATTTGTTCCAATGGAGTTATGAAATAGTATTGTATTATAAAATTATGACATTAAGGATATGAGGTCTTGCGAGATTTTCAAGATTTAAAGAGAGTGAGACATAAGGTTGATTAATTGACAGAAGTGGTATCAGAGCAGTTAGTCCTCAGAATGTCTACAGACCGTGTCTGGTAGAGTCTTGTGTATATGTATGTTGTGCACCATACTTATACACAGGAGGCTGCCGGACATTTAGGATTGGTTTCCACTCTTTCATCTCGTAGATCGTGCAATAGAGCTATGTCATTAGGATAATCCCCCCTCTTCCTAATAATTATTGTGGTTGCAGCTATGTCTTGAAAGACATCGACAGTGGCTCAGAAGGAAAATCAGAGTTTGAGTAGAAGTATGATGACCATAGTTGGATATACTAGGTCAACGTCATGTAAGGTAACTCTTCAGAATCTTTTACGTACCAAATAAGAGAATGAGTTAACAACTCATCACTTAAGGGATGGTATCATCAGGGATTGGAACCAGGAGCAATATCCGAGATTACGTATGTATACTAGAATATGTTGGAATTATGGAAAGTATGACAAGTAAGAAATGAGTGAACAAGTGTTAAAAGAAATGAAGTCGTTTATAATTACGAGTAGCGAAGAGATCCCTTTCAGACCCTGAATGAGGTGTCGACTTATGAAATGAATTGCAGTAGTCTCTATCTTACGAATCGGTACTCCGTTATGCTACATTATCTGCTCTATAGTTACAGAGATTGAACTTTTCCTTCCAAAGATAGAAAATGAAGCTTACCTACTCTTTCATCCTTCATACCTCTAATTAAATGTTGAGCTCTAATTGTTAGAATCTGTGACTGTTTTATGGTATATCATATTGCTGGACTATGTGAAGGTAGGAAACTGCAAAAAAATATTGTTCTCATGTAAGGTTAAGAAGGGGCTATTACTTATGGGATAATAAGATTAATAAAAAAGAATGAAAACATTTTTCTTACTTTGGACCAATTTTGGAATTGTTGGATATTATCGCGTCAAGTTAGGGGCTGATTTTGTGAAGTTTAAATGTTAGGAATTTGAATATGAACATGTATATAAGTTATGGTAATTACTAATACCTGTCTTAAAGAAAGTAAAGTGTAAAAATGGTGTTATGTTACAAATTATAGAACTTGGTAAATAGGTGTGTTAATCATCTTGATTGTTGAATTGTTGTCTTTCATAAATAATGAGAAAGGAGATTGTATGATGACGTATATGTAGCATATGAGGCCTAATTAGATTACATATTGAAATGGTTGTGATTGTTGGTTTGATTTGGATTGTTGGTTAATTGTGGATACGCACATAAACAGAGGAAATGTTGCCCAAATTTCTGTAGAATAGGAAGTCGTCATTCAATTTAACTTACGTTAGGAATCATAGAGTTGACAGGCCTAATGTTATTATTATAGGTTGGAGTATTAGACGAGACATATTCTAGTAGTGAGTTGGTTAGCTCGACTATAAGGTATGTAAGCCTATCTTTCTTTCTTTTGGTATGATTATATGAATTCTTATCCTTTTCATTTGGCATGAGTTTTGTATATAGTGAATGTACGGCGGACGTACATGATATCTATACAGTCTAAATTCCTAGTGACATGAGTTATGAGAAGTACATGTGATTTTCTAGTAAGGAGACATTTAATTATTATAATGAGAGTCAAAGAAATGATTTAAATTGCATACAGTTGTTCATGATATCTACTCGTGCTAAGAGTCATTTCTCTACTTCACCGCGTCCCGGGCCAGGCAGATTCCTGTATATATATCAGGATAATTCATTGCGTCCCTCACTAGAGGGCCGGACAGTTTATGTATTCATATATGATGATTCCACGGACATGCATCCATGATGCGGGTACATATACCAGGACAGTATATTTCACCGCGTCTCTCACCAAATGGCTGGGCAGTTTATTCATTTACTTATATCTGATGATTATATTGTTAAACATTCATGATTACTGGTATGACTCTCATTCTCTTATGACACATTTGACTCTCTACTTTACATGACACAGTTATGATCTTATTTACAATATTTCATGTTTACATACTCAGTACATTATTTCATACTGGTCCCCCTATGCTCGGGGGGCTGCGTTCATGCCCGCAGGTACATGTGATCGGTTAGGTGACCCTCCAATTTAGGACATCTACCCGCTGCTAAGGAGCTCCCTTGTTCCGGAACCAGTTATTATGGTACAGATCTTTGCATTCCAGACTTATGTATATTTTGGGCACGACGGGGCCCTGTCCCGTCATATGTCAGTATTGCACTCTTAGAGGTCTGTAGACAGTTGTGGGTTGGACGTTTGTACCTTGTTTTGGGTTGTAATGCAGGTCGGTGTGAATGATAAAGTCTTAAGTCAGTCTTTCTGGACGTCAACTCCAACTGTCCTTATAGATAAGCGAAAGTCACCTCCTCTCCAACCTTATAGTCAAGTAAGTGACTTTAACTCCAGTAAACCAAGCTCACAGAAAAAAGGAAATCTTTTACACCGATGTATCGTACTCTCTCGACCAGGTCATCATAAGAAAATACTGAAAAATCTTTCCAAAGTGAGCAAGAAAACGTATGCGCGTGACATCAAGAAAATGGATGCAGCAAGAAAATGGATGCAGCAAGAAAACGGAGGCGCAACTGTTAGCGACTGCCCAAGGAGTGATCCCTCTCTATTTTCCCTTTTTTGTTGAGTTGAAATGAGACAATAAGCCCGTCAACATTGAAGCTTCCACTTTTGGCAGCTGTTAGGAAAGTGATACTGTACGCATTCCGCACCTATATAGTGAGGGTGCGTTGTCACGCCCCAAATTTTCCTAAGTCTTTACTTAGGGCGTGATGGCACCTGGACAATTATTTCCCACCAGGAGCACCATTTAATTCTCTTTATTTAGAAATTTGAACTTATATTCAAATACGGAGCTATTAATATGTCACGACCCGAACCCGGACCCGTGACCGGTGCCTTAACCTGCACCTAGTGACCAACATCGAGAAAACCATGGAATGTAAACTCAAGATAAACAACCATTAAGATATAGAATAGTCTAGCCCAAATGGCTAACCCAAAAGTACATAAACCGATTACATCCTTAACGAACCAAGTTCGACAAGACTACAGCCCTAAGAATGAATAACACTATGCCGGGACAGGGCCCCGTCATGCCCCTGAATGTACAAAATAACCACGACTCCAGGGAGAACCATACCAAAAGTCGAGCCTCCGAAGAAATGGAGCTCCTGACACCTGAGTACAAGATCCTAGGAACGAGGATCTACCACCTGCTTTCCCTTACCGCGGCATACGCATGGCCAGGAAGGGGTCGTACTGACGTACCAAGTATGTAAACTAAAAATATCGTAGTAATATCATAAGTCCAAAATACATTAAAGTTATAGATAAAACCAAATTATGTTGACCGTGCCTTACTAATAATGAGAGTAACAAGTATACATTTTATAGCATAAAAATAGGAGGCTCGTGATCAAAGCAGGTACCTCGCCTGTAGTATCATTAAGCAATCCTACTCACGGGACTATTTCACCCGCATAGGTCCTGTGGACCGCGTGAGGTCATCCGCCGTCATAGGACTATTTCACGCGTGAGACTATTTCACCCGCACGGATCCCGTGGATCGCATGAGTACCATCGCGTGCTCGCGTGGGACTATTTCACCCGCATGGATCCTATGGTCCGGATCCGCATGAGTACAAGCGCGCTCGCATCACGGGTAGCAAATCCATGGCATAAATAATAACCCGGGTTTACCCGTAACAATATAAATATAAATAACATAGCTCATCCGCTATTAAACATAACATAAGCACTACCGCCTATCACATCACAACATAAACACTACCGCCTATCATAACTTAAGCAAGTTAAGAATCACCTAACTTCTTATTAATAGTATTAATACATCCTCTCATTTTAGTATACCTAAGGCACGATCATGTCTTTTAATAAAAATTCGGGATTTAACCAAGTATCATGTACCTCTAACCTTTTAAGAAATAACTCTTTTATACAAAATTCCAAGATACTAATCACCATAGTATCAAGTTACGATTTCTTTTCAAAACAAGTCACATTTCCTTTTAAAACTATCTCAAGCTTCTAAATTAAGTGACTTCATTTCTTGTAAAACCTTAGGCACTTCATGCCTTAAAACCATTTTCCTTTCACAAGTTCAAATCATCAAAAACTTTCTCCATTAAACTTTCACAAACTAATATAACCAACTCCCATAAAGCCGTTATACTAGAGTTAAACAATAGTAAAACACATTCCCTTAAGTCGAGGATTTTTCTACTTTTCTTTTAACGAAGCAAGTATCAAATACTTATATCAAACGAAGATTTCAAAATCTTGACGTCTACCGTACTACATAGGTACAACTAATCATGCTCAAGAGATAGAAAGCTCCACATACCTCTTGGTCAATCCACAAGCTAAGTCCAATTTACGCACGTAGTATGTCAACCTAAAATGACCACAATACGTTTATCAAGCTCTAATTATAATGCAGAATTTTCCCAAGTTAAAGTCACCAATTTCCTACGGAAAATTGGGCAGCGTTTTCTTTGTTTCTACATACTTTGCCACCCTTTCCAAGGTCGATTTTTAACGCTCAAATGCCATGTTTAAGGCTCAACAACCAACCAACACCAAGGGGATTACACACCTAAATTTTGGTGTGTAAAATTCAGCCCCACAAGTTACAACAACTAACCCAACAAGTCTAATGTAGTATTTAGGCAACAACATGCTCATAAAATCCCCTAACCAATTCTTTCATAATCAAACCCCATTTCTTACATGCAACTACTCTAAGTGCATTTTCTTCCAACTACAAGTTCTTCCTATTAAACATGCAACACCCAATACCAACTACAAGAGAAGAAATGTTACCTTAAGTTTTAGCCAAACTTATTCCAACACCTTGCTAGCCTTTTTCTCCAAGAACACCACCACAATAGCACTTCTAAGCTAGTCACAACCTTCCTTCTTGCCTTTAACTTTTCAGATTTTCTTAGGCTAGAACCTCTTGAGGTTTTAGAGAGAATTTGGAGCTCAAGCCTTGGGGAGAGAGAGAGAGAGAGAGTAAAGATGAAAGATGGAAACGTGACCACGCATTGGTCAATTATATTGCATGCATTCTGAAAATCGGATGGGGGGGGGACACTTGTCACCCTCCCAAGGCCTTTTTAAAACACAAATCAGATTTTCTAAGTTTTTCGCCCAAATTTCCCGCCTCGGCGCGGCCGCTTCGGCGCGCGCTGCAACTCTGCGGACCCTCGGATATTTAGGCGCCGCGGCCCTGCTTCCCGGCGCCGCGGCGCTGAAACTTCAGCGACCCCGATTTTTGAGCGCGGCCGACTTCGGCGCGGCCTACAATCACCCGCCTTGGCGCGCGGCCTCGGCGCCCGCTGGGCTGAGACCCGACGCGGTCGGGCGAACCACGGTATAACATTCTCCCCTTTAGAAACATTCGTCCCGAATGGTCCTTCTAGCCTCACACAAAACACAATATAAACATATCTTCTTAACTATTCCTTTGCAAATAAGAATGCTCCCCGAGCCACAATATTACTCAAGCATAATCAACTAAATTAACACCAATCAGTAGGAAAGGGGGGTTACCTGGAGGTATAGGGAATAAGTGTGGGTATTTCTTCATCATATCATCCTCCGCTTCCCACGTCATCTCCTCTGCTTCTCGTTCGCCATAAAACCTCGACGGAAGCCACCTCCTTCGTCCGAGTCGTCTAACTTGACGATCGAGTATCGCTATGGGACTCTCCTCATACGACAACTCCTCTGTCACCGAATATCCTGAATCGGGTGCACTCTGACGGATCTCCAACGATTTCGTAACATGACACGTGAAAATCGGATGTACCGCTCAAGATCGGACGGCAGATCCAACTCATAGCAACCTTGCCCACTCTTCTGACAATCGATACGGCCCAATGTACCTTGGTGAGTTTCCCTTTCCTCCCAAATCTCATCACACCTTCATGGGTGACACTTTCGAAAGACCCAATCATTAACCTCAAACTCTAAGTGTCGACGCGGATGATCTGCGTATGATTTCGCCGACTGGCTGCCAATAACCGCTCCGGATAAGCTTCACCTTATCCGCACTGTGAACCAAATCTGGCCCGATTAATCGCACTTCTCCCACTTCAAACCAACTATCGGTGATCTGCACTTCCTCGTATAAGGCCTCATGGCGCCATCGAACACTAGAATGGTAGCTGTTATAAGCAAATTCCTGAGGTAAATGATCCTCCACTACCCGAAATCAATAACACAAGCCCGAGATATCCTCGTGTGTGCGGATAGTGCGCTCGGCCGTCCGTCCGTCACGAGGATGAAACGCCGTCTTGAGACTCACTGTGTCCCTAATCCATTCGGAAAGACCTCCGTAAGTTAGCGTGTTGGGCTCCTCTCTCGATATAATCGACACGGACTCGTGCAATCTCACAATCTCTCTAATATATAATCGGCATAGTCCTCGGTAACGCCGTCTGATGGAAGAAAGTGGGCTGATTTCGTCGACCAACAATAACCCAAATGGAATCATGCCTCCTGCAGGTGCGAGGTAACCTGTAATAAAGTCCATGTTGACCACCTCCCACTTCCACATCGAATATCAATACTGTAATAGCCACCGCTTCGTGCTCAACCTTAACTGGCGACAATTAGGACACTGGCAACAAAACCGCCACGTCCTCTTCAAACCATCCCACCAATATATGCACCTGAGGTCGTGGTACATCTTAGTCGACCCCGGATGAATCGAATAACGAGCACTGTGTGCCTCTCACGAGAATCTGTGGCGAAGTCTGTCACATCGGAACACACAACCGGCCTCGAATCTTAGCACCCATCCGTGCTACTCCAAATAGACTCTTCTTCTGGAGAGCTGCGTCTCGATGCCGTACTAAAATCGGATCCTCATATCCGCCTCTTCACCTCCTCGACGATGGAAGACTGGCGACCTCTCGAACCAATTCGTTACTAACAGAATCAACCAAACGAACCCCAAGGCTTGCTAGCTGATGTAACTCTCGGACCATCTCCCTCTGCTCTGGCTGAACATCAGACAGACTACCCCTCGATCTGCGACGAAGGGGAGCTGCCACTACATGGGCCTTCCCTGGGTGGTACAGAATATCAACGTCATAATCCTTAAGTAGCTCAACCACCGCCTCTGCCGCAAGTTCGGCTCCCTGCGGTGAAGATGTCGGAGACTCTTGTGGTCCGTGTAAATGTCCACGAACTCCATATAAATAATGCCTCCGCATCTTTAAGGCATGAATCACTGCGCCAACTCAAGTCATGCGTGGGATAGTTCTTCTCATGCTTCCTAAGTGTCGAGATCATAAGCTATAACCTTGCCGTCTTTGCATCAAGACGCACTCCAAGCCCGACACCGACGCGTCACAAAAACCACATAACCATCTAAGCCTCCGGAAGAGTAAGAACTGGGGCGGTCGCCAACTTCTCCTTTAGCAATGGAAGCTTTCCTCACAAGTATCCGTCCATCGAACATAGCCGCTTCGGCTTAGTCAAAGTCTTTGAAATAGAAGCAAACTTCTCCACAAACCTCCGATAATAACTCGCAGTGCCCAAAGCTGCGCACCTCTGTCGGTGTAGCTGGGTCTAGGCCAAGTCTTGGCGCCTCAATCTTTCTTTGTATCAACGAATACCATCGGCTCCGATAACATGTCCTAAGAAAGCCATCAAGCCCAAAACTCGCGTTTGAGAACTTGGCATACAATCGCCGGTCTCGAGGATTCTAACACCGTCCTCAAATGATCTGTGTGCTCCTGCTCTGTGCGCGAATACACCAAGATATCATCGATGAAAACTATAACGAACATATCCAAGAATGGCCTGAACACCCTATTCATCAAATCCATGAATACGTGGGCGTTGGTCAACGAAAGACATCACCACTCAACTCATGGTGCCATACGGGTCTGAATGCGATCTTCGGGATATCTGCCTCTCTAACTCGCACCTGATGATAACCAGAACGCAGGTCTATCTTGGAAAAACATCTCGCACCCTGCAACTGGTCAAACAAATCATCAATCCTGGGGAGGGGATATCTATTCTTGATAGTTACCTTGTTCAGCTGCCTGTAATCAATACACATACGCAGCGTCCCATCTTTCTTCTTTACAAATAACACCGGTGCTCCCCAGGGAGAAACACTTGGCCTGATAAAGCCTTTCTCCAGCAAATCTTTCAGCTGGTCCTTCAATTCCCTCAACTCGGCAGGTGCCATTCTGTATGGCGGAATAGATATCGGTCGAGTGTCTGGTGCCAAATCGATGCAAAACTCAATCTCCCTCTCAGGAGGGATACGGAAGCTTCGTGCGGGAAAACGTCTGAAACTCTCTAACCACGGGCCCGAAGGTCGGTATCTCACCTCGATGTCGAATACCGAACTAAATGGTAAATATACCGCCCGTACCATCTTCCTAGCCTTGAGGTAAGAAATAAACCTACCCCCGGCGATGCGGTATTCCTTCCACTCGATAACGCTCACCAGAAACCGAACCGAACTAACCTCTCTGCGGTCCACATTGGCATAGCAAGACGCTAGCCAATCCATACCCATAATCACATCGGTCGTCATGTCCAACTCTATCAAGTCGCCCAGAGTCGACGACCATCTAAAGTCACGGGCAAGCCTTATATACGCCGGCTAACACCAAGCACCTCTGGCGTAGCCACCTCAAAGGATTCTATGGACTCGGGCTCTATCCACTACCAAAGAATATGAGGAGATATGTAGGACAAGGTAGAACCTGGATCTATCAAAGCATATACATCACAGCAAGAAACCAACAATGTACCTGTGACGACATCGGGTGACGCCTCCTGGTCCTGGCGGCTGGACATAGCATAAATGCGGTTCTGAGGACCGCTGGAACTGGAACCTCTACCACGACCCCTGCCGCGGCACATGCGTCGTGAACACCCTGCCCTCCGGGGCGCATCGCCACTGACGATGAAGACCCAGCCACTGACCCTGTCGGCTGAGCCATCATATTCCCGCCACCTCTGGACTGACAATCTCTCCTCAAATGGCCCTGCTGGCCGCAAGAATAACAAGCTCCTGGAGGAACACGACACCCCCCATAATGGCAATCACCACATCGACCACACCGAGGCATAGGTGGCCTCGTCGGCGGAACTCGTCCTCCGAAACCCGAAGCCCTGGAACCCTGTCCTGCTCCTGAATACTCTGTCCGTCCCGAAGATGGTGGAGGAGCGCTCTGGACCGGCTGTGGTGCAAATCTGGTTTGCTGCTGGGGTTGCCTACCCCTAAAACTACCAGAGGACCCTGCTGTCCTGGCCCTCTTCTGCTGATACCTGTCGATCCGTCGGCCCCTGCGTTCCTCACACCCGAGAGCATGTGCCTGCATGCGGGCAATGTCCATGCCCGGCTGGAGAGCCACCCCCGAGCAACTCGGCAGTGATCATCGAGTCTGTGACATAGCGGTGCACCACGCCCTCCATGCGCTGCAATGCGGGCATACCTAGCCAATGAATCAAACTCCACATTGTATTCGGACCGTCCGCCCATTCTGTCTCGGCGTCAAAAATCTATCGGCGAGCCCTCGCCATCTGCGGTGGCAAGAAATGGCCAAATGCGCCTCGAGAACTCGTCCCAAACAGTGGATGTGCATGCTCCCCGACGGTTCCACGAATCATACCGATCAAGCTGCGGTGTCCGCGGCCGATCACGAACCTAATACCACCGACTTCGGTCTCGAAGCCGATCACCTCACGATCCTCTGCAGAATCGCTTGATAAACTCCTGCGGATCATCCTCGTGCCTCGACCCATAAAACTCGTGGGCTGCAACTCAAAGTCTCTCGGCCTCGAGCTAGCGGCTGGAATTGAACTACGTCTGGCCGGGCTGCATCTCGGCTATCCTCTGTTTGGCCACGATCTCGGCGATGGCGGGCTATCTCCTTGTAGCCCATATCCTGCGCCACGCTGGCTGGTGGAGGCTCGGTGCATGGTCTCGGCGATCGGCTGCTCGCCTCCGACTCTTTGGGGTTGGCGACGTCGTAGAACTTCGCCGTCCAAACACCTCGTCGTAAGGGCCGGGCACGTGCCAGTGACCCTCGTTGCCCTGCCGTAGTTCCTCTCTTGCCTTGCCCTTCTGGGCTGCGGTTGCCTTGCGCGGAGACATAACTGATATAGGAAAAATACGTCAGAGGAAATTCAACCTATAGCGGCTCTGTGCACGATCTTAGAGTGAAAGAATGGGAACCAATCCTAAATATCCTGCAGACCTCACGATTATAGATGTGGTGCGCAACACATCGATAATCAAGACTTACTAGATACGGCACGTAGACTCTTTCCGAGGATTAATCGCTCGATACCACTTTTGTCACGACCGAACCGGACGTGACCGGTGCCTTAACCGGCACCCTAGTGACCAACATCGAGAGAAAACCAATGAATGTAAACTCAAGATAAACAACCATTAAGATATAGAATAGTCTAGCCCAAATCGCTAACCTAAAAGTACATAAACCGAACAATTACATCCTTAACGAACCAAGTTCGACAAGACTACAGCCTCAGAATGAATAACACTATGGCGACGGGGCCGTCGTGCCTGAATGTACAAAATAACAACGACTCGGGGAGAACCATACCAAAAGTCGAGCCTCAGAAGAAATGGAGCTCCGACACTGAGTACAAGATCCTAGGAACGAGGATCTACCACCGCTTTCCTTACCTGCGGCGTGACGCGGCCAGGAAGGGTCGATACAACGTACCAAGTATGTAAAGCGGAAAATCAGTAGTAATATCATAAGTCCAAAATACATTAAAGTTATAGATAAAACCAAATTATGTTGCCGTGCCTTACTAATAATGAGAGTAACAAGTATACATTTTATAGCATAAAAATAGGAGGCTCGTGATCAAAACAGGTACCTCGCGTAGTATCATTAAGCAATCCTACTCGCGGGACTATTTCACCGCATAGGTCCTGTGGACCCGCGTGAGGTCATCCGCCTCGCCATAGGACTATTTCACCCGCGTGAGACTATTTCACCGCACGGATCCCGTGGATCCGCATGAGTACCATCGCGTGCTCGCGTGGGACTATTTCACCCGCACGGATCCTATGGTCCGGATCCGCACGAGTACAAGCGCGCGCTCGCGTCATGGGTAGCAAATCCATGGCATAAATAATAACCCGGGTTTACCCGTAACAATATAAATATATATAACATAGCTCATCCGCTATTAAACATAACATAAGCACTACCGGCCTATCACATCACAACATAAGCACTACCGGCCTATCATAACTTAAGCAAGTTAAGAATCACCTAACTTCTTATTAATAGTATTAATACATCCTCTCATTTTAGTATACCTAAGGCACGATCATGTCTTTTAATAAAAATTAGGATTTAACCCAAGTATCATGTACTTAACCTTTTAAGAAATAACTCTTTTTATACAAAAATTCCAAGATACTAATCACCATAGTATCAAGTTACGATTTCTTTTCAAAACAAGTCACATTTCCTTTTAAAACTATCTCAAACTTCTAAATTAAGTGACTTCATTTCTTGTAAAACCTTAGGCACTTCATGCCTTAAAACCATTTTCCTTTCACAAGTTCAAATCATCAAAACCTTTCTCCATTAAACTTTCACAAACTAATATAACCAACTCCCCATAAAGCCGTTATACTAGAGTTAAACAATAGTAAAACACATTCCCTTAAGTCCAAGGGATTTTTCTACTTTTCTTTTAACGAAGCAAGTATCAAATACTTATATCAAACGAAGATTTCAAAATCTTGTACGTCTACCGTACTACATAGGTACAACTAATCATGCTCAAGAGATAGGAAAGCTCCACATACCTCTTCGGTCAATCCACAAGCTAAGTCCAATTTACCGCGTAGTATGTCAACCTAAAATGACCACAATACGTTTATCAAGCTCTAATTATAATGCAGAATTTTCCCAAGTTAAAGTCACCAATTTCCTACGGAAAATTGGGCAGCGTTTCCTTTGTTTCTACATACTTTGCCACCCTTTCCAAGGTCGATTTTTAACGCTCAAATGCCATGTTTAAGGCTCAACAACCAACCAACACCAAGGGGATTACACACCTAAATTTTGGTGTGTAAAATTCAGCCCCACAAGTTACAACAACTAACCCAACAAGTCTAATGTAGTATTTAGGCAACAACATGCTCATAAAATCCCCTAACCAATTCTTTCATAATCAAACCCCATTTCTTACAACTACTCTAAGTGCATTTTCTTCCAACTACAAGTTCTTCATATTAAACATGCAACACCCAATACCAACTACAAGAGAAGAAATGTTACCTTAAGTTTTAGCCAAACTTATTCCAACACCTTGCTAGCCTTTTTCTCCAAGAACACCACCACAATAGCACTTCTAAGCTAGTCACAACCTTCCTTCGCTTTAACTTTTCAGATTTTCTTAGGCTAGAACACCTCTTGAGGTTTTAGAGAGAAGGGAGCTCGAGCCTTGGAGAGAGAGAGAGAGAGAGAGTAAAGATGAAAGATGGAAAAGTGACCAAGCCTTGGTCAATTATATTTGCGTTGAAAATCGGATGGGGACACTTGTCACCCTCCCATGGCCTCTTTTAAAACACAAATCAGATTTTCTAAGTTTTTCCGCCCAAATTTCCGCCTCGGCGCGCAGCTTCCGGCGCGCGGCGCGACTCTGCGGACCCTGGATCTTTAGCGCGCCATGCGGCTGAAACTTCAGCGACCCTCGCATTTCGAACGCGGCCACGACTTCCGCCGCGCGGCCTACAATCACTGCCTTGGCGCGCGGCCTCCCTCGCGCGCTGAGACTCACGACCGCGGTCGGGCGAACCACTGGTATAACATTCTCCCTTAGAAACATTCGTCCGAATGTTCGCCTTCTCACACAAAACACAATATAAACATATCTTCTTAACTATTCCTTTGCAAATAAGAATGCTCCGAGCCACAATATTACTCAAGCATAATCAACTAAAT
The DNA here is from genome assembly GCA_029844215.1 of Przewalskia tangutica. Taxonomy (NCBI): domain Eukaryota; kingdom Viridiplantae; phylum Streptophyta; class Magnoliopsida; order Solanales; family Solanaceae; genus Przewalskia; species Przewalskia tangutica. The sequence continues at coordinate 3,317,160 of CM056720.1, forward strand.
TAACACCAATCGGTAGGAAAGGGGTTACCGGAGGTATAGGGAATAAGTGTGGGTATTTCTTCATCATATCATCCTCCGCTTCCCACGCCATCTCCTTTCTCGTTCGCCATAAAACCTTGACGAAGCCACCTCCTTCGTCCGAGTCGTCTAACTTGACGATCGAGTATCGCTATGGGACTCTCCTCATACGACAACTCCTCTGTCACTGGATATCCTGAATCGGTGCACTCTGAAGCGGATCTCCAACGCATTTCTGTAACATAGACACGTGAAAAACTGGATGTATCGCCTCAAGATCGGACGGCAGATCCAACTCATAGGCAACCCTGCCCACTCTTCTGACAATCGATACGCCCAATGTACCTTGGTGAGTTTCCTTTCCTCCCAAATCTCATCACACCCTTCACGGGTGACACTTTCGTAAAGACCCAATCATTAACCTCAAACTCTAAGTGTCGACGCCGATGATCTGCGTATGATTTACGCCGACTGGCTGCTAATAACCGCTCTGGATAAGCTTCACCTTATCCATCGCTGTGAACCAAATCTGGCCCGATTAATCGCACTTCTCCCACTTCAAACCAACTATCGGTGATCTCGCACTTCCTCCCGTATAAGGCCTCATAAGGCGCCATCCGAACACTAGAATGGTAGCCGTTGTTATAAGCAAATTCCACAAGAGGTAAATGATCCTCCCGCCTACCCGAAATCAATAACACAAGCCCGCAGATATCCTCGAGTGTTCGATAGTGCGCTCGGCTGTCCGTCCGTCACGAGGATGAACGCCGTCTGAGACTCACTGTGTCCCTAATCCTTCGGAAAGACCTCCAGTTAGCCGTGGAATGGGCTCTCTATCTCGATATAATCGACACCGACTCGTGCAATCTCACAATCTCTCTAATATATAATCGCATAGTCCTCTGAAAACGTCGTCTGATGGAAGAAAGTGGGCTGATTTCGTTACCACAACAATAACCCAAATGGAATCATGCCTCCTGCGGGTGCGAGGTAACCTGTAATAAAGTCCATGTTGACCACCTCCCACTTCCACATCAATATCAATACCGTAATAGCCCGCACGGTGCCGTGCTCAACCTTAACTGGCGACAATTAGGACACTGGCAACAAAACCGGCCACGTCCCTCTTCAAACCATCCCACCAATATACACACCTGAGGTCGTGGTACATCTTAGTCGACCCCGGATGAATCGAATAACGAGCACTGTGTGCCTCCCTGAATCTGGCGAAGTCTGTCCATCGGGAACACACAACCGCCTCGAATCTTAGCACCATCCGGTGCTACCTCAAATAGACTCTTCTCTTCCCGGAGAGCTGCGTCTCAGATCGTACCAAAATCGGATCCTCATATCGCCTCTTCACCTCCTCGACGATGGAAGACTCGGCGACCTCTCGAACCCGAATTCCGTTACTAACGGAATCAACCAAACGAACCCCAAGGCTTGCTAGCTGATGCAACTCTCGGACCATATCCCCCTTCTCTGGCTGAACATCAGACAGACTACCCATCGATCTGCGACTAAGGGCATCTGCCACTACATTGGCCTTCCCGGGTGATGCGAATATCAACGTCATAATCCTTAAGTAGCTCCAACCACCGTCTGCCGCAAGTTCACTCCTGCGGTGAAGATGTGCGAGACTCTTGTGGTCCGTGTAAATGTCCACATGAACTCCATATAAATAATGCCTCCGGATCTTTAAGGCATGAATCATCACGACTCCAAGTCATGCGTGGGATAGTTCTTCTCATGCTTCCTGCCGCCGAGATGCATAAGCTATAACCTTGCCGTCTTTGCATCGACGCACCAAGCCCGACACCTGACGCGTCACAAAAAACCACATAACCATCTAAGCCCTCGGGAAGAGTAAGAACTGGGGCGGTCGTCAACTTCTCCTTTAGCAACTGGAAGCTTTCCTCACAAGTATCCGTCCATCGGAACATAGCGCTTTCTCGAGTCGACTTAGTCAAAGTCTTTGAAATAGAAGCAAACTTCTCCACAAACCTCCGATAATAACTCGAGGCCCAAAAGCTGCGCACCTGCAGTAGTGGGTCTAGGCCAAGTCTTGATCGCCTCAATCTTTGCTGTATCAACCCGAATACCATCGGCTCCGATAACATGTCCTAAGAAAGCCACTGAAGCCAGCCAAAACTCGCATTTCGAGAACTTGGCATACAACTGCCGGTCCCTGAGGATTCCCAACACCGTCCTCAAATGATGCACGCTCTGCTCTCGCGCGCGAATACACCAAGATATCATCGATGAAAACTATAACGAACATATCCAAGAATGGCCTGAACACCCTATTCATCAAATCCATGAATATCGCTGGAGCGTTGGTCAACCCGAAAGACATCACCCTGAACTCATAGTGCCCATACCGGGTCCTGAATGCGATCTTGGGACATCCGCTCTCTAACTCGCACTGATGATAACGAGCGCTACATCTTGGAAAAACATCTCGCACTTGCAATCGTCAAACAAATCATCAATCACGGGAGGATATCTATTCTTGATAGTTACCTTGTTCACCGCACGTAATCAATACACATACGCAGCGTCCATCTTTCTTCTTTACAAATAACACCGGTGCTCCCCAGGGAGAAACACTTGGCCTGATAAATCCTTTCTCCAGCAAATCTTTCAGCTGGTCCTTCAATTCCTTCAACTCGGCAGGTGCCATTCTGTATGGCGGGATAGATATCGGTCGAGTGTCCGTGCCAAATCGATGCAAAACTCAATCTCCTCTCGGGAGGATACGGAAGCTCGTCTGGGAAAACGTCTGAAACTCTCTAACCACGGGCCGATCAAGGTCCGGTATCTCACCTCGATGTCGAATACCGAACCAAATGGTAAATATACCCTTCCGTACCATCTTCCTAGCCAGGTAAGAAATAAACCTACCCCCGGCGATGCAAGATTCCCTTCCACTCGATAACCGCTCGCAGAAACCGGAACCGAACTAACCTCTCTCTGCGGTCCACATTGGCATAGCAAGACGCTAGCCAATCCATACCCATAATCACATGAAAGTGCATGTGTCCAACTCTATCAAGTCACCAGAGTCGGCGACCATCTAAAGTCACTGGGCAAGCCTTATATACCCGCTCAGCTAACACCGAAGCACCTACCGGCGTAGCCACCTCAAAGGATTCTATGGACTCGGGCTCTATCCCTATTCTACCAGCAATATGAGGAGATATGTAGGACAAGGTAGAACCTGGATCTATCAAAGCATATACATCACAGCAAGAAACCAACAATGTACCTGTGACGACATCGGGTGACGCCTCCTGGTCCTGGCGGCTGGACATAGCATAAATGCGGTTACGAGGACCGAATCGAACCTCTACCACGACCCTGGCGGCGCATGCGTCGTGAACACCACGCCTCGGGCGTCGCCATCGACGATGAAGACCCGGACCATCGACCGTCGGTGAGCCATCATATTCCGCCACTCGGGATCGACAATCTCTCCTCAAATGGCCTGGCGCCGAGAATAACAAGATCTGGAGGAACACGACACCCTATAATGGCAATCACCATCGACCACCGAGGCATAGGTGGCCTCATCGACCGGAACTCGTCCTCGGAAACCAAGCCACGGAACCACTGTCCCGCTTCCCGAATACTCGTCCGTCCGAAGATGGTGGAGGGCGCTCTGGGCCATTGTGGTGCAAATCAGTTTCTTCTTTGGGGTTGCCTACCTAAAACTACCGAGAGGACCTGCTGTCTGGCCTCTTCTGGCGATACTGCCGATCCGTCGGCCCTGCGTTCTCACACCGAGAGCATGTGCTGCGCACGCGGCAATGTCCATGCCGGAGAGCCACCCCGAGCAACTCTCGGCCAAGTGATCATCGAGTCCTGTGACATAGCGGTGCACTGTCCTCCATGCGCTACAATGCGGGCACATACCTAGCCAATGAATCAAACTCCACATTGTATTCCCGGACCGTCCGCCCATTCTGTCTCAGCGTCAAAAATCTATCGGCCCGAGCCCTCCTCATCTGCGGTGGCAAGAAATGGCCAAATGCGCCTCGAGAACTCGTCCCAACAGTGGATGTGCATGCTCCCGGGGCCAGTTCCGCGAATCATACCAGTCAACTGCAGTGTCCCGCAGCCGATGCGAACCTAATACCACTGACTCGGTCTCCGAAGCCCCGATCACCCTCATGATCCTCTGCAACTGTCGTATAAACTCCTGCGGATCATCCTCAGGCCTCGACCCATAAAACTCTGGTGGGCTGCAACTCAAAAAGTCTCTCGATCTGCTAGCGGCTGGGTGAACTACGGTGCGGCCGGGCTGCTGTCTCGGCTTATCCTCCTGTTTGCCACGATCACGGCGATGGCGGGCTATCTCCTTGTAGCCCATATCCTATGCCCCTGGCTGCTGGACTGGAGGCTCAGGTACCGCGGTCTCAGCAGTCGCTGATGCTGCCTCCGACTCTGCTGGGGTTGGCGACGTCGTAGAACTCGCCGTCCGAAACACCTCGTCTGGTAGGGCCAGGGCTGTGCCTCGTGACCCTCGGTGCCTACTTGGTAGTTCCTCTCTTGCCTTGCCGCCAGCTGCGGTTGCCTTGCGCGGAGACATAACTGATATAGGAAAAATACGTCAGAGGAAATTCAACCTATAGCGGCTCTGTGCACGATCTTAGAGTGAAAGAATGGGAACCAATCCTAAATATCTGCGACCTCACGATTATAGATGTGGTGCAACACATCGATAATCAAGACTCTACTAGATACGGCTGTAGACTCTTTCCGAGGATTAATCGCTCGATACCACTTTTGTCACGACCGAACCCGACGTGGCCAGGTGCCTTAACGGGCACCCTAGTGACCCAACATCGAGAAAACCAGCGGAATGTAAACTCAAGATAAACAACCATTAAGATATAGAATAGTCTAGCCCAAATCAAGCTAACCGAAAAGTACATAACCCCAACAGTCACATCCTTAACGAACAAAGTTCTGACAAGACTACAGGCCTCTAAGAATGAATAACACTATGACGGGACAGGGCCCCGTCATGCCCCTGAATGTACAAAATAACAACGACTCCAGGGAGAACCATACCAAAAGTCGAGCCTCCGAAGAAATGAAGCTCACGACACTGAGTACAAGATCCTGGAACGAGGATCTACCACTGCTTTCACCTGCGGCATGACGCGGCCCAGGAAGGGGGTCGATTACACAACGTACCAAGTATGTAAAAGCGGAAAATCCGTAGTAATATCATAAGTCCAAAATACATTAAAGTTATAGATAAAACCAAATTATGTTGCCGTGCCTTACTAATAATGAGAGTAACAAGTATACATTTTATAGCATAAAAATAGGAGGCTCATGATCAAAGCAGTGTACCTCGCCTGTAGTATCATTAAGCGATCCTACTCGCGGGACTATTTCACCCGCATAGGTCCTGTGGACCCGCGTGAGGTCATCCGCCTCGTCGTAGGACTATTTCACCCGCGTGAGACTATTTCACCCGCATGGATCCTGTGGATCCGCATGAGTACCATCGCGTACTCGCGTGGGACTATTTCACCCGTGGATCCTATGGTCCAGATCCGCATAGTACAAGCGCGCGCTCGCGTCATGGGTAGCAAATCCATGGCATAAATAATAACCGGGGTTTACCGTAACAATATAAATATATATAACATAGCTCATCCGCTATTAAACATAACATAAGCACTACCGCCTATCACATCACAACATAAGCACTACCGGCCTATCATAACTTAAGCAAGTTAAGAATCACCTAACTTCTTATTAATAGTATTAATACATCCTCTCATTTTAGTATACCTAAGGCACGATCATGTCTTTTAATAAAAATTCGGGATTTAACCCAGTATCATGTACCTCTAACCTTTTAAGAAATAACTCTTTTTATACAAAAATTCCAAGATACTAATCACCATAGTATCAAGTTACGATTTCTTTTCAAAACAAGTCACATTTCCTTTTAAAACTATCTCAAGCTTCTAAATTAAGTGACTTCATTTCTTGTAAAACCTTAGGCACTTCATGCCTTAAAACCATTTTCCTTTCACAAGTTCAAATCATCAAAACCTTTCTCCATTAAACTTTCACAAACTAATATAACCAACTCCCCATAAAGCCGTTATACTAGAGTTAAACAATAGTAAAACACATTCCTTAAGTCCAAGGATTTTTCTACTTTTCTTTTAACGAAGCAAGTATCAAATACTTATATCAAACGAAGATTTCAAAATCTTGTCGTCTCCGTACTACATAGGTACAACTAATCATGCTCAAGAGATAGGAAAGCTCCACATACCTCTTGGTCAATCCACAAGCTAAGTCCAATTTACATGCGTAGTATGTCAACCTAAAATGACCACAATACGTTTATCAAGCTCTAATTATAATGCAGAATTTTCCCAAGTTAAAGTCACCAATTTCCTACGGAAAATTGGGCAGCGTTTCCTTTGTTTCTACATACTTTGCCACCCTTTCCAAGGTCGATTTTTAACGCTCAAATGCCATGTTTAAGGCTCAACAACCAACCAACACCAAGGGGATTACACACCTAAATTTTGGTGTTTAAAAAATAGAACCAAAACTTACAACAACTAACCCAACAAGTCTAATGTAGTATTTAGGCAACAACATGCTCATAAAATCCCCCTAACCAATTCTTTCATAATCAAACCCCATTTCTTACATGCAACTACTCTAAGTGCATTTTCTTCCAACTACAAGTTCTTCATATTAAACATGCAACACCCAATACCAACTACAAGAGAAGAAATGTTACCTTAAGTTTTAGCCAAACTTATTCCAACACCTTGCTAGCCTTTTTCTCCAAGAACACCACCACAATAGCACTTCTAAGCTAGTCACAACCTTCCTTCTTGCCTTTAACTTTTCAGATTTTCTTAGGCTAGAACACCTCTTGAGGTTTTAGAGAGAAGGGAGCTCGAGCCTTAGAGAGAGAGAGAGAGAGAGTAAAGATGAAAGATGGAAAAGTGACCAAGCCTTCGTCAATTATATTGCATGCATTCGAAAATCGGATGGGGACACTTGTCACCCTCCCATGGCCTCTTTTAAAACACAAATTAGATTTTCTAAGTTTTTCCGCCCAATTTCCCGCCTCGGCGCGCTGCTTCCGGGCGCTGGCGCGACTTCCGGCGCGCGCGCTTCGGCTTGGCGCTGAACCAGCGACTTAAGTACTTCGAGTGCGGCCACGACTTCCGCCAGCGCCCTACAATCACTACGCCGCGCCAGCGCCACTGCCGAGCTGCGATCATGTCCAGTTCGAACCACTGGTATAATAAAAATAACAATAAAGAAATCATTTATGACTTTATTAAAAATATAACGCGAGCCCATGCTCGTGCAAATATTGTTTCTACTTAGACATCTTGACAAAGATTATTCTAAGTTGGAAGGAGACCATTCCACATGCATTTTCGAGACATGGGCGACATCCCGAACTGACGAATACCAAGCCCGAGCGATGGACTTGGTATGACAAGAGGTCATGGACGATCACTAGCCTTGGCGTGGAGTCTTTCTCTATCACGCTTTCTGAAACATGTTAAATAAAAGAGTCACCACCATCCGGGTGAGAGAACTACCACGCAATTCAAAGTAACACCACAATACTCCAAGTGCAATCACATTATAACGTAATAAGCATATTGCAAAAACATATCGAGTTACAACATTTTTAAATATGCAACAACTCCTCATAGGAAATTCTCGGTTTAACTAACACTTCATTTTATCTCGTATTATACGTTAAGCATTCCCCTGCATTTCCACATGTTTATTACATTTATATATTTGTGAACGCGTATTCACTTTTCATATTTATATATAGATGAACATGTATTCATCTTTCATATTTGTTGCGTGCGGCCGATCCATTATATTTACGTATTTGTGAACACGTATTCACTTTACGTTTTGTTGCGGCGTGCAACCCGATCCATTATGTTTACGTATTTGTGAACGCGTATTCACTTTACGTTTTGTTGCGGCGTGCAACCCGATCCATTATATTTACGTATTTGTGAACGCGTATTCACTTTACGTTTTGTTGCGGCGTGCAACCCGACCCATTATATTTACGTATTTGTGAACACGTATTCACTTTACGTTTTGTTGCGGCGTGCAACCCGATCCATTATGTTTATATTTATATATGTATGTGAACACGTATTCACCTTTTCATATTTTTCAAAAGATCGAATAAATAATATTCTATTTCCCAACATTCTGTCATTCATACCTGTAACGATTATAACTTTTTAACCATAACTCCAACTAAGGTGTTTCTCAAGCGGAAATTAAGGTAAGACGGGGATCTTTCACTATACCAAATTTCATTTAAAACTACTTTGGGTAACTAACACAAATTTATCCTCAAAACAGTCATATGAGATTTGTTTCGGCAGAATTTTTATTAAACAGAACTCAATCTTAGAATAGTCATAACTCCTAATATGTAAACCCTTTCAAGCCCCATAAAATCTCAAAACGACGAGAACAGAGATCTACACGTCTCCATATGAACCATCCTTTCATATTCTGTACCATTTGGTACAGTTTTATACTTTTATTCGCTGCCCTTCCTGGATCTCGATAGATCCGAGGCAGAAACTTTAAACAGAGATAACTTTCAATCCGTAAGTCGGATAGACCCCCGGAAGGTCTCCAAGTGTCCACAACAGAGATATCTAGAACTTTAATTTAGCAACAATTTTCATATTTCCCACAGATTAGTACAGTTTTACGTTTCAACGTCCTGCCCTTCTGGATTCCGATGAATCCGAGGCAGCAACTTCAAACTACAATAACTCTCAACTCGTAAGTACGTTTTAATAAATCTTTATCTATATCTGTCCGTAACAGAGATATTTACAACCATGTAAATTTTCATATAATTCTAATAAGTAAAACTCAATAAAAACAGTCCGTAATTATGCCTTTCCGAATTTCGGCCAAATCTAAGGCAGAAACTTTGAACTATGATAACTTTCAAACCGTATGTCCATTTTACCTCATTTTTGGTTCTATATGATCATAATATAGAGGTGTACCACTATTCCGAATTTTATCAAATTCTAACAATTATAACTCAGTGAGAACAGTTCGTAATTATGCCTTTCCGAATTTCGGCCAAATCTAAGTCAGAAACTTTGAACTATGATAACTTTCAAGCCGTATGTCCATTTTACCTTATTTTTGGTTCTATATGATCATAACGGAGAGTTGTACCACTCTTCCGAATTTCATCAAATTCTAACAATTATAACTCAGTGAGAACAGTTCGTAAAGTTCATGACGCAACTAGTTGTCTAAACAATCAAAAGTTCAATATTTCTTTTCAACACTCAATTCTTATTCTAACATGTATTGAACTTAAAACAAAGGATGTTACCAAGAATTTCTGAGTGAGAAAACTCACCTTGTAAGTGTGAAGATTATTGTTGTGGGGTTGCTAAAATTATCCTTACTCTCTAGTATTTTGCTTCTTGTTCTTCTTGCCCTCTTGGTATTTTTTCCTCTTCTTTTCACTTGTTTTTTTCTGATTTTCTAACCTTTATATTATGTACTTTGTTTGTGTGTAAATACAATGTATAAGTGGAGAGTTTTCTATAACCTATGGGAGGTGGAATGACAAGAGTTGGAGAGGAAATGAAAAGGGGGGAAGGGGGGAAAGGACGTGCACTTTGCCATGCATCTTCTCTTTTTTTTTTCTTTTTTTTTTTCTTTTTCTTTTTTGTTTTCTTATTTTCATTTTATCTATCTATTTATCCAACTTTAACACTAACTCTATCACATGCAATTTATTCTTTGTTTTCTTATATATGTATATATATTTTTATTAACTCAACCACAACTATATATTATTATTATTTTTTTCCGGATTTCACATTCTCTCCTCCTTAAGCAACATTCGTCCTCGAATGTGAATAAGGTCGTAACATAATCACATAGACCCAATAATGTTTATTGTTATTGTAACAAATTTGAGGCTTCACATTCTCCCTTCCTTAAGAAGCATTCGTCCTCGAATGAGAATGAGGTTGTAACACATGCATATAGGCACGCAAATGACACACATATGAAGTACTATGTAACACATTTTTTTATTACCTTAGTCAAATAGGAATGGATATTTGACTTTCATCGCCTCTTCAGCTTCCCAAGTGGCTTCCTCTGTGGAGTGATTCCTCCATAGGACTTTCACGGAAGCAATATCTTTATTTCTAAGGCGTTGGACCTTTCTATCAAGTATTTCTACCGGAGCCTCTTCATATTGAAACTCTTTATTAAGAACTATCTCCTGGGGAAGGATGACGTGACTTGGATCGGGCAAGTATTTTCGTAACATTGACACATGAAATATCGGCTGCACTGCTTCCAACTCTTGTGGAAGTGCTAATTCGTAAGACACATTCCCCACTCTTCGCAAGATCTCATATGGCCCAACAAACCTTGGGCTCAATTTCCCTTTCTTACCAAAGCGCATCACTCCCTTCATTGGGGATACTTTTAAAAATACTTTCTCCCCCTCTTGGAATTCAAGATCTCTTTTCCGATGATCCGCATAGGACTTATGACGGCTATGAGCTGTTTTGATCCGCTCCCGAATCATCTGTACCTTATCATTTGTTTCTTGAATGACTTCAGGTCCGAACAGTTGCGTCTCACCCACCTCGAACCATCCAAGTGGAGACCTACATTTTCGTCCATATAATGCTTCAAACGGGGCCATTTGTATGCTAGAGTGAAAACTATTGTTGTAGGCGAACTCAATTAGACATAGATGGTCCAACCAGCTTCCTGAAAATCTAACACACAAGATCGCAACATGTCCTCAAGTGTTTGAATTGTTCGCTCAGCTTGCCCATCTGTTTGCGGGTGGAAAGCCGTGCTTAACTTAACTTTTGTCCTGAGACCCTGCTGGAAACTTTGTCAAAACTGTGAGGTGAACTGGGAACCCCTATCTGAAATAATTTGTAATGGAATAATTTTCTTCAAATAAATCTGCGCGTACTGTGGTGCGCGATACGTAGTCTTGACCAGTAGGAAATGGACTGACTTTGTAAGCCGATCAACAATCACCCAAATAGAATCATATCCTTTTCGAATTTTCGGTAGACCAGTTACAAAATCCATATGAATCGCCTTGAAGTAGTCCGCCAGGTTTTTGATGTTCAGCTTTTACCAGTTGACATGTAAGACACCTTCCGACAAACTTCGCAACATCTTTCTTCATTCCGTCCCACCAGTAATTTGCCTTGAGGTCCTGATACATTTTTGTTGACCCTGGATGAATGGAATATCTTGTGTTGTGACCCTCATCTAAGATCTTCCTCCTTAGATTCTTTACCTTAGGAACACATAACCTACCCTTATACCGAAGGGTTTCGTCATTATCTCCCAATGTAAACTGTGAAGGGTTTCCCTGTTGGATCCTCTCCCAAAATCCAACAAACTCTGTATCCTCAAACTGACTTTCTTTTATTTCTGAAGCTAAGGTAGACTGCGAGGTATCATGTACCACCACCCTACCTTCACCGATCTCAGTTAAGCTAACTCCGAGGTTTCCCAATCATTGTACCTTACGAACAATACCCCTCTTGTATTGCCAAATGGGCCAAGCTGCCCATTGATCTCCTACTGAGTGCGTCAGCCACCACGTTGGCTTTCCCAGGATGGTAAAAAATACTAAGGTCATAATCCTTAAGCAACTCTAACCATCTTCTTTGTCGGAGATTCAAATTCTTCTGCGTGGTTATGTACTGCAAACTCTTATGACCTATAATATGTCCACATGCACACCATACAAATAATGTCTCCATATTCGTAAGGCAAACACAACCGCAACTAATTCCAAGTCATGAGTTGGGTAATTCTTCTCATGTATCTTCAACTGTCTAGATGCATACACAATAACCTTTCCAAACTGCATCAAGACACATCCTAACCCAACTCTAGAGGCATCGCAATAGGCGTGAACCCTTAGCATTCGATGGTAAGGTTGGGATCGTGCGATGTCAACAATTCCTTTATTTTCTGAAAACTTGCTTCTCATTCTTCTGACCATTGGTTATTATCCACTTTTTGAGTCAACCGGTCAAGGAGCGTGAGACTAGAAAAACCTTTTACGAATCTTCTCTAATACCCAGCCAAACCCAAGAAACTTCTAACCTCTGTCGGAGTGGTCGGTTTTGGTCAGTTCTTCACTGCTTCTATCTTCTGGGGTCTACCATAATTCCATCCCTTGACACAACATGGCCCAAAAAGGCTACCTTTTCCAACCAAAATTCACACTTTGAAAATTTAGCATATAGTTTCTCATGTTTCAAGACTTGAAGCACTACCCTCAGATGCTCTTCATGTTCTTCAACACTCTTACTGTAAATTAGGATATCATCTATGAACACGATCACGAACAAATCTAGGAATGATTTAAAGATTTTGTTCATTAAATCCATAAAAGCCGTTGGGGCATTGGTTAACCCAAAAGACATGACCAAGAACTCATAATGACCGTATCGGGTTCTAAAGGCTGTTTTGGATATATCATCCGGATTTATTTTCAGCTGATGATATCGAACGAGATCAATCTTGGAAAAATAGCTAGCTCGCGAAGTTGGTCAAAAAGATCATCGATTCTTGGTAATGGGTATCGGTTCTTGATCGTGACCTTATTGAGCTGCCGATAATCGATGCACATTCGGAGCGATCCGTCTTTCTTTTTCACAAACAGGACTGGTGCACCCCAAGGGGAAACACTAGGCCTTATAAAGCCTTTATCCAGAAGATCCTTCAATTGTTCTTTTAACTCTCTCAATTCAGCTGGGGCCATTCGATATGGAGGAATAAAAATGGGTCTTGTACCCGGAATTAACTCTATAGCAAATTCCACTTCTCTATCCGGAGGAAGGCCTGAAAGATCTTCAGGAAAAACCTCCGGAAAATTTCGAACAATAGGAACATCATTCACTGCTGGGGATTCCTTTTGGGTATCCACTATATTAGCCATATATGCATACTCCACTCTGTGACTTCTCAATAACTTTTGAGCCTCAAGGTAGGAAATAAACTGACCTGAGGATATTCCAATCCTACCCCTTATAACAACTTCTGGTTCTCTGGGAAAAGTTAATCTCACTATCTTTCGCCGACAATCTAACATGGCATAACATGCCGACAACCAATCCATACCCAAAATGACGTCGAAGTCTACCATATCAAGTAGTACTAGGTTCACCATTGTTCCCCTGCCATTCACTTCTAATGGGAAATTATTTACCACCCGAGAGGCCCAAATTGAGGCCCCTACTGGTGTCATAACCTCAAAAGGTTCACTTAAATAAGAAGGTTCTACGTGTAAATTATTAGCAAAGCCCATTGACACATGAAAATGTAGAGCCGGGATCGTATAATACAAATGCAAAAATACTCGAGACTAGCAAAATACCTGTGACCACCGCATTAGATGCTTCTGCCTCATTCCTCTAGGGCAAAGCGTAGAGCCGATTAGAATTGTTGGGTTGTTGACCTTCCTGACTCTGGCGGGGTTGGTTTCCCTGATTTCCCCTGTAGGCAGTTGTGGTTGCTTCTGACCTCCCCTGAATAGATTGTATTTGAGTCATCTTTTTGCAATCCCCGACATAGTGGCCTGATTCTCCACAGTTATAACATGACTTCGTTAAGAGCCGACATTCTCCAGCGTATTTCCTTTGACAAATCTTACAAACCGGTTTGTCCTCGTGTTAGGATTGGTGGCCTTGTCCTTGCTCACTTGGTGATTAAACCAACTGTTCCCCTTAGGCTTGAAATAAGACTGGCCCATAGATTGGTTCGGTCTTGAAGATCCCTTACTAAACTCCTGCTTCTGATTTTGACTCTGAGTAAATGATCCTGACGTCCGAAACTTTTTCTGCGAATACTTTTTTATTTGTTGCTTTAGCAAAACCTTCTATCCTCATTGTCATACCGACGATCTGAAGGTATGCCCGATAATGGGCTAATGCCACTACCTTCTCTTCCAAGTTTGGGTTTAAACCCTTAACAACTCTTTTGACCTTCTCACTTTCTGTAGGAATAATATGTGCGTTGTATGCTGACAATCGGATGAATTAGGTATTGTTTTATATCACATTGCGGTCTCCTTGTTTCAACAGTTCAAACTCACGTCTGAGCGCATCTTTTCGGGAGTTAGGCATGTACTTTTCACTGAATGCGGCTCTGAACTCCCCCCACGTCATCAGTGGTGACATCGAAAAATGATTTCTTCTAAAATTTCTCCACCACACCCGTGTGTCATCCACTAACCGTACGATTACCAAATTGACGTCATGCGTCTCCACACATCCTCGTGTAAACAATAGGTTTTCTACCTCATCGAGAAATACTATTGGGTTAGACTTGTAGTCCTTCCCTGTATAGATATGTTCCCTTCTTCTCACAAAATTTGCCCCATAGTCTATCTGGTACCTCTCCTACCTTTTCGGTCGGTGGTGCAGTCACATCTGGTTATTTTATTTTCGTTGTACACTCCCTTCCACAATCTTTTGAAGGAGGTAGTACGAGAACCAAGTCTTTGAAAAGACTCAAGATAGGCACGAGAAGAGTATGAAAGAAGTGAAACTTTAGGATGTTATTCCGTTTACTTATTACTAAGGTGGCGCACATACCGTCGCAATAAGTAACCGTTCAAACACCCAACTCGAATAAACTTCCTAGAATCTCCTAACCTGGTTTAGCTTTGATACCAACTTGTCACGCCCCAAATTTTCATAAGTCTTTACTTAGGGCGTGATGGCACCTGGACAATTATTTCCCACCAGGAGCACCATTTAATTCTCTTTATTAAGAAATTTGAACTTATATTCAAATACGAAGCTATTAATAAAAATAACAATAAAGAAATCTGTTTATGACTTTATTAAAAACATAACGCGAGCCCATGCTCGTGCAAATATTGTTTCTACTTAGACATACTGACAAAGATTATTCTAAGTTGGAAGGGAGACCATTCCACAGGCATTTCGAGACACTGGGCGACATCCTGAACCTGCCGAATACCAAGCCCGAAGCAATGGACTTGGTATGACAAGAGGCTGCGGGACGATCGCTAGCCTTGGCGTGGAGCCTTTCCTCTGTCACGGTTTCCTGAAACATGTTAAATAAAGAGTCAGCCCTACCATCTGGGGCTGAGTGAGAACCTTACCCTGCAATTCAAAGTAACACCACAATATTCCAAGTGCAATCACATTATAACGTAATAAGCATATTGCAAAAACATATCAGGTTACAAGATTTTTAAATATGCAACAACTCCTCATAAGAAATTCTCGGTTTAACTAACACTTCATTTTATCTCGTATTATACGTTAAGACATTCCCCTGCATTTCCACATGTTTATTACATTTATATATTTGTGAACGCGTATTCACTTTTCATATTCATCTTTCATATTTGTTGCGGCGTGCAACCCGATCCATTATATTTACGTATTTGTGAACACGTATTCACTTTACGTTTTGTTGCGGCGTGCAACCCGATCCATTATGTTTACGTATTTGTGAACGCGTATTCACTTTACGTTTTGTTGCGGCGTGCAACCCGATCCATTATGTTTACGTATTTGTGAACGCGTATTCACTTTACATTTTGTTGCGGCGTGCAACCCGATCCATTATATTTACGTATTTGTGAACGCGTATTCACTTTGCGTTTTGTTGCGGCGTGCAACCCGACCCATTATATTTACGTATTTGTGAACTCGTATTCACTTTACGTTTTGTTGCGGCGTGCAACCCGATCCATTATGTTTATATTTATATATGTATGTGAACACGTATTCACTTTTTCATATTTTTCAAAAGATCGAATAAATAATATTTTATTTCCCAACATTCTGTCATTCATACCTGTAACGATTATAACTTTTTAACCATAACTCCAACTAAGGTGTTTCTCAAGCGGAAACTAAGGTAAGACGGAGATATTTCACTGTACCAAATTTCATTTAAAACTACTTTGGGTAACTAATACAAATTTATCCTCAAAACAGCCATATGAGATTTGTTTCGGCAGAATTTTTATTAAACAGAACTCAATCTTAGAATAGTCATAACTCCTAATCTTTAAACCCGTTCAAGCCCCATAAAATCTCAAAACGACGAGAACAGAGAGATACACGTCTCCATGTGAACCATCCTTTCATATTCTGTACCATTTGGTACAGTTTTACACTTTTATTCCCTGCCCTTCCTGGATCTCGATAGATCCGAGACAGAAACTTTAAACAGAGATAACTTTCAATCCGTAAGTCGGATAGACCCCCGGAAGGTCTCCAAGTGTCCACAACAGAGATATCTAGAATTTTTATTTAGCAACAATTTTCATATTCCCAACAGATTAGTACAGTTTTACGTTTCAACTTCCTGCCCTACTGGATTCCGATGAATCTGAGACAGCAACTTCAAACTACAATAACTCTCAACTCGTAAGTCCGTTTTAATAAATATTTATCTATATCTGTTCGTAACAGAGATATTTACAACCATATAAATTTTCATATAATTCTAATAAGTAAAACTCAATAAAAACAGTCCGTAATTATGTCTTTCCGAATTTCGGCCAAATCTAAGGCAGGAACTTTGAACTATGATAACTTTCAAACCGTATGTCCATTTTACCTCATTTTTGGTTCTATATGATCATAACAGAGAGGTGTACCACTCTTCCGAATTTCATCAAATTTTAACAATTATAACTCAGTGAGAACAGTTCGTAAAGTTCATGACGCAATTAGTTGTCTAAACAATCAAAAGTTCAATATTTCTTTTCAACACTCAATTCTTATTCTAACATGTATTGAACTTAAAATAAAGGATGTTACCAAGAATTTCTGAGTGAGAAAACTCACCTTGTAAGTGTGAAGATTATTGTTGTGTGGTTGCTAAAATTATCCTTACTCTCTAGTATTTTGCTTCTTGTTCTTCTTGCCCTCTTGGTATTTTTTCCTATTCTTTTCACTTGTTTTTTTCTGATTTTCTAACCTTTATGTTATGTACTTTGTTTGTGTGTAAATACAATGTATAAGTGGAGAGTTTTCTATAACCTATGAGAGGTGGAATGACAAGAGTTGGAGGGGAAATGAAAGGGGGGGAAGGGGGGAAAGGACGTGCACTTTGCCATGCATCTTCTCTTTTTTTTTTTTTTTTTCTTTTTTTCTTTTTTGTTTTTTTGTTTTCTTATTTTCATTTTATCTATCTATTTATCCAACTTTAACACTAACTCTATCCCATGCAATTTATTCTTTGTTTTCTTATATATGTATATATATTTTTATTAACTCAACCACAACTATATATTATTATTATTTTTTTCCGGATTTTACATGCGTTAAGGCGAGTTGATGAGCTAATACGGCTGGCTTACTTTTCATATGTTTGTGGAGGGAACCTAACGTTAAGCACTGGGGCCAGCCACAACACGGCTTAGTCAGTTATTCTCGCAGTTCAGATAAGATTCGGATCGGGTTGGGTGGTTTGGGGAAACCGGGGGACTCCCGGTCGAACCTTATGTATGACATTTTTTCGATGCTTTGAACAGCCTAGTTTCTTGTAAGGTTTTAACCCCAATGCTTACGCCTTAAGTGTTGGAACGGACATTTTTGGGGATTAGTTAAGCTGCTCCTTCTGCCCTCTATGAAAGAAGGAATTCGAAAGAGTCGGTCTCATTGATTGAGCATCCCCGAGATAGATAGATAGATAAGTTTTCTTTGACTATTTTTTCTTTATATATTACATAAGCCCTAAAGTAGGTAGCCCCGAAAGCCGAACTCAGCAGAGTGGGTTTTGGCTTACCTATTTCTATTTCGTATTTAGACTGACCTTTCAGAATTCCTCTTTTCATCTTAGCCCGATCTCTTGTTCAGTAAAGTAAAATAGGGGCGGAAGAGGAAAATCGCTTATACCGAGTTCTCCAACAACAACTTAGCTGCTCAGCCTAGAATTGATCGACCGATTCCCCCGTAATTGACCCCTAAGCTCGAAGAAATAGCTTGCGTAAGAGCTACAATTGTTTCAGCGGGAGCATTGGTATTGGAAACGTCCTTAGGTCTTTGATTCATTCCTTGGCAGCTACCTTAACCAGAGGATCAAGCTTACCAGAATGCTCTAATTGAAGTAGTTGATCCAACAGAGTAATGACCTTCAGTAGTGCTTCTTCCCCGCACGGCAGATGTCGTACACTTGAGTGGCAAAGGAAAGCGAGACCTTACCTCTTTTTTTCAGGCCTGTTCGGACATACATTTCATAAACAACCTTCCAGCAAGGAGAAAGAGATAAAGAAGCAAATTCGCACAAGGGAACAATTAGTTTTAAACCCGTCATTAGCGCCGCGACGCCAAAACTTCAGAGAGCTCTGCAGTTCTTCAAGCGCCGCGACCCTTGCTTCCTGCGCCGCGGCGCCTCCGACGGAAAGTTTCGACACTTCACAAAATTCCCAAAATTCACCCACTCCAGCACAGAGTCAAGGTCTAATCACTCGCAGTCAACGGAATATTTTTAAACTAAAAAGATATTTTAATTTGAATTCTAATGTTCTTAAATCACCCTTACACAATAATCTTGTGTCTGTCCTAAATGACCATAATTGGAAAATTGTTATGACTGATGAATATAATGCTCTTATTGATAATAAGGCGTGAGAGTTGGTGCCCGTCCATCTGGTGTTAATATTATTCGGTCTATGTGGATCTTTGCTCATAAAGAGAATTCTGATGGTTCGTTTGCAAGACATAAAACTCGTCTTGTAGGTGATGGTAAGACTTAGCAGGTTGGTATGGATTGTGGTGAGATATTTAACCCGGTGGTCAATCCGGCTACTATTCGTACTGTGCTCAGCTTGACTCTTTCGAAATCATGATCCATTCATCAACTAGATGTGAAGAATGCTTTCCCACATGGTGATCTTCATGAGATAGTGTATATGCATCAACCCTTGGGGTTTAGGGATACTAGATATCCTAATCATATCTGTTTATTGAGGAAGTCCTTGTATGGGCTTAAGCAGTCTCCACGGGCATGATATAAGAGGTTTGCTGACTATGTTTCGACTATGGGGTTCTCTCACAGCAGGTTTGATAACTCATTATTCATATACCGTCAGGGATCTTCCACGGATTATATTCTATTATATGTTGATGATATTATCTTGACTGCCTCTTCTGATTCTTTTCGAAAGTCCATTATGACAATGCTCAGTTCTGAGTTTGCCATGAAGGACTTGGGCCCATTGAGTTATTTTTTGGGGATTGTTGTAACTCGTCATGCATGTGGATTATTCTTATCACAGAGAAAGTATGCAGTAGAGATCATTGAGAGTTGAACATAAGGATTTGACCCGCTATCGTAGTCTTACAGACGCCCTTCATTATCTGACGTTCACGCGACCTGATATTACATATGCCGTACAACATGCGTGTTTGTTTATGCATGATCATAGAGTTGAACATATGAATGCGCTCAAACGTATTCTTAGGTACATTCAGAGAACACTTGAGTATGGTTTGCATTTGTATCCTTCGTCGACGTCTACACTAGTCTCCTATACAGATGTTGATTGGGGTGGTTGTCCTGACACCAGACGGTCTACGTCTGGCTATTGCATGTTTTTAGGTAATAACTTGGTCTCATGGTCTGCCAAACGTCAATCCACGCTTTCACGTTCAAGGGCAGAGGCCGAGTATAGAGGGGTAGCCAATGTGGTTTCCGAGTCATGTTGGTTACATAATCTACTATTAGAACTCAATTGTCATATTGATAAGACTACCTTGGTGTATTATGATAATATAAGTGTCATCTACCTTTCTGGTTATCCAGTTAAGCACCAACGTACTAAAACATAGAGATAGATATTCACTTTGTTCGAGAGAAGGTAGCTAAAGGACAAGTACGCGTCTGCCATGTCCCTTCCAGATATCACATATTGCAGACATCTTTACAAAGGGTCTTTCCTCAGTACTTTTTGAAGAATTTAGAGACAGTCTCAGCGTACGAAGACCGCCCGCTATGACTACGGGGGTGTGTTAAACAATGTCCGAAAATAGTGCCACGGCCCTTGTCCGTGAACAATGTTTCGAATTTGTATATTTGGTATATATTAGAATTAGTCTTGTACCATAATTAGAAGTGTAATATTACCATAAATGTATAGTTATTCTTCATATAGAAAAAGATTTTAGATGTAAAGTAGGAATAAAATTCTCCTATTGTAACTTGTATATACGTGTTCAATCAAATAAGAATAATCAAGTCACATATATCCAATTTCATGTTTAATATATATATACCTTGACCTACAAAAAAAATATACCTAGACCTATCCTAGGCTCACCTAAGTCTAACCTTATCCTTAACACTAACCCTATGCAAATCCTAAAGGGATAGGTTTTATGAATCAAAGTAGAAATTAAAGTAGTAAGTATTAGTTATTTGAAGAGGCATCAATTATTTTGTGGAAGCTTTACTTAAAATATTTCAACCACACTTGGATTGAAAATTATACACTTCTTCTTTCCCTTGTGGGAGTTGATTTATTATATTCAACTCTCACTCTTATTGGCCAATATTTTCGTTGACAAAAAAGAAAAGTCTGGTTGACCATTTGAGAGAGGGCTACATTTATGTCGAGTAGCTAAAGCTTATAGTGCATAGAATTTCTTGCAAACAAAGGTATAAATACATACAAAGCCCGTCTGTATTAATTTCTGATTATTTCATATGGTAACACAACTTCACGTATTACAATGAACATAATAATATTAATAATATAACCAAACAAGAATACTACAATCTTAGGTCTAGCCAACTTCATCTGAGTTTTTTTCCTGACTTTAGCTTCGTGTAGGATCCTAACTAGTGAGAGATATGGAACATATCAAGCAAGTTGTTTAGACAATTTGAAACATGTTTCAATTGAGTTAATTCAAATCTAATATTTCAACATAGATCGAGTATGAGTTATTCTTACTTTATAAAAGGTTAAATATTTCGAAAAAAAATCAATTTATTAAATTAATTGATATTTGGGATTAGAGTGAGTGAATTATTTAATTGCTAAATTACACTACAAGAAGAAAGACATTTGTCGACAAAAGTACTTTTCGTAACAATAAAAATTATTGCACGCCGTTGCAATAACCTCCGATGCGAAAAGGTTTCACAACAATAAGATCAAATTTTTATTGTCATTTACGTTTTTTAGCAACAATATATATTTTTTTTTTTGCTATTTATGTTTTTAGCATCAATATATTTATTGTTGTTAAAGTTTTATTGTCAATTCTATGCTTTATTGTAGTGTTAGCTTGAAGAATTAACTTATATTAGTAGAATACCTATTGGAGAACTTAATTTAGTACCACCTTGCAATGTGTACATGTGCATGCAGACGCGAGCATTTCTTTGGTAAAACAAAATGCTTAATTTTATCCACTAATTCTAATTGTTTATTAAAAGTTGGCAATAAAAAAACAACCATCATTTTTTGGCCTTAGGGTTACAAGTTCGATTTTCGACGGATACGTTTTTCGGGGCATATGCCTCGTATTAAAGTCTGGTAGCTTAACCGCGCGGGCATGTTGCAGTGTGAGTTTGATACTCCCTCAGACAATCCCTGTTGGGGGGTCGGACCTTGTAACATTGATCCGTTGGTAGCGATCAGATACTGAATGCGGGGCGCACATCCCGTGATTTACCTGGCGGTGGCGGCTAAGAACGGGTTCCATTCGCCTCCAGGAGCATAGTCGCAGATAAGACTAAGATATGCAGACCACACTTGACTTTATTATAAAAAAACCAAACAATCATGAAATTTCTTATTAGAAACACGTCAACACGCTATCATTTTTCTCTAGAACTAAATCTTTTCCCCTCTCTTCAACCATTATGATCTCTGAATTGGACAATTCATGCAATATTCGTGACCAGTACTGACGTATCTGAAGTTAACAAACTTGCACAATGCTGACAAAATGTACATTTATATGCATTCATGCAAGACCACATACAGACTTTTTTAGTCGTGTATTTTTCAAATCTTCAAATCTTTTTACTCCATAACTTGTTTTACTCGTGTAGGTAAGAGATTGAAATAATTTGCCTTAGGAATTTCTTTCATTAATCACAATATATATAATTGTACAAGGGGGATTCCTAATACAGTAAGAATCCTGAACTACCTTAAATACATGTCAATAATAAATATAATATATACTGTAAATATTTGAAGAATATTCGCTAATACTCCCCCTCAGACGGAGCGGGAGGAGGCGAAACGCTCAGACTGGATCTGAAGTCTATGAACAGTTGTATGGGTAGTCCCTTTGTGAAGATGTCTGCATACTGATAGGAGGAGGGCACATGCAGTATTTTGAGACCAAGTGCTACCTTCTTACGTACAAAGTGGATATCCATCTCAATATGTTTGGTCCGCTGATGCTGGACCGGATTATGAGACATATAAATGACAGATATGTTATCACAATAGAGTATAGACGCCTGACGCAGTGGACAACTGAGCTCCAAGAGAAGATTTCGGAGCCAACAAACCTCGGCAACTACATTAGCAACATCCATATACTCTGCTTCAGCACTGGAGCGGGATAAAGTGGCCTGTCGCTTGGAAGACTAAGAAATAAGGTTACCCCCTAAAAAACACAATAGCCGGAAGTAGAGCATCGCGTGTCCGGGCATCCTGCCCAATCAACATCTGTGTAAGAGAGCAACCTGATCGGAGCGGAGGTGTAGATATGCAACCCATATTCAGGAGTACCATTAATGTATCTGATAATACGCTTAAGAGCAGCAAAATGGGGTTTCCTCGGGGCATGCATAAACAGACACACCTGCTGAACGACATATGCAATGTCGGGCCTGGTGAATGTGAGGTACTGAAGAGCACCTGCAAGAATCCGATAGAGAGTAGGATCGGACACTGGATCACCCTCAAAAGCACTGAGCTTGGATTTCGAATCAACCGGAGTAGACATAGCTTTGCAATTCGACATCTTAGCTCTGAACACAATTTCTTCTGCATACTTACGCTGACTCAGAAACATATTATCCGCAGATCTAGTAACTGATATACCCAAGAAGTAACTCAGCTTGCTCAAATCAGTCATAGCAAATTCAGTTTTGAGAAGAGCAATAATGTCATTTTTCATTTTGTCAGATGAGGCAGTGAGAACAATGTCATCCACATATAATAGTAAGTAAGCAATGTCATCACCATAATGAAAAATGAACAGAGATGTGTCACACCTGCTACAAACAAACCCAATCTGCATAAAATATCTGGCAAAGCGGTCATACCAAGCACGAGGTGCATATTTTAGGCCATAAAGTGACTTCCTGAGATGACATACATACTGAGGAACTGCAGGATGAACCAACCCTAGTGGCTGATGCATATACACAATTTCTTTCAAATCTCTATGAAGAAATGTGTTCTTGACA
Source organism: Przewalskia tangutica (assembly GCA_029844215.1). Taxonomy (NCBI): domain Eukaryota; kingdom Viridiplantae; phylum Streptophyta; class Magnoliopsida; order Solanales; family Solanaceae; genus Przewalskia; species Przewalskia tangutica. The sequence continues at coordinate 3,340,710 of CM056720.1, forward strand.
TTCAGCTGATGAATCAACCACTTTTTACCCATAACAATACTAAGAACATTACGAATCGTAGCCGGTTTAAAAATCGGGATAAAAGTTTCACCACAGTCAACGCCCTCCTGCTGATTAGTATCATTTTCCACAAGTCTTGCCTTGTAGCGCTCCAAATCATCAATGTCTCTGAATTTGTGACGAAAAAACCACAAACATCAGATCACATTCACCCCCTCCGGTATATGTACTAGATCATGTTTAGCTAAAACACTGAATTCCTCAGACATAGCCGCAGTCCAATTAGGGTCTTGTTTGGCCAATTTGGGATTCTTGGGAATTAAAGAAATGATTTGGGCAGACAAATTAAACTGGATTTTGGGTTGAAAATCCAGATTTGCACGAAGTTTCCATTTGACGATCGAAACAGCAGGGTCGCGTTGGCCGAGAGCGGATCTCGAGATGTACGGTAAGGTCGAGCATGGGATGGTGGATTATTCGCCATCGAAGGCGTCGCGGCGCCGCAATCAAGGGTCGCGGCGCCTGAGGTCCAATGGTCACTGGAAGGTTGGCACCGCGGCGCATCCCCGAGGGGCCGTGGCGCTGCCGACGGTAAAAAACATTTTGCTCACTAGAAGGTTGGCGCCGCGGCGCATCCCCGAGGGGCCGCGACGCTGACGACGATAAAAAATCATTTTCCTCACTGGAAGGTTGGCGTTGCGGCGTCTCCTCGATGGGCCGCGGCGCTGACATCGTTGATGGCAGGAGAAGAGGGATGTTTTGGTGGTGTCATGAGTGAGTTGACTGAGAATGATGGGAGAGATGACAGACTCGTCAAGAAAGGAGTAATCCGTTTTTCGGAATTTCTCAGGATTCGAAACAGAAATATATATAGTTGTACAAGGGGGATTCCTAATACAATAAGAATTCTGAACTACCTTAAATACATGTCAATAATAAATACAATATATACTGTGAATATTTGAAGAATATTCGCTAATAGTGTATTGTTCAAATCTATTTTGAAAATAACTTTTCTTGAGCCGAGAATATATGGAAAACAACTTCTTTACCCCATAAAGATAGAAATAAAGTCTTTGTACATCATACCATTTCTCCAGAACGGACTTGTGAGATCACATTGAGTATGTTATTATTATTATTATAATAATTGAATTTTCAGTTAAATGTTTATGAATTAGTGGCTTTCTTAATATATATGGTAGTTTTGCTCCTGAATTGATCAGGGCACCTTCCTCCAGAAGTTAATTATATTTACTTATTTTTCAGAAATAAAAAAATAAAGGATGATATAGTCTGTATTTGGTATCGACTTTAGGTTTATTCTATGAATATGTCAATTTTGTGATCTTTCACGGTACGTTTACAAATCCCTTAGCTTGGCAAGAAAAGAGGTAGAATCATAATTTAAATTTTGATAAGTTCAACATTTAAAACTTCTTATAACTGAACTAATATTACACTTTTAATCATGAATTCACAATTCTTTTTATATTATATATAGGGTGGAGTGCATGTCCTTTTTTTCCTTGATCAACACAAGTAAACAAAATTGGGATTGTTGTCTTAAATTTGTTCTCATATATACATGTATACTCTATCTTTTTCAGACCTCACAGTCAGAGATTACACTAAATATGTTATTGTATATACTCGTTCGTCTTCATTCAACTTCACATGTGGAGCTATTTAATCACTTGTATATTAAGTGAATAGTCATCTTTCACACATAGGATAAGAGAAAATAGAACACTTTGTAGAAATAGATAATTAATTTCAATATTCTTGACTAATCTTCATATATGTACACAGAACATTAATATCCAACCTAAAGCCTAAGGCCCTAAAAACAAAATTAAAGAGTACTGCAAATATTGGTTGATTAACCCTACTTGTTCCTCATATTATTTTCTTAAAATTAAATCTTCTCCTCAGCTAATTTTCAAATCCTTTGATTGACTGATCAAAATCAGCAACATTGTTAGCCTGCAGCTGGATCAAGGTGGAATTGGAAGAGCTTGAAGAGTAATTTGGATCAGATCCAATAAATTTCTCTTGAAAATCAAAGTCATTTACTAGATTATCATAGTAGGAAGATGAAATTCCAGAGCTAAAATCCATAAAATAACCATCTTCTTGAGCTGATGAAATTGCATTATTTTCTTGGCTTCGCCCTAATTCCCATCGTTGGTTGAATAAGATTAGATTAGTCTCGCGAAATTCATTCTCGAATGATTCATCGATTTCGATGTTGTATTCGTGAAGAAGCGAACTTTCGTCTGTTTCGTCGCCGGTCAGAATTTCCATAAGGGCTGGAAGTGGGAATTGAAAACTTGAATTGGTTAAATTTGGGTCCATATGACTTGTGAACGTGTTAGAATCCACAATAGAACATGTTGTAGCCTCCAATATCCCATAGTAATTTCTTGAACAATTGTGATTGAAATCATGACTAGAATCAATATTGTTTGTGAAAGAATTGTTGTTGTAACTGTTTTGAGCTTCCAAAAACTTTTTCTTCAACTTGGTGTTCCAATGGTTCTTCACATCATTATCTGTCCTTCCTTGTAGATTTGCAGCTATCACTGACCACCTAATTTTCACCAATATAAATTCAAAGACAGATCCAATATTTAAACATCTAGTAAATATTAGACTCTAAACTCATAATTATAAAAGTACAACATGAAAACCTTTGACCAACCTGCTTCCAATTTGACTGTAGAGAGTTAAAATAATGTTATCTTCTTCCTCAGTGAATCCTCCATGCTTGATGTCTGGCCTAAGGTAATTTAGCCATCTTAGTCTGCAACTCTTTCCACATCTTCTTAGCCCTAAAATTTACAAAATCAAGAATGTTGAAGAAGAATTTAATTTCTATACACTAAAGTACATTCTCTGGTACTAAAAAAATACAGTCCAATCCATTATAATACAGTACAGTATATGCAAAATTAACCTGATTTTTGAGGCAAAGAAATCCAATTGCCACCAGTGCCATTTTTGTCAAGATAATTCTTGAGAATGTTGTCTTCATCAGGAGACCATGGTCCTCTCTTAACTTTGGTTTTGTCACAACAAGGAGCTCTTCCCATTTCCAAATTAAAACTCTAGCTTATAATGTTTTTGTTTTAATTAGTACTAGAATGTCATAAGCAAGACACTTAGCTCTATAGTTCTCTTTGTTACTTCAAAAGAAACAAACCAATAAAGAGGAGAGCTTCCTTTGGTTTGGTGGGAGTGGGGGTGGGGGTTAGTGAAATGACTTGGTCAATTTTTAAGGGATAATTGCATCTTGATCCCTCATTTATTGGTAAAGTATGATGTTGGTCCTTATAATATTTTGTTAAGCATATCTAACCTTTACTTGGCGAAAATGTGTGTTTTTGATCATTTTACAAAGGAAATATCAGATATTTAAATTAGTTTTAGAACTATATTACGGTAGTAATAATAAATTGACATGACACTTTGCTAATTAAATGATTTACTACTAAATAATTCATTAAATTTGTGAAGATTTATAGTAAGAAGCATCAAAACTATGCATACTAATTAATTGAAAGGTTACATATGCTTCACCAAAAATCATAAGGACAAAAATTAAAATTTATTAATATTTGAAGGATTAAATCTTTATACTTTAAAAGTTTCATTATCTTTGAAATTTTTTATTTACATTTATTGGATAAAAAGAACTCAATCAATAAAGGATCATTTGGTTGTTGGTTAGGAAATAAATTATTCATGTATTAAAATCAACATAACTAGTATCATGTTTGATAGCATTTTAGTTGCTATGTATAACATTCAGGTCACCAAATACGATGTTTGATTACCAATTTTCAATCCCTACATAATTAATTCATATATTACTAATACATACATAACTATAACCACCCCTAGGTTCATGAGTTTAAGGGTGTACTCTATAATTGTCAACATAATCTCTCCTATTCTTTTTTTTGATAATTCAGGTCTCGCCTTTAAGACTTCATATCGCTAAGACTGCACAATGCATCGTACTAGGCTCGGAGGCGATGGAACCCGTCCTTAGCCGCCACCATCGGGTAAATCGCGGGATGTGCACCCCGCATTCAGTGTCTGATCGCTACCAACGGATCAACGCCATGCGTCCGACTTTAACAGACTTGTGCGGAGGAAACAAACCCACACTGCAACATGCCCGCGCGATTAAGCTACCAGGCTTTAATACGAAGCATATGCCCCGGAAAACGTATTCGCCGAGAATCGAACTTGTGACCGCTAAGGCCACAAATTTAACTAATGGCCACTGGGCCGTTGATATAATCTCTCCTATTCTTGCTATCAACTATGTGGAGCCCACAAAACCTTTACTTATCTCACTGCTGAATGGTCAGCCACTTTTCCACCTAAATTTTACCATTTCCTAAAAGTTTAACGATTACAAATATTATTTTAGCTACTAAATTAAATTGCATAATTTAGTGTATTACCATAGTTTGACTTTATAACAACATACCCAGTAAAATCACACAATGTGGTATATAGGGAGGGTAGAATGTACACAAACCTCACCTTCACCTTAATAGGTAGAACTGTTTCCGAGAGACCCTCAGCTCAAGTATAATCAGGCAAAGCAAGTAAAGTAAAACAAAGTATAAGAAACTGTTTTCTTCCTCTTGTTTTAATTGGACGGCCACTAACGTTTGACAATCTGAGGAATATTTTTCAATCATTGCAATTGATAGTGTAGATAGATTTTTCATGTTTTAACTGAACATGTGAATGTGGAAACCAAACTTAGGATTAAGAACAAAACAGATTAGCTAAACTGGATTTATCTCTTCTAATTATCTAAGCCTGATAAATTGATTTCTACTTTTGGACTACTGAATTTTAATCCTTTACAAGCCCGAGATACGACTTAGTGGGATGGGCCCAAAACCAGCAGTCTGTTAAACGTTGCTGAAGATAATGTTGGACTAGTTTTGCTCGATACCATCGAAGAAATTGTACGGTTTTCCTTCAAATAGGCTGGTCTTTATTTTTTCCCCCTTTAAATGGGCTGTTCTTTAACTTTTGGCCTTCTAAATTGAATTTACACCTAGCGGAGTATAAGTTTTTCACCCCTATATTTTAGAAGCAAACACTTGTACCTTTATACTACAAAAAATCATATACAAAATATTAGCTTTGATTTATGTTTGACTAAGGTTGTTCAATGGGCCGGGTCGTCCCGATCCCGTCACGCCCCGAAATCCTTAAAAAATGGGATGAAAAATATCGGTATCGGGATTCGAATTCGGGATGGGACTAGGGCTCGTTTTGATCCCGAACCATCTCGTCCCCCGTTTCGACCCGTCCCGCCCCGATCCCGATCCATCAGAATTGGTCTATGCAAAAATGTATATTAGCATATAGATATATTGATGATAGGTACAATAGAGCTTTTATTTCAAGAAATATTCATGAAATTAGTGAATATTATGAAATTACTCATAAAATTATGACTATTACATTAGATAATGTTTCTTCTAATGATTCTGCAGTAAACATTTTAAAAACTCGATTGACTCCATCTTTTTCCACTTTTTTCATGTTAGATGTGCATGCCATATTTATAACTTAGTTGTAAAGGATGATCTAAGACTTTTTAAAGACATCCTTGATAAAATACAATTTGCTATCAATTTTATTTTTAAGGGTTAAAAATTAAAATACAAAGACGCAAATAATATAAAAAAACATGCCATGATTGTGGATTAACTTCCAGAAAATTTTACATAAGAAGTTGCAACTAGGTGAAATTCTTTGTATGTACAATTAGTTGTTGCTCACGAGTATATAATACTTATAACTTTATTATTTAACTCTCATAATCAAAATGCAAGGGATATGCTTGTAGATGATGATTGTGAAAATATTTTGGAATTTAATGTATTCTTAGAGATTTTTTTCTAGCTACTAAGAAATTTTATGATATTTATTATCCTACTATTTCATCTATATTATTTTATATAACTCTAATATTTTTGTTACTTAATGAATATATGCAAAAATTAACTTACGCTCCAACTATTAAAAATGTTTTTAAAATTAAAAAAAATACATTTTTCCTATTTATTTTATTGATGCTGTATTAAATCATACTATTAAAGTAGACGGTTGTAAAACACTTTTTGAAACGATTTATGAAAGCTCTTAGAAATACTTTCAACTCCAAGTCCACCATACTCAACTAAAGAAGAAGTTATGTCTAGCATATACAATGAATGCATATATATATATATATATATATGTATGTATATATATATATATATATGTATGTATTACCAAGAGTAAAGTGCAAATAATCAACCGACTTTTGTACCTTATTTTTCCACTTCACTGCAACCATATAAAAACATGCATTTTCTGCTTCAAGTATTCAAAATCTTAGAAATAGAATGTATAGTGGTTCAAGGTCTTCACAAATTAACGAGTTTGATATTTATGTTTTTTGCAGGGTGTTGTACCGTACGAATCAATTGTTAATGAAGATGGACGTGAAAACTTGCTGAAATACCGGAGGGAGAATGAGAAGACATTTCCACACTATCAAAGATGCATGAGATGTGTTGAATATTCAATCGTCATCAACAGCTTCTAAACGCGTTTTTTCTGTTGAAAGATTTCAAATAGGAGAGCACAGACACTCATTGACGGAAAACAACTTGGAGATTGCAATTTTAATCAGAGATTGGATTAGAGTGGAGTGTAGAAGATGCGGTCAACCAGAGATCAACGAGGAAGACAACTACAACTACAACTAAAACTTATCCGAGGGAGCAGTAAGCGATGTCAAACGATTTGACCAATAACTTCCAATTCCAACAGAAGATCCTTAAGAGATTGTGAGAATAAAAAAGTATGATTGAATATGTAATTTTTTTAATGACAATTTTACTATATGATTTGCAACTTTTGAACTACGAAACAAAGTTACAATTTTGAAATTGTATTAAAAGAAATTATATTTTTATTAAGTAATATAATAGGTAAAAAAAACAGTCAGTGATGTTCTTTTTCACTATCTTGTTCAATTATTTAAGTGTTTAAATATATATTTTTTAAAATTAAATGTCTAAAAAAAATTAAAGTCCCCCAAATCCTTCTACCCGACCCGACCCCCCAAATCCCGTCCCCTCTGTCGGCGGAATGGGGACGGGACCCCTATCCCGGCCCGCCCAGTCCCAACCCCGACCACCCACCTCGTCCCCCCGAATCCCCTCTCGTCCCATCCCACCCCGTCCACCCCGAATCCCGTCCCAGTGGCCACCCTTATGTTGGATCAAACTATGGCCGCCCAACTGCCTGATCTGGCGGGCCGTTTGGTGTCGCCGCCCATCCCGATCCGAAGGGTTAGTGGTCAGTGGGTCATTTTTTATTTGTCTTTAAATTAATTAAATAAATAACAAACATACACAACAAGATAGTTTAATAAAAACATCTCAAGGCTGTTTTTGTGCCTCTTATATTATTCGATTAGAAGTATGATTTTTTTTTGTAATATCATTTCAAAATTGCAACTTCGTGATATTGAAAGTTGCCAATAAATAGCATAGTAAAATTATAATTAAAAGAATTACATTTTAAGAAACACATTTTCTAGTTTCTTTATAATGTCTTGTGGTTCTTCGGTTGAAATTGGTATATCTTGGTCAAATTGGACAACGTCGCTTGCACATCCGTCAGATAAGATTTCGTTGTAGTTGTAGTCTTCTTCTTCGTCGATCTCCGATTGGTCGCACCTCCTACGCTCCGCATTTAATCCATCTCAATAGAATCGCACTTCTAATGAGTCTCCTGCCAATGAATGTCTGTGCTCCCCTATTTGAAATCTTCGCGCAGAAAATGCATTTTCGGACATCAACTTGTTGATGACGCTTGAATGTTCAACACATCTCGAACCATCTTTGTCAGTGTTGGAAAATTCTTCTCATTCTCGCTCCAGTATTTTAGCAAGTCTTCACGTCCCTCTTCATTTTCAATTGTTTCGTACGGTACAACACCCTGCAAAACAAAAACATCAAACTCGCTAATTTGGTTAGAAACGGTACCACTAAACATTCTCTGTCTGAGGCTTTGAATACTAGCCGCAGAAACATCATGTCGTTTTTGGGGTTGTGTTAAAGAAGAAGAAGAAGATGACATGAAAGCCGGTTGGTTGCTAGCACTTTCTTGTTGGTAATGCCTATATATTTTTTTACATTCATCTTGAATGCTAGACAACACTTCTTCTCTACTTATTTCAAGAGGTGGTGGATCATTTGGATTTTTAGGAGTTGAAGGTGGAAGTGTAGCTATGCAATCGTAAATAGTTTCAACAAGATTTTTACAACCGTCTATTTTAATAGACAGATTTAATACAACACTAATAAAAAATATTGGGGGAATAGGAATATTTTTTTTAATAGGTTCCTTATAAGCTGATTTTGCCATATATTCACTAAGTAATATAAATATTAGAGCTATATAAAATAACATTGATGAAATAGTAGGATAATAAATCCCGGAAAATTCTTTAATAGCTAGATAAAATTTCTCTAAAAATATATTAAGTTCTAAAATTTTATCTCAATCGGAATCTATAAGCATATCACTAGGATTTCGATTACAGGCGTTAAAAAAATGGGTTATAGGTTGTCTATACTAATAAGCAACACGTAGTTGGTTGTATAAAAAATTTCATCTAGTGCATACTTCTTCAAGAATTTTTCTGTAAGTTAGACCACAATCGTAACAAGTTTTTTATATTCTTTTAGTCGTTGTATTCTATTATTTTTAAAAATACAGTTCATAGCAAATTGAATTTTTGCAAGAATGTCTTCAAAATGTTTTATACCATCCTTTACTATTAAGTTGTAAATATGACATGCACATTTTATATGAAAATAATCTGAAAAAGATGGAGTTAAGACAGTTTTTAATAATCTAACAACAGAAATATTAGAAGAAGCGTTATCTAATGTAATAGTCATGACTTTATCACTTATGCCATAATAAACGCAAACAGAAAAAATATTTTCTTGAATAAAAATACCAGTGTGCCTTTCATCGATATATCTATATGCTAAAATACGTTTTTGCATAGACCATTTATAGTCTATCCAATAACATGTTACAGTTAAATAATCATGACCGTTAGTACTACGACCTATATCAGATGTGATAGATATTTTTCCAGAGTAATGATATAAATAATAACGTAAATATTGTTGATATTTATGTGCAAATTTAAAAACATATCTCCTAACAGTTGATCTAGGAAAACCTTTATAAGTAGGATTGTACATTAATCTTATATAATTAATAAAACCAGGAGAATCAGAAAATGAAAAAGACAAACCCTCCACTGCAACTAATTTTGATAATTCTTCCATATCTTTCATTTTATCATATTTAGGGCCTACAACCGCCTCCGTCATAGGGTCAATTTGACCATGTACTTGGTGTGGGACAGTATGTGAAGCTTATCCCGACTGAGAGGTCATTGCTGACTCACCATTCACTTGAGCCTTATATTCATCTCACCTAGCTTTGTGTTTGGTATTCAAATGCGCAGCTAAACCTCCCGTTCCGCCATGACCTCTTCCTATTTTGAATTTATAAATATTTTTACAAATTGTGCATCTAGCAGCTTCATTTTGTACGTCTCTATCAAAAAAAGCTCATACAAGTGATGTTAATTTTCGTTCTGGTGGGCCTCGTCTTATACTAGGGGGAATAGGAGGCGTTCCAGTTTGAGGTGCATTAGTTGGCGTGTCTGGTGTGTCATCTAGATGTTCTAAATTAAACTCTTATTGATTTCCAGAAAATAGCTCATTGTCTAAATATACTGGTACTTCAGAAATTTTTTGAGTATCAATAAAATCATCATGTATAGGAGGAATAGGATGATTAGAAGAAGGACCCTTGCCCTTGTCACCCCTACTAGAACCAGAAATAAGCTTACCCAACAGAACTCGGACACCTTTCATTTTAATTTATACTAATAAATAGTTAAAGTTAATGAAATTAAGTGCGCTAATTAAAATAAAGAAACAATAATAATTTAATAAAGGAACGAATGTATCAAACGCCGACGTGTAATCGAGAGATGTTGAAAATTAAAATTTTGCTCAACGGATGATCCTCAAGCTAGTTGTCAATAGAATAAATTAAATTGAATATTTAGAAGACAATGTAAAGAGAATGAGAGATTATTAGACCATTGGACAACGGCCAAATTGGTACAAAGCCGTTGTGCAACCGCTAGTTAGGGGTCGAATGGGGTGGGGAAGGGTCGGGATCGATTTTTTTCATCAGCCCGTACCGGTATACCGATACCGGTACAGTGCGGGGGGTCGGTATACCCCGACCCGTTGGACAGCCTTAGACCAAACTAACACAGAAAATTGAAAAGTTTTCCACCCTACCAAACATACCCAAGTGCGACAAGATTTTTATTGAAACTCCCCTACAACCAGAGCATGGCAGCATATATACTCTTTAAGAACTATCTCTACACTAGAGTATAATGATTAATGAGCATTGTAGAGATAGTTCTGTAATCTGTATATGCATTGTATAGAGAGGAAGGATAGTGTGTGTTTTTGATGAACAATGAATGAAAATACAGAAACTTTTCTTGCAGTACTCAAAGAGATGTAAGCTTTAAGCTGACCAATTCCATCAAAAGAAAAACCAAGTAGCAAACATTCTCCAAGGAAATACATAAATTGCACAAGACCATAGTAATATGAAAGCTTTAAGACAAAAACAATTGACAGTAATAATAGTAATATAGACCAAATTTATTATAAATGTACATTACATACATGCATTAGAAGGATTACAATTCTTCAAAAATATCAAAACAACACTTAGATCCCCATCTTCACTTTGCCATTTTTGGCTAAACATTCATAAAAAATCCTTCTAAAGACTAGTGCCTTTAAATTGCTCCCTAACATTCCTTCCCCAAAAAAGAGATCCTAATCTTCACTTTCACCTTTACAACCAAACATAATTTACCATATCTGCTACGACTAAATTCTTACTATATATATATACAAACACTCAGACCCCATGTTGTTGGATTTTACTGGTACGTTGTTACACATAAAATCCTTTGATTTATCGCTTCCAAAACGGCTATAAATACCCAAAAATCTAAGTTAATTAAACAAGCAAAAATTGAGGAAGCAAAAAAAGCCCACCATTACTGAAGCTGCAATCAACATAATCATATATCAGAGACAAAAGATTCTTAATACTTTACTGGATCAGATCCGAAATCCAACCAACATCCGGGTTTGGCACACCTGAATTCAGGTTCGGGTCATCGAGTGGATTCTCCTTGCTCAACCTTTCAAACATTTTCACCCTTAAATCTCTACCCGATTCAACTCTTTCCATCACAGGTTCCTCCTCACATTCCCCATTCTCCCACAGACCGAAATATCGGTTCCTGGGTCGGGTCGGATCCCCAATCGGGCTTGCAGGTAAACTAATAAAACCGGGTCGGGTCACATGTCGGATAGGCGACCCGACTCTAGGAGAACCCATTTGTACATTCCATGATGAAGGCATGGAATTCAACCTGTTCAGCCGTAGCTGACGCATCGAAGCTATTACGTCGTTCACCGAGTTCGAGTTCGAACCCGGTGAACGATTCAACGACGTAAACGAGTTCGTCGTCGTCAGCGGAGACATAGGTGGCGACTCAGTCGGTGGCGAACTCGACTCAGAAGACCAAACGGGTCGGGTTGAGTTATAAAACGGGTCGGATCCCAGTACTACCCGGAGTTGTTCGGGCGAGTGAGCGAAGAAACAGACCCTACGCTTACAGTTAAGACCATCTTTACACGGCTGCGAACGATATCGACTAGGGTGTAACCAACACTCGAACACACCATGAGCAAACTCGCACGTGTCCCCTCTGTTACAACTCCCCTTACGGAAATCGGGACATGCAGTACCGGAATATTGGTACTTACGTGGGTCCCTACGGCGAGCTTTCTCGCCGTGGTGAACGTACGGACATTCAGTCCAATCGTGTGACCTCCCACGTGCGCATTTCTTGACTTTAAACTCATACATACGGAAATTATCGAATGCGTACACGTCCACCGGAAGTTCAATATCATCAAATTCATCAACATCAAACAGAGAATAATTATCTTCAGTGAAGTTAGGGGTAGAATCGGAATTTGTGCTAGGGCTTAACATGAAGTGCATGTTAGCCGTTTGATCATCTGAGTACGGCCAAGGTGGAACATCGACCGTCGGATTAATACGGTGGTTTATTCTTCCGATCATTTTAGTTGAAGGTGGCTTATGAAGTTTGAGGCGGTGATGATCGGTTTGTATATAAAGGGGTGGAAAAGTGGAGTTTAACCATGGTTGAGTTATACTAACCGTGGTTAGCTATACAAATATAAACTGTGAGCTAGACATTTTCGATGTTCCAATGCGGTTAAAAATTAAAATAATGACAGTTGCTAAAGTTACATCGCAAATAAATTATGCTTAAACAAATTGTATTCATAGACGTTGAAGTTTAAGTCGTGTTCGTACACGCAGAGAAATTTGAAAATTTATGTTTCAAATCCGACAACGGTCGAATTGCAATATGATATGTAATGAAAATACAAAGCACATAATATAATGTAATAAATCGACAGAATACTTACGTTATTGTAAAAATCAGCCAAGCAGTCGATTCTCGAGACTTTGTGTAGTTGAGGGTGCACACGCAAAAGTTCCTCGATTCGTAAGTTCTGGAAACTGTGATGTAATTGCTAAGTCATGAATGCTAGGAATTCTGACAGAGCTTTAGAAAAGATTGTCCTCTCTTAGGTTTAGTGTGCTCTTTAAAATGGGAGGCAAACCCTCTATTTATAATTACAAATAGAGGCTTTAGGGTTTCGTGGTGGGCCCGAGAGAATTTGATCGATAAAAATTGATCGCGAGAATCGTCTGAGCACCGCGTGATCCCACTAAAGAGCGGCCGTGTCTTTGCCAATGTTCTTAACCATGATCCCAAAACAGGCACCGCTGATCGCATCTATTTTTCAGTCTTTTCTCATTTTAATGTCCCGGTCATCAATCGAACATATATGTACAATCTCCTTCTAATTACATTCTTCAATCGACGAAACATTTGACTTAGTGTTACCCTTCAGGCATTTACATATCGTCACTAATTGCATTAGGATCTTCACGGAACTCCTAGACTGCGCCGGAAGACGGACCCAATATGTACAGTTTAGCTACACAAAATATGTGAACTGAACCTCTATGCAGGAAGATAAAATTCATTCATTCATGACATATTCAATTACGCTTAGGATCTGCCAAGTGTCTATCCAAATGACTTTATTATTATAAATCATCTATATTAGTTGACCACAGGACCATATCACAGACATGTCCATTGCATTGGCCAATGACTTAGTCAACCTAATACCATATGAGTATCTGAGTGTTCACTCGAATATAAATTCAAGGAATGAATCCTTTCTTGGCTCACATACCACCTTTAATTTACTTCGTAATGCACCCAAAACAAGCCGCGTCTCAACCTATAAGACATTTGAGCTTAGGACAGGATCAAAGTACATTACTCCGTAAACAAGATGATATTGACCTCAAGTCTAAGGACTTCTATCTCCCACATGCCGATGACATTATAGACATATAACAAATAGTGCATCAGCAAGGTATACCAATACTTCAACAAGTATTCATGTGTCCATCACGAGTTGCCATAACGCGTAGCAAGTGAGACATACTGCATTCCCTAAGGATATGATGCAGACCGCATGTCGAAGTATCACATATCATCGATATTCCAATTTCGATGATAATTAGTCGAGGTAATTTAAGAGTTACGTTATAACATTAATTCTCACATCATTAATAAACACGTAACCTCTAGGGATGCATTTATAGAATATTATAAACAATCAACTAATAATTCAACAAATGCAAATTGTCATAATATTAATTGTTACGCCCCGTAATTCAAAGAGGATGAGATGAGAATGTACGAAAGGAAATAAGATTCGAATTTGGAAAAAGAAAAAAAGTTGGCAGAATATTTTTGGACAGTTTTTCAGTCAACTTTGGAGCAGTATATCTCCTAGAATATTAGGGGTTTTTTAGGTGTTTCAAAAGCCTAATATGAAGTTCGTTGAGTCTAGTTTCCAACGCAACAAACCGCTCGTCGATAGGACATCAGAGTAGAAAGTTATGAACGTTACAAGATCGGTGTGAGAAGAGGCGGTCGGGCGCCACGGCGCCGGCTGCGAGCCATGGCTCAGTAAGCCCCAAGCTGTCGAGTTGCAGCGCCACGGCGCCATGCGAGGCAGGCGGATTTTTGCAAAAAATGGGCAAAATTAGAAGATATTTATGTAAATGACCTATGTGAGGGCGACAAGTGTCCCTCCCAACTTGTAGAACAAGATAGAGACTATATTATGACCAAGCCTTGCAAGACTTAGTCATTTGCAAGTAGGGATGTCAGTGGGGCGGGTAAATGCGGGAACCGCCCCGCACCCGCTCCAATTGGGGCGGGTATGGGGGATGGTTTGGTGGGTGGTGGGGCGGGTATGGATATCAAAAGTGCTACCCGCCATGGGTAGTGGGGCGGAGGTGGATTTCATATAAGACCCTCGCTACCGCCACTTCTATAACACCGACCGTACCATCGCCCATATCCGTATCGTCTATTAGTTTAATTAGGCTATTTACGAATTTATTTGGCCCTTTCTTGATTTAAAATGTGGCTTGAGCTAACCCCCACCGTGTCCTGCTTGTTAAACACAAATGCACCACGTTTCTTTTTCTCATTCTCTTTGTTCTCCTTTTTTTTGTTAAATATTTTCATCTTTACTGTTTTTTAATATTCATAATATTTTGGCAAGGTTTTAGACTTGATATTCGATACACCATATTGGAAAGGTTCCTTTTTTCCCTTTTTCTTATATAACTTTCATTTTGGTCACTAAAACTATTGCTAGATATTATTTGAGCATTTTATTAATGGATACCCGCCGGGTAAGTGGGTATCCGCATGAAGTAAGTGGGGCGGGGGCGGGTGGAGGAATTACTACCCGTGATGGGTGGTGGGGCGGGGGCGGGGATGTGTTTTAGATGGTGGGTACGGGTATGGGATACCTTTCCCCCGCCCCCGCCCCCGCCCCGCCCCATTGACATCCCTATTTGCAAGACTTCATCCTAAAGATTTCTCTTCTCTCTAGAAATTGATAAAACCCTAAGCCAATGAAATTATTGGAAAGACGACAAGAAGGAAATATGTTGGAAAGCTTGTAGAGAGTTTGTTTGGGTGATTTTAACGTGAAGAGGAATTGCGGAAAGATGGCTAAAGTGGGCGAGATTTTTGGACTGTTTTGGGCTTATCAAGGTAACAATCTTGTCCTCTTAGTGATTAAAGTTTCATATTGTTGTAGTGATGTATATAAACAAGCATGAGATATACATAATGGAGATTGATAAGTATTATGGATATTGGAACCACAAATCCGAAACTAGCATGTTTAGCCTTGAGATTGTAATTCAATTTGGTTATTAGTTTTAGTCGTCGCATGTTATATAAAGAAGGAATTATAGTTGTTAGAATTGTTATTATGTATATAACATGATTGGAATAACGACTAGGACTAAAAAGGAAATTGAAAGAGAATTGATGTGGTTGTAGTCGATTATGGCCATTGAATTATTGGATTGTTTTATACAATTGTGGGGCAGAATTTTACACGTCCTGTTAAGGCGTGTAATCCCCTTTGTTTAACTGATTGTTGAGCCTTAAATGTGGCATTTGGTTATTGATTTACGGGCTTTGAAAAAGGTGGAAAAGTACGTAGAAACAAAGGAAGTGCTGCCCAAATTTCTGTAGATATGGAGACCTCACACTTAGTATTATTCCACGTTAATAAGCTAGGGATTGATAGACATGTTATGGCTATTATAGGTTGAAGTACTACGTGTAGCGTATTCTACTTGAAGGGTGGAATAGCTAGCAAGGTTAAAGTACTTGGAGCATTTCGCTACTTGTCGATAGTCGTCGTGAGGTATGTGAACCTCTTCCTTCTTTCGGCATGTTCTATGTATGAAATATACATGTGGTGTTATTTCATGATTCCTTCTACTCTTAAAAGTTAAGAGGTACGTATGTTGATTTACACTATGTAAAAGGTATGTCTAAGAAATCCTAAGTTCTTACCAAGTCTTATGGGGGATGTTGGTAAGAGTCGTTAGGAAGTATGTGGAATCGAGGTGACTTTGCTAATTTACTACACTAATGAAAATAAGTATCGAACAAGTCATTGCAGCGTTAATAAAAATGTATCGACAATCAATTATACTAAAATGAGTAGAATTCTCCATCTTCATAGAAACTAAGATAAAACAAAATTGTATTACATTTTCTAGATCATAGCTGCTCTAATAAGATCGTTATAAACGAGTATAACCTATTCATAACTCATAAACGTATACGTCACTTAATTTAAAAGAGTTTATGTTATGAAGTTTTAAGACTATGAACCTTGAGTTCTTAAAAGGTTAAGAGACTTTATTTTTCAAGTTATGAGACTTGATTCTTAAAGGAAGGAAAGACTTGATTTAAAAAGTATGGTTTTCATGATTTATTTCAAAAGTTAAGAGGCTTGATTTCAAAAGATAATGTAACATGAGTTTTACAAATATATAGTACGGTGGACGTACGAGTTTTAAAGGGATTCAACTTCATTTTGACATCATTGCCTTAATCTAAGAATGTCTAAGTTTGATTGAGTTAGAGAATTAACTCACTTGTCTTTAAAAGATGAAACTGCCTTAACTGTCTAAAACATAAAGAGTTATAACGACTTTATGAGAAGTTAGTTATAACGGCTTTATGGAAAGTTAAAAGAATGGTCTACTCTAGTAAGGTAAACAAAAGGTAAATGACTTGAAATGAAGAAGGACAATTAGATTTAAAGGCAACAATTGCTTAAAAGTTTTAAAGTGAAAGTCACTTGGTTTAGAAGCCTAAAAATGTATCTCTAAAAGTATAGTGACTTGTTTTGAAATGTAAACAAGCCTTGATACTACGGGTGTTAGTATCTTGGGGTTTTTATATTAAAAGGGTTCTTTTTAAAGGAACGGAAGTATGTAGTACTTTGAGTTAAATTCCCGGATTTCTAATAACATGTTAGTGCCTTAAGTTAAATAAAATGAGAGTGCATGATAATTAAGGCTAATAAGAAGTTAGGGGATGTCTTAACTTGTTTATGATGATTATGATAAGCCGGTGGTGCTTATGTTATGTATGATAGCCGATTGTGCTAGTGATGTATTGTTCATTACTGGTCATTCCAGAGCATTGCGTTGCATATTAGTGGATTTGCTCCCTACGATGCGAGGAATACCTCATGCGAGTCTGTAGGGCTTATGCGGGTGAAATAGTCTCATGCGGGGCGGACCAGTCCTATGCGAGGAGATTACCTCATGCTGGTCCATACGGCTTATGCGGACGGATACAGTCTATGCGAGGAGATTACCTCATGCGGGTCCATACGACCTATGCGGGTGAAATAGTCTCAGGAGTAGGATTGTCAAATGATACTATGGGCGGGTGGCCCTAAGTTGATCATAAGCTTACTATTTTTATGCAAAGATACCTTTGTAGGCGGACATATATGGTTTCTGGCGTCCCAGTTGGTCGGGCAAGAAACGCCGTGGGAAGACTTTTTATGACTTCACCGTGTCCCGCAAATGGGTCGGATTATGTCATGCAAGATACGTAAGTTATATCCTTATGAACTTAATGATTTTTCCTAAGTATGTATGTAAGAAATTGATTATAACTCTTATTGAGAATGGAAAAAGATAATAATTTGCGATTAAGTTCATGAGTTGTAATGGCACGGTAGGATCTGATATTTATTTTTATACTTGCCTCTGTCATTCTTTTGTACAGTTATGATTTGTTAATGTACCTTATTTCCGTTCCATATTAAATTTTTGTTATCGACCCGCCCGGAGGCTGCGTTCATGCCCGCATGTGTTAGGTACACAGGTTGGTGATCCTTGCTCTTAGGATCTCTGTTCAGTTTTCGGGAAAAAGCTCCATTTACTCCGGATGCTTATCTTTTGGTACGGATTCCTGCTGAGGTAGATTATGTATATTCAGGGGTATGGCGGGACCCTGTCCCGTCACAGTGATTATGTCAAAAACTCTTAGAGGTCTGTAGCCATATCTTGTGGGTCAGTTGTAAAGAAAAATGAGGTATCTGCTTACGGTTATATATATATATATATGTCCAGAGAGGTAGCCTTATCGGCTAGCCTGTTGTTTATTTTCCTGTTGATGTATGTTGTGAGTTTCATGTATGTTCCGCTGATTATCTCTGATGTATACCTGTAAGGGTGCCCAGGTAGGGCACCAGTCGCGGGCCCGGAGTCGGGTCGTGACATTAATCATCATTAATATAAATACGAATGTGTACAAAGTACATTGTGTCCTAATACAGATTGTCTCTAGGACATACATATACTTTCAATCTCCCACTTGGCCTAGAGCCAATCACCAACATATCTAATACCCATGTTCTCAAAATGACCATTATGCTTCACCAAGCTTAATGGTTTAGTAAACGGATCTGCTAGATTATTGTCTGTGGGAATATAATCTATCTTGATATCTTCAGCTTCCACAATCTCTCTCAGGATGTGGTACTTCATCGGTACATGCTTGTTTCTGTTTATTGATCTTGGTTCATTTGCCTGTGCAATGACACCAGTGTTATCACAATAAATGGTTATTGGACAACTAGCACTTGGAATAACCCCTAGTTCCTTCAGGAACTCAGAAATCGTGACAACTTCTTTAGCAGCTTCCGATACAGCAATGTACTCCGCTTCAGTAGTCGAGTCTGCAGTAGTAGCCTGTTTGGAACTCTTCCAGCTCACTACTCCTCCGTTGAAAATGAACGTGTAACCAGACTGAAATTTGAAATCATCAACATCTGTCTGAAAACTAGCATCGGTATACCCAGTGGCTACCAGCTCATCAACTCCACCATAGATTAAGAAGTAATCTTTAGTACGCCTGAGGTACTTGAGAATACCTTATCGCTTTTGGTGTTCATCTCCGCACTGTTGGAACTTGCAAGTCATACTAAGTGCAAATGCCACATCTGACCTAGTACAGGTCATGTCATACATGATCGATTCTATAGCCGAAGCATATGGAAACCTCTTCATGCGCTCAAGTTCAATAGCATTAGAAGGGCAGCCCTTCTTTGATAACTTGATGCCTTGACCCATCGGAAGACCGCCTTTCTTGGAATTCTCCATTGAAAAGCGTCTAAGCACTTTGTCTATGTAGACTGATTGTGACAACCCCAATAATCTATTAGGTTTAGCTATGTAGATCCTAATTCCCAGAATGTAGCAGGCTTCACCTAAATCCTTCATCATGAAGGACTTGGACAACTAATCATTAACTGACTGCATGAGAGTCTTATTATCTCCCATTATCATTATGTCATCAACATATATAATAATGAAGACAATTCCCTCATCCTTGCGTTTGGAATAAATACAAGGATCCTCTTTGCTTCTGATGAAATCAAAAGATTTTATAGCATTGTCAAAGCAAATGTTCCAACTCTAGAGGTTTGCTTAAGTCCATAAATGGACTTCTGTAGCCTGCACACAACATTTGGTCTGGACTCACATACATAAAAAAACCTCGGGTTATTTCATATACACTTCCTCAATTAGATTACCATTGAGGAATGCAGTTTTGACGTCCATCTGCCAAATGTCATAATCATAATGTGCAGCTATCACAAACAAAACCCGAATAGACTTTATCTTAGCCACCGGTGAAAAGGTTTCATCATAATCCACACCAGGACGCTGAGTAAAACCTTTAGCGACTAGTCTAGCTTTATAAGTCTGAACCTTGCCAGATGCATCAATCTTCTTCTTGAAAACCCATTTGCATCCTATGAGTTTAACCCCATTTGGCAAATCAACCAAGTTCCACACCTGATTGATATACATAGATTCTATTTCGAATTTCATGGCTTCTTGCCATCTCTTCGAATCACTATCTAGCATTGTTTCGCTGTAGGTTCTAGGCTCGTCATCATCTGGAATATCTAGCTCATTTTGTGTTTCCACAAGTAGATTTAGTCTTTCCGGAGGACGATGAGATATAGTAGACCTACAAAGTTTATTATCTTGCAGTTTAGTTACAAGTATCTTTTGACTGTGAGTAGGTTCTTGTGCGCTGGTCGAACCACCAACATTAGAGCTTTCGGGAATATCATTTTCATGTCTTTCCTGAATAGGAGGAAATGCAACTGATGCACTTGCTTCCAAGGTCTGTGCCGGAATATCTTGCATTTCTGCATTATTCCTCGTAGCACTCCCACTGGCCGAAGGGGGTACCCTAAATACCCAATCTTCGCCAAAAGCTCCTACTGAATTTTTGCCTTCATCACCGGGCAATGATTCAACCTCTTTGTTACCTTGTTCTTGAATTTCTTCAAGTTCTATCTCCGTGCAACTCTCATCCTTGTAGACATATTCATCTTCGAGAAAAGTTGCGTTCCTAGAAACAAATATCTTATGTTCTCCAGAAAGATAGAAATAGTATCCCTTAGTTTCCTTCGGATTCCCAACAAAGTAACATTTCTCACTTTTAGATTCCAACTTATCAGTGATCAATAAAAATAATTGTTCAACATTAAAACTTTGCCAAAAGGTAAATCTATCCTATAAGTTCCCACGCGCTCAACAGCAACTCGTGCTTCATTTCCGACGCGCAGGTCCACATCGCGAGGCCCGGCCTTCCTGCTATCAGTTAGCCCCTGCACATTTGTACAAATGTGTGAGCCACAAGCGGTATCAAGTAACCAGGAATGAGAATCATTTATAGATAGATTAATTTCAATTACAAACATACCTTACACATTAACACCTGGTGCCATTCCTCCGCCTGGAGCAGTGCAATCATTTCTTCAATGCCCCTTCCTGTTGCAATTCATGCAAACATCCGATGCCGAAAATTTCTTCTTCTACTTCTTCTTCGCCCCTCCCTTGGGCTTCATTGCTGCTGCTGGAGCAACAGTTTTGCCCTTCCCCTTCTGTTGGCCCTTACCTTTCGGTTTGGGGAGACTAGATGAGCCAACCATCAGAATAGGCTTGGTCTTAGAGGTCGAAGATTCAAAAGTTTTTAACCTATTAAGTAACTTCGGCAATGTCGCTTTAGTTCCATTCATATTATAATTTACAATGAAACTCTCAAACGATCTCGGAAGTGAGTGCAGGATGAGGGTGTTGGAGACTCTGTCATGAAACCTTATGCCAATGGCGGCCAACCTCTCAATCAACTCAATCATCCTCAACACATGAGGTGAAACTTGACCCCCTTCATTTAGCCTACACTTGAAGAGTTCTATGAGCAGGTCATACTCCATTGTCTGACTCTGCGAATCATAAAGACTCCTCAAATGGGCTAACATTTCGTTGGGCCCCATAGTTTCATGATGTCTTTGCAATGTCTGTGACATAAAAGACAACATAAGGCATTGAGCTAAGGTGACATCCTTATAATGTTTCTGGTAAGCATCCTTGTCAAAAGTTGCATACTCTGCAGAGTCCTCCGCTGGAGCGGTGGGGAATACTTTGTCCAATGTATACTCAATTTTTTTTTGTCTCAGGACAATTCTGACATTTCTGAGCCAGTCTATGAAGTTGGGTTGAGTAAGTTTGTTGGACTCCATAAGCATTTTCAACGAAAAGTTTGACATTTCTGAAGATCTGGAGGTAATAGATAGAATAGGAAAATGCAATCAAAATTTATTCTCCTAAATTATACACATTCATAATTTGCTAATTTTAACATGACCTTTTGTTTTAAATCAGTGTTACACCTCGTGATTTAGGGACGATAATTAAAAACGTAATTAAGATAATAAGATCTGAATATTAAAAATAAAGTATACTTACATATGTTAATACGGAAATTAGTATACAAGGATGTGATTCCGGAATAATTTTCGAATACGACGAGTGTGATGTTGGGGGAACTTATTATGATAGTTGTATAATCCCGTAATGGACTAGTGTCGTATTATAGAATTATGACATTGAGAATACGAGGTCTTATGAAGTTTTCAAGGTTTAGAAGAAGTGGGAACTAAGTTTAATTTTTAATAAAACATGAAACAATGTGCAAGACTTTATTTTTATTTTCAGCACTTGTGCAAAATAAGGAAAATCAACCCACTTAAAACCTTGTAATCTTTCATTCTTAACCCTTAATTCAAACACTCCTCTCTTCTTTCTCCCCCCCCCCCACCCCAGCCGAAACCAACACCCTCCTCCATAGCCAACAAATTGAAGCTTTTTGTTCCTTCTTCCTAGCCTAAGTTCTTCCAATAATTATAAGCCAAATCTAGCATCCAAAATAGTGGCAAAAACGCCACTGCTGGCCGAAACATTTAGCCCAGAAATTCCAATTTTATGATGAAGTTTTTGGAAGAAAAACATGTAAGAATGATGGATTAAACTTATAAAACTCATGCATGTCACTTTGAGTTGAAAAAAGGATGAAAACTGGTGCAAAAGGAATTTGGACAGTGGACCGAAATTAGGGACTGTTTTGGCTTAAATATAAGGTAAGAATTCTTTTTCTTATGATATAATTGGAGTTGCATGTTGTGTAGTTTAAGAGATTAACTTGTGTTAAGAAAGAATGAAAGAACATGCATGTGGTTGTTATTGATGTTGTTGAGCCAATTGGAGTGTCATTATCGATTTTGGGACTGTTTTGTATACACTGAGTTTGATTGTTGTTACTGTCACTAATTGCATGTTGAAATTGAAAGCAAATCTTGATGTTTAAGTTATAATTGGTTATATGAAAGTGTTGAAACATGAATTGGATTTTAAGGAGTTAAGAAAAGAATTTTGGCAATTAAGCCTTGTTGGCCGAGACTTGTATGACATTTTTTGACATGTTGTGTTGTATTTTAGGGATATTTTGGTGGTGTTATAGTGCTGGAAAATTAGTTACAATTATGCATGTTCAATGTGGTAATTGCTAATGTATGTCCCAAAAGAATTAAAGTGTAAAAAGGGTGTTATGTTGCAAATTATAGGACTTGAACTCTCGTTGTTGCTAGACGTATGGACTGTGTTTATGGACTGTTTTAAGGGTGGTTTAATATGGATTAAGGGATGGATTAACATGAGAAATAAGTGTAGAAATCACATTGGTTGTTGTAGTTGATGTATTACATGAACGTAAAGAGAAAGAATGTATAATGAAGGTGGAATCAAGTATATGAGATGCATTTATAGAATATTATAAATAATCAACTAATAATTTAACAAATGCAAATTGCCATAATATTAATCATCATTAATATAAATACGAACGTGTATAAAGTACATTGTGTCCTAAATATATTGTCTCTAGGACATACATATACTTTCAAGTCATGTGCGAGTCGAGTCAATTTTAATTTTTTTTTCCAGAACTCAATTACTGATACTTAAAGGCAGTCCGGTGCACTAAACTCCCGCTATGTGTAGGATCCGGAGAAGGACCAGACCACAAGAGCTATCGTACGCAGTATTACCTCATATTTTTGCAAGAGACTATTTTCACGGCTTGAACTCATAACATAAAAAATTTCTAACTTTCGGTGTTTACATCTTATGAATAAATGCATACTATGTGTATGTACACCCAGTTTTAACAATCAGCTATGATTAGTTAATGTATATTCTCATTTCTTTCCTTATTTAATCACTAGACTATAGTATGTTAACATAATTAGATGTAAATATCGACTTGGGGGTAGGTAATTTCCCGATTCTAATGTAATTAGTAGCGTGGCTAATGCTTAAATTTTATGAATTTTAGATTTTAAATAGCTAAATCATGTGTTAGTAATTAGATTCTCAAGTTAATATTCAGGTATGTAATTGCGGGTCAGAAATTTCGCCTTTTGGTCTCAAGATATCATTTTTTTTAAAGTAAAATAAGGAAGGAGACAATCAGTTGGAAATCGAACCTTTACCAACAAAGGTTACTGTGCTTCGTGTCATTTGATTTGATTGGTCGGTGATGGAATTTTAATGACAAACATGGTGAGATTAGAATGTAGAATTTACAGTGACGACTCTATAGAGTTCCCAAGGCGGCGGAGGACTTTTAGACCTAAGGGGGTTTATATGGAGAGAGTAATTAATGGGACGGGAATTGTGTGACCAGATTTGACATTTTGTGTTGAAAACATTGGACATTTTGGATTTTTTTGGGAGCAAAAAGTGAAATTTCTCGTCCGATCTGACAGAGATTGGTGGAGGAAAATAAATCATGGTACTCAGCGGCCCATTAGATGAAAGTCACAGTGTCTGATGTCTACAAGGAGTCATCTCTCACAAAGGAGAAATGAAACTCTCACACTGTGGCTGTCAGAGTTTGAATCTGTCTTCTTGGGAGCAATCTGTCATCCTGAAACCAACTAAACTACACCCTGCTGAACATTTTGACCTTTTCTAATGAATTTTTTTAGAGGCTTACTGCAAAATTACTGTCCACTATTCAATTTTGATGCTGGTAAAAATTTAAAAACTTGACCACGAAAGTACAGTATTAAACTATCGATGTAGAAATACGGATTATTTGCACTTTTCTTTATTTTGCGTTGGTCTTCACTTCAGTGAGCATAAATTTTGAATCACAATAAAAACGGAAGATGGTGCAACATCGAATCCTATTACGTTACTTCGAATGGTATCTTAGCCCATCTCACTTGCTTTGATAGGGAAATTCTTACACGTCCCAAAAAATATGAACTTGATCGTTGAATCGAGTAAACGTTCAAGCTTTCATCAAGATTTTCTGAATTATTTTCTTAATTATGATTGATTGTCTTTTTTACGACAAGTTGTATTTTAAATCTTAATGGTGTCACGCCTTGAATCTGGGCTGGAACGTAACACAACATTCAGTGTCTGACTGCACGTGACTGAGCGAATGATTGGATGAATCAACATGAGATATACATTGAATGCAGAATATAACTTATAACATGCTGATCTAGTAAAAGATCTAACTGAGTAATCGTAAATACAAAATATTGAGATAAGTCTGAAAGTATAAAGACATAGCCAACATGGCTAACACAATGCATAATAAATTCTTACTCACTGTTACTCTAGTCTATGAAGACTAAAGAATAATAAAGTACTAATTGTTTATCGGGACAAGGCCCCCGACATACTTAACTGTCTAATATACTGAAAAATTGTAGATAAGATAATGCCCCCAAGGAAACTAGGGCTCACCAAGCAGCTGATACGAGAATCCAAGCGATCAGATCCGTCGTCCTGTAAATCGTTACATGCATCGTGAAATGCAGGTTCCGGACAAAAGGGACATCAATACATTTAAATTGTGATGGTATGTAAAATCAAATGAAAGAACAAATAGTTGTGAGGTTCTTGAGGAAAGGGCACCCCAAGTCAATCCAAAGTATATGTATACATAAACTGTGGCTTCGGGCTCAAATACAGGTGTCTAAAATTCAATAATTTATATTAAGAAACTGAGCATCATACTATAATACATACCTCTAGGATCTAAGTATTACTATGTTGAGACATGTATTCATGAACTGATTATGGAATTTAAAGCATTAACAAGGATACTAAATTTTCACGATTGACACTCATGAGATATCAAACACGAGTCGATTCTGATTACGTGCTGATTTTACGACATTCAGAGTTGTAATCATGAACGAATTACAAAACTATATTGCTTAGAGAATACAAGTTATAAAGTTCTTCATGAAACTAAGGTTTACACTATATTTTCTGAGGCAATAAATAGTAGTCGTAGAAGAATGTGGCGTGGAGAGGGCGTGGAGAGAATCAATAATATTTTCACGCATAGAGAGTTGGCCTTACATTCCTCAATTTCGGTATTTAATTGTACTACAATGTTCGTCAATACACCTACTACCTACTGTACTAGACCTTCGACCATGCATTTTACATTTGTTTAATCGGAACCAATGCATTGCGCTCGAACAGCTGAGCAGTTAGGTATGACATTAGAAAAAATTTGTTATGGTTATGTATCTATATAGAAAATGCGGGTGTGGCGATTCAATCAGTCCCTTCCTCAATGACCTTGGCCCCGGATTATTATGGTTATGCATCTATTAATACTCATGAAACTTGTTATGGTTATGCATCTATTAATACTCATGTTTTGGTCACCTAAGCATTTTGTCAAAAAACTTGGTGGACATGAAGTTTCATAACTCTCAACAATGGTGTTACTATACCGAACAACTCATTCTTCTAGATAGTTCTACAATCTCATATTATTAAAATCAATATCATTATTCATCCCACATAAGATAAACAATTCCCTTAATCAACAATCCATAACCAAAATCTTAATCGTTTATGCTTTTCTATCAAAACTCAAGAACTCATATCACATAAACTTATAGTCTATAATCCTCAATACAAAGCTATAATTGATTGAAGTAGAAAAATCTTACCTTTTTGACGTTCAAGTCACTCAAATTCAGATTCTAGGGTTCTTTTATCCAAAACGAAGATTCAATCGATAATCTATGGAATATATGAGATTTCTACTATTACTCTGTGTTAGATTAAGCTAATAATCATAGAAATTGATCAACCCAATTCAAAGGCAGACCGTGCAATTTCTTCTCAAGATACCCCTTCAATCGTTTTGTGTGATAATATTTAGTTTTTGTTTGTTTGAAAAATGAATAAAAACTTGTAAAACTAAAAAAAAATGATCTCACAAATGTCTATCATTTACTTTGGACTTAAATTTAATTTTTAAAAAATTCGTGCTCAAACAATCATCTTTATAAAAATTGAGATGCAGGAGTATGTTTTGAGTTCTAACATTTAAAGTTTACAATTGGTGATATTCACTTTATAGAAATATAATTAAATACTCAGGATTATAAGATTAAAGTCAATTTAAGTATGATAACATGACTTTAATTAAATATTGAGATAAATTATTTTATTTTATTCACTAGAGATGTTAAAGATTAGTGCATACTCCTTGTCCACTCCCTTCTATAAGTTAAAAACAAGGATGAAAAAGACTTCCATGTAAACAAAAACCAATGAAGTGAAGTTAAAGATTATAGGCTATAGTCGTAGGCATTGGGAGGCTATAAAAGGTTATACTTGCATATATCCTCTAAAATTATACCTAGTTTAACAAGTGGAACCTAAATATTAATAAACAAAGTACATTACTTTAATTAAACCTTTTGTCTACACTTTTTATTGGAGAAATTTCATAAATATACACTTGAGTGACTTACATTGCAAAATATAGCCCAAAATTTACATTGCAAAATATAACCAAAAACAGTTTATATAATATTATATATTTATATACAAAAAACAGGTACATTATATATGAAAGTGTATAATTTGTAGATATATACTCTAAAAAAATAATTACCCAATATTATACATGAAAATATGTACTTATACATATTTATACACAATTATATAATATTTTATAAGTAGGTATAATACATAAATCTGGACTGATTTTTAATAAAAAAATGCGCTTTTATACAATAACTATGTGTATATGAGTGTATAAAAATATATAATAGTGTATATATACACTATCATACAACATCCATCATCGGAGTTCTGTTTTCCGGCGAACTCCAACCCCACCAACGACCGACGAAGTTGAATTGCAACCCAACAACTTCGCCCCCACATCGACACACCGCCACTACACATTCACCGAAGACCCCAACCACCACTCGTTCTCCCTCTTCGTTTATCTCTATTTCTACCTCAACGAGATCACGCTGGAGCTCTGGCCCACCACCACAAGATCTGAGAAAGAGAGCACCAGATAGAGAGAGAGAGAGGAGGCCGAGAGAGAAAGAGCGAGAGAGAGCGCATTCACTCACCGGATGGCGTCGTGCGATGACGGTGATGACGACTACGACGATGAGACGACGGTGGTATCTCTCGAGAGAGAGACAAGAGTGAGAGAGACAACAGAAAGAGGAGGCCAAGAGAGAGAGTGAGGGAGAGAGGAGGTGATAGAGAGAGAAAATTGAGTCATTTTTTTGTTAGATTTTAAAAAATAAGTTAATATTGATAGCATTATTACCCTAAATTTCATACAACCATAATTATCTCTCTTTTTATAACCTAAAGCCATATGTTATTGAGCTATAATATATAAATACCTCCCTGAAATCCCAATCATTTGTCTGTACTATGCTAATAATAAAACAAGACATTTGATATGAAGGGGAATAAATTGGATAGATAAGGTTGGACAGGTAGAGATGAATCCATTTGCTGGCATTGAAGAAGCACATGACCTCCATAGTTCCATACCTTACTTTGCAGAGCATCCAACACTAAATCTTCACCACTTTCAACTTTTTTCCTTTTTAAGAATTGATGTTTAAATCAACTTGGCCTCATTTTTACTATTTCATAGTAGTAGATAAGAGCGATAAAATTAACCCATGAAAGATAACTAGCTCAATCTGCTTTAGTTTGAGCATATTAGTGAACCATTCATTTATGGACTAGGTCTATTTTGACTCCTTTTATTATGTTCATATATTCAAATGTTGAGCTGATTTAATATAAGAAAGCATAGAGATTTCAACACAATTTTTGCAACAATAAATATGTTGTTGCTAAAAAAAGTAAATGACAATAAATAATTAACATTTTATTGCTAAAAACATAAATCGCAACAAAAAAAAACTTGTTGCGAAATTTTTTCGCATCAGAGATTATTGCAACGGCATACAACAACTTTTGTTGTTGCGAAAAGTATTTTTTGCAACAACATCTAACATATCAATAAGAATGTGTTGACAAATGTCTTTTTTCTTGTAGTGTGAACTAAATAGGTAACTGAAATTCACCCGTGAAATATTTTGTTAAAATACTTTATAATTTTTATCATTGTTTTATATTATAAATTTTTATAATAAAAACAATAGATTTTTTTGTTTCTTTTTGTTAATCAAACTTATTATAAAAAAATAAAGAAATGAATTAAAATTTGGGATCAAATGAACGGATTAGGATATGACCTAATATTTAGCCTATTTTAACTCAATTCATCTCACCTCCAAGTAATATTTAACCTGCCAGTTTGTCAACTTAGTCCATTTTAACCTGCATATATTCAGCTCGACTTGTCATTTGACACCCTTAACGATAAATATGAATACTTCTTCTTATTAAGATTTAGGTACATGAAAACGTATAACTTTTTTTTTCAACTTAATATCCAAATTTTGCACTTGCTTTAATAACCATCAGGGTCATCTCAAACAATTTCGAGGTCCTATTCTAATTCGTAAAAGTGGGTCCTTAATATAAGTAAATATACAATTTAATAATTTGAATTTGGGTCTCCACATACGCGCGTCACTAGAACTGAATTATTTTACTTTGATTGGGCTAAGATCTGCGAATTATGAGTCTTTACAGTAAATTTTGGCTAATAATATTATTTAATAAAAAATGAAAAAAGGGGCCCCTAAAATTTTCGTTTTTCAGGAGCCCTGTGCGATAGCACATGTCACACAGGTCCAAAGACAGTCCGGTAACCACTAGTCACATGATACTGTCTGTCCACTCACTTTCTTTAGTTTTATAGATTACAAATGGTTGCTCAAAATCAGTACCATATTCCATCTATCCACTTTCTAGGTTGTTAATTGGTTTTAGATTGTACTACAGTCTTACTTTCATGTGTGATTTGAGTCCAAAACCCTAAGACTCGACTTAGTGAAATCTTCTATTTTAAAAATCGAAACAAAACAAGGATTTTATTGAAAGAAATAATTCCTTCATTATTCTTATTAATAAAAGGTGTATATATACAATTTAAATAGAAAAATCCTTTTCCTATTCTACTCCTAAAATCATATTCTATTTGGAGACTAAATATTCAATTAAGGTAAGTGTACAAGACTAATTGTTACACCCCGTAATTCCATGACTACTAAGTGAGAACAAGATTAAGAAAATAAGATTTGAATGTTGGAAGAAAAGTATATTTACATTTTCTTATATGGGAAATTTGGATACTACAAATGTGACGACAAAAATTTATTAACTATTAGTTAAATTCTTTCCAATGAATTTATGGACTTAGTATTGTATTATGAAATCTTGACATTATTAATATGGGGTCCACCGAAAATTTCACAATTTTGTGGGCTCATCGAAATAGTAAGAATTTTTGGCTAAGTATGGAATTATTTTTGTGAAGAGAATTATGGGCGAATAAGAGGGTGACATGTGTCTCTCCCCACTTGTGTAACAAAGCTTTAATTATATATATATGTATTGCAAGATTTGGCTAAGTGTGGGAGATATTATTGTGAAGAGAAAGACAAGTGGACAAGTGGGTCTACAAGGGTCCTCTCCACTTGTCCTTCAAGCTCCAAGTAAATACAAGTTTTGCAAGACTTAAGCACACAAATATCTTCTCATCCAAACTCTCTTCTCTCTTCTTTCTCCTCCAAGAATTTCGAAATCTCCATAGCCAAGAAGAACAAGATCAACTTATTTTTCAAGATTAAGCATCTTAACTAAGTTCTAAGCCAAGTTAACACCACAAGATAGTGGGTCACGATTTTAGGCCAAGAACTTCTTGAAACCCTAAGCTTGGAAATGAACATTTTGGAATAGAAACATGAAATCAAGATGGTTACAAGCTTGTAGAGGATACATGTGTGTTATTGTAACTTGAAGAAATGACGCAAAGGGAAAAGTAGTGAGCCGTGTAATGTGGACTGTTTTGGCTAAGTTAAGGTAAGAGTTCTTCTTCCTCTTGAAGTAATTGGAGATTACATGTTCTTATAGTTAAGGGATGAACTTGTGTTAAGTAAAATGGAGAATAGGAAGTGCATGTGACATTTGGAATGTTAGTCGAATTGTTGGACATTTTTGTAAATATTGGATTCGTTAGTTGTTGTTGTTATTATCGTCACTAAGTGCATGTTAGATTGAAGGAAATATTGTTATTGAAAGTTGAAATGGTTTATATTAAAGTGTTGAAACTTGAATTGGATTATAATGCATTATAAAAAGGCTTTGGATTGTTGTGTGGGCCGAAACTATCTTAAAACTGTTGGATATTGTCGTGATGTTTTAGGGATTGTTTTATACGTGTATAAAGCTGGAAATTCAGTTACCATTATGCATGTTTAAATGTGGTAATTGCTAATGTAAGTCATAAAGGAATAAGGGTGTAGAAAGGTGTAGAAAGGCTTCACATTCTACCCTCATTGTGTTGGATTATGGACTGTTTTTAGTGGACTGTTTTATATGGATTAAGAGGCCGGATTAACATAAGAAGTAGGTGTGTGAATCACCTTGGTTGCTATTTTGGTTGTGCCCTTAATTGGTGATTGATTATTGATGTTATTGGTCTTATTTGTAAGGTGTAAAAGTATGTATAAATAGGGGAAGTGCTGCCCAAATTTTTATATGAAAAGAGAGTCATTACGTGGTATAGCGTATACTTAGTATTCATGAAGTTGATAGACGTGTTATTGTGGTTATAGGTTGAAGTACTAATTGAGATGTATTCTACTTATCATGTTGGTTAGTCGTCAATAAGGTATGTGAACCTCTTCCTTCTTTCTTTTAGCATGTTGTCGCGCCCTTTTTCGGCCGCGGCATTTTCTAAACTCCTGCTCAAATAAAAGGTTAGAAAATAAAATATAAAAATAAAATGCTAAATAGTTTAAGAGGCTTAAAGGTTTTAAAAATGCTAAAAGGGGTGCTAGAATGCTAAAGGGTTCGCGGAGTCGCCACCTAATTAATTGGGTGAATTAGGACACCTAAATGTTAACTAGTTTAAAGTAAACATTAACTCCATTTTAATGGGCTGCTAAACTTAATGAGATTCCGGGCAAGGGTTCTTTATTAATCTAGAGGGAAGGGGTTAGGCACCCTCTAAGATCCGCTAACTTGCGGTTGTCCTGCTAAACCTAGGGTAATTATTATGCTATGCATGTTTTTGAGGTATTTACGCAAAGGATATTTATAAGCATAAGTGTAATTTAGCCTGCATAAATATAAGATTTATATAAAATGGATCTTAGTTGAAGGCATGCATTTAAAATTAGCTAGAAGGCATATGAAATTATTCTTTGTATTAATCGGGATTTTCTCAAAGCAGTTTTAAAATCACGACTAACCATATTTATCATGCTAGTATAGAGTATTACGCGATTCATTATAGCTTTTTAAACAGGGCGAGCCTAAAGTAAAAAGGGGATTGGCTTCTAGAAGTTCAAGGTTTAGATATTCTAATATTCCTATTAATTAATGTAACGTTTAGACAAATAATTTACAATAATAAATGAATGGGGAGGGGGCAGGATAAAATAATGATATGACTCGAGGGACGGCGAAGTCGTTTTGCCTTTGGCCTAGAACTTCTGATGCAGGGATAAATGCATGTAGACGTGGGCCTCCGTATTTGCCACAATGAGTCCCGCTATGAGACTCTTTGTTACTCCGGTGCATTTCATGTAAAAAAAAAGATAAAGATTAGTATATGCCCAAATAATAGTCAACATAATACAAAATTTAAACATAGACAGCCACTTTGTTTCGGTAACCAACAGGTCCCAAAATGACATCAAACCATTTCTTTATCAAAGTTAGAATTATGTCTCAAGAAGTATGCAGAATGTAAATGGCCCAAATATGGTAAGCATATGTGTATTTAGAACATAAACAAGGCTGCTGGACCAAATAAATTAAACAACTTGCCCAAAATTAGTGTGGGGTTTCATTTGAAAATGTTCCAGTCAACTGCAGTAATACACAATAGACAGGCTGTAAATATATATATGGAAGGTATGACCAGTATATATTCTTGTTAATCAGCATCGATGCAATGGTAGTAACAACACAAATGCAAAGCAGCAACCATGATGCCCCCAAACAGCCACAGCAACAACAACAACAACACCCCCGAGACTATGTCGACAGCTATTTCTATAGCTTAGGAGGCTTTCTTGATGTACTAGTTTAGGAACCCAAGTGAGATAAACATATATATTCTTAATAGACAATCTAGACAGGGGCATGATTTATCAAGCAAAGATCCTAAATTCAAGTCATACACTAGACCTTTCACTTACTTAAATAGTTTGACACCATATTTTATGGATGTAAGTCGAGACAGCACGCAACAGAGAAGAATTCAGATGAGTGGAAGATGTTCAACAGGGCAAAACACGCAAGATTCAGAATATTTCCCCAAATAGGCAATTGAGACCTCATGCCATATACAGAGACACATTAACATGTTAGCTTAAGATATTGTACTATTTTAGCATACAAAGACATCACCAAACCCGGAGAGCTAAGGCAAGATCATTGGAACATGGTGCATATTTAAGAATGACCCCAGATTGAGCTATTCCACTAAATGAACTGAAGGGATTTAAACAAGCAATTCTTAGGCAAAGGACCAACTGAGGCTGATTCATAAAGGAACACGTTGGATGGTCTCAATACTTGGACTAATTTCTTTACTTCATCTATTTCATAACATACCGGACATACAATTAATCTTAATGAAATCAAACTAACATATATTTAAGCGAACAACCATCACAATAGTTACACGGACATGATCTTTATGTCTGAGATAAGCAACCTGTTGGCGATTAAATCGAGTCGATGAAAATCACACCTCGAGCGATATCCTAACATTACAAACTCGACTATATGAAAGTGATGCATACACGGACATGACATTTTTAAGTATTGATAGTCAAATGAATAGGTTAACAAACAATCAAACGATGGCGACATCACCTTCATGCATTCATGAACACAATAGTATGAGCGAACTAACTAACACACATCTAACACCCAAAACAAAAATGCGAGAAATACAAAGATGCAATGAAATCGATAGGAAGTGATTTTACCCTCCGGACGACGGGCGGCGTATCAAGTCGTCGGTCATTTCGGAAGGCTAGCTAATTACGTGGAGCGAGATGGTTGCAGCTGCGACTTTGCGGGTTGGGTTCTTTCTCGGATCACTCGACTAGACTCATCGCCTTCCGAATCTCTTCCGAGCTCTCGTATATGCCTCTGCGCTCGCCTCGTAAAGAAAAAGCGATTGCTCTTGACTCATGTGCGACCCCGTTCGATACTGCTGCCAAGGGTTGATGCTATCCCCTCTATTTCTATGCTATCGGTATGCTCTATTGTGCTTCTGATTCCCCCCTGACTAAGCTCTGAATTCGACGCTCTGTTTACCCCTAAATTGCTATGTCGTTGTGTTCTTCCCGTTTCGATGCCATCTGGGTCTGGTCCCCTTTCGATTGCCTTTGCATGTTCTTATATAGCCCCCATTTGGGTTCCAAGTTAGGTCAATAGTAAGGGCTGATTCTAGGCTTGATATTGGTGCTGATTTTGTGTGATTCTTGCCATAAAATGGGCGATTTTATTGTAAGATCTTCGGGTTGATTTAGTACTGATATGATAAGGTAAACGATTTGGAGAGATTCGTTTGGTTATGGAAAGAGGCTAGGCTAGTGCGTGGGTGGGAAGGCTCCGATTCTCGGCGTGAGAATCTCGGCCGCCGTGTTGCATGGGGAGGTGAAGAGGCGTACGTGCGAACTAGGGTTTCGCGTGAGGGAGAGGGTGAGTAAGGGCTGCTGGGTTTCTTTTTAGGTTCTGGGTTCGACGAGAAAGGAAAAGGGCTGGGAAAGTAAGGGATGGGCGTGGGCCTGCGGGTAAAGGGTATTAGTTAGGTAGTTTTAATTAGGCTTTTAATTAATTAATTAGCTAGTTAATTCTAGGTAAGTGTATTATTAATTAATTAACAAATGTGATTAAATTAATTAGGTGCTTTATTATAATTATCTAGGTGCTACATTAGTCTAATTATTTAGGTGCTAAATTAGTCTAATTAGTTAGGTGCTAAATGCGGGCGCGTTATTTAATTAATGCTTTAGAATGCGACGCTATTATTTAAAATCTTATTGTTATGCATTATTGCGAAGTTAAATTAAAATTGCATTGAGTTTATATTAAATTACTTAAATGCTGAATGCAAGTACGATATTTAAGAATCGTTTAAAGCTTTATAAATGCGGTGCTATTAAATGCATATATCAGATTAAAATTGATTTTAAATTACAAATGATTACTCATAAATGCGGCTATGCTACCTGACACGACGTTATCGCTAAATTATTTATTTTATGCATTTATTAATTATTTAAGAATTACGACAAAGCTTAAAGTTAATAAGTGCGGGCGCGGGACTCTAAATGCTTAAGACTTTACGTAAGACGCGATGCCATTATTAAATTAATTATTTATGCATGTATTTAATGTTTTTATTGTTGTATTTTATTAAAAAAAATCCTAAAAAATTATTTTACAAAATTAGTGTAATTTTATGGTTAATGGCTGGACGGGAGAGTCAAAATTGGGTGTCAACACATGTTCTACGTATGAAACATAATTGTGGTATGATTTCGAAAGTTATTCTACTCTTAGAAGTTAAGGGGTATTCATGTTATTGATTTTGTGCTAAAAGCATGTCTAAATTATTCATAAGCCTTATTAAGGCATATGGGAGAGATGTTGATAAGAGTCTTTAGTAAGCATGGAGCCGAGTTGACTCTGCTTATTTAAAGGAATTGTTAAGTATTAAGTGTTGAAACTGATTTAGTAAATAAATGGGTATGTCTTAAGAGATGTGTTAAAATAAGTCATTGCAGCGTTAAAGGAAAAAGGTATCGACAATCAATTACTATATTGAAATGATTAGAAAGCCATCTGCATAGAAACTAAGATATAACCAATTTATTTTACATTTGTTAGTTCACAACTGATTAGATAAGATCTTTATAAAGAAGATAAATTACTCACGGCTAGGGCTGCACAAAAAATGGACCGGACCGAAAATAACCTCTGGACGGAACCGGACCAGACCAAATTTTTCGGTCCGGTCTTCAGTCCTACGTTTCTGAAAATTCGGTCCTCGGTCCGGTCCGTTTTTTTTTCAGTTTTTAATGTATATTGGATCGGACCGGACCGAATTTCTAAAAAATTCGATCCTCGTTCGAATGTAATCTCTAAATTTTAGGAAATAGAAAAAACTTAAGATTTTATCGCTATAGGAAACGTCCATAAAAATTTAGAATAATCATCCAAAAATATAACATAATACCGATGAACCAAGGAACTAAGAACACGAGATGTCCATAAATCGCTATGAATACTATCAAATGACATTGAAGTCGTAGAATTAGAGTCCTGAAATGGTAACTTAACAATTTTTCCTAAAGAACAAGATTTACAATTTGGAGTACTACGCGTACCCTTACATGAAATAAATTTATTTTTATCTAAAAAGGAAAAAATAGATAACCCTGGATGACCGATACATGCATGCCACACGGAAGAAGCAAGAGCCGCAAATGGATGGTAAAACTTGACGCGAAAAACCAGACGTGGGTGTGATAGGATAAAGATCTCCCCATACTATCACATCTCATGAGAGAAATTCCCGTCTTGAAGTTCTTCACATAAAATCCAAAAGGATCAAAATTAACAGAAACCCAATTATCAGTGGTGAATTTACGAACATACACCAAATTCTTAATTAATTTAGGGGCATGAAGGGTATTCTTTAAGATAAGGGGTGGATGTGAGGGAGACACAGTTTTATGACCATAACCGCGAATTGGAATTGAATTACAATTACCAATAATCATACCACGATTACTGCTCAAATAGAAATAACACGAGAAAGTACCTTGGTCAGCTGTTATGTGGGTAGTGGCGCCGGTATCCATATACCAATTGGGGTCCGGAGGTGTTAATCCCAGTGTGTGCATCGTGACCTCAATATTTGTCGGAGATGGTGCGAAAGCAGGACCCTCAGCCGCAAAAAGTTCGTCAGACGAGGCCCAAACAGATCGGTGACGAAGACCCAATGGCGTGGATACTTTTCTTTGAATCGGGCTAGGCGTGTCACGTAATTAGGCCGAGATTGGGCGTGCCTAATTCGTAACGACGCCGATGTGGCCGTGGGCCACTAGTTATGGCCCATATCCAGTTTATTGGTGTCCTCACTGGCCGGGACCCACCAGTGCCTCGTCCTCTGCCGTTGCTATTATTACCATCAAGTCCATCACCTTTATTTTTATTTTTGCGATTTTGACCTTTCTTGTCGCCACCATTATTACGATTTTGGTCTAAATTGTCAAAATATGCTGGAAATTTATTTGGCGTGGCTATAAAGACGGAACTAGTACCGGTAGCCGCCTTTTTAACCAAACCTGCTTCTTCCAACGTAAGCATGGATCAGGCTTGATAGAATTCCGGTATAGGGTTACTTTGACTAAGGATCGAAGCAACACCGTTATAGGCCTCAGACAGGCTTGCAACCATATGTAGAACGAGACGACTATTGCTAACAGGAGCACCCACATTGCGAAGTTGATCCGTCAAGTACTTGAGTCATTTGCAATAAGACGAAACGTTTGAAAAATTCTCCATAGCGACTTGAGAAAATTCATGTTCAATGGTTACAATGCGGGAATGACTGTTATCCCGGAATATGTATCGCAATCTATTCCAAGCTTTCATAGCGGAAGAGTTAGACTCTATAATCGTCTATAAGAGGTCAAGGGAGATAGTGACATAAATCCACTGGAGAACTTTTGCGTTAAGAGTGACCCATAACTTTGGATCCTCTTTGGTGGGCACATCATCGTCTTTGCTGGGCTCATCCTCCATATTAGGAGTCGGATGAATGATGTGGTGAAGAACTTGATGTGCCATTGGATGAATTTTAAATAATTATGCCCACGTCTCATATTGGACGTTTTCTAGGTCAAGAACGATATAAGAAGAACGCTCTTGATGTTAGAAACTGTGAGGGCAGGATGAAACATGTTCTTATCAGTCATAGTGAATAAAACAATGAGATTTGGAGAAGGGTCTCGATTTTGTTTGAAGGAAGAACAACCGAGAGTTCTCGGATTTGGGGAGGTTTAGCGGATGCAAGAAATCACCTAGACTTGTGATATCATGAAAGAAATAATCCTTTCATTATTCTCATTAATGAAAGGTGTATATATACAATTTACAATAGGAAAATCCTTTTCCAATTCTACTCCTAAAATCCTATTCTATTTGGAGACTAACTATACAATTAAGGTAAGTGTACAAGACTAATTAAGGTACAAGACTACTACACAATATATACCAAATATAACTCTCGGTTGGGCCACTATTTCTGCCCGTGATGGGCCTTGTTCCACGATGGGCCATTATTCTTTTGGACATGACTTACCGTGATATACACTAGTGTATATCACGTGTGTATCATGTATTCTAACATTTATACCTCTTCACGTGAAAGAGGTTACAAATTAAGCAATTATAATTATGGAGGAGCTAGCATGAAAGTACAGATTTAGCAGAATAATTCTGATTTAAACCCCGTATATTTATTGAAAATTCTATTGATATAAATAATGCATACATCTGCACCGATTCTGAATCCGTCTCTAAGTATATCTTGAATGAACTTCATGTACGCGACATTATTCATTCTTTGTCCTCTAAACAATGCATGCATCTATATCACTTGTTGTCCTTCTCTCTTCCTATTTTTTATTTTTGCATTTAACAATTTGATATTATGTTTGATTGTTAGTGCTTTGACAAATTCAGATTCGCTCGGCATAAAATTTATTTGAAAAGAAAGTTACTTCTATCCCACTACGTACATCCAATGTTTTGAAACTCGGACCGGACCAGACCGGGTTAATCGGGAACCGGTCTCGAGGCCGGTCCGAGTTTATTGTAGGAACGGGTGGTATCAAACTCGACGCAACCCGGTAAAATCGGTACGAACAGGTGACTCAGTAACTCGTACAAATCCGATTTTTGTTTATTCATATAATTTTTTTTTTTTAAATGAAATAAACTTTTCATCTTTCCTAATTAATATTCATATAATTTTGGCCATCAAAGTATCAATAGTAGAGGTGTTGATGACGGCATGGAGGACATCTTTGGACATAATTGAGATTTTTATTATTCAAGTTCTTTTGACTATTTGAATTTATGGACATGCGTATTGAAGTTATTTATTTTGTGAGGACATGGATAATCAAGTTTCTAGTTTCTACTTTTTTGATTTAGATATGCATGACATCTTGATTATTTAACTTAATGGACATCGATAATTTAATTTATGAACATGTGTTTTGAAATTAATTGATGGACATAAATTTTCGTTATTTCGTATGTTTGGATATGGATATATATTTAACATTATATATATATGTGTGTGTGTGGATAACGACTTTTTAAACCGGTCCAACCGATTGAATCAATGACCCAATTATTCATTCGATTCGATGTCCGGTCTGAGTTTCAAAACATGTACATCCCTACTGAGAGTTTTGTTTTCTTAACTATACAAAACTACTTTATTAACTGCAGTCATTGTATTTACTAGATGGAAACTTGTCCTTGCCACAAGATAAACAAGTGTTCAAATCCTGTCAGAAGGAATTTCTAGCCAACGGATTAAAGTGAATATAATAAAGTCTCTTACTAAAATAACATGCCAATTGCCAATGAATTTTACATACATGACCCTCAAAGAGAAAAAGGAAACAAATAAAGAAGAAAGTTGTAAAAAATAATGTTTTGAAACTCGGACCGGCCGGTCGGACCGGATTAATTGGGAACCGGTCTCGAGGTCGATCCGAATTTATTGTAGGAACGGGTGTATCAAATTCGGCGCAACCCGATAAAAATCGATACAAATCGATGACTCGATAACTCGTACAAATTCGGTTTTTATTTATTCATATATATATTTTTTAAAAGAATTAATTAAACTTTTCATCTTTCCATATTATAATTAGATTGAATATTATCTTATATTAATTATTTATTTTAGATAAAGAAGTTGATGAAGACATGATTAATGATGCTGAGTTAAGAGGTATTGTCCATCAAAGTAGCAATAGTAGAGGTGTTGATGACGGCATAGAGGACATCTTTGGACTTAATTGAGATTTTTATTATTCAAGTTCTTTTGACTATTTGAGTTTATGGACATATGTTTTGAAGTTATTTATTTTGTGAGGACATTGATAATCAAGTTTCTAGTTTCTACTTCTTGGATTTAGATATGCATGACATCTTGGTTATTTAGCTTAACGGTCATCGGTAATTTGGTTTATGAACATGTGTTTTGAAATTAGTTGATGGACATGTGTTTTGAAATTAGTTGATGGACATGGATCTTCATTATGTCATATGTTTGGATATAGATATGTATTTAACATTCAATATATATATATACCGGATTTTTGAACCGGTCCAATCGGTTGAACCAGTGACTCAGTTGGTCGTCCGATTCGATGTCCAGTCCGAGTTTCAAAACATTGCCTCTTTATGAAAATGAGGAGTTGGTTTCTTTGATATTAGACATAGACGAATTCAGAACTTAGAATATATGACTTTCTACGATAAATTTAAGTTAATATATAATAATAACTGATTTAAATTCAAATATTTATAGATATTTAATAATTTCATAATACATGCGTCTATGTATGTAATAATATATATATATATATATATATATATATATATTCGAACAAAAACTACTAGGTTCACGCAAAAGTGTAATCATAAGAGAAAAACAAAAGAAGAAAGTTGTAAAAATAACCAGGAAATGAGAAGTTGGTGGCTTAAGTTTTGGATAGAAACAAATTTAGAATTTAAATTTTATGAGTTTTTAAAGTTAAGTCACATTAATGTATAAAAATACCAAACTGCATTGTCAATTTTTTTTAAATATTTAGTTAATATATATATATATATATAGCCCTCGTGTTTACGTGAGCGTGTAATAAAATAGAAATAAGATGTGCGTACACTTTACCCTTTTCAAACTGCACCGCGTGAAATTACACGAGGTATATTTGTGAAGTCTTTCCGTCTTTGTTTGCCATGCAATGTATTAGGCCTGCATACCTTCTGAAAATATTTCTTTTGTCTCGACATGTTAGTATATAAAAGTTAAACTCGATTTTTTCTAACTATTTTATACGTGAGAAAACAAACAAAACAAGAAAATAACATTATATTATCGGTACTTAAAAGTCTTTTCTTTTATCCCCATTGATGATCGATATTCGTATTAAGATTTGATTCTTCCTAACATGATCGTTTCAAATATTTTTGAAGTCTTTATTTTAATTCGTAAAAATAAATATTTAATTAAGTTAATATCTGTGAATTATAAGTCTTTACTCGTGACAAACCAAAAAGAAAAAATAAACAATCATGAAGAGTAAATGGTGGGTGGGGGATAAAATCACGTGAACCCCGGACACGAGTTATGTCTTGTGTTTAAAGCGATGCCACTATAGTAGGGGACAATACTATTTAATCTTCTAATTTCGCCGTACCACTCTTTTCAATTTGTACTATCTGCTTACACGTGTATATTCTCCCTGGTCCTTTTAACTTTTTTGATAACATCATATACACCCTCCATATATAAAAGGCAAAATTGTGATTAATTAAGAAAATTAGTTTATCTCAACAACTTATTCCCAATGGAAAATAAAATCTTTGTTCATGTTTCCTATCAAACATCAGTTCTAACTTTTGTTTATAAATCAGAATTTATGATCAATTGAACATGTCTATAACTTTTGTTCGATGGACGATAAAAGCTTTGTCTTGTTTTTTTTTGTCGAAGGCGAATGATTCTTCTTCTTTCAGTGCGCAGAGTAAACCCCGGGACGCAATACCGCAAATCACGCCGCCCGTTAACCACACTTGGCAAGCCAGGTGTGACAGGCTCCCCCCAAGAGGCGAAGACAGGTCAGGCGTTACCCTGAGGTTTCGAACTTGTGACCAAGCTCTCTCACACCACCCAATGAGGATACCCTCTGCCTTCAAGACCAACTGGTCTAGGACTTCGGATAAAGCTTTGTCTTGTTAATTTGGTGAAGCGGAGGCTATTTTTAAACTATTTTGTTAAGTGGAGCCAAACAAGACCACCCCTTATGGAGTTTGTGAAGTATGTTTTGGAAGTATACTTTTAACATTTAATTATAGTTAATTAATATTTTTATTTTATTAAATTACTTAATTAAACCTTTCCACTTCACAAAGGTAAGAATAAAGCCTTCGCATATTCTATTTTTTTAGATTCTACTTATGAAATTATATTGGATATAAGTATCCGAATACATAGTAACAAGACTCAATTCAAGAGAAAGTCTTCAAAATAAAATGACCCTTTTTGCAACTTTTTTTTTGTAATATCTCTTATAATTCCTCAAAGTTAGATGTATTTTTGGTAAAAATAAAATCACAGTTATCTGTTTCCTACTTTGGTTAAAGGTGTG
Source organism: Przewalskia tangutica (assembly GCA_029844215.1). NCBI lineage: Eukaryota > Viridiplantae > Streptophyta > Magnoliopsida > Solanales > Solanaceae > Przewalskia > Przewalskia tangutica. The sequence goes on from CM056720.1 coordinate 3,383,291, forward strand.
GTCACTTTGGCTGAATGATTATGAATTATGATGGTGTTTTGTTGACGATGATGATGATAACAACAAGCAATTGAAGAATATTAATAATTTTAATTAGAAATTAAGATATGTAAGTATGTAGCAGTGTTAGATTAGTGAATTTAACTAAATCTAAGCAGGTTAAAAATTAAAATAAGATAAGTTGATAAATATATTAGTTATTAAATATTAACCCACACATATTTGAGCTGAAATTAGCTAGATTAAGATGGGCTAAACTATGGTTAATAGCACACTCGATCAATTATTACCAAGTTTTAACTTTTATTTTATTTAATTACTGAATAAAGCTAGTATTTTTGTTACGGCTATATATAAATAAGATAAAATAAAATAAAAAAATATTTTGTCAAAAAATGCACGGATCTTGAGCTATGTATATAACATAAATCATCTTAATTTTAGATAAATTTAATTAGATGATTCAAAACGAGATAAGAGAAAGAATTAATCACTTGATTATTTTTATTGATGAAAGACATATATATACAAGTTATAATAGGAAGATTATTTTTCTATTCTACTTCTAAATTCTTATTCTATATGGAGACTAATCATACAATTATGGTAAGACTACAAGACTAATTACTATACAAGTCTAATATACAAATATATCATAAGTATTACACTATACACGAAAGGGTGGGCTTTGATCGAAACCCACTGCTATATTTAACACACCCCCGCAGTCATAGTGGGCGGTCTTCGTACCCTGAGGCTGTCTCTAAAATCTTCAAAAAGGACTGAGGGAAGACCCTTTGTAAAGATGTCTTCAATTTGATATCTGGAAGGGACCGGCAAACGCGTACTTGTCCTTTAGCTACCTTTCTCGAACAAAGTGAATATTCATCTCTATATGTTTAGTGCGCTGGTGCTGAACAGGATTACCAGAAAGGTATATGGCACTTATATTATCACAATACAACAAGATAGCCTTCTGAATAAGACAATGAAGCTCTAAAAGAAGATTACGTAACCAACATGACTCAGAGACCACATTGGCTACCCCTCGATACTCGGCCTCTGCACTTGAACGTGAAAGCGTGGATTGACGCTTGGCAGACCATGAGACCAAGTTATTACCTAAAACATGTCACGACCCGACCTCGGGCCCGCGACTGGTGCCTTACCTCGGGCACCCTAGTGATAAAACATCAGAGAAAATCAGCGGAAATAAAAAAAAACTTGCAGATATGAAACAAGGAAATATAAAACAGGCTAACCAAAACGGTCACCTTTCTGCATATACATACAACCGAACAGTTACATCCTTTACAACCCTTGCCCACAATAGTACTACAGACCTCTAAGAGTCTTTATAACAACTATGACGGGACAGGGTCCCGCCATACCCCGAAATGTACAAGAACCTACAATCTCAGGGACACGTACCAAAAGATAAGCATCTGGAGAAACGGAGCTTCCCAAAACGCTGAACTGTGATCCTAAGAGCGAGGATCAATAAGCAGGTGTACCTCACTGCGGCATGACGCGGCCCGGCGAGGTCGATAACAGTACCAAGTATGTGGCCCGAAAATCAGTAAATGAAATCATAACGATCTATATAAAGCAGAGACATGTGTGATAACCAAACTACGATGCGCGATATATATTAGCGATCGTATGTCAAGTCGTGACTCGCGCGTAAAGTCATCACTCAAATATAACCAGGAATTTAACTCCGCACAACGGCGCGTGCCGGCACTTACCTCGGTATAAGCGTGGCGTGGAACTATCCTAATGGACGATACCGTGGACCGTCCATCGTCGGTATGTCGAAAGGAAATAACAAGATAACACTCATGGTGAAGATACGTGGGCCACCCAACGTGTCAGTATGTCCAAAGAAAATAACAAGATAAGCATACCCGTGGGCCACCCAACGTGTCAGTATGTCCAAAGGAAATAACAAGATAACACTCATAGTGGAAGCATACCCGTGGGCCACCCAACGTGTCAGTATGTCCAAAGGAAATAAAAAGACAACACTCATAGTGGAAGCATACCCGTGGGCCACCCAACGTGTCAGTATGTTCAAAGGAAATAACAAGATAACACTCATAGTGGAAGCATACCCGTGGGCCCCCCAACGTGTCAGTATGTCCAAAGGAAATAACAAGATAACACTCATAGTGGAAGCATACCCGTGGGCCACCCAACGTGTCAGTATGTCCAAAGGAAATAACAAGATAACACTCTGGTAGGCGTACGTGGGCCCCCCAACGTGTCAGTATGTCCAAAAGAAATAACATGACCGTCCCTCCATCGAGAGACGCGGTAGCACAAGGATACAATACTTGTACACCAAGACTATCACAAGCAAACATAGGCAAGTTATTCACACTCAAGGTACTTTCATTCTATGCCAAAAATTCGGGTTCTAACCCCAAGGTACTACTTACTTTATTTCTTTAAAAAGTCCATTTCTTTTTCACAAAAGTCACATGATACTAACACCCGTGGTATCAAAATAGAGTAACTATTATTTTAAGTAAACCAAAAACAATTTTCATACTTCCTTTTCAAATAAATCAAGACAATACCATGTCTTCTTTTTTTATATCAAATCACTTCTCGAACTAGTATAAGTTCCAAAACTTCAAATTCTCAAGTCTCTTACTTTTAAACCAAATCCCATAACGGGGGAAATCAAGTCTCATATCTTTTTAAAACAAATGTCAAGTTACCATTTTAAAGCCAATAATAAAACCATTCTTTCGTTTTCATAAAGTCGTTATAATTAACTTCCCATAAAGCTATTATAACACTTTATGTTTAAAACCAACCAAATACAACTATAAGCATTTATGTGACCGAGGGGGCTTATTCTTTAACAACCAAGTACCCGTTACTAACGAATAAGGTTTTACCACTTTTCAACACAATCAAGTCCTTTACACTTCATATCAAGCCAAGGGCACAAAAAGGAAATCAAACTCCTTTAACACATGTGCGTCTACCGCACTATATATTTCACAAATAATCATGCTCAAGAGAATAGGAAGAATCACATACCTCGCGACGATTATCGACAAGTAGCAAGATGCTCCAAAATACTATAACCTTGCTAGCCTTTTCCACCCTTCAAATAGAATACGCTATTTGTAGTACTTCACCCTATAATGGCCATAATACGTCTATTAGCTTCTAGCTTTAACGTAGAATATTCTAATTGTAAAGTCCCTTATTCTACGGAAATTTGGACAACACTTCCTTTGTTTCTACGTACTTTACCACCTTTTCAAGGCTCGAATTCAATATCCAAACGCCACTTTTAAGGCCCAAAAATCCAACTAGTTTAAGGCAACTTCTTGGCTAAAACATGCCCACATATCAACCTTTTCAAATCCTTTCAATTCAACTTGTTAATTCAACATGCAATAAGTCTTAACCAATTTTTAACAACGATATACCCTTCTAATACAACATGCAACGATTTTTGCTAACAACCGAATTGATTACAATACTCAAACCACATGATCATTTCTCAAATACTATAATTTGAAATTTTCAATTTCATGAGAAGGTGAAGGTTTTACCTCAATAAGCCCTCTTTCTGAAATCTTCTTCACGCTAAAATCACCCACACGAACCCTCTACAAGTTGCCAACATAACTTCTTCTTGTCGTCTTTTCCCATAATTTTACTAGGCCTTGGCTTTTCCCTTGAAATTTCTAGAGAGAAGGGAGAGAAAATTATTTTAGAAAGAAGGGTTCTTTGTTAAAATGACCAAGTCTTCAAGACTTGGTCAATAACATAGACTTCCTCTTAGTCAAACAGATGGGAGGGACACTTGTCACCCTCCCACAAACTTTTAACAAAATATCTTCTGATTTTCCCCCTGTTCCCGCGAAATTTCCCGCTTCGGCCCTACAGTACTTTTGGCGCCGCGGCCCTGCATCCGGCGCTGCAATCAGAACCACACGTTTGTCTATCCGCGCTGCGCCCGCAGCGTGCCGTGGCCCCGGGTCGGCTGAAAACGCTCTCCTGTTCGTATGCCCACTGAACTTGTACCTTCCATATCTTTCTACTCCGATGTCCTATCGACGAGCGGTTTGTTGCGTTGGAAACTAGACTCAACGAAATTCACACTGGGCTATTAAAACACCTAAAAACTCCTAATGAACTAGGAGCTATACCGCTCCAAAGTTGACCCAAAACTGTCCAAAACATTCTGTCAACTTATCTTTCCAATTTCAATTCTTATTTCCCTTCTTACGTTCCCAATACATAACCTGAAATTCTGGGGTGTAACAAAACATGCAATAGCCAGACGTAGATCGTCTGGTGTCAGGACAACCTCCCCAATCAGCATATGTATAGGAGACAAGTGTAGACGTCGACGAATGATACAAATGCAAGTCATAATCAAGTGTTCCCTTAATGTACCTAAGAATGTGTTTGAGCGGATCCATATGTCCAATCCTGGGGTCATGCATAAACAAACACACCTGCTATACGACATATGTAATATCAGGTCGCGTGAACGTAAGATACTGAAGGACACCTGTAAGATTACGAGAGCGGGTCGGATCCTCATAGGGAGAGCCAGCTGCAGCATCCAACTTGGGTTTAGTATCAACTGGAGTAGAAATGGACTTACAGGACATCCCAGCCCTCTCAATCATCTCAACTGCATACTTTCTCTGTGATAAGAATACGGTCGCATTTGCGTGAGTGACAACAATCCCCAAAAATAACTCATCGTTCTGAAGTCTTTCATGACAAACTCAGAACTGAGCATTGTCATGAAAGACTTTCCCAAAGTATAAGAAGAAGCAGTCAAGATAATATCATCCACATATAATAGTATATAAGCCATGGAAGAACCCCCGACGATATATGAATAATGAATTATCAGACCTGCTGTGAGAGAACCCAATAGTTGAAACATAGTCAGCAAACCCTTATACCAAGCTCGTGGAGACTGCTTAAGCTCATACAAAGACTTATTCAACAAACAGACATGATGAAGATCTCGAAACCCCAAGGGCTGATGCATATAGGTTATCTCCTTGAGATCACCATGTAGGAATGCATTCTTCACGTCTAACTGATGAATGGGTCATGATTCGATAAAGTCAAGTTGAGCACAGTGTGAATGGTAGCTGGCTTGACCACCAGGCTAAATGTCTCACCACAATCTACACCAACCTGTTGAGTCTTATCATCACCTACAAATCGAGCCTTATGTCTTGCAAAAGAACCGTCAAAATTATTCTTATGAAAAAAAATCCACATATATCGAATAATATTAACACCAGATGGACGGGTACCAACTCACACGTCTTATTATCAATAAGAGCATTATATTCATCGATCATGACAATCTTCCAATTTAGGTCTTTTAAGGCAGACACAGAATTACGACGTATCGCGTAAGGTGTTAAATATAGCAGTGGGCTTCGGTCAAAGCCCACTCATCCGTGTATAGTGTAATACTTATGGTATATTTAACAGAATGAACAGGTTATACTCACAAATAGATAATTTTTTTTGTAATAGAAAAATGATGATTATTTTGGAGTTTCAAACACAACATTTAAAATACGTAAGCTGGACTGAATCGAGCAAGTCAAATGAACTAAATTAGTAAATAAATGAATTATTATCCGAGTAAATTTAAACGAATTAGATTAATCATATTTCAGTGGACTAATTTTATTCCTATAAATACGTAAGCTGTCTTGATCAATAATAAGCTTGTAATAATCACTATGTAATTAACTTTTGTGATGGCTTATTTTGGTTCGCTAGAGGACATGAAATTCAATGATAAGATGTGACATTAAAGCAAGCAAGAAAACCATTAAAAGATAGAGTGCATGAAATATCAACCGTTGAATTAATAAATATTCAACAACATATCACTACGTCTGTCTAAAGTAAAATAGCCACCGTTAATGTCATATTCAACAACTTAAACAGTTCCAATCAATCATCACATCAAACATTTGTTGATTTATGCAAATATCTATTTTACTATCATTATTTAAAACAATCTCACTCAGAAATGTGAGATAAAACTCCATCCATATAATAGATTCGTGTGGTTCGATTCTTTTCTGAACCCCACAAAAGTTTAGTGCATCAGACTGCCATTTTTTATTTAAATCTTGTCACTATTCTTAAAATGTATAAATATAATCCTTTAAAAAATCTTTCGAATAATGTTGAACCGGATTTAATATTGTAAGATTGTATTAATCTCCATTATGAAGTCTTTCTCACTAATGCAAATATATATATATATATATATATATATATGTACAATGTTGAATTCTTCTACAATAAGGATCTCAATCCTACCATAATTATACAATATAAAATATGGTAAATACGAAATCATCTCAATGTGTTTGGTTCGCTGATGCTGAACCAGATTATGAGATAAATATGTAGTGAATATGTTATCACAGTAAACCACAGACGCCTTACGCAGGGGACACTGAAGCTCCAAAAGAAAGTTTCAGAGCCAACAAATCTCAGCAACAACATTTGCAACTCTTCTATACTCTGCTTCTGCAGTCGAACGGGATAATGTGGCTTGCCTCTTGGCAGATCATGAAATGAGATTATCCCCTAAAAACACACAGTAATCGAAGGTGAAGCATCGCGTGTTCGGACATCCTGCCCAATCAACATCCATATATGTTAACAACCTGATCGGTGCTGAAGGGTATATGTGTAATCTATAATCAAGTGTGCCCTTGACATATCGAATGATACGTTTAAGGGCAGTGAAATGAGGCTCATTGGGGGCATGCATGAATAAACACACCCACTGAGCAACATAAACGATGTCAGACCTGGTGAAAGTAAGATACTGAAGTGCACTTGCAAGCCTCCTGTAAATGGTGGGATTTAACACTGGGTTACCATCAACAACACTAAGCTTTGATTTAGAGTCAACATGTGTGGACATAATCTTGCAGTTTGCCATTTTATCCATGTACAATATCTCCTCTGCATACTTGTGCTGGTATAAAAATATAGTATCTCCAGAACGAGTCACTGATATTCCAAAAAATAGTCCAACTTCCCCAAGTCAGTCATAACAAATTCGGTTTAAAGTAGTACAATAATCTCATTTTTCAACACATCAGAGGAGGAAGTAAGCACATGTCATCCACATATAATAATAAATAAGCAATGTTACTACCTCGATGAAAAGTAAAGACAAAATTATCACACTTGCTGCTTACGAACCCAATTCGCAAAATGTACTGTGCAAAGTGATCATACCATGCTCGATGTGCCTGTTTCAAACAATATAGTGACTTTTGAAGACGACATACATACTAAGGGGATATGGGATTGACAAAACCAGGCAGCTGGTGCATATAGACAGTTTCTTTCAAATCACCATGTATAAACACATTTTTCACATCAAGCTGATAGATGGGTCAATGCTTACCCATAGTGTTAGACATATTTTATATACCCTTTTTGAGTCATTTTCAGTAGTATTTTACTCGTTTTCATTGTGTTTAGTATAGTATTAGGCTTGTTTTTCTTTCTTTTGAGTCACAGCGGTCCAAAATAGCGAAAAGGAATGAACAATGGGCATAAAAGGAGGAATCCGAGGCAAGAAAGGACAGAAAATGAAGACCCGGACGAAATCCGGTGCCGATTAAGCAGTGGCGCGGAAGTCGAGAATACCCACAGAAGATTGGGCGCCGCGACGCCACAGGTCGACGGCGATTTAAAAATACAGCCTGAAGTTTTAATTGGCAAAGGACAAATTGGTCCATGGGGCACAAAATTTGATAGATACAAAAGCCCTAGGGATTATTCTTTGAAGAGGAGGCGATCATTCTAAGGGAGAACAGAACACAGGGCTAGATTGAGAGTTGCAATTGGAGACTTTAGCTTAGAGTATTTTTCTTTCTTTCTTTTTAATTCAATTTATGTTGGTAATTATATTAGTTCTTAGCATGTCTATGGCTAGGATCTAAACACTTTATTAGGGCTTTCCTTTGGAATCACTTGAAACTCGTATTCATGAATTAATGCATTAGTTGATTTCTTCTTCACTTAGATTAAGATCTATTCAATAATTGGTTTGAATGCTTGATAGTTAATTGATCACTAATTATCATAACTCATATGATTTCGAATCAAGAACCGAGAGGAGAGATTTAGATATGTTATAATTGAATAGACATAGGTTAAAATCGTGGACGAAAGTACCCCTATACTTGTGTAGCATAATAAGTTACTGTTCTTAATCCTCCTATGTAGTAAATTCTATCATAGAAATATAGAAAAGTTCTGCACTGGGGTTGAGTGATTATATATCCTAACTGGAATATAAGACAGTTTAGTTAACCGCTATCTTAACGAAGAAGAAGAATCATTCTAGTCGCATTAAGGATTGAATAGAGTGAATAGTCGAGGAAATTGGAAGCTCTAATTCCTTCATAATCTGGTTACAACTTAAATAGTTTAATTAATTCTTGCAATTATTCTAGTAGTTAACCAAAAACCAAACTCAATTATCGATCGCCAAATAGATACAAAAAAAATAGATGAACGGTAATTAGAAACCAGTCTCTGAGGATGATATTCGGTCTTACAGACTATACTACTTGAGACGATACGTACACTTGCGTTAAGCGCGTGAAAATCGCCTGACACATAGCAATACTCAACACTGTGCGAATGGTAGTCGGTTTAACAACCGAACTGAATGTTTCACCACAATCAATACCCTCCTGTTGATTAGTGTCATTAACCACAAGTCTCGCATTATATCTCTCAAGGTCACTATTATCTTTGTACTTGTGGTGAAAAAAGCCACATGCATCAGATCACATTCACCCCTCCGACCTAGGAACTAAATCCCAAGTGTGTTGTTTCGTTATAGCATTAAACTCCTCACACATGGCTTCATTCTATTTTGGGTCTAGTTTGGCCAATTTTGGGTTTTTGGGAATTGAAGATATGATATGAGTGGATATGTTAAAATGTACTTTGGGTTTGAAAATTCCGTGTTGGGCACGGGTCTTCATATTGTGTGAATGGGCAGAGGTTTGTTGGGTGGGTCTGTTGGGTGTGGAGGTAAGGTGTTGGTTTGGGAGCGGTAGTTGTTGGTTTTAAGTTGGTGGATCAGGCAGTGGGTGGGTATTGATGGTGGTGTCGATGGGTGGTGGTAATGATAGAGGTGACAGTGGTGTCGATTTGTAGGGTGGTCCTGGTTGTGTTGGGTAGGTAGTCGGGGGTGGTGGTACTGATCTGGAGGGTGGACCTGGTTGTGTTGGGGAGGTAGTAGGGGTCGGTGACAGTGCAGAAATGGAGGTTGTGGCGGTGATATGTGGTAGTGACGATTTCAGTGGGCTACCAGTGGTGACTGGCAGCAGTGATATATGATTAGATTATTGTTGGACAGATGACGCCGGTACCGATGGTGATGTTGAGACTGTGCTGGTAGTGTTTTGGAGTTCGTGAATAATAACGGGGGAGGTGTCAGTCTCGTCAAGAAAGGTGTAGTCCGTGTTGCGAAATTTTTAGAGTTTGGTAAACAGAAAACCCGTCTCATCAAACGTGAAGTGACGCGGAACATAAATTTTACGAGTGGACACATCGTAGTATATATATCCCCTATGGTTAGACGGGAAACCTAAAAACATGGAGTGGTCCGAGGTGCTAACTTATGAGGGGCGGTAGATGCGAGATTGTGATAACACAAGCAACCGAAAATCCGAAGATGGTCATAGACGGGGATCCATCGGTATAATATTTTGGTTGGGATCATGTTATGGAGTGTACTAGTGGGTAAAATATGAAAAAACATGTCATTATTTGTACAAAATCGATGAAGTCACACTTGTAGATGATTTAATAGGAAGACAAATATGTTTTCCCAGAGAACAAGAAACACAATGTTGGTCAAGTTTCCCATTATTACATGAAATAAAAGTATTGCCTCTAAGAAAATTAAAATTGGGACTCTGGGGTGTCCAAGCCTACTATGCCAAGTTTTTGGAGAGATAGCAGCAAGAGATGTGGGAGAGCATGAGCTGGCAGTGGAGGTGGAAGGGAATAGATAGAGATATCCCATGCTATTGCATCTCGTAAGAGGTGTCCCGTATGAAGATCCTTCACGGTAAAATCAACGGGTCAAAATTAACATAGACGAGTTAGTACGAGTAAATTGGCGGACATAAATAAGTTTTTAATGATGTTTGGGCATACAGGACGTTGTTAAGGGAGAAAAATGGGTGAGGCGTTTGGGTGTGGGATGTACCCTACCCCTGAATTAGAATGTGATGACGATTACCCACAGTTATGTATTGAGGATACTTTAACGGAGACAGTATGGAAAAATTATGTTATACCCCGTAGTTCTGACCCTACGTATGAGAGCGTACGAAAGCATGTAAGACTTAAAATTTTCTAAGGATAGGTTGACGGATTATTCCGGACGGGTTTTAGTAAACTTTGAGGCGAGTTATGACCCGGTACATTGAGAGTTCCTAAGTGTTTCAAAGGCCTAGGGCGTAGTTCGTGGAGTCTAGATTCCAACGCAACCAACCGTTCGTCGATAGGACGTCGGAGTAGAAAGTTATGAGAATTACAAGTTCAGTGCGCAGTCGGACAGAAATGTGTTTCGGACAAAGGCGACAGGGCCGCGGCGCCGAAAGTACTGAGGGGCCGCTGAAGTTGCAGCGCCGCGGCGCCGGGAAGCAGGGCCGCGGCGCCGGAAGTTCAGAGAAGCTGCGGAGGTTTCAGCGCCGCGGCGCCGAGGCGGGATTTTTGGGCGGAAAGACTTAGGAAAAGTCAGATTTTTCTTTTAAAAGACATTGGGAGGGTGACAAGTGTCCCCCCCATCTGATTTCTTGCATGCAATATATTGACCAAGTCTTCAAGACTTGGTCATCTTCCAATTTCTCTCTCTCTCTAAAGCTTAAGCTCCCACTTCTCTCTAAAATTCCAAGAGATATTTTAGCCTTAGGAGAAATCTGAAAAAAAGTAAAAGAAAAAGGGAAGCTTGTGGCTAGCTTGTGAAGGTTGTTGTGGTGGTGTTCTTGAAAAGGAAGCTAGCAAGTGGTTGGAAAAATTTAGCTAAAGTTTTAAGGTAACATTTCTTCCTTTAGAATTAACTTCTAGTGTTGCATGTTAAGAAGGAAGAACTTGTGGTAGTAAATAATGCTCTTAGACTCATTGCATGTAAGAACTATGGTTTGAATGTGAAGGAATTGGTTAAGAAGATATTATGAGCATGTTGTAGCCTAAAAAACTACCTTAGAATTATTTAGTGAATTGTTGTACCTAATGGGGCAGAATTTTACACACCCAAGTTTAGGTGTGTAATCCCCTTTGAAATGTTGGATTGTTGAGCCTTAAATGTGGCGTTTGGATGATAAATTCGGCCTTGAGAAAGGTGGCAAAGTATGTAGAAACAAAGAAAATGCTGCCCAATTTTCCATAGAATTTAGTGGCTTTGAGTTTAGATTATTCTACATTGAAAGTAGAGGTTAATAAACGTATCATGGTTATTTTAGGTTGACATATTACTTGCGGTAGTTTGGACTTAGCAAGTGGATTGATCAAAAAGGTATGTAGAGCTTACCTATCTCTTGAGCATGAATAGATGAAACTATGTAGTACGGTAGACGTACAAGATTTGGTATTCTTACTTGTTTTAAGTATATAATGACTTGTTTCGTTTTAAGAATGTATAAGTCCCTTAGTTAGGGGAAAAATATGATTTTACTAAAGTGTAGAGTTAATATAACAACTTTATGGGAAGTTGGCTTATTAGCTTCATAAAAGATTAATGAGAAGAGATTTACTCTAAGTAAGACAAGTAAGGACAAATGATTTAATTTATGAAAGGCAAATTGATTTTAAAGCATCAATTGCCCAAGGGTTTTATGTATGAAAAAGAGTCACTTTTAAAAGAATTGAAGTATGTAGTACTTGGGCTAAATTCCCGGTTTTCTTTTATTAAAGATATGATTAAGTGCCTTAAGTAAACTAAAATGAGATGGTATATGAACAAGACTAATAAGAAGTTATAAGTTTTCTTAACTTATTTATGATTATGATATGATGACAGTTTGAGCTAGGGTAAGAGTATATCTGAGGGGCAAGCCCCAAGATCGTTATACCACCTTCTCCAGGGTAAGAGTATGTCTGAGGGGCGAGCCCCAAGATCGTCATACCACCTTCTTCAGTGTAAGAGTATATCTGAGGGGCAAGCCCCAAGATCGTTATACCATCTGCTTCAGTGTAAGAGTATATCTGAGGGGAAAGTCCCCAAGATCGTTATACCATCTGCTTCGGGGTAAGAGTATATCTGAGGGGTAAGTCCCCAAGATCGTTATACCACATTCCGTGGATTTGCTACCCATGATCGAAGAATACCTCATGCGAGTCCTTATGGGCTTATGCGGGTGAAATAGTCCCACGCGCGGTACATGACTATGCGAGGAATACCTCACGCGGTCCCCGTGACCTACGCGGTGAAATAGTCCCGCGAGTAGGGTGCTTATTGATACTACGGGCGAGGTACCCTGTTTTGATCATAAGGCCCCTATTTTATGCAGTATTATATATATATAGTTTTAACTATCTTTGTTAGTATGGCACAATAAAAGGTATTTTATTGTCTCCCATGACTCACTTACTTTTAGACTTATGATATCATTATTACAAAGATTTTCCAACTTTACATACTTGGTACATATCAGGTCGACCCCTTCCTGGGGCTGCGTTTATCTGCAGGTGGGTAAGCGATTGAGGATCCTCGTTCTTAGGATCACTATTCCGGTGTCAGAAGCTCCATTCTTCCGGAAGCTTGATCATTGGTACGGATATTCCCTGATGCTATAGGTATTTTGTACATTCAGGGGTATGGCGGGGCCCTGTCCCGCCACAGTTGTTATATTTAGAGGTCTGTGGTCACCTATGTGTTTTGGGCTATAAGAACCCGTTGTACTACTATACTTTTGTTTAAGAATGTTTTATGGAAGGCAGCCTTATCGGCTGGCCAGTGATGTTTACCTTTTTATAAGTTATGTGTTATGTATGTTCCGCTGCTATTCTCTGACATATACCTGACAGGGTACCCCGGTAGGGTACCAGTCGCGGCCCCGGGGTCGGGTCGTGACAAATTACTTGTAGTCCGAATGAGGTGAGATATAGCCCCTGAGTCCATGTACCAATTATTATCCAGTTACTGCAAATTTATACTGCTGAAGGCCTGACCCAATTCAGATTGGGACATGCTGCTGGGTTGCTGCGTGAAAGGGTGTTGAGTGAAGTGGGCCTGAGAGATATATGCATGAGGTTGCTGCAATGGGCCGGTTCGATAACCTGGATCAGGGCCCAATATGCCCGAGCCTGGGAGTGAAAAATGGGTTTACTGGACTTCTAGATACGTGGCCCAGTTACTGGGCGGCGGAAGATAAGCTGGGTTGGCCCATTGCTGGAACTGCTGGGGCTGGAAAGTGGGATGTTGCGGCTGCGGGTTGGGCTGCTGGATGTGGGCCCCTTTCCCGCAACCTTTGCTATCCTTCCCTCCACCGCGACCGTTGCCACTTCTGCCGCCACGGTGGTTCCGTGACTAGGTTAAGTCTGGCAGTGGTGGCTGGTCGGCGGCAGCGGTGCCCTGCGGGGGAGTTTCAACTGCGAAAGCCTTTTGGTTATGCACGTCATGTTTAGCACGTTGGGTTTCTTCTAACAACAATTATGAACGGGCTTTATTACAACTAGGTAGATGATCAACTTCCTGTATCATTGTGGCGAGAGTATCGTATTTACCTTTTGATAGGCCTGCAACTAATTGTAAGACCATCTTTGTTTCTGAAACAATTGTTCCGACATTGGACAATTGATTTGCCACTAGTTTCAACTGTTTGCAGTAATCAGACATGTTAGAGAAATTTTCAAGACGAGTATTATTGAATTGTTCTTTCAAGTACACTGCACGAGTGTTCTTGTGTCTTGAAAGATTTCCTCTAAACGCGTCCACAAGTCACGGGCGAAGGCGTCCATTTTCATAATAGTGTAGAGTAAATTCGTAAATATTGTGTCATAGATCCATTATTTAACAATAGCGTCAAGATGATGTCATGTCGAGTCTGCAATATCTTGAGCGCGAGGGCTGGAGTCGTCGATATGGTCAAGTATGTTGTATGCACAAGCGTGGATAGTGAAGTGTTCAACACACGAAGAGTATTGACCGTCTTCCTGATCAAGAATTAATGGGATGAAATTCTTGATATTTAAGACGGTGAAAGCAAGTTGGAAAAGGGATGTGGATGAGGGAGGGGGTTATCAACAGCGTTTTTGGAGGATGCGGAAGCATTAGGAGAAGTGGGAGGAGACATGGTGGCTCAACCAAATCACAGAAAACCGTGAAAGAAGAAAAAAAATCATGTCGCGGGGCGGGGGTTATCGGCGACGGTAGGAGGAAATTTTTCATCAATCTCAAGTATGAATCAAACATATGTGCAATTATCCCTGATTTGTGGCCAAATATTATATTTAATGCTGATTTTATTATATTAATATTTTTAATGCGATGCCGGAGGGAAAAACTCTGAAGAAGGGGTGCACATTATTTCCGGCAAATCTTGAAGAAGGGAGGTATGTTATACCTTAGGTGAATTCCAATTCCCAAGTTAGAGAATTAATATAAAGAGTTCAGAATTAGTTGTTTTGATGTCTTTTGGGTTAAAATATTGTCCGCTTTGAGTCTAGGCTTGCATGGATTTGTCATTCAGCTTTAATCCAAAAGGTGTCTCAGCAGTTGATTTTGAACTCATTCTTATAAGGTGTCTAATTTTCTTCTCTCGCGATGGAATTCGCCTCAGATGTAATATTCACCCATTCTGGAGAGTCTTACCCTCCGTCATGAGCATTACACTTACACGCATAACTCTCCCCCATGCATGGAACACAATTTGAGTGAAGAAAAACACACAAACCAATTGTAGACGTCGAGTGAGCGGACATCAGCCCAATCAGAAACCTAGCCTAATTAGAGGCGAGTTTCTTAAGATTTAAAGGCCCAACATCTATGCTGCGGGCCTAGTACATGAGAATTCTCTTGGGCCAATAATAGGAGATAGGTGATTGCACAAATTGACACATTAGTATCAATTATTGGGCCCATATTTTAACATAAAATTGCAGATGAAGTTACTGCTATAGTAACTTCCACTTATTTCTTACTTTGGATCAGAAGCATTAATAAGTGCTTTTACCACATCCCTCTTTTCTTTTCTCCAAAATAGTTTGTCCTTATATATATACCATAGACGACCCTTGTGGTCCGACCTTTCATCACTCTTCGCATAGCGAGAACTTAATGCACCAGACTGTCCAATTTATCTTTGTATATTTGTAACGTTCACTTAATTCTTATTTTGGATTGACCCCGTTAATTAACATGATTTCATTTCTAAACAAAAATCACGTATGTACCAATTATGTGATTGAGTTGCAGTTGAATGGTGCTTGCAAAAAGTTATGTCTATTATATACTCTATGGAGAGCTTATTCAACCCTTCCTATGATGTCTCTGTGTATTTCAATGTTTTTTAATAATCACAACATTAAAGAATCAATTGGTAAAGATGCAGAAAACCTTACTTCTCCGTTCATGTCCTCGTAGTTTAATCTTAGGTGCTAGTCATAATTACATGCTGAATCTTAACTAATTTTCATGTTCGAAGCTTTAGTGCTCTTATATTGTTGAATCGGATGGCCTAGTTTAGCGATATATAGAGAAGTATATTAAAATTTAGGATATGGACATTATTGGTTTGATTTTGCAAGGCAAATAATTTTTGCCACTTATATCGCAGGCCTTAAGACATAACTTTAGATTTGAGAGTTAGTCAATTAGGCATTAAGGTATAAATTTAGATTTCAAAGTTAGTCAAGTTAGACTTAAGGTCTATCTTTATATTTCAAACTTAGTCAAGTTAGGCCTTGAGTCAAAACTTTAGATTACAAAGTTAGTCAAGTTAGGTTTTAAGACCTATCTTTATATTTCAAAGTTAGTCAAATAGGCCATAAGACAGAACTTTAGATTTCAAAGTTAGTCAAATTAGACCATAAGACAGAACTTTAGATTTCAAAGTTAGTTAAGTTAGGTCTTAATATCTAACTTTATATTTCAAAGTTAGCCAAATTAGTCATTAAGACCTAACTTTAGATTCCAAGGTTGTCATACATTTTGTGAACACCAATTGTTTTATGGTATGTTACATTTGACCAAAACATAGACAGGTTCTGCAGTGACTCCCTATTTGACGTAGATATTCCAGATTTCCAGTTAAGCTCTTCCATTAAAAAAGATGCAGAAAACCTTACTTCAAGTGAGGTTACCTAATTGGTTGCGTAGTTACTAAAAACAAATTGTTTGGATAATGCCAATGGAAGCTTCAAACCGTTATAGAGAAGTTGATGGCGAAATTTGAAATTCACCATTGTTCATATTTGAAGCTCCTGGGTTTGAAATCTGAAGGAGGAGAGAAGAATAAAGTAGGGGAAAAATATGAGTCGGAGAAGAAACCTAAGCTATGCGCGATGAGAGGGGTAATTCGTCCACTTGTTATTAACTTGAAGTATCGAAGGATAAAAACTAAAACAATGAGATAGGAGGGACAAAAATTAAAGACCAGCCCCAAATAAGAACATTTGTGCTAATCACCCATATTTTAATGCTTTTTTCAGGCCCAAATTTTGTTTTCCAAAGACACCAATTAGCCAATGAGAAAAGTAGGTCTTTAGTGTTGTAAACTAAAAGGGGAGGGAATAATAATACAAATATTGATAAGAATATTAGAGAAAGATAGATAGAGAGCTCTTTTTATTTCATCAAAGT
Source organism: Przewalskia tangutica (assembly GCA_029844215.1). Classification (NCBI taxonomy): domain Eukaryota; kingdom Viridiplantae; phylum Streptophyta; class Magnoliopsida; order Solanales; family Solanaceae; genus Przewalskia; species Przewalskia tangutica. The sequence continues at coordinate 3,400,176 of CM056720.1, forward strand.
CTCACATATCATTTCGTATGCCTCTATTTATAATTTTTTGTTTTACTTTTTCACTTACCATCCCAAGAATAATTGGAACAAAACAAGTGATGCTACTTATATTAACAAGAATGAGTCGCGGCTAGGAAAGAGTATCATCTCAATAATTTCTTCTTCAGTGACAGATATTAGCTTTCTTCCAGGTATAATATTAATGAGCCTTTTGGATTCCTCAACAATTGAAAGAACCGAAGGATCAAATTTTGGCTTCTCTCCCTTCTTGAATTGTAGTATCCTTTTCCATTATTTTTATCATTTCGCCCACTTTTTACTAGAATGTCAAGCAATGAAGACTTAAATGTTCTATCATGAAACGCCGAAGTATATTGTTTCCCCTGAAGCAGTAGCTACTCCATATGCAGCTAAATCTTGAAGTTTGAATGGACCGATAGGAAAACCAAAGCTAATGATTTGTAAATCAATCCTGTAGACTTCCACTCCAATTGGCGAGAATCCCTGCGCTATGGGCATATGGACAGAATGTCCTATTGACAGCAAAATCAGAACAGTTTCCTACTACATGTGCTTTCTTTATTGTTTTTCCAACAGCCGTGAGGTTAAGAATTGCTTGGGCAGATATCTTCTCCGTTCGCACTAACTCCAACTGAGGCATCACATGAGCATGACTGAATCTCGACTTTTTCCCAATTACGTTGAGGTCGATAGTAGATGTATTGGTTGCCAAAATACAGTGGGGAGGACAAACCTTCTCAATATCAGTGAAGATCTGTTGTTTTAGCGGAACATTTTCAATGACAACCTCAATGACCATATCCACATCCTTAAATTCTGGGTAATCTAGTACACATTTAACCCTTGATAAAGCTTTGTTTGCTTTGTCCTGCTGCAACTTCTTTCTCGCAACCAAACCTCGGATATTTTCTTCAACCACTTTTATCCCCTTCTGAAGATACTCAGAATTAATTTTCTTGTTCTCGGCGACTTCAAAGCATAGCTCAATGCACCTATTCACCAAGTCCTTGTGTATAACCTTGAGGGTCTTGTTCTGCGGCAGCATCTCTCTAGAGATGTTAAGATGAAGGTCCTCCGAATCCACAATACCCTTCACAAAACTCAGAAATTCAGGAATCAACTCTTCAAAGTTATCCATGATGAACACGCGTTAACGTCTGACTTGATATTGTTGGGTTTCTTTTTTGTGTCGAACAGGTCAAAAGGAACCCTTTTTTGAACAAACGGAACAACCTTAAACTCCAACTGGCCTTCAACAGAAAAGTGCTTCACAACCAGGTGTTCCTTCTAGTCATTTGTCAGACTCTTGTATAAAGAGTCTAATGCAGCATACTCTTCCTTTGTGATCTCCTTTTCAACGGTCTTCTCGATCCAAAGTATACCGTTTCACGGCCGAACCGCAGAGCCCTTACCGGATGACCGGTTCGGACGATTACGGTCCGTTCACCGGACTCGCCAACCGGTTCGGTTCATTACCGATTTGTGTCGGCCCGCGGTCCGGATTCAATCGCCTACCGTCCGTTTTTTTAATTTCTAGTATTTATTTTCTATAATGTAAACTAAATTCAATTTAAATATGTAATATAATAACATAATATATAATATAGTTTTATATATTAAAATTGAAACTTTAAAGTTAACTTTCTATTTTATAGTTTATAACTTTATAGTTTATAGTTTATAGTTTATAACTTTATACTTTATCTTTATTTTATAGTTTAATTTATAGTACTGTTATAGTTATACTTTATAGTTTATAACTTTATATTGTAATTATACTTTTATTAATTTATTAGATTAGTAGATATAAGTTAACAAATAAGTTATAACAGATTAACAACTAAATAGATAGTAAAATTAAAACTAATGAGAAGATGTAAACTTTTGTACTTTCATAATGTTAATAAGAGTACATAATGAAGTAATAATAATTTTATTTACATATTATGCATCCTTCTTGTAAGTTCTTCGTAATCTATAGGTTGATTGAATTGGTTATGCTCCATAGCCTCTAAATCTGGAGTATTAATTCCAGTCCCGCCTCCGCTCCCGCCTTCCAAAATATTGCCTATTTCTTCATCTTCCGGAGAATTAACGTCTCCACATCCTTGATTTCTTCTCTCGATCGATCTGATCCCTTGCAGACTAACACTTCTAATGTGCTTCCACCCAATGAGTGACGTGTGTCTCCTATTTGATCTCGTGCTTGGCTAAATGCACTTTCAGAAGCCATTGTTGAGATCGACACATTAAGAACGTCTCGGGCCATCGCTGCAAGTACCGGGAATTGCCTTTTGTTATCCTGCCACCATTGTAAAGGGTCAAAACTTTTCTTCGGCTCCGCTGGCTTTTGCAAATAAAATTGCATCTCTCATCAAGATCGACTTGTGGTTGCTTGTGTTGTAAAAGTGCTCCATATGTCTAAAGATTCTTCTTCATCGCCATCTTCATTGAATCCACGAAGGTGTAGACACAGAAGCAGAACTAGAAGGAATATTAGTAGCAGAGTTGTTGTTATCATGTAATGTAGCATAATATTCATATAATGTAGTTAAATTAGTATCAAGTGTACTTATGCAATCAAATGAAGATTGAGTTTCTGTTGCACCTACTTTCATATAAGTATATAAACTACATATTAAATTATGACAATCTACTTTTTTAATAAAAGGATTTAAGACTGCACTAATACAATAAATATCAGGAATAGGGAAAAAATATTTTAAATTTTTTTCAAACATAAGTGTAACTGCATCTTTATATTTCACATTTGATTTTAAAGCATAAAGTAAATATGAAATTTCAGCTATATGAGCTAAAGCATTACAAACTGTTGGGTAATAAGATCCTGAAAATTCAACAGTAGCAGTGTAAAATTTACGTAATTTTTTTAAAAGTTCATCAATTGATTTCCAATGTTCGTCGGTTAACATATACATCACGTTCTTACAATGCGCATTTGCAACATGTGTTATGGGGTCTTTATACTTATAACATTCTTTTAACAATAAATAAGTATAATTCCACCGTGTAATAATCTCTTCTGGCATGAATTTAGGTCTCAAATTAAATTGTTTACATTTTTCTTTAAATTCTATAATTCTATTTTTTCTATTATTACCCTGAATAACTCCAACAACTCTTTTGATAAGTTTTATTTCTGGTGAAAATAAATCAAGACAACTTTTAATAATTAAATTATAAATATGACAAGCACAACGAACATGAATTATATGAGGAAGTGGTGGTTGTACTTCCACTTTTAAAAGATCTACAGCAGCAGTATTATTAGATGCATTATCGAATGATACACAAAATATTTTATTATAAAGATTATATTTTTGGGCATAAGAACAAATAGTTTCGCTTATATATTTTCCAGTATGACTTTGATCCTCGTCATACTTAAAAACAATAATACGTTTTTCCATTCTAAAATTTTCATCAATCCAATGACAAGTAATTGTTAAATAATCATAACCGTTTAAAGCATGTCTAATGTCTGAAGTAAAACTAACTAGGCATGGAAGGTTAGCAAATAAATATTGCAAAAAAACAACATAATCATTATGAAGTCTAAAAATATCGGCTCTAGTAGTACTACGAGGAACACCTTTAAAAAAGGATTATATACTCTTTGAATATATGTAATTAAATATGAAGAAGAAGCAAAAGAAAAAGGTAACCAGCCTCCGACAATCATTTTTGCTAATTCAATGCGATCCTTTTTGGATCGTACTTAGTCATCTCCCCAGTTAATGGATTAAGTTGTTGTTGACCGGGTTCTAAATCAGAGACAGCATTTCATTGTGTCGTATGATCGTGTTTTATATGTCTACCTATAGTGCCCGTCCCCCGTCACCACACTGTCTTATGTTTATAAGTTCTCCCACAAATATTACATCTAACTCTATCAGTAACCACAACTTTATCATAAAAGAGCCACACTTTACTCCTTTTTTTTCTTGCTACTGATTCTGGTAAAAGAGGTCTACGACTACGACTACCACTAGCAGTACCAACATTGACAGAAGGAACACTAGTAGGTGTAGGAGGTTCATTTTTTTCAAGTTCAACAATATTATCTAATTGAACGTTATCATATTCATTATCTTCTATTCCAAAATCTTCTTGCATTTGATCATAATCTATATTTTGATTAGATGATGAAGAACCTATAAATTTTTTACCCCTTGAACTAGATTTACGGCGTAGTCCCGATAAATTAGCCCTTATTGAAGACATTATAAAATATTTAAATAATAAACAAATAAATATGACAATTTAATAAAATAATTAGAGAATGAAACGAGTGTACCAAACATCGGGATTCAGATTTCAATTGAACCTCGAAGTCTTGCGTCTTGTTACTTTGAATTTGAAAACTAATAATAATAATAACTTGAAAATTGATAATAAAGATAATTAAGAGAGTATGAGAAATTGAGAATTAGAGAATTGAGAGAATTGTTGTGTGATAAAAATGAAAAAAATGTAGAGAATTTATAGATTTTTTATAGGGTAAAAATGTAATTAAAAAAAATAATAAACAAAAAAAACGGCCCCAGCCTCCCAACGGTAACATTACCGTTTTATTTTTATTTTTTTGTGTTACCGGTCCGGAACGGTTAACCGGTAACGTAACCGGTTTCCGTTACCGGATCTAACCGGTCCGGGTCTTACCGGGTTTTAACATAATCCATGCGGGTTGGGGTTGGGGGCCAACCCAACCCCCAACCCGGTAAGTCCTTAACGGTCCGGTCCGGACCGAATTTTCTACCGGGTCAATCCGGACCGTTAGACAGGTATAATATAGGCATGCACTTTATCTTCGAATCAAATCAAACTATTTTATATCTTATAATTGTGATGAGTGAGAAAATATATCATTTAATCGATTAAATGATGAATGTTTATATAACGAAACAAATGTCCTTAATTTATACTCTTATGCTTTTCCAGAATAATAACACTACTATATAGGGCTTCTTATCTAGCGGATAATTACGCATGATTCAGTTTATCGATTATTCGCTTTTAAATATACTAATCCGCTAGCCAACCAATAAGATATCGATTGTTGGTTCGGTTTGAGGTTAGCAATTATCGAACGGTGTATCGGCTAAATCTAAAAGATAATGAAAGTTAAAATCACAGCAAGTGATTAAGCTTCCACGGTTAAGATAACCGTTAAGAAAATTGAAGGTGAGAATAAAAGAGATTTTCTTAAGATGGCTGGAAGTTTCTTCAAGTAATAAGAAGCATAGACTAATTGTAACATAAATTATCATGATCTGTTTTTTTACGAGCTTTTGATCAATTCTTTCTGTTCATCTTCCCTAAAGTTTTAGGTTTTTTAGCAGTAGTTCGACTGTGTAATTATGGAATCATGTACTGTGTGTCTATCTGATATTTGCCTTGCAAACACTACAACAAATCGTCTCAAAGAAGACGACTGATTTATATCAACAAGGGCGACAAAAAAATGCCCTGGTAGTTAGAATCAATTTTGAACCACACCAAGTAGGGCGACATATAAAATCGTCATTTTTGAACCACACCAAATAAAGCGACATTTTCACTCGCCCTCCTTAAGTCCCACAAAAAATGGGAGTGATTAGAGGAAATCAAATGAATCACAGTATGCAAACAATATTCAAAATCTGTTTCAATAATGACCTGCTTGTAACCCAAATCCCTGCTCTCCTAACCGGTACCGGTGGTGGTGTCATAGAAGTCAGCGCTGTTGTCGGAAGGAGTAAGGACTAAAGGCCCAGAGTCAACTGCTGGTGGTTCAGGAAGTGAATCAGATTCATCCTATAATAAGTGATAAGATGGTACGAAAGGGATTTCGAAAAAGGCCTTGTTCTTTGGAAGATCTATCTCGTGTCTGGTACTGCATGGTTCCACTCTGCAAGAACGACCCTTTCTATCTTATTAGTCAAGCGCGCTAGCTGCAATAAAAAAACAGTGCTAACTAGAAAGTGCTTCGAAAGGCGCCAGCTACCTTCTTACTGACAGCACAACTAGGTGCTGGCACTCAATTAGTAGCGCTGGCACGTCACTCGGCTCCTCGGCTCAATCCGATTCGAAATTAATCCTCTTAATTAGAATTTAAACAATACTTAATTTTGTGATATCTGTATAAAATTTAGACAAGTAAACATATTAGATACAAATTTTAACATTTGACAATTGCATTTTTCAACTTTTTGACACACACACACCTAGATGCAACAAGTAATTCGACTAGCTATAAAGTCCAATATTAAGAATGTATTTGGGTCCAAAGTTGAAAAATGGATCTAAATATTGAGACCAAAGTTACTATATTACAATTCTGGATAACTAATCATAGAATTAGTTATAGCTTGATTTTATTTCAACTAAATTTGAGATAAATTTATTTAGAGATTAATTTCTAATTATCTCTTAGTTTGGATTTGACTCAACGAGGGCGAGTATATTGTTGTCGCCCTAATTGATAAAATTAAATAGAGCGACACTTAAAGTCGCCTTTTTTAATTTCATCAAATAGAGCGACACATAAAGTCGCCCTTTTTGAACCACATCAAATAGGGCGACACTTAAAGTCACCCTTTTTGAACCACACCAAATGAAATCGGTTAAAGTTGAAATTAATTCTCTTAATTATAATTTATCCGAAATTACCCAAAAATATAGGATATCCAAAATATTCGGATCCGAATCCAATCCGAAAATTCCAGATATCCGTTTTTTGGATATCCGAAATATTTGGATCAGAATTCGATCCGAAATTATACGAAAATTGTGGATATCTGATTTTTTGGATATCCGGAATATTCGGATCCGAATCCGATCCGAAATTATTCAAAAATTGTGGATATCCGATTTTATGGATATCCGAAATATTCGGATCCAAATCCATTCTGAAAATTTTGGATATCCAATTTTTTGGATATCTGAAATATTCGGTTCAGAATCCGATCCGAAATTATTCCAAAATTGCGGATATTCGATTTTTTGAATATTCGAATTTTCTGATTATCCGAAATTATCCGAATCCGATCATTAAAAACATTGCACTATTATAAATAATAAGTGTAAAAAAATAGGCATCTTGTTAAAAATTGACTTTAGAATCGATCAAGAGATTTATGATTATGAGGAGCATAAATATAACAAGTATTGATGGCTGGTCTGGTGGTAGAATGACACACTTCCAAAGAAGAGGCTCGGGTTCGATTCTTGGCTGGGGTGTATTTGTAGCAATTAATATTGCATAACTAGTGGTCTAGTGGTAGAATATTACAGTGTCATAGATTCAGACTTGGGTTCGAATCCCATATGGTGCATTTAATTTTTTCTCTTTTTTGAACCATATAAAAAAGGACGAGTGACGCCGCCTATTTGATGGATCTCAAAAAGGGCGAGTGTAGTCGCCCTATTTGAACCACACCAAATAGGGCGTCCTTCTTGATCTAAGACAACGAACGTAATAAGATGGCTTGAAGGGCGACTAAAAGTCGCCCCCTTTGATCTAAGGGGGCGATATTCCACCCATAGAGGGTAACTACACTCGCCTTCTTTGAAGCAATTTGTTGTAGTGAAATATTAATGTACAATATGTTAATTAGTATAATATACAATTTTGATTTTATTCAATTTTTCTGTGGGGTTATATAGAAATTTTCTTGTCATTGATTAGGTTACATTCCAAATGTAATGATATTAGTTAAAACAAGGGGCAGAGACGGAGTTTAGAAGTGTGTTGAGCTGAACTCAATAATTTTTGTTCAAACTCTATATTTATTTTAAGATGCTTATTTAATACGTATAAATTAGTAATGGGTTAACGATTTATCCGATAAGAAAATTAAGTAATTCACCCCGCACTGATAAACCGTTAATTATAAGAATTTAATATGTTCATCAGCCTTTAATTTATGTGATTCCGCCACCGCTTTCACGTCTTTCGATGCTTAAGAACTAAACAACGTAGAACATGCAAGTTTAATATCTTGGTATATTTGAATATTGGAGAATGGAAGCTTTGAAATGTTTTTTCAATACCAAGTTGCAAGATATTTTAAATTTTAGTCAAGAATTGAGGGTAAAGAAGATATTATAAAAAATATCTTTGTCGTCCTAGTCTCCTCCTATAGGAAAGTGCTCCGAATCTCCTTCTATTGTCCGTACCCTGATATTAGCTCCATCATACATATTCTTGATCGCCCTTGTGTACGCCACATATACATCTCTAACCTACAAACATCTCCATAGAACCTCCCTAAGAACTTTGTCGTATGTCTTCTCAAGGTCGATGAAAATCATATGTAAGTCTCTCTTCCTCTCCTTACACTGCTCCACCAAACTCCTAATAAGATGAATGACTTATGTGGTCGAATGCCCCGACATAAATCCAAACTGGTTCACAGAAATAGACACGCCTCTTCTCACCCTCATCTCCACGACCCTTTTCCAAACTTTCACAGTATGGCTTAGCAGCTTTATACCCCTATAGTTGTTTAAACTCTAGATATCACCTTTGTTCTTGTACAAAGGGATCATTGTACTCCACATCCATTCTTCGGACATTCTCACCGTCTTAAAATGATGTTAAATAATTCAGTCATTCACTCCAAACTTGACCTGCGTGCGCTTTTCCAAAATTCAACTCGGATCTCATCAGGCCCGATCGCTCGTCCCCTGGGCATCCTGCGAACATAACCATTAACCTCCTCAACCTTTATGCTTATACGATACCTAAAATCCTGATACCTACCAGATTACTCCAGATCTCCCAACACAATGTCTCTATTTCCTTTTTCGTTCAAGAGTTTATGGAAGTAAGACTGTCACCTCCGCATAATATGCGCGTCCTCCACCAGTACTTTGTCGTCATCGTCCTTAATGCACCTCATGTGATCCAAGTCACGTGTCCTCCTCTCCCTTGCCTTGACTAGTATGTACAACTTCCTATCCCTGTTTTTCCCTCTAATTCCACATACAGATATTCAAAAGTCATCATTTTTCCGCCGTAACCGCAAGCTTGGCCTTCTTCCTCGTCATCTTATACAGTTTTCTATTCGTCCAATTCTCCACCTCATCCTTGCTTTCTACCAATTTACATACCCCGCTTTTTTTTCTTCCACCTTCTCTTGAACTTTAACATTCCACCACCAGTCCCCTGTATGCCCACCATGGCTACCCCTCGATACCCCAAACACTTCTCTAGCTATCTCTCTAATGCAACTGTCCATCCTGTCCTACATACCGATCGCATCTCCACTACTCCCCCAAGCCCCATTGATTATCAACCTCTCCCACATCTCCTTTGCACTAGCCATGATCAAACTTCCCCGTTTGATTTTTAACCTATCATCCACAACCCTCCTCTTCTTCTCCATCTTGATCTCCAAATCCATCACCAAAAGCTTATGTCGGGTTGTAACATACTCATTTGGAATAACCTTGCATTCTTTACAAAGACTGTTGTCAACCTTTCTAAGGAGTAAAAAGTCTATCTGATTCTTAGCCACCAAACTACGGAAAATCATTAAGTGATTATCCTTCTTCAGGAACCTTGAATTGGCTATCACCATCCCAAAAGCTCTAGCGAACTCCAGAAGTGAGACGCCTCCCACATTTATGTCCCCGAGGACAAAGACTCCATGCACGTCATCATAACCCCCCGAAAGTAACCCATTGAAATTCCCTCCTATAAATAACTTATCGTTGGGTGGTATACCACCCACCACCTCGTCCAAATCCTCCCAAAAGTGTCTCTTCTCATCCTCATCCAAGCTCGTCTGCGGCTCGTAAGCACTAATAATGTTCATAGTAAACCCTCCAACTACCAACTTAATTGTCATAATCGTGTCATTGACCCTCCTAACCTCTACCACCTGATCCATTAGCTCGCTGTCTACTAAAATGCCTACCCCATTCCTATACCTCGACCTACCCGAGAACCATAACTTATACCCGTCCACATCATTAGCCTTATGTCCTACCCATTTGATCTCATAGACACATGCTATTTTAATCCTCATCTTCTTAAGAATCTTAACTAGATCTATAGACTTCCCCGTTAAAGTCCCAATGTTCCAAGACCCTATTCTCAACCTAGCATCTCTCTTACCCCACTTACCCCCTAACCCTTGCCCCCGTCCCCTAACTCGCATTTTTTCAATCTTATAAAAAATAACCCACTCCCTCATCCTTCTCCTCCATCTCTCTTTGCACTCACTCACTCCTCTTCTTACTCTCCATATCTTCTTCGTCTGATCCTAATGGCCGACATCTCCCAATGACTACGACGATCGCGGTCGGCACCACCAGAAAATACAGAGAGAGAGAGTTCACCAGCCTTCTCTCTCTACACCCACTCCCTCCTCCTCTTCCTCATCATTTCTCTCGCTCTCTCTCCTGTCCTCCTCTTCCTCTCTATTGCGCTCTCTCTCTCTACCACAACTTCTCTCTCTGTCGCACTTCGTCTATCTTTCTCCGACGATGATGACATTTTCGATGTCTCAGATCTGGTCGCCTCTTCTGTTGGGTGGCTCAGATATTACCACAGATTACCTAGATTTAGGTCTATGCTTGCTAGATCTACATCTCTCGGAAAACTCATCAAGGTGGTGGTGGAGCGCATGTGGCGGCGATGAAATTATCAACGGTGCGGTTCGTCGGTGGTGGTTGAGGTGGCGATGGAGAAATCGAGAGGTGTATAAATATTTATACACCTTCAAACACATATATACATAAATGTACTTGTCTTTTATATATAAGTGTATAACACATTATAAAAGTATTTTTGAGCCAAAACTTTGCAATGTAAATGTAATTGAGCAAATTGTATATTTTTAAAATTTCTCCATTATTTACTAGTGTAGAAGTACTTTTAGCTTAATCAATTTTAACGTATTATATATATTTTTCATTTTTTATTTATATAACATATTTTTCTCACATTTTCTCGTTTTATAGAAGAGTCACACTAGTATATTTAAAAATAATTAATTCTAAACTAAATATTACATAATTAGCTAAAGTGTCTAAATGAATAATACTCACATCCTCTAGGGATGTCATCGGAGGCGAAATTAGAAATTTCATTAAGAGATATTTAAGATTCAAAATAAATATATAAATAATTTATGTGCAACATAATTTTTTTATGAAGGATGTTCAACTAACCTTCTTCAGTGTTTGTGGTTATTAGGGATGACAACAGATAGAATCTGGACCGAATTCTATTAGATTCAGATTCGTTTTCCATACATGTATCCAGATCCAAATCCAGATTCACCGGGTCCATAAAAATCAAATCTAAATTCAGATCCATCGGTTTCACCGGGTCCACGTATCGGATCTGGATCCACATATAAAAAACTTGCCTTGAATAATATTCTAACATTCAACATATAATATTTAGTCACCCTAAATAAACTTTCATTTTTATTTTTCTCTCTTAGCTTGGTAGGTTGGTGGGTTTTTTATAATAATAATAATAGTGAAAATAATGTTACCAAAACTCCAAAAAACTTTCACGTTTTACACAGTTTGTACCATTTTCTGGAAGGACCATCTACTACGATGTTTAGTGATGGTGGGTATCTCTCCTCTTCTTCATAAGTAAAGTCTCGACAGATTAGCAAATGGAATAGTGTTCTCATCATCAATATTTTTTAATAATATGGTGTTTGTGTAAATTTATGTGAACACCTAACACAATAGCATTTAGTACTAGTTAATTATGTATGTCAAGCTTAGGCTGATAAAAAAATGTTCACATATTTTTATTTAATTTAAATTGATAATAATATTTAAGTGGTGGTTGGAGTAGGGGTAATAAATTTATAAGTTGTTATATAATTATATCTATTTCAGGTTGGGCATGGTCAAGAAAATTGAAAGGAGTGGTCTTAACTCTTATGAATGTATAAATGTATAATGTATTTAATAAAAAATGGATTCACGTGTCAGATCTGGACCGGATACGGATCTCAAAGACAAGATCCATATTCAGATTCGATCCATCATAAATGAATTCGGGTCCGATCCGGATCCGTCGGATCCAAATTTTAAAGATTCATATCCTATAAAACGGATCTGGATCCACCGAATCCAGAATCCATTGCCATCTCCGGTGGTTACACTATTGGGTTTCACATTTATAGGAGAGCCAAACTTTCAACTTTATTGGTTTTGGATTTAGTATTAATTTCAAGTGATATTAAGTGAGTTCTAAAACTTATATTTATATATATTTAATAAATTTCTTAACAAATATAAAGTATATTATTTAAACAAAATAATGAATTTCCCCGGTCTCAATTTATGTGACTTTAAATATAAAAATGTGATTTAAAATAAATTTAAAAAAATAAATTACGACAACAAATTAAACAATTTACCTTTATTGAATGATTTATAGTCACATAAAAATTGAAGACTTATTTTGGATCACAAATTTAAAAACTCTTTCTTTATTTTTAACTTTGAACCAAATAAAATAATATCACATAAATTGAAACAGAGAAAACAACTATAACCAGGGTCGTCTCAAACATTTTGGGGGTCCTGTTCTAATTCGTAAAAATGAACCCTTAATATAAGTAAATATACGATTTCAATAATTAAAAATATTTAAATTGTAAATAACAATCTAATACAAGTTCAAGTTAATAAACACCTACTTTGATTGTGTCAAGACCTGAGAATTATGAAATTTTACAGTAAATTCTGACTAATACTATTTAATAAAAAAAAAAAACCCCTAAAATTTTTCATTTTTCGAGAGTTCTGTGCGATAACACAGCTCACACGGGTTAAAAAACAGCCTTACATATAAAATAAAAATAAAAACAAAAACATTGTACAGTTCACAGCTCAAACGTTGAATTTCATCCAAAATGTTGTAGGAAATGACTTGGTTCCTAGTCAGTATTTTCAATCAAGTGGATCTGAAATACACGTAAAGCTGAGTCATCACACGTATACTTAATCTTTCCCATTCTCACATCTGAGCGCGTGTTCACTAAAATGAGAGTATCAACATAATTCAGGTCAAGCAAAGGTCCAAATAGAGCTTTAACATGAAATACATGCAGAGACATTGTCAGAATTTAAAGTTATAGATTCTTAATTCTAAGCTTTTTAAGTTATTATCTTCTAAATTAATATAAAATGTACATATTCAATGAATTAGAATTTGAATCAACGCTATTGAATTCGGTCGAATCGATAATTGTCACTCTCCCTTTGAATGGTAAATTCCACGTGTCAAAATTCTTCGAAATTTAACGGAGAATAAGTTGTTCATTTTCAAATAATAACTTTTTTTAAATGTGTCACATGTGAGGTTAGACTTGAATAATTACGTATAAAAAGTGGAGTAATATTTTTTAACATATTGAAAATGGTTGTTCAACACGCGCTAGTGAGTAGAGTAGATGAAATGATGATGATATGGATACTTATCATTTAAAAGAGTTTTTAGGGATATTATAAATTATAAGGACTTGAAAAGTTTTTTTTCAGTTAAGGACTCGAATATTTCCAAATATCCGATTTTGGAAACTTTAAGGAGTCACTAGATTTACTTTTAAGGGCTCCACTGAATTACTGGTTTCTTTTAAGGACTCCAAAGTATTCCAAATTCCATGGAAGGACAATTTACTCTGATAACCATAAATAGCCACATTTTTGATTTTTCAATAACCTTCACATCACAAACAAAATCTCATTTGTATTATTTGCTATAAGCTGAAATAATATTTGTTTTTGTTGATTTTTTTGTGGGAAAATGACTATTCTCATTGGGCAGCCTGAGTTTGGTATGTCATAATCCTTCTTTTTTATTTTATTTTCAATTATATTAGTTTGTATTAGGAAGGAAATGATCTGAAACTTTTATCAGCAGAACCGTCTCAAATATTTTGGAGGTTCTGTTCTAATTCGTAAAAGTGAGTTCTTAATTAAGCTAAGATCTGTGAATTATAGGCTTTACAGTATTTTTTGGCTAATACTACATAATAAAAAATGAAAAAGGACCCTAAATTTTTTCGTTTTGAGAGCGGGCCCATGACACACTCAGCGGCCCAACTCATGTCTATTAGGTTCTAATCCTGAAATGTTGTCACACTCGTATCTAATTCTTCAAAAATACGTTATTTTTGAAACTTCTGATACACATCCATCGGCAACATATATAAACTCTTGTTAACTTATACATGGAAATTTAAATTTTATAATTCTTGATAGGTTTACAAGTGGAGGAGAAACAAGTCTCATTCAATACCAATGAACTTATTTTGGATGGTGGATTTGTGGTACCAAATACATTAATGTCTTCTGATGATGGCTTTGAAGTGCCAGACATAAACGCATTTGGTCAATCATTTAGGTATTTTGGATTTTATTTTATATATCAATCGTTAGACTCTTATAAGAAATAAAAACACTTGGATTAATCCTGGATACCAGGATTTAGTGACTCGGCAATGAGTTTTAAATGGAACTAATTTGTGTTGAAATTAATTTGACAGGGATTATAATGCAGAAAATGAAAGACAAAAGACAGTGGAGGAATTTTATAGGGTTCAACACATTAACCAAACATATGACTATGTAAGTTCAATGCCTTAATTCCAATTTTAACTAAGCTCTTTTTTGTGTAAGCATGGTAAAAGAGTTGATTTTTTTTTGTTGTTGCAAATGTAGGTGAAAAGAATGAGAGAAGAATATAGCAAATTGAACAAAATAGAAATGAGTATTTGGGAATGTTGTGAGCTTTTGAATGATGTGGTTGATGATAGTGATCCTGATTTAGATGAACCACAAATTGAACATTTGTTACAAACTGCTGAAGCTATTAGAAAAGATTATCCAAATGAAGATTGGCTTCATTTGACTGCCCTCATTCATGGTATGTAAAAAAAAATTGAATAGTATTTCATCTGTTTCAATTTATATGTCGAGTTCAGTTTGTTAAGAGTCAAATCTATCCTACCATTTTTAACGTGTACTGTCTGAGGTGGGGGCGAGTGATGGGGTCTAGGGCGGCGGACTATGTAAATGATGAATTAGAAGAGGGTTCAGTTCATCATCTAGAAAGTCAGGTCATAGAAGATGAAATTAATATTAGGAGAAGAAGAGAGAGAATGTCTGAAAAAATAGTAGGGTTTCGTGGGGTGGGCCGAGAGCTATGTCGGCGGTGGTGAAGGTATTTTTAGGCTACTGATACCATAAAGTAATATGTTCCCTTGATTGCATTCATCAATAATGTACAGTATATATTGTAGTACAATAATATTAATTTAAATTAGGTAACTAATCAATCTAATTACAATAAAAAATATAATTGTACCTAAAATAGGAGATCTAATTACAATAGAAATATAATTTGACATAAAATAAGAGATATATAATTAATGAAAGAATATTCGAGAAAATATTCTATTAGTATTAATAGACAGCTTTAGCATATACCAAATTTATATTCTTTTTATCCTCCTTTATCATGTTACCTATGATATTACGTACTTGTCTATTTGTACATTATTTTCTTTGTTGATGGGTGCGTGGGTGGGCACATTTCATCATGTAATATCTAAATTTTTACATTATTTATTTATATGTACCCTAACAATATATATTTAAAAAAATTATATTATCACTATATTTTAGCTTGTGATAGCATACTATTTTACTTTTATTCATGTTATGTGTTACGTATCATAAAAATTTATATATAATTACTTATCATTCTCCTAACTTATTTAATTACCCGATAAATGATATGATTGTGCAAATATTTTTTCGCACCATTGGTACATAACACTTAATGTGATCTTAATAACTAACTAGATTATATGAATATATTTTATATTGTTAGTGCGTATAACTTAAACTCATTTTTATATGGACCACAGATCTTGGGAAAGTGCTTCTTCATCCAAGCTTTGGAGGGCTTCCTCAATGGGCTGTTGTTGGAGACACATTTCCTCTTGGCTGCGCTTTTGATGAATCAATTGTTCACCACAAGGTATATTAATGTTTCTTTTATCAGTGTCAGAGCTAGAATTTTTATTCAGATTTAACATATAGAGATGTAAAGCTTCAATCAATCCTTTTACACTTCTTAACTCCGCCCCTGCTTTTTTTTAATACAATGCCCTAACAAATAGTCGATCAGTTTTATTATTATTTTTTCTAATCGGAATACAAAGATTATATACAGTTATATACACACATTATATACACGAGTATACATATATTATATATTCGCCCACTATTTTAGTTTAAGCAATTATATGAATGAATGGCTATTTAAGTTAATTTTTCTAACAAATATGCATTCTTTCGTGCAGTATTTTAAGGAAAATCCAGACATCAAAAATCCTATTTATAACACAATGAATGGAGTATATCAAGAAGGTTGTGGACTTGACAAAGTTGTTATGTCATGGGGACATGATGATTATATGTATTTGGTAGCTAAGGAAAATGGAACTACTCTTCCTTCTGCTGCTCTATTTGTCATCCGTTACCATTCTTTTTATGGTAAATATTTAATATCGATTAATCGTTACTTGTAATTATCTTTTTTATATAATTGTCGGATAGCGGGTACCCACTAATCCGAATAATATAGATTCATATCGTATAAGACTCACTAAAGAAGAAAAATACATTAAACTTTAAAAAGAGTTATTTGCCGTTACTTTTTGAATGACCTAATTGTATAAATACTTTTTATACCATTAATATTGCATTGAATATATCCTTGATATTCTAATTAATTGGTGTGAACTAATTTTAATTTGTTTTTTGGTTTGATATTTTATAGCATTACATAGGTCAGGAGCATACACACACTTGATGAATGAGGAGGACAAAGAGAACATGAAGTGGCTCAAGATTTTTAAGTAATTATTTCCCCTTTTTCACTTTTACTGTTTCCTTCAGATTAATTTTTTTTATTCACAATTTGCAAATTTAACTGCAGCAAATACGATTTATATAGCAAGAGCAAAGTTCGAATTGATGTGGAAAAAGTTGAGCCTTACTATCTCTCTCTCATTGAAAAGGTGAGTCAAATTTCGATACATTAAATCACTTAAAAGATAATTCATAAAAGGTGAGATCCATGAAAAAGAGCGACTAATATTTGAACCAAGTCAAATAGGACGATTTTTCAAGTCGCCCCCTTTGGTGATGACCAAATAAGGCGACTACACTCACCCATTTTGATTAATCTAAAAAAGGGCGACTGTAATCGCCCTAATTGATCCTTAGGGGGCAACTTGTAAAATAACTCTTCTTGATCTAAGACAACAGACGTAATAAAAATCGCCCCCTTTGATCTAAGGGGGCGATATTTCACCCAAAGAGGGCGACCCTCTTTGAACCGATTTGTTGTAGTGAAAGCAAATTATCTGCTATAATAAATTAATCGTTATTAAATTAAATGAATCTTACATATTCTTTTAATGCAATGCAGTATTTCCCAACAAAACTCAGATGGTGAATATTTAGCATTTTGGAAAACAATTGCAAAGAGAAAGGCACAAGAAACATTTTGGTGGTTATTGGGTTCACAGTGGCAGAATAGATACATATAGTTGATGATTAAAAAAAAAGCTATTTATAGCTGTATTTCATCTCCCTTGTTGATTATTAAAATATTTTACGCACAATTAAAAAAAATTAACATTTATCATAAATACGTAAAATTAATTTCAATAATCTTGATCATAAATATCTGAATTATTAAAATAAATATAAGAAGAAATAGATCTGTTAAGACGACGGTCGATATTATCAAATCATCTAGGTAAAATCGAAACTTAAAATATTGAATTGAATAGTATATAGACTAGCAAGTATCTATTGAGTTTCAAGTTATTCTTAGCGTATATGTAACTTAATTAGGGATTATTTACACAATCATCTAAGGCGCCATCCACCTTTCTAAAAACTTATAGCACATGTGGCTAGTCAAAGATTTCCAATTTGGCAATATATATATTATTGAAATAAGTTTGAATACGTTGAAGATATGAATATTGGCTATATAAACTAGTCTTTGAAAACCTAAATTTCTGATGCATATTCTGAACTTTAGACTCATACATCTATACTTAATTTAAGTGGTTAAATTTGCAAATTTGTATGAACATCGGTTATGGACAATTCGCGGGAACGCTTATTTCGGGGTGGTCTTTAATTTTTGTCCTTTGACTAAAAATATCTTGGGTTCTGGGTTGGAATCCCAACTCAGTAAAAAAAAAATCGTAAGACAGAGTTTGAAATCAAAAGGCAGAGTTTAACTTCAGACATAAGTCAAAGTCTACCTTAAGACAGAGTTTGCCTTATGCCTAAAGGCTAACTCACTCTGCCTTGAGATTTTTTTTTTTTTTTTTTAATGAGGGTTCTAACCGTGGACCTCGGGTATTTTCGACCACTCTTTTAAGTGAAGGACAAAAATTAGATTCAGGGCCTTACAGAAATGTTCAGTAAGGATGATATCTAGAACATGTCCAATTATCAGAAAACGGATCCATCCAATTAGTAGTCAAGTTTTTGCGCGGAATTATCTTCAAAGGTACTGGTCTTTAATTTCCCCCCCTCAAATTGTTGGTCATAAAGAGTTTTCGAATTTTCCTTCTCTTTTCGAGTGAATAATACAATTAGGTTGGTCTTTAATTTTACCATTCTTTTAAAAAATGATCGAAAATACCCCAGATCTCAGGTTCTAACTAACGTTCAATAAAAAAAATTAAAAATCGCAAGACAGAGTTTTCCTTCAGGCATAAGACAAACTCTGTCTTAAGTTAAAGTTTGACTAATGCCTGAAGACGAACTCCTTAAGGCAGAGTTTGAAGCTAGAATTTGCCTAATGCTTGAAGAAAAACGCCCTTGGAAATCCAAATATATGTTGCGATTTTTTTTTTACTTTTGATTGAGTTGGGGTTCCCATGAATATTTAGGTGAACGACAAAAATTAAAGATTTCCAATTTGATAGACAAAAATTAAAGATTTCCAATTTGATAGACAAAAATTAAAGATTTCCAATTTGATAGACAAAAATTAAAGATCGCCCCGAAATAAGGACATTTCTGCGAATTGCCCCTGTAGTCCTAGCCTTCTAGGCCTAATCCACCATTTATCAGTCCAGTTAAGTTGAGGCCCATATTGGAACCGGACTAAGCCCAACTTTACAAGGCAGGTTCCGACCGGGTCAGGCCCAATCGTCAGATGTAATGTCTCTAATTGCCAAACTGGTGAACTGTTTAATGCTTATAGATGAGCATGTTTAAACAAGCAATTATGAAAATTTATTAAAGAGTAAATTAAGGACTGTTAAAAGAAAAGTTACACTAATTGTGTTTGTTATAGAAAATCACTTTAGTTTCCAATAGTAGCACCAAATTTCCACTATGACTTAACAATGATTTATTAAAAGAGTATCGAACAAAATCAAGTTAAAAATAATTAAATTCATGCATATACATTTGATAGGCTTGTGAAAGTCCACTATCAAAACGTTAAAGAATTGATTTTGGGTCTAACTCAACCCCAAAAGTTAGCTTGTAGGGTGATGATTGTCCAAGTCCATATAAGGAGTCAATCTTCTCATTCCATATCCGATGTGAGACTCTTAACACTCTCTCATATGCCCAGACCTTGTTAACTGGAGCGTGAACAATATAATTTGGGGGCCAACATCGACGAATATAGAATTGAAATGGGTCCGGCTCTGATACCATGTAAAGAATAGATCTTGGGCCTAACTCAATCCCAAAAGCTAGCTTGTAGGGTGAGGATTGTCCAAGTGCATATAAGGAGTCATTGTTCTCATTCACATCCGATATGAGACTCTTAACAAATACTAAAGTGAAAATCTTTACTTTTAAACTATAGTTTAAAAGTAAAATTTGAGTTTAAGTTATATCACCGTCAATTTATGAAATTTGTATACTTATCTTTTAAGTATTGTAATAGACAATCTATCTTATTTTCAAAATTACAGGCTTATCTGTAGCTATCATTTCGGTGACGTGATAGTATAACTTTCTTTATACTCACGATGTATATAACTTAAAATCACAAAAATTTATATGAAAAATCTCTGTCATCTATTTGTTGATTTAGTGTTAATGCAAGATGTGTATCTAAGTTTTTTTCCCGTCTACTGCTCCAAATTAGGGAAAAAAAAATATTCTTTAATGGCAACCACATAAAATATTAATCTACCTAAGACAACTTTAGGAAAACTAATAAATGGACGTGGCCGCCATATCATATTAGATTCCAATCTCCGGCCTCTCATTTCGCGATAGGAGTCAGCCTAATCTCAGTTCAGTCATTCCGGTCAGATCTGACGGCGAGCATCCTCGTCAGTCAGTCTATTCCCCTTATCCTCCAGTAAGGTGTAGATCGAAATGGATCTACTTCCTTCTATCTATGAAATTGTTAGGCATATGGATTAAGCAAGTGCAGACCCGCGCCACCAGCAGCACAAAAGAGCGGCCTACAAGCGGAATAAGACCAGATAACTCAATTGAAAATGAATTCGGAAACGAATGGTCAGCTCGGATAAAAGAATGAAATTCGTCGGATAGTATAGTGAAAATCATACATATAGATACTTTTGAAAAAAGGGATAAGATTGGCCAATCATTTATATTTGTGTTCTACAATTTTATTGTTGGAATATAAATAGATTCTTCCTTAAACGTTTTCACCAAAGTGTACATGAAATGTCATCAAGTCGTTCTCAACTAACAAAACAAAACAAATAAAACGTACTCAATTAAACTTTTAAGCATAAAGTACTAAATTCTTTTTTCTCCACTCCATTTCTCAAATTCTCATTAAGAAAGTTAGTTATGAAATATGTATTTAAATTGATGGATAATATTAATATATATATTTTGTTGTATACCTATTAATCCGAAATAACCTCTCTATCTCTTAAGGTAATGATAAGATCTACGTACTTTCTGTCCTCTTCAGACTTACATTAGATATGTTCTCATAGCTAGCGCAATACCATACATATAAGATTCCAATACTAGAATCATATATATGTGGAGATATTTTTGAAAAACAAATCAAGGTTGGCCAATCCACTTATGTTTGCGTTCATTGTTGGATTATAAGATTCCTCCTTGTCGTTTTCAACATGAAATACCAAGTCATTCTCAACTAAACACAATAAATAAATAACCCCACTCGACTAATCTTTTAAAGCAAATAGTTTTCTTTTTCTTTCTCTTCCCCCTCCAAAGAAAGTTAGAGATTCAGAGGGTTAATTCTCAAATGTCAACTTAAATTTTTGATGGAGAAACAGAAGACATTGAAAGCTTTACTCTTGGATCCTCATCATGGTTTCAACAGGATGAAATGGATTTGTGTTCTTTGCTTTATTTTTGCAGTCACAGCCATAATATGTGAGTTTTTTCTCTCTCTTTATATGTATATATATATATATATGTTTGGGATAGAATTATTGATAAATATATTTATAAATTTTGAATCCTATTCTTGTGGTGGTTGTGTGCTACTTTAGTTGATGGTGATGTATATATATATTCAAAACCATAAGAAGATATATGTTATGAATTATGATGAAATCTCACCTTCTTTTACCTAATTCATAGAAGATTAAATAGTTAATGGAAAAAAGAACATGTCAAATGTTAGGCTACACACAATCACTGTTTCTTCACACACATCTCACCAAACCATTTAATATCAATAGTTTTGGCTAAAATAATCTAAATATATTCTTATTATATGATATTTTTTAATTGATTTGAACGCGCACACATCGCTAATACACATCATTAAAAATATTTATGCATCATTTTCTTTCCGGCTATCATCATAAATATGTTCCATCGCACAACCAACATCATCTGTAGGGATTGCAAATGGGGCAGGGCAGGGCAAATGTTAAACGGAGCAGGGCAGGGCGGGACAGGTCAAAACACATTTTTAGAAAATTCTAAATAGGGCAGTGTGCAATTGTAATCTGTTACGCAGGGTTATACTTGTTATAATTAGATAATATTTTATAGAGTTGTACATATTTCTGTTACGGTCATATTGAGACTTTACGGGGATTAATCTGACTTACGATTTGAAAGTTATCACTGTTTAAAGTTTCTGTTTCGTATCAACCGAAATCTGAAAAGACAGAATGTATAACGTAAAACTGTATAAATCGGTAAAGAATTTGAAAGTTTGTGCTGAATAAACGTTCTAGTTTTCTCTGTTCTCGACAGTTTGATACTTTATGAGGATTAATCCGACTTAGAAATAAGAATGACTCAAATTCAAAGAAAATATAAGAGTTAAATATATCTTAAAATATGCATATAAAAGAACAAATGATTGACGCACTACAACACCACTTTATTCAAAAAAAGTGACGATACACGTTAAATTAATCTTTAGTTAAAGTATATTAAATGGATATACTACATAATTCTATTAAATATTACATCCAATGAGGTAATGACAATTATTTCTTGACATATATATATATTTTTTTTTAATATAAAGTTTTATAAAAATTATATATTTATATTTAAATTTGATTTGATTTGATTTTTATTCCATATCAAACCAAGGACCTGTTTGATGATGAAATTTTTTCACCTTTTTTCGGAAAACTTTTCACTTTATTTGGAATTCTGCGTTTTGGAAAACACATAAAACATTATTTTCACTTTTTTTTTATTTCGAGTATATTCAAATAATCAAATATTTTTTGTAAAAATTATAATTAAATACAATTCCAATTTCAAAATTGTAACAACAACAAGTATAATCTCACAAGTATGTCTGAAGAGGGTGAGGTGTAACATAACTTACTTCTGGAGGTAGAGAATCTAAATTTCAAAATTTTAAATAAAGTGTGACAGAACAGGCATCAAGTCTAATCGAATTTTCTTGGCAATTTGGTATGACTTTTTTTATTTGATTTGGACACCCCTTAAAGAGAAAGAAAAAGGATGTCACGACCCAATTCACAAGTCGTGATGTCATCTATCCTATTCCCTCAAGTAGACGAACCATATTCTCAATAACAAGTTAAATCATCGGAAATAAAATAAAGAAAAGAAGTTACAAAATATTAAATACTTAATTCCCCCAAAATCTGGTCAAAAGGGTACAAGAGCTCTAAACAAAGTCGGAAATAGAAGTCTGAAAAAGGGCCGAAGGCTACATCTGTCTGTCAACTAACAAAGTAAATGAAATTAACTAGGAAGCCCTTCGGGGGCCACGGATGATCAAGTAGCTCACCCTGAGTGACTGCAAGATATCACCCTCACGAATGAGCCACGGGGCGTAGAAATCGAACTCGATCGCATCGCACTCAACAAAAGTGCAGCAAGAGTAGTATCAGTACAACACTAGTACCGGTAAACATCATAGGCCGACAATGATTAGATAACGCATGAAGAAGTTGAAACCAACAAGTAGCACATAGAGCACACATGCATGGTCACATATCACATACAAGTAAAGTGTAAAGAAGTCCGGAACCAATCAAGACATATATAATTCACCAAATGATCAGTCACATATAAGAATGGATGAATACAATGCAATGCAACAGTATCAATCACTCTCAATCTCCGGCAACGACCTCGGAGTCACTCGATCACTCTCAATTCCGACAGAAACCTCGGAGTCACTCGATCACTCTCAATCTCCGGCAGAAACCTCGGAGTCACTCGGTCACTCTCAATCTCCGACAGAAATCTCGGAGTCACTCGGTCACTCTCAATCTCCGGCAGAAAACTCAGAGTCACTCGATCACTCTCAATCTCCGGCAGAAACCTCAGAGTCACTCGATCACTCTCAATCTCCAGCAGAAACCTCGGAGTCACTCGATCACTCTCAATCTCCGACAGAAACCTCGGAGTCACTCAATCACTCATCTCACCATCATTACAAAATAATATGTAAAGTATGTCAGACATGATATCAAGTCTCAACACAAATCACTAACATACAATCAAATGATAATCACTAACATACAATCAAATGATAATCACAGAAAATAACACATATGAAGACAAGCCCACATAACAACTGACGGAACCAACGTAATTGTAATTCATTTCCACTTCATGCCCGAAGGCCTATCATGCTATCCCCGTCACTTCCTACAACTACATACGATTCTCTAATCAAAGTCTAACTAAAGTAAACCGTAACCTACCTCAATGCCGAGCGGGTGCCACGAACAATCAAACAAATGCCTTCCCCTTGCGTAGAGCCTCTGAACGATTAAAATCTAACAAATACGTGAACTACATTATAATACGAATCTAAGGACACCCATATTGCTATATTTATATTAACAATATCTTTACCATTTTCATTATATGACTAAACTCATAACCCTATAAAATATTAGCATAACTTAAGGACAAACAAATAATATTCCTTTCTTTTAAGTTCCTCGTATTTCCCGCTTGTAAAGGATATAACATTAAATTTGTAACTCTAAATAAGGTGTTTATTATACCACATTGAAGGCAACACTAGTATCTCTTATTATGTCGAATCCCATATGACAGTACTTAGTGTAGTTGATGAAAATTTACGAAGGAAACAACCGTATGAAATCTGTGTTGCCAGAATTTTTGCAAAATAAAACAGAAACTTTAAATAGTCATAACTCCCAAACCCTAAGTCGGATTTTTCTCCGTAATATCTCAAACTGACGGGAACAGAGAACTCTACAACTATTATTCAGAACATACTTTACGGATTTGTACAGTTTTCACGTTTTATATGCTGTGTCGCTAGAGTTTCGGTAAAACGAGGCAGAAACTTTAAACAATCATAACTTTCAAACCATAAGTTGGATTTATCTCCATAAGATATCAAACTGACGGGAACAGAGTACTCTACAACTTTCATTCACCCCATATTTTCATATTCCTTACGAATTTGTACAGTTTTCACGTTTTATATACTGTGTAATCATTGTGCCATGATAATCCTTCAAGTTTCTCTTGTTCAAGTGGATTGTGGAATTTCCGTGTAATGACTGTCGCGCCCCTTTCCGGCCGCGGCTTTTATTTTCTAAACTCCTGCTGCTCAAATTAAAAGGTTAGAAAATAATAAAAGATGCTAAAAGTTCTAAAAGTGCAAAAGAGGATAAAAGTGCAAAAGATGCTAAATGCTGAAGGGGCGCTAAAGGTGCAAAAAGGGCTAAAGTTTAAAAGGGTGCTAAAAGAAAAAGAAAAATGCTAAAGGGTTGCTAGAATGCTAAGGGTTCGCGGAGTCGCCACCTAATTAATTGGGTGAATTAGGACACCTAAATGTTTAACTAGTTTGAAGTAAAACATTAACTCCACTTTTATGGTCTGCTAAACTTAATGAGATTCCGGGGTAAGGGTTCTTTATTATCCTAAAGGGAAGGGGTCAGGCACCCTAAAGGATCCGCTAACTTGCGGTTGTCCGTTCAAACCTAGGGTAATTATTATGTTTAAAATACTATACATATTTTTTAAAAAAAAGGTATCCAAGTAAAAGCATTGCAAGCAAAAATATGTTTTTGGCAAGAGTGTAATATTTATTTAGTTTTGGAAAAAGGGTTGCATTTACACGGTGCTTTAAATAACATGCTGTATATGATATGCAAAGGTCTATTATCACTAAAGTATACAGAGATATATATGAGATGCCGTAAACATTGGCTAAAACAATTAGTTTTGTATATGCACGCTATAGGGTTTCATTTTAAAAGAAATGGATTTTTCATGTTAGAATTTTGGCAAGAATGAAGGATGTTTGGCTGCTTTAAAATTATGATATGATTGTTAAGCGATTTAATCATGACTTAAGTAAGCTAGAATAACTAGCTTGAGGGGAGTGAATCCTATGGCTTAACAGAAACATTCTATCGTAGCATAATGTTAGTGAATTAATTTACAAAGACACAAAGAGGGCGGATAGGAATTAAAATGAGAGACTCTAAGGAGGCGGCGCCACGGTAGCTTGAAATTCCAAACACGATGCGGATGAGGATGACACATAGATGCAAGTCTGCGCTTTGTAGCGACAGCCGAGTCTAATATTAAGACTCGAAATTTGCTCAAATGTATTGCCATTCATGCAAAGAAAGGAAAAGATAAAGATTATCATCCATCAAAATAATATTAGACATAGATAATCAAGAGCTTAAATATCACTGATCTCCAAACTTCAATTACTAATAAGTAATCATTCAAAGATAAGGATCGATATACGTATGCCATACGAAATAAAGAAAGAGCAACAAACAAATGACAAGCGAGGATCGAGTAAATGGATCGACCTAACACATTCACGGATCAAACAGATAGTGCAGAGGCGAAATGGATATTTGCGGACCTCAGTTTCAGTTATTAAGACGAGATTTTCCCTTTAAAACTCAAACAAATTTTACAGTACGCTGCAATCGAGGGACAATACCAATTATATCAACAAAGAAAGGCGATTTGTATTATTCTCGATAGAAGAATGAATAGCCTTTGGTACAACCGCAACCAACCGCTTTTAGAGCGGTGGCTTCATCCATATCAGATAGATAAGACATCAAATTACTTTAACTTAGGCAACTTGATCAAATGAAAAAGTTTTTTTTTTTTTTTTCTTTCTTTTGATCTAATAGACAGGGCAAACATGTGCACAAACCAGGATAGGTACACTAAGAACAACTATTTAGAATTTACCCTTTAAGAACTCCAAGTTGTGACTTTAACGAGACATGCCAATTCGATTCAAACTAGACCGATTTATTATAATAAGCCTAGCATGATGCCTAAGTGACTTAAGTTGGCGATTTATGCCAATGACCGCCTCTATATAGTCACCACGTATTAAATAAGTTTCCATAAGGCTCGACATAATGCCTCATAATACAAATCGGGAGATTCAAACAAATTCCTCTTGTTATCTTTACACTTATTAACCAACACATAAACACCCTAGACCATGTAATATGTAAAAGACATAACCGCTAATAGGATTGTGAACTCGGCAGATCCATCACTCATTATCCTCCACATATTGCATTAAATATGAGTTTTTATCGACAAATCAGGGCAAGAATACGTCGGGGTTAATTTAAAGCGCGACTCAGTATCTTATTCGTCATTTATGAACACAACAACATGGATGAACACACATTAAACATAAGAGAACGAGATAATCAAAAGAAAGCAGAGTCGATTTACCTTCTCCGGCAACACCGGCGGCAGATCAAGTCGCTTCTGAGCCACTCGACGTTTTGGGCTTTGCGATGCGAAACAGAGGGAAGGTTTTGCTTCGATTCCTCGTCAGATTTAACCATCAGATCGCCTGTGCTCTCTCTCTCCTCTTATTTCTATGCTATGGGTATGCTCTATCAGGCTTCGCCATGTTCTATAGCATTCCAGGTGAAATTTCTCGATTCGTGGCGTGCTCACTCCCATCGACGATGATGGTTACCGACCCATCGCCCTCCCCGACACCGATCGCTTCGTGTCGATCCTCGATCGAAGTTCTATTGCATGTGTTTTAGATCTTTGCCGAGGTGCCTCTATCGACGCCATGTGTTTATATAGCCATGTTTTGGGTTCCCTATTAGGTAAGTAATCAAAGGCTGATTCTGTGTATTGAATTCGTGCTGATTCGTGCTTGAATCGTGCGATTTGTTACTGATTTCGTGTGATTTTTAGGACGAGATTTGGGGTGTGTTTATGGTAAGAAATCACCAAGACGTGCAGGTGAAAGGAAAGGAAGGTGGGGTGCAGTATTTCCGGCGAGAATCGCGGGGGCTGGGGGCGTGGGTGCTGGCGGCGGTTGCTTTAGGTTTAGGGTTCTTGTTTCCTTTGGTGTTGTCCATGAGATAAGAGAGAGAGCTGAGGGGAAAATAAAAGCGTGAGTTGGCGTGGGCTTGCGGGTCATGTCAATGGTCGTGTAATACTGGGTCAGTGAAATGGGGCATTAGTTTTAATTGTGGTTAATTAGTTTTAGGCTAGTTAGTTTAATTAGGTATTTAATTAGGTAGTGTTTAATTAATTAGTGCTAAATAAACTAATAAATTGTGATTAAATTATTTAGGCGCTTTAAAATTATCTAGGTGCTACATTAGTCTAATTATTTAGGTGCTAAATTAGTCTAATTATTTAGGTGCTAAATTAGTCTAATTATTTAGGTGCTGAATTAGTCTAATTTCGAGTTATAAAACTATTACGATGATAAATGCGCGTGTTGTTTAATTAATGCTTAATGCTTTAGAATGCGACGCTATTATTTAAAATTTTATCATATGCATTATTGCAAGTTAAATTAAAATTAAAATGAGCTTAGATTGAATTATTTAAATGCTAAATGCAAATATGATTTTTAAGAATTGTTTAAAGCTTTATAAATGCGACGCTATTAAATGCATGTGTTAGACTAAAATTAATTGACTTTAAATTGCAAATGATTACTAATTAACGCGGCTATGCTACGACACGACGTTATCGCTAAATTATTTATTTTATGCGCTTATTAATTATTTAAGAATTAACGACAAAGCTTAAAGTTAATAAGTGCGGGCGCGGGACTCTAAATGCTTAAGACTTTACGTAAGACGTGATGCCATTATTAAATTACTTATTTATGCCTGTATTTAATGTTTTATTGTTGTATTTTATTATACAAATCCTAAAAATTATTTTACAAAATTAGTGTAATTTTATGGTTAATGGTCGGACGAGGGTCAAAATTCGTGTCAACAGATGTCCTCTTTGTATGGAGATGATGGAAGAATCTTCTGACAAAGACGCTGACTCAGCCAATTTTGTCTCGATCTTCGCACTGCGTAAATGCCGGGCGTAAACAAAGCCGACACAAAAATCAAACCGCCCCAAAGTTATGACGACACCGGGTTACTATGGTCGAAACACCGGCGCAGTTAACGCGACTCAAGATGTCCCGCCGTCGAAGTTACGACGACACCGGGCTACCATGGTCAAAACACCAAGCGCGCTAACGCGGGCTTAAAGACGCCCCCGTTGTCGAAGTTATGATGACATCGGGTTACGGTGCAAAAGTAAAAGAAAATAGCCGCTTGAACCCGGGTGCACCGCCATGGCTTACGGTCTGGTTCTATGGTGATGTGGAGCGAGTGGACCGACGCTGAGGTCGCTTCGCCAATCGTTGAAGGTCGCCCCCAACAGATCGCCGGTTGCCGTAGAAGAGAAAATCCACGCCAGGCTCCGCCGCCGCATGCTAAGACTTTGAACAAACGGTTAGTGCATAATCGCTAAGGCAAAACAACGAATCGCGTGAATAAAAGATTATCCCGCAAAACGCGACGCTCGCTGTTGATGCGATTTTGCGAACGCCGTGATTTTCGCCCCGCACGCACGTGTTGCGATTGTGAACGCGTATATTGTCCTCACGCATTGTCCCCGTACTAAAGCTCGAGAAGAGTTAGTGCATAATCGCTAAGACGAATAATAAAGACGCGTAAGAAATGCAATTTCGGAGTATAGAAATCGCCCCGCGTGATATGCCACGATGACGCTGCTTTCGACTTGTCGCCGCTTGGACTTGTCGCCGCTTTCGGACGTGGCGCCGCTTTCGGACGCGAGTCGCCGACTCGAGTCGCTTTCGACTTGTCGTCGCTTTCGACTTGTCGTCGCTTCGACGTGGCGCCGCTTTCGGACGCGAGTCGCTTTCGACCGAGTTGTTTTCGACTCGACGCCGTTTTTGACGTGGTGTCGCTTTCGACTTAGCGCCGCTGGACGTGGCGCCGCTTTCGACGCCAGAGTCGCCGACTCGACGCCGTTGACGTGACGCCGCTTTCTGACTTAGCGCCGCTTTCGACGTGGCGCCGTTTTGGACTTGGCGCCGCTTTCGGACTTGGCGCCGTTTTGACTTGTTGCCGCTTCCCGTAGACTAAAGCTCGGAAGAGTTAGTGCATAACCGCTAAGACGAATAATAAAGCATGAATGATAAAAATGCAATTTTGAGAACAGAGAAAATCTTCCTTATGTAATACGTCACGATGGCGCTGCTGGACTTGTCGGCCGATAACGCCGCGTTCGGACGTGTCGCCTTGGCGTCGCTTGCGTGGACTTGCCGATTACGCCGTTGTTTGGGCGACGTTCCGCCGGGCGCCGTTGCACGGACTTGCCGATTACATCGTTGTTTGGACGTGTTGCCGGGCGCCGTTGCACGGACTTGCCGATTACGCTGTTGCACGGACGTGTTCCGCCGATAACGCCGCCGCTCGACGTGCCGCCGCTTCCCGTAGAATAAATGCTCCCCGCAAGCTGCTTGAGAAAACGCGAGTGTATACCGCTTAAACAAAATGATAAATATATACGAAATGCAATTTTACGGGTAGAGATGTCGCCCCGATATGTGAACGCCGAGATGTTGCAGCCGAGATGTCGTTGTTGTGTGCGAATTTGACTTTGTGTCCGAAATGACGTGCTCGCTTTGTCGCGAACTTTGAGTTTTGATCACGATTCTCGCTTTTGTCGCTTCTTTCTCGCCGTATTTTGCTTCGCTAATACGAAGAACTTTGTTGTATCCTCCGCTAATACGGCGGACTGCGCCAAAGAAAAATTTGTGAGTTTGAGGGCGGTCGATTCGCTGACCTTAGACTCTTGATGCTCGGATGCTGCCTTGCTTGACTCATCACCCCGCCTCGGTTTCCTACCTTGTCCCGGTTGAAAAGGGTGTTTGGCCCGGCGGGTCTCAATGGAGTCGCTTGTAGGCTATGTTATTCTTGTTATTTTCAAAACAAAGGGAAGGTTTCCTAACGGTGTCGAAGCCGATTTAGGCCGCCACGTATCCCCACGAGGGAATCAGTCGAACGTAGTTCATTACAAGTGAAATTGGGTAAAATTAAAATTTCTAGATGTGGGACCGCTCGAGACGCCGCCACGATCCACCGCGGAATCAGTCAAACGTAGTTCCAACTATTACATATAAAGGGCAAAATGCATTAAACTAACTATCCCGTGACTCGACGACGAGGCGGCGCGAGTCCACTTCTTCGCTTCCGTGTCTTCAACGGCCGGGTCTTCGCAGATCACCTCTTGCAAAGACACAACTAGACGAATGACTTATTCAACGGTTAAACAATCTCCCAGCGAGCGCCTCCTTTTCTATGGCGGTTGGTTGATGTTTCAACTTTCTTCCTTTACGGCCGGGCGTAATAGTCCCTTCCGCATCGCCTTCTTCATTTTCACTATCATGCTCATACGGGCGCCTTCAGAACCCTAAGAAAGTTATTATTTGCATCGAGAGGAGCATCTTTCACCGAATGACTCTTCTTCGATTAATTCCTCTACTCGCCCCGAGTGTATAGCAATTTCGATGCCGTGTCCTCTCGCACCGAGTGGTATGCACAATGTTTAGTCTTATCGTGCCTGGAAGTGGGCCCGAGTATTTCGGAATTGGACGGAGTATTCCCGCGCTACTTTTCATACACTCGAGCTATGGGCTCGCCTAAAGGTGTATAGGTTTTGTTGGTTTTCTTCGCATCTACGCGGTTTGGGTCCGCTTGGAGCGCGAGTTCGTGATTGTGGCGAGTATTTTGGATATGCCGTTGGGTATGGTAAACAGATACGGGTGGCGCAGGTCGATAATATGATGGGTTCGAGTGTTTTGCAAGAAGCGCGTGGGCTTTGATATACCGGATGTTGTTCGCCCACGCCCCGAACGACTACGATGGAGGTGATGATCTCTTCTCCTCTCGAGGTACTCCGATGGAATTTGATCGCATTGCTCGCTACGCTCGTAGTGGTCGCCAAGTTTGTAATCCCGCCTGTCTTAATGCTTTCTTCCACGGTCGCCATTCTACGACTTCGCAAAACTTCGCCAATTACACCGATCATTCTTTCATAATATGTCGCGCTTTAACGATCGCATCGAACAAGTGTCATTTCGCTCGCCATCGGGGTTGAACCTTTGTCGCTTCGACCGCCACCTCGTGGCGTATTCTCCAAAGTTTCAGAGATTTCTTTTCAAGTTTCATAAGATAAAATCTGCCCGTGATAGTCGGTGTTGAACCCGAATCTATCCATGAAATCTTGTGCCACGGCCCAACCGCCCCATTTTCGAGGTCTTGGCATGTACCACCCAAATACACGGCTAGACTTCGATGAATAGCTTCATGATGATTGCTTGATTTTTACCAACTCCAATCAATTTATCGCAATATGACCTTAGATGAGCTCGAGGATTCCCTTTCCATCGAACATGTCAAATTTGGGCACCTTGTACCCTACGTAATTCAACGTCGGGGCGCATGCATAAGTTTTCATACTCTAAACCTTCCTCCCTTTGTTCATTTGAATGCTTTTGAATGCCTCTTTCAAGTCAGGATTTCTCTTGCCACATTTTCATCACTCTGGCTCCGCCGCTTCCATTCCTTGTATTGATCTGTCTCGAGATGATGCATCAATAAATGGTTGGCTTTCGGCGGATGTGCTAATCCTCATATTGTTTGTGTGCCATCCGCTCGTATTGGGTGGCTTGGCAATTTGGGTTGAGCGGGAGATATAAGTAGCGGAGGTTGAGACGTGTATAAGTGAACGGATCATTTTGGAGGTCGGTTTGCAAATTGACCGCGAGTGACATTTTGGTGTGGTGGTACGCGGCCTCTGCGGGAGCTTTGGAGAAGTGGAGGCTCGGCGGTCATGACACGATTGCATTTGTCCCTTGCTCAGAGTGGCGATTCAAGCTAATGCAGTTTGTGATGTTTCTGAGCCTTTCTATTTCGGCCGCATGATTTCCATTTGCCGCAATAGTGTGGCGAGTGTTGATCATCGTGTTTCGCTTCGACGCCTCTGCATCCTCTACATGAACGGGATGAGTCCTAAGTTGTTTCGTCCTGCTTCCGGATTAGTCATGGATGATTGTCTTCTACTAGTCAACGCGAATCAACCTTTTGGGGAATAAGCTAGGCAAAAATAAACCTTTAACAAACGAAGCAAACCAAATTAGTATAATATGCAAAAGTCATGCGCAATATATACAAATAAGCAAATTGCAAATCAAGTGCGTGTTCTAACATGTTTGGGACCTCTTCATGCCAGAGGTAGGCCTAAATGCCAGATATGCGAGATTATGATAAATTTGTCCAAGTCGTCCAACTATAATGCCTTTGTTGGAAATGGCGACCAAACGACGCGCACTTTCCCCAATTTCAGCATGTCATGATTGGGTTTGGATTTGTCTGTCATTGCCATGCTACACATAATATGCTGGTTGGTCGTTTGGGTTGAGAAACCCGTCGACAAGTTTGGTGTCTTCCTAATTGTGGTGTCGATGCCGGACCGACCCACCTAAGGTAAATGCACGCATGCCCTAAAATAAGGGTGGTATAGCTCTATCTTAAGTTTGCTAAGATTTGGCTTTCCTAGACGCAGCGTTCCCGAGCGACAACTCGAGTGAGAAGGCTACGCGCCACCGGTTAGACCGCACTCCACGTATATTACCAACTCTCCTAAATTTGGATTTTGAAGAAAGGATTTCTTTGATGCACCCAAATGCACTCGCATGTAGTGTGTGTTTGTGTGAATTTTCCAGAGTGGAAGAAATATGAGCGGAATGCCGCTTAAGGAAAGCAAGAAAGAGTAGCAATTTAAAATAAACAAAACAAAATACAAAGACACAAAAATTAAATGCAAAAGTAATTGCCAAATAATTATCCTAGGTTTGTTGTGTTAAGAACCTAAAATCCCGATGAGTCGCCATTTGCCGCGCCCTTTCCGGCCATGCTTTTATTTTCTAAACTCACTGCTCAAATTAAAAGGTTAGAAAATAATAAAAGATGCTAAAAGTTCTAAAAGTGCAAAAGAGGATAAAAGTGCAAAAGATGCTAAATCTTTGGCGCTAAAGGTGCAAAAGGGGCTAAAGTTTAAAAGGGTGCTAAAAGAAAAAGAAAAATGCTAAAGGGTTGCTAGAATGCTAAGGGTTCGCGGAGTCGCCACCTAATTAATTGGGTGAATTAGGACACCTAAATGTTTAACTAGTTTGAAGTAAAACATTAACTCCACTTTTATGGTCTGCTAAACTTAATGAGATTCCGGGGTAAGGGTTCTTTATTATCCTAAAGGGAAGGGGTCAGGCACCCTAAAGGATCCGCTAACTTGCGGTTGTCCGTTCAAACCTAGGGTAATTATTATGTTTAAAATACTATACATATTTTTTAAAAAAAAGGTATCCAAGTAAAAGCATTGCAAGCAAAAATATGTTTTTGGCAAGAGTGTAATATTTATTTAGTTTTGGAAAAAGGGTTGCATTTACACGGTGCTTTAAATAACATGCTGTATATGATATGCAAAGGTCTATTATCACTAAAGTATACAGAGATATATATGAGATGCCGTAAACATTGGCTAAAACAATTAGTTTTGTATATGCACGCTATAGGGTTTCATTTTAAAAGAAATGGATTTTTCATGTTAGAATTTTGGCAAGAATGAAGGATGTTTGGCTGCTTTAAAATTATGATATGATTGTTAAGCGATTTAATCATGACTTAAGTAAGCTAGAATAACTAGCTTGAGGGGAGTGAATCCTATGGCTTAACAGGAAACATTCTATTGGTAGCATAATGTTAGTGAATTAATTTACAGCACACAAAGAGGGGCAGGATAGGAATTAAAAATGAGAGACTCTAAGGAGGGGCGGCGGCCTTCGCCGGGTAGCTTGAAATTCCAAACACGTATGCGGATGAGGATGACACATAGATGCAAGTCTGCGCTCTTTGTAAGGACAGGCTGAGTCTCATATTAAGACTCGCCATTTGCTCCAATGTATTGCCATTCATGCAAAGAAAGGAAAAGATAAAGATTAGCATCCATCCAAATAATATTAGACATAGATAATCAAGCGCTTAAATATCACTGATGTCCAAACTTCAATTACTAATAAGTAATCATTCAGCATAAGGATCGATATACATGTATGCCATACGAAACAGCAAAGAGCAACAAACAGCTGACAAGGAGGACTGAGTAAAATGGACTGGACCTAACACATTCACGGATCAAACAGATAGTGCAGAGGCAGAAATGGATATTTGCGGACCTCAGTTTCAGTTATTAAGACGAGATTTTCCCTTTAAAACTCAAACAAATTTTTACAGTACGCTGCAATCGAGAGGACAATACCAATTATATCAACAAGAAAGCGATTTGTATTATTCCCTGATAGAAGAATGAATAGCCCTTGGTACAAACTGGCAACCAACTGCTTTAGAGGGCAGGGCTTCATCCATATTGTATAGATAAGACATCAAATTACTTTAACTTAGGCAACTTGATCAAATGAAAAAGTTATTTTTTTTTTCTTTCTTTTGATCTAATAGACAGGGCAAACATGTGCACAAACCAGGATAGGTACACTAAGAACAACTATTTAGAATTTACCCTTTAAGAACTCCAAGTTGTGACTTTAACGAGACATGCCAATTGCTGATTCAAACTAGACTGATTTATTATAATAAGCCTAGCATGATGCCTAAGTGACTTAAGTTGGCCAGTTTATGCCAACATGCACCGCCTCTATATAGTCGCCACGTATTAAATAAGTTTCCATAAGGCTCGACATAATGCCTCATAATACAAATCAAGTGAGATTCAAACAAATTCCTCTTGTTATCTTTACACTTATTAACCAACACGTAAACACCCTAGACCATGTAATATGTAAAAGGACATAACCAGTTAATAGGATTGTGAACTCGGCAGATCCATCACTCATTATCCTCCACATATTGCATTAAATATGAGTTTTTATCGACAAATCGTGCAAGAATACGCTGGTTAATTTAAAGCGCGACTCAAGATCTTATTCGTCATTTATGAACACAACCATGGATGAACACACATTAAACATAAGAGAACAGAGATACAAAATGAATTCGATGATTTACGCAGACCGGCGGCGACAGATCAAGTCGTCGAGCCACTGACGGGTTTTGGGCTTTGCGATGCGAAACAGAGGAAGGTTTTGCTTGCGATTCCCTTGGTTGTATTTACCATCACGCCTGTGCTCTCTCGTCTCCTCTTATTTCTATGCTATGGGTATGCTCTATCAGGCTTCGCCACATGTTCTATAGCATTCGGTGAAATTTCGATTCGGCGTGCTCCTCACTCCCATCGATGATGGTTCTTGACTCTTGCCCTCCCGACACCGATCGCTGTGTCGATCCTCGATCGAGTTCTATCATGTGTTTTAGATCTTTGTCGAGGTGCCTCTATCGATGCCATGCATGTGTTTATATAGCCATGTTTGGGTTCCCTATTAGGTAAGTCAAAGGCCGATTCGTGTATTGAATTCGTGGCCGATTCGTGCTTGAATCGTGCGATTTATCGATTTCGTGTGATTTTAGGACGAGATTTGGGGTGTGTTTATGGTAAGAAATCACCAAGACGTGTGTGCGGTGAAAGGAAAGGAAGGTGCGCAGATTTTCGCGAGAATCGCGAAAGGGCGTGGCGCTTGGCGGTTGCTTTAGGTTTAGGGTTCTTGTTTCCTTTGGTGTTGTCCATGAGATAAGAGAGAGAGGAAAATAAAGGGGAGTGAGTTGCGTGGTCATGCGGGTCATGGTCGTAATACTGGGTCGAGTGAAATGGGGCATTAGTTTTAATTAGGGGTTAATTAGTTTTAGGCTAGTTAGTTTAATTAGGTATTTAATTAGGTAGTGTTTAATTAATTAGTGCTAAATAAACTAATAAATTGTGATTAAATTATTTAGGCGCTTTAAAATTATCTAGGTGCTACATTAGTCTAATTATTTAGGTGCTAAATTAGTCTAATTATTTAGGTGCTAAATTAGTCTAATTATTTAGGTGCTGAATTAGTCTAATTTCGAGTTATAAAACTATTACGATGATAAATGCGGGCGTGTTGTTTAATTAATGCTTAATGCTTAATGCTTAATGCTTTAGAATGCGACGCTATTATTTAAAATTTTATTGTTATGCATTATTGCGAAGTTAAATTAAAATTAAAATGAGCTTAGATTGAATTATTTAAATGCTAAATGCAAATATGATTTTTAAGAATTGTTTAAAGCTTTATAAATGCGACGCTATTAAATGCATGTGTTAGACTAAAATTAATTGACTTTAAATTGCAAATGATTACTAATTAATGCGGCTATGCTACCTGACACGACGTTATCGCTAAATTATTTATTTTATGCGTTTATTAATTATTTAAGAATTAACGACAAAGCTTAAAGTTAATAAGTGCGGGCGCGGGACTCTAAATGCTTAAGACTTTACGTAAGACGTGATGCCATTATTAAATTACTTATTTATGCCTGTATTTAATGTTTTATTGTTGTATTTTATTATACAAATCCTAAAAATTATTTTACAAAATTAGTGTAATTTTATGGTTAATGGCTGGACGGGAGGGTCAAAATTGGGTGTCAACAATGACTCCTTTAAAAAATTTGATTTCATTCTACAACACATCATTATAAGGATCATGAATAGATTAACTCAACCATATAACATATAATCTAACCTGAATTTAATTGAGCACTTCCTCCTTGTCTTCTAGTTACTAGAGTTTCTTTTTCTTCTTTCTTTCTCCTCTCCCCTCTCCTGCGTGTTGCGCTCGTACTCCCCTTTCTCCCTCTCTCGCTGCTCGTCCCTCTCCCCCTTTCTTTTTCCCCTCCTTCCTTCTCCTCCCTGCTGGTTGCGCACGTCTCCCTCTCTTCTACCTAGTAGTTTTTTTTTGTTATTTCCATTAAAAAGAAATAAAGAGTTTAGGACCTTTAGGTTAATTAAAACAAAATCTGAATTTTTATTGTTACACTTAGGTCCCTAAAATACTACATTTTAGTCCCTTATTGTCTACTTAAATTCAATCAATCTCCCAAGTAATTAAATCTTAATCCACTTCTTTTAATCTTAATTCCCTTTCCTTTAATTTCCGAGAATTTCATAAAACCTCGTATTCTCAATTTCATAATTCTTTTTCGCAATTTAAACTTTTAAAGTGCTAGAAGACCAGACGGTCATTACAAAGTATCACCACATGTGTGTACCTGTTTAACTTTTTTCACACTTCCATTTGATTTTGGAGTTTCTTATTCATTTTTGCATCTTTATTTAGTTATAGGCCTTACACACCATGGAGGCATAGGTGTATGGCTAATTGGAGATGTAAATAGTAGATATAGTGGAAGACTGCAGCACAATGCAGATACTGTTGAATCAGAGCAAGCAGTTGTTGCTGCTGATGATGGTCGGTGCTCGGAAATCGGTATATCCATGCTTAAAATTGGTGGACATGCAGTTGATGCTGCAGTTGCCACAGCACTGTGTCTTGGTGTAGTTAATCCAATGGCTAGTGGAATTGGTGGTGGCGGTTTTATGGTTGCTAGATCTTCATCTACATCAGAAGTTCAAGCAATTGACATGAGGGAAACTGCTCCTTTAGCTGCTTCACAGGTTCCTAATTTTTTCTTTTAGCATTACTATTTAACAGGAACAGACATGGACAATGATGATTCATATAACCAATCCTGACTTGCTTGTGATTGAGGCATAATAGCAGTTGTAGTTTGTTGGGTCCCGTGAGTTATACTATGAATTAAATAGAATCAAGTAGCAAAGTAAAACTGAAACGTATGCAGAAACAGTGTAAAATGTTAGCTGAAATGTCGTCTGACATAAGTAAAGACATTTGGATAAAAACAGAAAACCTTTGAAAAAATTAAAGTGCAGCGGAAATAGATAAAGAACACAAAGGTTTAATTTTCATAGGTTATATATTAATATAACTCATGATGGTCAATGACCAAAGATATTATATATATATATATACAATTGATTATATTTATTCTCTTACAAGATTACAAGATGATACAAAATGAATAAAAAAAGGTTAAGTCGCAGATGACTTATGCCTGAAAAATCTATCTAAATAGAAGTGATCAACACCTCATTACAATTGCTTCAATGAAAGAACAAATCTAGAATCTAAGTAGCAATTATAATGTCGGACAGAATGTCGTCACAAATACAGGCAACACAACGATCCAGTCTACTTGATCGATATTTGTGGAGATCTCTCTATATCGTTTTCACTCTGAAATTCTGGATATTGAATCCCTGAAGTGACCTCTCTATTTATAGTAGAGAGTTCCCTTGAAAGACTCATCAACAGGTCGTGGAAGTTGAGCTAAAACAGGACACGTGAGGCAGTAGCTTGAGGCACGAAAATCTCAACTGCTTGGACTTTTTCTTCACACGTCTTGCTCCTTAAGTTAAGCTACCTCTTGGACTTGGTCTTCCTCGTTTGCAAACTGCTTCAAAGACTCCTTGCCAAGTCAATTTTCATGTGATAAAAATATCACACTTTCCTGAAATCTGTCCGTGAAGATAGGCAAAACAGAATGTCGTCCCGAATGTCAAGACATTTGGTCCAACATTTTCTGATTTTAACTTAGCTCTGAAAATAATATGTTAGGAAAAATATCATGACACAAGACCTAACATTAACATAGTTGTTGTCGTCTCCATGAGAAAACTGTAGTTTAAATGAAGCGACCGGGACAGTGAAGATTCATATAGCTGATCCTGACTTGCTTGTGATTGAGTAGTAGTAATAGAAGTTGTTGTTGTTGTTTGCATGAGAAACCCGTAGTTCTGTTCTTACTGGGAATTTGGATTAGTATTTACTAGAAGTTGTTTAGATCTTTCAGAGATTTATACGTCAGTAGAAAATATCATGAAAGATTGAGTAGTTTTTATTTTATTTTTATCATTTTAATTCTGGTCAATGAGTTAGTATGTACTCTTTAACAGGAACCAATTCAATTCCTATTTTGTGTTCACTTTTTATTCGTCAAATAACTACTGTATTTGATTTGTATCTACGTGAGAAAACTGTAGCTTAAATGAAGCGATATGGACAATGAGGATTCATATAGCTGATGCTGACTGCCTTGTGGTTGAGGCGTAGCGGCAGCAGCAGCAGTAGTTGTTGTCTGCATGAGAAAACTTTAGTTCTGTTCTTACTGGGAGTTTGGATTAGTATTTACTAGGAGTTGTTTAGCCTTTCAGAGATTATACGTCTGTAGAAAATATCATGAACTTCTAGTACTTTTATTTTCGATAATACTGGCTTGAGATGACTTTATGTGGAGTAAAATGGTCAGTGACAATTCATATAGCCAATCCCAACTCGTTCGGAACTGAAGCATAGTTATGTTGTTGTATTTAGTATTGAAACATAGAAAACAGAAAATTGCAAGTTCTGAATTTGATTTGTTTGTACTCTTTGATTACATTGACTATGAAATTATACTCGAACAGAACATGTATGATAATAATGGGAACTCCAAGTTAGAGGGAGCATTGTCTATGGGAGTTCCTGGTGAGCTAGCTGGTCTTCACGCAGCTTGGTCGAAAAACGGGAGGTTGCCCTGGAAGACCCTATTTGAACCAGCCATTAAACTTGCAAGAGACGGGTTCGTGGTTGCTCCATATCTCGAAAAACAAATGGTTAAAAAAGAAAAATTGATACTTAAAGATACTGGATTGCGACAAGTATTTGCACCAGAGGGAAATCTGTTACGGACAGGTGAAATTTGCTACAACGTAGAACTTAGTCACAGCTTAGAACTGATTGCTGTACAAGGGCCGGAAGTTTTTTATAATGGAGAGGTTGGTGAAAAGCTTGTCGAAGATGTGAAGAGAGCAGGTGGAATTTTGACAATGGACGATTTGAGGAATTACAGAGTGGAAATTCCAGAAGCAGTTGCTTTTAATGCTATGGGATACACCATCATCGGAATGCCACCTCCATCCAGTGGAACACTCGGGATTTCTCTGGTATGTACATAAATCAACTTAGCTTGTACTGCTATTTTCCAATTAATAACACACGCATAGACATAGTTGGTTTTAATCCATCCTCAAACATTTCTAAACTTCAGGTTTGTTTCGTATGAATGAAAATGTTTTCCTAGATAATGTGTTCCTAGATAGTAAGTGAGTTTCTTACTTATTTTCTGGTGTTCGGTAGGTAAGCAAAGATATTATTCCATAAATATTTGGATATAATTTGAACAAATACTACGGGGGGTGGGGGGGGGGGGTGGGGTGGGGGGGAGAGTATGTGGGGTGGTGAGGATAGGGGCTGGGATGGTATGTGTTGAAGGGCTGGGAGGAGACAATCAACGTGAAATGCAGCTATGGTTTCCCTACTCCATTAGGGATGTCATTTTACTCATTTTTAAGGGACTTGTTTTCCTACAGAAATATTCTCCAAAACATTTTGACCAACTAAACATGGGAAAATTGGAAAACATTTTCTGGAAAATGTATTTCTCCATACCAGACACACCTTTAATACGATACAACTTTCTGACTAATACTTTGTCACTTGGAAAAACAGATTCTTAAAATCCTTGAAAGCTATACAAGCTTAAATGCAGCGGAAGGTTCTTTCGGACTGCATCGAATGATTGAGGCGATCAAACACATGCTTGCTGTTCGAATGAACCTGGGCGATCCCAACTTTGTAAATATCAGTAGTACTGTATCTGACATGCTTTCCCCGTCTTTTGCCAAAGAAATTGAAAGAAAGATTTTTGACAATACGACCTTTCCCCCTGAATACTATTTGCCCAGGTCAGATAAAGCCAGACTAACAAGCCTTTTGATCATTTACCAATGGCTCTAAAGGTTTTGGTCCTTGATTCTTAGGTGGAGTCAGCTAAGAGATCAGGGAACGAGTCATTTTTGCATTGTAGACGCAGATCGAAATGCTGTATCAATGACTTCCACAGTAAACTATCCTTTTGGAGGCGGCGTGCTCTCTCCGTCAACTGGCATTGTACTGAACAATGAAATGGGAGATTTCTCAACACCTAATGAAATATCACCTGATAAACTCCCTCCTGCTCCTGCTAATTTTATTCAACCAAAAAAGAGACCGCTGTCATCCATGACTCCAATTATCGTTCTCAAGGTAACATAATATGATCCCCTTGATTGTTCTTGAAGAATTAACCTATATAGCAAAACTAAAAACAGCCGGCAAATGTATAATAAATCTATAATCCATGTATATTGTGTGTATAATTGTGCATAGTTAGTGTATAATGTATGTATACCGGGTCGAAAAAGTAAACTGTGAATCCGGATGGATATTTGTCTAAAGATCCCTTGTTTCTTCTTCCTGTGAATTTTACAGGACAATCAGTTGGCTGGTGTAATTGGTGGTAGTGGTGGCTTAAAAATAATCCTCGCAGTCGTCCAAGTTTTCATCAACCATTTCGTCTTGGGGATGGATCCTTTAGCAGCAGTGCAGAGTCCGAGAGTCTACCACGAGGTCGGTTCCTTAGCATGATTAGCATTGTACACTTTTTTTAACGATTTTGAAACTCCGAGTATTGATTGGCGTTCCTTTCGTTTTGCAGCTAATTCCGAATGTAGTTGTGTATGAGAACTGGACATGCATCGATGGCGATCACATTGAACTCTCGGATGAGAAAAAGCATTTCTTGGAAGAGAGGGGTCACCGACTCAAGGCGCAAAGCGGAGGAGCTATCTGCCAGCTAATCGTTCAAAACCTTCCAAATTCACCCTTACAGTTGGGCAGAAGGAATGGAAAAGAATATAAAGACGGGGTTTTTCGTGGGATGCTTGTGGCTGTGAGTGATCCTAGGAAAGATGGAAGACCTGCAGCCATATGATGGACTCATCCTGCTTGATTTATGGGTATGAATCGGTCTATTGTTGTACATAATGTTCGAAAACTGGCTAAAAGCCACAATTTCTGGTGAAATATAGAAGGAAAGGGGAATTATGGATTCGGGCAACTACTGTCTTCTGTGTGCAACATGATCAACAAACTACCCTCTCTATGAATTTGTGTTGATATAAAGTTTAAGTCCTTAGCTAAAATGCCTAGCGTATAAGTAACTTACTGTTCCTCACCTTTGCTAGGAAGGAAATACTGGGGCAATTTCTTCAATTCTTCTACAAGAAGATGGAGGGGTGGGAAGAAAGCTCCCAAGTACTACATCTTTTTTACTTTCTCTATGGAGTTCCTATAAGAAGTTTTAGTCCAACAAAGACGAAAACCACTAGATGATTTCTTCTCATTTACCTAAAACTTAATAAATCTTATACTTGTATTGGGAAAGACAACATGTACTCGGTGAAACAATCAAGGCACTGACGATGAGTTGGATTGGAGTCGAAATGTTTGTCTTGCTTGTCTCAACAATACAAAGGGTAGCCCCGTGAACAAAGCATCCAGCGTTAGCAGGTCCAGGGAAGGCCGCCCCTAGAGGTGTGATATAGATAGTCTATCCTAATTCAACCTATACGTCACACGGAGACAACTTTACCGTTGTCTCAACAATACAATCATTCATTAACATCTCATCCAACATGAAGTATGCTTTCTCAAGATGAAACATCAAGCTAAATTGCTAAAACAAACGGGATGAGAGGATCCTTTTGAGATAATTCTTAAGAAAGAATATTTAAATTGAGGAGTAAACAATGATCTTTCTTAAGATCGATCTGCCTTAAACTAATTAAGGAAGTATATATTATAACAATCACGCTAAAAGTATAGATAAAAGTAGTGAAACAAAGTGTCTGAGAGGATCCCCTTCCGTCATTCACACAAATTCCCTTATTACCGGGTGGTGTTTAATTTTTTACTTCAAATTCGTAATCTTTAATTTTTGTCTTTCATCATTTTTTAGCGCGACATAATTTAGTTTCGCAAAATATAATTTACGTGTAACTTCGGTATGTGTATCATAACAACCACATAAATTATCCCGGACAAAACAAATCTTTCAACACTCATTATAATCTGAAAACGGCAAAATTTTAGATTTCACTTGACATAGTTTTAGGTTTAACTTCGACATATGTATCATAACATCCACACAAATTATGTCGGACAAGTCAAAGTTTTCAACATTCAATATAATCTGAAAAATACTATAAAATCAATGCCGAGCGAGGTAAAACTTAAGTTTTCGAAGATAAAAATTATGCGTTGCAAAACATTTGAAATATTTTCATCAAATAAGTAACAAGGACAAAAATTAAAGACCAAAATATGAGAAGCAAAAATTAAAGGCATGCGCGCAAAAAAATGAAGTACTAGCCCACCCAATTTCGCCTCAACTTATTAGTAAAAAGCCCATTGGGCTATTACATATTCTTGCAAAAGCCCATCAAAGAAAATTCTCAACTTTTCCCATTCCAATACCCGTCTTCTTCATCACTGAAACAAATTGAAAAATTCCATAAATCGCATTTCTCCAATCATGTATAGATGCGCATCTTCTCGCCTCAGCTCTCTTAAGGTCAGCCATATTTTTTTTCGCACACAAATTAATATTAATAACCTACAAAAAATTAACTGTAGTAAAAAAGGTAATTATTTTAGGATAACGATTTTTACTGTGCGCTTGTTAGATTCAGATATTGGAATCGATTCTGTATATCATATTTTTTACACACACATAATTTTTTAATATTAAAATATTCATAAAAACTGTAGTAAAAAAAGGTAATTATTGTTAGGATAATGATTTTTACTGTGAGATTGTTAGATTTAAATACTATAATCGATTCTGTATATAGTATACTGGTTCGTTGTGTTGTTGGATCATTAGATCTGATATTAGGTCAGTTTTATCTGTGTTTCGTCGCTATGACGGCTACGTAATGTATTTGGATGAATTTATTAGTTGGCATATTATTGAGTTTAATCATTTATGCCAGGTTAGATTTCATTTCTCTGTTTTATCTGTGTTTTTATGCTATGTAATGTATTT
Source organism: Przewalskia tangutica (assembly GCA_029844215.1). Classification (NCBI taxonomy): domain Eukaryota; kingdom Viridiplantae; phylum Streptophyta; class Magnoliopsida; order Solanales; family Solanaceae; genus Przewalskia; species Przewalskia tangutica. The sequence continues at coordinate 3,445,037 of CM056720.1, forward strand.
GGATGAATTTATTAATTGGCATATATTGACTTTAATCGTGTATATTAGGTTAGAGTTCATTTCGTTAGTAAAAAAATGTGCATGAGAAAGGTGGTGATTTGATAAGTTCTTTGACTTCATTTATTGATTGGTATATATTGACTTTAATCATGGATATTAGGTTAGAGTTCATTTCGCTGTTAGATTTAGTAGAAATTTACACGCGAAAGGTAGTGATTTGACCAGTTCTTTGATTTCATTTGACATATATTGACTTTAATCATGTATGTCAGGTTAGAGTTCATTTCTCTGTTTTAGATTTAGTAAATATTGCCCGAGAAAGGGAGTGATTTATCAGTTATTTGATTTTTGCATTGATCACGGAACTTCAATTTTGCTTTTTGTTTTTCTTTTTATATTACAGCTGGGAATTCATTTTATTGCCGTGGGATAGACAAATAATTATCATTTTCATGGATGTTGGAATTGTAAATAGAATTTGAGGGCATTAATGAAGTAACAGAGGAAATTGAGAAAAATGTCAAGTTTTTATGCTAATTTCTGCTCCAAGTAGGTCGAATTAGACTGTGGAAGTTACTTTTTGGAACATGGTTATGATTTTATCTAGAGTAGAATTGATAAGATATACAAGGGATGGGTGTTGAAGTGGAAATCACCCTCCACCTCCAACGTTGAGGTTTGGGGTTCGAGTCACCATGGGAGTAAATTGGGGAAGGATCACCGTCGACTCTTATGGAAAGAGGTTGGGCATTGGGTAGCTGTTGGTTACCATATTTGTTAACAAAAGTTGGAGTAGGATTCATACTCTCTGTTTGATTGCATTCTGATCTAAGGTTTTGTTATCAAACTTCATGAAAATATAATCAATAGATTGCACATTTTTCTGAAAGTATAAACCATTGTAGGCACGTCAAGCCAGCAGGGTCTTGACAAGATTTTCAAGTTCAGCTGCTGTTGCAACCAAGCCATCTGGGGGCCTTTTTAGTTGGCTAACTGGTGACACGTCGAGTGCAGTGACTCCCTTGGACTTCCCCCTGAATGATGTTAAACTCTCACCACCATTACCTGATTATGTTGAACCAGGAAAGACCCAGATAACAACTCTTGCCAATGGTCTCAAAGTGGCCTCTGAAGCATCAGTCGTATGATCTATTCTAGATTTTTTTGTATACTTGAATGCACGTTGAATTACTTACTGCAATTCTAATAATGGTTCTAATTTATTGAGTCCAGAACCCTGCTGCCTCAATTGGCCTATATGTTGACTGTGGCTCTATTTACGAGACACCAGCTTCATATGGAGCCACACACCTCTTGGAACGCATGGCCTTCAAAAGCACATTAAACCGGAGCCACTTACGTACTGTACGAGAAATTGAAGCAATTGGTGGTAATGTAACAGCTTCAGCCTCACGAGAGCATATGATCTACAGTTATGATGCTTTAAAAACTTACGTACCACAAATGGTGGAGATGCTTGTCGACTGTGTTAGAAATCCTGCATTCCTGGATTGGGAAGTTAATGAACAGGTTTCCCTCTTGTCGGTCATCTTAGTGTTTCCTTGAAACGGCTATCAAACTGTTTTTGTTAGAATAATATTCGCCTTTGCAGCTTGAGAAGGTTAAAGCTGAGATTAGTGAGTACTCCAAAAACCCTCAACACTTGCTTTTGGAGGCAGTTCACTCTGCTGGTTATGCTGGTGCATATGGGAATTCTCTGATGGCCACAGAAGCTACAATAAACAGGTTGAACAGCAGAGTGCTGGAGGAGTTTGTAGTGGTGAGTATCAAAACCCTGATCTCCTTCTGCTGGTCATCCTTTATCCACTTTTTACTGCTTACTTTTGTGGAGGAACTTTTGTTTTTAAACTGGTTGTCCTTTTTACAGGAGAATTATACTGCTCCTCGGATGGTACTCGCTGCATCCGGTGTTGAACATGAAGAATTATTAAAAATTGCAGAACCTCTTCTATCTGATTTACCTAAGGTGGCCATCACTGAGGAGCCGAAACCTGTGTACGTGGGAGGAGATTACCGCCGTCAAGCTGATGCAGAGGTGTGTCTCTGAAACGTCTCTTTTATCTCTCTCCCTCTCCCTCTCCCATCCTCCCTCTCTTTGCATACGTGTTGCTTTCTGTGTCTAACATGTTTTTATGCTCCCTCTTAAACCAGATGACTCATTTTGCCCTTGCCTTTGAAGTTCCCGGTGGCTGGATGTCTGAAAAGGAAGCAATGACTCTAACAGTTCTTCAGGTACTTGGGTTTCAATTAAATTGTTCAACTGTTTAGACTGCTCAATATTTTCCCGATCAGGTCCACTTGGATGTTTAGAAAATCACAGGCCAGGTTGTGATCTCCTTCCTGGAAAATGTCAAATAAAACAAATCATATAAATGAATTAAAGAAGGAGAAGGAAAGCAGTATGTGGCCATTTCTTTTATTTATCAAAGGGAAAATAATATTTAAAGTATTAATTGCATGTGTTTAACCACTTTCTGTCAAAATCTACAACTTTGGCAGGAAGGATTTTCTCATAGGTTCAACAATTTATCTACTATCAAATGTACAAAAAAATGTAGAAAATTTAATTCTCTTGCACTTCTTCCTTCTCCCAGTTGGCCAATCAACAAAGTCTTAGCTCTCAAATTCAAAACAATCTTAGGAAATGGAAAAGCACAAAACATTGCCTAAAGAACCATTATCAAGAAACTTTTGAAATACTATAAAGCTGTTTATGCCATTAAATGCAAGGCTAGTCTAACATGAGAAAATAGTGATACAGTTTGTAGTATACTCGAGATGAAATAAGTTCACAAATATCAAAATTTTGTGGGCTTGCATAATTAAATTGACAGCATAAAGCAGAGCATTTTAATATATTTTAAAAGTCTTTACTTTAATATGTTTCTGTTTGTATTTTTCCTCAAATCTATCAAAATTTACAGGTTCCCGCCAGCTTTCAGGATTAAGGATATCTTGCTATTTTATGAATATTCTGCAAATATGAATTTAGTTTGTTTATGGAGTCTTGTTATATTTTTGTAATGTTGAGTTTGTGTAGAAATGTAGGTGTTACAGTAGTCGTGTTTGTTTACCAGTTGGTTTATTGACCCTTGAAGGAGTAGGACTGGGCCTTAGAGCTTATAAAGAGGATTGTAATGCTTTCAGACATTCAGTATGATCCTTCTGATACAAAATCTTTGTCTAATAGTTGGTTTATTGACCCTTTAGGAGTGTTGTTGTAGGATTCACGTTAGAGCTTATAAACAATATCCTAATGCATCCAATATAATTTATGATTCAACATTTCATATGCTTTATAGCTTGTGTAATGCAATTAGAACCGTATGGCGTGATGCCTGAGGGACGTAGAAGGGATTCCTAAAGTTTGCTTTTTCATCAATTAAATTTCCATTGTATTTTCTTGTCTCTTTTAAGCTTAGATCTTGTCAAGTCATTACCCATTTGTAAAACCCCATTAGCCCAACGTTCAAAAAACCTATAGGGAACATTTGCATATGCGAGAGATGTTAATAATAGTAAAAAAATCTGAAAAGAGAGATGTATGTGCATATGTTAGTCTATACTTGGATGAAGATTACTTCGTACCACATTTTATCAGTTAAGATGTATCATGAAATAGAGAATTAGAGAAACTTTGTGGCTTTGTTAGTTTTGAACATTTATCTGATTTTATAGTTTGGTGTTCCTTGTTTGTCTGTTGTGGGATGTGGTTTTGGAATGTAATTATTAATTTCGAGGACTTAACAGTGTTGTCAAAGGCGCGCTTAAAGCGCACTTAAGCGCTGAAACGAGGTTCAAAACACGTTGAGCGCTTCGCCTCGCTTTATGTGCGCTTCAGTGTCATCATCAAGGCTCTAAGACATACTTTCCCTTGCCAATGAGCCTCTCTTGAAGAGGTGACACTAGATAATTGATATTTCACTTTATCGTAATGTTTTTACAATTTCTTTGTCCTTATATTTGTAATTCATGCTTATTATTATTAGTCTTGGACTAAACATAATATATATATATAGTCTTTTTGCACCATTGCGCCTTTTTACATTAAAGCCCACACTTTATTTGCGCTTTACGCTTAAAGCCCCAACTGACTTTAGAGCTTCTTTTCGCTTTTGATAACCCTGGGACTTAACAGATGCTTATGGGAGGAGGTGGATCTTTCTCAGCTGGCGGTCCTGGAAAAGGGATGTACTCAAGATTATGTAAGCTTTTCTCGTACTTATAACTTTTCTTGTATAGTTTTCACTCCGGTCTTCTTATTCAAGTAGTTAACATTTCCCTTCGGTAAGCATTCCTTGGGCGAAGAGGGGATTTGCGCATCCAACGATAAGATAAATGGCCTTGCTTGCCTTTTGTGATCTGCCAATTGCAATACATGGAAAAGGCTGACACAACCCATTCAAACAGCTCTTATATACGCGCTATTTCATGCTCACTTGCAGCCGCTCTCCGTAGGTCGAGCCTCCTTTCTTTTGAAGTTCAATGTCGGAAATCGTATTCTCAGCCTAGCTAAAGCGAGAATGATAGGCCCAAAGACGTTCTTCAGAATTTAAAATATGTTTTATTCAGCTTTGAGCTTTCGAAAGTTCTGCTCTGCCCATATAAAGGAGCTCTTTAATGCTCCAGATTGACTTCTCGATGCTCTCAAATGCCCATCAATTTCTTTTTGTTCCTACCAAACAGCAAGAGATAGAGTAGATTCACTCCCAAGCTTTCTTTCTACTTTGTGCAAAGACAATCCCATTGAAGTTAACATGTTGCTGTATTCCCTTGGTGGCTTCTATGGAACTAAAACGTGTAAACTTCGTCCAACGACAACCCCATAAGCTTCGTGCAATCATAATGTTCACCTTATCTTTAATTTTTATAGGCAGACAATTGAGGACTTGCATTTTTACACAGCTGATTTCATCATTACTCTTTTATTGAGATCACTTCAGAGCCTTTCAATTCCACTGCAATCTTCAGCTTCATATTGAACTTTTTTGAAGACAGACATTCCTGGCTACTTCTCCCCTGGTGCAATCATGATTTAGTGATGATCCCGTTCTCATGATTTCCATCCCTTTTCCCCTTCTAATTCAGTTTCTGATGGGATCATCTCCCTTGTTTACCCTCTACTGTGTTTGCCCTGATAATTTTCAGAGAGATGGATTGGGGCTCTATTGTGTCTTCTTCTTATGGAGTCTTGTCGACATAGTCTGCGCTGTTTCACATAGACAGGCGTGTTTACCATTTAAGCATAAAAGAAACATATCCATTTGGCACTCACAAATTAGTATGTTAAATGCAATTGTTTGGTGATATTTAGATAATCAAATGGATATGGACTGGGCTATTAGTCTGTGCAATTTGAAATTTGTATAATTCTCACCTAGTTATGGAAATATGATTTTCTCCTAGTTTTTCTATTCACATACTTACATGATTTTTCCACAATGATGAGCAGATCTTCGTGTCTTAAATCAGTACCCGCAGATGCACGCATTCTCTGCATTCAGCAGCATTTATAATAACACAGGATTATTTGGAATTCAAGGAACTACGGTAAACACCTTTCATTATCGCTTATCTATCCGTCTTTATTTCAACCAAGATACAATGCTATTACTGTCTTCATACTAAATGTTTGATCTGGTAATTTGAGTTTGTTTTCCTCTTATGCGTCATTTTTCATTCAGGCCCTTTTCCTTTCTTTTCCCTTTTTTAAACACCTACCTTGCAAATAGATTACTATCTTATGTATTTGACCTAGTTTTTCGTGATAAACATTAGGTCAAATACATAAGCGGCCCCTTAAAGTTTCCATGAATATACATTTGGACACTCAAGTCTCAAACTAAGGCTAGTTCCTATTAGACATTTCAATGTCATTCAAAGTATGCCTATTGAACACCTTGTAACTAGCTAGTAAGAAAAATATAGTGCGTGAACTTCACATGCATTGATGTGGCAAAATTAATGAATAAAAAGTGCCACATGGATTTTGAGTGTAGCTAATTAAAAAAGAGAGCTTTTGATTTAAAAAAAAACACTAATTCAGTAAATCCCCAGCACAACGGCTTATCTTCTTCCGCAAACCCTCCCCTTTCTTCTTCGATAGAATCTCCCCCTCGAGTAATCCTTTTCCGTAGAATACAAGAAGCCGACGAAGCTGAGATGGAGCAGATGCTCCTACTTGTGACCTCTGTAAATTATGTTATAAAATAATATTCTCTGTACGAAGAAGTTAGAAACATAAAGAGAGTATAGCTCCGAAATAAAAAAGGGTATCCCAAATCTTATCAGCTCATACTGACTTTGAATGTATAACAACCAACAACAACAATAAACCTAGTGTAATCCCACAAGTGGGTTCTGGGGAGGGTAGTGTGTACGCAAATTTTACACTTACCTTGAGAAGGTAGGGAGACTGTTTCCGAAGACCCTCGGCTCAAGGGAAGGTGAAAAAGAAGCAGTAGCAACAACCATAAACAACAAGTAAAAGGATAATTTAAGCGAAAGAAACAATAGGTAGTAATAGAAATCTAAGAATAAGACAATACAAGAATAATACTAATACTCCTGGTATAGAAAACAAGTATGCTCGAGGTGAAAAAAGAGTCAGTCATAACAAGCAGAAACAATAGTAAGATAAAGGATAACCGAAGTGAAAGAAACTACAAGTAGTAATATAAATCTAAGACTAAGAAAACAAAAGAGTAATATTAATACTCCTGATATGATAAAGGACGGTCACTACCTATTAGCCTTCTACTCTAATTCTCGCCCTGCACACCCTCCTATCAAGGGTCATGTCTTCGATAAGCTGCAACTATGCCATGTCCTACCTAATCACCTCCCCTCAATACTTCTTTGGCCTACCTCTACCTCTCTTCAGGCTCTTGTGACTCGGGATGAACCTTTATCGGTGGAGGAAAGGAATAGCGATCTTTTTCCTATAGAGCATCCAGGAAAAAGAAGATTCAATCGGATGACGAATTCTTACGTGGTCCAAGGAAATCAAAGGTCCGCTTCCACGAATGAAATCTATATTTAATCTCAACATATCAGAATAGCTTATATATTCATGATTCAATTCAGGTCCATTTTGATTTCTTTCTCATTTTTCGGATCTGATTGTTCATGGCCAACCTTTCACACCTCCTCACAGCAACATCTGTGCATCTCCTCTTCACATCCCCGAACCATCTTAGCCTCAATTCCCGCATCTTGTCTACCACGGAGGCCACTCCCACCTTTTGGGGGGATGGAGAGACATCCCAATTCAGCACCTAAGCAGTTCATTGCAGTTTTTTTCTATTTGGAAGGAACATCGTATCTGAAGGAGAAAGAAAACCATTTTTTTCAGACCAAAATGACGGTGCCGAGATGGTGACAGTAAATCTGATTGATGGAGAAAGAAAAAAATGAAAAAAATATTTAAAAGAATATATAAATGAAAAAGCAGAAGGAAAAAAGAAAAAAAGGTTACAATAGTAATATCTTTAGATACTAAAAAAAGGTTACAACAGTAATTCATGCGCTCTCAATATCAAGTGAAAATCACTTGTTGTGCCATGTTTGCATGAGGTGTCCAATAGGCACAATTTGAGTGATGTTCGGGTGTCTAATAGGAATAAGTCTTAGTTCCGGTGTTCAAATGAAAATTCATCACAACTTTAAGGGGCCGCTTATGTATTTGGCCTTTGAATTATCTTGTCGTTATGGGTGGCTTGCTGTTTTAGTATCCAGATCTTAATGACTAACTAGTAACTACAATCTATGCCAAGTACATATCGCTGTGTTGTTAGGTGCTGTCTCTTTGCCAACTACATTCTATGTCTAATACATATCCCTTGTCTGAGTACGTTAGTCTCCCCCTTACTGTTGTGTAGGGGGTTGTGATGGGGAGAAATGATTTTTCTTTTTTAAAGTTCTTGTTTCTCGTCAAGAATCTGTTTTGGTTTGTTGGTACCAAAAAGATACTTTTTACTGTCTTATTTAAATTCCGGTTTTCTCTACCAAAAGTGACATAAACCACTTGACACTGTTCTGCTAGAAATGTTTCTTCATGAGTAATAAGAAACTACAACATACCCACTGAAATCCCACAAAGTGGGGTCTGGGGAGGATAGAGTATACGCATCCCTTACCCCTACCTTGGGAAGTAGAGAGGTTGTTTCAAGTAGATCGGCATAAGGACAAGCAATTTAAAGCCGTATGAAAAAAGAAATAATAGAAACGAATAAACCATGGCAACATACTATATCCGCATGATAGAGCATTAACAATCACAAAAAGGAGCAGTAACAACCACAAAGTAAAATGATAGTCAAAGAACAAGAAACAACAAATAGTAGCAGAAATTGAAGGGCAAGAAACTACAAGAGTAATACTACGACTACTAGTATGGAAGAAGTATTAAGAAACTGTCAACTAAAAATAATAGAGGTCTAGATTGGTGAAAATCAGTTCCTAAATGAGGCCGTAGTTCTGTTAGGTAGTGGTTTCCTCCATTATGGACGAATGATTTGATCCTTGTCGCTCTATTGTTTTGTTATGTGGATGACTTACCAATGCATATGCCAGCAGAGTTCCGTCTGTGAAGCACTTTTGGATTCATGTTATGTTAATTCAACAAGAAATAGTGACTTCTTGAACTGCAAAGCTTAGTCTCTCTCTCTCTTTTGGGTGTTTGTGTTATCAGACCTCTGATTTTGGGCCTCAAGCTGTTGATGTAGCAGTTAAAGAGTTTATTGCAGTGGCAAACCCTGGTGAAGGTTTGGCATATAATTCTGAACTGTTGCTTTGCTTTCCCTGAATTTATGTTGAGTTTTCTACTAAATTTTGTTACTTCCCCAGAGGAAGGATTGTACTTTCAAGTTAAAGAAGTCCATCGATATGCCAATGCTATTTTCACCTCCATTATCCTGTTACTGATTGTTATTTTGTTGCCTTTGCCTCTGCTCGTTTCACACAGTTGACCAGGTACAGCTAGACCGTGCTAAACAGTCAACAAAATCTGCCATTCTGATGAATTTGGAATCTCGGGTACGTAATATTAACTCAACTGCTATGTTGCATTGGATTGGATTTGCAGGAGGATGTATTGTTGTATAATATATGTGCTTACTGCTGATGTCTAACTTGTAGATGGTTGCATCAGAAGATATTGGCAGACAACTTTTGACATATGGAGAGAGGTAATACATTTGTTTCAAATGTTTACCTAGCTGACTTAATTATTTTAAAAAGTTTGCTGCTTTGAATCGACATTGTTCACTTTCTGCAGATTGCCAATATTACGTTTGTTGAATCTGAGAAATGGTACCACCTATTAAGTAGATTAGGTGGTTTACGTTGACCTTCCCTTGAATAGGCTAATCATAGAAATTTGTATATTCAGGCTTTGGCCTCTCTATATTAAAAATTGTCATCCATACAAAGACCCATTTTGCCTCAGGTTGAGAGATTTTCAGATGTCTTGATTATTTGTCATTAGAATCAGAGATGAGTTGTATTCGACCCTAAGAGATCAAATTGATCACTAGATTTTAATTTTATTTGCTACCTGCCGAGGTAGGGGTAAGGCTTGCATACACTCTACCCTCCTTAGACCCCACTTGTGGGATTACACTTGGGTATGTTCTTGTTGCTACAAGGTCGAAGATTGGACCTGTTTTTCAACCTAAGATATTTAATGTGTTCTTCGTTTGTCAAAAAAAAAAAGACAAGCTCTCTTCATGTGCGCTTCCAACCCGTGTTATTGAATGCCATCACTTTGTTGCTACCCCTCCCTCTCCTCCCCATGTATGATTATTGCAGTTTTCCAACCAAATTGGTTAGTAAAATTGACGAGAATTAGTACTTGGAAGATTTTCTATGCCTATTGCTTTTGGCTCCTCAGGAAACCAGTGGAGCATTTCTTGAAATCTATTGATGCAGTTTCTGCAAAGGATATTGCTTCCGTTGTGCAGAAGCTTATTTCTTCTCCTCTAACCATGGCATCCTATGGAGATGGTAAATCCTTCTTTATAATTATTTGTTTTTCTTGGCTCAGATTGGGAATCCTTCTTCGTAAATATCTGTTTCTCTTGGGTTTTTGATCATTTTACTTCAAAATCGCAGTTCTTTCCCTCCCATCATACGATGCAGTCAGCAGCAGGTTCCATTCCAAATAAAGCATTTTCAACTACAAAGTACGACGGGACTTTCATGCTGTCATTTTTAGGTTTTAGAAAATCTTTACGCGTGGCTGTATGGAAAATAAGAGGGTCATAAATCAGCTGTCTAAGCTTTGATAAGCAGCATCTGGGCACATGATTTTTGTTTGTAATTCATTCACCTTTTTTGATATTTGATGACTTAATGTCATGGACATTACTGCCGCATGATTGAAAATATTAACAAGGATTTGCAGCTGGAAGTCATCAGATTTCACTAGTTAGCAATTTTGAGAAATCCTCTAAACCCAAGATTGGAAGATATACTACATTCAGGCTGTTGCTCTCAAGTGTCATTACTTTCATCTTAAGTGAGATTTTGAATGAAATGAAATTTAGACCAAGGTTGATGATATTAATTAACCTTTGAAGTTGGTATAATCAAATAACAACTTTTATTGTTGCTTATATTTGATATCAAACTCTTCTAAAACCCAATCATTAGCCTTGAAATTTATTGAAAATCTTATTTACACTTATTATGTCTCTGGAGGATGTGGATAATAGACAATAAAGGAAGTAGCAAGCATTAAAGGTTCCGACTTGATACTCTGGTCGCACCATTTGAATTTGTTACGTCTCATTTTTAGATATAGAATTATAAATTATAAATTATAAATTATAAATTTATCTATTAAAGCGCTCTCTTAAAAGGTTACATCACAGAGCCTGAAATGGACTAGTTTGGCAAAGTAAGAATGCGGTTGCTAACGGGGTTGTGTCATTTGCTTTAGCATACTTTAATCAATGGAATGATTCTCGAGTTAATTCAACTAATGCAGGGGAAGTTTCTGGTTCCCCTAGTTTTAGTGTGGAGCATTGGAAGTTACCAGTTGTTAATACGATTAAAGTCAATGTGGATGCGTTTGTTGTTAGTTCGAATGATTACTTTGGTATTGGGTGGATCATTCGAGACCATTTGGGAGATGTTATTGATGCTTTCTCGAAGATCTTTCCGGGCCAAGTTCAGCCGAACCATGCTGAGGTTGTGGGGTTGAAAGAAGTGCTTAGTTGGATCAAACAACAATCCTTTTCAAGTTATTGTTGAATCGGATTGTCAGGTGGTTGTCAATGCAATTTTTAGCTCTTTTGAAATGCTTTCTCCATTTGGTTTGCTTGTTTCTGATTGTCGTTCTCTTTGTACTTCTTTAAACAATGTTTCCATTGTCTTTGTTAAACGATCTGCGAAAAAGACTGCCAATTTCTTGGCTAAGAGCCTAAGACTGCTTGTTCTTATGCAGGTTGTCGCTACGGTAGGGGGCCTGTCCCTACTGAACTTCAAGCCATTTTGTTGACTTATTAATAATACCGCAAATTTCATTAAAAAAAAAGGTTACATCACAAGCATATCCTTTGTAGTATTATTACATTATTGCAACGATTGAAGTTATGGCACTCCATATTTAAGGTAAGGTAAGAATAATAAGATAAGATACCCGCATGAGTGTAGCTCAGTTGGTTCCAGGGTGGCAGATTGCTCCCAAGAATAATAAGATAAGATATAATATGAAAGTTCTTTTTTGTAGTATTATTACATTATTGCAACGATTGAAGTTATGGCACTCCATATTTAAGGTAAGGTAAGAATAATAAGATAAGATATAATATGAAAGTTCCTTTTTGTAGTATTATTACATTATTGCAACGAATGTCGGCTATATGTATAAAAGGTATTCAATTGAACTTCCTTTACTTAAATGTATCTACTACACCCCTGATAGTATGTACAGCTCCACCAGTCTCTTAGTTCATTCGAAAAAGAACGACACGCTTCTAAAATTGGTAAAGTTTTGGTAACAACTTTACGTTTCTCATTTTACCCTTAATGTATTGAATAAATTAGTCAATACATAACAAATCGAGTTAGATCATATTGTTATTAAAATACTCCGCTCGTTTAAGAAAAGAATGACACTTCTACATTTGGAAACAACTAACCTTGCACTAACTTTTACAACTATACAAATATTATAGCATAGCATGTTTAAAACCACAAGTTTCAGAAGTCTTCGAAGTCCGCATTGATTCAAACTATGTTACGTAAGTTGGAACAGGGAATAATAATTATGCAAATTATGTACAAATGAAACCAAAAGTCATAAACTCCGCACATGTTTATATAATGTTGAAGGACTCTTCAACCGGTTTTTTCCTCTATTCATTATCCCTTGATGTTAAACTCTTGAGCACATATTCAAAGATATTAAACTCATCTGAACTTATTTAAGCAGGGTCTTCTGTACAAGGAAGCTACTGATGAGTGTGCAATTAGCAGGCACGTGCCTCGGTCAGTTGTCTGGTAACAGGTCCACAACCACCTGATACTTTCAGTGATGCAAAGAGGCAGGATAACCGAGCTATCATTGGCTGTGTTCTTGCCCTTCGGGTCACAAGGGTTAGCTCCTTACCACGACTATCATCAGAAGAACAATGATACCCTTCAAGATCTGCTTTAGTGATCAACACGGCATCACTCGAGAGTGGAGAAGATACCACTCGCTGCTGCTTGAATTCTTGAACAGCCTGTTCAACATAGATATGTTAACCTGCAAGATAAACTTCCTAGGTTGTACAATGGAGCAACAAATTAACTTAACATTCTTTTACCTTCCATTGAGAAGGAGCCAATAAAACTCTAGGTCTTCTGGAGCGGACAAATTCCAGTGCAGCAGCAGGAGTCATGTGCTTATATTCGACCTAAATTAGTGAAAGAAACAACCTTTTAGTCAATCTAAAGTTGGCTAAAGTTTTGAAAGTAAAAAACAATAGCTGGCCAAGAAGCATTATCCACACAGAAAAGAAATGGCTCTATATTAGGTTAAGGCAGCTACCAAATAGCAAAGCACAACGGTTGTGCTCCTTCCCCTTCCGGCTTTGCAATGCACATAAGTAGTCTGGCCACTGCATGCATTCCCTGCAACAGAGAAGCAAATAAGTGAGGAAGGTCCACGCTACAACACAGATATATGAATGACGATCACTCACTGTGAATAAAATCTACTGCTCGGTTTATATCCACGAAAGAGGGTGCAAAAAGATAATCTCTGGTTGGAATGACGAGATGGTCTATCCCATGGGCCTGAAATCACACAGTAAAAGAAATGTGAATACACTTGCAGGAAAAAAATATTAGCAGAACTCTTTAGACTTTTTCCCACAAAGTCATTTATGTGCTTCATCTGGAAACAAATTTCTCCAATGCATTAGTAATGAATATCAATTTAAAAAGAAAAAAGCAAGTATCACACAGATTGTAAAAGATATCAATGGAAGGCGACAACCTCTGCAATAGACTGTAGTTGTGAGATGGAAGAAAGAGGAATGCTTATTTACCAATTGATATTGAATGAGATCAAAACTATGAAGTCTCAACAAGCAGTGTTTGGCGCTCATAAGCTGCCTAATCATTCCGAAGAAAACAAAACCCTTACTCTACCAATAAAGGATGTGTCAACATGAACAACACTCTGAAGATTATCGTGTCATTGAGAACAAAGAATAGTATTTATTTTTTAAGAAGAAACAGAAATTCTAACTTCAAACTTGGGAGTAGAAACAAAAGCTAATAACTTGCAATTTGCACACACCGCCTAACAAATGATAACAGATATCTTATGGTAATCCATAGATGAGTTATACAAGAATTGGATATCATAGTCTTGAAAGCTTCCCAGGAAGAAACAACTTAAATGACAAAATACCACTCGTAGGCAGCAGTTAGTTATCCAATTAAATAAACTTGGTTACAAATTAGAATAATCAATCACAGAATGGATGATATTCTACATAGATATACTCACATGGTACAATGACGATGGTACCAAAGTTTCATAATGTTCATTTAGTGTTATTACACCACCAACGCCGAGCTGCTTCAACCGAGGGACATCTGATGGAAATGGAACAGCTCCAAGGAGGAGAAACTGAATAAACGAAAAAGCAGTCACAAAGGCATAGTCCATAAGCATATTAAACTTAATGGAGGACGAATAATAAGTAATTGTTTCTTTTCTCCCTTTTGACTTTCTTTGGGGGTAGAGTTAGGGGAGGGGAACAGGGGGAAGCAATTCCTGTACTTCTTCAAAGTTGCAAGCAACAAGATAGGAACGGACAAATTCAACATGACTTGCAAAATTATTGCTTGTTGATTATGAAGAACTCAATCACGGTAATTTATCATCAACAACAACAACATACCCGGTGTATTCCCACAAGTCCCTTCTGGGGAGTGTAGAGTGTACACATAACTTACCCCTACCTTGGGAGGTAGATAGGTTGTTTCTGATATACCCTCGGCTGAGGATAAAGCAAAAACAAAGCAGATCAACATGGAAAAGGAACAACAACTACACCAACATGGTAATTTATCATTAACTGATTATCATGTTGTCTCTCTTCCTTTACACTCTCTCATGGTTAAATAAGTTAATGCACACAAGACACTCGTCTGTATATGAGAAAGCATATAATATATTGAACATTACTACAGGATACAAACAAAATTCACTATCTCCCCAGCATTTCCATAGATGAAAACAGTCAAAATTAACTAATTAAACCCATCATCCAGCAAGCATCCATCTGCAAAGGCTCTATCTGTAACTATAAAAATATCACTTTTCATATAATTTCTTAATATGCAATTTTACTTCAAAAAATTGAGATATCACCAGAAAATTCTGTGTTGACCTGATCAATTTGATCCCACCATCTGAACTCCGATTGAATTTTGTTGCGAAAAACATTGTACAAAAGGGTCGGGTAGAAAAGGATCCGAGCCCCAGCTCCAACCAAGGCTCTCTTTGCATCAACCGGAACAATCACCCGTTTCTCAGTATTCACACACTTCCCATCACCTTCCATCGACGAGTCATCCAATTCCACTATCTTCATCCTAATCCACTAAACTGATCAAAACGAAAACTTGGGGGTCTACAATTAATACTGAACAATACAAGACTCATACAAATCTATCGCATGCTAGACGAAAATCTCCATTTCCAAAATCCTAATCAACTGAACTGATTGCAGCTAAAGATTGTATCCTAAATTGATAAAAACGGAAACTTTGGGGGTCTACAATGAACATTAAACTGTACAAAAATCATCCACGATCTTCATTTCCAAGATTAAACCCTAAAATTGATCAAAACGAAAACTGGGTGGGGGGGGTGGGTGGTGTTCTATTGAACTGTAAAAGGTCATATAAATCTATTGCATGTTAAACGGACACGATCTTCATTTCGAAAACCCTAATCAACTGAATTGATCACAGCTAAAAACAATGAAACCCTAAATTGATCCAAATGAAAACTTTGGGGGTCTAAAACAAAAATTGAACTGTACAAAAATCATAGACGATCTTCATTTCTAATATTCTTACTCAACTTAACTGATCAAAGCTAAAATTAAACCCTAAAATTGATCAAAACGAACTTTGGGGGTCTATAATGAACATTGAACTGAAATTGTTAACGATTTGGGGTGAAAATTACATGAAAAGCAGGAGATTGAGGGGTAATTTGGTGATTATTGGAAGAAAATTGAAGATTGAATTGAGAGGAATGTAGAAGTGAGAGTTGTACGGAACGGATCAATTGATTGTGGAGTCAAAAGCAATGAAAGGGGATAAATTAGGTCTGGAATTAAGGATATTTACAGAAATGTCCTGAGTTATGAACTGGAAAAAGTGTCACATAACTATCATTTTTTTTCAACGAAAATTTGAACATACTAATACAAAAATCACACATCCCGAAAAATCTAATTTCTGATGCATATTTTTATTTTTTATTTTTAGTCTAGTAAATATAAACTTAATTAAAAAAATTGACCCGGCTGACGCGACCCAAAACACATATATAGAGAGCAAATTAGTTACCTTGAAAGGGAGAGAAACTGTTTTCGATACACTCTCGACATAAATGTTGACTATCAAGTAGGGCTGCACAAGAAATGGACAGGACCGAAAATAACCCCTGGACCAAACCGGACCGGACCGAATTTTTCGGTCCGGTCATCGGTCCTACGTTTCTGAAAATTCGATCCTCGGTCCTCGGTTTTTAGTGTATATTGGACCGGACTGAACTTGGATCGGATCGGACCGAATTTTTCGGTCCGGTCTTCGATCCGACCTTTCTGGAATTTCGGTCCTCGGTCCGGTCCGATCCGAGAGTTTTGTGCAGCCCTATTATCAAGTATTTAACAGAAATTCAAGAGCATGTGTTGGCAGTTCATTCTCATTTGAAGGCTATAATAATTATGTCAAAGGAAATGCTAGCTTTGTTTCCAGAGTTATGGAGGCAGTCTCACTTTAGTGAAGTCACTGGACTTATTACAAACTGTTGGGTCCGGGGATACGGATTAGTAAAACGTGTAAGATTAAAATCACAAAAAAACTAGAACAACAAAAACAGTCATTGTATGTTGCCTTCAATGTTGGGTCAACATCTGAGGCAACATTGTGATAAAACAGTATAAACCTTTGTAGAGTAAATGCATCGAAAAAAGTAAAGAGACACAAGGTTTATATTTTCAAGGGTATATATAAATATATCCCTTGATGATCGATGTCCAAAAGAATTGTATAAATTATATACAATTACAAATGAATTTCTTTTTACAAATTGAGTGTTATAAACGAAAAAGAAATTACAAATAAAAATGAAGTCGCAGATGACTTCGCCTAAAGTTACAAAGTCTAAAAGATAAAAGACAACATCTTCATTACAATCGCTTGAACAATAAGTTTAATCTAGAATAAATATAGCAATTGTAATGTGGGACAAGATGTCGTTAAAACAACTTTAGGCTAAAATGTTGATCAAGTTTCCTAAGGTAAAATTCGAGAGCTCTCTTGGAAATTCTTCTTCTGAATTGTCTGGATTGACTAGATGATCGATACACTGAAGTTACCCTCTATTTATAGTGTGAAACTTCCATTGAAATCCTCACTGATGGTTGCAGAGGTTGAGCAAAAGATGGCAGCAGCTTGAACCGAGTCTTCCTCTTGAAAATCCTCAACGATCTGGACTTGGTCATATACTGCTTTCTCTCCACGCTTTGACTGCGTCTTTCACCACGTTTTAAACACATCATTCTTGTAAGCTTGCTTAGGTCATTTTTACTCGCAGTAATATCAACTGATTCGGCCGGAAGAATAGGCAAAACTAGTACAAAGATGTTGGCAGAAATGTTATCGCAACATCGCAGACAACATTTTTGTCTACACAAGAGATGTTGTCCTGAGAGTTTTCAGATGTTGCCACAACATCCATCCAACATCAACAATCTCCCCATTTTTGCCTTTTTTCACAAAACTCCATGCAATCCAAAAATGACTAGGATACTGAATCTTGATGTAGTCCTCGATAATCTAAGAAACATTAAGATCAGTGTCGTGCTCCCCCTTAACCTACAACTACAAAATTTCAAGCAATGTGGTATCGATGTTGTTGATTAGTTAGGTGTTACGTTCTGTTACTCATTACTTACAGCAGATGTGCAGTAAATATTCATAACATACCAGAACATGTAACCATATATAGCATTAACCAAAAATATCCCAAAAGTAATTACAAAACCAAAAATAAGATCCAAATGTCTGTAAAGCCAAGTTATCAACAAAATGATTATTCAAATAGTAACCAGTAACATCAATAATCAGCACACTGCATCACTATCATCGCCATCTTCACCGCATCACCACCATCATCTTCACCATCATCATCTCATCATTCTAGCAGTCTTTTAACTCTTCTCCCCCCTGCTTGCTTTTCTCCCCCTGCTTGCTTGTCCCAGCACCATCTCCCCCTTTCTGTTTGCTTTTTCCCTTAGCAGCAACATCATCGGCATCCTCATCACTCTCTCCCCCTTTTTGTGAAGAAAACATGTCCTCATAGTAGCACTTTGCACGCACAAGCTTCAAAATTTGTCTATCAAGCTCAGCAATGTGCTTCCTTAGCCAGGCTTTGGACATAGGGACATGACTCTTGATGTTGCCAGGAATGTTGGCAACATTCTGTGTTTGTTCAGTGGTAACATGTTACGATGTTTCTGTGTCCCAATTTTCTTCTTTCCAGGGTAGGTCTATAACCATGTCCCTGTTGTTTACTACTGCTTTTTGTACTGGATAAACATCTAAGGGTTTACTTAGTCTTTCTCCTTTCGAAGTTTTGAAGCCTTGGTTAAGTAGTATTTGAAAAATGAGGGAGGGATATGGAAGGGCAGAGTTAGATTGTTCTTCAGCCAGGTTTGTGACATGGTTGAAAATCAGCGTTCCAAGATCAACTCTGTGATTTCTTTCAATATTATATAATAGGGTTGCTTGGTCAAGGGTAGCAACAATTTCATTAAAAGAGAGCAACCAGTTATATATGGCAATTCTGTGCAGGGTGGCAAACAGTGTTGTGAGCTTTGACACTGGACTGCGAGGAGCCCAAGTGGTGATCAAATTTTCAGTGAGATATTTGATCATTCCATTCGGTTTTTCAGCAGTAGGGATAGTTTCAGGGGTTCTATCAATATGAGGAATTCCTAGAGTGACATTTATGATCTCAGGGGTAAATTCATATACCTTATTGTAAAGGTACACTCTCCCAAATTTCTTTGAGGTCGTGTCCCTTACAAGGTGTGTCAAATTAGCGTAAAACACCCTAACAACCTTTTCACAATAAGGATTCTTTCCAGTTACAGAACTAAGAACACTACGACTGCTTAAAAATTCAGTTAAACTATATTCCAAAAATGATGACAAATCTATTACCTTTTCTCCTCTAATGCCTCTATTCTTAAATCTGGTCCATCTACTAGAACATGTTTTACTGTGGAACAAAGAAGAGTAAGACATTACCTCAGAATCCGATTCGGATTCAGGATTTGTCTGTTCTGGTGGTGTGCATTTTGGTGTTGCCTCAGATGTTGGGGCAATATAGTCAGGATCATTGTCTTTTTTCTCATCTGTTGCCTTTGATGTTGAGGCAACATTTGAACCAAAGTTCCAGTATGTCCTTCGCACCCTTTTTGGCATGAAGTTTCTTAGAGAAGTGTCGTCAGACATTTCCTCTTCTACTTTCTTCTCAGCTTCGGTAGTTGGAGTGGTGGCTGAAGGTGTTGGAGTTCTAGGGAGACTCTCGGTACTGAAGTCAGAGTCAGTGCTATCAACAGGGAAAGTCGATTCCACTCTGGTCCTTTTAGTAGTTTGCTCTTCACTGAATCTGCTTTTAACAACCCTCTTCGACCTTCTTGTCGGCATTGTTGACTTTGATCCTCTTGACGCAAGATTTGTAAAATCAGATGTTGTATCAGCATCTATAGGGTTCTCTGAATCTCCAGGGTAACACACATTTAATGACATTGCTAAACTTGCGTCCTCCTAAGAAGACTTTAGTTCATTGATAGCTTCATAATGTTTATACATTTTGTTCTATTCTGTGGGCTTGTTGACATTGGAGAGTAATCTTTGGATTTTGAAGATTTGAAAGATTTGGGGGATATGGACATGGGAGATGGTTTTGAGGAAGGTGGTGTGTTGGAGACGTTTTGGGTTTGAAAAACTGAAGGTGATGTTTGGGCTTCCATTTGATGGTTCAATTGACGGCTGATGTGACAAGGCAGAAACAAAAATGGGGGTTTTCATCATGGTAAACTTTAATTTACACTCAAACTCTTTTCCTTAAATTTAGGTAGTGTAAAATATTTGAACTCTTCACATACCTAAAACAAATGATTTTACATGGCACAAGACATCATTCAACATTTAAAAAGAAACGGTCCTCCAATTTTTATTTTTTTGGATTTTCGTTATTTAAAGAGACGTGTTACATACCACAACCCAGAAAGAAAATAAGTAAAACAAGATTGAACAATGTACTGGAACACGATGTTGTGAATGATGTTGGCAACATTTCAAAGTTCAACAAGCATTTTGAGACTCCAAGGATTTTCTGATTTGGCAAATGGTTTTCCGTATATGTTCCCTATGAGACTGATCGCTGGACAAATGTGACATTTTACCATTGTCCTTAATCAACTTAGTTGAACACATATGGATAAAAAAAAATATTAAGGAATTTTCAACCTTCTTGAAGCACATGATACTCCTATAGAATAGGCACGGTACCAAACTTAGAGCTTTGTTTTTTTTGTATAAAACCAAATCTTTGTAGATTCTTCGCCTTCTTATGATACTCCCTTTTTATGATATACATATATATATCATCGCAGGGAACAGTATCACATTCGAACCTTGTCCTTGTGAAGTCATGATTGATTCTTTTGAAAAACAATGCAACATTACTACAACACATATCCTGTACATTTACTTAAAAAGTAAATGTTACCCAGAATGTTAGGACAACATTTCGGACAACATCTACCTAGCCTGTCTTATTTTCAGAGAAACAGAGACCAAAATATTTTTTCAAGCTAAAAAATCTCTCATGATCTAGGGGTTTGGTAAAAATATCAGCTAGTTGAGAAAGAGTATCAACATGTTCGATTTGAACTAGCTGTTTTCCACTAAGTCTCTTAAAAAATGATGTTTTATGTCTATGTGTTTTGTACGTGAATGCTGAACATGATTTTTGGAAATATTAATAACACTCAGATTATCATAGTACAAAATCATGGAGTTATTAGAAATGTCATAGTCATCAAACATATGTGGTAACCAAATCAGTTGAGCATAACAACTTTCGGCTGCCACATATTCGGATTCGGCAGTCGAGAGTGACACACAATTTTGTTTACGACTGTACCATGAGACTAGATTGTTGCCAAGACACCACTAATGCTTTTTCTATCGTCGACATCACCGACCCAATCCGAGTCACTATACCCTATTAGATTAGGATTAGTGTCTCTAGAATACCAAATTCTCAAGTCACTTGTACCAGCAATATATCGTATGATACGTTTTATGACATTAAGATGAGATACCTTGGGACTGACTTAGAACCTGGCGCAAACACACACGCTAAGCATGATATCAGAGCGACTGTCAGTAAGGTATAAGAGGCTACCTATCATAGATCGGTACAATGTTGGGTCAACATCTTGTCCAACATCGTCTTTACAAACCTGCTGCTTAGAGCCCATTGGAGTCTTCATGTGTTTAGCGTTTTCCAGACCAAACTTCCTAACAAGATTCTTGACATACTTGCTCTGGGATACAAAAATTCCTTCTTCCACTTGTTTAACCTGCAAGCATAAGAAAAATGTTAGTTCTCCAATCATGCTCATTTCAAATGTTGTCGACATCGCTTCGACAAATGACTTCAATTCTTTAGTCGAGCCAAAGACAATATCATCAACATAGATTTGAGCTATGATTACATCTACTCCGTGTATTTTTATGAATAAAGTTCTGTCAGCTTCTCCACGGATAAACCCAAAATCAATAAGAAAGTTAGTTAAACGATCATACCATGCACGTGATGCCTGTTTTAGACCATACAAAGCTTTATTGAGCTTGTATACATGTTGTGGATGGTGAGGATTTTCAAATCCTTTGGGCTGTTCAACGTACACTTCTTTGTCCAAGTATCCATTGAGAAAGACATCTTTAACGTCCATTTGGTGCAAGGTAATTTTCAAGTAATAAGAAATAGCAAGAATCAATCTTATTGACTCAAGTCTAGCCACAGGAGCAAAGGTCTCGTCATAGTCGATCCATTCAACTTGTGTATAGATTTGAGCAATAAGTCGAGCTTTGTTCCTCACAATCTTCCCTAACTCATTAGATTTGTTTTTGAATATCCATTTGGTCCCAATAACATTAGTGTTGTTGGGTCGTGGTACCAAATCCCAAACCTCATTTCGGGTAAATTGCTCAAGCTCATCTTGCATAGCTTGTATTCAAAAATTATCTTTCAATGCTTCCCCAATATTCTTAGGTTCCAATGTAGATGTAAAACAAGAAAGACTAACCTGTTGGTATATGGTAGACATACACACATACCTTACCATTTCTCTGTAGTTCACTAGTTCTTTCTCTCTTTGCCTCTGCTAAAAAACTCCCCCTATCACTTGGTCGGGCGGATGGTTCCTTCTAATCCTCGATGGAGGGTCTTTTCTCACTTGATCATTCAGCTTGTAACACCCCATTTTAAACCGGAGTCAAAAACGGGATTCTAGCGAACCCTGCTTAATAAGAAATGTTAGAAAATAAATAAAAAAGTGCTAAATGTTAAAAGGATGTTAAAGTGTTAAAAAGGTGCTAGAATATATAAAAAAAGTGCTAGGGATGCTAAAATGCTAAAGGGTTCGCGGAGTCGCCACCTAATTAGTTTGGGTGAATTAGGACACCTAAATGTTTAACTAGTTTAAAGTGAAACATTAACTCCATTTTAAGGTCTGCAAAAGTTAATGAGATTCTGGTTAAGGGTTCTTTATTAATCTAGAGGGAAGGGGTTAGACACCCTCTAAGATCCGCTAACTTGCGGTTATCCTGCCAAACCTAGGGTAATTATTATGTTAAAAAATGCAAAATAAAAGCTCCTCCTGCTTAATAAAAAATGCTAAAATGTTAAAATGTTTAAAAGATGCTTAAAGTATAAAAAGGGCAAAAGGTGTATTTAAAAAAAACGTTTAAGTGGAAGAGTATAAGATATACTTTCTAAAAAAATATGTTGCGAGGTTTATGTAGGAAAGTCAAGGTTAGTTTTTAAAACCGTGCAATTAAGATGCCTAAATAAAATATGATAGAAGTAAATGTATGCAAGTATTCCTTTACCTAATGGGTATATATTGCTTAGCCTGAGGATATAATATTTTGTGATAAGAGGGAGGACATGTCTATTATGCAAAAGAAGTGTTTCTTATTCAGTATTAATAGGAAATTATACCACGGTTTTAAGGATATCCAGGTAAATAATATTTCAGCTTATTATGCAAGTGTAGGGTGCTAAATGATTTATTATAACTATTAAACAAGGTGAGGCAAACCTAACGTAAGTAAATCAAACTGATTTCTGGCTATTGATTCAAGGTTTAACAATTATAAATGCTAATTAATTAGTAGCGTTAGACAATTAATTACAATAAATGAATAGGGAGAGGATATGACGACTCGAAGAAAGGCGATGTAATTCGCAGGTGGTTTTGGGATTCCAACGCGGATAGAGAAATGCACATAGATGCGGGTCTTCATTTGCTGTAGCTTGTGATGAGTCTCGTCATGAGACTCTTCGTTTAGCTCCGATGCATTTCATGCAAAATATAAGAAGAGAAAAGGATTAGTATACATCCAAACCTTGTCGTAATAAATAAAACGGAAACCAGTACATGTAATTAAACACACGAGAGAAAAAGAAAAAAAATGGTATGCAATTTATATTTAGTCTTAACACTTAAATACTAACAAAGCAAAACACGCCCTGATTATAAAAGCAGTCCAAACACGTAGTTTTCAGATTTATAGAAAAAAAGAAACAAGAAAGCAGGCCCCCTTAGTATTTATTTATGTTAAACGAGACATGTCAGCCCAACAGGTACCTATACATATTTAGTCCTACTCTTCAATATTAGTTCAATCATTTAAGGTAACAGAATGTACATTATATATAAACGATATATTGTGATGCATGCAAAAATGTAAAATTATAGTATATAACTGATGTATGCTAAAATATATACCCTTAGTATGCCTTGGGAATTATTATTGTATTTAAACCAAATACAGGGGGGGGGGGGAGCAAATAACCTGCTAGCAAGTTCAAATGGAAATGTAAGAATGTCCTATATGGTTTAGGCGAAAGCAAAGGCAATAATAAGCACAATAAAGAGGCTCTGACTCAATCAAATGAGAATAATTGCGCCTGAGTTCGACAAGCAATTTTGACTCAATATAAGTATAGTGAGCAGATTTGGATACCCAAGAAGAGAAGAGAAAATATATGATCATTGTAGACAAATGTCAAAGCAAAATAGGCAGATTCAGATTTAGTTAGAGAGACTACGAACTCTTTGATATGAATCATACATGATATA
The DNA here is from genome assembly GCA_029844215.1 of Przewalskia tangutica. Classification (NCBI taxonomy): domain Eukaryota; kingdom Viridiplantae; phylum Streptophyta; class Magnoliopsida; order Solanales; family Solanaceae; genus Przewalskia; species Przewalskia tangutica. Next base: position 3,469,255 of record CM056720.1, read on the forward strand.
ACCAACTAAGGATACATGTACGTGTATTTGAGCAAGATGGTGATGCAGTAGGTCTTTAATGCACAGAAACAGCCTATGTCCTCATAACGTTACAGGGAATATGTGAAACAATTCACTCTAAGATCACCCTTAACATATTCACTATATGAAGCATGGTTACAAACTAAAGGTAAAATGTAAATAGGGATACAATTTACCGTGCCATGATTCTGGACTCTAAATGCATTTATAGGAAGATACATGTACAAACCTTATGCAGTCCCAACAAGGAAACTTAAGAATTGTTATGACATGGCTAGTTGATAAGCAGGCATTCATATTTCTGAATAACTCATTCTTGATTATTAATATGGTAAAAGTGCTAAAATGTAAATAATAAAATTAAAATCAAACTCAACACTTGCTGATCTCGACTCTCATCTTCAAGTGCAAAACAGACCTTACGACACAATTCACTTGACAGAACAACATCCATATTTCACTGATGCGGGGTACAACTTCAAAAACAGCACATCTACGACATACCTAATCAATCAATAATCTCTATGATTTTCTATCATTACAGTCCATCACGCATTAAGTGAAGAACAATTTTAACATAGTGAGTGAAACTACTATTTAGCACATAATTCAATCCATCTCATAAATCTCAACAAAAACTACACCATTAAGCCATACGACAAATGCTAAGATTGGCTAAAACCGTTGACGATCACGATTGCGAGTATGAATAGCGATTCATTTTAATTGGCGAGTTCAAGTAAGTCGACTCGACGCATAAAAGCCATTAATGTCACTTAGTATATGCTTAATCGATCGTCTGAATATGTATCATAAACACAAATAGCAAACGAAATTTAAGGCGAAGGGTGATAGATTTACCCTCCGACAAATGACCGAGGCGTATCAAGTGTCGATCCACTCGGAGTTTTGTGCGATGCGATAAAATGGAATGAAGCTGTTGCTTTGAGAATACTTACTGATTCGTGACGGAGTCTTACGAGGAAGACGAAAAGGGTTCGTTTTTATGTTCTTGCCTAAGCCTTCTAATTTTCGGATTGTAAGGAAAGGTATTCTTGAAGATGAAAGCGGTGCTCGACCTTTGTCTTTGCCTCTGAGCTCTGTCGTGCTGTGCTCTTCCAATGATGCCCTCGGTCGGACTGCTCTACTGTGCTCTCCTCTTCTCGATGTTCTGCGATGCAGGTTCTTCAACTGCTCGACCGATCTGTGTATTACTGCCCTTAATGCCTATGCGTGTGCTTTTTATAGCCCATTTGGGTTCCTATTAGGTAAGCTATAAAGGTGATTCCGGTCTTGATTGTGCTTGATCTGAAATTGATTCTTCTTGTTTTATTTTTGGGACGAATCAGGTGTTCTTGATTTGTCGAGGATTTGAGCAGTTATGGTAAGTTGCGATTTGGAAGATCTGGTTTTGGTTATGGTAAGAACACGTTGGCTGGGGTGCGGGGATAAAGGCAAGTCCCGGATTCTCCGGCGAGAAATCCGGGCATGGCGGCGACGGGTGAAGGAGCTGGGAGGCGGATTGTTATTTTAGGGTTCTTATTGTTTTTTTGTAGGCTTTGAAGAGGGGAAGACGAGGAAAGCAAAAGCTGATGGGCTGCGTGAGAAGGGAAATAAGGGAAAGGGCGTTGGGCTGCGGGTGTGATTGGGCTGCGGGTGTGGGCTGCAGGTAGATTGGGCTAAGAAGCTGGGCTGGTTTTAGCTTAATTTAGGTAGAGTTTTAAGTGTTTAATTACTTAATTAGGTATTTAATTCTAGGTATTAGTTAATTAATTAGTGGTGAGTTTTAGGTGCCATTAGTGTTAAAATAACATAAATTGTGCTTATATTATCTAGGTGCTTTATTAAAATTATTACAAGAATAAAATGTGCGTGCTATTTAATTAATGCTTAATACTTTAGAATGCGGCGCTATTATTTAAAATCTTATTATTGTGCATTATTGCGATGTTAAATTAAAATTAAATTGAGTTTAGATTAAATTATTCAAATGCTAAATGCAAGTATGATATTTAAGCATCTTTTAAAGCTTTTTATAAATGCGACGCTATTAAATGCATGTAGTAGATTAAATTGATTTTAAAATACAAATGATTATGAAATTCTCTGGCGTATTAATAAATGCGGCTATGCTACTTGACACGACGTCATTGCTAAATTATTTATTTATGTACTTATTATTAATTAAGAATTGTTTGACAGAGCTTAAAATTAATTAATGCGGGCGCGGGACTCTAAGTACTTAAAACTCTACGTAAGACGCGATGTCATTATTAAATTGTTTATTTATGTATGTATTAATGTTTTATTGCTGCATTTTATTATTTTAAAATTATTAAAATTATTGTTGAAAATTAGTGTAATTTTATGGTTAATGACCGACGAGGGTCAAAATCGGTGTCAACACACCAAGAGCGCACTCTCCACATATTCTTCTATGTTCTCTCTTTGAGGTTCAGATGTGTCCTCTGATGTTGGGACAACATCTGTTGCTTCAGTGAATTGCTCATCTTCAAATGCAACCATAATGTTGTTTTCTGAAGATCTTCTAGATATATCCAACAAATCATCAAAAATCACATTAACAGACTCTTGTATGGTTTTTGTCCGAAGATTGTATATTCGGTAAGCATGGCTATTCTGTGAGTAACCAACGAATATCTCATTGTCGCTCTTAGAGTCAAATTTAGTCAGTTTATCCCTGTCATTAAGAATATAGCACACACACCCAAAGACATGGAAGTACCTCACTGTAGGTTTCTTTCCATTTAACAGTTCATAGGGTGTTATCTTGGTCCCTGACCTTAGATAGACTCTATTACTTATGTGACATGCTGTGTTCAAGACTTCTGCCCAAAACCTCTTTGATAATTTCTTAGAACTCAACATTACTCTTGTCATTTCCTATAAAGTTCTGTTCTTTCTCTCGGCAACCCCATTTTGTTGAGATATTTTTGGTGCCGAAAATTCATGAAATATGTCTTTCTTTTCACAGAATTTTGCAAAGATTTGATTTTCAAATTATTTTTCATGATCAGATCTTATTCTGAAAATTGAAGAACAAAACAGATTCCTAATTCTAGAGTAAAGTGTTTTAAACATCTCAAAGGTTTGTGATTTTTCCTTTAAAAAACATATCCAAGTAAATCTGAAAAAATAATCAACAATCACATAAAAGTATCTCATTCCTCCTAGGCTATCTACCTCAATTGGACCCATAAGATCCATATGCAATAATTGAAAACAATGAGACGTACCTGAAAGTTGTCCGTCATGTTGGACAACATTGTGAGAGACTCGGGTCTGCTTTCCCTTCAAACAATCTTCACACAATGTTTTATCTTTTGAATTCAATCTGGAAATGCCTTTGACAGCTTCAAACGAGATCAGTTTCTCCAAGGTGCCGTAGTTGACATGTCCCAACTTCTGGTGCCAAAGTGTCAAGTCACCTACCTTTGCGGAGTTGCAAAACTCTTGTCTACCTACTAGATAGCAGTTATCTCCGGTTCAGGTTCCTGACATGACACACTTGTTTGCAGAATTTGTAACTTTGTATCCAAGTTTGTTGAATTTCACCTCTAGATCGTCATCACATAGTTGGCTTATGCTAAGGAGATTAGCAACTAAACCTTCTACATGAAGCACATTCTTCAAGACTGATACATTTGGAACATTAAGAGTTCATCGACCAATAATCTTACTCTTACTTTCTTCTCCAAAGGTCACGTACCCTCCATTGAATGCTTCATACTCCTTCAAGAGACTTTTGGTACCTGTCATATGACGTGAGCAGCCACTATCGAAGTATCAAGAACCTGTAATGTTGGTACGCAAGGCAGTTATGCACAAATTACATTTCAGATTCAGTTTGGGTACCCACTCTTTTTCAAACCTTTTCTTCCTTCTGTTCTCAGGCTTGTTGCTTTGAATGTTGTCAGTGATGTTGGGCAACATTGGTGACAACACTTTAGACAATAGGCTGAGTGCAGAGTTTTGAAGTTTGTAGTAGTACGACATAAGATGTCCTGACTTTTTACAGAAGCTACATACAAACTTCGATCCAATCATAGTGCTCTGAGAGTTGCAAACATTTTCTTTGACAAAATTTATCCTCTCAGTTTGACTATGGATCCTGGAAGTATTGGTTTTCCTAGGAGATTGGTAACCAAGCCCAGTCCTTGTGGGATTTTTGAAGTTCAATATTTCATCCAGTTTGGAGGTTCTCATGTTCAGCCTTTGCAACGTGGTCTCAGTTGTGTTCAATCGTGCACGAATCTTACCAAGCTCAAGATCCTTCTTGATAAGTGTCACCTCTAATCGGTTGATTGTGCCTTTCAAATTGCAATTCTCAAGAGCCAATGATTTTGCTTTTGAGTCTAGTTGCTCAGATTTAGTGATTAAGGCTTTACAATGATTTTGCAATTCCTTTATCGTTTCGTCTTTGGAGTCAACTAGATCCAAATCTGCAGCCTCAGTTGAAGAAATAAATCCACTAAAATAATTTACATCAGAATAATCAAAGTATACATACCTCTCTGATGGTGCAGACATTCCAGATGTGGAGTCCGATGTTGTTCCTGATGTTGTGTCAACAACATCTTCATCGTCGGACAATGAGTGTTCAAACATGGCTGCAAACATTGTCTGTGGTTGTTCTTCTTCTTCCTCTTCATTCTCATCATCACTGAGGGTTACCCACATGACCTTACCAATTTTTCTAAGGGTGTTTGCACACTCATTAGCGTAGTGTCCCCAACCTGAGTATGCATGACACTGCACTTTCTTGAGTTGTTTGGAATTGTAATTGGTACCGTCGGAGTTGGATTTTCTCAGTGGATTGCGATTTCTATGCTCAGAAGGTGATCTAACTGGCTGCTTATTGAAGAGAGGGTTCTGATGCTTATTATAATTGGCTTTGTTACGGTCAGTGTTGATCTTTCTCACCATTGAATTGAATCTACGAGTGAGTAAGACAACAGTTGCATCACTTCCCAGTTCCTCCAGGTTTTCTTCCTCGTTTTTCATATCAGATTCCGAGGTTTGTCCTTGGAGTGCCAAAGTCTTGTCTTTATATAGATCTCTTTGGCTCTTCATGTTCATCTCATATGTTTGAAAGATGTTCATTAAAGCGTGAAGATCCATAGTAGCAAGATTATGGGCCTCTTCAATAGCACAAATCTTAGTATTAAATCTTTCAAGAAGAGATCTGAGATTTATCCACAAATTGTGTGTTGGTTAAAGGTGACCCAAACACTTGACACTGATTAGCAATGTCAATCAACTTTTCAAAATAGGATTTTATGTCGTCAGACTCCTCTATCCTTAAGCGTTCGTATTGACTCAAGATCATGCGAAGCTTTGTACGTCGAACACTTGAGGTTCCCTCAACAATGGGTTTGTAAGGTTTCCCAAGCATCCTTGGCCGTTGTGCAATTCTGGATAAGCTTGAACATATAGATGTCTACCCATCCAAATATCGCATTTAGAGCCTTTTCATTAAAGCTTGTCGTGTTGATTTTTTCCTGGGTCCATTCAGACTCGGATTTAGTGAGTACATCACCATCCTCGTCTGCTGGGTACTTGGGGATTACATAGCCTTCGAAAACTGATCTCCAGGCTCGAACATCAATGAATTTGATGTGCGAACGCAGTGGAATTTTCCAGTAGGCGTAGTTAGATCCGTCAAGTATTGGAAGTCTACCAACGTTTTGTAAAGCTGAGTCTATAGCCGTAATATTCAGAATCAAACACTTATTGTATCAAGTGAAGACTCTGATACCACTTGTTGGGTCCCGGGGCTACGGATTAGTAAAAAACGTAAGATTACAATCACAAAAAAACTAGAACAACAAAAACAGTCACTGGATGTTGCCTTCAATGTTGGGTTAACATCTGAGGAAACATTGTGATAAAATAGTATAAACCCTTGTAGAGTAAATGCAGCAGAAAAAGTAAAGAGACACAAGGTTTATATTTTCAAGGATATATATAAATATATCCCTTGATGGTCGATGACCAAAAAAATTGTATAAATTATATACAATTACAAATGAATTTCTTTTTACAAATTGAGCGTTACGAACGAAAAAGAAATTACAAACAAAAATGAAGTCGCAGATGACTTCGCCTAAAGTTACAAAGTCTAAAAGATAAAAGACAACATCTTTATTACAATCGCTTGAACAATAAGCTTAATCTAGAATAAAGATAGCAATTGTAATGTGGGACAAGATGTTAAAACAACTTTAGGCTAAAATGTTGATCCAGTTTTCTAAGGTAAAATCTGAGAGCTCTCTTGAAAATTCTTCTTCTCAATTGTCTGTATTGACTGGATGATCGATACACTGAAGTTCCCCTCTATTTATAGTGTGGAACTTCCCTTGAAATCCTCACTGATGGTTGCGGAGGTTGAGCAAAAGATGACAGTAGCTTGGACCGAGTCTTCCTCCTGAAAATCCTCAACGATCTGGACTTGGTCATACGCTGCTTTCTCTCCACAATTTGACTGCGTCTTTCACCATGTTTTAAACACAACATTCTTGTAAGCTTGCCTTGGTCATTTTTACTCGCAGTAACATCAACTGCTTCGGCCGGAAGAATAGGCAAAACTAGTACAGAAATGTTGGCAGAAATGTTGTCGCAACATCGCAGGCAACATTCTTGTCTACACAAGAGATGTTGTCCTGAGAGTTTTAGATGTTGCCACAACATCCATCCAACATCAACACAAACATGGATAAATCTAATATGGCAGGAATGGATGATCACACCAACGAGACACTGCTTGCTAAGACTGGATTTGTTGTTGGTACCTTCCCAATTAGGGCTCCCTCTATCATCAAGGAAATGAAATAAGCTGAATTTTCATCAGTTAGCGATCAAGATTACGAGCAGGATCAAAACTGCCTATGCTACTCAGTTATCCTATGCTGGTAGACTTCAAATCATTAATGCTGTCTTGTTTTGTATTCACAGTTTTCTGGGGGGCAATCGTTACAACAACATACGCAGTGTAATATCATAAGTGGGGTTTAGAAAGGGTAGAGTATACGCAAACCTTACCCTTATTCTACCTCAAAGTGTTCTTATAGAGGTGGACAAGATATGCAGTGAATACCTTTGGGGGAAAACTGATGACCAGAAGAAAGTGTCACTAGTATAATGGAATCAGATATGTTTCTCAAAGAAATTTGGTGGCTTGAATATAAAATGGTGCAGGAACTGGAATGTGGCATCAGTTGAAAAACTCCTGTGGCAACTAGCTGAGAATCCAGACTCGCTCTGGGTTATATGGGTGCATAGGAAGTATACATAAAAGTTGACGGTGATAGATGGACACACAAGGCTCCACTTGACTGTAGCTGGTACTGGAGGAAATTAAACTCCTTGAAGGAAAGCATGAAGACATGGTACTCTCAAGGCTGATACAACTTAACTCTTGATGGGAATTATTCCATCACCAGGAGTTACAATCAAACCAGGAAGGAAACCCGAATGGTGATAGACCCGCAACCCCCGCTATTTAACCAATGCTTAGGGAATCAACTACTTCGAAGACTAGAAAACTAGCACAAAATAGCTACTTGTCTGCCGTACTGGCTGCTTCATTGAATGTGTAGATCTGCATTCTATATAAGGAATTGATTTGCATCCTTGTCTGGCAGTTAGCTAAGCGAGAAGCTGTGATCGAGGAAGCACCGCCCAATAGTGCCTCACCTCTACTCTGCTAGTCCTTGGAAAGAATTAACCTTAGGTTGTCTGGTAAAGCTTATAGATGCAATAGTTGCATACAAAAACTTCTCTGTACTTAGTTTCTATGTTGGAGGCTTATTCTCAAACACCCTTCCTAGAAGGTGGTTAGGGAATATAAGTGCTCTTTAGGTGTATTTGTTGAGTTGTTGGTTAGGGTAATTTTGGGTTTTTTTGGACTTGCTTTTTCATGGGTGCAATAATGTGTTGGACTGTATATATATTTTTTAAAATTCCCTCATCTTTATGATAAACATTAATCAATAATCTGGTAAAAATGAAAACTAACATTAGGAGCCAAGGGCCAAACCCTGCTCGGAAACACTTTGATAAGTATATAAAATGAATGAACAAATTTTAACAAACAAATCATTCCTTTGTCTTTACACTTTATATATGCAATAAATAACTTATACAAAATCACCTCTATCAAAAAAAGAAAAAGAACCATGAATGTTTATCTGTTAACAGAAATCAGTCAACTTAAGAAGTGAGCCAGCAAAAATCTAAAGCTTGTAAAGCATTCCAATGTGGAGCCTCTATAAGATTACAAAATGTTAAACAGTGTTTTCTTTCTCAAAGAATAATAAATAAATGGGTTTACATTATATACACCGTCGTTACAAAGAATTTGTTACACAATCAAGTCACTCAGAAGATGTCAACATGTAAGCCTCTTTAAATTTGTCATATTAAAAATAAGACATGTTAGCTGACAATCTCTTGCACCGATAATGTATATAACTTAATCTAAAAAGAATATATGTGTATACATGTATGTTGTAAAAATCTAAAAAGAATATATGTGTATACATGTATGTTGTAAAAATCAGCAGAAGAAAAGAATATCATTGGGGAAAAGGGGTATATATCTTCCATGCTCAAACCAGGGTTCACTGCATATGAATGAAAAAATAATAGGGATAGAGCTTTGTTAACCAAGTTTTAGACTATGTTGCTCTAGTTCTCCAAAAACGTTGTTGCAACTTGCACCCGTGTCAGATGCTTAAAAAGTGTATTATTTTTTAAGGATTGAACACGCACCCGTCAACATTTTTGTAGAGTCCGAACAACATAGGATTTAGAAATATGATTCTTGATAATCATGACAAAGTTCCTTCCTGAGTTTTTGAGAGAAAAGCCTACAAGCATCCATACTAAGATCAATGGCAGCCGAAAGCGCGATAAAAAGGGCAGCATCAGACATACAAGTTACATGTTGCACCCCGACTTGAACCATCGGTGCACTAATCTTGCCTTCGCCTTCCACATTCGACACCATCACGAATCCTCGAATAGGAGAATTCGCGCTCAATGCTGAGTATTTGACTGTATTGTCTATGCAAAATTGACCGCCCTTTTTCATGCTCATTGTGCCTTCGGCTATTGGTATCGTACTAGTAAGGCCCGTGTCCGTAACAAGCTCGAATTTGTAACCTAGTCCGTCAACCGGGCCCCTTTCTCTCCACGCCTGGAGCCGTCCCCACAGCTTCCAGCTGCTAATGGAGGGGCCGTTAGGCCGGAGGATGAGCCACGCACCGGCGTTTGATAGGGAAACGCGGTCGGAACCGGGAGAGGGTACAAATGGTGTGATCATTGAGGCAGCTGCAACTGCTGAGCCTGAAAGGTCATAGATTATTATCATCCACCCTTTTCTTTCTCTTCCTTGTCTTTCCCTTTCTCCAGAAAATGTTCTCATCCATCCTTTGTTTAAGTTGAAATCAGATGGGAGAGATCTGTTTCACACACATAGAAGAGAGACAAATATTAGCTTAGGGGGGTATTTAATAACAAAATCAGTACCTAGAACAATAACTTAAGGGTGTGTATGGTAAAAAGGAAAATGTTTTCCTAAAAGTAAGTGATTTTCTTACTTATTTTCTGGTGTGGGAAGTAATAAAAAAAACATTTCCCCGAGAGCATTTATATGTAATGTAGGAGAACATTACGGGGTGGAGTAGGGTGAGGAGTTGGGATCCGGGTGCCGTGGCAGAGGCAAGATTTTATAATAATTTCATCATATATTATATATACATAAAAAAAGTTTTAACCTTGCACATACAGTGTTCAGCAAGGAGGTTTGGATGAATCCCCTTCCACCCCTCTAGCTCTGCCCTGATCGGGGGACGGGGTGGCATGATTGGGGTGGTAAGGGGTGGGGGATTGGGGTGGGAGGAGACAATAAAGTTGAAATGTCACTTAAATAACTTGTTTTTCTCACTCCCACTAGGAAAGTCATATTCCTTATTTTTAAGAAAAATATTTTCCTAGAGATATTTTCTAAAAGATTTTGACCAAAAAATTAAGAAAATATTTTTTAGAAAATGTTTTCCTCCATACCAAACACACCCAAAGAGTTTAATTTCTACACACTGACAGAGTGACTGTAACTTTTTTTAATTCCATTAGATTAAGATGACATACAACACAAGAAGTAACTAAGGTAGTAAGCTTAATTTGGTAAACTAGACAGTAAGTAAGGTAGATAGGTGGTTTATTTAATAATCCATAAGTTAATGCTAAGACAAATGGTGGATCCAACTAAACAAACAGTCAAAGAAGAATATTAACAACTTTATGAAGAATTTGGAACTAAATCTTTGCACATGGGAAGAGAATCAATGGTGGTTGCTTATTACAGTTGCCACACAAGTTATTTTTTTTGTCGGTTATCAAACAAATAAATATGTTGAGTGACAATTCACTAATCAAGAGATAATTTTTGATCAACTATAATTAATATCTCCACATGCTAAGAGTGACTGAGACACCCGTGTTTGTATCGGAAATGGAATAGGAACATAATTAGTTTGTAGGGTGATGATTGACCAAGTCCATATAAGAAGTTTATGTTCATTCCAATTCTTTATTCACCGATGTTGAACCCTCAAATTATATTGTTCACGCTCCAGTTAACGAGATCTGGACGTGCGAGAGAGTGTTAAGAGTCCAACATCGGAAATGGAATAGAAACATTTTTTTTTTATATATTTTAACTTCTCGTAGTGAAAATTCGGAGACTGATAAAGTGATAGTAGTGTAATAATGTTTTTGTCGGCAATGATATGGTCCCAAATTTTCCAATCCCCACGACATATTTCAACAAGAAAGGTTCTTGTTTCCACATCAAGTATAACGATGTTAATTGAAAAGAAGCGACAAACTTATATCTCTGCCTCTACGTAAAAACCAAGCCAACCCCTAAAGTAAAGTATATATATATATAAAAAATTCCCTTAATACTATAATTTAAAAATAACAATTAAACGCATAGTGAGTGTAGTAATAGAGACTAACCGTGAACGATTATTCCGATCAGCACTAAACTTGCAGCTAAAAACCGGCTGTCTTATATTACCCTGTATCTGAAAAACCACCGGGCTACACTCCGGCTCACCACCAAACTGGAAAACAAACCGCGGGTCCGGTTCAGCTCGAACCGCTATATGCAACATCGCCACCGGTTTCTCCGCCACAGCATCCCCTAATTTCATCCACCCATTCTGAAACACACGCGCCTTCGAATGCGTCCCACTGAAATCAACACTCACCTATAGACGTGGCAAAAAATAATTTTATAAGATACTAAAAGAAAATAAAGCAATTACCCATCCCTTCCAACTTATGTGTACAGGTGGAATTTCGTCGTAAATTTTGGATATACAATTTTTAAAAGATAATTCAATTTTAGTCCAACTCGCCCATGGACGCTGTTACTCACCTGAACAGAACCCATCAATTTCCCCGACGTAACTCCACATGCGCGGCCCATACGTCCAGTAAAAACCGACACAGTTAGGGTTACAGGTTTCCCTGAAAGTCGCCGGAGTGCGGCGGCATCGAGGTGGAATACGGCGACTGATGCGTCGTGTTCCGGCAGAGAATGGTCGCTGGAGGTTGGAGAAAGAGGGAGAATTGAAGTTTGTGAAGGGAAATTTTTGAGTTTAAGCTTAGCATAACAGGGAGTTGAAGAAGGATGAATTCCATGAGCAGCTGATTTAGTTGCTGTTAATGGTAATTTGAGAGCTAATGATTCGATTATTAAGCGAACAAATGGACATGGATCCATTGTTAACAGATTATTAAGCGAACAAAATGGACACTTGAAATGTGTATGATATTTGGTTTCTTCGTGGAAGATTCAGGAGAGAATAGAAGATGGATGAATGAATGTATGCTTATAGTATTTGCAACCCCCCCCCCGCCCATGCCAGCTTGTCTTTCTATGTTATCTTATTTATTTTTCTTCTATTTTCAATTATAAGTTAATTTTTTTTTGTTTACGAAGGAATTCGCAATCGCTACTCTTCGAGTATAGGATAATCCGAACTGACGCAATAATCTAATTCACATGTGCCTAAATTCTATCGACGATACTCCATCACCAATCCTTCTCAAATCATGAATAACGATGTCAAAACATGAGAAGCGAGTTGGTGTAGCGAAGAAGCGCGGGGCCATAGTCGCGAGTTCGATCCTGCATAAACCTTCTTGGTTGATCACACACGTGGCTTGCCAAGTGTGGTTTACATGGCGACGTGGTTTGCATCTTTGCGTCGATCAGGGGTTTACGCTGCGTATTTCGAAAGAGTAGCGGTGAGTTCGCCTTCAAAAAAAAAAAGAAAAAGAAAAAGAAAAAAAAAAGAATAACAATGTCAAAGCTCTGTATCAACCTCCTAATTCTAAAAGAAACATATATTTAGCTTGTAAATTATTTTAGTAACATTGCGACAATCATGATGGAGTGATAGTGGTTGAGTATCGAAGGTATTATACTAGAGGTAAAATTGTGATAGAAACAAAGAGGAAAAATAGCACTATATGATAATTTGAAGAAAGTATTTATCTGAATTAGCCTATATTTCTTAAATTAACCAAAAAGACTTAATTTTTAACTTTTCTTTCATCCTATCCCCCTCACGCTGCCGGTCCGGCCAAATTTTCTTCCTCATCACCATCAGCCACGCACCCAACACCACTGCGGCCCCGTTGCTCCATGTTCATCATCTGTTCTCCTCCCCGACTGCTCCTACGAGGAGCTCCAGCTCCGGTAAACCAAAGCAGCCACTGTAAAACCAGCCCCTTTCCCTTCTCTTCCATCGGCGAACCACGCCACCGACTATGAAACCACTAGACCTCTCATATCCACCACTCTCATCTATCTTCAACCATCACCTTGAACTCCAACCCCAAAACCACCACCGCCATCTTCCTTCACTGTAACCACCTCGAACCACCACCACACCGTTGCTACTTCACCCATCTCCCTTCTCCGGCGAAACCCAAAACACCCCTCACCATAAAGCTCCCGACATCGCCTTGTCCCTATTTTCCCCTTCACTGCTCCCGCGAGGAGCTTCTGGTTGAGATGAAATGAAACAACCAACACGATATGAGTTTGTTTGTATGCGATCTCCGCCACTCTCCTCCATCTATGTGTTTGTTTGTATGTATATCGTAGATCAAGCCGAAAACCTGTATTTTTCTATGACCTTTAACTGCAGTGGCGGCAACGGTAAGGCTAAAACACACATTTGTATAAGTTTGTATAATTTTTTTATAACACTGTCAAAATGTATTTAAACATCTCTTATACACTTTTATTTAATATTATTATATAATATGTATATACACTTTTATACAAGATTGATACATGTCTACTTCAAGTGTAGAAAGATTGTTTGAAGGGGATGGTTTTGGTGTGAAATTGTAGGTTCTTTATGTGAGTGGTGCTAGCGCAAAGTAATGGTGTAGTAACGGTGATTTTCAAGTGGTCTATCAAAAAAATTAGAAATTCATTGTTATGGACTTATGGTGGTGATTGATTTAGAGTAATGATGGGCAAAAAAAGATAAAATATTATCAATTTCACAAAATTTTAAGAATAAATTTAAATCATTTTACATAGTTGAAAAATGAATTTGATCATTTCCCCTTATATGTATATCCATATATTCGAAATTTCCGTTATTAGTAAATAAGTTCATACTTAGGCCAATCTTATAATGATAAGGTATAGACCCAAATTATTACTAACAGAAGAAAACTAACCATTTACAAAGTTTAGGACAAACTTGGTTCTTTTCCTTTAATAAATAGTCTACTCCTCGCCACTACATGATTTTCATATCACGTACTCTATTAGTACTATTAAGAAGTCAGAAGCATTTGTTTTATAAGATGATATTAATTTTTATTGAGGAGTCTTTTTCATTAATAATAATAATATATAGGTTATATATCTCTAATATAATAGGAATCTTAGTCTTAATTACAAAAGAAATCCTAGTTTATCATAATTACATATCACTAATATTTACACACTATATGAGATATATTTTAATTATGGTGGGATATATACTTATACACGTTTACACACATCCTCAGTCGGAGCGGGAGGAGGTCGAACGCTGAGACTGGATCTGAAGTCAAGAAATAACTGCCGTGGAAGTCCTTTAGTAAATATATATGTGTACTGATATGAGAAGGGCACATGTAACACTCTGACATGTCCTAGCGCAACTTTCTCACGAAGTGGATGTCCATCTCAATGTGCTTGGTTCGCTGATGTTGAACCGGGTTGTGAGAAAGATAAATCGCATAAATGTTATCACAATACACAATAGATGCCTGACGCAAAGGACACTGGAACTCTAACAGTAAATTTCTGAGCCAATAAATCTCAGCTACCACATTTGCAACGCCTCTGTACTCAACCTCAGCACTGGAACGAGATAGGGTGGCATGTTGCTTGGCAGACCATGAAATCAGATTATTCCCTAAAACACACACAAAAGCCGGAGGTGGAGCGTCGCGTGTCCGGACACCCTGCCCAATCTGCATCCGTATAAGCTAGCAACCTGTTTGGTGCAGAGGGGTATAGGTGCAAACCATAATCAAGTGTGCCTTTAATGTATCGGATGATACGCTTAAGGGCAGTGAAATGAGACTCTTTGGGGGCATGCATAAATAGGCATACCTGCTGAACAACATAAGCAATGTCTGGCCTGGTAAATGTGAGATACTGAAGTGCACCTGCAAGGCTCCTATAAAGAGTAGGATCGGAGACTGAAGCACCATCCATAACACTGAGCTTGGATTTAGAATCAACCGGTGTGGGCATGATCTTGCAATTTGTCATCTTAGCCCTGTACATAATCTCCTCTATACTTACGCTGACTTAAGAACATGTTATTGGCAGACCTGGTCACTGATATCCCAAAAAATAGCTCAACTTGTCCAAATCAGTCATGGCAAATTCGGTTTTAAGCAAAGCAATAATCTCATCTTTCAACCCATCAGAGGAGGCAGTAAGAACAATATCATCCACATAAAGTAGTAAGTAAGCAATGCTACTATTACACCCCGTATTCCAGCAGTTGAGATAAGAACGTACGTAAGAAATTGGGAATTGAATTTTAGAAAGAATGAAAAATTCCGAAAATTTCTCCGAACCTTGTAAAGGAAAAGGGTTTATTAGTTGAATTTAATTTCGAAATTTGGTCATGTGGGACCACCCGAGAAATTTTGTATGTATTGGGGAGTTTGGGAAGGCAAAACGGAGAACAAAAAAAATACCAAAACGTGTATGAACAGTGAAAACTTGTCCATTAACAGTGTCGTTCGATGAACAGTGTTCGGAAAAACGCCATTTTCGGCCAAACCAGGAATCCACCGGGGGAGAGACATATACCAAAAGCTTCATCCCGTCGAGCCCGTCAAATACATACCAACCGCCACCGTCGATTCTCCTGGAATCGCCGACAATTTCAGATCGAAGTTTCGGTCACTGTTCATCCATCTTCCCCGTTCGGTTTTTCTGATTTTCCGGCCAACTGAGGTACAATCGATGGGAGTGGAGTATACCATCAGAACCACCATCTCCTTGCCGTCATTTCCATGTAAACCAGGACCCTCGATTCTTGCTCAAACTCACCGTCGACCAGATCGATCTTCGCCGAAACCCTGGGTCGCCGACGAGCATTTTTTCGGCCACCACATGTAGAGTCGACGGTCGTGGCTAGTGTAGAAAGATTCAGGGTGGAAAGGCCGACATTTTGGCACCACCCACAACCTCCAATTCAACCCAGATCGTCGGGTCGACCAAATCATATTTTTCGATCGGAAGTTGGAAAATTCCGATCGATTCCGGTACAGTTGAGGGCTAAGGCGTATACCGTTGTGTTCGTATTGATCTTAGCTACGTTTTGCAACCAATCCCGAGCCTCAATTCTCAGTATTTCGGAATCCGCCATTAACGTCGCCTTGAGCTCGCCGGCGGAGACGGTGCCGCCGCAGGACCACAAGCACACCTCCAAAATTGATTTTTCTCCATTAATTCATCCACGCAACAACAATTCGATGAATTCACTTCCAACAGATAAAAAATAGAATTTCCGGCGAACAATTCCGGCGACGGGAAGCGGCGCAGTGGGAATTCTGCCACCAATGGCGGTAGTTCAGGCTGCTCAACCACCCAGAAATGTTCCACAGTACTCTCAGGCAGTCCGGACAGCAATTTCCAATCACCGGCGTTGTCTACTTAGCATGTGGATTAGCCGAAGAGGTTTGTGAACTTCTTCTTTTATAGACATGAGTATATTTGAAGTATACTTGCCTTGTGATTAAGAGTATACTTGCCTTGATAATTGAAGTATACTTGCCTTGTTGATTAGGAGTATACTTGCCTTGATATTTGAAGTATACTTGCCTTGTTGTTAGGGGTATACAAGACTTGTTCTTGAGTATATTTTCCTTGTCATAAGAAGTATTCCTATTATTGATTTTATGCTAAAGGCATGTCTAGAATATTCCTAAGTTCTTACCAAGTCTTATGGGGGATGTTGATAAGAGTCTTTAGGAAGTATTGGGGTCTAGTTGACCTTGCTAACTTACTTCACTAATGAAAAAAAAGGACCGAACAAGCCATTCCAGCGTTAATGAAAATGTATCGGTAATCAATTACATTGAAATGAGTAGAATCTTCCATCTGCATAGAAACTAAGATGAGACAAAATTGTATTACATTTTCTAGATCATGGCTCAATGGAAAAGATCGTTATAAACGAGTATAACCTATTCACGACTCATAAAAGTATTAATTTGGAAAGTACGTGAGACTTGAATTTCGAAAGTATGTAGTAAATTGATTTTGAAAATATATAAGTCTTGATTATGAAAGTATAGTAACTCGAATTACTAAAAGGTTATGAGACTTTATTTTTCAAGTTATGGGACTTGATTCTTAAAGGAAGAATGACTTGATTTAATTGAAGTAAGTGAAGTGATTTTAAAGAATTTATGTTATGAAGTTTTAAGACTATGAACCTTGATTTCCTAAAAGGTTATGAGACTTTATTTTTCAAGTTATGGGACTTGATTCTTAAAGGAAGAAATGACTTGACTTAATTGAAGTAAGTGAATTGATTTTTAAAGAATTTATGTTATAAAGTTTTAAGACTATGAACCTTGATTTCCTAAAAGGTTATGAGACTTTATTTTTCAAGTTATGAGACTTGATTCTTAAAAGAAGAATGATTTGATTTAATTGAAGTAACTGAAGTGATTTTAAAGAATTTATGTTATGAAGTTTTAAGACTATGAACCTTGATTTCCTAAAAGGTTATGAGACTTTATTTTTCAAGTTATGGGACTTGATTTTTAAAGGAAGGAATGACTTGATTTAAAAAGTATTGCTTCTTGATTTATTTCAAGAGTTAAGAAGAATGATTTCAAAAGAGTATGTAACTTGAGTTTTAAAAGTATACGTTTGTTGATTTAAGGAAAAGGAGTTGCATGATTCTTTTTAAGTATGTATGTACGTAGTACTTTTGGGTTTAGTTTCCCCAATGTGATAAGAAATAAAAGTGTCTTAAGTTCTCTAAAATGAAAGGTTGTTATAATAGCTTTATGAGAAGTTGTTATAACGACTTAAGAAGAAGTGAAAAGGCGGTTTAAAATGTTATGTTATGAGACACACCGAGCCTACACATAGGCCGGGTTATGTTATGAGATTATGATAGCCGGTTGTGCTTATGTTATGAGATTATGATAGCCGGTTGTGCTTATGTTATGAGATTATGATAGCCGGTTGTGCTTATGTTATGAGATTATGATAGCCGATTGTACTTATGTTACGTGATTATGTTAGCCGGTTGTGCCTGTGATATATTATTCATTATGGGGTCATTCCCCGGACTTGTGGCATTTGCATATTCCGTGGATTTTCTCCCCACGATGCGAGGAATACCTCATGTGAGCCTGTAGGGCTCATGCGGGTGAAATAGTCCCATGCGGGGCGGATCAGTCCTATGCGAGGAGATTACCTCATGCGGGTCCATGTGGCCTATGCGGGCGGATACAACCTATGCGAGGAGATTACCTCATGCGGGTCCATACGGCCCATGCGGGTGAAATAGTCCCAGGAATAGGATTGCATAATGATACTACGGGCGGATGGCCCTAGGTTAATCATAAGCTTCCTGTTTTAAACCGGCAAAGTTTATTCTTGTTCACTCTCTTTGTTAAAAAGGCACGATGTCTTGGTAGGGTACATTATACTTGTTACACGCCTTGTGGTGATGTTGTATTCCACGAGCATGCTTACGTGATATTATATCGAGGCGGTGTCGGTTGTGACATGGCTTACATATTTAAAAGTTGTGCGGTATTCTGATGGTCTGATGATCAAGGTACAATTGGCTCTGATTTTTATATGACACGGTAGGATCTGATATTTGATTTTCATACTTGCCCTTGTCATTCCTTGTATAGTTATGATCTTAATTGTTGTACTTTATTTCCGTTTCATACTTAGTACTTGTTGTACTGACCTCCTTCGGGGGGATGTGTTCATGTCCGCAGGTCTAGGTACACAGTTGTGGATCCGCGAGCTTGGGATCCTAGTTCAGCATTTTGAGATGGCTCCAATATTCCGGAGCTTGTCATTATGGCTAGGTATATTCAGGGGTACGGCGGGGCCTTGTCCCGTCATAGTATTTGTCCAAACTCTTAGAGGTCTGTATTCATATGTGGGCTGGACTGACTAGAGTTGTATTTACATTATTGAACAGTGTAGACCCTTTTGGGTGATTTATATTATGGCAGCCTTATCGGCTTTGCCTTTGTTTTTTTTAAAAAGTGTTATTTATCTTCCGCGGTTTATTGGGTTGTATGAATAGAAGGGTGCCCAGGTAGGGCACCAGTCGCGGGCCCGGGGTACGGGGCGTGACAGAGTGGTATCAGAGCAGTTAGTCCTCGGAATGTCTACAGACCGTGTATAGTAGAGTCTTGTTTATCGGTGTGTTGTGCACCACATCAATAAGCAGGAGGCTATAGTACATTTAGGATTGGTTTCCCTTCTTCTCACTCTGAGATCGTGCGATAGAGCTGTGTTGTTAGGGTAGTCTCTCCCTAACGTATTATTGTGATTGCAGTTGTGAGAATGACGACAGTGACCCAGGAAAGATTATATGGATTGCGTATCCAGGTTAGTATAAATTGTTTTATAGTTTGTACAATGATGTACATCTATACGGTTATATGTATGAGGGTCATATGTGTGTTGCATAGGGTGATTATGAGTTACCATGAATTGGTAAAGCCTAAATATTTGATAAATTATGCACTATTTTGCGGACTGTCTTGTATATATATTGTGGGGCAGAATTTTACACGTCCTGTTAAGGCGTGTAATCCCATTTGGTTGGATGTTAGTTATGCCTTAAATGTGGCGTATAAGTTGTTGAATACGGGCCTTGGAAAAGGTGGAAAAATGCGTAGAAACAAAGGAAGTGTTGCCCGATTTTTTATAGAATTAAAGGGAAATATTGGTATGGAGTAAATAGAGTTGTCGTGAGTAAGACAACATGATTTTGAGATATTGAGAAGCTACATTTCCCGTGTGTAGGGACTGATAATGTAGGCTGGTGATATAGAAAAATTGTGAACTTTAGAGTATTGATAACCGCAGAAACCTTTGATGTACAAGGCCTTCTCGGGTAGTAAGACTTATTTCGGACCAAGAATGAGAATTAGTGCGATAATGGGTCGGGTTGGGGGACCAATTGAGGGTCAATCCGTAACCCGGATTCGAGTGGGGTCAGTTTGAGGTGGTCCCGCTATGTGATAGGGTCATGAGGGTGCAAGGCCCAAGTTTAGTTAATCATTGTACGAGTTCGTTGACGCGTTCCACCAGAACCGGGTCGTGAGGGCCAAGAATGGCCTTAAAGGGAATTGAATCTAGTGTTATAACCTTAAACGGTTGGAAGTAGAAATTCCAAGGATGGAAAGACAGAAGCATAATGTGAGATTATGTACGTATACTGGAAAGGGTTCAGAGGTACGAGAAGAGTACGCGGGTAAGAAAGAGGGCGAACAAGTATTATAAGAGTAAAGTGTTATAGTATGCGAAATGGAGGTACGAAGATAATATCCTTTTAGACCGTGAATGGGAGTTAATAGTGATATTATACACTTTAGATTTAACTCTCGGTTGGCTTATGATTTATGTATATGCATGTGTGATACATTAGGGCCATATGTGGCATGATTGGTTTCATAGGGTGTAGTTCCAAGGAGACTATACCTATATCTGTTTAGATTGGACCTAGTATGAACATTCGGGACGAATGTTTCTAAGGGGGGGAAAGATGTTACACCCCGTATTTCCAGCAGTTGAGATAAAAACGTACGTAAGAAATTGAGAATTGAATTTTAGAAAGAATGAAAAATTCCGAAAATTTCTCCGAACCTTGTAAAGGAAAAGGGTTTATTAGTTGAATTTAATTTCGAAATTTGGTCATGTGGGACCACCCGAGAAATTTTGTATGTATTGGGGAGTTTGGGAAGGCAAAACGGAGAACAAAAAAAATACCAAAACGTGTATGAACAGTGAAAACCCGTCCATGAACAAAGGTCGTTCGATGAGCAGTGTTCGAAAACGCCATTTCCGGCCAAACGAGAATCACGGGCGAGACATATACCAAAAGCTTCGTCCCGCCGAGCCCGTCAAATCCATACCAACCGCCACCGTCGATTCTCCCGGAATCGCCGACAATTTCAGATCAGTTTGATCCATCGCTCATCCATCTTCCGTTCGGTTTTCGATTTTCCGCCAATCGAGGTACAATCGGCGGAGTGGAGTATACCATCGAACCACCATCTCCTTGCCGTCATTTCCATGTAAACCAGACCTCGATTCTTGCTCAAACTCGCGTCGACCGGATCGATCTTGGCCAAACCCTAGGTCGTAACGAGCATTTTTCCACCACCGGTGTAGTCGACGGTCGTGGCTAGTGTAGAAAGATTCGGGTGGAAAGGCCGACATTTTGGCACCACCCACAACCTCCAATTCAACCCAGATCGTCGGGTCGACCAAATCATATTTTTCGATCGGAAGTTGGAAAATTCCGATCGATTCCAGTACAGTTGAGGGCTAAGGCGTATACCGTTGTGTTCGTATTGATCTTAGCTACGTTTTTCAGCCAATCTCGAGCCTCAATTCTCAGTATTATATGTTGAGGGCAGGTGTCCCGGATTTGTGACATGGCTTTCATATTTGAAAGTGGTGCGGTGTTACAGTAGTACAGTGATACAAGGTACAGTTGGCTCTGATTTTTATATGACACGGTAGGATCTGGTATTTGATTTTCATACTTGCCCCTGTCATTCCTTGTATAGTTATGATCTTAATTGCTGTACTTTATTTCCGTTCCATACTTAGTACTTGTTGTACTGACCCCTTTCGGGGGGCTGCGTTCATATCCGCAGGTCTAGGTACACAGTTGTGGATCTGCGAGCTTGGGATCCTAGTTCAGCATTTTGAGATGGCTCCAATGTTCCGGAGCTTGTCATTATGGCTAGGTATATTCAGGGGTACGACGGGGCCTTGTCCCGTCATAGTATTTGTCCAAACTCTTAGAGGTTTGTATTCATATGTGGGCTGGACTGACTAGAGTTGTATTTACATTATTGAACAGTGTAGACCCTTTTGAGTGATTTATATTATGGCAGCCTTATCGGCTTTGCCTTTGTTTTTAAAAGAAAATGTTATTTATCTTCCGCGGTTTATTGGATTGTATGAATAGAAGGGTGCCCAGGTAGGGCACCAGTCGCGGGCCCTGGGTACGGGGCGTGACAGCTACTACCTCGATGAAAGATGAAAAGGGAATTATCACTTCTGTTGCATACAAATCCAATCTACATAATATACCTGACAAATCCATCATACCACGCACATGGGACCTGTTTCAGGCCATATAACGACTTACAGAGATGACACACATATTGAGGGACGACAGGATGGACGAACCCAGGAGGCTGATATATGTAGACTGTTTATTTTAGGTCCCTATGTAAAAATGCATTTTTCACATCAAGTTGATGTATTGGCCAGTGTTTGCCCATGGCTATGCTCAGAACTGTGCGAATAGTAGCCGGTTTGACAAACGGGCTGAATGTCTCACCACAATCAATACCCTCCTGCTGATTTGTGACATTAGTCACAAGACGTGCCTTATACCTCTCTAGAACTCCATTGTCTCTGAATTTATGATGAAATAACCACAGACAATAGATTACATTCACCCCCTCTGTTCTAGGTACGAGATCCCATAAGTGTTGTTTAGTTAAAGCATGAAATTCCTCAGACATAGTTGCATTCCAATTAGGGTCTTGTTTGACCAATTTGGGGTTTTTGGAAATTGTAGAAATGAATTGGGCGGACAAGTTAAATTGAATTTGGGTTTGAAAATCCCGTGTTTGGAACGAGTTTTCATTTGGTGAGTGGTGATATTTAGTGGTTACGGAGTCTGAATGGTGGGATCTAAAACAGATGGCATGGTCGGATAAGGGGATGGTGGCGGAAAATTCGTCGAAGGCGTCGCGGCGCCACTTTCTAGGGCCGCATCGCCTGATGTCCAATGGCTACTGGAGCTTAGGCGCTGCGGCGCTGACGACGAGTGGAGAATAGTGGGTTCACTGGAAGGATGGCGCCGCGACGCCTCCCCGAAAGGTCGCGGCACTGACGATGTTCATGAGACACTGGACAAAGAAGGAGATTTTTCAGCTGTGCTATGATCGAGCTGAGTGAGAATGATAGGAGAGATGACAGGCTCGTCAAGAAAAGAGTAATCCGATTTTCATAATTTCTGAGGAGTCGAAAACGGGAATGTGGTCTCGTCGAACGTAATGGAAAATATGGATTTGATGAGTGGATAAGTCATAGCAAATATAGCCCCTATGGTTCGGTGGGAAGCCTAGGAAGACACATGGAGTAGTCCGGGGAGCTAGTTTGTGAGGGGTGGTGGAAGCAAGCTTAGGATAACAGAGGCAATCGAATATCTGTAGATGATCATAAGTGGAGACTCTGTGATAGAGGATTTCGGTGGGGGTCATGTTGTGCAGAGTGCTAGTCGGGAGAATATTTAGAATGTATTATGATATTTTAGCATCATAGACCAAGAAAGACAAGGGAGAGAGACACGAATCAATATAGTGCGAATCATATTGTTAATGGTGCGAATGATTCGTTCATCTTTACCATTTTGTGGGGAAGTGTGAGGGCAGGATAAGGGAAAAATCATGTCATTATTAGTACAAAAGTGGTGAAGCATAGAGTTATTGAATTCACGACCATTATCGCACTGAAATGATTTTATACCTTTATCAAATTGTATTTGAATGAATGTTCGAAACTTGGCAAACACTTCAAATTTAAATTTGAGAGGATATAGCCAAAGATAGTGGGAAAAATCATCTAGCAAGAAAAGATAATATTTATGACCGAGGGAACTAGCTATAGGTGATGTCCATAAATCGGTATGTATAGTATCAAATGGTGCAAAGGTAACACTAGTAGATGATTTAAATGGAAGACGAGTATGTTTGCCTAAAGAACAAGAAACACAATGTTGGGCAAGCTTCCCATTATTACAAGTAATGAAATTATTGCCTTTAAAAAAATTAAAAAATGGGGCTCCTGAATGAGCAAGCCTATTATGCCACGTGGATAGAGAGATAGCCGCTAGAGATACGGGAGAGCAAAATCTGGCAGCGGAGGTGGACGAGAATTGATACAGATCCCCCGTGTTATTGCATCTCGTAAGAGGTGTCTCCGTATGAAAATCCTTCACAGTGAAACCAAAAGGGTCAAAGTCAACATAGACAGAGTTATTTCTAGTAAATTGGCGGACATAAATTAGGTTCTTAATGATGTGTGGGGCATATAGGACATTTTTAAGGGAGAATGGTGGATGAGAAGGTTGTGTGTAGATGTACCATAGCCCTTTATTGGAATGCGGTGGTCATTTCCAACTGTAATAAATTGAGGATGCTTTAAACTAAACATTTTAGGAATATTACCTGCAGACCGGGTGAGGTGAGATGTGGCTCTGGAGTCCATGATACAATTGTTGTCCGGTTGTTGCAGGTTGAAATTTCTTGGCTTTGATCAAGTCGATGGGTGCCCGTGCCAGGCGGGCTGCTGGAATTGGCCTTGCATGAAGTGGGCTTGATGCGCGTGCTGAGCTAGCAGAGGGGATGAAGTTGGGCCCAACAATCCGTGTTGAGAATACGGAGAGAAGAAGCTGGGCTGGAATTGCGGCGGCCGCGGCGCGCTGGCGTCTTGTTGAGTCTGCGGCCGGTGGTTCTGCGGGCCCTGCTGTTGCTGGTTTTGCTAACCGCGACCCTTTCCACGACCTCCTCTACCGTCGCGGTCCTGCCGCGGTTGAGAATTTTCTGGCAGTGTTAGATCTTGGGGTTGCGTTTCGACGGCTAACACCTTCTGATTGTGTTCATCTTGCTTAGCACGACGAGTCTCTTCGAGCAACAACTGCGAGCGAGCTTTGTTAAAACTGGATAACGGATCCGCCTGTTGAATCATGGTGGCCAAAGTATCATATTCGCCTTTAAGAAGGCCTGCAATCAATTGTAACACCATTTTAGTTTTCGAGACAGACGTGCTGACGTTGGAAAGTTGATCCTCCATAAGTTTCACTCTTCTTTTGTAAGATAACACTACACTCTTCTGTTAGTGCTACTATCTCATATTCGGCCAGTTTCCTCTTTTTCCCCAAGATTTCTTTCATGAACTTGAAATAAGATGGCATCTGCTCCAAAGCCTCTATAAACGGTATGTTGATGTGCAACTTCCTGAATACCTCCAAGAATTTGGAAAATTGTTTATCGACCGCCTTCCTTTGTAATCTCTGGGGGAAAGGAATCTTTTCTGTATACTCCTTCTCCGGAGTTTTCTCTATCACTGGGCTAGGTTCAGCCACCTTATCTTTTTCTAACTCTGCTTTCCTCTCAACTATTGGTGGTATTTGTTGCTCAATTGTTTTCCACTTCTCAATGCCTTTGCCTTACATTGCTCCTCGGTTTACCTCGGTATTGCTTGGCAATGTCCCGTGGCACGATGTTTTGCTTTGCTAGCCGTCCCTACTGTGTTTCCAAGTTTACGAGCGAGGATCTAGATTCTGTTATAAAGCTGCGTCTGGCGTTGGCAAGTCTTTGTCATGTTGCTTTAAGCTCATCCGGTTTTCTTTGACTGGTGCGTTGAGTTTGAGGTGGGGGGCTTGAGTGAAAAGGTCATGATTCTGCATCTTGGTTACGCATGCGGCCTATCACGGTCTGCTGCCCACGATATTGGTTCTGTTGGCCACAGTGCGATTTTCTTGGCCACAGTACGATTTTCTTGTACGATCTCCTTTCCATGAGAAGTTTGGGTGATTCCTCCACGGATTATAAGTGTTTGAGTAGGGGTTGTTCTGTTGCCTCTGGTGGTTACCTCCGCTGACACTCTGCTGCTCCATTGGGATGTTGTTGGGATCCATTTGAAGGACACCTATCAAATGTATGTAGGCGCCACATATCTCACGATTTTAGCGATTACACGGCATTCATCGACACAATATGTTCTTTGCAATTGTTTCGCTAGAAGAGCCACTTGCGTTCAAAGCGGCGATAGCATCTACTTGTGGACCCCATGCTTCTTCTCCCACTGGTTGCCTCTCTTGATGACATGGTTGTTAGTGGCCATATCTTCTAATAACTCGTGGGCGTCGTGGGCTTTCTCATGAATGCTCCACTCTGCGTGCATCTATGATGGTTCTGGTTGTACTGCTCAGCCCGTTGTAGAAAATATGAACCAAGTTCCACAACTCAATGCAATGGTGTGGACACTTCCTCTGTAGATCCTTGAATCTCTCCCATGCTTCATATAAGGACTCTCCATCAGCTTGATAGAAGTTGTTCAACTCCCCTCTTAATTTTGCTGCTTTACAGGGTGGAAAGAACTTGGCTAGGAATTTCTGTGCCAGCTCGTGCCATGTAAATATCGAATCAGCTGGCAGGGAATTCAACCATACTTTTGCTCTATCCCTGAGTGAGAAGGGAAAGAGCCTCAATCTGACGGCATCATCAGTAACGCCGTTATATCTGAAAGTGGCACATAGCTCCAAGAAATTTGCTATGTGCATATGTGGATCCTCCGATGGCAGTCCTCCGAAGCGCACTTTGTGTCTTTGCACCGAGAATCTGGTTTTATCTCGAAATTGTTGGCTCCTATTGTAGGGAGCCTAATGCAAGTCTGTGCTCCATTCACTCTTGGTAGCACATAATCTCCCAGACTTCTTTCTGGCTGGATTCGAACCCTATCCTCCATATCTATTGGCACTTGCTGAGGATCTCCTGGGTTAAGTTGATTTTCACCTAACCCTTCTCTCATCCTGTTATTGTTGGGAGCACCGTCCATTTCTATCAACGTTGCAATTTGCTGATTCTTTCTGTTCTGTTTGCAGGATTTCTCAATTTCCGGATTGAAGGGAACAAGAGTGTCGACTCTTCACCTTCGCATAAACTTATTTCCTTACAAACATCAAAAAAAAACAAAGAATCACGGCACCCTGATTTTCGTAGAAACTAAAAAAAAAATTAAAAAAAAAAAAAAAATTAAATCCAAATTAGAAATTAAAAATAGATAATTTGATATTGAACTATTGCCTAATCCCCGGCAACGGCGCCAAAAACTTGATGCGCGTAATATGCACACTTTAAACGCAAGTGCACGTTATCGTATCAAGTAGTATAGTCTTAGATAAGACCGAATATCGTCCTCTAGGATTAGGGTTCAAGTACCAGTGATCTATTTTATAGTATCTATTTGGCGAATTAATATTTGATTGGTTGTTTATAACTAAGAATTTCAAAAGCTATTTAAATGTAAAGAATTACTTGGATGTGATGAGAATAGGGCTTACATGTATCCTTACTATCCGCTTATGTTACTTGTTAATGCATTACTTATGGTGTTCTTCTTTTGGAGAAAGCGGGTTTCTGAAATCGTTTTATACTCCGTTAGGTTATATAAACACTCAACCCCAGTATTGTTCCTTACCTAACTTTCACGATAAGGGTAACTCTATAGGAGGATTAAGCACAAAACCTAGTTGGCCGTCACGCACAATGCGCCAAAATTAGGGTTGTTAAGCCTCATCAACGCTACAAATCTAATTGAGGTATTTTCATCCCCAATTCAAGACCGTCTACCCAACTTACGGATATTCACAATCCTCCTTTTCGAATCGATTAGAAATCATATAGTGATAACTAGTTGTCAATTAGCTACCAAGAATTCAACTCAATTATTGGATAGATCTCTCAATAAGAATAATAACCATAAGCGTCATTACTTTATAACATAAGGTTCAAGAATTCAACATAGAAAGCCTATAAGAGAATTAGTTCCTAGCCATGAATATGACAAGAACTAATTCAAAGTTCATCATGCAAAAAGCGAAATAAATAAAGGAAAGGAAAAAGAAATTACTAAGCTAATGGTATCCAAACTCCAAGTCAAGAATCTTGAGTTGTGCGAAAGAGGAACCTCAAAAGCGCCTAGGGTTCTCCTTATATAGTTTTAAAGCGCCTCATTCTTTTCCTTCGGGCTGGCCCAAAAATCCGTCAAAAGACCTAATTTTTCGTCGGCGCGCGCCCTGCTGTCGGCGCGCGGCTAAAGTTCTGCAATACCGGGTGTTTTGGCGCGCGACCACGATATCTGGCATGCGAGGCGGCGGCGCTGCAACTCACTGTAACTCGGATGTTTAGCGCGCGACCACATTTACGGTCTCACGGCGCGCGTACTGGATCTTCTGCAGCCTTCTTCGAATAATAGCGCGCGCTTCTTCGATTGCGAGGCGCGCAGTCTGATTTCACCTCGTTTGCCACTTTCTCCGTTTCACTCTAGTACCTCACTCTTTTTCCCTCTTTTGCTCCTTTTCGCCATTTGGCCACTTTAGCCACTTTGACTCAAAAGAAAGAAAAACTATCCTAATACGACACTTTGTATGTACAAAGCGGGACAAAAGACTAACTAGATCGACTCAAAGGTGTATATAAAATACAGATCAAATACCCCAACTTAACCTTTGCTCGCCTCGAGCAAAGATAGAAAGAGAGAAAGTAAAAGACTCAAAGAATGAAAGAATAATGGACTCACCGCCATTGATCACTTTTCTTTGCATAGATGTTAACTAGAAAAACATGAAGGTTAGCGAGAATAATATGCAGGAACATATAGCATGAAATTTTCAAAGACACTAAACACATGAAGCTAAATATTTCGCAAACTCATATTCATCATGCTTAATGGAAGTCAATATACTAAATCATGCATATAAATTCAAGAATTCCTATGGCATGCTTACTTGCTATTCTCCACTAATTCGGATATGCATAAAAGAGATCTTGAGGACTTTGAGGTTGTAATGTAGGCTTAGGTAGGGGTTGGTAAAGATGGGCATTTAGGCTCATTTTTACGTACCATACGCTCGTTGGCTTTTCAATTTTTCCCTTTTCTTTTGATTCTTTCCTTCACTTCAATTCTATCTTTCCTCTTTTGTTTTGGGAGAGTGAAGTGTATTATACTATGACCCCAAACTTAGGCTTTTGCCTCTTTCTTATTACTTTTCCATTGGGGTGCATCAAACTTGTTCACTCTTTTTGTTTCTTTTTTTTAACACAATGTACTCCACTTTGAAACTTTTTACTTATGGCACAATTTATGGGAATATAGGGTGTCAAAGAAAAGTTTCAATTTTTAACTCGATAGACTAGGGATATATTTTTAAAGTGCAGGATAGAAAAGAGGTAAGAATTGGCTATCAAAGAAATGCGAGTCATCTCCCTAGCACGCATATCCTAATTATTTACTCAAATAGCAAACAATCGTACATAGGTTTTCAATCATTTAGTATGCACAATTCAAGTATGAAACTCCAAATGAGACAGATTTTGTGAGTTTTTGGCATATCTAACCTAGGTGTTTAAATAGTTGCTACAATTAGTTACATTATTTTACCTTACTTCACTAGGTGTTTCTAGCAACTACAAAGATACATGATCTTTGTGACAATTATGACTCAACGAAAAAATAAATTGTGGTGACTCAAAATAAACAAAAAAAATCTAAAAGAAGACTCGAATAAAACATAAAAATGAAACACATAAAAAACACCCCCAAACTTAAATTACACATTGTCCCCAATGTGTAGACTCAAAGGAAAAACTAAAAGACAAAAAGACTTACAGTTTTTGGCTAAAATGGTAGTGGTGGCGGTGGATAGTGCTTAATTTCGTGAGGAAGGAGAGCCCTTGGTGTTTGATTTGGCGGTAGGGCTTTTGGATCAAAGTATTTTCGAATTCTCTGAATCGACACCGCGCGCTTAAACTTCCGCACCTCTTCAGATCTTTCGTGCGCGGCTTTTAAACTCCTGCGCTCATCGGATTTCATGCGCGCGGCCATATGGGGCGGCGCGCTATCTTGGCACATTTTTCGATTTCGCTGCCGCTGCTCTGGCGCGCGGCTCTTAAACTTCAGCACCTTTTCGGATATTTGTTGCGCCGCCCTGCTCTGGCGCGCGCTACGCTTCGAAATCCTCGCTTTTCTTGATTTATTTCCACTGCTGTCAATCCCATCACAAAACACAAGACTCGAGCCAGATCGTTGAGACAAAAATAAAATAAACTTAAAGACGTAAATTAAAATAACATAATTGAAAACGTTGGGTTGCCTCCCAACAAGCGCTATCTTTAACGTCTTTTAGCGGACGCAAGTTCCTTAGACTTACTAGCCCAGGGTGGATTAAGTCCCCAACGATCCATTTCCGCCACATTTGGCGTTTCCTTTTCTCCTTTTCTTTTTAGCATTATCGGTGGTAGGGAGTTAAACAATTACCTCATTTAGTGTCATCTCGGAAACCATGCTTGCTTTCTTGGGCTCATCACTCTTTGGTTGCATTGCAATGGCTCGCGTGGGGTTTGGTGGTGTTGATTGCAAAACACCCACTTACGATTCTTGTCTCAATGACGTGTTTAAAGACTTTAAACACCATCTCTTCGTTCTCGCTCTTAGCGTTAGCTCTCCTCTTTCAACGTCAATCAAGGCTCTGCGTTCTAGGAATGGCCTCCCGATATGATCGGGATTTGCATCTTCTTCCATATCCGAATGAGAAATCTGCGGAAAGAAAAATTTTCCTACCTTCACAATCACATCCTCGATCTTCCTCGTGGATGAACCAGCATCTGTCGGCTAGTTGCGGACTCACGGTGGTGGGTTTGGCTTCTCCTAACTCCGATCTTTTGAAAACCGATAGGCATCAAATTTATACTCGCCCTAAATCACACAAGGCTCTGTTGCAAGTCACCCCGCCCACATGCATGGTAGTGTAAAGCTTCAGGTCCTTTAGCTTTGGTGGCAATTTCTTTTGTAAGATAGCACTACACTCTTACATTAGTGCTACTATCTCATATTCGGCCGATTCCTCTTTTTCCCAAGATTTCTTTCATGAACTTGAAATAAGATGGCATCTGCTCCAAAGCCTCTATAAGCGGTATGTTGATGTGCAACTTCGAATACCTCAAGAATTTGGAAAATTGTTTATCGACCGCCTTCCTTTGTAATCTCTGGGAAAGGAATCTTTTCAGATACTCCTTCTCCGGAGTTTTCTCTATCAGGCTAGGTTCGGCCACCTTATCTTTTCTAACTCGCTTCCTCTCAACTATTGGGTGGTAATTTGCTCCAATTGTTTTCAACTTCTCAACACCACTGCCTTACATTGCTCCTCGGATTTACCTCGGTATTGCTTGGCAATGTCGCAATGGCTCGATGTTTACTGCTTTGCTATTTATCTACTGTGTTTCCAAGTTTCTGAACGAGGATCTAGATTCTGTTATAAACTGCGTCTGGGCGTTGGCAAGTGCTGTCATGGCTGCTTTAAGCTCATCTGGTTTTTCTTCCTGACCTGGTGCATTGATTGTTGGTGGGGGCTTGAAGAGTTGATTACGCATCGCTGGTTGCATCGCCCCTATCTTGGTCTGCTGCCACGATATTGGATTCTGCTGGCCCTGATGCGATTTTCTTGTATCTGATTTTCGCCCCCGATCTCCTTTCCATGAGAAGTTTGGGTGATTCCTCCACCCGGATTATAAGTGTTTGAGTAGGGGTTGTTCTGTTGCCTCTGGTGGTTACCTCTTGCTGACACTCTGCTGCTCCATTGGGATGTTGTTGGGATCCGAAGGACACCTATCAAATGTATGTGGGCCACATATCTCACATTTTTGGCGGTTGCGGCAAAGTTCACCGACACGGTATGTTCTTTGCAATTGTTTCGCTAGAAGAGCCACTTGTGCGTTCAAAGCGAGAATAGCATCTACTTGTGGACCCGCGCTTCTTCTCCCACCGTTGCCTCTCTTGGTGACATGGTTGTTAGTGGCCATATCTTCTAATAACTCGTGGGCGTCGTGGTCATTTTCCTCATGAATGCTCCACTGCGCGCATCTATGATGGTTCGGTTGTCTTGCTCGGCCGTTGTAGAAAATATGAACCAAGTTCCACAACTCAATGCAATGGTGTGGACACTTCCTCTGTAGATCCTTGAATCTCTCCCATGCCATATAAGGACTCTCCATCACTGATAGAAGTTGTTCAACTCCTCTTAATTTCTTTGCTTTTACGGTGGAAAGAACTTGGCTAGGAATTTCGTGCCATTTCGTGCCATGTAAATATCGAATCACCGGTGTGAATTCAACCATACTTTGCTCTATCCCCAGTGAGAAGGGAAAGAGCCTCAACTGACGGCATCATCGATGAACGCCGTTATATCCGAAAGTGGCACATAACTCCAAGAAATTTGCTATGTGCGTATGTGGATCCTCAGATGGCGATCCTCCGAATCGTGTCTTCTGCACCATGCTCGTAATCGCTGGTTTTATCTCGAAATTGTTGGCTCTGTGTAGGGAGCCTAATGCAAGTCTGTGCTCCATTCACTCTTGGTAGCACATAATCTCGCACTTCTTTCCTCGGGATTCGAACTCTATCCTCCATATCTATTGGCACTTGCCGAGGATCTCCAGGTTAAGTTGATTTTCACCTAACCGCTCTCATCCTGTTATTGTTGGGAGCACCGCCCATTTCTATCAACGTTGCAATTCGATTCTTTCGCTCATTTGCGTGCTTTCTCAATTTCCGGATTGAAGGGAACAAGAGTGTCGCTCTCTTCTCCTTCGCATAAACCGATATCACGAGAAAGATAAAAACAAACAAAGAATCACGGCACGATTTTCGTAGAAACTAAAAAAATAAAAAATAAAAATTAAATCCAAATTAGAAATTAAAAATAGATAATTTGATATTGAACTATTGCCTAATCCCGACAGCGCGCCAAAAACTTGATGCGCGTAATATGCACACTTTAAACGCAAGTGCACGTTATCGTATCAAGTAGTATAGTCTTAGATAAGACCGAATATCGTCCTCTAGGATTAGGGTTCAAGTACGGTGATCTATTTTATAGTATCTATTTGGCGAATTAATATTTGATTGGTTGTTTATAACTAAGAATTTCAAAAGCTATTTAAATGTAAAGAATTACTTGGATGTGATGAGAATAGGGCTTCTATGTATCCTTACTATCCGCATGTTACTTGTTAATGCATTACTTATGGTGTTCTTCTTTTGGAGAAAGCGGGTTCTGAAATCGTTTTATACTCCGTTAGGGTTATATAAACACTCAACCCAGTATTGTTCCTTACCTAACTTTCACGATAAGGGTAACTCTATAGGAGGATTAAGCACAAAACCTAGTTGACCGTCACGCACAATGCGCAAAATTAGGGTTGTTAAGCCTCTCATCAACGCTACAAATCTAATTGAGGTATTTTCATCCCCAATTCAAGACCGTCTACCCAACTTACGGATATTCACAATCCTCCTTTTCGTAATCGATTAGAAATCATATAGTGATAACTAGTTGTCGATTAGCTACCAAGAATTCAACTCAATTATTGGATAGATCTCTCAATAAGAATAATAACCATAAGCATGCATTACTTTATAACATAAGGTTCAAGAATTCAACATAGAAAGCCTATAAGAGAATTAGTTCTAGCCATGAATATGACAAGAACTAATTCAAAGTTCATCATGCAAAAATCAAATAAATAAAGGAAAGGAAAAGAAATTACTAAGCTAATGGTATCCAAACTCCAAGTCAAGAATCTTGAGTTGTGCAAGAAAGGAACCTCAAAAGCGCCTAGGGTTCTCTCCTTATATAGTTTTAAAACGCCTCACTTCTTTTCCTTCCGGGCTGGCCCAAAAATCCGTCAAAGACCTAATTTTTCCGCGTCGGCGCCCGCCACTCTGTCGGCGCGGCCTAAAGTTCTGCAATACCGGGTGTTTTGGCGCGCGACCACGATATCTGGCATGCGAGGCGCGCCACTGCAACTCTGTGGCTTCTCGGATGTTTAGCGCGCGGCCACTGCAGTCTTCGAGCGCGCCATGTGCTGGATCTTCTGCTTCTGCAGATAATAGCGCGCGCTTCGATTGCAGGAGGCGCATGCAGTCTGGATTTCAGCCTCGTTTGCCACTTTCTCCGTTTTCAGCTCTAGTACCTCCTCTTTTTCCCTCTTTTCGCTCCTTTTCCGCCATTTGGCCACTTTAGCCACTTTGACTCAAAAGAAAGAAAAATTATCCTAATACGACACTTTGTATGTACAAAACGGGACAAAAGACTAACTAGACTGACTCAAAAGGTGTATATAAAATACACCGATCACCTATGCGAGGAATACCTCATGCGGGTGAAATAGTCCTATGCGAGAAATACCTCATGCGGGTCCACGTGACCTATGCGGGTGAAACAGTCCTATGCGAGGAAATTGCCTCATGCGGATCCACGTGACTTATGCGGGTGAAATAGACCCATGGTTTGAATTGTATAATGACTTTGAGGGCATGTGTCCCTAACTTTGACATAACTGGTTATATATTATGCTCGTTACATGCTGACAGTGATGTTGTATTCCACGAGCATGCTTTTGTGATATTATATGCTGAGGACAGGTGTCCCTAATTTCGACATGATGTGAAAAGTGGTACGGTGTTATAGTAGTACAGTTATACAAGATACAATTGGCTCTGATTGTTATATGACACGGTAGGATCTGGTATTTGATTTTCATACTTGCCCCTGTCATTCTTTTGTACATTTATGATCTTGTTTACTGTGCTGTATTTTTGTTCCATACTTGGTACCTGTTGTACTGACCCCCTTCGGGAGGCTGCGTTCATGTCCGCAGGTCTAGGTACACAGTTGTGGATCCGTGAGCTTAGGATCCTTATTCAACATTTTGGGATAGCTTCAATGTTCTGGAGTTTGTCATTATGGATAGGTATATTCAGAGGTACGGCGGGGCCTTGTCCCGTCATAGTATTTGTCCCAAATCTTAGAGATTTGTATTCATATGTGGGCTGGACTGGCTAGAGTTATATTTACATTGTTGGACAGTGTAGACCCTTTTTGGGTGATTTATATTATGGCAGCCTTATCGGCTTTGCCTTGGTTTTAAAAAAAAAGTGTTATTTATCTTCCGCGGTATATTGTATTGTATGAATAGGAGGGTGCCCAAGTAGGCACCAGTCACGGGCCCGGGGTTCGGGGTGTGACAGGAGGTGGACGAGAATTGATAGAGATCCCCCGTATTATTGCATCTCGTAAGAGGTGTCTCCGTATGAAAATCCTTCACAGTGAAACCAAAAGGGTCAAAGTCAACATAGACAGAGTTATTTCGAGTAAATTGGCGGACATAAATTAGGTTCTTAATGATGTGTGGGGCATATATGACATTTTTAAGGGAGAATGGTGGATGGGGAGGTTGTGTGTAGGATGTACCATAGCCCTTTATTGAAATGCGGTGGTCATTGTCAACTGTAATAAATTGAAGATGCTTTAAACTAAACATTTTTAGGAATATTACTTGCAGACCGGATGAGGTGAGATGTGGCTCTGGAGTCCATGATCCAATTGTTGTCTGATTGTTGCAGGTTGAGGCTGCTGAAAGCCTGACCCAAGTCAGTGGGTGCCATGCCGGAAGCGGGCTGCTGGAATTGGCCTTGCATGAAGTGGGCTTGATGTGCGTGCTGGGCTAGCAGAGGGGATGAAGCTGGGCCCAACAACCCGTGTTGAGAATACGGAGAGAAGGGCTGCTGGAACTGGAATTGCGGCGCGGCGCGGCGCGCGCGTCTTGTTGAGGCGCCGCGGCCGCTGGTTGCGAGCCCTGTTGCTGCTGCTGGTTTTGATGACCGCGACCCTTTCCACGACCTCCTCTACCGCCACGGTCCTGCCGCGGTTGAGAATTTTCTTGCAGTGTTGGATCTTGGGGTTGTGTTTCGACAGCTAACACCTTCTGATTGTGTTCATCTTGCTTAGCACGACGAGTCTCTTCGAGCAACAACTGTGAGCGAGCTTTGTTAAAACTGGGTAACGGATCCGCCTGTTGAATCATGGTGGCCAAAGTATCATATTCGCCTTTAGGAAGACCTGCAATCAATTGTAACACCATTTTAGTTTCCGAGACAGGCGTGCAGACGTTGGAAAGTTGATCTGCCATAATTTTCAACTGTTTGCAGTACTCAGTCATGTTAGCAAAGTTTTCAAGACGTGTATTGGTAAACTGTTCCTTCAAATACACAGCACGAGTGTGATTGTTATCCTGAAAAATTTCCTCCAAACGAATCCACAATTCACGGGCTGTGGCGCCAGATTTCATGATAGTAAGAAGTAGATCCTGAGAAATACTACCATATATCCACTGTTTGACGACGGCGTCGATACGAAGCCATGTAGAATCATCAACCTCCGGGGGCGAGGAATAGCGTTATCGATATGGTCAAGCACGTTATGAACACGTCGTGAATGCGAAGCGATTGACCAGGAGAATCTCGACCGTTTTCTTGATCAAAAAGTATGGGAAGACAATTTTTGATGTTGGTAACGGTTAGGGCTGGATGAAAAAATGATTTTGATATTTCGGGAGTGATAACGGTGGAGGAGGAGGTTGTAGGAGTTGTAGAAGGAGGGGGGAGGGGGGTCCGGCGGCGCTGACAAGTTTTTAGAGAGGGGATAGGGTTTTGACTCTTAATACCATGTAAGATGATATTAATCTCCTTTGAAGAGTTTCTCATCAATACCAATATATATAGTGTACAATATACATCTCTAATATAATAGGAATCTTAGTCCTAATTACAAAAGCAATCTTAATTTACCATAATTACATATCACTAATATTTACCTAATAAATGAGATCTATTCTAATTATGATGGAATATATACTTATACACGTTTACATGTTTTATTATAATCTTTTAAATATTGGAAAAATGAAAATAATGTGTACAAGAACATTCATTTAACTGCATCATCTTCTAGAAAATGATATATAAAAATTAGAAAATCTGAACACCAAACAAAATGGTGCATTTATAGCTCAATAATTTATCTTAAAAGTAAATATTTTTTTCTCCACTATTGTAAGTTATACAAAATTAGGTCATCAAAATAACAATTTTATGAGAAAATTTGTTCAGAGATTCTAGCAACTGATTAAATGGCAACTCACAAGTATCTACCGAAGATATCGAATATCTTCATAGACTTTTTTTATACTCCTAACTAATAATTTATTCCTTCAAATAATTGCTAATGATTAAATTTTCTCTAAAGTCTCAACGATTCTCCACCAAAAACAGTTAGTAAACGCATAAATTATAGAACATGGTGTTGGAAATTCAATGGGGATTGAGTTTTCCCCGTCTTTATAAGTCACTTAAACATATGGGTCTCGCATGTCGAAAACATCGTTTCTTCGCACATGTCTAATCTATTTAATGAGTAGATGATATTAGTGTCAAGTATCGTCAAATTTCGTTAGGATGAAAGAGATATTAGTACACGAAATAAGATGTTAGAGACATGAATAGATGAATGGTTTTTGACAAAACAACAAATCTTTCATATAGGTAGAAGATGGAAGGATTGAACAATATATAAGCTCTATTTTTTAGTAAGGATTTGGGACCCCAAGAGGTAACTCATGTGTTTGGAATAGAGAAAACCTAGGTGAGCTTGGGTTCGAGGCTAAACCTCACGCGCGCTGCCGCCCGTCCGGTTTAGATTCGGGTTCTCGAATTAACTTTATTTACTTTATATAGTTGATTGTGACTCTCGACTCAGCATTTATTCTGTTTATCCTTTCTGATATCATTTTTACCTACACATGGATAGTATTTTTATAACATGCAAAGCAGTGTAATCATTTTCTTTTTGGAATATGATTTTTTAATTACTAATTGGAAAAAAATATCATTTAGTAGCACAAGAACTAGTATATGAGAAGACGTTTGTTATCAAGTACTAATCCTTAATTTCTTATACCTTAAGCTTAAAAGCCTAATTGCATTCGAATAATTCATTCTTGAGTGGCCACGTAGATAATTCGAGACAATTCAAGAAGAATAAGATAAGCTAACACAAAGAACTTGAACATTGATAATAGAAAGTTGAATACTACCATTCTTTCGCGTTGACTCTTCCGCGGAGTAGCCTAAAGAATCCTCTTTCGCTTATTACTCCTATAGAGCGAGAAATTCGGCAACATTCACTGAGTAAAAAGAAACCTCCACTTTCTTTCATACCAATAATAGCTTCAGCCGCGAGAAAGTTGAGACTCTTTTTAAAGGAAGAACCTAATACCAAATTACCGTAATTATGGCAGCATTAAATATATAATACATTTGAAATGATAAACACCCCCGTACTGTAAATTGTAAGGTAATTCTATTTTTTTACACGCATATAATTAACTACTTAGGTGATTGAAAGACCATAATAAACACGTAGTCCACATATTTTAACTTCATTATTTATGGCACGAACTTTAAAATAAAGTATTGATTCTAAATATGTCATAAGATTTCTATAACTATAATTAAAGAATTTCATTAAATAAAATGAAAAATTTAAAATTAAATTATTAATTATTATAAAATGATGTTATATTTTAAATGAATGAATAAGGAAATAATATCATTTGGAGGGAGTATATAATTAACCACCGATTGTATATTTTTTGTTCTCTTATAGACTAGTAGTAGTAACAACATAATTAACACTTTCTAGTGATGCCTCCAAAGGTACGAATAAAGGTACATCATATTCTCCCCGAATTCCATTTATGGGATTACATTGGGAATCATATCGAAGTAATTATTCGGTTAAATGATCCCGTAACTTCGAAGAAGGAATATTGTCATATCTTTTGATTATGAAAGCAGCACATATCAGGAGATAACAACTATTTATAAAAATATAGGAGATATTCTCAAACGCTATGTTTTCATTCTCCTTACTTTAAAAATGAAGTTGTAAACCTAATAAAATACGGATTTACTTGCTCTATATATCTGATATGTTGTCGTTGTAGTAGTAGTGGTGGTGATGACTCTTGTTAAGACATTCATGACAGGCAAAATTATTCACCCATCCATTACTAAATAATAGTTAATAATACAATTTTCATCTCAATTTATAACTTAAATTTGGTTAAATAGTAGTATAACTCTATAAGTTAAAGTAATCACTAACCATATCGGTAACTTTTACGTATAATTCTTTCTTTGTAGTCGAGAGACATCCATCCGCATAATTATAACCGACATTCTTAAATTTTCGTGGACAAATAGATGAAAGATCATTTCAATTATTATGTGACATAATCTTTGTTTTTTAAAATTGTTTCAAGATTTTTACTCCTTTTTTATTTTTATTTTATCGACGATAATTTCCAGGATCGTCTTTGGATCCATGCGAGGTGTGCTACCGCACGGGCCCCCGAAAAACGAAAACTTTTAGGGGCCCATTTTTTCATTATTTTATTAAGTAGTATTAGCCAGAATTTACTATAAAGACTTATAATTCACAGGTCTTAGCACAATTAAAATAGGGGTTGATTAACTTGAAGTTGTATTGTGTTGTTATTTATCATTTAAAATAATTTCTAATTATTGAAATTATATATTTACTTATATTAAGGGTCTAACTTTTACGAATTAGAAAATGAACTTCAAAATATTTAAGACGAATCTCATAATTTTCATATGAAAAGGACAAAATCACATAATTTGAAGTTGAACTCTGTCCTTAGATAATGGGTCCCACAACAGCTTGGGCAAAGGCTGTCACCAACTTTTTATTTATTATGTTTTGGTGTATTATTTTTCTTTTTTTTTATTAAATCAGTTTGGTCGTTATATACTTATTTATTTAGTTAACATAATTGTTTTTCGTGCATTTGTCTGCATCTCAGATTATCCGATCTTTTTGACGGCTGTCAAACGGCGGCTCTATTAATTATTAAATTAATTACAATCTGGACAGAATAATTAGTGATAACAATTTTTTATTTAATTTATTTAAGAATCTTTCTTGTTTATCAATCTTTTGAAGAATATTTTATGCTCAAAAAAAGAAAAGGAATTTGGCCCACTTCATTTCCAATAGAATTGAAAATCATGCATAAGAATACGAGTAATTTCGCCTTTTGCCCCAAAATAACGTAATTGAAATATGCATCTGAAATTCAATCACATTGGTATAAAGAGCCGGAACAAAATTGATAAAAATATATGTTACTTTGATCCCATATTATCAAAATTAGTGATTTGGCCGATTTTTACAATTTTATATATTTGATAGGGTATTTCCAAATTAATAATGAATCTCGATTTGCCAAATTTGGCTTGCTACATATATAGATGACAAATATAGTTTTGAATTCATTAGTTTTGATTCGAACTCTGTATATGTGTTAAATATTTTATTAAATAAATATAAATAATAGAGTTCCTAATAAACTAAATTGATTTTTCTAGAATTTCATATTCAAATTCATAATATTAGATTCTAAACTTGACTCTAGTTATATGTGTGTATTGTTAGTATTAGGACATGGTGACCTAAGCACTTTAGTCTATGTCTAGTGATTCAGGGCACGTGTATTTTTCAACAAAATTTGCCTTGTCATAATGGAACCAAATAGACTTTTTTCTTTTAATGTCCAATACATTACCAAATCTTGCTAATTAATGAATCTCCTTTACTTTACTACAAGTTGTCCCTTTGCTATCTTACTATACATTCTTAATTAATATAGCTTCTTTGATAATTTTGGTGTCTGAGTTATGTTGCATGCACATGTATTATGTGTTTAACAAAACTCAATTCCTTTAACTTGAATTTCGTATGTGTTCAAAATTATTTAAATATGTATGAATATTAAATTTCGAACTCACTAACTGTTGAGTCTATTTTATATACACTTTTTGAGTCATTTTTAGTTAGTATTTTTCTCTTTTTCTTTGTGTTTCGTACAGTGTTAGGGTTGTTTTTTCTTTATTTTGAGTCACATCGATCCTAAAATGGACAAGAGGCGAAAACACATGCAAAGGTGTTGAAATTTGAGTAGAAAAGAAGTCCCGGGAAGATAGAAGAAATCTGACGAAAATTCGGACGAAAAATGGCTAAGAGTCATGGTATTTCTTTGGCCAT
Source organism: Przewalskia tangutica (assembly GCA_029844215.1). Taxonomy (NCBI): domain Eukaryota; kingdom Viridiplantae; phylum Streptophyta; class Magnoliopsida; order Solanales; family Solanaceae; genus Przewalskia; species Przewalskia tangutica. Next base: position 3,509,967 of record CM056720.1, read on the forward strand.
CAAGAAAATGGCCAAGAAATCATCACAGTCGGCAATGTGGCTTCCACAATGGATTTCCAGAGAGCAAAATTATTTTTGTCAAATTAGCGTCGCGGTGCCGACGCAGAATTTTAAGAAAAATGTGCTGAATTTCAGTCAGAAACCCTAAGACTCAGAAAGGGTTTTGGGACAAGTATAAATAGAAAGTCTTGACTCATTATTCAAGGACCAAAAATCACCTCTTGAGAGCAGATTTGGAGCTCAAGGATTCTTGCAATTCCAGTTCTTCTTTGTTTATCAGTATTAGCGTATGTATGGAATTTTTAGTTTGTAATTCTTTTATTATGAACTAATTACTTTGTTAGAGTTTTAAGTCGTATTCGTTTGAACCCTTCATTATGATATTAATGTTATAGTTTGATTTCTTCTTCTATGTTATTGAAATCTATTCAACTTGTAATGATTGTTTGATAATTAACTGATCACCAATTTGTTAGTGTCAATCTAGACCTTCAATGTAAAAACCACAATACAATATATATAATTCAAAGAAATTGAATTCAACAACACTATTATATAGATACTTCAACTATATAGAGATTAACAACAATGGAAAGCAACAGTATGAATATCATATACTAACTTGTTTGTAGATAGAGGCCTGCAAATGCAGTGACCTAAGACAAAAATTCATCCCGCTTGTGCTGTAGTTGATCGGGCGCCTGCCTTGAGGATACAACTATCTAAGTGATAGTTCTAGCACAAGAACTCCACTCACATCGTTATACCCGTAGTTCGACCCTACGTGTGAGGCGTCTGAAGCATGTAAGACTTAAAATTTTCTAAGGATAGGTTGACGGATTGTTCCATACGGGTTTTAGTCAACTTTGAGGCGGGTAATGACCCGGTACATTGAGAGTTCCTAAGTGTTTCAAAGGCCTAGGGCGTAGTTCGTGGAGTCTAGATTCCAACGCAACCAACCGCTAAATCGATAGGACGTCTGAGTAGAAAGTTATGAGAGTTACAAGTTCAGTGCGCAGTCGGACAAAAATGTGTTTCGGACAAAGGAGAGCGGGGCGGCGCGGATGCGAGGGCGCGGCAGAAATCGAAGGGTCGCTGAAGTTGCAGCCGCTGGGCAGCGAGCGGCGGAAGTTCGAGAGGCTGCGGAGGTTTCGCCCGCCGCCGCATGGCCGAGGCGGATTTTTTTGGAAAAACTTAGAAAGTCCGATTTCTCTTTTAAAAAGGCCATGGGAGGGTGACAAGTGTCCCCCCCCCCATCTGATTTTTCTTGCATGACTTATATTGACCAAGTCTTGAAGACTTGGTCATCTTTCAAACCTCTCCATCTCTCTAAATTAGCTCATCCTTCTCTCTACATTTCCAAAGGAAATTCAAAGCCAAAGAAAAATCTGAAAAGTTAAGAACAAGAAGGAAGTTTGTGGCTAGCTTGTTGGTGTTATTGTGGTGGTATTCTTGGCAAGAAAGCTAGCAAAACATTTGGGATAAATTTGGCTAAAGCTCTAAGGTAATGATTCTTCCCTTGTAATTAGTTTTTAGTGTTGCATGTTAAGAAGAAAGAACTTGTGGTAGTGAATAATGCACTTAGAGTCCTTGCATGTAAGAAATGTGGTTTGAATATGAAGGATTGGTTAAGAAGAGAGTGTGAGCATGTTGTAGCCTAAAAACTACCTTAGAATTGTTAAGTGAATTGTTGTACCTAATGGGACAGAATTTTACACACCCAAGTTTGGATGTGTAATCCCCTTTAAAATGTTGGATTGTTGAGCCTTAAATGTGGTGTTTGGATGATAAATTCGGCCTTGAGAAAGGTGGCAAAGTGAGTAGAAACAAAGGAAATGCTGCCCAATTTTCCATAGAATTTAGTGACTTTGAACTTGGATTGTTCTACTTTGAGATTAGAGGTTAACAAACGTATCATGATTATTATAGGTTGAAATATTACTTGCGGTAGTTGAGCTTAGCAAGTGGATTGACCAAAGAGGTATGTGAAGCTTTCCCATCTCTTGAGCATGAATAGATGAAACTATGTAGTACGGTAGACGTACAAGATTTGGTATTCTTACTTGTTTTAAGTATATAATGACTTGTTTCGTTTTAAGAATGTATAAGTCCCTTGGTTAGGGGAAAAGTATGATTTTACTAAAGTGTAGAGTTAATATAACAACTTTATGGGAAGTTGGTTTATTAGTTTCATAAAAGGTTAATGAGAAGAGATTTACTCTAAGTAAGATAAGTATATGAAGAGACAAATTGATTTTAAGGCATCAATTGCCCAAAGGTTTTTATGTACAAAGAAGAGTCACTTTTAAAAGAGTTGAAGTATGTAGTACTTGGGTTAAATTTCCGGTTTTCTTTTATTAAAGATAGGATTAAGTGTCTTAAGTAAACTAAAATGAGAGGGTATATGAACAAGACTAATACGAGGTTATAAGTTTTCTTAACTTATTTATGATTATGATATGATGACAGTTTGAGCTAGGGTAAGAGTATATCTGAGGGGTAAGCCCCAAAATCGTTATACCACCTACTCCAGGGTAAGAGTATGTCTGAGGGGCAAGCCCCAAGATCGTCATACCACCTTCTTCAGTGTAAGAGTATATCTGAGGGGCAAGCCCCAAGATCGTTATACCATCCGCCGGTGTAAGAGTATATCGAGGTAAGCCCCAAGATCGTTATACCATCCGCCTGGTAAGAGTATATCCGGCGGAAAGTCCCAAGATCGTTATACCACATTCGTGGATTTGCTACCCACGATGTGAGGAATACCTCACGCGAGTCCTTATGGGCTTATGCGGGTGAAATAGTCCCGTGCGGTAGTCTGACTATGCGAGAATACCTATGCGGGTCCACAGGACTACGCGGTGAAATAGTCCTAGGAGTAGGGGTGCTTATTGATACTACGGGCGAGGTACCCTGTTTTGATCCTAAGGCCCCTATTTTATGCAGTATTATATATATATACTTGTCACTCTCATTGTTAGTAAGGCACAGTAAAAGGTATTTTATTGTCTTCCATGACTCGGCTTACTTTTAGACTTATGATATCATTATTACGATTTTCCGGTTACATACTTGGTACATATCGTGTCGACCCTTCCTCGGGGGCTGCGTTCATGCCGCAGGTAAGGATAAGCAGATTGAGGATCCTCGTTCTTAGGATCACTATTCCGGTGTCAGAAGCTCCATTCCTCCGGAAGCTTGTTTATTGGTACGGATATTCCCTGATGCTATAGATATTTTGTATATTCAGGGGTATGGCGGGGCCCTGTCCCGCCACAGTTGTTATCTTTAGAGGTATGTGGTCACCTATGTGTTTTGGGCTATAAGAACCAGTTGTACTACTATACTTTTATTTAAGAATGTTTATGGAAGCGGCACTTTATCTACCGGCCGATGATGTTTACCCCTTTTTATAAGTTATGTGTTATGTGTGTTCCGCTGCTATTCTCTGACATATACCTGACAGGGTGCCCCGGTAGGGTACCAGTCGCGGCCCCGGGGTCGGGTCGTGACAAAAGTGGTATCAGAGCAGTTAGTCCTCGGAAAGTGTCCACAGACCGTGTCTAGTAGAGTCTTGATTATCGGTGTGTCGTGCACCACATCTATAATCAGGAGGCTGCAGGATATTTAGGATTGGTTTCCATTCTTTCACTGAGATCGTGCAATGAGCCGAGTTATAGGTTGAATCTCCCGATGTTTTCCTTTATGTATCGCTTATGCCTCGCGCAAGGCAACCGCGGCCCGTAAGGGCAAAGCGGTAGGGAGTTGCTAGTGGACGCGGAGAGTCACGAGGCACAGCCCGATCCCCGAGATGATGTTTAGAGCGGCGAAGTTCCACGTCGTCGCCGGCCTCAGAGTTCGAGGCGTGGACGCGGCCATCGAGACCGCGATGCGAGCCTCCATCCCATCGTGGTCCGAGTACGATTACGAGAACAGTTCGATTCTTGGCGACCATAGTGGCGAGCGTGGCAATGCCGAGAGCGGCGCCAACCCAGAGCCGATTTCACGATTCGATTTCCTGGGTTGTCACCACCCGAGTTCTATGGTTCGAGATTTGAGGAGGATCCGCAGAGTTTGTCCGGCGATTCTGGACCATGCAGTCCTTAGGGCATCGGAGGCGAGTGCATTATACTAGCTTCTTACCGTTCTGCGATATTGCGTTGAACTGGTTTGAGTCATGGGTATTGTCGAGGTGAGGATGCTCTTCCACGGTGATTGGGAGGAGTTTACAGAGGCGTTCCTAGACCACTTCTTGCCTCCTGAGGTGAGGAGAGCCCGCGTAGATAGGTTCTTGACCTTGAGACAGGACGGGAGGACTATCAGGGTGTACAGCCTGGAGTTCGACTCCTTGGCCAGATATGCGCACACCATAGTAGCTGACATGGCAGACAGGGTTCATCGATATGTGATGGGGTTAGACCGTCATATGATTACTGCATGCTTGGGGGTGGCTCTTCAGCCAGAGATGGATATTGCCAGGATGCAGCGCATACACGAGGGATTGAGGGCGAGAGCGGGATCGCCTAGATTTAGGTCACCAAGAGGCCACGCAATGAGTTCTCGTGGCGATTTTGGCGGCGGCCTCGGCAGAACTAGTCCACATTCCAGCCAGCACAGAGTGCTCCTTCTCAGTTTTCCGGCAGGAGGTCTGATCAGCAGGGTTATTTAGGAGCAGGTCAGGGCTCCAGGACTTCAGGTTTTCAGGGAGGCAGAGACCAGCACCAATCGAGACCACTGTTATACCCCGTAGTTCTGACCCTACGTACGAGAGCGTACGAAAGTATGTAAGACTTAAATTTTTTAAGGATAGGTTGACGGATTGTTCCGGGCGGGTTTTAGTCAACTTTGAGGCGGGTTATGACCCGGTATATTGAGAGTTCCTAAGTGTTTCAAAGGCCTAGGGCGTAGTTCGTTGAGTCTGGATTCCAACGCAACCAACCGTTCGTCGATAGGGCGTCGGAGTAGGAAGTTATGAGAATTACAAGTTCAGTCGCAATCGGACGAAACGTGTTTGGACTAAAGCGGCAGGCCGCGGCTCGGTGCGCGCGGCGCCTAAAGCATCGCAGGTCGCAGCGATTCTGAGCCGCGCGCCAGGCAGCGAGGCGCGGCGCCAAAAGATCGAGAGGATCGCGGAGGTTTGCCCATGGCGCCGCGTGGCGCGGCGCGGCGGTTTTTAGGCGGAAAAACTTAGGAAATCTGATTTTGTTTTGAAAAGAGGCCATGGGAAGGTGACAAGTGTCCCCCATCTGATTTTACATTGCATGCAATATATTGACCAAGGCTTGGTCATTTTCTATCTTTCATCTTCACTCTCTCTCTCAAATTGCTCCCTTCTCTCTAAACTTCCAAATCTCTCTAGAACCCCAAGAGAAATTCTAAGCCTAAGAAAAATCTGAAAGATAAGAGCAAGAAAGGAAGCTTGTGGCTAGCTTGTTGGCATTGTTGTGGTGGTGTTCTTGGCAAGGAAGCTAGCAATATTTGGAATAAGTTTGGCTAAAACTTTAAGGTAACATTTCTTCCTTTAGAATTAGTTCTAGTGTTGCATGTTTAGAAGAAGGAACTTGTGATAGTAGATAATGCTCTTAGAATCATTGCATGCTAGAAATGTGGTTTGGATATGAAGAATGGGTTAAGAAGAGATTATGAGCATGTTGTAGCCTAAAACCTACCTTAGAATTGTTAAGTAAATTGTTGTAGACTTATGGGACAGAATTTTGGGTATGTAATCCCATTTGAATTGTTGGTTTGATTGAGCCTTAAATGTGGCGTTTGGATGATAAATTCGACCTTGAGAAAGGTGGCAAAGTGAGTAGAAACAAAGGAAATGCTGCCCAATTTTCCATAGAATTTAGTGACTTAGAACTTGGATTGTTCTACTTTGAGATTAGAGGTTAACAAGCGTATCATGATTATTATAGGTTGAGATATTACTTGCGGTAGTTGAGCTTAGCAAGTGGATTGACCAAAGAGGTATGTGAAGCTTTCCTATCTCTTGAGCATGAATAGATGAAACTATGTAGTACGGTAGACGTCTGAGATTTAGTGTTCTTACTTGTTTTGATTATAAAATGACTTGTTCGCTTTAAAATGTATAAGTCCCTTGATTAAGGAAAAGTATGATTTTACTAAAGTATAGAGTTAATATAACAACTTTATGGGAAGTTGGTTTATTAGCTTCATAAAAGGTTAATGAGAAGAGATTTTACTCTAAGTAAGATAAGTATATGAAGAGGCAAATTGATTTAAAGGCATCAATTGCCCAAAGGCTTTTATGTATAAGAAGAGTCACTTTTAAAAGAGTTGAAGCATGTAGTACTTGGGTTAAATTCCGGTTTTGCTTTTTATTAAAGATATGGTTAAGTGCCTTAAGTAAACTAAAATGAGTGGGTATATGAGCAAGATTAGTAAGAAGTTATAAGTTTTCTTAACTTATTTATTATTATGATATGATGTGATTTGAGATAGGGTAAGAGTATATGTCGAGGCAAGCCCCAAGATCGCCATACCACCTCCTTCATGTAGAGTATGCGAGGGCCGGCCCAGATCGTCATACCATCCGCCGATGTAAGAGTATATCGAGGGCCGGCCAAGATCGTTATACCGGATTCTTGCGGTAAGAGTATATCCGAGGGTAAGTCCCAGATCGTTATACCACCGGTTCCGTGGATTTGCTACCCATGATGCGAGAATACCTCACGCGAGTCCTTAGGGGCTTATGCGGGTGAAATAGTCCCATGCCGTGGTACAGTGCGTCACGAGGAAGTACCTCACGCGGGTCACGGGGACTATCACGGGTGAAATAGTCGGGAGTAGGGGTGCTTATGGATACCGCAGCGAGTACCTGTCTTGATCCTAAGGCCCCTATTTTATGCGATATTATATGTATATATATATATACTTGTCACCTCATTGTTAGTAAGGCACGATAAAAGGTATTTTAATTGTCTTCCATGACTCCAACTTACTTTTAGACTTGATATCATTATTACAGATTTTCGACTTTACATACTTGGTACATATTGTGTCGACCCCTTCTCTGGGGCTGCGTTCATGCCGCGGTAAGGGTAGCGATTGAGGATCCTCGTTCTTAGGATCACTATTCCGTGTCGAAGCTCCATTCCTCGGGACGCTTGTTGTTTTGGTGCAGATTTTCCCGATGCTATAGGTATTTTATACATTCAGTGGTATGGCGGGCCTGTCCGCCACAATTGTTATCTTTAAGTGCGTGGTCACATATGTATTTTGGGCTATATGAACGGTTGTATTATAAATACTTTGTTTAAGTATGTTTATGGAAAGCGACCTTATCGGTGGCGGATATGTTTTACCCTTTTATGAAGTTATGTGTTGTGCTATGTTCATTGCTATTCTCGACATATACGACGAGGTACCCAAGAGGTACTAGTCGCGGCCCGGGTCGGTCGTGACAAAAGTGGTATCGAGCGATTAGTCCTCGGAAAGTGTCCATGACCGTGTCTAGTAAGTCTTGATTATCGGTGTGTCGTGCACCACATCTATAATCGTGAGTGCGCAGATATTTAGGATTGGTTTCCATTCTTTCACTCTAAGATCGTGCAATAGAGCCGAGTTATAGGTTGAGCCTCCTCGATGTTTCCCCTTTTTGTATCGCTTATGCCTCGCGCGTGCAACCGCGGCCCGAAGGGCAAGCGGTAGAGTCTTTGCTAGTGGGACGCGGAGAGTCACGAGGCACGAGCCGATCCTTACGAAGATGATGTTTAGAGCGGCGAGTTCCACGTCGTCGCCCGACCTCAGCGAGTTCGAGCGGCGGACGCGGCTCACGAGACGCGATGCGAGCCTCCATCCACAGCGGCGAGCACGATACGAGATTACGGGAACAGTTCGCTCTTCGACCAAGCATAGTGGCGAGCGGCGACAGCGAGCGGCGGCTAACCAGAGCCGAGCGATTCTGGATTCGGATTTCTTGGGTTGTCACCCACCGAAGTTCTATGGTTCAAGATTTGATGAGGATCCGCAAGAGTTTGTCCGCGATTCTGACGGACCATGCAGTTCTTAGGGCCTCGTGACCGAGTCTGTTATACTAGTTTCTTACCGGTTCTGCGATATTGCGTTGAACGGTTTGAGTCATGGGTATTGTCGAGGTGAGGATGCTCTTCCGGTGATTGGGAGGAGTTCACGCAGGCGTTCCTAGACCACTTCTTGCCCCCGAGGTGAGGAGGGCGTGTAGATAGGTTCTTGACCTTGAGACAAGACGGGAGGACTATCGTGAGTACACCGAGTTTGACTCCTTGGCGGATATCGCACACCATAGTAGGCGACATGGCGAGCAGGTTCATCGATATGTGATGGGGTTAGACCGTCACACGACTCTGCATGCTTGGGGTGGCTCTTCACCGGGATGGATATTTCGTGATGCGAGCATACGCGAGGATTGAGGATAGAGAAGCGAGATCGGCTAGATATGGGTCACCCAAGAGGCCGTGACAGCGAGGACTCGGGGCGGATCTCGGCGGCGGCCTCAGCAGCGAAATAGGTCCACATTCCAGCCCAGACAGAGTGCTCCTTCTCGATTTCCGGGAGAATCGATCAGCGAGGTGTCGAGAGCAGTCGTGCTCCAGGACTTGAGCTTTCGCGAGGCGAGACCAACACCAATCGAGACCACCTACCTCTCGGTGCGTTCGATGTGGTAGATCTCATCCGGGCGAGTGCCGTATGGGTTCTAGGCGTGTTACTCTTGTGGCGGCAGGCCATCTAAGAAGGATTGCCGTCCCAGCGGAGCATTACGTTCGGCCGACGGGTGCATTCTTTGGTCTTCATCTTATGGCTAGACGCCCGGGCGGGGTACTTATGGGCCAGGGCGCGGCGGTCGTGGCGGGGTTCGATTCTAGCGGTCCTCGTAATCGCATTTATGCTATGTCGGTCAGCGGGACCGGGGCGTCCCAGATGTCGCCACGTACATTATTGGTTTCTTCTTTGTGATGTATATGCTTTGATAGATCGAGTTCTACCTTGTCCTACATATCTCCTCATATTGCGATAGAATAGGGATAGAGCCCAGTCCATAAGACCTTTTGAGGTGGCTACGCCCGATGGCGGTCGATGTGTAGCGGCGAGTGTATAAGGCTTGCCCCGTGATTATAGATAGTCGTCATACCCTAGCCGACTTGATAGAGTTGGATATGACAGACTTTGACGTGATTATGGGTATGGATTGGCTAGCATCTTGCGCCAATGTGACCGTAGGGAGAGACTAGTTCGATTTCTACGAGCCGGTTATCGAGTGGAAGGGGAATACAGCGTCGCCGAGGGGTAAGTTTATTTCTTACCTCAAGGCTAGGAAGATGGTGCGGAAAGGGTATATCTACCATATGATTCGGGTATTCGACATTGAGGTCGAGGTACCGACCTTCCACGATCTGGCCGTTAGAGAGTTTCCACGTATTCGGATGAGCTTCCGTGTCCTCCCGAGAGGAGATTGAGTTTTGTATTGAATTGACGCCGATACTCGACCGATATCTATTCGCCATATAGGATGGCACCGCCGAGTTGAAGGAATTGAAGGACCACCGGTGAAAGACTTGGTTGGAGAAAGGCTTTATTAGGCCAAGTGTTTCTCCGGGAGCACCCGTGTTATTTGTAAAGAAGAAGGATGGGGCGTTGCGTATGTGTATTGATTACGGTAATGAACAAGGTAACTATCAAGAATAGATATCCTCCCAGATTGACGATTTGTTTGACGATTGCGTGGTGCAAAGTGTTTTTCCAAGATAGACTTGCGGTCTGGTTATCATCAAGTGCGAGTTAGAGAGATAGATATCCCAAAGACTGCATTCAGGACCCGGTATGGGCACTATGAGTTCAGGGTGATGTCCTTCGGTTTGACCAACGCCCCAGCAGTATTCATGGATTTGATGAATAGGGTGTTCGTGCCATTCTCGACATGTTCGTTATAGTTTTCATCGATGATATCTTGGTATATTCGCGCTCAGAGCAGGAGCATACAGATCATTTGAGGGCGGTATTGGGAGTCCTCCGAGACCGGCAGTTGTATGCCAAGTTCTCAAAGTGCGAGTTCTGGTTAGCTTCAGTGGCTTTCCTAGGGCATATTATCGGGGCCGACGGTATTCTGTTGATACAACTAAGATCGGCGCACAAGACTGCCTGCACTCCACTACCGCAGGTGCGCAGCCTTTGGGCCTCATGCGGGTTATTATCGGAGGTTTGTAGAGAAGTTTGCTTCTATTTCAAAGATCATGACTAAGTCGACTCGTAAGCGGTATGTTCACGGACGGATACTTGTGAGGAAAGTTTCCAGTTGCTAAAGGAGAAGTTGACGACCGCCCCAGTTCTTACTCTTCCAGAGGGCTTAGATGGTTATGTGGTTTTTTGTGACGCGTCAGGTGTCGGGCTTGGAGTGCGCATCGACGCAAAGACGGCAAGGTTATAGCTTATGCATCTCGGCCTTAGGAAGCATGAGAAGAACTATCCCACGCATGACTTGGAGTTGGCGCAGCGATTCATGCCTTAAAGATCCTGAGGCATTATTTATACGGAGTTCATGGACATTTACACGCACCACAAGAGTCTCCGACATCTTCACGCAGGAGCTGAACTTGCGCAGACGGTGGTTGGAGCTACTTAAGGATTATGACGTTGATATTCGTACCACCCGGGAAGGCGATGTAGTGGCGTATGCCCTTAGTCGCGGTCGATGGGTAGTCCGTCGATGTTCACCGCAGAAGAGGATATGGTCCGAGAGTTACATCGCCTAGCAAGCCTTGGGGTCCGCTTGGTTGATTCTGCTAGTAACGAATTCGGTTCGAGAGTTGCCGAGTCTTCCATCGCCGGCGAGGTGAAGAGGCGATGCAGATGAGGATCCGATTTTGGCACGCATCGAGACGCAACTCTCCGAGGAGAAGAGTCTATTTGAGGTGGCGCTGATGGGGTGCTAAGATTCGAGGGTCGGCCAGGTGTTCCCGATGTGGACAGACTTCCGCCAGATTTCGTGAGGCACACGGTGCTCGTTATTCTATTCATCCGGTCGACTAAGATGTACCATGACCTCGGTCGTGTATTGGTGGGATGGCTAAAGAGGACGTTGCGGAATTGGTGGCACAGCCCGAATTGTCAACAGTTAAGATTGAGCACCGAGAGGCCGGTGGTCATTGCGAGCCATTGATATTCCAACTTGGAAGTGGGAGGTGATAAATATGGATTTTATCATCGACTACCCACCACGGAGGAAGCATGATTCCATTTGGGTGATTGTCGACAGATTGACGAAATCACCATTTTCTTCCTGGGGAAACGACGCTTCACCGAGGACTATGCCGATTATATATTAGAGAGGTTGAGACCGCACGAGTCCGGTGTCGATTATATCGGATAGAGGAGCCCGGTTCTCGCTAACTTGGAGGTCTTTTCGTAAGGATTAGGGACACAGTGAGTCTCGACGGCGTTTCATCCTCGCAGACGGACAGCCGAGCGCACTATACGCATACACTCGAGGATATGCCGCGCTTGTGTTATTGATTTCGTGGTACGGGAGGATCACTTGCCTCTTGTGGAGTTTTCTTATAACAACGGCTACCATTCCAGATTCGATGGCGCCTTACGAGGCCTTATACGAGGAAGTGCAGTCACCGATAGCTGGTTCGAGGTGGGAGAAGTTCATTAGTCGGGCGGACTTAGTTCACAGCCGTGGATAAGGTGAAGCTTATCCAGAGCGGTTATTAGCGCTCGTAGCCAGAAGTCGTATGCAGATCATCGGCCGACACTTGGAATTTGAGATAGATGATTGGGTTTTTCTAGCGTATCGCCATGAAGGCGTGATGAGATTTGGAAAGAAAGGGAAGCTTAGCCCAAGGTACATCGCCGTATCGATTGTCCGTAAGGTAGGCAAGGTTGCTATGAGTTAGATCTTCCGTCCGATTCGGAGGCGTGCATCCGCTTTTTCATGTGTCTATGTTGCGGAAATGTATTGAGATCCGCTCAGAGTGCACCCGATTCATGATGTCCAGTGACAGAGGAGTTATCGTGAGGAGAGTCCCATAGCGATACTCGATCGACAAAAGTTAGACGACTTGAGCGAAAGACGTGGCTTCCGCTGGGTCCCGTGGCGAACGAAAACAGGAGGAAATGACGTGGGAAGCAGAGGATGACATGATGAAGAAGTATCCTCACTTATTCCCTATACCTCCGTAACCTACTTTCCCGCTTGTTAGTTTTGATTTAGCATTTACGCTTCGATGTCAGGCTCGCGAGTTTCTTTTTGCAAAGGAATAGTTAAGAGGGTCTATGTCGACGTTGTGATTTGAGTAAGTCTAGAAGGAAGATTCGGGACGAATGTTTCTAAGGGGGGGGAGAATGTTATACCCCGTAGTTCTGACCCTACGTACGAGAGCGCATTTAAAGTATGTAAGACTTAAATTTTTAAGGATAGGTTGTGGATTGTTCCGGGCGGGTTTTAGTCAACATAGAGGCGGGTTATTACCCGGGATATGGAGAGTTCCTAAGTGTTTCAAAGGCCTAGGCGTAGTTCGTTGAGTCTGGATTCCAACGCAACCAACCGCTCACGATAGGGCGCCGGAGTAGGAAGTTATGAGAATTACAAGTTCGTGCGCAATGGACAGAAACGTGTTTCGGACTAAGGCGCAGGCCGCGGCTCGGTGCAGGTCGCGGCGCCAAAGTACCGCAGCAGGTCGCAGCGAGCGTAGCCGCGCGCCGTGGCAGCGCGCGCCAAAGATCGAGGGATCGCGGAGGTTTGCGCCGCAGCCGCGCGGGCGCAGCCGCGAGGCGGGTTTTTAGGCGGAAAAACTTAGGAAATCTGATTTTTGTTTTGAAAGAGGCCATGGGAAGGTGACAAGTGTCCCCATCTGATTTTCTCACAGATGCAATATATTGACCAAGGCTTGGTCATTTTCTATCTTTCATCTTCACTCTCTCTCTCAAATTGCTCTCCTTCTCTCTAAACTTCCAAATTTCTCTCTAGAACCCCAAGAGAAATTCTAAGCCTAAGAAAATCTGAAAGATAAGAGCAAGAAAAGGAAGCTTGTGGCTAGCTTGTTGGCATTGTTGTGGTGGTGTTCTTGGCAAGGAAGCTAGCAATATTTGGAATAAGTTTGGCTAAAACTTTAAGGTAACATTTCTTCCTTTAGAATTAGTTCTAGTGTTGCATGTTTAGAAGAAGGAACTTGTGATAGTAGATAATGCTCTTAGAATCATTGCATGCTAGAAATGTGGTTTGGATATGAAGAATGGGTTAAGAAGAGATTATGAGCATGTTGTAGCCTAAAACCTACCTTAGAATTGTTAAGTAAATTGTTGTAGACTTATGGGACAGAATTTTGGGTATGTAATCCCATTTGAATTGTTGGTTTGATTGAGCCTTAAATGTGGCGTTTGGATGATAAATTCGACCTTGAGAAAGGTGGCAAAGTGAGTAGAAACAAAGGAAATGCTGCCCAATTTTCCATAGAATTTAGTGACTTAGAACTTGGATTGTTCTACTTTGAGATTAGAGGTTAACAATGTCAGATCATGATTATTATAGGTTGAGATATTACTTCATGTAGTTGAGCTTAGTGTGGATTGACCAAAGAGGTATGTGAAGCTTTCCTATCTCTTGAGCATGAATAGATGAAACTATGTAGTACGGTAGACGACAAGATTTGAGTGTTCTTACTTGTTTTGATTATAAAATGACTTGTTCGTTTTAAAATGTATAAGTCCTCGATTAAGGGAAAAGTATGATTTTACTAAAGTATAGAGTTAATATAACAACTTTATGGGAAGTTGGTTTATTAGCTTCATAAAAGGTTAATGAGAAGAGATTTTACTCTAAGTAAGATAAGTATATGAAGAGGCAAATTGATTTAAAGGCATCAATTGCCCAAAGGCTTTTATGTATAAAGAAGAGTCACTTTTAAAAGAGTTGAAGCATGTAGTACTTGGGTTAAATTCCGGTTTGCTTTTTATTAAAGATATGGTTAAGTGCCTTAAGTAAACTAAAATGAGAGGGTATATGAGCAAGATTAGTAAGTTATAAGTTTTCTTAACTTATTTATTATTATGATATGATGAGAGTTTGAGATAGGGTAAGAGTATGTCTGAGGGGCAAGCCCCAAGATCGCCATACCACCTCCTTCAGTAAGAGATGTCCGGCGGGCCAGCCCCAAGATCGCCATACCATCCGCTTCTGTAAGAGTATATCCGAGGCCACCAAGATCGTTATACCACCGCCTGTGGTAAGAGTATATCCGGCGGTAAGTCCCCAAGATCGTTATACCACCCGGTTCCGTGGATTTGCTACCCATGACGCGAGGAATACCTCACGCGAGTCCTTAGGGGCTTATGCGGGTGAAATAGTCCCATGCCGCGGTACAACCGATGCGGAGAGTACTCACGCGGTCCACAGGACCTACGCGGTGAAATAGTCCCGTGAGTAGGGGTGCTTATGGATACCGCAGCGAGGTACCGCCTTGATCCTAAGGCCCCTATTTTACGCAGATTATATGTATATAAATATATATACTTGTCACCCTCTATCATAGTAAGGCACAGAAAAGGTATTTTAATTGTCTTCCATGACTCACTACTTTTAGACTTGATATCATTATTACAAAGATTTTCCAGCTTTACATACTTGGTACATATGTGTACCGACTTCTCTGGGTGCGTTCATGCCGCAGGGTGGTAAGGCATTGAGGATCCTCGTTCTAGGATCACTATTCCTGTCGTAAGCTCCATTCCTCCGGACGCTTGTTGTTTTGGTACGGATTTTCCCTGATGCTATAGGTATTTTATACATTCAGGGGGTATGGCGGGGCCCTGTCCCGCCACAGTTGTTATCTTTAGAGGTCTGTGGTCACATATGTATTTTGGGCTATAAGAACCAGTTGTATTATAAATACTTTGTTTAAGTATGTTTATGGAAGGCAGCCTTATCGGCTGGCCAGATATGTTTTACCCTTTTTATGAAGTTATGTGTCAGGCTATGTTCCGCTATTCTCCTCGACATATACCGATGTGGTACCCCAAAGAGGTACTAGTCGCGCCCCGGTCGGTCGTGACAACCACCTACCTCTCTGCGCTCACGCGAGGGTCTCATCCGGCGAGCAGTGCCATGGGTTCGAGCATGTTACTCTTGGATGCGCAGGCCATCGAAGGATTGTCCGCCCCAGCGGCGGAGCGTTACGTTCAGCCGACGGTCTCGGCTAAATCTTCGCCTTCGATGGTCGACGCCCGAGGCGTGGTACTTATGGGCCAGGCCGCGCGCAGGTCGTGGTAGGGTTCCAGCCTAGCGGTCCTCGTAATCGCATATATGCTATGTCCCATGACAGACCGTGAGGCGCCACCGATGTCGCCACATGTACATTATTGGTTTCTTTGTGATGTATATGCTTTGATAGATCCAGTTCTACCTTGTCCTACATATCTCCTCATATTGCCGAGAATAGTGGATAGAGCCCGAGTCCATAAGACCTTTTGGCGGCTACGCCGAGGTGATTCAGCCGTAGTGAGCCGGGTGTATAAGGCTTGCCCTGTGACTATAGATAATCGACAGACTCTAGCCGACTTGATAGAGTTGGACATGACAGATTTTGATGTGATTATGGGTATGGATTGACTAGCATCTTGCTATGCCAATGTGGACTGTAGAGAGAAATTAGTTCGGTTCGGTTTCGAGCCTGTTATCGAGTGGAAGGAATATCGCGCCGAGGTAAGTTTATTTCTTACCTCAAGGCTAGGAAGATGGTGCGGAAAGGGTACATCTATCATATGGTTCGAGTATTCGACACTGAGGCTGAGATACCGGACCTTCAGTCAGTTCCGGTCGTTAGAGAGTTTCCAGATGTATTCCCAGATGAGCTTCCGCATCCTCCCGAGAGAGATTGAGTTTTGCATTGATTTGGCGCCGACACTGACCGATATCTATTCCGCCATACAGACGGCACCCGCCGAGTTGAAGGAATCAAGGACCACCCGAAAGACTTGCTGGAGAAAGGCTTTATCAAAGCGTGTTTCTCCCCGGGAGCGCCAGTGTTATTTGTAAAGAAGAAGGACGGACGCCAGATGTGTATTGATTACGTGCACCAACAAGGTAACTATCAAGAACAGATATCCTCCCGTGATTGACGATTTGTTTGACCAATGCAGGAGCAAAGTGTTTTTTCCAAGATAGACTGCGGTCCGTTACCATCAAAGTAGTTAGAGAGATAGATATCCCAAAGATCGCATTCAGACCTGATGGGCACTATGAGTTGTGGTAATGTCTTTCGGCCGACTCAACGCCCCAAAGAGATTCATGGATTTGATAAATAGGGTGTTCGTGCCATTCTTGAATATGTTCGTTATAGTGTTTATTGATGATATCTCGTGTATTCGCGCACGCAGAGCGAGCATACAGATCATTCGGCGACGGTTGGGAGTCCTCCGAGACCGCAACAGATGCCAAGTTCTCGGCGAAGTTCGTTAGCTTCAAAGGGCTTTCTTAGGCATGTTATCTGGGGCCACGGTATTCGGGTTGATACAACAAGATCGAGGCAAATAAGACTTGGCCTGCACTCCACTACACCGACGGAGGTGCGCAGCTTTGGGCCTTGCGAGTTATTATCTGAGGTTTGTGGAGAAGCTTGCTTCTATTTCACTCTTTGACTAAGTCGACTCGGCAAACATGTTCCGCCGACTGATACTTGTGAGGAAAGTTTCCATTAAAGGAGAAGTGGACGACCGCCCAGCTTCTTACTCTTCCGCAGGGTTTAGATGGATACGTGGTTTATCGCGACGCCGTGTGTCGTGCGGCCGATGCATCACGACAAGGTTATAGCTTATTCATCTCGATGTTAGGAAACATGAGAAGAACTATCCCACACATGACTTGGAGTCGTAATGTGATTCATGCCTCAAGATCCGAGACATTATTTATATGGAGTTCACGTGGATATTTACACGCACTCACAAAAGTCCAAGATATCTTCACCGCAGGAGCCGAACTTGCGATAGACGGTGGTCGAGCCGCCAGGATTACGATGTTGATATTCTATACCACCCGCGAAGGCCAATGAGTTGCGTATGCCCTTAGTCGCAGATCGACGGGTAGTCCGTCTCGACGCATGCCAGTGGAAGAGGATATGGTCCGAGAGTTACATCGCCAATGAGCCTCGGGTTCGCTTGGTTGATTCCGATAGTGATGAAATTCGGTTCGAGAGGTTGCCGAGTCTTCCATCGTCGGCGAGGTGAAGAGGCGACAGATGAGGATCCGATTATGGTCCCAGACGTGATGCCTGCTCGTAAAGAGAGAGTTCTGTTGAGGTAGCACCGATGGGGTGCTAAGATTTGAGGGCCAGTGTGTTCCCGATGCGGACAGACTTCGCCGCCAGATTCTCGTGAGGCACACGCTCGTTATTCTATTCATCCGGTCGACTAAGATGTATCGCGACCTCGACGCGTGTATTGGTGGGATGGCCTTGCCGGACGCCATGAGTTCGTAGCACGCGTCGAATTGTCGCAGCGGCGTTGAGCACCGTAAGCCCGTGGGCTATCGCAGCTATCGACATTCCGACTGGAAGTGAGAGGTGGTAAATATGGATTTTATTACGTGATTACCTTCCACTCGTATAAGCATGATTCCATTTGGGTTATCGTCGACAGTCGATAAATCAGCCCATTTTCTTCCAATGTGACGACCTTTTCACGAGGATTACGCGAGATCAGATATCGTGGAGATTGTGAGATCGCACGCGTGCTCAGACGATTATTTCGCATGCAGGAGCCTGCCACGCTAACTTCGAGGTATTTTCGAAGGATTAGGGACAGCGAGTCTCGAGACGGCGTTTCACCTCGTGACCGACGGACAAAGCCGAGCGCACTATACGCACACTCGAGGATATGCCGCGCTTGTGTTATTGATTTCGTGGGTAGTGGGAGGATCATTTACCTCGTGGAGTTTGCTTATAACAACGGCTACCACTCTAGTATTCGGATGGCGCTTATGAGGCCTTATATGAGAGAAGTGCAGTCACCGATAGGATGGTTCGAGGTAGAAGTACGATTAGTCGGGCCGACTTGGTTCAAGATAAAGATAAGCTTATCCGAGAGCGGTTGTTGGCGGCTGAGTCGACAAAAGTCGATGCAGATCATCGGCGACAACGGAATTTGAGATAGATGATTGGGTTTTTCTAAAGGTATCTCCCACGGCGGCGTGATGAGATTTGGAAAGAAGGAAGCTTAGCCCAAGGTACATCGGGTCAGACGATTGTCCGTAGGTAGGCGGGGTTGCCTATGAGTTAGATCTGCCGTCCGATTTGGAGGCGATACATCCAGCTTTCCATGTGTCCATGTTGCGGAAATGTATCGAGATCCATCTAGAGTGCACCGATTCATGATGTCCATGTGCACGAGTTATCGTATGAGAGAGTCCCATAGCGATACTCGATCGTCGTGTTAGACGACTTCGACGAAAGACGTGGCTTCACAAGCGTCTTATGGCGAACGAGAACAGGAGGAAATGACGTGGGAAGCAGAGGATGACATGATGAAGAAGTACTCACCTATTTCCTATACCTCCGTGTAACCCACTTTCCCGCTTGTTAGTTTTGATTTAGCATTTACGCTAAGTACGTGGATCGTGGAGCTTCTTATTTGCAAAAGAACGATTAAGAGGTCTATGTCGATGTTGTGATTTGAGTAAGTTTAGAAGGAACATTCGACGAATGTTTCTAAGGGAGAATGTTATACCTCGTAGTTCTGACCCTACGATGTGAGCGCATTTAAAGCATGTAAGACTTAAAATTTTCTAAGGATAGGTTGACGGATTGTTCCGGACGGGTTTTAGTCAACTTTGAGGCGGGTTATGACCCGGTACATTGAGAGTTCCTAAGTGTTTCAAAGGCCTAGGGCATAGTTAGTGGAGTTTAGATTCCAACGCAACCAACCGTTCGTCGATAGGACGTCGGAGTAGAAAGTTATGAGAGTTACAAGTTCAGTGCGCAGTCGGACAAAAATGTGTTTCGACAAAGCGCGTGGCCGACGCCAGCATCGAGGGGTCGCTGAAGTTGCAGCGCCGCGGCGCCAGGACAGCAGGGCCGCGGCGCCGGAAGTTCAGAGAGGCTGCGGAGGTTTCAGCGCCGCGGCGCCGGCGGCGGGGCCGAGGCGGGATTTTTGGGCGGAAAAACTTAGGAAAGTCTGATTTCTCTTTTAAAAAGGCCATGGGAGGGTGACAAGTGTCCCCCCCCCCCATCTGATTTTTCTTGCATGCCTTATATTGACCAAGTCTTGAAGACTTGGTCATCTTTCAAACCTCTCCATCTCTCTAAATTAGCTCCTCCCTCTCTCTACATTTCCAAAGGAAATTCAAAGCCTAAGAAAAATCTGAAAAGTTAAGAACAAGAAGGAAGTTTGTGGCTAGCTTGTTGGTGTTGTTGTGGTGGTATTCTTGGCAAGAAAGCTAGCAAAACATTTGGGATAAATTTGGCTAAAGCTCTAAGGTAATGATTCTTCCCTTGTAATTAGTTTTTAGTGTTGCATGTTACGAAGAAAGAACTTGTGGTAGTGAATAATGCACTTAGAGTCCTTGCATGTAAGAAATGTGGTTTGGATATGAAGG
Source organism: Przewalskia tangutica (assembly GCA_029844215.1). Classification (NCBI taxonomy): domain Eukaryota; kingdom Viridiplantae; phylum Streptophyta; class Magnoliopsida; order Solanales; family Solanaceae; genus Przewalskia; species Przewalskia tangutica. The sequence continues at coordinate 3,529,552 of CM056720.1, forward strand.
ATTGGTTAAGAAGAGATTATGAGCATGTTGTAGCCTAAAAACTACCTTAGAATTGTTAAGTGAATTGTTGTACCTAATGGGGCAGAATTTTACACACCCAAGTTTGGATGTGTAATCCCCTTTAAAATGTTGGATTGTTGAGCCTTAAATGTGGTGTTTGGATGATAAATTCGGCCTTGAGAAAGGTGGCAAAGTGAGTAGAAACAAAGGAAATGCTGCCCAATTTTCCATAGAATTTAGTGACTTTGAACTTGGATTGTTCTACTTTGAGATTAGAGGTTAACAAACGATCATGATTATTATAGGTTGAAATATTACTCATGTAGTTGAGCTTAGTGTGGATTGACCAAAGAGGTATGTGAAGCTTTCCTATCTCTCGAGCATGAATAGATGAAACTATGTAGTACTGAGACGACAAGATTTGGTATTCTTACTTGTTTTAAGTATATAATGACTTGTTTCGCTTTAAGAATGTATAAGTCCTCGTTAGGGAAAAGTATGATTTTACTAAAGTGTAGAGTTAATATAACAACTTTATGGGAAGTTGGTTTATTAGCTTCATAAAAGGTTAATGAGAAGAGATTTACTCTAAGTAAGATAAGTATATGAAGAGGCAAATTGATTTTAAGGCATCAATTGCCCAAAGGTTTTTATGTACAAAGAATAGTCACTTTTAAAAGAGTTGAAGTATGTAGTACTTGGGTTAAATTCCCGGTTTTCTTTTATTAAAGATAGGATTAAGTGTCTTAAGTAAACTAAAATGAGAGGGTATATGAACAAGACTAATAAGAGGTTATAAGTTTTCTTAACTTATTTATGATTATGATATGATGACATTGAGCTGTGGTAAGAGTATATCCGGCGGGTAAGCCCCAAGATCGTTATACCACCTACTCCGGGGTAAGAGTATGTCCGGCGGCAAGCCCCAAGATCGCCATACCACCTTCTTCAGTAAGAGAGTATATCCGGCGGCAAGCCCCAAGATCGTTATACCATCCGCCTAGTAAGAGTATATCCGGCGGTAAGCCCCAAGATCGTTATACCATCCGCCTGGTAAGAGGATATCCGGCGGAAAGTCCCCAAGATCGTTATACCAATTGCTCCGTGGATTTGCTACCCACGACGCGAGGAATACCTCATGCGAGTCCTTATGGGCTTACGCGGTGAAATAGTCTCACGCGCGGTACACTTATGCGAGGAATACCTCACGCGGTCCACAGACCTACGCGTGAAATAGTCCTAGGAGTAGGGGTGCTTATTGATACTACGGGCGAGGTACCCTGTTTTGATCCTAAGGCCCCTATTTTATGCAGTATTATATATATATACTTGTCACTCTCATTGTTAGTAAGTCACAGTAAAAGGTATTTTATTGTCTTCCATGACTCCAGCTTGTAACACCCCATTTTAACCGGAGTCGAAACGGGAGTGCCACGTATGGTTGATTCCTAAATGTATTTTAAGGAGTCGCCACCTAATTATTATAGTGAATTAGGACACTTAGTTTATTGCAATAAAAATACTGCAATTGACTTCCATTTAATGGTCTGCAAAATTAGTGAGATTCTGGATCAGGGTTCTTTATTATCCTAAAGGGAAGGGGTTAGGCATCCTTTAAGATCCGCTAACTTGCGGTTGTTCGTTCAAACCTAGGTTAATTATTTATTGCTCTTTTTATTCTACCTATTCTAAGCATTTATAATTAAAACAAAGTGCACTACACAATAATAAAACTAAATTAAATGTGATATAAAATAACATTCCGGGACATCTTTTAGCCCTTTTAGACTTTCTGCACAAGATGATCTCCGGCTACCTGCATAAACACTTAGTAAAAGTGTTAGTATCAGAATAAATAATTTTAAAGTAATGACAGGAATTTAATAAGTAAAGCAAAAAATAAATAAATCCGTCTTTTGCACAGAGGAGGCCTTGAAAATCAGACGGAGATTCCTTCATCGGCCAAGATTATTAAAAGCAATAAAATAAATAAAACCTTCATATCCGCGCCAAAACAATAATAGTTTTAAACACGGAGGGCTCAGATATGAAAAATATATAAAGTGGGACAGCCTAAACAAGTGCGGCTGCGAGAATTCGCCCTGCCAGCGCATGTTGGTTATCCGGTGTAAGTGGAAGAAATCATCCTTGCCCAGAAAGGATCATTTATTTTATTTTTTCCGTCTTTGCAACTGTGGAAGCCTCAAAAATCGACGGATAACTTTTTCATCGGCCAAACAAGTGTAGCATCTTGTTCAAATCAGTAAAATACCAACAGTGTAGTATTTGTTCTAAATCAGTAAACCAACAAAATGTCCAAAATCAATAGCAATATGGACAAAACCAGTCCAATAATATGGCCAAAACAGCAGCAAAAATAGCCGAAAATCAGTCCAACAAAATGTCCCAAACAGTAGCAATAAATGGCCGAAACTCAGTGAAACATAAACAGCCAACAAATCAATAGAAAAGCGGGCGAAATCAGTAGAAACGATGAAGCGATTGCTGCCATTTTCGCTAACCACAACAATAGTAGTTAATCACCCAAAGAACAACAAGACATTAACATAGGTCGCCGGAGTTTAACAAACTCCGGCGAGATTCAAAATAATAAATCAGTCCAAATAATCAATAATATAATAGCAACGAAGAGACACAAACAGTGATTTCAACAACACAAGAGGCGGCGGTCAGCGAGAAGCGGTGTTGGTCGACAGTGAGCATGGGTTTGGACGGGACAGTGAAAAGAGGGTGATGTGGGCCGCTGTGTGTGCGTGGGTGAAAGTGAGGTTCACCGTGATGTGTGACAATGGTGGCGGGTGTCTTTGAGGGTTACGAGATATAGGTGTTCACGGAATGGGTTCGGCCAGGTTGGCGAGAGAGGAAGCGATTGGTTTTATTCTTTTTGTTGAAATGGGAAATGGGTTAAGGGAGAGAGGGTGAGGGATGAAGGCTGCTGATGGGGGTCGACGGGAAGGGTGATTTGACGGGGGAAGGGAAGATGGCGGTGGTTCAGTGGTGGTTTCGACGGGATGGGGTTGACGGGAGAGGAGTGAGGAAAATGGCTTAAGTGGGCTGGGGTGAGGGACGGCTAGGGTTTATAGTGTAGGGCTGATGGGTAGTTCGCCGGAGTTCTAACTCCGGCGAAGGGCGGCGGCGGCGACGGGAAAGGGGAGAGGGAGTGAGGAAGGGTGAGGGCTGAAGTGGGGGTCTGCCTTGCCTTATGCGGCTGGGGGGTTAATAGAAAGGAGGGGAAAGTTTTGTTTTATAGGGTAGGATTAGGGTTAGGTATTGGGGGGGAAAATGAAAAGTGGTATTTGATTTTAGGGGGGAAAAATAAAAGAGAGTGTTTGGGTGATATTAAAAATAGTGTTTGCTTGGACTGATTCAAATTGTGTCTTGGACTGGACTGGTTTGACAAAAATGCAAGGCTGGTTAATTATTTAAAAGAAAAATTATTTAAAAAAGGTGCAAGATTATTAAAATTCAAATGCCGACGCAATAATACTAAAATGCAATTTTAAAGACATGTTTAATGCCTGATTAAAAGTAAAAACGGGATGTCAATTAATTATTTAAAAAGATGCAAATATTATTAAAATAAACGACGGTGTAGCAATAATAAAAACATAATATTAACAAAAACATAATGTTTAATTTAACATAAAAAGATAAAAAATGCAAAAAATGCTGATTAAAATGTGGTGTGCTAAAATACTTAAAATTGCAACAAATATACAAAAAAACGGGTCAAAATTGACTGTCAACAACATGTCCCTCTTTGTACGGAGATGATGGAAGAGTCTTCGGACAAAGATGTTGACTTGTAGCCAATTTTGTCCTATTTTATAAACTGAAACTCAAAAATAGGGATGATGCAGATCCAAAAAATGTCCCAGTGTCAAATCATGATGACACTGGGTCGTTGTGATGCAAAAAAAAATAAAAAGCAAAGCTGACGCTGATTAAAAATGTCTCAGTGTCGAAGTATGATTGACACTGGGTTGCAGGTGATGTGGTGCTGAAAAAGACAAGGTTATTGTAGATGTTGATGGCGTCATTACATAGACGCGATGCAGATGCTCGTCGTTGCATGGACGAAACATAGATGCGATGCAGATGCTCGTCGTTGCATAGACGAAACATGAATGAAGTCGTTGCATAGGCTTTTATGAAATGGCGTCGTTTTCGGACGGAATGCAGATGCTCGTCGTTGCATAGACGAAACATGAATGAAGCCGTTGCATAGGCTTAAAAGAAATGGCGTCGTTGCATAGACGCGATGCAGATGCTCGTCGTTGCATAGACGAAACATGGATGAAGTCGTTGCATAGGCTTATATGAAAAGGCGTCGTTGCATGGACGTGATGCAGATACTCGTCGTTGCATAGACGAAACATGAATGAAGCCGTTGCATAGGCTTAAAATGAAAAGGCGTCATTTTCGGACGCAATGCAGATGCTCGTCGTTGCATAGACGAAACATGAATGAAGCCGTTGCATAGGCTTAAAATGAAAAAGCGTCGTTGCATGGACGCGATGCAGATGCTCGTCGTTGCATAGACGAAACATGAATGAAGCCGTTGCATAGACTTAAAATGAAAAGGCGTCGTTGCATGGACGCGATGCAGATGCTCGTCGTTGCATAGACGAAACATGAATGAAGCCGTTGCATAGGCTTAAAATGAAAAAGCGTCGTTGCATGGACGCGATACAGATGCTCGTCGTTGCATAGACGAAACATGGATGAAGCCGTTGCATAGGCTTAAAATGAAAAGGTGCCTGTTGACACCCAATTTTGACCCTCCCGTTCAGTTCTTAACTATAAAATTACACTAATTTAGCAAAATAATTTTCTATAATAAAATGCATCAATAATATATTAATACATGCACAAATAAGCATTTTAATAATAGTGCCGCATTATAAAATATTAAGCACTAATTAAATAGCACGCCCGTATTTATTTCTGTAATAATTTAGATTAATAAAGCACCTAAATAATTTAATCATAATTTGAATTTCTAATTTACCACTAATTAAAACTCTACCCCAAACATTAATAAATCATAAGCCCAAAATACACCTTTTATTTACCAGCCTTTATTTAATTTGCCCAGCCCAGTTCTCTAGCCCAATCCCGCAGCCCATTATACTCGTCGGCCCGACCCGCACCCATTCCTTCAAGACCCCCAAAAATCTCAAACCAGCGCCCAACGTCTTCCCATCTCTCTTCCAAAATCTGGAAAAAAAAAACAACCTAAACTCAACCCACATCTCGCCCAACGCCTCTTCCCATCACCTCAACAACTACCCCTTTCACTTCACCCACTCCCTGACATTCCCATACCCTATCCCCCAAAATCCCGCGATTTGAACCAACAAATCGTCCAAGAAATCAGACCTCTAACAGCTATTTTTCGAATTCAAACTCAGTTTTTGCCTATAAAAAAAACCCCTTCATTCTTCATTGAAAGGGGGGGTCCGAAGGGGAGAAGTACTAAAAAGAGCTCCTCTTTATCTTTTTACCAAAAATTCTTGTGTTTGAAAGCATAGGATTTTCTGGGCCTTATTGAAGCTTAAAGAACGAAAATCTGCACCATTACTGCTATTACTTATTTTAGATTCAGAAAAGTAAACATTTCTTTGAAATCGATCTCAGAACCCTCTTTCTTACTCTTAGTATTGGTCCAAAAGCCACAAAAAACTAAGTTTTGCTTCGCTTCAGTCGCTCACACACACACTCTCTTCGAGCGAGTTCGACGAGTCGAGACAGACGCCTCAGTTCGCCGCCCGGAGAAGGTAAATTTATTACCCTTTCAGTCTTAGTTTCGTTTGATAATGGTATGTATGATATGTATTTATATGACTGATTAAACGTGTACTAAGTAGATGTTAAGTACTGTATATGTTTATTAAATTAATGGCTAAGCATTATTTTAACTAAGATTGATCACTGTTTGTGTTTACTATGTGTCTAATTAGCATACTTGTTGGTTCACCTAATCACTGTTTGGGTTACTTATTGTGGGCTTTAATATGATTAGGCAAATAAGAGGTTTATGGTGTTGGTTTTGAGGGTCGCGTTGAGTTGGAATCAGGGAAATGCTTTCATGATCATGTGACACTGGTATGCGAAGACAATATACTGGTATATTTGTAAATCTGTATGTATGAATTAAAATCTAAAAATGGGAGGAAGTATTGGACTGTGTGTTTTAGTTATTTGCGGGCCATGTTAAACCTGGATGGTTCGAATTATGTCTTGCCTTGTTAAATTCTCTTAAGCTAGTTCACTCCTAATATATTATTAGTGTCCATTAAATGATGTCTGTGCCAATACCATGTTATCATATTCTCATCTCTCTGTTTCACATGTTTGTTAAACTTCATGATAAGTCTTGAAGTTTTCTTTCGGCTTGTCTACTTGGGTCATAAATATATTTTCTGAAAGTAGGCATAGATTTAAAGATCCCTGTTTTGGCATGAAAACTTGTAGACTAGACCAAGTTAAAAGATACATGTATGTAGACTACTCGTTAGGATAGGTGTTGCTTGCTTTAGTCCTTCAATCATATGCAAAATATGTATTCATCTTGTTTTAGCTCTTGAAAAATTCCTTTGAGTTGAATGTACTGGTTGGCTTGTTTAAAGGGGAAGAATGACCCTCATACTATTATGTGAAGTCTTCTATGTTATTTGGTTCCAATACAACCCTTAAGGTTTTGTTAGCTTGATGTATGAGTCATAAGTCTGTAAATTTGATTTGTTTCCCTTAATAATCTGGAATATATGCTTTCAGTTCTAAACCACATGTTTAAGCTTGATATGAAGTTACACATGCTTTAAATGTTATGTTAAAAGTCCTGATATGTGCCTCTGTTCAGTTTACTGGTTTTTTTTATTGATGTAATATCCATTTAGTTCTCTTGAGAATGTTATAGCATCGTGTCATAAACAGTGCAGCTTATGTATACTTGTTTGGGTAATCCTGTTAAGTTTAGAGCTTATGAGGTGTATATCATAAATCTTGAAACATTTGTGGTGATAAATTTATCCGTCTTGGGGTCTTTAAGTTATAGCCAAATTCAGGGAACCACCTGCGGGCTAAATTTGATTATGCCTGAGTTACCTATTTGCATGTGTTCTCTGATATATGTTATAGTGCCATTTGGAGGGTATGTTGACTGCTGAAATTACGTGTTTGGAGCTTAGGTGATTAGTTATTTATCCTTGATAAGTTTTGAATATATACTAATCCTTTTCTTTTTCTTTCTTTTACATGATATGCATCGGGAGCAACAAGGAGTCTCAAGCATTTAGACTCATCATAACTTTGTCAAGTGAAGACCGGCCCAACACGTTAGATCTTCCCGCTTTGAATTCCTAAACAAAATAGTATGATGACATCGCCACCGCTTTAGTCGCTTTAATTCTTTAAATTCGCCATCTTTATTTGTCGCCTTGTTTATTATGTAACCTGTATAATTATTGAAATTCTTAGAATAGTTAGGCCTAGATTAACAACTAAAAAGGGGTAGTTCTAAAATCAAAACCCAACGCTAGATTATTTTAGGCTCGTTATACATGTCTAAGCTTTCAAAACAATCAATACCTTTTTTTGTATTTTTGTGATTAATCATAAAAAATAAGGTTTTACTTTTACTTAATTTGCTAAAAATAAACTTTCACAAAAATCGTCTCTTGATATTATAAATAAAATTGTTTTCTCTTTATTGTCAATTGCCAAAACATAAGTATGTTACAACTAAAAAATAAATATTTTTACCTATGTATGTATTTTATAAACAAGTCCTACAACTCTTTTATGTTGTCGAAAAATGCGTATTTTTGTTATTAAATACTTGCAACGTCTTTTATTTAACATTTATATAAAAAAGCATGCATTTCTTAGCATAATAATTACCCTAGGTTTGGCAGGACAACCGCAAGTTAGCGGATCTTAGAGGGTGCCTAACCCCTTCCCTCTAGATTAATAAAGAACCCTTATCCAGAATCTCATTAAGTTCAGCAGACCATTAAAATGGAGTTAATGTTTTACTTCAAACTAGTTAAACATTTATGTGTCCTAATTCACCCAATTAATTAGGTGGCGACTCCGCGAACCCTTTAGCATTTTAGCACCCTTTTAAACTTTAGCATCTTTTGCAATTTTAGCATCCTTTTAGCATTTTTAAAAACCTTTAAGCCTCTTAAACTATTTTAGCACTTTATTTTCCTAACATTTGCATTTTGAGCAGGATTCGCTATTCTTAAAATGCCGCGGCCGAAAAGGGGCGCGACAGAAATGGCGACTCCGCTGGGGACTTAAGGTTCTTAACCACAACAAACCTAGGGTTATTATTTGGCAATTATTTTTTGCATTTAATTTTTGTGTTGTATTTTGTTTTATTTATTTTTAATTGCTACTTGCTTTACTGCTTTCATTAAACTGACATTCCGCTCATATTTCTTCCATTCTGGAAAATTCACACTATCACACACTCACGCGTTGGTGTGCTTCGCGCACCCGCATATTTCTTTCAAAATATCCAAATTTTAGGAGAGTTGACGCCTGCGTGGAGTTAGATCGGTTCGTCTGATCAGCCGCGTAGCCTTCTCACTCGAGTTGTCCGCCTGAACCTCAAGGTCTAGAAAACCAAATCTTAGAAACTTAAGATAGAGCTATACCACCCTTATTTAAGGCATGCATGCATTTACCCTAGGTGGATCAATCCTTGGCATTGACACCACAATTAGGAAGACACCAAACTTGTTGACGGGTTTCTCAACCCAACGACCAACCAGCATATTATGTGTAGCGTGACAATGATAGACAAATCCAAACCTAATCATGACATGCTGAAATTGGAAAAAGTGCACCGTCATTTGGTCGCCATTTCCAACAAAAGCATTACAATGGGCTTGGACAAATCCATCATTACTTCGCATATTTGACGTTTAGGCCTACCTCCCAGATAAAGAGGTCCCAAACATGTTAGAACACGCACTTGATTTGCAATTTGCTTATTATTATATATTGCTCGCAACTTTTTGCATATTATACTAACTTGGTTTGCTTCATTTGTTAGAGAGTTATTTTGCCTAGCTTATCCCCAAAAGGTTGATTCGTGTTGATCGTAAGCACAATCATCCAATAAATGACTAATCCAGAGGCACCGAACGAAACAACTTAGACTCATCCCCGCCTCGCAGGATGCAGAGGCGTTAGAAAGGAGAAACACCAATGATCAACACTCGCCAAACTATCGCAAAGAATGGAAATCATGCGGCAAATAGAAAGGTCCAAATATCACAAACTCGCCTATTAGCTTGGACGCACCACTCCCTGCAGCAGTGGACAAATGCAATCGTGTCACGTGCCCTCGAGCCTCCACTTCCCAAAGCTCCCGCAGAGGCCGCAACATACCACCACACCAAAATGTCACTCGCCTGGCCAATTTGCAAGCCGACCTCCAAAATGATCCGCTTACTACATACATATCTCAACCTCCACCTACTAATATCTCCCACTCAAACCAAATTGCCAAGTCACCTATCACGAGCAGAGGACACGCATCACTAGTCCTAACAAACAATATGGGGATTAGCACATCCGACCGAAAGCCAACCTTTTATTATGCATGCACCCTCTCAAGAGACAGATCAATACAAGGAAACGGAGCGACTCGAGCCAGAGTGATGAAAATGTGGCAAAAGAAATCAGAATGAAAGAGGCATTCAAAAGCATTCAAATGAACAAGGGGAGGAATGTTTAGAATATGAAAACTTATGTACGCACTCGACGTTGAATTACCTATGGGATACAAGGTGCCCAAGTTTGACATGTTCGATGGAAAGGGAATCCTCGAGCTCATCTAAGGTCATATTGCGATAAATTGATCGAGTTGGGAAAATCAAGCAATCATCATGAAACTATTCATCGAGTCTAACCGCGAGGCGCTGGATCGTACACATGTCAAGACCCTCGAAATGGGACGGTTGAATGCCATCGCACAAGATATCATCCATAGATTCAGATTCAACACTGACACTGTCCCGGATAGATATTATCTTAAGAAACTTCAAAAGAAATCCACGTAAACTTTCAGGAATACGCCACGAGATGGCGGTCGAGGCAAAGAAAGGTCCAACCTCCAACGGCAGAGCGAACGACCACCTTGTTCGCGGCAACGTAAAAGACGCGACGTATTATGAAAGGATGATCGTGTAATTGGCGAAGTTTTGCGTAAGTCGTAGAATGGCGACTTCGTGGAAGGCATTAAGACAGCAGATTACAAACCCGACAGCCCTACAAGCAACTAGTAGAGCAAAGGCGATCAAATTCCATCGGAGGTACCTCCCAGAGGAGAAGAGATGCATCACCCTCTATCATGGTCATTCAGGAGCATAGGCCAGAACAACTTCCAGTGTACCAAAGCCCACCGCCTTCTTACTATAACCAAAACACTCAAAATCCGCAGTCATATTATCAGCACTGCGCCACCCCATATCCTGTTTACCATACCCAACCAGCATACCCAAAATACTCACCACAATCACGAAACCGCACCCCAAACGGACCCAAACCCCGTGATAGACGCCGAGAAAGCCAACCGTAACTTATACATCTTTAGCCGAACCCATAGCCCAAGTGTATGAGAAGTCAAAGCCGCAGGAATACTCCATCCACCCTAAATACCCCTGTGCCTACTTCCTGGCGGCACGATAAAACTAAACATCAGGCATACCACTCCTGTCGGAGGGCACGACATCGCAAATTGTTATACACTCAAAGACAAAATAGAGGATTTAATCAAGAGGAGTCATTCAATGAAAGATGCCTCTCAGGTAAACAATAACCTTTTTCCCGCTATGAAGATGCCCACGTGAGCATGATAGCTAAAGATGGAGAAAACGATGCCGAAGGGACTATTACGCCACTCGGTGGAAGAAAGTTGAATCATCGACCAACCGCCGTAAGAGGAGGTGCTCCTTGCCGAGATTGTTTAACCATTGAATAAGTCATTCGTCTAGTTGTGTCGCAAGATACGATCCCACAAGACTCACCATCAAGACACAGAGCAAGAAGAAGTGGACTCGTGCCCTCGCCGCCCGTCGAGTCTGAAATAGTTAGTTTAATGTATTTTGCCCTTTATATGTATTGGAACTACGTATGACCCGATTCCTCAAGCGGATACGTAGCGCCATATCGGCTTCGGCCTCACCTTTTAGAAAATCCCAATTTCTCTTTTGCTTGTAATCGAACTACGCTCGACCGATTCCTCAAGTGATACGTGGCGCCACATCGCCTCGGCCCCACCTTTAGAATTTTACCCAATATTCACTTGTAATGAACTACGCCATGACCTGATTCCCACTGGGATACGTGGCGCCTAAATCGGCTTCGCCACACCATTGGAAACCTTCCTTATTTTTGAAAATAACGAAACACATATAATATACAAGAACCCCACGGAGACCCACTTTAGGTCAAACGCCTCAGATATTCGGAATCGACAAGGTAGGAAACCAGTGCAGGTTACGAGTCCCAAACAAGGCAGACGTCCGAGCATCAAGAGTCAAAACTACAAAGTCAATGCGAATCAACCGCCCCCCCTCAAACTCACAAATTTTCTTTGAGCGCAGGTTCTTCATATTTGCAGAAGCAGAAAGAAGCGGCAGAAGCAGACATACATCAACAATCAAAGTTCAAATTCCGCAACAAAGTCTAGCGCATCAGCTCTGCATATAGTCAAATTGTAATCCATGAGTGCAAACGCACAACAAAGACATCGTGGCAATCCATATGGTTCACAAACGCATCATAACAACATCTCAAGAACAGCAACATCTAGCATGTCCGGCCAAGGACAAAATCTCAGCATTCACAACACCCCACATATCATACAGGGATGCCATCCCTATTCCCATAAAATTGCACTTCTCATATATATTTATCATTTTGTTTAAACAGGTATACACTAACGTTTTCTCAAGCTTAGCTTGCAGGAGCATTTATTCTACAGGAGAAGCAGCAACAAGTCCAAAAACGACGCCACGTCCGAAAACGACGCCACGTCCGAAAACGACGCCACGTCCGAAATGACGCCAAGTCCGAAAACGACGCCACGTCCGAAAATGACGCCACGTCCGAAAACGACGCCACGTCCGAAAACGACGCCACGTCCGAAAACGACGCCACGTCCGAAAACGACGCAACGTCCGAAACGACGCCACGTCCGAAAACGACGCCGAGTCCGAAAACGACTCCAAGTCCGAAAACGATGTCAACGACGCTGAGTCCGAAAACGACGCCAAAGTCCAAAAACGACGCCCCGCCCAAAGACGACGTCATCAGCATATCACATCTACGCAAGGACAATTCATCTACTCTCAAAAATTGCATTTCTTATTCATGCTTTATTACTCTTTACAGCTTATGCACTAACTCTTTCTTGAGCTTTAGTCTACAAGAGCGCTTAAGAAGGACAACATATCCGCATCGCAACGCGAAATCACAAAGATTTGCAGCAGCATCGATTTTCGCAGGATAGCATTTTCTACTCGCACGCCATACATTGCTTATAAATTCACGTTATCATTTTGCCTTAACAGCTATGCACTAACCGTTTGTTTAAGTCTTAGCATACAGGAACAGGAGCACAACGTGGAACTACCTCTTACGGCGAACCGAGACAATTTGTACCTCGAACGTCGATCCGCTCTCCCCAAAGATCCTCGCAACACTAATGACCCCAAAGGTCATCATAATTCAACACCGAATGAATTTTAAATCCGCGTTATCCTTGGTTTAATTTTTCTATTATCACGTAACCCATGTCATCATAATTCGACATCGACAAATTTTAAATCGCTCGCTTTGGTTTTTCTAGCGTCACAAAACCTGTCATCATAATTTGACATCGACAAATTTTGAGTCCGCATCACCGCTTGGTGTTTTACCATGGTAGCCCAAAGATCGCCATAACTCGACACCGACAAAATTTTGAATTTTGCGTCACCGCCTTAATCGCCCAACATTTTTAATTTCGAGGATCGAGACAAAATTGGCTTTAAGTCAACGCCTTTGTCTCAAGACTCTTCCATCATCTCCATACAAAGAGGGACAAGTTGTTGACACCCAATTTTGACCCTCCCGTTCAGTTCTTAACTATAAAATTACACTAATTTAGCAAAATAATTTTCTATAATAAAATGCATCAATAATATATTAATACATGCACAAATAAGCATTTTAATAATAGTGCCGCATTATAAAATATTAAGCACTAATTAAATAGCACGCCCGTATTTATTTATGTAATAATTTAGATTAATAAAGCACCTAAATAATTTAATCATAATTTGAATTTCTAATTTACCACTAATTAAAACTCTACCCCAAACATTAATAAATCATAAGCCCAAAATACACCTTTTATTTACCAAATTTTTATTTAATTTGCCCAAATTTAGCCTTCTAGCCCAATCCATTCCATTATACTCGTCGGCCCGACCCGCACTCCATTCCTTCAAGACCCCAAAAATCTCAAACCAAATACCAACGCCTTCCCATCTCTCTTCCAAAATCAAAAAAAACAACCTAAACTCAACCCACATCTCGCCCAACGCCTCTTCCCATCACCTCAACAACTACCCCTTTCACTTCACCCACTCCCTGACATTCCCATACCCTATCCCCCAAAATCCCGCGATTTGAACCAACAAATCGTCCAAGAAATCGCACTTCTAACATTATTTTTCAATTCAAACTCGCTTTTTTATAAAAACCCCTTCATTCTTCATCAAAGGGTCCAAGGAGAAGTACTAAAAAGAGCTCCTCTTTATCTTTTTATCAAAAGTTCTTGTGTTTGAAGCATAGAATTTTCTGAGCCTTATTGAAGCTTAAATAATGAAAACTTGCACCATTACTATTATTACTTAGTTTAAATTCAGAAAAGTAAACATTCCTTTGAAATCGATCTCAAACCCCCCTTCTTACTCTTAGTATTGGTCCAAAATCCATAAAAATCTAAGTTCTATTTCGCTTCGCACACACACACACACTCTTCAAGCGAGTTCGACGTGTCGAGACAGACGCCCGCCACGCCTCCTAAGGTAAATTTATTACCCTTTCACCTTAGTTTCGTTTGATATTGGTATGTATGATATGTATTTATATGATCGATTAAACGTGTACTAAGTAGATGTTAAATCAGATATGTTTATTAAATTAATGGCTAAGCATTATTTTAACTAAGATTGATCACTGTTTGTGTTTACTATGTGTCTAATTAGCATACTTGTTGGTTCACCTAATCACTGTTTGGGTTACTTATTGTGAGCTTTAATATGATTAGGCAAATAAGAGGTTTATGGTGTTGGTTTTGAGGGTCGCGTTGAGTTGGAATCAGGGAAATGCTTTCATGATCATGTGACACTGGTATGCGAAGACAATATACTGGTATATTTGTAAATTTGTATGTATGAATTAAAATCTAAAAATGGGAGGAAGTATTGGACTGTGTGTTTTAGTTATTTGCGGGCCATGTTAAACCTGGATGGTGTCGAATTATGTCTTGCCTTGTTAAATTCTCTTAAGCTAGTTCACTCCTAATATATTATTAGTGTCCATTAAATGATGTCTGTGCCAATACCATGTTATCATATTCTCATCTCTTTGTTTCACATGTTTGTTAAACTTCATGATAAGTCTTGAAGTTTTCTTTCGGCTTGTCTACTTGGGTCATAAATATATTTTCTGAAAGTAGGCATAGATTTAAAGATCCCTGTTTTGGCATGAAAACTTGTAGACTAGACCAAGTTAAAAGATACATGTATGTAGACTACTCGTTAGGATAGGTGTTGCTTGCTTTAGTCCTTCAATCATATGCAAAACATGTATTCATCTTGTTTTAGCTCTTGAAAAATTCCTTTGAGTTGAATGTACTGGTTTGCTTGTTTAAAGGGGCAGAATGACCCTCATACTATTATGTGAAGTCTTCTATGTTATTTGGTTCCAATACAACCCTTAAGGTTTTGTTAGCTTAATGTATGAGTCATAAGTCTGTAAATTTGATTTGTTTCCCTTAATAATCTGGAATATATGCTTTCAGTTCTAAACCACATGTTTAAGCTTGATATGAAGTTACACATGCTTTAAATGTTATGTTAAAAGTCTTGATATGTGCCTCTGTTCAGTTTACTGGTTTTTTTTTATTGATGTAATATCCATTTAGTTCTCTTGAGAATGTTATAGCATCGTGTCATAAACAGTGCAGCTTATGTATACTTGTTTGGGTAATCATGTTAAGTTTAGAGCTTATGAGGTGTATATCATAAATCTTGAAACATTTGTGGTGATAAATTTATCCGTCTTGGGGTCTTTAAGTTATAGCCAAATTCAGGGAACCACCTGCGGGCTAAATTTGATTATGCCTGAGTTACCTATTTGCATGTGTTCTCTGATATATGTTATAGTGCCATTTGGAGGGTATGTTAACTGCTGAAATTACGTGTTTGGAGCTTAGGTGATTAGTTATTTATCCTTGATAAGTTTTGAATATATACTAATCTTTTTCTTTTCTTTGTTTTACATGAAATGCACCGGGAGCAACGAAGAGTCTCGTTACGAGACTCATCATAACTTTTTCAAGTGAAGACCCGCGTCCAACACGTTGCATCTTCCTGTTTCGGAATTCCTAAACAAAATAGGGCGGGATGACATCGTCACTCGCTTTAGTCGCTTTAATTCTTTAAATTCCGTCATCTTTATTTGTCGTCTTGTTTATTATGTAACCCTGTATAATTATTGAAATTCTTAGAATAGTTAGGCCTAGATTAACAACTAAAAAGGGGGTAGTTCTAAAATCGAAAACCCAACGCTAGATTATTTTAGGCTCGTTATACATGTCTAAGCTTTCAAAACAATTGGGTCACCTTTTTTTTTGTATTTTTGTGATTAATCATAAAAAATAAGGTTTTACTTTTACTTAATTTGCTAAAAATAAACTTTCACAAAAATCGTCTCTTGATATTATAAATAAAATTGTTTTCTCTTTATTGTCAATTGCCAAAACATAAGTATGTTACAACTAAAAAATAAATATTTTTACCTATGTATGTATTTTATAAACAAGTCCTACAACTCTTTTATGTTGTCGAAAAATGCGTATTTTTGTTATTAAATACTTGCAACGTCTTTTATTTAACATTTATATAAAAAAGCATGCATTTCTTAGCATAATAATTACCCTAGGTTTGGCAGGACAACCGCAAGTTAGCGGATCTTAGAGGGTGCCTAACCCCTTCCCTCTAGATTAATAAAGAACCCTTATCCAGAATCTCATTAAGTTCAGCAGACCATTAAAATGGAGTTAATGTTTTACTTCAAACTAGTTAAACATTTATGTGTCCTAATTCACCCAATTAATTAGGTGGCGACTCCGCGAACCCTTTAGCATTTTAGCACCCTTTTAAACTTTAGCATCTTTTGCAATTTTAGCATCCTTTTAGCATTTTTAAAAACCTTTAAGCCTCTTAAACTATTTTAGCACTTTATTTTCCTAACATTTGCATTTTGAGCAGGATTCGCTATTCTTAAAATGCCGCGGCCGAAAAGGGGCGCGACAGTGTCGTTGCATGAACGCGATGTAGATGCTCGTCGTTGCATAGACGAAACATGAATGAAGCCGTTGCATAGACTTAAAATGAAAATGCGTCGTTGCATGGACGCGATGCAGATGCTCGTCGTTGCATAGACGAAACATGAATGAAGCCGTTTCATAGGCTTAAAATGAAAAGGCGTCGTTGCATGGACGCGATGCAGATGCTCGTCGTTGCATAGACGAAACATGAATGAAGCCGTTGCATAGGCTTTAAAATGAAATGCATTGGTTTAGGGGCGACCGCCAGGACCCGTCTGGGTTGAGATAGCGTCATTGCATAGACGTTGTGCATTTGTGACCCGCATGGGTTTATTATTGTGTTTCTGCCTTTGCTGATATGAATCTCATGCACTCAAAGAAAACTTGTGAGTTTTAGGAAATGAGTGGTTGATTAGCGTCGATTCTGTAGCTTTGGCTCTTGACGCTTGCATTCTTGGTGAAGACCTAGTTGGCCTTCTTTTTCCTGTCTATTGCCATTTTCTTGCAGTGAATTCCTTAAAATGTCCCAGTTTCTGGTAATGAAGATGTTGAACTGGGTAAGGTTGCATCTTGACGTTATCAAGGCGATCAGGTAAGCATTTTTTATTTTTTTATTTTTTATAATGAATGAAAAGCTAATGCGAGAATATGGACAAAATCGAGTCCAGTGCAAAATAAGGAAGAAATATTTCTAACGGTGTGACCGAAGCCGATGTGGCTGTCTACGTATCCCGCCGAGGGAGACAAGTCAAGACATAGTTCATGCTGCAAAAAGTAAGATTTTTATGATTTTAAAATGTGATGTGGGACCGAAGCCGATATGGCCGCGTACGTATCCCGCTGAGAAAATCAGGTCAAGACGTAGTTCGTGATGCAAAATAAGGATTTTTTTATGATTTTAAAATAATGCGGGACCGAAGCCGATGTGGCTGCCTACGTATCCCGCTGAGGGAATCAGGTCAAGACGTAGTTCGTGATGCAAAATAAGGATTTTTTAATGATTTTAAAATAATGCGGGACCGAAGCCGATGTGGGTCGCCACGATCCCGCCGAGGAATCAGTCAAGACGTAGTTCGTGATGCAAAATAAGGATTTTTTAATGATTTTAAAATATTGCTGGACCGATCCCGATGTGGCTGCCTACGTATCCCGCTGAGGGAATCAGGTCAAGACGTAGTTCGTGATGCAAAATAAGGATTTTTTTATGATTTTAAAATAATGCGGGACCGAAGCCGATGTGGCCGCCTACGTATCCCGCTGAGGGAATCAGGTCAAGACGTAGTTCGTGATGCAAAATAATTTTTATGTAATATGCATTTTGTTGTTTTTTTTTTTTGAAAAAATGGAAGATTTACATTACGCTCGACTCTTGATACCAACAATTAGTATCAGGCATAAGGATGTTCTTTTATTGTTTTCGCCTAACCGAGATTGACTCGTGTAATTCACACGCTTCGTGATAGTACCTCAAACATACCTGAGTGTCGACAGACTTGCTTGCATCCAAGGTTTCGAACTACACGTAATCTCACGTTTCAAATGCCTCACAGAAAGAAAGTCTCGTTCTCACATATATTCCAGTATTTTGAATTTTGGGACGTTGAGAAAATTACGCTCACACTCAAAAAAATGTTCAATGCATGCAATTGTGATACCATAGGCTTGGCCGTCATTTAAGTATCCACTAATGTGAGAACCCTCAGTATAAGATCATGTAGGGCTTGTCACGGGCTTGTAATGTAGGTTTGGGGAAGGGATGGATATCATTTGGGTAAAAAGTGACTAATCCTTCCTCGAGCGTCGGACTATGTCCGTGCTTGATATTTGTGCGATTTAATGTTGATTTGCTTTCGTTTTGTCCCAGTTTTTCAATACTGACTTCTTTTGAATCTTTTATTTGGAGCCCCCTTTTTTTTTTCTCGGGGTTATGTATTCCCTTTTTTTTTTTTTTATCGGGGCTTTTGATTTCCTCTTTATGTGAAGTCGTCTCTGCTTTCATTCTTTGAGACTTTGACAATTTTTGTCTTTGCAAACTTCAGCTACAATTTTGTCAGCCACTTGCACATTTATAAAGCACTCGGAGGTCGGCCAAGAGAGGGATAGTGCGTACGCACTCAGAAAGGTTATAGGTGTAATATGCGGTTGTCAAAAAATAGGTTTTAGGCTCAAAGGGGTGTACTAGGGATAATGTTATTTGGTAGGCTGAAAAGGCTCAAACGGGTCAAAGAAATCCTACGATCATTTCCCACACCGAGTGTTACTCAGGATTTCGCCTCAACAAACATTCAAGCCAAGTTCTAGATCACAATGCAATGCAATTGAACTTATTCAAACACTCACCACACAATGCATATGAAACGATGAGGTCGGTTTCATTCTTATCTTGGAAACATGCAAGACAATGTCATCTGCGGGTATGAATAAGAGGTACCAAAAGAATCTATGGTTTACCACAAAGTCAACCCATACTGATTATCACTTGTTTTTTTTTGTTTATGCACATTTGTAATTGTGTTGGTATTAACAAAATCAAACAATAATACTTACAAAAATGTTTTTGTATTTTTTGAATAACATTTTTTTTTATTTTTTGAAGAAAATATACATTTTTTTTTTGTTTTTGAATAAAGTGTACCGAACCCGAATAGGTCGCCACGATCCCGCCGAGGAATCAAAGCCGTAGTTCGTTCAAATATGTTATAAAATGTATGCTTGGAAAAATTTATCAAAAGGATAGCAATATAAAGCTGTGCAAAAATAAATGATTGTCCACTGTGGACGAATGCAAAGTAAAATGAATGCCCGAAAACATGATGAATGAATGCGTTTTTTTTTGTTTTGTTGTATTTATTTTTTTTTATTTTTATTTTTGTGGTGTCGAACCCAAAATGAGTTGCCTACGTATCACACCGTGTGGTGAGAATCAGACACGCGTAGTTCGGAATAATTATGTTGTAAAATGCATGATATGAAAGAACTATGTAATTAACGCTAAACAAGTCAATTGAATTTGCAAATAAAGATACAAAATATAGAAAAACTGAGAGCGATGTCTCGTTGGTATAAAACTGATTTTTTTTTTCGACCGCCTTGGACTGATTGCGAGGACGACATTCCTGCAAAATATGAGACATGGGTGAGTAGGAAAATGACAAAATAATAAAAATGATGAGGTGTGACAATACAGTCAAAGACTCCCCTGATTGGTTCGACTGAACTGGTGGTTGATGCTTCACAAAGTCCAAGTCGCGCTATTCAAGAATGATTTACGAAGTAGAAATCCTGATTGCAATGTGACAGCAAAAAGTGCGAAAAAATGCAAATGCTCGAGTCCAGAATCACAAAAGGGTAATTAATGCATTAAATAATATGTACAGAGTTGCTAGCGATAAACAATAATAAACAAAAAACATGCAAATCAAGCGCGTACCCTAATATGCTTGGGACCTCCATTATGCCAGAGGTGAGCCTAAACGTCAATTATGCGGGATTATGATAAATAAGTCCAAGCCGTTAAACTGTAATGTTTTGTTGGAAATGGCGACCAAATGACGGTGCACTTTTCCCAATTTCGGCGTGTCATGACCAGGCTTGGATCCGTCTATCATTGTCACGCTACACATAGTATGCTAACGGGTCGTTGGGTTATGAAACCCGTCGACAAATTTTGGTGGATTTCTAATTGTGGAAACGATACCAAGGATCGACCCACCTAGGGTGTATGCAGGCATGACTTAAAAAAAATGTGGTATAGCTCTATCCTAATTTTGCTAAGATTTGGCTTACTAGACAAAATGGTTCCCGAGCGGACTACTCGAGTGAGAAGGCTACGCGGCCACCGGTTGGACCGGATTCTCCGCTCATTACCAACTCTCCTAAATTTGGGTTTTGAAGAAAGAATTTTGTTGATGCACCAAGCGCACTCGCGTGTAGTGTGTGATAGTGTTAATTTTCCGTAATGAAGGAAATATGAACTAATGACAATTTAAGGAAAGCAATAAAAGAATGTAGCAATTAAAGTAGTTAATTACAAAATAAAAGCAAACAATATAAAATATTTACAACAAATATAAAAGCAAAATAAAGTGCAATATTTAATTAACTCGAGTATGTTATGATCAAGAACCCGATATCCCCAAAGAGAGTCGTACGTCAGAACACCCCATTTTAACCTGAGTCAAACGGAGTGCCACGTATGGTTGATTCCTAAATGTATTTTAAGGAGTCGCCACCTAATTATTATAGTGAATTAGGACACTTAGTTTATTGCAATAAAAATACTGCAATTGACTTCCATTTAATGGTCTGCAAAATTAGTGAGATTCTGGATCAGGGTTCTTTATTATCCTAAAGGGAAGGGGTTAGGCATCCTTTAAGATCCGCTAACTCATGTTGTTCGTTCAAACCTAGGTTAATTATTTATTGCTCTTTTTATTCTACCTATTCTAAGCATTTATAATTAAAACAAAGTGCACTACACAATAATAAAACTAAATTAAATGCGATATAAAATAACATTCCGGGACATCTTTTAGCCCTTTTAGGCTTTCTGCTCAAGATGATCTCCGGCTACCTGCATAAACACTTAGTAAAAGTGTTAGTATCGGAATAAATAATTTTAAAGTAATGACGGGAATTTAATAAGTAAAGCAAAAAATAAATAAATCCGTCTTTTGCACAGAGGAGGCCTTGGAAATCAGACGGAGATTCCTTCATCGGCCAAAATTATTAAAAGCAATAAAATAAATAAAACCTTCATATCCGCGCCAAAACAATAATAGTTTTAAACACGGAGGGCTCAGATATGAAAAATATATAAAGTGGGACAGCCTAAACAAGTGCGGCTGCGAGAATTCGCCCTGCCAGCGCATGTTAGTTATCCGGTGTAAGTGGAAGAAATCATCCTTGCCCAGAAAGGATCATTTATTTTTCATCGGCCAAACAAGTGTAGCATCTTGTTCAAATCAGTAAAATACCAACAGTGTAGTATTTGTTCTAAATCAGTAAACCAGCAAAATGTCCAAAATCAATAGCAATATGGCCAAAACCAGTCCAATAATATGGCCAAAACAGCAGCAAAAATAGCCGAAAATCAGTCCAACAAAATGCCCCAAACAGTAGCAATAAATGGCCGAAACTCAGTGAAACATAAACAGCCAACAAATCAATAGAAAAGAGGGCGAAATCAGTAGAAACAGTAGAAGCAGTTGCCATTTTCGCCAGAACCACAACAATAGTAAAGAATCACCCAAAGAACAACAAGACATTAACATAGGTCACGAGTTTAACAAACTCCCATGAGATTCAAAATAATAAATCACCCAAATAATCAATAATATAAGAACAACGAAGAGACACAAACAGTGATTTCAACAACACAAGAGGCGGCGGTCAGCGAGAAGCGGTGTTGGTCGACAGTGAGCATGGGTTTGGACGGGACAGTGAAAAGAGGGTGATGTGGGCCGCTGTGTGTGCGTGGGTGAAAGTGAGGTTCGCCGGTGATGTAAGCGATGTGGTCATGGGTGTGTTGAGGTTACTGAGATATGGTGTTCGCCGAATGTGGGTTCGCCGCGGTCAGCGACGAGAGGAGCGATTGGTTTTTCTTCTTCTTTTGTTGAAATGGGAAATGGGTTAAGGAGAGAGGTGAGGATGAAGGTCATGATGGTCGACGGAAGGGTGATTTGACGGGAAGATGGCGGTGGTTCATGGTGGTTTCGACGGATGGGGTTGACGGAGAGGAGTGAGGAAAATGGCTTAAGTTGGTCGTGAGGACACTAGGGTTTATAGTGTAGGTTGATGGGTAGTTCACGGAGTTCTAACTCCGGCGAAAGGCGGCGGCGGCGACGGGAAAGGGGAGAGGGAGTGAGGAAGGGTGAGGGCCGTTGGGTCCGCTTTACGCATGCTGAGGGGTTAATAGAAAGGAGGGGAAAGTTTTGTTTTATAGGGAAGGATTAGGGTTAGGTATTGGGGCGAAAAATGAAAAGTGGTATTTGATTTTAGGGGGGGAAAATAAAAGAGAGTGTTTGGGTGATATTAAAAATAGTGTTTGCTTGGACTGATTCAAATTGTGTCTTGGACTGGACTGGTTTGACAAAAATGCAAGGCTGGTTAATTATTTAAAAGAAAAATTATTTAAAAAAGGTGCAAGATTATTAAAATTCAAATGCCGACGCAATAATACTAAAATGCAATTTTAAAGACATGTTTAATGCCTGATTAAAAGTAAAAACGGGATGTCAATTAATTATTTAAAAAGATGCAAATATTATTAAAATAAACGACGGTGTAGCAATAATAAAAACATAATATTAACAAAAACATAATGTTTAATTTAACATAAAAAGATAAAAAATGCAAAAAAAGCTGATTAAAATGGGGTGTGCTAAAATACTTAAAATTGCAACAAATATACAAAACAAACGGGTCAAAATTGACTGTCAACACAACTTACTTTTAGACTTATGATATCATTATTACAGTATTTTTCAGCTTTACATACTTGGTACATATCAATCGACCCTTCCTGGGTCGCGTTCACGCCGCCTAGTGGTAAGCGATCGAGGATCCTCGCTCTGGATCACTATTCCTGTCGAAGCTCCATTCTCCTAAGCTTGTTTATCGTACGGATATTCCCGATGCTATAGGTATTTTGTACATTCAGGTATGGCGGGACCCTGTCCCGCCACAGTTGTTATCTTTAGAGGTCTGTGATCACCTATGTGTTTTGGGCTATAAGAACCAGTTGTACTACTATACTTTTATTTAAGAATGTTTATGGAAGGCAGCCTTATCGGCTGGTCAGTGATGTTTACCCCTTTTTATAAGTTATGTGTTATGTATGTTTCGCTGCTATTCTCTGACATATACCTGACAGGTGCCCTTAGGTACAGTACATGACCGGTCGGGTCGTGACACTGACGAATCTACTATATGTGTTCTTCAGAAATGGTTTTGAAAATGAAGAAGAAGAAGCAACAAGAAAGATTCTTCAAAATGATTTTGATTCTCAAATATGAAGATTAATCTTGTTAATTGTGTTGTTGTGTGTTAAAACAAGTGATCAACATGCTATTTATAACACTAAATTCGACCAGGTGCAACCTTTCTTCAAAGGTTGTGCCCTTATAAGAAGAGATGCAACTTTTCATTCAAAATCGAAATTTCATACGCAGCACTGCGTGGTTCGCGACGCGCCGCAGTCACGGAATTTCGCGCTTTTGAAGTTTCATTGCCGCGCCTCATTATCAAACATACACAGGCTCAAAAATCATAGCGCTCTTTTCCGATCACTTTTAATCTTCTTTAATCTTCTTCTTATATAAGTTCTAACAATACCCCACATTTTTAGTCACACATCTAACAATACCCCACATGTGGATAGAAAATAAGATAAAGAAGCTTATCATAATTTCTGTCAAACGCGATATGACATGCTGTTAAGTGTATTTTGTATACACTTTTGAGTCATTTTTAGTTAGTATTTTACTCTTTTATTTTGTGTCACAGCGGTTATAAAGGAGAAGATACTACTTTTGAGGATGAAATTGCACAAAAAAATGCCAAGAAATTAAGTTTAAGAAGTCCCAGGAAGTATAGAAGAAACTGACGAAGGCCGGACAGAAAAATGAAGAAGTTTCAGAATTTCACGTCGACAGCGCCACGACGCCAATTATACTGCAGCCTCTGATTTTGTCGCAGGAGTTTCGGCGCCGTGGCGCCAGCCTGCAGGGCCACGACGCCGACGCGAGATTTCTGATTTTTGGGCCAAATTTGACACATTTTCAGGATTCGAAAGGGCAACTTTTTCCAGCTATAAATCCCTAAAACCCTGCTCATTAAACCATACCTTATACCAGATACCTAAAATCATACTTTGGGAGGCAAGAAGGAGGCAAAACACAATTGGAGACTTTTGTTCAAGTTCTTTCTCTTTCCTTTATTTTTATTTCAGTTTATGTTGGATTTTGTATTAGTTCTTGACATGACAATGTTTAGGAGCTAATTACTTTAGTAGGGTTTCCATCGAATCTTCTTGAAACTCTTTCATATAGTTAATGCAATGATTATTGATTTCTTCTTCATCATATTAAGATCTATTCAATATTGTTATGATTGCTTGATAATTAACTAGCTATTAATTGTCATCACTTATATGATTTCGAATCAAAAGTCTGAAAGGTGAGATTTGAATATGTTGTAATTGTCTAGACATAGGTTAAAATCGTGGACGAAAGTACTCCGATACTTGTGTAGTATTTAAAGGTTATTGTTCTTAATCCTCTGTGTGGTAAAACTTATCATAGAAATATAGAAGGTTTCTGCACTAGGTTGAGCTCTTGTATGTCCTAACCGGAATATAATGACAAATTAGTTAACCCGCTATCTTAATAAGAAGAAGAATCATTAGCATTGCATTAACACGTGAAAGAGTGGATAGTTGAGGAGATTGGAACCTTATTTCCTTCATAACTGTTATAAACCCCAAGTATAATAATCGCTTGTTTATTTCCTGAAATTAGTCATAATTCGTAGTTATAATTCTCAAACTAAAGAACGTCAATCAAATAGATACCATAGGATAGTTAATCAGTACTTAATAAACCAGTCTCTGTGGATGATAAACTCGGTCTTACAGACTATATTACTTGGAACGATACGTACACTTGCGTAAGCACTTAGAAATATCACAACAAGTTTTTGGTGCCGTTGTCGGGGACTGGCGTACTGTTACTATCGATTTATCTATCCTTATTTCTAATTTGGTTTTTATTTTCAGTTTATTTTTTATTTTTGCTTTAGAACATTCTGTCGTGATCTGTTTGTTGTTTTTTATTAGTCTCAGGAACTTAGTTTATGCAAAGTAGGAGAGGAGCAGACACTTTTATCCCTCTGAACCCTGAGATTGAAAGATTGTGCAGATAGAATAGGAAATAGAAAAGAGTAGTTGATTCCTTAGCAATGGGAGATCAGCGAAACAAAAATTTGGTGGATGATGAGTTACCGTCTGTCTTAAGACAAGTTCCTGCAGAAAGGAGCTTGGGGGACTATGTGATGCCTACTATTACAGAGGTGCAGACTTGCATCAGGCTTCCAGCTGTTGAAGCCAATAATTTCAAAATCAAACCAGCAATCTTGCACATGGTCCAAGATTCAGTTCAGTTTGGGGGATTACCGTCTGAAGATCCTCATTTGCATCTAGCAAATTTTCTGGAGTTGTGTGCAACCTTTAAATACAATGGTGTCACTGATGATGTCATACGATTGAGACTCTTCCCATTCTCACTCAGGGATAGAGCAAAGTGCTGGCTGAACTCATTATAGGCAAACTCCATCACTACATGGAAAGACTTAGCCCAGAAGTTTCTTGCCAAGTTCTTTCCCTCAGCGAAGGCAGCAAAGCTCAGAGGTGAGTTGAATAACTTTTATCATCTGGAGGGAGAATCACTATATGATGCATGGGAGCGGTTTAAAGACTTGCAGAGAAAGTGCCCACATCATGAGATTGAGAAGTGGATGTTAGTCCACATATTTTACAATGGGTTGAATGGTACAACTCGTACTATCATTGATGCGCAGCAGGAGGTACGTTCATGAAAAATAGTGTCAATGAGGCACATGATATGCTAGATGATATGGCCACAAATAACCATCAGAGGGCCGATGAGAGAGCAATGAACAATAGGAAGATGACTGGGATTCATGAGTTGGATGCTATCACAGCATTGACTGCACAGGTAGCCACTTTGACAAAGCAGATGCAGCAGAATACCATGTCAGTTAAAGCGGTTCAGACACCTGTGAGTTTTAAAATTTGTGGGGGTCCCCATACTTTTGATAGGTGTACAACAGTGGACCCGAATAATGTGTCCATGGAGCAGGTTCAAGCAGTGGGGAATTTTCAGAGACCCTACAACAATCCATTCTCCAACATATATAATCTAGGGTAGAGAAATCACCCAAATTTTTCATGAAAGAATGAACAAGGGCAACAACCATAATTTCAGGCATCATCCTCACAGCAGTTCAGCACACCAGACCTACAAGAGAAGTCATATGACATAAAAACAACACTATTGACATTGTCCAACTCTCAGACTCAATTCATGGCAGAAACCAGGTCCTCAATTTCATCCTTGTCCAATACTCAGACAAAATTTATGACAGAGATCCAGCAGTTTATGACAGAGATCCAGCAGTTCATGACAGAGACTAGGTCTTGTATCAGAAATTTGAAAACACGGGTGGGACAACTGACACATACACTGAACAGTAGACCGCAAGGAAACCTCTCTAGCAACACAATGATAAACCCAAGGGAGCAGTGTCAGGCAATTAGCTTGAAAAGTGGGAAACAGTTAGAGTAGAGGGCACCCCAAGAAGTGGTTGAAAAGGAGAAGGATGTGGAGAAGACAGTTGAGGTAGAAAAGGACGGGGTTACTGATGACCGCCCTACTTTAGAGAAGGCTCCACCCGCAGTGATGAGGGAGTACATAGACAAAATTCCTTACCCTCAAAGACTGCAGAAGAAGGCTGTGGATAAGCAGTTTTCGAAATTGTTGGAGGTATTTAAAAAACTGCACATTAACATTCCTTTCAATGAAGCCTTGGTGCAAATGCCAGCGTATGTGAAGTTCATGAAAGATATCCTTTTTAAGAAGAGGAAACTGGCAGATTATGAGACAGTGATGCTAACAGAGGAGTGCAGTGCTATATTGCAAAAGAAACTTCCCCCTAAGTTGAGAGACCCAGAGAGTTTCACCCTACCTTGCACCATAGGGAATGTGACATGCAAGCAAGCCCTGTGTGACTTGGGAGAAAACGTCAACTTAATGCCCCTCTCTATATTCAGAAGACTTGGTTTGGGGGAGGTAATGTCAACCACAGTCACCTTGCAGCTAGCTGATCGCTCATTTGTGCATCCCCATGGAATTATTGAAGATATGTTGGTACAAGTGGGTAAATTCATCCTTCCTGCTGATTTCCTCATTTTAGACATGGATGAAGATGGAAATATGTCCATGATCCTTGGGAGACCGTTCCTAGCCACAGGGAGAGCCATCATTGATGTTGAGAAGGGGGAGTTAAAACTCAGAGTCCAAGGTGAGGAAATGGTATTCAAAGTTTTCAAGCAACCCACTGAACCTCAAGTCAATGCTAGATGTTTTGCTATTGGGGTAGTTGACAAGGTTGAGCCTGAGAAAAACCTCACAAGTACTGATGCTCATGGGGTACCACCAAAGCAGCATGAAGAACCTCATGGTAAGACTTTTGTACTAGCAATTGATGAAAAAGAATTGAACTCATATGAAATCAGAACTGTGAAAAAGAAGAGGAGGGGGAGAAAGAGAATGGTGCTAAAATGGATATGTGGAGGGGACACTCTACCCCCTTGATTTAGTAAGTAACATGCGTCCGGCTAAAAGACGTTAAAGACAACACTACTTGGGAGGCAACCCAATGGTTTTAATTATGTTATTTAAATTTGTTTTAGTTTATTTTATTTTGTCTTGAACAGTCTCACGGTCTTGGGTTTTGTCTTATGTTTTGATGACAGGTGGACTAGGAACTGACCCTGAGCAGAAAAAGGATAAAAAATGTTGGAATTCGGAAAATCGAGCACAGCGTCGTGGCGCCAAAATGCAGGGCCACGACGCCGAAAGTCCAGAGAGCCCAGATGCCGTGCAATTTCCAGAATTTGTCCTCCCAGACCTCCTTTATGACCGATGTGTTGTGTCAGTAAATTGTCTCTTTATTTTGAATCTTCTCACATTGGGGACAATGTGTCGATTAAGTTTGGGGGGTGTCTTATTTTGTTTATTGTTCTGTTTTTGAGTCTTTTTTATTGTCTTTGTGTTGTTTTGTGTGTTTTTGAGTCATAATTTTTTTGTATATAGATCATGCATGTTTTAGTTACTAAAGATATTGAGTGGATAAAGTGGGATAATACAATGAAATTAAAAGCGATAATCTGTGTGCTTAAGTTAGATCTGCCAAAAATTCATGACATCTAATTATTTGAGATATTTGTGCTTAGCCTATGTGTGTCAGTTATGGAAAGAAATGTTGAAAATGTCTAAAAATCTATTTTCTTGTTATTTGAGGTGAAATAGTTAAGATATACATGTTTAGGGAGATGATTCAGACATTTCTTTGATAGACCTTCTGACCATTCATTACCTATCTTAACATAAATTATATCACTAGTCAGCCCCTTTGAGCCTAAAATAAGATCTTTCTCTGACACTCTATGATTCCTTTATTGTGCCATAAGTGATAATTGAAAACTCTTGGAACGAAAAGTATTGAAAAAGAATTAAAAAAAAGAGTGAAAATTTGATGCACCCCAATGAAAAATATGCAAAAATCTAAGTTTGGGGGTGCTTGTTATTTATAATGTATCTCATTCTCTCAAAATAAAAGAGGGGAGAAAATAGGTATGAGACTAAAAAGAAAGTCAAAAAGAAGGAAAAAAGGAGTTGAATGAAAATGCTTATGGTACGTAAGGTGAGCCTAAATGCCTACTTTTATCTACCCCAGCCTAAGCCTACATTACAACCAGTGAAAGTCCTGATGATCTTTAATCTGTATGTCTATGATTAGTGGAGAATAGCAAGTAACATGTCTATAGCGTTTTGGGAAAGATGGAATGAGATTGACATGCATAGGTTAGATGCTTGTATTCCTAGTGATTGTAATCTAAGTGAATTTGCGAAATATCTAACTTGAAATTCTAGATTGCTAAATATTCATGCTATGTATGTTCTAACATATTATCCCAACTTTCATCCATAATTTTGAAGAAGCAATGCTATAACTATTTGATCAATTTCATATAGTCTGTGTTTTTATTTTTGTTTTTGTTTAGTGCTTTACTCGAGGGCGAGTAAAGTGTAAGTTTGGGGGTGTTTGTTAAGTGTATTTTGTATACACTTTTGAGTCCTTTTTAGTTAGTATTTTACTCTTTTATTTTGTGTTTAGTATAGTGTTATGTGTGTTTTTCCTTCATTTTGTGTCACAACGGTTATAAAGGAGAATATACTACTTTTGAGGATGAAATTACACAAGAAAATGCCAAGAAATGAAGTTTAAGTAGTCCCGAGAAGTATAGAATAAATCTGACGAAGTCCGAACAGAAAATGAAGAAGTTTCAGAATTTCACGTCGACAGCGCCACGACGGCGCCAAGCAGCGCCACGGCGCCAATTATACTGCAGCCTCTGATTTTGTCGCGGGAGTTTAAGCGCCGTGGCGCCAGCCTGCAGGGCCACGGCGCCGACGCGGGATTTCTAATTTTTGGGCCGAATTTGACACGTTTTCAGGGTCCAAAAGGGCAACTTTTCCCAGCTATAAATACCTAAAACCCTGCTCATTAAACCATACCTTATACCAGATACCTAAAATCATACTTTGGAAGGCAAGAAGGAGGCAAGACACAATTGGAGACTCTTGTTCAAATTATTTTTCTTTCCTTTGTTTTTATTTCAGTTTATATTGGATTTTGTATTAGTTCTTGACATGACAATGTTTAGGAGCTAATTACTTTAGTAGGGTTTCCGTCGAATCTTCTTGAAACTCTTTCATATAGTTAATGCATTGATTATTGATTTCTTCTTCATCATATTAAGATCTATTCAATATTGTTATGATTGCTTGATAATTAACTAGCTATTAATTGTCATCACTTATATGATTTCGAATCAAAAATCTGAAAGGTGAGATTTGAATATGCTGTAATTGTCTAGACATATGTTAAAATCGTGGACGAAAGTACCCCGATACTTGTGTAGTATTTAAATGGTTATTGTTCTTAATCCCCATGTGTGGTAAAACTTATCATAGAAATATAGAAGATTTCTACACTAGGTTGAACTCTTGTATGTCCTAACCGGAATATAATGACATATTAGTTAACCCGTTATCTTAATAAGAAGAATCATTAGCATTGCATTAACACGTGAAATAGTGGATAGTTGAGGAGATTGGAATCCTATTTCCTTCATAACTGTTATAAACCCCAAGTATAATAATCGCTAGTTTATTTCCTGAAATTAGTCATAATTCGTAGTTATAATTCTCAAACTAAAGAACGTCAACCAAATAGCTATCATAGGATAGATAATCGGTACTTAATAAACCAGTCTATGTGGACGATAAACTCGGTCTTACAGACTATATTACTTGGAACGATACGTACATTTGCGTAGGCACTTAGAAATATCACAACACATGCATCGGAGACGGTGTCTGTTGGACTTGAACCGCTCGTAGTGAATACCTATCGGATCTACTTGTGAAGTAGTAGACGTAATGCCTTGAACTATTCACGTGTTGTATTAAATCGAGACAACAAGTATCACACACATCATACCAACATATTTCAATTCTTACGGTTGTGTTCTTTTCGGTCATGAACAACTCCTATTTTCCTGAGAATTTCTAGAGAACGTAGCCATCTCAGTTCTCTCATATGCCACCCCACATCAATCTCACATAGGTAATATTAATCAAGAATAGTCCGTACTATCCTACCATAACGACTATTAATATTATTAAGAACCGGTTCAAATTTCTATATCACAATCTTAATAACACACTTGGTACATCATAGGAACGAGCGTATGTGTGTTTTACGCTCCTTGAGTCTTCCCCAGCTAGTTTGCCTTTTGAACCTAAACCATGAGATCTTCAATTATGATAGGTAAGGTTTCCACCAGTTAACAACTCATTATATTAGCTTTAAGCCTATTCCCCTCGATGTAAATATGACTTGCTCTCGTGTAAGGCCTTTTGTCAAAGGATCCACTATATTGTCCTTTGACTTTACATAATCAATGGAAATTATTCCATTCTTCAGCAAACTTCGTATTGTATTATGACGTCACCTTATGTGCCTTGATTTGTCATTATATATTTGATTATTTGCCCTCGTCAGGGCAGCCATACTATCACAATGTATGCAAATGGCGGTCACTGCTTTGTCCACAACAGAATACCTTATAGGAAGTTTCTTAGTCATTCTGCTTCTTCGACAGCTTTATCCAAGGCTACAAACTCATCTTCCATAGTTAATCTCGTATTTACTGTTTGCTTTGATGATTTCCATGACACTGGATCTTCACCAAGTGTAAATACATACTCACTTGTGGACTTACTCTCTGAGTGGTTGGAAATCCAATTAGCATCACAATATCCTTCTAGCACATGAGGATATTTGTATAATGCAACTCATAGTTCATTATATGCTTTAGATATCATAGTGCCCTTATTAGCGCTACCCAATGATCATTTCCTGGATTGTGTGAGTAACGACTAAGTCGACTCATTGTATATGCTAAATCCGGTCTTGTACAATTCATTATGTACATCAAGCTTCCAAGAACTTGCGTATACTCTAATTGAGACACATTATCACCTCCATTCTTCTTAAGGTGACAAGCGGGATCAAATGGTGTAACCACCGGTCTATCATTATAGTGTCCAAATTTTCTAAGGACTTTCTCCACATAATGAGATTGAGTTAATATATAACCCTCAGAATTCCTTTGAATTCTAATACCAAGAATGACATCCGTTATTCCCATATCTTTCATATCGAAAGTGGCATGCAACATCTTCTTAGTTTGATGAATTACATCATTATTTGTTCCTATAAGTAGCATATCATCTACATACAAGCATATAATGACATGTGCATTATTACATTTCTTAATGTAGACACATTTGTCACATTCATTTATTTGAAAACCATTTGATAATAATGTATTATCAAACTTCTCATGTCATTGCTTTGGCGCTTGTTTAAGTCCATATAACGACTTAACCAACTTACATACTTTCTTCTCTTGACCTTTCACAACAAGCCCTTCGGGTTGTTCCATATATATTTCTTCATCTAGTTCACCATTTAAGAATGCAGTCTTCACATCCATTGTATTTCCAAATTGTGATTCACTGCTATAGCAATTAGCGTCCTTATAGACGTAATTCTAGACACTGGTGAGTAGGTATCGAAGAAATCTACACCTTCCTTTTATCGAAATCTTTTGGCTACTATCCGAGCTTTATATTTCTATATAATACCATTAGGTCTTAACTTCCGTTTAAAGATCCATTTATGGTCTATTGATTTCTGTCCCGGAGGAAGATCAACCAATATCCATGTATTATTTTGTACAATGGATTCTACTTCACTTTGTATGGCCTCATTCCAATAAGGTGCTTCGGATGATTCCATTGCAACCTTATACGTTTGAGGTTCTCCTTCAACGGAAAAGGTCATAAAGTCTTGTCCAAAATCTTTGGCGACTTTTCTACGTTTGCTTCTCCTTGGTTCAGAATTTTCATCTAGAACCGATGAAGTAAGATTATCATCATTTTGAGGCAGTGTCCTCTTCTTAGAATTATAACATTTTTATCCTTCTCTTTAAAAGGAAAAATATCCTCAAAAAAATCGATTTCACAAGATTCCATAAGTGTGTTTTTGTGAATACCTTCAACATCGGAATGATACACCAAAAACGTATATGCCGCACTATTATTGGCAAGACCAACATAAATGCAATCTACTGTTTTTGGTCCAAGTTTAGTTCTCTTTGGTAAGGGAAATTGAACTTTTGTTAGACAACCCCACACTTTCATCATTTTGAAAGTAGGCAATCTTCCATTCCATAATTCGTATGGAGATTGATCACTTTTCTTTTGAGTAATTCTATTCAATATCATATTCGCAGTAATTAATGCCTCACCCCATAGACTTAGAGGTGCACCTGAACTAACCAACATTGAATTTATCATATTATTCAATGTTCTATTCTTTCGTTCGGCAACTCCATTTTATTGTGGAGTATATGGTGCAGTGGGTTGATGAATTATACCTTGAGTGGAACAGAATTACTTAAACTCATTAGATTGATATTCACCACCTCTATCCGACCATAGAATTTTAATTCTTTTGTCAAATTGGTTTTCCACTTCTGCTTTGTATGTTTTAAACATGTTCAAAGCCTCATCTTTGGTATATATTAAGTATACATAGCAAAATTTACTGCAATCATCGATAAACGATATATAGTAGTTCTTTCCACGAGAAGGGGTTGCTTGATAATCACATAAATCACTATGAATCAAACCAATCACTTCATTTGATTTCACAACAGATTTGTGAGGATGACTTGCATATTTAGACTCTATGCATACCCCACATTTGTTTATTTTATTCATGGACCATTTTGGAAACATGCCTATCTTTACCATTCTTTGTAAGGAACGATAATTTACATGGTCTAATCGAGAATGTCATAAATAAGAAAGAGAATCAATCACATATTCAGAAGCAGTGTTATTGTCTGCGTTTTCATTGATAACGACAAATGTCTTAGTACATACAACACTTAGTTTGAAGAGTCCCTCACTGAGGTAGCCCTTTCCTACATACACCCCACCTTTGGTGAGTACAAATTTGTCAGATTAAAAAACTAACTTAAAAACCTTATTGCTAAGAACAGGGCCAAAAATTATATTTTTACAAATTTTAGGCACATGTAGAACATTGGTGAGTACAAGATCATTACCGTAAGTGAGCCTCAACTTCACTTTCCCTTTGCCTTCCACCTTCACAGAAGCAACATTCCCAACGAACAATGGTTCTCCATCATTGATTGCTTGGTAAGATGAAAACATGCCCTTCTCTGAACATACATGCATAGTTGCACCTGTGTCCATCCACCAATCGTTTGAATTTGTAATCATATTTGCTTGAGCAGCCACAACCCCAACGAATTGGTTCTTAGTTTCAGCCCGGTTGGATTGGTTGACACTACTCGGACCTCCAACACCACCACCTTGACTCTTGCGAAGGCGACAATCTTTTGCCCTGTGCCCCGGTTTTCCACATACCCAACATAAGCCTGGTTGTGATTTCTTGAATACATTATTCCTTTGTGGGGCTAGTGCATTCCTCCCGGTTGCAAAAGATGGACTGACACCAACAAATTTGCCCTTGCCTTTCTGAAACTTGGCCTTTGAAGCATTGTCTTCTACCATATTGGCATTAGGCTCCAATGAAACAGCATCAACCCTTTCATTCTTCCGGTTGTCCTTTTCAACATGAATTTTTAGAACCAACTGTTCAAAACTCATTTCCTCCGTTAGATGCTTCAAATAAACCTTAAAATCCTTCCAAGAAGGAGATAATTTCTCAATAATAGCACCAATAAGAAAATATTGGTTAAGGTCCATACCTTCAACCTCCAGTTCATGAACAATAACTTGGAGTTCCTCCACTTGCTTGACAACTGCTTTTGTATTGCCCATCTTGAAGTTTAGAAACTTTCCGATGACGAACTTCTTGAAACATGCAACTTCAGTTTTGTACTTGTTCTCAAGTGACTGCCATAACTTCTGTGATGTCCCGAACGTGGAGTATATGTCATAGAGAGTATCTTCCAAGACATTGAGAATGTAGTTCTTACACAGAAATTCTTGTGTCCACCAAGTCTCAATCGCCTTCAGCCTTTCGGCCTTTTCTTCCTCAGTTGGAGCATTCTTTCCTTCTCCCTCCGACAGTGCCGTTGGAGCCTCAACAGTCAACACGTTTGCCACATGAAGTGTTGTAAAATAGAACAACATCTTCTGTTGTCAGCGCTTGAAATCAGCACCCTTGAATTTCTCGGGTTTCTCCACATGGTTCTTCACCATTGATGATCCAGATTGATCCATCCTTTTGCAAATCAAGAAAGTGTGTTCTCTGAAAATTTTGCAAGCTTCACACAGTCAGAAAAATAAATTTTCTGAGAATTTTTTGTCTTAGATTGTTAGTGTCAATCTATACCTTCAATGTAAAAACCATAATACAATATATATAATTCAAAGAAATTGAATTCAATAACACTATTATATAGATACTTCAACTATATAGAGATTAACAATAATGGAAAGCAACAATATGAATATTACATACTAACTTATTTGTAGATAGAGGTCTGCAAATGACAAAAATTCGTCCCCGCTTGTGCTGCAGTTGATCGGATGTCTGCCTTGAGGATACAACTATCTGAGTGATAGTTCTAGCACAAGAACTTCACTCCTGGAGAATCTACTATATGTGTTCTTCAGAAATGGTTTTGAAAATGAAGAAGAATCAACAAGAAAGATTCTTCAAAATGATTTTGATTCTCAAATCTGAAGACTAATCTTGTTAATTGTGTTGTTGTGTGTTAAAATAAGTGATCAACATGCTATTTATAGCACTAAATTCGACCAGGTGCAACCTTTCTTCAAAGGTTGTGACCTTATAAGAAGAGATGCAACTTTTCATTCAAAACTGGAAATTCCCGTTCTGCGGTGTATGCGCTAAATTCTGTGACTTCTCTGAAGCTTCAGCCGCACTCGCCTCTTAGCACCACGATCTGTGCTCGAAAATCACGCTTCTTTTCGTATCACTTTTAATCTTCTTCTTATACAAGTTCCAACATAATTATCATAACTTATATGATTTCGAATTGAGATCTGAAAAGGGAGATTTGAATATGTTATAGTTGTCTAGAGATCCATGGAGCTTCATTATTACCTACACTATAGGGAATTTTGAATGCAAGCAAGTATTGGACGATTTGGGGGCAAGCATAAAAGTATTACCCTTTTTTGTGTTCTATAGAATTGGTGTAGGTGAAGTGAGACAGGCAATAATAATTGTTCGGATTGTAGACCGGTTGGTGAAGTATCCAAGGGGTACTAGTAAATATTATATGCGTCTGGCTAAATGACGTTAACGACAGCGCTTATGGGAGGCAACCCACAATTTTTATTTTTATTTTGTTTATGTTCTTCTTTCAGTCTAGTTAAATTGTAGTTAAATTTCTAATTATAATTTTGAAGAACAAAAAGTAATGAGAAATTGCTTTTCTATTACACAACAGGTGTTGTTTTGGTGTGTGTATGAGGAAACACGTGCCAATGAAAAGATGATTCGAGGCCAAACAGGACCGAAACTCTAATAAAAAGTCGAACTCAAGAAAAAACAGTCACGCCACATGGCCACTGCAAATTTTCAGAATTTCAAAAAGGTTTTCTAACTCTTTGTTACACCTCGTAAGTTTAAGACGATAATTAAGAACGTCATCAAGAAAGTAAGATTCGAATATTGGAAATAAAGTATAATTACATATGTTAATACGAAAATTAGTACACTTAAGGATGTGATTCTGGAAAGATTTTGGTTACGACGAGCGTGACAAGGGAAATTAAAAATTATAATTGTATATTCTCGTTATGGATTAGTAACATATTATAAGAATTACGACATGGAGAATACGAGACCTTATAAAATTTCCGGGAATTAAAGGAAGCGGGAATTAAAGAAAGCGGGAGTTAAGATTAAAAGAAGTGGGATTAAGATTTATTAATTGAGGGACTTGGGACTGTAATTTATATAAAAGAAATTTTTATATTTTAGTAAACCTATGTTCTTTCATTCTAAAATCCAAACAAAGTTTTTTCAATCTCCCTCCCCTCTCTTTTCCTCCTCTTCCAGCCTATTTCCCCCCTCCCTTAGCAAGAAATTGAGGTTTCTAATTCCTCTCCATAAATTAAGTTCCTCTCTTTAATTCTAAGCCAAATTAACACCAAGATATTGGTGAAATCGGCAGCAGTAGGGCCGAAACTGCCCAGTGTATTTTCTAGATTTTTAGCTACAATTTTTGAAAGAAAAACATGCAAGGAAGATGGATTATATTCGTAGAATACATGCATGTCGTTTGGTGTGAAGGAATGGTGAAATTGGTGTAAACATTGGACCAATTTTAGGGGCTGTTTTCGGGCTTAAATTAAGGTAAGATTTCTTCCTTCCTATTGTATAAATGGAATTGCATGTTGTTATGATTTTAAAAGATGAACTAATTTTAGGAAGAAATTGGAGATAAGGGAATGCATGTGGTTGTTAATGTTGTTTAAACCGATTGGGGACTGTTTTTGTTATAATTAAATTCAAATGTTGTTGATGTTGTTATATTATCGTCACTAACCACATGTTGGAGTTGAAAGAAAATCTTGATATTTTAGTATAGTTGTTAATAAGGACTTACTGGAACATGAATTAGATTTTAAGAAGTTAAGAAAAGAGTATGGAATTATGTTGTTGTTGGCCGAAACTTACATGGAATTATTGGACATTATTGTGAGATATTAAGGGCTGATTTTGTGGAGCTAAAATGTCGGAAATTTGATTATAATCATGTATATAAGTTGTGGTAATTACTAATACATGTCTTAAAGAAATTAAAGTGTAAAAAGGGCATTATGTTGCAAAGTGTAGGACTCGAACTCTTGTTGTTGTTGCTAGAGTTGATGGACTGTTTTAAGGGTTGTTCTAATATGGATTAACATGAGAAATATGTGTAGTAATCACATGGGTTGTTGTATTGCATAAATGTAAAAGAGAAGGAATATGTATTGGTAGTGTATATGAAGTACATGAGACCAATTTGGTTATATCTTGGAATTGTGCTTGGTTATTGGTTTGGTTGGCAATTATTGTAAATTGTGGATGTACATATAAACAGGGGAAGTTCTGTCCGAATATTTATAGAATAGGAAGTCGTCATTCGATATAAAGTATGCTAGTAATCATAGAATTGACGAACGTATTATCATTATTATAGGTTGACGTACTAGACGAGACGAATCTTAGTATTGAGTTGATTAGTCCAACTAAGAGGTATGTGAAACTTTTCCTTCTTTCTTTTTGGCATGATTTATTGAAAGTACGGCGGACATACATGATTTCTATACAGTCTATTTTCTAAAGATGTTAGTCATGAGAACTGCCTATGGTTTTTTCAGTAAAGAGTTTATTATAAGGATTTCATTGAGAGTCAAAGTGATGATTTAAATTATATAGTTACTCATGATACTCTATTTGTGCTGGATGTGATTATAAGAATTCACCGAGTCCCTCACTAGAGGGACGAGACACGTTATACGTATATATATGATTATTCTATGGACATGTATCCATGATGCGGGTATAGATACCCGATAGTATATATATGACTATTCCATGTATTACACGTATCCACGATGCGGTGTAGGACCCATGATAGTATATGTATGATGATTCCATGGATGACATCCATGATGCGGGTATAGATAACCAGGATAGTATATATATATATATATATATATATATATATATGATTATATGGACAGAGATTCATGGTTTTGATATGACTCTCATTTTTATAATGCATAGTCGACTCTCTATTTTATATATGGCACAGTTGGATCCGGTATTTGATTCTCTTACTTGTCTCTTGTACGTTTTGGCCAGTTATGATTATCTACTTGTACTTTACGTTTCATATACTCGGTACATTCTTTCGTACTGACCCCCCTTTCATCGGGGGGCTGCGTTTCATGCCCGCAGGTATAGGTACTCAGTTTGGTGATCCTCCAGTCTAGGATTCCTGTTCAGCTATTTGGAGAGCTCCATTGATTCGGAGCTTGTCATTTTGGTACAAAACTTTATTCTGACTTATGTATATATTTAGGGGCACGACGGGGCCCTTTCCCGTCATATGTCGTTATCCTTCTCATGGAGGTATGTAGACAGTTGTGGGTTGTAAACCTGTTTGGTCTTCTGCGTTGTTGTTCCCTGTTTTTTAGATGTTCCCTTGTATACGTGATACTATGTGGGGGCAGCCTTGTCGGCTTGCCCATTTTATTATGTTGGTTAGATGTGACTCGCAGAGATGTGATTATTCGTGTGTAAAGCGATCTTCACGCCGCCTATTCGGACATGTGTTATGGTTGCAGCGTTATGCTGTCGGATTTTTATATCGTCTTTGGTGTCAGTCTGGTTACATGATAGGTTAGTATAATGACGTCATTAGGACGCTTAGTCGCGGCCCGTCGGGTCGTGTTGTGACACTCTTGTCCCTCTCCTCGAATCGTAAAAGCTTGTGATCGCCGCCAACACCTAATCTGAGGTGCCCTCCGCTCTATCAGCCGCCTGAGAATTCATCAGCGCCTAGACCACTCCTTTTTGGATCGCTGTATTTGTGTTGTAAGTTTTCCCTTTTATTTTTAGTTTTCACACATTGGGGACAATGTAGTGATTGAGTTTGGGGGGAGATCTTACTCTATTTGTTTTGAGTCTTTTTAATTTATTCGTGTCTTATGTGTTTTTGAGTCTGTTTTTTTGTTTTGAATCAAGTATGTTGTATTCGCTGATGAGATTGAGTGAAGTAATTGGGATAATGTAATGGTATTATAAGCAAAAATTTGTGTGCTTAAGTTGGATATACAAAAATTCTTTGAACATGTAATCATTGGGATACTTGTGTCTGGCTTATTGCATTGTCAATTATGGAAAGTAGATTGAAAAATATCTAGAAAACATGTTTGCTTGTTATTTGAGGCGAAATAACTAAGATATGCATGTTTAGGGAAGTGACTCATGCATTCTTTGATAGTCCTTCTTACCGTTCATTACCTACCCTGACATAAACTGTATCCTTAGTCAGTCTCTTTGAGCCTAAAATAGTATCTTTGTTTGACACATGTGATTTTCTTGTTGTGTCATGAGTGATAATTGAAAAATTCTTTGTATGAAAAGTGTTGAAAAAGTAAGAAAAATAGAGTGAAAATTTGATGCACCCCAATGAAAAATATGCAAAAGCTTAAGTTTGGGGGTGCTGTTCTTGAATTGTATGTCTTATTCTCTCAGAAAAGAAAAGAAAAGAAAAGAGGAGAGAAAATAGGTATGAGAATAGAAAGGATATTAAAAGAAACAAAATGGATGGAATAAAAATTGCTTATGGTAGTATTTGAGCCTAAAATGCCTACTTTTACCTACCCCTGCCTAAGCCTACATTACAACCCCTGAAAAGTCCTGAAAATTCCTAACATGTATGTCTATGATTAGTGGAGAATAGCAAGTAGACAGGTCTATAGAGTTTTGGGAAAGATGAAATGAAATTGACATGCATAGGTTTTGGTACTTGTATTTCCAGTGATTATAATTTGCATGATCTATCCGTGATTATCATTGAATTTGGGAAATAACTGACTTAGAATTCTAGATTGCTAAAAATTCATGTTATGTATGTTGTAAAATATTATACCAGTCTCTATTCATGATTTTCGAGGCTATATTGATATAACTACTTGATTCACTTCTTAGAGTATTTTTTCTTTTTTGTTTTATTTTTGTTTAGGGTTTTACTCGAGGGCGAGTAAAGTTTAAGTTTGGGGGTGTTTGTTGAGTCTATTTTATATACACTTTTTGAGTCCTTTTTAGTTACTATTTTCCATTTTTCTTTGTGTTTCGTATAGTGTTAGGGTTGTTTTTCTTTATTTTGAGTCACAACGATCCTAAAATGGAAAAGAGGCGAAAACACATGCAAAAGGGTTGAAATTTGAGCAGAAAAGGAGTTCCGGGAAGATAGAATAAATTTGGTGAAAATTCGGATGAAAAATGGCTAAGAGTCGCGGCGCAAGAGATGAAGGGCCGCGGTTGAAGAAAATGAAGCCGAGAAATCACCGTCGACGGCGCCAACCACCAGAGCCGCGACACCGAATTTCCAGAGAGCATAATTTGTTTCTGTCAGGTTAGCGCCACGGCGCCTGACTGGAGCACCGCGGCGTCGACGCGGAATTTTAAGAAAAAAGGGCCGAATTTCAGTCAGAAACCCTAAGACTCAGAAAGGGTTTTGGGAGAAGTATAAATAGAAAGTCTTCACTCATTATTCAGGGACCAGAAATCACCACTTCAGAGCAGATTTGGAGCTCAAGGATTCCTGCAATTCCAGTTCTTCTTTGTTTATCAGTATTAGCGTATGTATGGAATTTTTAGTTTGTAATTATTTTATTATGAACTAATTACTTTGTTAGGGTTTTAAGTCGAATTCGCTTGAACCCCTCATTATGATATTAATGTTATAGTTTGATTTTTTCTTCTATGTTATTGAAATCTATTCAACTTGTAATGATTGTTTGATAATTAACTGATCACTAATTATCATAACTTATATGATTTCGAATCGAGATCTGATAAGGGAGATTTGAATATGCTATAGTTGTCTAGACATAGGTTAAAATCGCGGATGAAAGTACCCCGATACTTGTGTAGTGTTTAAGGTTATTGTTCTGAATCCTCATGTGTGGTAAAACTTATCATAGAAATATAGAAAATTTCTACATAAGGTTGAGTTTCTATATGTCATAACTGGAATATAGAACAGATTAGTTAACCTGCTATCTCAATAGGAAGAAGAAGAAGAAGACTAGGTATTAATGGAATAATAGAGTGGATAGTTGATGAAGGTGAGAATCCCTAATCCTTCCCATACGTTATTCTAATTTGTGATTACTGCACTGCATTCTTAGATTAATAACTTCATTAAATCACCGATAACCAAATAGAGACTAAAAATCAGACTATAGGTAATTGACAAGTTAATTCGTGAGGACGATAACTCGGTCTTACAGATCTTTATTACTTTAGCGATACGTACACTTGCGTAAGCACAGAAATATCGCGAACACTAACTCAAATGATCAGCGAGTTTAATGGTATGCCGAATTCAGAAACTTCAAATTCGTAATACGTCTCTAAATATAAGGTAATTTTATATCCATCAAAATTTAAACAAATGAAATGACACACAACCTATTACTTTTTTTTTTTTGCTAAAATTTAAATCTTGAGCTCTCATAATTTGTTTGTTTTTCACCTGGTGATAGATACTTGTATTAGAGCCCGACTAATTCGAATTCGTGTCATATAGGGTCCATTCGAGAAAAGTGATTCCTATCAATTTTACATATCAAAATGCGAAATCGTGAAAATCTCTGATTAATTAATGAGGAACAACTCCATCGTTCCATCACATCCTTTGATGGTGAGCTCTCACAATCTTCAATCACTAGCTTCGTGATAGAATCTTTATGCACTTTTTTCGTTTCTATTTTCTCGTCTCAACCTTTTCTCTTTTTTTATCCAATCCTTGGTCCCTTTCGCCCATCCAGCTGGTTGTCTTTGGAAATGACCTAACATTTTACACCATAATATAATGTGTTTGAACCCCACCCACTCCCACTCCAACCCCACATTTGAGACATGACAGCGGGGTAGGGGGTGTTGACAGTCCATATAATTTGGAACCATTTTGAGCTTTTCGATTTCAGATTTGAGTAGGCAAACCACCTCTAACGTTCTGCTATTAATCCTAGTCAATTATGGTGGTTGTGTTGATACGTTACCAAACTAGCTATATGCATATACGTTCAATTAGGGTAAAACTCGCATGGTCTTCTCTACAAGCCTCACAGTTTATATGTCGTTTCAGCTATTAATATTGAATTTTTATTCATATATCTAACAATCCCCAGATC
The DNA here is from genome assembly GCA_029844215.1 of Przewalskia tangutica. Lineage (NCBI taxonomy): Eukaryota > Viridiplantae > Streptophyta > Magnoliopsida > Solanales > Solanaceae > Przewalskia > Przewalskia tangutica. Next base: position 3,572,590 of record CM056720.1, read on the forward strand.
TAACTAAGTTTTACAAAAATCTCATATTAATAACTGAAAAGACGTATAAAGTGTGAGGCTTATAAAGAAGGCTATGCGAGTTTTCACTTTCAAACTAAGTTCCACATGGTTCATGACTACTGTATGAACTTATCAAAAGATTCATTTTGTGTCTCCCAATAGTTCACTTAATCCCAATAGTTTAGTGATCGTTTAGATTAGGGAGGAAGCCACCTAATTTTTTCCGAGAAGGCTAGTACTATATTATACAAATTTGTGGGTGGAGCTTTTTGACAATTATTAATATAGTAGTAATAGTAAAAAAAAATCGTTGGGTCTGTAGCCCCCAGTGGGGTGAGGGAGGCTTCGTCCTTGGTTTAGACAATGAACTACAGTTAAAGCTATGAACTCACTATTGTTATTTACTCCCTGTTGGAAATGTTACCTAGTGGGATCGGTTATCCCGTCCTTAATTACTTGAACACAAGGGCCCCGCATGTCGGAAATACGATTTCCACACACATGCATATGTCGTACAACGTCTAGCTAAATTTCACGTAGTGAAAGAAATGTTGGTACACATGTTAAAGTGTTCTTAAGTTAGGTAAGGATGGACGATTACTTGACCAAATTAATGTATCTCCCACGACGGTATAAAAAATAAGAAATGTGCAAAATACGAAAAATGGGGAAGAGTCGCGGGGCCTCGAGAAAAGGACCGCGGCACCGAGCCAAAATGGGGGCAGCACCGCGGTGCCACCTGGCCTAGGACCGCGGTGCTCCAAGCACCGCGGTGCCTCTGGCAGGGACCGCGGTGCCATTTGTCCAGTAGCTCGAAGTTTCGTTTCTGTCGAATTTGGACCGCGGTGCCTACGGTACAGTGAACGAAAAACTCTCCAGAATCTTCTGATTCATGGACAGAATTAAAGGACTAAGGATCATCCAACTCTTGGCATGATCTAAGTGCCTTTTTGAAGAGATCAAGATGCCTCTTGGCAAGATCTATGCACCCCATTTAAGGCATTCACGTGTCTTGTGATCCACAATCTTGCACCTATAAATAGAGGCTTCAAAATCAGATTTTATACACTTCAATACAACACAAAATCTGGAAATTGTTGAGAGCCTTTATTCTTCTTCTAGCAATCTTTTGTTCTTGTTTCTTCTACAAGGGTTCTCAAGCATTTGGCTTGTATTTGAGAAAGTACTGCCGTTTTATCTTGGAAAACTATTATACATCTACCGTAAACCAATATATAAGGGGATAATTTTGTCTTAAGGATAGATTGTCAAACAATCGTCTCGACAACATTACAACTAGTTTTTTCTATTCTCTTTCAGTTCTTCGTTTCCGTTCACCCCCACAAATTTTACAACACTCCCTCCGTCTCAATTTAGAGGATATTTGACTGGGCTCACGATTTAATAAAAGAAAGATTTTCTTACAAAATATTATGCTCTAAAAGATCATTTTATTAAAGATAAAAGGAAAATTTAAATTTAAATTATTTTTAAATATATAAATATATATTTTTAAAGACAAATTAAAAAGAGGAGAATTTCACGTAAAGACCACTTTTTCACCTTTTTATTTATTTCTCGTAACACATTTTTCCAACCCATGCAGGTGTCATTGGAAGAAGACACAGCATTTTTGTAGCATAATGCTGCCACCTCAACAAAAAAAACCCACACACTTGAGACTTGGCAGTGGGGTTGTGGGCCTTGACAGGTCCATATGGATCAGGCCCATGGAAGAGGAATTCTTGTTGTGTGGGGTTAGAGTTGATAGTTGAGTGCTTTCTCGCTCGCCCGTGGAATAGGTTTGGTGATCGTATCTGTACATATTTTCTTACCAATGGTGTTAGTACTATTTTCGTAGTTTTTTGTTCTTTAATTTTTGTTACCCTTTGTGTTTCTTGTGCTTCGATTTTCGCATAATTTTATTGTTGTTTTCATGTTCTATTTCTGAAAGTTAAGTATTGCTTTCTATATCGCAGTATTTCTTTGTTGTTACTACTTTCATTTGTGTATTCCCTTTTTCAAACTGCCTTGAAATGTGTTATCTGAGCCGATGGTGTAAGAATGGATTTTGGCCTAATTCAACCCCAAAAGCTAGCGTGTAGGGTGAGGATTGTCCAAATTCATATAAGGAGTCCATATTCTCATTTCATTTTCGATGTGAGACTCTTAACACTCCCCCGCACGCCCAGACATCGTTAACTGGAGCGTGTACAATATAATTTGGGGGTCCCACATCGGTGAATAAAGAATTAAAATGGTCTGACTCTGATACCATGTAAGAATGGATCTTGAGTCTAACTCAACCCCAAAAGCTAGCCTGTAGGGTGAGGATTGTCCAAATTCATATAAGGAGTCCATATTCTCATTCCATTTCTGATGTGGGACTCTTAACAGATGGTTTATCCGAAATAATCTCTCTATCTGTACGAGGTATGAGTAAGGTCTGCGTATACTCTACACTTTCAGACCCCACATATAGAATTATACTGGATATATTGTTGTTGTTGTGGGATAGATTTGGAGTGGGGGTGGTCAACATTGTTAGTAAAGGCCAATATATCTACCATTCATGGTGTTTTTCTTGCAATTGACTTGCTTTTCTTTTTGGTCCACTAGGACATATATATGACTTGATAAAAGATGTCGACAATATTTAAGTATCTCTTAATTTCTTTTCAACTACATAATTGAGTCATGAAATATGTGTAACATGTTTCACAATATGCTGGCATAGATCTGTCATTCATGGAATTTAGCAATGCTCCAATTAAGTCTCCTTTCAATTAGTACCTTTTTGTTTTGATCCACTAGGACATATCATATTATCATCTTCAAATGGAGGAGCAAAATTCAGCTAACGTGAAAAATACGTTCGAAGGAAAATGTTATAAGTACTAAGTAGTCCATAAAATTAATACTATTGGAGTATTGGTAACTGCCTCTGGATGCATATATAACCCAAGAATGACTACGCTGGAGTAATCGGCAGAGGCGGATTTAGAATCTTTAGTTTATGAGTTGTGAATCAGAATTCTTTCTATTTATTGGGGTCTGAATAGATTATGTATACAAATTAAATAAATTTTCAATACAAATACAGATTTGAGCCTAAGCTACAGGGTTCTTCCTAACTTATGATAATCGCAATGCTGGCTCCGTCCCTGGTGGAAAGTACTCTTTCATTCCTAGCTAGAGGTCGTGACTTCTGAGTTCTGAGTCTCCATAGAAAATATTATACCCCCAATGTGAGACTTTCTAGTGCAACTCTGAATTTAGTCGGGCTCCGGAGTGGATATTTAACATTGTAATGAGAAACCTAAAAAAAGATGGATGCATCGAGAGGTTATACAATGGGGTAGTAAGTATTCTTTCGTTCATAACTAAAGATCTTAAGTTCGAGCGTTGTAAATAAAATTTCCTTTAATAAGAAGCAATTTATTCTCAAAATGGAGCTTTCCGATGTGAAAAAACTGGAATCATAAATAATAAAAACTTTGACAATAGGGATTTCGTTTTACTTTGAATGTGTCACTCAAACTTATATCACTTCTCTAGGATATAGGGGACTAGGTGAGTCTGGTTAGTGTGGGGTTACTGTGTGAGTTGAACTACAAGTTTGAGTGACACATTCGAAGTAAAACGAAATCATCCTACAAGTTTGAGTGACAATAGGGATTTCGTTTTACTTCGAATGTGTCACCATCGTTATAAGAAAATGCAAAAGCGAATTTAGGATTAGAACATTATGAGTTGGGATTCGAAATTCTATCAAATATATTGAAATTACTGAATTCGAAATCTATCATTTAATTACACATTTAGAGAATTTTGTAACACGTATACAAGATTTAAGTAAAAATTTATAAGGTATAGACGGAGACATAGTTCATGGATTGTATCTGCTTTTGTTTATGTGTAACATCGATTATTCTATAAGATATTTTAATCAATATAAATATTAGATAACTCTATACATCAAAATCGTAAATAGATAAAAGGAAATTACCTAGCGTATTTTATGTCTATTAGATTGTGTCACTAATTTCTCATAATGGATCCAGTAGGAGTACTACAAGAAAAGCCTGGAGATAATATATGGAAAGAAAAGCAAGCCAAAAATAATGAATGCAAAGTATGGGGACCAATTTAGCTTTGACAAGACTTCCTAAATGTAGATCTCACATTGATCATGGTTATCATCAAATATGAAGCAGATAATCATGGCAATTGATTGGCACTGATTTTAAGGTAAAAAGAAAAAAGAAAAAAAAGAACTAGGAAGCATTTTTGCCTAATTAATTAGGTTACCGTGTCTAGTAGAGTCTTGATTATCGGTGTGTTGTGCACCACATCTATAATCAGGAGGCTGCAGGACATTTAGGATTGGTTTCCATTCTTCTTACTCTGAGATCGTGCGATAGAGCTGTGTTGTTAGGGTCGTCTCTCCCTAACGAGTTATGTTGATTGCATTCTACGAGCAAAGCGTGATGACCCAGGAAGGACTATGTGGATTGCGTATCCAGGTTGGTAATGATTGTAGTATAGTTGGTATTGTGACATACAGCTATACGGAGTTATGTATGAGGGTCAGACGCGTGTTGCCTAGAATGATTTTAGATTACCAAGAGTTGGTAAAGACTAACTAGATACCGGGAAGGTATGGAACATTTAATGAATTCTCGCCAAGGTCTTATGTTTTATTTTGAGATAATTGGGAAAGGATGAAGTCATGCGATGAGGCGGTGAACCCTTAAGAAGTCATGTTAAGAAACTTAATGGAATACCATGTTAATAGATTAAGCTACGTGGTAGGCTTAATAGAATTGTACGGATGAGGTCCGTATAGAGTAAGTAATGGTTGTTGTGATCAAGACGACACGATTATGGTATTATGAGAAGTTATCAGACTTTTTACGGGAGGCGGTAAGGTAGGCTTGGAGCATGGAAATTGCGAGCCTAAGAATATTGATAATCGCCGAGACCTTAGGTATATATAAGGCCTTCTCGGGCAATAAGATTTTATTCAGACTAAGGGTAAGAGTTAAGTGCGACGGCGGGTCGGGGTGAGTACCTATTACGGGTCGCCTCATAGCCTGAAGGGAGTGGGATCAGTTGGTAGTAGTTCCGCTACGTGACAGGGTCACGAGGGTGCAAGGCCCAAGTCTAGTTAATTATTTTACGGGTTCGTGGACGCGTTCCACCGGAACCAGGTCGTGAGAGCCGGAAATGGCCTTATGTTGTTTAAAAGAGTGACTCCAAAAGATTGAGGGCCAGAATCGGTATGGGGGTTATGTATGTATGCTAGTATGAGTTGGAAGTACGGAAAGAGTATGACCAGTAAGAAAGATAACAACCAAACCAAGTGTAAAGGAATAGAGCCTGAATCCATAAGAACCTTTCGAGGTAACTACACCCGTGAGTGTTTTGGGTGGTAGCTGAGCGGGTATATGAGATTTGCCCGGTGATGATCTGATCGTCGGACCACTAGTAGACCTAGTAGAGATGATTACGACAGACTTTGAGGTCATTATGAGTATGGAATAGTTGGCTTCGTGAGTGCCAAGGTTGACATCTTAGTATAAGTATTGTTATGTGGCCATGGGTGGCATATGTTGTATGAAGGGTGTAGTAAAAGGAGACTATGTCGCTATCTAATTAGATTGGACTCCGAAAGAACATTCGGGTCGAATGTTTCTATGGGGGGAAGAATGTTACACCCCGTAATTCAAGGACATGTTTAAGAGAATGTACGTAAGGAACACAAGACTTGAAAAGGGTACGAAAGGAAGAATTGTTTTTCCGACGGAAAATCTTCCGAACGTCGGAAAGGAAAAATGTTCGTTGGTGAGAATTAGATTCTCAAAATGCATAAATTGAAGAGTATGGAACTTATTATCATTATGGAAATTTATTTTTACGGATTTGGTCACGTGGGGCCCACGAGGGTTACGGAATTTTATGGACGTATGGGAGGGCGACACGTGTCACCTCACCCCCTCCCCCCCCCCCCCACACATGGGCTTGTTCGAATTTGCCAAGGGCAAAATAGTCATTTGGCCAATGTTAAGATGACCAAGTCTTGCTAATTAAAGAACTTGATATTGTTGACTAAGTCCAAGGGCCACTTGGCTTGATCTCCTTCATCCAAAACCTAACAAGTGTTATAATCTAGACCCTCCATTGTATTATATATACACACTAGTGCAAGACAAGTCTTCACACTTAGAAATTTTTCAAGAAACTTTGAGCTAGCTTAGTGAAGCTCACGGCATGGAGCTTTTTCCCACACAAAAAAAAAATCAATTGTTGTCCATAATTCACAAGACTTTAACCCAATGTCCCTAAGGGTATTGTAAGGATATCTCAATAGAAAGATCCTGGGAAAATGACGTTTTTACGTTAGTCGCAAGGCGAAACCCTAAGGTGTTCTTCAACTTTGAAGATGGAACTTGTAACAACCCATTTTAACCTGAGTCGAAACGGGAGTACTACGTATGGTATAATTCCTAAAATGTATTTAAAGGAGTCGCCACCTAATTATTATAGTGAATTAGGACACTTGATTTATTGCAATAAAATACTGCAATTAATGATCTCCATTTAAAGGTCTGCGAAAGCTATGTGAGATTCTGGATCAGGGTTCTTTATTATCCTAAAGGGAAGGGGTTAGGCATCCTCTAAGATCCGCTAACTTGCGGTTATCCGTTCAAACCTAGGTTAATTATATATTGACTTCTATTCTAACTATTCTAAGCATTTTTACATAATTTACAATTAAAATAAAATGCAATACAAAATAGTAAAACTAAAATTTAATGAGACATAAGATAAAACTCCGAGACATCTTTAGCCCTTTTTAGGCTTTCTGCACAAGATGATCTCAGTACTGCATAAACACTTAGTAAAAGTGTTAGTAATAAGATAAACAATTTTAAAGTAATAGCAATAATTAATAAATACAGTCAAAAATAAATCTGTCTTTTGTACATGGGAAGGCCTTGGAAATCAGACGGGGATTCCTTCATCGGCCGATATTGCTAAAAATAATAAAATAAATAAAACCTTCGGATCCGTGCCAAAACAGTAATAGTTTTAAACACGGAGGGCTCAGATATAAAAATATATAAAGTGGGATGCTAAACAAGTGCGTCATGCGGCGTTAAATCTTACCAGCACGTTGGTTATCCGGTGTAATTGGAAGAAATCATCCTTGCCCAGAAAGCTTTATTTATTTTATTTTTCCGTCTTTGCAACTGTGGAGGCCTCAAAAATCGACGGATAATTTTTTCATTGGCCAATCAAAGTGTAGTATCATGTTCAAAATCAGTTAACCAACGGTGTAGTAATTTGTTCAAAATCAGTACGAACAACAATGGAAACAGTAGCAACAACACAGCGAACACGCTGAAAATTTAAAACATCGCCGAAAGTAGTAACAGCAACACAGTCTGCCTGAATTTTAAAAAAAGGGTCATCGGAGTTGCAAAACTCCAGCAGGATACAAAAAAAAACCAGAAAATCAATCCTAAACCAGCGAGAATCAGTTCGACACAATCAGAAACGAACAGGGACAATAGCCAACAACATCGTCGGAAATATCAGTCAGAAAATAACACAAAGCCAACAAAATCGCTGGAACAATGCCAGATAGTACGAAGCCAGTTAAAGGGCAAAATGTCAGCGGTTCGCCGAAAGCAATAAAAGGCACGAAGACAGTAGAGCGCCGGAGTTTTAGAATTCCGGCGAATCACCAAAACAGAAATCAAATTAGTCTCCAACCAAATATACCAACAACATATATCTAAGAACGAAACGGATTCGCTAGAATTTCCAAGAACTCTGTTAAGACACAAGAATCAGGAAATAACGTTAAATCAGTCCAGCATAGCCAACAAAAGAGATACAAACAGTGTTATCGCCGGGGTTAACAACGCATGGCGTAGCGTGGCGTCGCTTCCACGGCGAGTCGCGAGCAACGCGCCGCAGTGTAAAAGACGATGGTGGTTCACTGATGACGGGAATGGGTCAAAGGGGTGAGACGTGCGGTGGTGGTGTGTGGCAGTGAGGTGTTGCTAGGGGGTTCGCCGTGAACGATGGGTTAGGCAGTGAGAGGATTGAGAGAGAGGGACGGTTGTGAGGGGAAGTAGGGTAGATAATAGGGTTGATGTTGTGGGCGGCTGGGTAGATAATAAAGTGAGGGTGAGGGACGGCTGTGTCAATGTGAGAGAGAGAGGGTAGACCGATGAAGGGTAATAAGGTAGGGTATGTGAGAGAGAGACGGTTGGGGTCATAATAGGGTAGAAGTAGGGTAGGTTTTATAGGGTGAGATTAGGTTTAGGGTTTAGGGGTATTGGGCTTTGGGTATTGGGTATTGGTTATTGGGTATTGGGTTTGGGTATTGGATGAAAGTGTATTGGGCTTCATTTTTGTTTGATTCGCGGATTGGGTGATTCGATTATGCCACTGGATTTGGTTTGACAAAAAATGCAAAATGGATTAATTATTTAAAAGGAAAATTATTTAAAGATACAAATTATTAAAATGTCAATGTCTGATGCAATAATAATAAAATACAATATTTAGCAAATATTTAATGTCTGATTAAAAGTAAAGACGGGGTGTCAGTTAATTATTCAAAGAGATGCTAAAAAATGTTTAATACCTAATTAAAGGTAAAAAACAAAACATGATGTCAATTTACAAGAATAAACAACATAGAATGTTATGTAAAAAATATACAAAATATCAAAAATGATGATAAAATGCGGTGTCCTAAAATGCTTAAAATTGCAAGAAATGCCTAAAAGATGGGTCAAAATTGGGTGTCAACAGTTGTCCCTCTTTGTGAGACGATGAAAGAGTTTTTGGACAAAGACGTTGATTTGTGGCCAATTTTGTCCCATCGTCGAAAATTAAACAAATTAAGCAAAGAATGGGCAAAAGCGACAAAGGGTTTGTGATGCGAGTAAAAGACAAAGTTTGTTAAAATTTGTCCCATGATCGAATTATGAGACCTTTGGTTGCTTTAATGCTAGAAAATAAAACAGTGCATGAAACTCAAATTTGTCCCAGTGTCGAAGTATGATTGACCGGGTTGCAGTAATTAGTCTTTGGAAAAGACATGGTGTTTGTAGGTGTTGATGAAGTGATGTGATGATACGCCGTCTTGTATAGGCGAGATGCAGATGACGCCTTGTGTGGGCGTTGTCGTCTTGTATGGATGAGATGCAAATGACGCCAGTGTGGCATTGTCGTCTTGTATGGACGAAATGCGAGATGACGCCAGTATGGCGTTGTCGCTTGTATGGACGAGATGCAGATGACGCCTTGTATGGCGTTCTCTTCTTGTATGGGCGAGATGCGAGATGGCGCCAGATGGGCGTTGTCGTCTTGTATGGGCGAGATGCGAGATGTTACGCCGTTGTATAGACGAATGCAGATGACGCTTATGGCGTTGTCGTCTTGTATGGGCGAGATGCAGATGACGCCTTATGGCGTTGGCGTGCTTGTATGGGCGATATGCAAATGACGCCTTGTATGGGCGTTGTCGTCTGTATGGGCGAGATGCAGATGACGCCTTGTATGGCGTTGTCGCTTGTATGGGCGAGATGCAGATGACGCCAGATGGCGTTGTGCGTCTTGTACGGACGAAATCCGATGACGCCTTGTATGGGCGTTGTCGTCTTGTATGGACGAAATGCAGATGACGCCTTGTATGGGCGTTGTCGTCTTGTATGGACGAAATGCAGATGACGCCTTGTATGGGCGTTGTCGTCTTGTATGGACGAAATGCAAATGACGCCTTGTATGGACGTTGTCGTCTTGTATGGACGAAATGCAGATGACGCCTTGTATGGGCGTTGTCGTCTTGTATGGACGAAATGCAGATGACGCCTTGTATGGGCGTTGTCGTCTTGTATGGACGAGATGCAAATGTTCGTCGTTGTATAGACGAAACATGAATGAAGCTGTTGCATAGGCTTACAATGAAATGACGTCGTTTTCGGACGTACCTGCTTTGTGACTCGCCTGGGTTGAGATAACGTCATTGCATAGACGTTGTGCGTTTGTAACCCGCATGGGCTTATTGTTGTGCTCCCGCCTTTGCTGATATGAAGATCCTGTAAAATGTGACGGCGGTTGTATTGATGTGATGCTGCCAATGCTGAGATTTCGTCCTTGCACGGACGTGTTGAATGTTGTGTGCTTGCTGAATGCTGCGAGTGTTGATGCAGTCTCTGTGCGGACTTGCTGAATGCTGCGATTGCTGATTGCTTTTGGAATCCTTATTATGATCTCTTCATGGTGCATTTCCCAAAATTGTCCCAGTTTTCGTTATGCGAGGTGCATGGGCAGGACTTAACTCTGGCGGAAATTCTGTCGCACACGAGCCAATGGGAAGATTTCTAATGGTATGACCGAAGCCGATTTAGGCCGCCTACGTATCCCACTGAGGGAATCAGGTCAAAACGTAGTTCGTGATGCAAAATGACTGTACAATTTTCAAAAATGAGACCGAAGTCAATGTGGCCGCCTACGTATCCCGCTGAGGGAATCAGGTCAAGACGTAGTTCGTGAACAAAAAAAATGATTATTTTATATACATTTTTTTAAAAAAAAAAAAAAAAAGTGGAAAGACAGCATCACGTTCTGACTTCAGTTGATACCAACAATTAGTATTGTGCTTAGGAATTCCGTTATTCACTTTCAGTCTAACCAAGATTGACTTCTGGGTAATTCCTATAGTTTCAAATGGTACCTCAGACAACTACGTATCGACACACTTGCTTGCAGTCAAGGTTTCGAACTACACGTAATCTCACGTTTCAAATGCCCTCACTGAAAGAAAGTCTCATTTCTCACATATATTTCAGTATTTTGAATTTTGGGACGTTTAGATAAGAGACACTCACACTCAGAAAGATGTTCAATGCATGCAATTGTGATACCATAGGCTTGGCCGTCATGTAAGTATCCACTAATGTGAGAACCCTCAGTATAAGATCATGTAGGGCTTGTCATGGGCTTGTAATGTAGGCTTGGGGGAAAGGGATGGATATCATTTGGGTAAAAAAGTGACTAATCCCTCCTCGAGCGTTGGACTACGTCCGTGCTTGATATTTGTGTGCTTCAATGCTGACCTGCTTTCTTTTTGTCCCAGTTTTCTGTACTGACTTCCTTTTGAATCTTTCATTTGGAGCCCGCTTTTTTCAAAGTTATTCTCTCATTTTTTATTCATTTTTTTCTTTGTATAATGTCGGGGCTTTTGATTTCTTCTTTTGTGAGTCATCATTTGTGTTTTCTTTTCCCTGTTTGGGCTTTGACAATTTTTATGGCTTTGCCACCTTCGACGTAGAATTTGTCAGCCACTTGCACATTTCCAAAGCGCTCAAGGAGGTCGGGCCAAGAGAGGGATAATGCGTACGCACTCAGAAAGGGTATAGGTGTAATATGCGGTTTTAAAAAGAATAGGATTTAGGCTCAAAAGGGATGTACTACGGATAATGTTGTTTGGTAGGCTGAAAAGGCCCAAACGGGTCAAAGAAAGCCTACGATCATTTCTTACACCGAGTGTTACCCAGGATTTCGCCTCAACAAACATTCAAGCCAAGTTCTAGATCACAATGCAATGCAATTGAACTTATTCTAAAACTCACCACACAATGCACATGAAACAATGAGGTTGGTTTCGTTCTTATCTCGAAAGCATGCAAGACAATGTCATTACATATGTGCGTGAGAGGTACCAAAAGAATCTATGGTTTACCACGAAGTCCACTCATACTGATTGTTATTCGTTCTTTCCTATGCACACTCCTAACTGTGTTGGTATCAACCAAGTCAAACAATGATACTAAAAAAAAATGTTTTTTTTTTGTATTTTTGGATAACATTTTTTGTATTTATGAACAAGATATATTATTTTTTTTTGTATTTTTTTGAATAAATGGTACCGAACCCGAGTAGGGCTGCCTACGTATCTCATCTTTGACGAGAATCAGGTGTGCGTAGTTCGTTCAGATATGTTATAAAACATATGATTTTAAAAAAAAATATTCATGAAAGAAATGCAAAAATAAAAGTTGTACAGAACAAATGATTGTTCACTATAAGACTAATGCAAAGTAAAAGGAATGTAATGGAAAAATGAATGGTTGTGATAGAATGAATGAAATGCATGAATGAATGTATGTGCTAGAATGATTGAAATGCAAATAATGGGTATCCGTGATTGGTTAAATGCAATGAATGATTGAGCCAAGTATATCCTTTTTTTTATTTATGTGGTGGTGTCGAACCCTAGATGGGTTGCCTACGTATCACACCGTATGGCGAGAATCAGACACGCGTAGTTCGGAATGATTATGTTGTAAAAAGAATTATGTAATCAGTACTAGATATGTCAATTAGACTTGTAAATATGTATAAAAATGCAAAATATAAGACCCAGAGCGATGCTTTGTTGAATCTGGTATAAGTTGACATCTCTCCGTCAACATAACTTTTTTTTTATTGTTGTTGTTGTTGTTGTCCGCCCTCGACTATTTGCGAGGACGGCCTTCCTGCAAAAATATGACAAATGAGTGAGAGTAGGCAAGCCACAAAAATAGAAAAATGTGAGGGCGTGACGATATAGTCAAAGACTCCCCTGATTGGTTCGACCGGACTGGTGGTTGATGCTTCACAAAGTCCAAATCGTGTTGTTCAAGAGCGATTTACGCAGTAGAAGTCCTGATTGCAATGTGACAACAAAAAATGCAAAAAAACAAATGCTTGTGGCCGGAATTATAAGCATGATATGTACATGGGTTAAAAGGGTAATGATATGTACAGAATTGCTAGCGACAACAATAGTAAACAAAAAAAAAATGCAAATCAAGTGCGCCTAATATGCATGGGACCTCTCTTATGTCAGAGGTCGGCCTAAACGCCAGATATGCGAGATTATGATAAATAGGTCCAAGCCGTTAAACTGTAATATTTTGTTGGAAATGACGACCAAATGACGGTGCACTTTTTCCAATTTCAGTGTGTCGCGACTGTGCTTGATCCGTCTATCATCATCACGCTACACATAGTATGCTAATGGGTCGTTGGGTTGTGAAACCCGTCGACAAGTTTTGTGGATTTCTAATTGTGGCGTTAATACCAAGGACTAACCCACCTAAGGTTTATGCATGCATGACTTAATAAAAAGTGGTATAGCTCTATCATAAGTTTTCTAAGATTTGGCTTACTAGACGCAAGGTTCCCGAGCGGACAACTCGAGTGAGAAGGCTACGCAGCCACCGGTTAGACCGGACACTCCACGTATATTACCAACTCTCCTAAATTTGGGTTTTGAAGAAAGAATTTTGCTGATGCACCCAGCGCACCTCGCATGTAGTGTGTGATAGTGTGAATTTTCCAGAGTGGAAGAAATATGAACGGAATGCCAGTTTAAGGAAAGCAGTAAAAGCAAATAGCAATTAAAACAGTTAAGCATACAAAATTAAAGCAAGCAATTTTAAGGCATTTAAAACAAATAAAAGCAAATAAAGTCAAGCAATAATAAACTTAGGTTTGCTATGGTCAAGAACCTGATTATCCCCAGCAGAGTTGCCATCTGTAACACCCCATTTTAACCTGAGTCGAAACGGGAGTACTACGTATGGTATGATTCCTAAAATGTATTTAAAGGAGTCGCCACCTAATTATTATAGTGAATTAGGACACTTGATTTATTGCAATAAAATACTGCAATTAATGATCTCCATTTAAAGGTCTGCGAAAGCTATGTGAGATTCTGGATCAGGGTTCTTTATTATCCTAAAGGGAAGGGGTTAGGCATCCTCTAAGATCCGCTAACTTGCGGTTATCCGTTCAAACCTAGGTTAATTATATATTGACTTCTATTCTAACTATTCTAAGCATTTTTACATAATTTACAATTAAAATAAAATGCAATACAAAATAGTAAAACTAAAATTTAATGAGACATAAGATAAAACTCCGAGACATTTTTAGCCCTTTTTAGGCTTTCTGCACAAGATGATCTCCGAGTACCTGCATAAACACTTAGTAAAAGTGTTAGTAATAAGATAAACAATTTTAAAGTAATAGCAATAATTAATAAATACAGTCAAAAATAAATTCGTCTTTTGTACATGGGAAGGCCTTGGAAATCAGACGGAGATTCCTTCATCGGCCGATATTGCTAAAAATAATAAAATAAATAAAACCTTCGGATCCGTGCCAAAACAGTAATAGTTTTAAACACGGAGGGCTCAGATATAAAAATATATAAAGTGGGACAGCCTAAACAAGTGCGGCTGCGAGCGTTAAATCTTGCCGGTAGCATGTTGGTTATCGGTGTAATTGGAAGAAATCATCGCGCGAAAGCTTCATTTATTTTATTTTTCCGTCTTTGCAACTGTGGATGCCTCAAAAATCGACGGATAATTTTTTCATTGGCCAATCAAAGTGTAGTATCATGTTCAAAATCAGTTAACCAACGGTGTAGTAATTTGTTCAAAATCAGTACGACCAACAATGGAAACAGTAGCAACAACACAGCGAACACGCTGAAAATTTAAAACATCGCCGAAAGTAATGCAAAGACACGATGCTGAATTTTAAAAAAGGGTCATCGAGTTGCAAAACTCAGCGAGATACAAAAACCAGAAAATCAATCCTAAACCAGCGAGAATCAGTTCGACACAATCAGAAACGAACAGGGACAATAGCCAACAACATCGTCGGAAATATCAGTCAGAAAATAACACAAAGCCAACAAAATCGCTGGAACAATGCCAGATAGTACGAAGCCAGTTAAAGGGCAAAATGTCAGCGGTTCGCCGAAAGCAATAAAAGGCACGAAGACAGTAGAGCGCCGGAGTTTTAGAATTCCGGCGAATCACCAAAACAGAAATCAAATTAGTCTCCAACCAAATATACCAACAACATATATCTAAGAACGAAACGGGTTCGCTAGAATTTCCAAGAACTCTGTTAAGACACAAGAATCAGGAAATAACGTTAAATCAGTCCAGCATAGCCAACAAAAGAGATACAAACAGTGTTATCGCCGGGGTTAACAACGCAAAAGGCAGCGGGCAGCGGCGTCGCTTCCACGACGAGGTCGCCGGAGCAACGCCGCCCTGGTGTAAAAGAGACAGTGGTGGTTCACTGATGACGGGAATGGGTCAAAGGGGTGAGACGTGCGGTGGTGGTGTGTGGCAGTGAGGTGTTGCTAGGGGGGTTCGCCGGCGAACAGTGGGTTAGACGGCTGAGAGGGATTGAGAGAGAGGGACGGCTGTGAGGGGAAGTAGGGTAGATAATAGGGTTGATGTTGTGGGCGGCTGGGTAGATAATAAAGTGAGGGTGAGGGACGGCTGTGTCAATGTGAGAGAGAGAGGGTAGACCGATGGAGGGTAATAAGGTAGGGTATGTGAGAGAGAGACGGCTGGGGTCATAATAGGGTAGAAGTAGGGTAGGTTTTATAGGGTGAGATTAGGTTTAGGGTTTAGGGGTATTGGGCTTTGGGTATTGGGTATTGGTTATTGGGTATTGGGTTTGGGTATTGGATGAAAGTGTATTGGGCTTCATTTTTTGTTTCGATTTCTGGCGGATTGGACTGATTCAGATTATGCCCTGGACTGGACTGGTTTAACAAAAAATGCAAAATGGATTAATTATTTAAAAGGAAAATTATTTAAAGATACAAATTATTAAAATGTCAATGTCTGATGCAATAATAATAAAATACAATATTTAGCAAATATTTAATGTCTGATTAAAAGTAAAGACGGGGTGTCGGTTAATTATTCAAAGAGATGCTAAAAAATGTTTAATACCTAATTGTTGACACCCAATTTTGACCCTCCCGTCCAGCCATTAACCATAAAATTACACTAATTTTGTAAAATAATTTTTTAGGATTTTTATAATAAAATACAACAATAAAACATAAATACAGGCATTGATAATTAATTTAATAATGACATCGCGTCTTACGTAGAGTTTTAAGCACTTAGAGTCCCGCGCCCGCATTTATTAACTTTAAGCTTTGTCGTAATTCTTAAATAATTAATAAATGCATAAAATAAATAATTTAGCGATAACGTCGTGTCAGGTAGCATAGCCGCATTTATTAGTAATCATTGGTAACTTTAAAATCAATTTTAATCTAATACATGCATTTAATAGCGTCGCATTTATAAAAGCTTTAAACAATTCTTAAAAATCATATTTGCATTTAGCATTTAAATAATTCAATCTAAGCTCATTTTAATTTTAATTTAACTTCGCAATAATGCATAACAATAAGATTTTAAATAATAGCGTCGCATTCTAAAGTATTGAGCATTAATTAAATAGCGCGCGTTTATTTATTATAACAATTAGATTAATGAATCACCTAATTAGTTTAATCACATGTGTTAATTTAGGTTATCACTAATTAATTAATACACTTGCCTAGAATTAATTAGCTAATTAATTAACTAGCCTAAAAACTAATTAAACTAATTAAAACTCTTAATACTAATACCCCAGTGATTCTACCCATTACCCATTTCTTTATACTAATACTACCCAAATTCCCGCAGCTGACCCGCAGCCCAACTCCCTACCGCTTTAATCGTCAATGACCCGAACAAGCTGGACTTCCTTCCTTAGCCCTATTCACCCATCGCTCTCACAAACGCAGCCTCAAAAAACCTAAACAAAACCTAGACGAAACCTTTTAGCGCGAATCTCGCGGATTTTGAGTGGAAAATCCGCGACTTTCCTTCCTTTACCCACGTACACCTGACAACGATTTCTTACCATAAACCCATTGCCAAATCTTCCATAAATCGCAAATCAAGTCTTACCATACAAATCGAATAAATCTCGTCGAATCGACTAAATATTAGCTAAATCTCACCAACATTAGAACTCGGCGAGGGCTATATAAGAACATGCATAGGCATCGAAAGGCGGCGGATATAGCGTAAAGCGAGAGCGGAGGAGGAACATCGATTGAGGCATCGATCGAACACAGAGTAGGGAAGGGTTGGAGAGTCCAATAGCAACAATCAATAACTTCGGAGGAGTCCAATAGAAACAATCAATAACTCGGAGGAGTCGATAGCGGCGATCAACAACTCGGAGGAGTCCGATAACGGCGATCAACAACTCGGAGAATGAGCTCGGTCGAGGAGAATCGGCAGCATCGGGAATTAGGGGGCGTACCTGAGCCACTAGCATCGCAATAGGTAATTCGAATCCCCTTACTTCAATTCCGATACAAATCGAGAAAGCGAACCTCGCCGCTTTCATTCGCGTCGCGAACCCAAAACCGTCGTTTGGATCGGCGACTTGATCTGTTGCCGGTCGTCAGGAGAAGGTAAAATCAGAATCCTCCTCTTGTTTCGTTTGCGTGTTATGTGTGTTTATTTGAATTTAATCGTCCTTGATTATGTTAGTATAATTAAATTTGTCATATTAAGGATCAAAGTGTCAAATTTTCGATCAGTCTGTTTATGTGATTTGAATGTGTTAACCTATTTGATTGGCAATAAGGTTTATGTTTATTATGGCATGCCAAGTATGTAGTTTATTTAAATCCAGAATAGATATGAGTCGACGACGCCTGTTATCACAACTATTCATAAATCCGATTCAGTTAAATGATTAATGTTTGGATGTTGCGCTAAGGGATTACAAGTTTAATTTGGCACATGGTTCTTGGGTTATAATAGTATGAGCTAGAATCAGTTTGGACTATGAAACGTCGTCCTGTCAGTTTATGATGTTAATCGACCTGTGATCGCTGATTGCCTTCGTCGCACCATCCCGAATTAAATCTCTATTATACTTTGGAGGTTTGCTTTCTCATTGTGTGTTAGTCATTTGCTGGTTTCGTATATCAGAATGTTGGTCGTAGGTTGTAACTCTATCCGCGTTTTTACTTCGTGAGGTTAATGTACTAAGAAAATACACTTAAAATATGTATGTTATCTAACTTGTAATGGTATAAATCTGGACAGGCCTATATACGTAAGAAACGCCATCTTGATTACTGTTTGTTTATCTCTACGGTGATATCCGGATAAAAATGTCCCTCTTTCTTATGCCTGAGTCGTAATTGTTTCTTTGCCAAGATGTATCTTTGCGTAACCATATCATGACCATACTCAGGGTTTAGGGTACTCTGACTTATGTGAAACTTTGCAATTGCTCTTAGCCATGCTATCTGTTTAAATATTTTCTCATACATTTTCCTATTGGGTTGAGTTGCTTAAGTACAACGCATCATTAGCATAAAAAAAACATAAATAGCCCTCGGGCCTGCTTGTCCGTTATCTTGAGTAAAAAATGTGACAATATGTATGAGGATATATAGATCATATTTTAGACATGCATGTGGTAGATTAAAAAACTGCATTTAATTTTAACAAGGGCCTTCATTTCCATGTTTGGGTATCTTTCTTTCTGTGTAAATCTTAGGCAGTCTTAAGACCCTTCCCTCTCCTTATCTTTGACGAACTGATATATGACTATGTGTAGGGTTATACTTGGCCCCAGAATCATGGCCCATGCCTCTTTAATCTAGTATAATCCGAATACATTAATATAGACTACATGCTTGATTTCTAGTTGAACATTATGTGTGTGTATTGTCAATAGAATCTGCTTCCCAGGTATTCGTGCATATTCTCAGGGCCTGCTCTCTACCGATATTGCATGAATATTTGAACTTCCTTTCTTGAGAGAATATAGTCCTGCATATAGACACCATGTTAGGATTTATATCACCTGTCCAGTTTTTTCCAAAAATTGCATCTGTCTGAATATTGCATGGGGAGGTGAGCTTCTTTCCGATTCTGTGTGAATGGTATAAAGTGTGTATATCTCTGTATATATTACTCGCTTATTACATCATGAAAGGTGTTGGGTCTATCCCATTTGCAATTGTTTTCTTCTGCTCATCTTTTGCTAGGATAAGCGGGGCTCGGCCCATCGGTATAGTGGTTTCTACATCTGTCTTTATAATGTGTCATTGGGGCTAAGCAAGCCCATTTGTTTTTTTTTCCGCATGAAAAGCTACTGTTTGGGCTAACATATTTTCACATCCGAAACTACTGTTTGGGGCCCATCTTTTCTTCAGTGCGGAAATAAAATGATATAAATATGCTAAATCCTATACCAATGTTTATTTATTATTTGATAAGATATAGGTATACTAATCCTTATTTTCTCTTATTTTACATGAAATGCATCGGAGCAAAGGAGAGTCTCATAGCGAGACTCATTATGCCTTCAATCAATTGAAGATTTGCATTCACCCGCATTCGTGTGTATTTCTCTATCAACATTGGGGAATCCCAACCCGCCGGCGAATAACACCTCTACTCTGTCGAGTCCTTTATTTCCTATCCCGGCTTATTTGTGTAATTAATTGTCTAACATTACGTTATTAGTAGAATTCTTAGAATGCCAAACCTTAAGTCAATAGATTAGAAGGTAGTTAATTAGCAATTTGTTTCCCTTCGAATTAAATATTTTAGATTATCCATACATAGCTTAAGCTATATTAAATCACCTAATAATCCTAACTTGCATAATTAATCATGTAGCTAGGATATTATTTTTAATATCCCTAAACCATTTGCTATAAAATCCATATTAAATTTTATTTATACATATATACTAAGGAAGCCCCTTTTAAGCATGTAGTATACTAATCAAGATAGGCAAATGTATACATTTAATCAATAAGTCCACTTTGCATGACATATTTTTCATAAATAATATAGGGCATGCTTTAAACTCTATATGTGTTTTACGTCACTAATCTTATCAATCTTTTGCCAAAAAATATTTTCTATTAAATATCTTTCAAACATGCATTCTTAGCAATAAATAATTAACCCTAGGTTTGAACGGACAACCGCAAGTTAGCGGATCCTTTAGGGTGCCTAACCCCTTCCCTTTAGGATAATAAAGAACCCTTACCCAGAATCTCATTAAGTTTAGCAGACCATTAAAATGGAGTTAATGTTTTACTTTAAACTAGTTAAACATTTAGGTGTCCTAATTCACCCCAATTAATTAGGTGGCGACTCCGCGAACCCTTAGCATTCTAGCAACCCTTTAACATTTTTCTTTTTCTTTTAGCACCCTTTTTGCACCTTTTAAGCTTTCAAACATCTTTTGCAATTTTAGCATTTTAGCCTCTTTTGCACTTTTAGCATTTTTGGCATTTTTAGCATCCTTCTAGCAAACTCCTTTAGCACTTTAAACATTTCTTTAACTTTCCTTTAGCATTTTATTATTTTATTTTCTAACCTTTTAATTTGAGCAGCAGGAGTTTAGAAAATAATGTCGCGGCCGAAAAAGGGCGCGACAGAAATGGCGACTCCACTGGGGATTTTAGGTTCTTAACCACAACAGACCTAGGATAATTATTTGGCAATTATTTTGCATTTAATTTTTGTGTATTGTATTTTGTTATTTTTTGCTACCTGCTTTACTGCTTTCCTTAAACTGGCATTCCGCTCATATTTCTTCCACTCTGGAAAATTCACACAATCACACACTCGCTATTTGGTGTGCTTCGCGCCGCAAATTTCTTCAAATACCCAAATTTTAAGAGAGTTGGCGCTGCGGAGTTAGATCGGTTAAATCGATCACCGCGTAGCCTTCCACTCGAGTTGTCGCTCGGGAACCTTGCGTCTAGAAAAAGCCAAATCTTAGAAACTTAAGATAGAGCTATACCACCCTATTTCAGGCATACGTGCATTTACCTTAGGTGGGTTGGTCGCCTCGCATCGACACCACAATTAGGAAG
The DNA here is from genome assembly GCA_029844215.1 of Przewalskia tangutica. Classification (NCBI taxonomy): domain Eukaryota; kingdom Viridiplantae; phylum Streptophyta; class Magnoliopsida; order Solanales; family Solanaceae; genus Przewalskia; species Przewalskia tangutica. The sequence goes on from CM056720.1 coordinate 3,593,411, forward strand.
ACACCAACTTGTCGACGGGTTTCTCAACCCAACGACCAACCAGCATATTATGTGTAGCGTGACAATGACAGACAAATCCAAGCCCAATCATGACATGCTGAAATTGGAAAAAGTGCACCGTCATTTGGTCGCCATTTCCAACAAAGGCATTATAGTTGGACGACTCGGACAAACCCGTCATAATCTCGCATAAGTGACGTTTAGGCTTACCTCTGGCATAAAGAGGTCCCCTTTGCATGTTAGGAAACGTTGAATGTGCTATGTGCGATATATCTGCTACATACTTGCAAATTATGTGCTTTATGCTAACACCGTTTGTTGCATTTTTAGAAGAAATTTATCATCCTCCCCAAAGGGTCGGTTCGTATTTGACTCAACAATGTCGGAGCATCCACACTTCACCGAGTCAAGGCAAGAAATGATGATATGGTGGCTCGGCGTCGAGCCAAATGGTTTAGGAATTATTCTGTCGGTAAGCAGAACCTTGAAGGAGGAATATCACCATCGGGAAGAATGTATTGCATACCGCTGCGACAAATTGCGATATGCGAGTTGAGATGGAGAGGCTACGGAATCGACCAACCTATCCATTAGCTTGAATACCCATGCGGATCAAAGGGCCACTACTTCACAAACCATCCCGGATCAACCTCCACGCGCATATCTCCCAAAACTCTCCACAAAGGCCACGCGATCGCGAACAAACCGCCCTCGCCCCAACCCTCAACCCCACCTTCAAATGACCCTCACTACCCATACCTCGGCCCGCTACTTCACCATAATCAGCCACTGTCGCGAGCCAACCAATACCACGCGCACACCCATTACGGCCCAAGAAACAACCCGCATGCTAACTTATGCGAAGCCCGACGCACTTTTACGTCCGTGCTTCACCGAAGGGAATCATTACGAAGAGATGGAGAGGGAAGTCCGAGCCAAAATGGACGAGGACGTGGCCAAAGAAATTCATAGTTTGAAAGAAGCGGTTCGGGGCATGCGATCGGACAAAGGTCACGAAGGACTAGACTACGAGGATCTTTGCATGCATCGGGCGATGGAGCGCCTGGGGTACAAGGTGCCGAAGTTTGAACCATTTGATGGAAAAGGGAACCCCCGTGCACACCTGAGGTCATATTGCGACAAGCTAATCGGGGTAGGGAAGAACCCAGCGGTCATTATGAAGTTGTTCATTCGAGCTTGGCCGTGAGGCACTAGATTGGTATACCGGCAAGATCGCGGAAATGGCATACCGGAATGCATTGGCCCAAGATTTTGTGGAAGCGGTTCAGTTCAACACGAAACCGTTGTGGGCGGGTTATTTAATGAAGTTGGAGAAGAAGACTACGTAAACATTCGGAGAATACGCCATGAGGTGGCGTTGAGCGGCGCAAGCGCACCCGTGGTGGAGAGTGAGATGACCACATTATTCGTACAATCTTTGAAGGATGCAACCTACTATGAGCGGATGATAAGCGTCGTGATCGGAGTTTTGCGGAAGTTGTTAGAATGGGCGACTTCGTAGAAGAAGGTATAAAAACTGGTAGGATTACAAATCTGGCAGCATTACAGGCAACTAATAAGGCGATTCAGTCAGGGGCACTTGGGAGTACTTCACAGAGGAAGAAAGAGCGATTTCCCTTCCATGTTTGTACTGAACGCAAACCGAAGCATTTATGACATACCAAACCCATCATACTACCCCAACTACCACACACTTTATATATAACACTTCACAAGCACCGTTTATCACGCCCGCATAGATCCACCCATCAAGCCCAACGTAATAGAGCACCCAATGCACCTTGAGCAAATAAAATTACGAAGGAAAACCACCCAAAGTTCGCACCCATAGTGAACCCATACCTCGAATATATGAAAGGTTGCGGTGCGGGCCTAATCAACCGATTCGGGAAGGATCACGACCTATCCCAAGATGGTATGATGAGAACAAGCGCTGCGCGTATCACCCAATAGCCGGGACATGACGAAGGTTGCCACCTCGCCGTGGGGCGGAATCGAGGCACCGATCGGAGAAGGGTAATTGGCTAAAGGATCACGCCCCAAATGTGCATGATAACCCTTGCCAAACCACGGCGTCGATGTGCACTGATAACCTTAGATGAGAATACACTCCACCTTACGCCCATTCCGCCTCGAATCGATCATTTATCCGAGCATGCGCCAGAGGCCGTAAGAGGAGATAGCGAGCATGAAGACCGATCGTCCACGGCGAGCATGAAGGCATATTGATTGGATTTGCACCCTGTCTTGGTCCGCTAGAGCACGGATAGGAAAAACAATTTATTTTAGCGAATAATTTATAAACTCATTTTAAGCTTTAATAATGTTTTCTTTCGTTTTGCTTGTAATGAACTACGTTTGACTGATTCCCAGTGGATACGTGGCGGCCTCGAGCCGGTCCACACCTAGAATTTTAATTTTACCCAATATTCGCTTGTAATGAACTACGTTCAACCTGATTCCCTCATGGGGGATACGTAGGCGGCCTAAATCGGCTTCGGTCACACCATTAGGAAACCTTCCCTTTGCTTTGAAAATGACAAGAATACACATAGCCTACAAGCAACTACATTGAGACCCATTTTAGGCCAAACCCCCTTTTCAAAGCGGGATGCGGTCGAAGTCCAAACAAGCGAGCACGCAGATATCGAACAAGGCGAGAAAGTCAAATATGAATCGACCCCCCTCCAAAACTCACAAATTTTCTTTGGCGCGTGTCTTTTAAGCGAAGCGAAAGTGCAACAAGCGAGGTAAAATACGGAAATCTCTTGCGAAGCGAAGCGACCAAAGGCGGAGGATGACAACAATCCAAAGTCGCGGCAAAGCAGCAGAAAGAAGGCATCAACAATCGGCAATCAAAGTTCGAGTTCGCAACAAAACCTAGCGCGTCGGCTCGGGCATAAAGTCAAGCGGCAACGGTACGCGCACACAACAAAGCATCATAACAATTCGCGATTTGCGGTGCAAGGCAAGATCTCGATATTAAATCGGGCATATCGGGGCGGCATCTCTATCCATAAAATTGCACTTCTCATATATATTTATCATTTTGTTTAAGCGGTATACACTAACGTTTTCTCAAGCTTAGCTTGCGAGCATTTATTCTACGAGCAAGAAGGCGGCCCGTCGAACGACGGCGTTATCGGCCGCAACAAGTCACGCAGCGCCCGGCGGCAACGCGTCGGACAACGGCGTGATCGGCAAGTCCACGCAACGACGCCAGCGGCGGCCACGTCGAACGGCGTGATCGGCAAGTCCACGCAGCGACGCCGCGGCAATACGTCCAAACAACGGCGTTATCGGCCGATCCGCAACGACGCCAGCGGCGCCCGGCGCGTCCGGACAACGGCGTAATCGGCAAGTCCACGCAGCGGCGCCCGGCAATACGTCAAACAACGGCGTTATCGGCCGCAAGTCCATGCAGCGACGCCCGGCAACACGTCGAACAACGGCGTGTCGCGAAGTCACGCAACGACGCCCGGCGGCAACACGTCCGGACAACGGCGTGATCGGCATTATGTCTGCAACGACGCCCGCGGCACGTCGAGCAACGGCGTTATCGGCCAGCGTGTCCGAAGCAGCGCCATCATCGGCATATCGTATGTATACGGGGCGATTTTCCTGTTCTCAAAATTGCATTTTTCATTCATGCTTTATTATTCGTCTTAGCGATTCTGCGCTAACTCTTTCTTGAGCTTTAGTCTACGGGAGAAGCGGCAGCAAGTCCAAAACGACGTGAGTCCAACGGCGCCACGTCGAAACGACGCCACGTCGAAACGACGCCCAAAACGCCACGTCCAAAAGCGACGCCACGCGTCAAAGCGACGCCACGCGTCGAAAACGACGCCACGTCAAGCGGCGCCACGTCCAAAACGGCGCCACGTCAAAGCGGCGCCACGTCGAAAGCGACGCCACGTCCAAAGACGCCAGTCGAAAGCGACGCCAAGTCGGCGACGCCAAGTCCGAAGCGACGCTAAGTCCAAAACGACGCCAAGTCCAAAAACGACGCCAAGTCCGAAAATGACGACAAGTCCGAAACGGCGACAAGTCGGATATCACATCTACGCAGGGCGATTTCTGTTCTCAAATTGCGTTTTCTCATTTATTATTCTGTCTTAGCGATTTATGCACTAAACTCTTTCTTGAGCTTTAGTCTGAGGGCGATTGCAGTGAGGACAACGTATCCGCATTCACAATCGCAACACGCGTCGCGTGGCGAAATCACAACATTTGCAAGTCGCATCAACACAAGTGACGTCATATTTTTGCGAGATAACATTTTTTACTCACGGTTGCATTACTTTTAAAATTATACATCATCATTTTTGCCTTATGATTTATGCACTAACCGTTTGTTCAAGTCGTAGATGCAGCGGCGAGAGCACAACGTGGATTTTCTCTTCTGACCAGGGCAATGTTGAAGCGGCCAACGATTGGCGAAGCGACCTCAGCGTCGGCCCACTCGCTCCACATCACCATAGAACCCAAAGACCACGGCCATAGCGATACACCCTGTGTTCAAGCGGTTATTTTCTTTTACTTTTTGCATAGCCCGGTCGTCCTGACTCGACACTGGACATCTTTAACGCGTTAGCCCGCGCCGGTGTTTTGACCATGGTAGCCCGGTGTCGTCATAACTTGACATCGGCGGCTGGTCGCGTTAGCGCGCGTGTTTAGACCGTGGTAACCCAGGTCGTCGTAACTTCGGACCTTTGGGGCGATTTTGTTTTTGCGTCGGCCTTGTCAACTGCCGGCGTTTTGCAATTCTGAAGATCGAGACAAAATTGGCTATGAGTCAACGTCTTTGTCTGAAGATTCTTCCATCATCTCCATACAAAGAGGGACATCTGTTGACACCCAATTTTGACCCTCCGTCGGCCATTAACCGTAAAATTACACTAATTTTGTAAAATAATTTTTAGGATTTTTATAATAAAATACAACAATAAAACATAAATCTGAGCATTGATAATTAATTTAATAATGACATCGCGTCTTACGTAGAGTTTTAAGCACTTAGAGTCCCGCGCCCGCATTTATTAACTTTAAGCTTTGTCGTAATTCTTAAATAATTAATAAATGCATAAAATAAATAATTTAGCGATAACGTCGTGTCGGGTAGCATAATGCGTTTATTAGTAATCATTGGTAACTTTAAAATCAATTTTAATCTAATACATGCATTTAATAGCGTCGCATTTATAAAAGCTTTAAACAATTCTTAAAAATCATATTTGCATTTAGCATTTAAATAATTCAATCTAAGCTCACTTTAATTTTAATTTAACTTAATAATGCATAACAATAAGATTTTAAATAATAGCGTCGCATTCTAAAGTATTGAGCATTAATTAAATAGCGCCGCGTTTATTTATTATAACAATTAGATTAATGAATCACCTAATTAGTTTAATCACACGTGTTAATTTAGGTTATCACTAATTAATTAATACACTTGCAGAATTAATTAGCTAATTAATTAACTAGCCTAAAAACTAATTAAACTAATTAAAACTCTTAATACTAATACCACAATTGATTACCCATTACCCGATACTTTATACTAATACTACCCGGCAGCGCGGCCAGCATGGCCCAACTCACTACCCTGTCGTCAATGACCCGAACAAACCGGACTTCCTTCCTTAGCCCTATTCACCCATCGTCTCTCACAAACGCAACCGAGAAAACCTAAACAAAACCTGAAGCGAAACCTTTTAGCGCGAATCTCGCGGATTTTGAGTGGAAAATCCGCGACTTTCCTTTCCTTTACCCACGTACACGACCAACGATTTCTTACCGTAAACCCATTGCCAAATCTTCCATAAATCGGCGAAATCAAGTCTTACCATCTGAATCGAGAATAAATCTCGTCGAATCGGCACAAATATTAGCTAAATCTCGTGACATTAGAACTCGGCGAGGGCTATATAAGAACATGCAATAGGCGTGAAAGGCGGCGGATATAGCGTAGAAGCGAAGGCGGAGGAGGAACATCGATTGAGGGCATCAGTCGAACACGAGTAGGGAAGGGTTGGAGGAGTCGATAGCAGCAATCAATAACTCGGAGGAGTCAATAGCAACAATCAATAACTCGGAGAGTCCGATAGCGGCGATCGACAACTTCGGAGAGTCGATAACGGCGATCAACAACTCGGAGGGTGAGCTCGGTCGAGGAGAATCGGCGAGCATCGGGAATTAGGGGCGTGCACAGGCCACTAGCGTCGCAATAGGTAATTCGAATCCCTTACTTCAATTCCGACCCACAAATCGACCAAGCGAACCTCGCCTTTCATTCGCATCGCGAACCCAAACCGTCGTTTGGATCGGCGACTTGATCTGCTGCCGGGTCATTGTCCGAGAAGGTAAATCGAATCCTCCTCTTGTTTCGTTTGCGTGTTATGTGTGTTTATTTGAATTTAATCGTCCTTGATTATGTTAGTATAATTAAATTTGTCATATTAAGGATCAAAGTGTCAAATTTTCTATCAGTCTGTTTATGTGATTTGAATGTGTTAACCTATTTGATTGGCAATAAGGTTTATGTTTATTATGGCATGCCAAGTATGTAGTTTATTTAAATCCGAATAGATATGAGTCGACGACGCTTTGTTATCACAACTATTCATAAATCGATTCGTTAAATGATTAATGTTTGGATGTTGCGCTAAGGGATTACAAGTTTAATTTGTACATGGTTCTTGGGTTATAATAGTATGAGCTAGAATCAGTTTGGACTATGAAACGTCGTCCTGTCAGTTTATGATGTTAAGCTGGACCTGATCGCTGATTTGCGCCCGTCGCACCCATCCTGAATTAAATCTCTATTATACTTTGGAGGTTTGCTTTCTCACTATGTGTTAGTCATTTGCTGGTTTCGTATATCAGAATGTTGGTCGTAGGTCGTAACTCTATCCGCGTTTTTACTTCGTGAGGTTAATGTACTAAGAAAATACACTTAAAATATGTATGTTATCTAACTTGTAATGGTATAAATGCAGACGGAGCCTATATACGTAAGAAACGCCATCTTGATTACTGTTTGTTTATCTCTATGACTGATATCCAGCATAAAAATGTCCCTCTTTCTTATGCCTAGAGTCGTAATTGTTTGCTGCCAGCATGTATACTGCGTAACCATATCATGACCATACTCAGGGTTTAGGGTACTCTGACTTATGTGAAACTTTGCAATTGCTCTTAGCCATGCTATCTGTTTAAATATTTTCTCATTTGAGAGACTCGGCGATTATCTCTATGATCAAGGTTATTAAATTATTGGTAAGTGTTGTTATCCACCTAATCTCCTTCGATTTTTTTTGCAAGATTGACTTTCTAATTGAACTGCCTTCCTTTGAAATGGTTGCAGAATTTCCTTTCAATATGTTTGTATTGAAGATTGTGGTGTTTGTTGATGATGGATACTCAAGAGTTGGGAAGTGGTAGATATGATTTCTTTCTGAGATTCAACAGTTCTCTTTGTATTTATTTTTGCAAGAATTGGTTTTAAATTATTTTCAAGTGAGACCCTCAATTATTTTTTGAGTGGGAATGGTTGTTGGTACCTGAAAATGGATTTCACTTTGCACAAAAATTTGGCTTGTGTAATATACAGGTCCTGGATTTATCTGTCAAAATCTTTTTGAGATATGCTTAAGCTTTTGTTTCTATGTATTTGTATTCAAAATCCCTTAAATTCGATGCCCCCCCCCCCCCCCGCCCCCACAACCAATAATCCCCTTTTTAGCTCCTAAAATGTTGTATCCAACTAAAATTGAAGAATATATCTGAAGTATGAAATTCAACGCCTATGTGCTGGTAAACGAAAAACCACCTCGACCGGATTAGAGTAAACAATAATGTCGAATCAGGATGCCCTTTGCTTTGTAAGAATTCACACGGCCACCAGCTTTTCCAAAAGAAGGGGAGATCTATTACTTGCTACTCACGGAAACAACCTATAGTCAAGTCGTCGTTCCCCTGTCTTTCTGATCTCTTCTTCTCGACGGTTATTTCCAAACTAGTGATAATCTTTGTCAAAACATTTCCCCTCAATTATAGCACAAGAATCAAGCAATTTTGCCCACCAATGCAAATGAAAAAAGATTGAACATTTTTGTTAATCTTTACTAGAATGTGCGCTCTCTTATTTCATGATTTGTACATATATATATATATATATATTTTTTTTTTTTTGGTGTAACGGTAAAAATGTATATATGTAACAGAACACCAACTGAAGGCGAGCCTCCGGACAAAAGGGTGACGCTGAAAGTTCCGTGCACAGCCCACAAAATGGGAGGTCACAGAATTTGTTAGCAACATCAAAAGATCTCAAGCGTGCCCACAAAACTGGTAGTCAAGAGAGCCCACGCAGCCTAAATGACGCTATAAATCTCACGCTCATCCCACAAATCGGGTAGTCATAAGATTTGTTTGTGTCATGGTCAAAAGTCTCAAGCCGGGCAGTCATGAGTGGTTGTATGGGTCTGCCAATGGTAATCCCTTATGCCTTAGGTATCGGCATAAGGTTGCAGCCGCAGCCTCCTTAAACCCTTACCATGGTAAACCCAAAGGGACAAACCCATGGTAAGGGAAGAGTACCTAGCGTTATGCTGCTATAATGATTATTACCATGGCCAAAAGATAAAACAGAAAAGTACAGAAGGAAAGCAATGAAATAAACTGTTCCGAAGAGACAGTATGCTGAAAACAGTAAATACAGTCCTGCACCATACTGAATTAGCTGTGCCTATCTGCATTGCTGCTCTGTGCTAAGTGCTCAAACAGTGTATGAGGGAAGAAAAAGGAGCACTTTGTAGGTGCTAGTCTTGATTTTAAAAATAAGAGCTGATTTATCAAATCTGCAACCATCAAAAATAATCCTGCTGCGTTCTGCCCAGACCAAGTATACAGTGCTGGCCAGAGCAGCGCGCTTTGCTTTGGCCTGCCAGCCAGTACCGCGACCCTCCTTCCTGATAAATTTAAGCGCGCTGTCAACAGTAGTCATGGCCCTGGTGATACCCAACCATTGTCTAATTTCCTCCCAAACATAAGAGATTGAGTGGCAAGTAAAGAAGAGATGTGCAATCGACTCATCTGCTCTGCCGCAGAAAGCACAGGCCTTGTCGATGTCAATATGATGGATTCGATCTTTAGTACACAGCCTTTTTCTAGCACACAACCAGAGTATGAATGCCTGCTTTGGAGGGAAGCAAGCACTCCACACATCGCGTGCCCAGGTCACTGCTGGTTAGGTCACTGCTGGTTTGTGTGCACTAAAGAAATCGTAAGCAGCACGAGTACCCGGTGCATTGGCTGCACCACTGTACCAACTGCAGAAAGTGGTGTCAGCCTGTGTTTGTGAGCCTGCCCGTGAGATTATCTGATCTCTGATCTGGAGCAGCCTCTTCAAAAGGACAACTTTCCCCCAGCATATCATTTAGAACAACACACATTTATTGACAAATGTAGAGCTTATTGCACCCACCAACCAATGCCAGGCAAATGAAAGACATATGCTCTCTGGTCTTCCATGATTTATGCATATTCCTTTGACTGTTAGGCCACACCTTATTCAAAAAGACAACTTTCCCTGCATACATTTAGAACAGCACACATTTGTTAACAAATGTACAACCTAATGTATCAATAGTGTGTTGTATTAAGATTGAAAACTAATGATAAATTTCCTCTTAAATGTTAATAAAATTATGTAGCCGAAAAACAGACCAATTTTTCTGATCTTATCTTTTCAATACTGTATATGTTTATAAAGAACATGATCTTTCCAAGTACTGATGCATAAGGAAAATTGTGAACTTCATTACAAAAGATTCACTAAAATGAATCAGTACCAAAAGTTTGCTAGCCGACGAATCAACAAAATGTATTACAAATTGTTTCCAGTTTGAATGATTCTATATTTTACATCCTTGGCTACATCATAACAAAATTTGCGATCAGATGGAATCAGCATCCATAATAACTCAAGCATCCTTGGCTTCAGCATATTTGAGAAGCAATATTTTGTTCAAGGGAACTTATCATTCCTTGCATTATATCCGCTTTGACATTTTTTTTCTCTACGGATTACTCTTCGTTCCATTTACTCGAGACATCTCCAGCCAAGCTATATCTCGAAGGGTACTAAGAGGAACAAAGGAAAAACCACAAGTAGATGTTGAGTCCACTGGTAACTCCTTTGAGGGGATGATGATGAAGACTTGGTAGGACTAGCCGCCGTTGCATTACTAGCGATAGCTTTTTTACCCCTGTGAAGTTTAATACCAAAATCGAACATTACATCGGAGGGCAAGAATATACTATGTGTAGTTGAAATATGATTTAGTTAGATGTATGTACCCAGTCGTCGCATAGAGACAGTTATCATAGCCTGCATTGCAAAAAAGCAGTCAGAAAAGGGACATATTGGGGAATTCTGTGAAAAAAATCAAACACAAGGAAGAAGATATCTGGCATCTTTGCTCGGAATACAGTACATGACTACTTCAGAATATGCAACTGAAGTAGTGTCTGTCAATCAGAAAATTTACAACATCGTCAAACTAAAGTTAATACTCTGTCCCAATTTACAATTTATGTGATGGTGTTTGACTGGACACGGAGTTTTAAGAATGAAGACTTTTGAAACTTGTGTCTAAATTATGTCATAGATAGTTGAATGACAAAATCATTGGGAAATTTGAAGTTAAATTGTGACTAAATATAAAAAGGTATCATTCTTTGTGGTGGACTGACTGAAAATGGAACACATGAATTAGGACAGGAGTAATATCACTCAACTACAAGAAAAGGTCGTTCTTCATCTGTCCACATAACTGAAAAAGAACATCAGGTAGCTGCAGAAAATAGACTTGTAGTATTTGCACTTCTACAGCATATACACAACACTACAATTGACACTTAACTAACATGAGCCATTTTAAAATTTGATGGTAAAATGTAATAGAGAGGTCTGACTTTAGATCTATGTGAAGAGTTGAACATGTTTTGTATGAACGTGTATATTAGGGACGAAACTAGCCAATTTTTTCCGAGGGGCCTAGTACTATATTATACAAATTTGTGGGTGGGGGCTTTTTGGCAAGCAATTGTTAAGTAATTGTAAAAAAAATAATTGCTGGGGTCTATAGCCCCCATTGTATCACATGAGGCTTCGTCCCTGTGTAACGGAAGAGAATGAGATGGATGTATACATACTTGGATTTTTGTTTGTTCTAACGCCAACTCCTCCGAAACTGCAAGCAATGTCGGTAGCTCCATTTTGCTGGTAGTAACTGTTGAATGCATAAGATGCATGAGATGCAAGGTTATCAGGCTCAAAACAAGGTTGGCTAGGTTGTATAGCGGAGCAGTCTACATTTCCAGAACCACAAGCCCAACTTAATGCATTCTGAAGGTCAGCTTCGGATGCAGAAGATGAAGCAATACACCACGACGTTCCATTCGAACCGGTAGTATTTCCGGTCATATCTACAACACCCTTTCCAGTAAAATCGAGGTTATATACACTCGTCTGGTCTGGGAAAAATAAACCCCAGTTCCTCTCGGATGCTAAACCGGGCTTCCTGTTCTCATTAAACAACGAGAAAACATAAACATCGACCGCTCCTCCTGGCTTTGCGGGAGTTCCGGTATTGTTCACAACATGACGTATCAGATTCGTGTTGTAAGTCTGCGCGTTATCCGGAGTTGCAGCTATCTCTTTCGGAGATCCTTTAGATGGCCAGCCTGTCTCAGTGACCATGATATTAACCGTTTTAAAATTTAGAGCCATTAAAGCATAGTTAATAGCATCAAGCTGGGCATCAAACATGTTCGTGTAGAGTAGACCGGTGTTTGGATCGATCACTTCGGAGGACGCCTCGAATAGCGCGTAGTCTAAGGACACATTGGTAGACGAATCTCGATATGCATAATAGGGATATAAATCGATCATAAAAGGCGAATGATTCTCAGCGAGGAATTCCAACATGGGTTTTAGGAAAAAGGCGTGACTGCTGTTGAATGCTCCTGCGGAAGGTGGGAACGACCGGGATAATACGCCCAATGAATGGGTACTAGACACTTTAATCCTCTTATGAAGACCGGTTTTTTTCAAAGCTGTTAACACGTTTTGCATTGCGGGGACCACCAGAGCGGAAGTACTATTTGGGGCTTCTGTGAGTTCAGCACCGACAGTAATGTAAGTGATTTTCGTGGCTGGATAGTAAGGGAGTACGCTGTTTTTTAACCAAGTATTGGCGTTTGACTGGAACTGAGCAAATGGCAGCAAGTCTGAGTTTGGAATTCCAATCATAAGCTCGATTCCGGTGTTTGCAAAGGCCTTGAGGACCTGGATGTTAGTGTCGTATATCCTTACGTATTTTATGTTGTGCATTTGAATGAGCTGCACAACTTTATCGGGGGTGGGAAGATCATCAGCATTTCTTCCATAGCAAACTCCAACTTTGCTTGCTCTGCAAATGCCTGCCATATAGTGAAGAATAGTCAGCAGTCAGCACAGGAATATCCAAACAAACTATCATTGGTAATCATGCAACTCATTCTGGCTGTAAAAAGAAAAACTTAAAAGATAGAGCAACTGATTTCAAAAGTGGATGTTTAGCTCAACCAGGTTCCAACCATGCTAAAATTTCCATAATGACAAGCTGGAACAACCCGCTAAGTAAATGAAAACACACATGAAATAGAGTCAAACTTCTTAATAAGAGCCATCCTCTATAATAACATTTGACAGCCATGTTTTCGGTGGAACCGGTCTTTCATGTTATGTTATATAATATGTTCTCTATAACTAGGTGGAGGACAAGATGCGGGAAGCAAGACTGAGATGGTTTGGTCATGTGAAGAGGAGAGATACTGATGTCCCAGTGCAAATGTGTGAGAGGTTGGCTATGGATGGGTTCAGGAGAGGTAGAGGAAGACCGAAGAAGTATTGGGGAGAAGTGATTAGATAGGACATGGCACAGTTCCAGCTTACCGAGGACATGATCTTAGATAGGAGGTTATGGAGGACTCAAATTAGGATAGAAGGCTAGTAAAAATCCCGTTTATCCGTTTATACTAGTAGCCGCAGTATTGCACTATAGTTTCTTATCCTTTGACCTCGGCTATAATTTGTTATTTCTTGTACTTTGATTATCTTGTTTCTCTGTGGTAGCTACCGCTCCTACCGCTCCTTTCTTTTCAGAATGTTCTTCACTGTCGTTATTTTCATATTGCTTTGAATATCCAAACAAACTATCATTGGTAATCATGCAACTCATTCTGGCTGTAAAAAGAAAAACTTAAAAGATAGAGCAACTGATTTCAAAAGTGGATGTTTAGCTCAACCAGGTTCCAACCATGCTAAAATTTCCATAATGACAAGCTGGAACAACCCGCTAAGTAAATGAAAACACACATGAAATAGAGTCAAACTTCTTAATAAGAGCCATCCTCTATAATAACATTTGACAGCCATGTTTTCGGTGGAACCGGTCTTTCATGTTATGTTATATAATATGTTCTCTATAACTAGGTGGAGGACAAGATGCGGAAGCAAAGGCGAGATGGTTTGGTCATGTGAAGAGGAGAGATACTGATGTCCCAGTGCAAATGTGTGAGAGGTTGGCTATGGATGGGTTCAGGAGAGGTAGAGGAAGACCGAAGAAGTATTGGGGAGAAGTGATTAGATAGGACATGGCACAGTTCCAGCTTACCGAGGACATGATCTTAGATAGGAGGTTATGGAGGACTCAAATTAGGATAGAAGGCTAGTAAGAGTCTCGTTTATCCGTTTATACTAGTAGTCGCAGTATTGCACTATAGTTTCTTATCCTTTGACCTCGGCTATAATTTGTTATTTCTTGTACTTTGATTATCTTGTTTCTCTGTGGTAGCTACCGCTCCTACCGCTCCTTTCTTTTCAGAATGTTCTTCACTGTCGTTATTTTCATATTGTTTTGAATTGCTTATCCTTCTCTGACCTTTTTTTGTGTTTTCTCTTGAACTGAGGTCACTGTCGTTATTTTCATATTGCTTTGAATTGCTTATCCTTCTCTGACCTTTTTTTGTGTTTTCTCTTGAACTGAAGGTCTTTCAGAAACAGTCTCACTATCTTAGGGGTAACGTCTGTGTACACTCTACCCTTCCCAGATCCCACATTGTAGGATTTCACTGGGTATGTTGTTGTTGTTATATGTTCTCTTTAACAGTAGCAGCCAAAAAATATCAGCACAAACAACACCTTTATAAAGAGGTCTGAATGTATATATGATAAGTTAGCTTGATTATCTTGTTTCTCTGTGGTAGCTACCGCTCCTTTCTTTTCGGAATGTTCTTCACTGTCGTTATTTTCATATTGCTTTGAATTGCTTATCCTTCTCTGACCTTTTTTTGTGTTTTCTCTTGAACTGAGGGTCTTTCAGAAACAGTCTCCCTATCTTAGGGGTAAGGTCTGTGTACACTCTACCCTCCCCACATCCACATTGTGGGATTTCACTGGGTATGTTGTTGTTGTTATATGTTCTCTTTAACAGTAGAAGCCAAAAAATATCAGCACAAACAACACCTTTATAAAGAGGTCTGAATGTACATATGATAAGTTAGCTCATGCATGAAAACATTCATTCAATAGGCTACAGAGCTATGTGATCCCCTGTGGATTAAATAAAAAGGGTAAGCAAAGATGATTAGATCTCACAATGCTGGCTCACAGATTCAGATATGGCATGGCCAAACACCAAAGTAGCGAATTACAGTGTCTTTAGGAAAAGGTTTACAGATTCAGATATGGCATGGCCAAACACCAAAGTAGCGAATTACAGTGTCCTTAAAAAAAGGTTTACACATATACATCATCACGTGCAGTCATTTTTCAGCTTAAATATTGACTTTGTCTATTTGTTTTGTCACTGTTTAAACACTAAAACAACAATCCCACACTAACAATTCATTCCAATATCCAATGAAGTTAGATCAACTGTAAGTAATCACATAAGATTTGATTAACTGTTGTCATTCTCCATTATGGCACATTATTTAACAACAAATTCAAGATTCTGTTATAGTACAAATGCAATCAACAACTTTAATAAAGCTAGACATGAACAGCATTAAAAATGCAACCACCATATTCAAAGTAGTCAGAAACAGTTAGAACACAATAATGGATCACAGCTAACAGGTTCTGTTGTTTTTCACATGTACTGACACAAGTCATGGAGAAGAAACTCACCCTCCCACATACACATAAAGCAGAAGAAGTAATGGAAGACAGACAAATAGAAATAAGTTCAAATATAAGAGGACAAAGAGGACCACAAAACCAGAGTACTCCCTCTGTTTCAATTTGTTTGTCTCCATATTTAGTCTGTCCCAAAAAGAATGTCTTTTTCCCCGTTTGGCAACTCTTTAATTTTGATATCCACATGAAATGTTTAAAACCACAAGATTAAATGACATTTTGGTAAATTATACATACATATTTTGTTTAGGATCACAAGATTCAAAAATTTTCTTTCCTTTCTTAAACTATGTGCCCAGTCAAACTGACAAACAAAATTGAAACAAAGGGTGTAATATATTTCCTTCAAGTCAGTATACAAAACATAAGCAGGGGCTAAAACATGGTACTAGCATTTTAATACACCTAAACAGGGACTTGCAAAAATACAGATTAAGATTATTTAAATGAAAACCTCAAACGAAGCAAGGTATAAACTAGTCAAAGTTAACTGCAAAAATTTAATCTTTATGCCAGAAAACAGCTACTTACACTAAATACAGTCACAGAAGAGGAAAAGGCGGGGGGGTAGTAATGCAATAATGAACTACTCAATTGAAACAAGAAGCTAATATGAGTGAATGTATCATCAAGAACCTAAATAATCAAATGTTACTCAAAAAAATCTGAACTTTTGATTAAAGAAATGGAAAGGGTATAACTATAGAAGTACCAAGAATCATTAACAGCAAAGAAGCTGCAAATATGATACTGAATCCTCTTGCCATTCTACTTCTTCCACTGCTACTACTATTTGAATGAAACTGATCAAATTTTACTGTAAAAAATTAATCTTTATGCCAGAAAACAGTCACATAAACCAAATACAGTTACAGAAGAGTTGTGAAGGACATGATAACACTTATAATCAATGCAATAATGAACCACTCAACTAAAACAAGAAGCTAAATATAAGTGAAATGTATCATCAAGAACCTAAATAATCAAAACAAAATCTGAACTTTTAATTAAAGAAATGAAAAGGGTAAACAGTAAAAGTACCTAGAATCATTAAGACCAGAAAAACTGCAAATATGAGCTTAAACCCCTTTGACATTCTACAACTATTTTGCCTTGTACGCTCAGTTTCTTCTTCTCTTTATTTACTTCAAAAAATGTGCTTCTTTTAGCAAGTACAAGTACCCTTCTTTTTACAACGGCTAATTCTGAGCTCAAGAAGACTGTGGCACTGTGTGTGTGTGTGTCAGCAAATAAGCGGATTTCAGGAACATATTATGAATTGTAGTTGAGGGAATTTGTCTCGATTCCGCAGCTTTAAATTAATGTTGTGTACAATAGTATTTGGCATATTAGCATGTCTGTCTGTTCCCCACCAAAAGGAAAAGATAAATAATAAAAATTAAATAAACCAATGTGTACAGTTTGTTGTACTGTAGTGTTCTTCTAATGAATATGTACGTATGTATATGTATCATTTTTGTGTATGTGATCTGCTTTGCTATTACTTTATTTTAAGTTGGGGTCTATCCGAAATAATATATCTATCCCAAAATAAATGTTAGGTCGGCATACACTATACTTTCTTCAGATCCCACTTATCGATTACACGGTGTATTGTGTTGTTGTTTTCATATATATGTATGTATCTGGTTCAGGGTCATTTCAAACATTCTGTTTTAATTCGTAAAAGTGGATCCTTAATTAAGCTAAGACCTGCGAATTATGGGTCTTTATAGTAAATTCTGGCTAATACTACTTAATAAAAAATGAAAAAAGAGCCCTAAATTTTTTCGTTTTACGAGGGCCTATGCATCTCGCACGGATCCAAAAACAGCCCTCATCTGGTTTGAATATTACTGTATTTTGCCTAAAGCTTAAATGGTAATTCAATAGGGAAGTACTTGGCATATTGGATTCACCGGATGTTAGGAGCTTGAGTTGGAGCATGACTAATCTACATTTGCTTTCAAGAAATTCTATTTTGAGGGTAAAATATTATTTCTTAAAGACGAATTTATTTTCAGGATTCGAAAACGTAATTAAAGATGAATAAGTAATTATACTTATCGAGAAGTCTCACTTTAGAATAAAACAATCTTTATATAGGGCGATTTTATTCTCAGACTCGAACACAACATCTAATTAAAGATGAAATATATTTACCACTTCCCGATAAGTCTCACTTTGGGATAAAAAAATTCCCTATCCAAGGTGATTTGTTTATCGCTTCTACCGTCAAAAGTCTTTGAGACCCGATTAATTCATATTCGTACAAAAAATCCCTATTTTATTGATAGGGAGCTTCCTACTAAGTAATTCTATTCTCAAAAATCAAACCCGAAATATTTGATTTAGAATGTAGAAGTATTTACCCGATTAATTCACTGCTTTCTATTTTCGTTTTATCTGCTTAGATTAACTCGTGATTTCTAGAACTCATAATGCATGAATAATCTATGTTTTGTCATGTTGTCCCAATTAGTGACTTATTAACACGTGGTCTCAAACATTTTGAGGGTGCTGTTCTAATTTGTAAAAGTGGTTCTTAATATAAGTAAATATACGATTTCAATAATAAGAAATTATTTTAAATTGTAAATAAAAATTCAATACAATTTCAAGTTAATTAACTTCTACTTTGATTGGGCCAAGACATGCGAATTATGAATATTTACAGTAAATTCTGACTAATACTACTTAATAAAAAATGAAAAAAAGACCCCCTAAAATTTGTCATTTTTTGAAGGCCCTGAGTGGTAGCACATCTCGCATGGATCTAAAGACGACCCTGCTTATTAAGTTGTTTAACTTTTGTGTATTCATAATTCATAATGTTACGTTCAAAATGTGAGACTCGTTCAGTACAAGAAAATCTGAACTCTGAAATAAAATCTAAGGATACATTACGTCCATACATATTTCTTTAAAATTTTGAAACAGTATTTCCAAAATATTTTATATAAGTATTTTTTTAACCAAATTTATCCATTATTTCAACCTCAATAAAAAAAACAATTTAGAATTTAAAAGTTTTTACGCTCAACTTTCTTAATAATTTTTAAATATTACTAGTTTTTTTTCAAATACAACTATTTCCCCAGTCTCAATTTATGTGACACTTTTTTGCATAAACTTTAATTAACATTTTAAGATGTTTTTTCACCAAATTGATATGAGAAAAGTTACAAATTATAATAATTTTCATATAATTTTCAAATATATAAATATTAATACTAAATTATGAAATTAATCTAATCTAATTTAACTCTAAAATTTAATCGAATAGACTCTTGAAAAGCTAAAAGCATTACATAAAATTGAAGCGGCGTGAGTAATAAAAAAGGAAATGACCCATATATGAAATGACAAGAAGAATCACTTTTAAGTGTGTGGACAAGATTTGTAGGGAGGAGCATGAGACACGAATAGACATCTGATTAGAACAAAGTAAAAAGGAAATGTTGTAAAAGAATATTTATTTAAAAAGTCATTTCTACATTATTTTAGTCAAGTGACTTTCACTCTTCATAAAGAGTTAGAAAGCGGCAGTTCTCATAGCGAGGCTTAAGCCGACGGGGTAGGGCGTAGTATATCAGCAGGTTCATCGCATAGCTCAATTCCTTTTACGAGCTCATTTTCAAGCTCTTGAAGAAGAAAAAAAGGAGTAGAACGATGCCCTAGATCTCCGGGGATCAATCCAGCCTTGTGAAGGGAGAGGACTCTGTGGGTGGAAGCTACTCTGTTATCTTGATCCTGGAGATAGCATTGGCAACTGCTTTTTCACCTCTTCAAATGTTCGATATCCGTCCCGATCAATTTAAGTTTGTGTCACGTTAAGATTCATTTAAACAAAAAATACTCCCTAACAAGCTTTTTTCCACACACATAACTCGAACCTAAAACCTCTAATTAAGGCGTTAATATATATATATATATCAAAAACAGCAGAATCAGTGTCTAGGCCGTGTATTAATCAGAGGCTTAATAAGTTGCTTTTAAAGGCATGTTCGTTTTGAAGATGTCAAAATTATACTTCGACAAATATTTCCTTCATTTAAAAAGGAAAGAAAAAGAGACGAGGACTAAAATGCATTGATGGGGATTGGGGAGTTTTTGGGAACCCCTCCACTTACTAACATGCACATAAACTCTTTCAAAATTTAAGCCGGAAGTGTCTAAAAATAACATTCTATCATGTATTTAAGCACTCAATTGAAAAAAAATCATAGTTTGAGTATCTAAATGAAATTTACTGACAAGTGTGAGGGAATATCGATGCACTCAGCCTATTATTAAAATCTCATTAATCACCCATACAGTTTACCTGTTCTTTACTGTCTGCTGAGTATTCAATTTGGAGCTTAAATATTAACAAAGCACACAAACTAATGGACACAACTGAGTACAAGACTATTTAATGAAAACTGGAACCATGAAACTGATGCTAGTATTAAATCAACAGACAACAATTTCTAATTAGTCAAAATCAAATATGATAACATTCTATAACATTTTTGCTCTGTTCAAATACATTTCATTTCTAACTCAAGGAAGGAATAAAGAGTACAAAAAATCTCATATGGAGGTTAAATTTTGTAAACAGGAGTGATACCCAAAAGATGGAAACACTTTCTCATGACAACTGCTGTTGCCTCACACAGCAAGAGTCTGCTCGTTTCTTCGGCTGAGCCAACAACCTGCCAAATTCCAATATATATTTGTAAATGGTAAGCGCTATCAACTCAAATACTATATTTCTTCTACACTATCTTTTTCTTCTTTCCAAAGCTCATTTGCCTGACTAATTCAGTTTCACGCCGACTGGGGTGGGGGGTTAAAGTGCTCCCAAAAGGTTTTCGGTTACTAGGACTCGAGCCCGAGACCTCTGGTCAAAGAAGATGGATGGATCATAACTACCCCCACCACGCTTTTCGATGGTTCTGGGAGTATCTTCACCACTTACTTTTTAAGTTTTTATGAATCTTAGACGATCTATTATTTGGTGTTTCACTAGTGGTTCAAGCTGGTTATATGGGTGCATAATACAGACCTCTCTATAACAGCCATAATTTTCTATGGAACCGATCTTTCATTTATGTTATATATTACATGTTCTCTATAACAACATTTCGCTATAGCAACCAAAAAATTTTGGAAACAAACGACGTTGTTATAGAGAGGTTTGACTGTATTCGTTTCAGCATTTCATCGGTCTACTTTATTTGCTGCTACGAAAATTTCATACCTGACAGTTGGTATAGAATCTAGTAAAGTCTTCAGATATATTGTAAAGATATTCACACACCAAGTTTGGCAAAAGATTGGTACAAGCTTCTTCAACAATCTGCGAATTTGATGGCAAAATTTACTTGATTAGAACTTTGCAGAAATAATAAGAAACTTTTAAGTGCTAATAAATTCTTACTTCGGCAAACTGGAGCAAATGGAGGCCTAGCATACGTTCATCTGGATGAGCCAAATCTATTGCCCCACTCTGTCCAACGAAAAAGAATCAATGACCAGAAATAGTAATTCTACAGCCACTCTTGTAAGTTTAAGTTTTAACACTATATGAAAGGGAAATAGCACTTTTCGTCCTTAAATTATTGGTAAATTCTTCTTCTGGTCCTTCGGATATATGCCTCAACATATTTCGCCTTCTATTAATTTAAAATGTGTGCTTTTGGTGATTTGGTCCCTTCATGTACAAAATATGTTATACTTTGACTATTCATAGAACTATATTACCGCCAAATATGGAGTGACGGCACAAACTTAACATAACATGTGAGTAATTAAGTGGTGAAACGATTAATAATTATGGTAAATCTCTGAATATTCCCAAACAAAGGATCCAAAGTGCACAATTCAATTAATTGAAGGTTTAACGTGCTTAATTTGATATCACGGACTAAAATCAGAATTTAGCAATAAGGGACCAAAAGTGCTATTATCCCTTATTGAAATATCTTTTTAACATAGACAAACTACCACGTTATCACGTGTTTGCCTACTACAAGAATTATTGGGCGGCCACAAGGGACCTAAGAGCAAATGGTTAAAAAACTATTTCGCGCACCTGGCCATTGGTTGCAGCCTTACCACCGGACTAACCCATTGACAAAATTGTCGACAGAGGAGTTCAGTTTTGGCACATAAAATGGATGAGTTTATCAGGATTACCTTTTTTAAGTCCTCTATATCTCTACCGGACTTCCGGATGATTGAACAAATGCGAGCATGTGCATACAGCAAATAAACAGCGGTATTTCCCTGCCCATCACAGAAGAATACAAGAGAGAATCAATTCCGAACAGAGAAATAGAATATAAATGGCTGCAGCAAAAATAAGTAACAAAAGGAACATATCTCTACAGATGGAGAAAGTCCAGAAATGAAAAACATGGACTCCTCAAAACCAGAATCAATTATTTAAAAACCATGTAGGCCCTCTTGTGCTTAAACTATAAACCAAAGTGAACGGAATCACGGAGTTGTTTATGTAAAAACCAAAAGAATAACTATAAACCAAAGTGAACGGAATCACGGAGTTGTTTATGTAAAAACCAAAAGAATTTAAGGAGGTACACTAACGTGTTGAAAATGATTAACAGATATATTTATTTCATCAAGGGATATACATTCACATACCTTATCACTAAGCATCTGATCAAAATTAAAAGTGTAATTGGTCGACCTGTTGTTCTTCAGGTCAGCATATCTGGTTTAAGGTAACAAAAGAAAGGGAAAACAAAAAAAAAGTCAGAAACTTGCTGAGACTACAAGAAAGCATCAAAACATACGTATAGAAAAACTCTTACTATGTCAAATTAAGCTATTGTATAAACTACAAAGTTGAGAAATCACATCACACAACAATACACCACATCCTTATAGATAGGAAAGATGTTTTTGCCAAGATTGTAAATGTTTCACTTTAGTGCTCTTTTTTTTTAAAATAATAACTCTTTGGTCCTATACAGCAGAATTTGACTACACACGGAGATCAAAGTGCCAGCTCATTTTCGTTCTCTTGCAAAGTATGGAGTGCAAATGCATGCACAAGGATGAGAACTTACTTAACAGCACCATATCCTACTGCTTCAGCAGTTTGCTCCAGTTCCTCGGCCGTCCATTCTTTAGCCTTACCTGATAAGCCAATCATAATATAAACTTGCAGCCGTACTCTTTCACAAGTTCACTACATTATTACCCGTAATATTCACAAGCAAAGACAAAAAGTAGAAAAGAAAAATGCCCAAAATGTCATATCCCAAAGTTGCCAAAAAACATAGAACACACCTCTTTCTACAAGTGCTAATTTACACCGGCTCTTGGCCTCATCAAGCAAATCAACCAGCTTAACCACCTCCGTACTACGAGTACGGAACCGTTTCCCATCTTCTCCTAAAACTAGACCAAATCCTACATGACTGACGTTGGGGTAATCTTTCTCATTTGAAGGAAGCCAACCCGCAAGTTTTGCAGCCTAGAAGAGAATTTCATCCAGAAGGTTAAAGAAAAAAACAAGAGTATGGTCAATACCAACAAAGTTGCTTTATTGTACCATAGGCTAACTGAGGAAAGAGAGAGAAACATAAATATTAGAAACTTACAGAAAAGAACATCTCAAAATGCTCTCGCTGGCCGACGTCAGTCACATATATCATCCAATCTGCTTTTTCTTCATTCAGTCGATACCTACAAAGTTGCAGATAGGAGGCCTAAATGAAACAAAAATATACATTTGCTGATGTCCAAACAAAACTTCAACTTCAAATCAACCTGAAATGATGGCCAAACGGGCCCTTAAATTATGTAAGAAGCTTGGTTGGGATTCCATTTTTTCTGGCTATATATGAATCTATATGCATTCAACTTTCAGCAAATTGAATATTTTTTTTTTTGTTGATGACCGATTATTTAGAAACAAATCATTCGATAAAAGAAAATAATAACCAAAAGGACACGTGTCATACTTGAGAAGTGGGACCAACAAGCAGCAAACGTTGAACCTATATTCTTGTTGAGAATTAGGCTATATTTGAAAAGTCTATCCAGAAACACAAATTACAACTAAAACTAACCATAGAGCGGTAAGATCGGTTGAAGCATAGTTGAAACCACCATCCCTCTTCACAACAATAAGAGGAATTTTCTTCCCTTCAATAAAGATGACACGAGCTCCTTCACTTTCTTCAATTAATCCCTTCTCATTAAGCAACTCTAAAGCCTTGGGAATATACGGATTGTAAAAGCTTTCACCCTATATGAAGAAAAATCAAATTAAATCCACGAGGCTTTGTTCACTCATAAACATGTGCATGAAATTGCTCAATAAAGTGAAAAGCAGAAATCAGTTGAAAACCCTCCAACTGAGCAACAATCATTTCTTCCCAGGTTCTTTTACGACATATGACAGACTAGCCATACATTCTAAAACGAATAATTAATTTGAGAAAAAGTTAAAAAAGTATTTGGAAGCTGAAGTTGTGTTTGGACATGCATTTAACTTGAAAAAAGTAGAAGTTTTGTGAGTAAAAGAAAATAACTTGACAATGGTCAAAACGACTTTTTAAAACTTGAAACTCATCTTCAAAAAAGTTTTAAAAATCAGTTCAATGTATAACCAGACGTGTTTTGAAAATAAATTTGGAAAAAAAGGGGGGGGGGGATCATGTCCAAATGGGTATGAAGTCAGAATTATGGTACACGTGAACTCATGATCTCTCCACAAAAATAGGTATTTTATGCATATATTTCCTAGAATTGATCTAATATTCTGCTGGCACCACATTCCAAAAAGTTTGAACGGTGCACTTGGTTGATTGCTGACTTATTTACCTAGAGGAATAGGCTTCAATTCCCACTTAGTACTTTTTTTCTCCTTTATTTAGTGGTGCACCCATGATCTAGAAATCCTAGATCTAGATCTGTCTGAAGTAATTCACAACCATGTCAGAAGTTGAGATTTTGTTCCTTGGTATTTTGAGTGAACTTCTAATGAATAGCAATTGTGCTGTGTGCAGTGGTAATGAATATAATATCTGCATTACTGCATATATTATCAAATTGTAACTTTTAACAGATAAAATGAACTAAAACAAACATCAACATCAATTTGCCAAGTTACATTCTAGCGCCCAGTAACTAACATAACCACATATTGCTGTCTCCCAAAATCTGTAACACTGTGTTCCATTTCATCAATTCCAAGACCTTCTGAACTAGCAGAATCAATTTTTTATACAAGTCACAGCACAAGGATGTAAGAGATAGAAGTCACAGCACAATTAAGACCATTATGGCCACTTATGTAATAACCCTTACTGCATGTCTCCATAGAGCCATCCAAAGTTCTAAGCAATTTAAGTGGAAGAAAAATATCAGTGTAGTACCTTTTCCTCCAAGTGAACCCCAAGTCTCTCATAAACCTTCTGAAATTCTTTTCGGCTGATTTCACATATTTGTGCCCATGCCTTCCTATACTTATCCTCTCCACCCTGTAACACACGCACATGCAAAGGTAAGAGAAACACACCAGATACAACGTTGCCTTTTAAAATAAGATATGATCATACATGCCAAATTAAAATAAGAAAATAAATGAAAGGTCACCTGAAGACTAACGACCGCCTTTTGCGCCCGTTCCTTGAAATCAGCATCACTGTCAAATCTTTGTTTTGAAGCCTTATAGAATCCCTAGTAATAAATGAAAACAATGTTTTTTTTTAAGCTGTCACGTTATAAATGAAAACAATGATTACCACTCAAGTAAAATAAATTTCTGCTTTTCTGTCCATACAAACAGATTGCTCTCCCAAGGAAAATATCAAGAAACATGATACAGGACATGTTTTGGGAACGAGTAAGCTCAAGATTTCAAGTAATCTTGTGTAAGCTTTCAAGGTTGCCAAATATGTGCAATTGAAACCTCGACATTTTCAATTTTCTAGTCATGCCCAAAAATTGCAAATTCAATGTATCAAACTTAATAACGTTGCATGCTTTATCAGAATCCAAATGCAGATAAACAGGAGAAAAAACGGCCGTAGTGAATAAGAACCAATAGACTCACCTCCAAATCTCCGATAGCGGGAGTACTATCAGCTTCCCAGTTAGGAAATTGATCAAAAAGGAACTCAATTAACATTCCGAACTGCAAAAGAAATAACGAGTATGAGGCCCTAAAACAATTGGTACGGAAACAAACATTTCTAGTAGAAGATACACGTCTCCAGAAAGGAAACTTCATACACAGATGAACAGAAATCATGCTTCATGGTAAAAATCCAATGAACTGCATAGAATTAAGTCTTCCACTTGGATACAAATTGAAGTTAGAAGGGTTGGACCACAAGGGTGACACCAAGCCCAATTTGTCATATATTATCAAGGGTAAATCCATTATATCCTGTAAGCTTGAAAAGAACAATAGCTGATCAAGCAGCTCAGAGAATCATTGTGGCGGTTTGAAGATAGAAAAACACTTGTTGTTCCCTAGTATCATTGTAATGGAGGACGTGCTGACCAAAAAAGATTTGCAAGCATAGCCAATAGATATTTCCCAAAGGTATTACTCATGGGAAGAGAATAAAAGAGAATAAGAGATTACTGAGCATGAAATCTACCTGTGTGCCCCAGTCACCAACATGGTTTCGCCGAAGAACTTCAACATTGGAAAATTCCAGCATACGGGCCAGAGTATCTCCAATTATAGTAGATCTCAAATGACCCACATGCATCTCTTTTGCTATGTTGGGTGATGAAAAGTCAACGACAGTCCTTTTAACAGGAAGCTTTGGTGCCCATGTCTCGATGCCATCTATTAGCATCTTTTGAAGACTCTGCATCAGTAAGACAAAAGTGTTATTATATGATTCTAACTTACCAACTAAAAAACAACTCCCTGCAGAGCTGGTTGAAAAAAATACCTTTGCTATCCATTGCCTTCCTAATACAATATTAACAAAACCGGGTCCTGCTATAGAGCACTTCTCTATCATTTCCGATGCAGGGAGATTCTCTATGATTGCCTAAAATGTGAAAAACAACTGATTGTAAGTTGACAGCTTTCACTTCTAGTACCATGTTTGGCAAAGAAATGATGTGGAGATTAACAAGATAGCTATATCACCTTCCCAACAGGTTGAGGACCCTTGAACTGGGAACCTTTGCCTTTGAGTTTATTCCACAAGCTCATTGCATTATTGCTGCCCAAATTTTCAAAGTGAGAACTTACGGATTAATTGATTTATTACTTACGTAGTTACATAAGAATAATAAAGGGATAATTACTTTTTTGGACCGCTCAAAAAAAATAGCCAACAAATTTATAGGTTTTGTATATTACGTACAAATATACATATTGTATGCATAACATATATATAATCAGTGGATATGTTATGTATACTTTGGCTACCGCCCGTAATTAATTTAGGCCGACGGGCCAAAAATGAAAAAAAAAACAATAATAAACAGCTCAGATTTTAAAGGATAGCATTCAGCTTAGAGTAATCCCACCATTGATAGTCACCATGTTTTGCATCATTGCAAATAGCAATCAAAGGCTGCACATCTGAAACATCAGGGAATGCTGCTCTAAGTGATTCCTCAAATAGCTTTGCTAATTGCTGCTTTTGACTCCCAACGATTTCTTTTTCCTGTTCAGCGAGGAGGTTTGCATAAACAACTTAGTTCATGTTTAAGCATTTAGCAGTACTGTTTAGGGATGGCACTCTTTACAGGATGCTATAAATTATGATTTCATGACTTACAGTTTCCATGGTTGATATTGCCCTTGAAGATACTTGTACCGCACCGAAAAATCTCCTAGATGTTGCTCTGAGAATACCTGTCTAGTGTTACGACACCATAACAGAAATTACTTAAAGCATTCCTATGTTGCTCTTGTTGAAGATATAATTTTTTTTTTAAAAGTAAAAGGGCACCCCTTTAAAAGCTTAAGTTTCTAGATGAAACGATCATACACTACAACATGGTGTTAGAGCAGGCAAAAATTGTCAGAGAAAAAAAATCACGTGCTTGACCCTTTAAAAAATAATCAGCTCCACACGTTAAGGGGTGTGTTGAAGATATAATTAAGTAAATAAGATTGTCACACACTACAGCACGTCTAAAGGAAATGGATAATAGTACAATGGAACATTCAACCCTTTGGGAACAATTAAGATACTTGAACACACAAGGTAGTGGCAACAACTTCAGATGTTGTAATTTGCTTTTCTTAACTGTGGTGGTTAACATGGAAAATCCTGATAGTTTGCATCTCATTTGACATAATTTAAATTGTATAAAAGGTGCTCAATTTACTATCCAGAAAAAACATCTCCCTGTTTCTTCTTCTTTTTTTTGGTCCAGACAAAGTAATTTTTTTTTAAAAAAAATGTGGTGCCCGGCCAGCTTGCCCACACCCAGTGTTCTAAAAAACGGCTTGGGCGGCCGCCTAGGCGCTAGGCGCCCACTCCCCGCCCTGGTCCCGCCTAGCGTTTTTTAGAACATTGCCCACACCTCAACTAATTCCGCGGGGCACCTGTTACCTCCCACCAACAATAGGTAGCAGGTAACTCTATCCACCAAGGCTTAGACAGATTGTAAGAAATCACCTTTACTGTTTTTGTCTCCACTAGGATTTGAACCGGAAGCCTCATAGTTCACCTAGTCTACTTATGTTATCCCTCTTTCTTATTTTGTTTGTGTTACTTCAGTCTTCCGTCTGTTCAAAACTGTTTACTACCATTTTTTCTTAACTGAGCTTCTACCGTGGACTCTACATCATTTTTCTCTTCACCATAAGACTCGAGATTCAGAAAATTACTAAGGTTCCTCAGCTGTCTTCATTCTTAAAATGAATGAACACATTTTACACGACACTTGTGCATGTCGGCTCTAACAGGTTGTCCTATGCGGATTAAAAATTGACTTTATGGGTTCTAGAATTTAGAAAGAAAAAAAGTTAATGGGTTCTTATAAATTGTTTATACATGTTGAGAGGATTTTTTAACACAAACACAGGATCATCCCCAAAACTACTGTGGTCTACCAAACCCGTAGGCCGAATGATAGCTCCGCCCCAGGTCCGATGGATTAGTCGCGTTGTACACAAGTTGTCTCAGACACCAAAATCGTTAAGAAACGAATGAAGGCTACTTGAACTAAAACATTATATTTCATTTATCATGAACTACATTACAAACTTGACCTACATCCATTAGGAAGCCACTGAGCAAGCTATAGTGTTCAGCCACATTACCTTAAAAAAAGAATATGGGGATATAAAAATGACCCATTCGGGTCCGAGTTAGCATTACACAGAGACAACCCATTACCAGTTTCCATACAACTAAATTTCAATGAAATTAAGCTCAATCTGTGAACATTACTCCCAGTCAAGAACAACAAAAACAACACCCAATAAAGCAAAATAAGCTTATCTAGCAGTAGATAAATATAAGGTCGCTAACTTTCCAATAAAAGTACAATAAAAACAAACCCAAATTCTAAGTTCAACAAGTTAGTCCCTTTAACATCGATTGAAGGAAAATACTGTAAATTGCATTCAAACTTTTGTCTCAATTACCAACTACTCAACTAAAGAAAAAACCACCAACCAAATAGCTAAAAGTACCAATTAATAATGGTCAAATGATAATAATAACACTATCCCATTTTCATAAAATTGACCCATTTCGAGTCCGGGTTAGCATTACACATAGACAACCCATAACCCATTTCCATAAAGCTAAACTAAATTTCAATGAAATTAAGCAACAAGCTTGTCTAAGAAGAGTAGATAAACATAAAGTCGCTAACTTTCCAATAAACCTATAATAAAAAAACAAACCCAAATTCTAAGTTTAACAAGTCAAGAAAAATCCAGCTAACCAAATAGCTAAAAGCATCAATTCTTAACATTAATAAAGGTAACATTATCCCATTTTCATCGACAAAAAAAAACATGATCAGTTTCCATACAACTAAATTTCAATGCAATTAAGCACAACAAGCTTGTCTAGGCAGAGTAGATAAACATAAAGTCGCTAACTTTCCAATAAAACTACAACAACAACATACCCAGTGTAATTCCACACAGTGGGGTCTGGGGAGGGTAAGACGTACATAGACCTTACCTCTACCTTTGTGGGGTAGAGAGGTTACCGATAGACCCTCGGCTCAAAAGAACGTAGTCAATGCAGAAATTCAAGATGATTTTCCAATAAAACTATAATAGAAAAACAAACTCAAATTCTAAGTTCAACAAGTCTGGTCCCCTTAACATCAATAGATAGAAAACACTGTAAAATTGCATACATACTTTTATTTCAATTACCAACTACTCAACTCAAGAAAAACCCACCCACCATTATTATTATAATTGACAAATAATAATATTATCGCGTTTTGGAAAACATTTTCTCTAGAAAAATGACTTCCTTAGGAAGTAGGGAAAACAAGTTACATAAGCAATATTCCAAGTTCATTGTCTACTCCCCACCAACCCAATGCCCTCAACCCCCACTCTTTGACCAACCCACCTCCGCCAACCCCAAACCCCCACTCCCCACTCCATGTCACCCCCATTGTGTTTAGTTAGATTTCATATAAATGCTATTGGAATAGTATCTTTTTGTTTGCTTACCAAACACTAGAAAATAAGTAAGAAACTCACTTGTTTTCCAAGAAAACATTTTCCTTCATACCAAACACACCCAAAGTCGCTAACTTTTCAAGAAAATTATATTCAATAAAACAAACTCAAATTCTAAGCTCAACAAGTTAGTCCCTTTAGCATCAATACAAAGAAAACACTCTAAATTGCATACATACATTTGTTTCAATTACTAACTACTCAACTCAAGAAAACCCCACTCACCACTACTATTATAGTCAACAATAATAACATTATCCCATTTTAATCGACAAAAATTAAAAAAATAAACATTAAGAGATTATGATTAGAAGCTTACGGGTATTGAAGAAAAAATGTGAGAAATTGGGGTTTAGGAGCTTAGTAGAGGGAGGCGGAGAAAGTGAAAGCAATGGTGAAATTTTGAGGGACAGTGTGAAGCTGCTCATATTCCTATAAATCTTTATTAAGTTCTGTTTGGGGTTTTGGTTTTTTATTATTCTCTTTGTTTTTGTGTATTGGCATACTATTGGCGTTTGGTTAAAGGCCTCATTTTCCAATTTTGACCACTAACCGAAATATCCAAATACAAAATAATTACTCGTATCATGCCTCTTCAAACTAATTATCTGCTAATACCCTCACTCAAAATTATTTATCGGACATACCACTCGCCCTAACCCTTCCTTTGTGATACCATCGCACATATTTATATATTATGATGATATCACGAAGGACTGAAGCAATCCTCTCTGATATCATATCATTATATTTTTATGATGGTATAATGGTTCTAAAGATTGTCTCATTGCATGAATGAAACAGTCCTCCATAATATGATCACAATATATATAAGACGATGGTATCATAGAGGTTTTTCCAAAAAAATGTATCTTTTTTAATAGATAAATATAATTATTCATGATATCATCTTAGTATATTTATATATCATGATGTTATTATGGATGACTAAGAGAATAATTGAAACAGTCTTCTATGATACAATATCAGTATATTTATATACTATGATGGTTGTCGCGCCCGTTTTTGACCTCGGGGTCTGAATGGTATCCGCAACGTTGCTCTTTGGCGCGGTTCCCTGGATGGAGCAATAATGCTGATTTTGAGGAGTCGCCACCTAATTAGTTAAGTGAATTAGGACACTTGATTTATTGCAAAAAATACTGCATTTAATGGTCTGCGAAATTAATGAGATTCTGAATCAGGGTTCTTTATTATCCTTAAGGGAAGGGGTTAGACATCCTTTAAGATCCGCTAACTTGCGGTAATTCATTCAAACCTAGGTTAATTATTTATTGTCTTTTTATTCTACCTATTCTAAGCATTTTTTCATAATTTATAATTAAAATAAAGTGCAATACAGAATAATAAAACTAAAATTAAATGCGACATAAAATAAAACCCCCGGATATCTTTTAGCCCTTTTTAGGCCTTACGCGCAGATGATCTCAGTACGCTTCATAAACACTTAGTAAAAGTGTTAGTAATAGAATAAATAATTTTAATGCAATGACAAGAATTAATAAGTAAAGCCAAAAATAAATAAATCCGTCTTTTGCACAGGGAAGCCCTTGAAAATCAGACGGAGATTCCTTCATCGGCCAATATTGTTAAAAATAATAAAATAAATAAAACCTTCAGATCCGCGCCAAAACAGTAATAGTTTTAAACTCGAAGGGCTCAGATATATATAAAACTAAGTGGGACATCCTAAACAAGTGCGGCTGCGATAATTCGTCCTGCCAGCGCATGTTGGTTATCCTGCGTAAGTAGAAGAAATCATCAACGCCCAGAAAGCTTCATTTATTTTATTTTCCGTCTTTGCAACTGTAGAGGCCTCAAAAATCGACGGATAACTTTTTCATTGGCCATCGGCAAGTGTAGTATCATGTTCAAAATCAGTAAATACTCAATATTCAAATGTAGCAATTTGTTCAAAATCAATTTAATAAAAGAATAAAAGGGCAGAATCTCAAAATCAGCCAAACCGCGATCAAAATCATGCGAAACGGCAGAGAATCGATGAAACCAACACAATGATGGCTCGCCGAAAATAGTTCAGAATAATACAAAACCAGTTAAAGGCAAAAATGTCAAAAACAGTCCCAAAGGCAACATTTCAGCGATTCGCCGGAAACAGTAAAGTTTCACAACAACAGTACAGTTTCGTCGGAAATTACAGAGCGTCGACGAAGCAAACTCCAGCGTATTATCAAAACAGCCCGCCAACAACAAATATAACAACCAAAATAAAGTCGACTGAGGGTCGCCGGAGTTTTTAAACTCGTGAGATGTAAATTAAAAATAAAATAAAATCAGATTAGCCAAACAACCAACACAACCATAAAAGAATCAGACAACGTCTCGCGATCGCCGTGATCGACTCTGCGAGGCGAAAGCGATGCGATAAAAGAAAAGGTTCTGGTGAGGTTCGACGAGTTGAGGGAGCGGGGAGAGGCGACGGATGAGGTGGTGTGGGAGTCTTTGTTAATGAGCGGGAGCAGTGAGTGATGGTGAGGTTAGAAAAACAATAAGAGTGAAGGAGAATATAGGTGCGATGGTGGGTCCTTGCGGTGGTAAATAAATTTTTGTTAAATCGGAGCTAGAAGCTCCGTGAAGAAGTGTGGACGAAAAGGGATGAAGGGGAGGGTTTTAAAAATAAAGAGGGCAAATCCTGCGGCTCCCCTTGAAATGAAGGGA
Organism: Przewalskia tangutica; assembly: GCA_029844215.1. Lineage (NCBI taxonomy): Eukaryota > Viridiplantae > Streptophyta > Magnoliopsida > Solanales > Solanaceae > Przewalskia > Przewalskia tangutica. Next base: position 3,626,053 of record CM056720.1, read on the forward strand.
AATATTTAGTTTTATAGGGGTAGATTAGGTTAGGGTTTGGTTTAGTTTTGGGGGGAAAATGAAAAGTGGGTGTTTGGATTTAGGGGGAAAAATAAAAAGAGGGTGTTTGAATAAAAATAAAAATAAATATTGGATTGGACTGATCCATATTGGGCCTCAGACTAGACTGATTTGACAAAATGCAAAGCGGGTTAATTATTTAAAAGAAACATTATTTAAAAAGATGCAAAATTATTAAAATGCGAATGTCGATGCAATAATAATAAAATACAATATTTAGCAAATGTTTAATGTCTAATTAAAAATTAAAACGGGATGTCAATTAATTATTTAAAAAGATGCATATATTATTAAAATAAATGACGGTGTAATAATAATAAAAACATAATATTAACAAAGACATAATGTTTAATTTAAAATAACAAGATAAAAATACAAAAAATGATGACTAAAATGTGGTGTCCTAAAACACATAAAATTGCAACAAATATACGAAAAACGGGTCAAAATTGATTATCAACAGCATGTCCCTCTTTGTACGGAGATGATGGAAGAGTCTTCGGACAAAGATGTTGACTTGTAGCCTATTTTGTCCTGTTTTATAAACTGAAACTCAAAAGTGGGGCTGATGCAGATTCAAAGTTGTTTCAGTGTCGAATTATGATAACACTGGGTCATTGTGATGCGAAAATAAAAAAAACAAAGCTGACGCAGATTTAAAAGATGTCCCAATGTCGATTTATGAGGACACGGGGTTGCTGCGATGCTAAAATTATGAACGGATGAATACCGATTAAAAAATATGTCCCAGTGTCGGATTATGAGGACACTGGGTTACTGCGATGCTAGAAAATTAAAGCAGGCAGACGCCGATTCAAAATTGTCCCAGTGTCGAATTATGATGACACCGGGTCGTGATCTTTGCAAAATTAAAGACAATGCCGACGCCTTGATTTAAAATTTGTCGATGTCGAATTATGATTGTGACTGGAGTTCTGGTGATGTGGTGATGTAACAGACAGAGTGTTTGTAGATGTTGATGGCGTCATTGCATGGACGCGATGCAGATGTTCGTCGTTGCATAGACGAAACATAGATGAAGTTGTTGCATGGGCTTTTATGAAAGGGCGTCGTTGCGTAGACGCGATGCAGATGCTCGTCATTGCATGGACGAAACCTAGATGAAGCTGTTGCATAGGCTCAAATGAAATGGCGTCGTTGCATAGACGCGATGCAGATGCTCGTTGTTGCATAGACAAAACATAGATGAAGCCGTTGCATATGCTTTTATGAAATGCGTCGTTGCATAGACGCGATGTAGATGTTCGTCGTTGCATAGACGAAACATGGATGAAGCCGTTGCATAGGCTTAGATGAAATGGCATCGTTGCATAGACGCGATGCATATGTTCGTCGTTGCATAGACGAAACATGGATGAAGTCGTTGCATAGGCTTTTATGAAATGCGTCGTTGTATAGACGCGATGTAAATGCTCGTCGTTGCATAGACGAAACATAGATGAAGTCGTTGCATAGGCTTAGAATGAAATGACGTCGTTGCATAGACGTGATGCAGATGTTCGTCGTTGCATAGACGAAACATGGATGAAGCTGTTGCATAGGCTTAGATGAAATGACATCGTTGCATAGACGTGATGCAGATGTTCGTCGTTGCATAGACGAAACATGGATAAAGTCGTTGCATAAGCTTAAATGAAAGGGCGTCGTTGCATAGACGCGATGCAGATGCTCGTCGTTGCATAGACGAAACATAGATGAAGCCGTTGCATAGGCTTAGAATGAAATGACGTCGTTGCATAGACGCGATTGTCACGACCCGACCTCGGGCCCTTGACTGGTGCCTTACCCCGGGCCCCCTAGTGATACAACATCAGAGAAAAACCAGCGGAAGTAAACTCACAAACAATAAATAATATAAAATACGAAACAGGCTAACCCAAAATGGTTACCTTTCTGTAAATATAAATATAACAAAAATTGAACAGTTACATCCTTTACAAACCCAATTTATAACAGGACTACAGACCTCTAAGAGTTTGTAACAACTATGACGGGACAGGGCCCCGTCATACCCCTGAATGTACATAATATCTACAACATCAGGGAGAACTGTACCAAAAGACAAGCCTCCGGAGAAATGAAGCTTCTGACACTTGGTCAATGATCCTAAGAATGAGGATTCACCACCTGCTTACCCTACCTGTGGCATGAACGGAGCCCCCGAGGAAGGGGGTCAGTACACAATATGTACCAAGTATGTAAAACTGAAAAATACTTTAATTATATCATAAGTCTAAATAAAGCTGGAGACATGGATGATAATCAAATTACAGTGCACTGTGCCTTACTAACAATGAGAGTAACAAGTATAAACTTTACTGCATAAAAAAATAGGAGGCTCATGATCAAAGTAGGGTCACCCGCCCGTAGTATCATTAAGCAATCCTACTCCTGAGACTATTTCACCCGCATAGGTCTTGTGGACCCGCAATGAGATCATCCGCCTCGCATGGGACTATTTCACCCGCATAGGACTATTTCATCCGCATGGGCCCGGTGGGCCGCAATGTGTACAAACGCCGCACTCGCATCATGGGTAGCAAATCCATGGAATAAGTAGTAACCCGGGAGTTTACCCCGCAAGAATAACATAACCTAGCACACCGGCTATCATACATAAAATAAGCACTACCGGCTTATCATACATAAAATAAGCACTACCGGCTTATCATACATAACATAAGCAAGTTAAGAAATACTCTAACTTCTTATTAGCTTTGTTCATATACACTCTCATTCTAGTTTACTTAAGGCACTAACATGTCGTTATAAAATCCGGAAATTTAACCCAAAGTACTACGTACCGCTAACCTTTTAAAAATGACTCATTTTCATATAAAACTTCCAAGATACTAATAACCGTAGTATCAAGTCACAACTACTTTTCAAGACAAGTCACAGTTCCTTTGAGAAATATAATAGGCTTCTAAATCAAGTGACTTCCTTTCTTTTAAAACCTTAGGCAATTTATGCCTTAAAATCAATTTGTCTTTCATTAACTTAAGTCATTTATCCTTACTTACATTACTTAGAGTAAATCTCTCTTTTTAACTTTCCATAAAGTCGTTATATTAACATTATACATTAGTATATTACACTTTCCTATATCCAAGGGACTTATATGTTTAAAACGAAACAAGTATCATATACTTTAAAACTCTTCAAGTCCCTTAACTTTGAAAACCAAGACATCCTTACTACTTTTAAACAAGTGAGTTAATCTGCTAACTCAACCAACTTGGACATTCTTAAAACAAGTAAAGGATATCAAAGTCTTGTACGTCTACCGTACTATATAGGTACAACTATTCATGCTCAAGAGATAGGAAAGTTCCACATACCTCTTTGGTTCAAACCACTCGTAAGTCCAATATACCGCACGTAGTATGTCAACCTATAATGACCATAATACGTTCATTAGCTTCTATCTTCAACGTAGAACATTCTAATTGAAAAGTCCCTTCTTTTACGGAAAATTGGACAACACTTCCTTTGTTTCTACATATTTTTCCACCTTTTCAAGGTCCGATATCAAATACTAAACGCCACATTTAAGGCCAACAATTCAACAATACAAGGGGATTACATGCCTAACTTGGGCGTGTAAAATTCTGCACCACAATACAAATTAAACAATCCAATAAGTTTAAGGTATTATCTTGGCTACAACATGTTCACATATCATCCTTATTCAATCCTTTCAAATCCAAATCGCTATTTCTACATGCAATATACCTAAAAGCAATATTGATAACTACAAGTCATTTCTTCCTCACATGCAACACAATTTACTTAAAAAGGAGAAATGGATTGTTACCTTAGAGTTTACCCAAATTAGTTCAACAAATTTCACTTGCCTTCTTTCCACAATCATCACCACAAACCTCCTACAAGCTTGTCAACATGTTTCCTTCTTGTTACCTTTCCGAAATTTCTCTAGGCCTTGGTTTCTTCTTGAACTTTTAGAGAGAAGGGAGAGGAATTTTTAGAGAGAATGAAGAGGAAATTTTTAGAGAGAAGGGGTTTTTGTGAAGAATGACTAAGTCTTCAAGACTTGGTCAATAAATAGTGCTTCCACACAATCAGATGGGAGGGACACTTGTTACCCTCCCATGGCCTTTTAAAAATCTTACGATTTTCCCTCGATTCGCAAAACCCGCCTCGGCCGCGACTGCAATGCGGCGCTGAAACCTCCGAGAAATTCAGCACTTCCGGCGCTGCGGCCCTGCATCCGACGCCGTGGCGCTGTAGCTTCAGCGAATTTTCAGTATATCCGGTGCGCTGACCTCAGATCCCGGCCGCCACTAGGCCCTGACCGAGAATACTTTTCTGCTTGCCCGCGCACTGAACTTGTAACTTCCATAACTTTCTACTCCGATGTCTTATCGGCGAATGGTTGGTTGCGTTGGGAACTAGACTCAACGAACTACATACTAGACCTTTGAAACACCTAGGAACTCCTAATGCAACTATACATAAACCGCCTCAAAGTTGACTAAAACTCGTCCGAAACATTCCGTAAACCTTTCATTCTAAAATTTAAATATTAATTCCTTTCGTACATTCTCATAAGCATGACCTGAATTACGGGGTGTAACAGCGATGCAGATGCTCGTCGTTGCATAGACGAAACATAGATGAAGCTATTGTATATGCTTAGAATGAAATGACGTCGTTGCATAGACGCGATGCAGATGTTCGTCGTTGCCTAGACGAAACATGTATGAAGTCGTTGCATAGGCTTAGATGAAATGTGTCGTTGCCTATACGAAACATGTATGAAGTAGTTGCATAGGCTTAGATGAAATGTGTCGTTGCATAGACGCGATGCAGATGCTCGTCGTTGCATAGACGAAACATGGATGATCCGTTGCATAGGCTTAGATGAAATGACGTCGTTGCATAGACGTGATGCATATGCTCGTCATTGCATAGACGAAACATAGATGAAGCTGTTGCATAGGCTTAAATGAAAGGGCGTCGTTGCATAGACGCGATGCAGATGCTCGTCGTTGCATAGACGAAACATAGATGAAGCTGTTGCATAGGCTTAAATGAGATGACGTCGTTGCATAGACGCGATGCAAATGTTCGTCGTTGCATAGACGAAACATAGATGAAGCTGTTGCATAGGCTTAGATGAAAATGCGTCGTTGCATAGACGCGATGCAGATGTTCGTCGTTGCATAGACGAAACATAGATGAAGTCGTTGCATAAGCTTAAATGAAATGACATTGTTTTATGGACGTACCTGCTTTGTGACTCGCCTGGATTGAAATAACGTTATTGCATAAACGTTGTGCGTTTGTAACCCGCATGAGCTTATTTTTGTGCTCCTGCCTTTGCTGATATGAAGATCCTGCACTCAAAGAAAACTTAGTGAGTTTCAGGAAAGGAGTGGTTGATTCGCGTCGACTTTGTAGCTTTGGCTCTTGACGCTTGCATGCTCAGACTGGTTTAAACTGAAGACCTAGTTGGCCTACTTTTTTCTGTCTATTGCCATTTTCTTGCAGTGAATCCTTAAAATGTCCCAATTTCTGTTAATGAAGATGTTGAACTTTCAACTGGGTAAGGTTGAATCTTGACGCTATCAAGACGATCATATAAGTAATTTTTTTTTAATCATGAATGAAAAGCAAATGGACAATGTACAATTGAGTAGATGAGAATGCAACCCTCAAAATATGCTCCAGTCATGTGTAGATAGTTATGATGCAAAATATATGAGGATGCTAAACTCTTCAATGGACAAAATTGAGTCCTGTGCGAAGCAAGGAAGAAATATCTCTAATGGTGTGACCGAAGCCGATGTGGCTGTCTACGTATCCGTAGAGGAACCGTGTCAAGCGTAGTTAAATGCCGCAAAGGATTTTTTATGATTTTAAAATAACGTGGGACCGAAGCCGATGTGGCCGCCTACGTATCCCGCAGAGGAAATCAGGTCAAGACGTAGTTCATGCTGCAAAATAAGGATTTTTATGATTTTAAAACGATGTGGGACCGAAGCCGATGTGGCGCTCGTATCCGCAGAGGAATCAGTCGAGCGTAGTTAAATGCTGCAAAAATAAGAATTTTATGTAATATGTATTTTGTTGTTTTTTCTGAAAAAGTGGAAGACAACATTACATTCCGACTTCAGTTGATACCAACAATTAGTATGGTGCATAAGGATTTTCGTTTATTGCTTTCAGTCTAACCGAGATTGACTCCGGTGTAATTCACACAGCTTCAGATAGTACCTCAGACATACCTGAGTGTCGACATACCTGCATGCATCCAGAGTTTCGAACAACACGTAATCTCACGTTTCAGATGCCCTCACTGAAAGAAAGTCTCATTTCACACATATATTTCATTATTTTGAATTTTGGGACGTTTAGAGAAGTACGCTCACACTCAAAAAGATGTTCAATGCATGCAATTGTGATACCATAGACTTGACCGTCATGTAAGTATCCACTAATGTGAGAACCCTCAGTATAAGATCATGTAGGGCTTGTCACGGGCTTGTAATGTAGGTTTGGGGAAAGGGAATGGATATCATTTGGGTAAAAGTGACTAATCATTCCTCGAGAGTTGGACTACGTCTGTGCTTGATATTTGTGCGTTCTGATGCTGACTTGCTTTCTTTTTGTCCCAGTTTTTCTGTACTGACTTCTTTTGAATCTTTCATTTGGAGCCCTTTTTTTTCGGGGTTATATATTCCCCTTTTTTATTATCGGGGCTTTTGATTTCCTTTTTGTGTGAAGTTGTATCTGCTTTTGTTTTTTCTTTTTTTTCTTTTTGAGACTTTGACAATTTTTGTCTTTGCAAACTTCAACGCAGAATTTTGTCAGCCACTTGCACATTTCTAAAGCGCTCAAGGAGGTCGGGTCAAGAGAGGGATAGTGCGTACGCACTCAAAAAGGGTATAGGTGTAATATGCGGTTGTCGAAAGAATAAGTTTTAGGCTCAAAAGGGGTGTACTACGGATAATGTTATTTGGTAGGCTGAAAAGGCTCAAACGGGTCAAAGAAAGCCTACGATCATTTCCTACACCGAGTGTTACTCATGATTTCGCCACAACAAACATTCAAGCTAAGTTCTAGATCACAATGCAGTGCAATTGAACTTATTCTAAAAACTCGCCACACAATGCATATGAAACGATGATGTCGGTTTCATTCTTATCTTGAAAACATGCAAGACAATATCATCTACGGTTATGAATAAGAGGTACCAAAAGAATCTATGATTTACCACAAAGTCAACCCATACTGATTATCACTTGTTTTTGTTTTTTGTTTTTTATTTTATGCACAATCCTAAATGTGTTGGTATTTACCAAGTCAAACAATGATACTTAAAAATGTTTTGTATTTTTTTAAATAACACATTTTTTTGTATTTTTTTTGAATAAAATATTTCTTTTTTTTTGTATTTTTCGAATAATTGTTTTTTTTTATATTTTTTGAATAAATGGTACCGAACCCGAATAGAAATTGCCTCGTATCCCACCGAGGAATCAAAGTGCGTAGTTCATTCAAATATGTTATAAAATGTATGCTTGAAAAGAATTTATCAATGAAAGGATAGCAATATAAAGCTGTGCAAAACAAATGATTGTCCACTATGCACGAATGCAAAGTAAAAATGAATGTAACCGAAAAATGAATGCCCGAAAATATGATGAATGAGATGCATGAGTGAGAAAATATGCTTATTTATTATTATTATTTTTATTTTTTATTTTTGTGGTATCGAACCCAAAATGAGTTGCCTACGTATCACACCGTGTGGTGAGAATCAGACACGTGTAGTTCGGGATGATTATGTTGTAAAATGCATGATAAAGTATTATGTAATCAACACTAGACATATCAATTGAATTTGCAAATATGTATAAAAATACAAAAAAAAAATATAAGACTCGGAGCGATGCTTCGTTGAATCTGGTATAAGTTGACTTCTTTCAGTCAACATAACTCCCGCTCCTTGTGATGATTTTTTTTTCTTCGAACGCCCTCGACTATTTGCGAGGACTGTTTTCCTGCAAAAATATGAGAAATAGGTGAGAGTAGGAAAGTGACAAAATAATAAAATGCAGGGGTGTGACAATATAGTCAGAGACTCCCCTGATTGGTTCGACCGGACTGGTGGTTGATGCTTCACAAAGTCCAAATCGCGCTATTCAAGAGCGATTTACGCAGTAAAAGTCCTGATTGCAATGTGACAGCAAAAGTGCAAAATGCAAAGTGCAAATGCTCGTGCCCGGAGTTATAAGCACATGACATGATATGTACAGAGTTAAAAGGGTAATTATTGCTTTAAATAAAATGTACGGAGTTGCTAGCAACAAACAATTGTAAACAAAAGCATGCAATTCAAGCGCGCGCCCTAATATGCATGTGACCTCTCTTATGCCAGAGGTCGGCCTAAACGCCAAATATGTGAGATTATGATAAATAAGTCCAAGTCGTTAAACTGCAATATTATGTTGGAAATTGCGACCAAATGACAGTGCACTTTTTCCAATTTTGGCGTGTCATGACCAGACTTGGATCCGTCTATCATTATCACGCTACACACATATGCTTATTGGTCGTCGGGTTGTGAAACCCAACGAAAATTTGGTGGATTTTCTAATCGTGGAGACGATACCAAGGATCGACTCACCTATGGTGTATGCATGCATGACTTAAAATAAAGAGGGTGGTATAGCTCTATCTTAAATTTTCTAAAATTTGGCTTACTAGACACAATGGTTCCCAAGCGGACTACTCGAGTGAGAAGGCTACACGGCCATCGATTGGATCGGATTCTCCGCGTAAAATGCCAACTCTCCTAAATTTGGATATTTTAAAGAAATTTGCACACATCGCGTGTAGTGTGTGATAGTGTCAATTTTCCAGAATGGAGGAAATATGAGCGGAATGACAATTTAAGGAAAGCAGTAAAAGAATGTAGCAATTAAAGTAGTTAATTACAAAATAAAAGCAAACAATATAAAACATTTGCAACAAATATAAAGCAAAATAAAGCGCAATTTTTAATTAACCTGAGTTTGCTATGATCAAGAACCTGATATCCCCAGCGGAGTCGCCATGTTGTCGCGCCCGTTTTTACCTCGAGTGCGAGCGGTATCCATGGCGTTGCTCTTTGGCGCGGTTCCCTGGATGGAACAATAATGCTGATTTTGAGGAGCCGCCACCTAATTAGTTAAGTGAATTAGGACACTTGATTTATTGCAAAAAATACTGCAATTAATCTTCATTTAATGGTCTACGAAATTAATGAGATTCTGAATCGGGGTTCTTTATTATCCTAAAGGGAAGGGGTTAGGCATCCTTTAAGATCCGCTAACTTGCGGTTATTCGTTCAAACCTAGGTTAATTATTTATTGTCTTTTTATTTTACCTATTCTAAGCATTTTTTCATAATTTATAATCAAAATAAAGTGCAATACAGAATAATAAAACTAAAATTAAATGCGACATAAAATAAAACTCCGGGATATCTTTTAGCCCTTTTTAGGCCTTCTGCACAAGATGATCTCCGGGTACCTGCATAAACACTTAGTAAATGTGTTAGTAATAGAATAAATAATTTTAATGCAATGACAAGAATTAATAAGTAAAGCCAAAAATAAATAAATCCGTCTTTTGCACAGAGGATGTCTTGGAAATCAGACGGAGATTCCTTCATCGGTCAATATTATTAAAAACAATAAAATAAATAAAACCTTCAGATCCGCGCCAAAACAGTAATAGTTTTAAACACGGAGGGCTCAGATATATAGAAAAATAAAGTGGGACATCCTAAACAAGTGCAACTGCGATAGTTCGCCCTGCCAGCGCATGTTGGTTATCCTGCGTAAGTAGAAGAAATCATCAACGCCCAGAAAACTTCATTTATTTTATTTTCCGTCTTTGCAACTGTAGAGGCCTCAAAAATCGACGGATAACTTTTTCATTGGCCATCGACAAGTGTAGTATCATGTTCAAAATCAGTAAATACCCAATATTCAAATGTAGCAATTTGTTCAAAATCAATTTAATAAAAGAATAAAAGGGCAGAATCTCAAAATCAGCCCGACACAGTCAAAATCATGCGAAACCAATGAGAATCAATGTGAAACCAACACAACAGTAGCTCGCCGAAAATAGTTCAGAATAATACAAAACCAGTTAAAGGCAAAAATGTCAAAAACAGTCCCAAAGGCGTTTCAATGATTCACGAAACGATGAAAGTTTCACAACAACGATGCGATTTAAATTAAATTAGCGTCGCCGAAGCAAAACTCCAGCGTATTATCAAAATAGCCCGCCAACAACAAATATAACAACCAAAATAAAGTCGACTGAGGGTCGCCGGAATTTTTGAACTCCGGCGAGATGCCCAACAATTAAAAAATAAAATAAAATCAGATTAGCCAAACAACCAACACAACCATAAGAGAATCAGACAACGTCTCCGCCAGTCGCCGGCGGTCAGCTCCTGCGAGGCAGAAACGATGCAGTAAAAGAAAAGGTTACAGGGTGAGGTTCGACGAGTTGAGGGGACAGGAGAGAGGGCGACTGGATGGGCTGGTGTGGGGTCGCATGTTGTTCGGCGATGGTGGTGGTTCGCCGGCTGAGGGTCTTCGACGGGAGCAGTGAGTGATGGTGAGGTTAGAAAAACAATAAGAGTGGAGGAGAATATAGGTCGTGATTTGGGTCGCATGCGGTGGTAAATAAATTTTTGTTCCCGAGCTAGAAGCTCCGTGAAGAATGTGGCGCACGAAAAGGGATGAAGGGGAGGGTTTTAAAAATAAAGAGGGCAAATTATGCGGCTCCCCTTGAAATGAAGGGAAATATTTAGTTTTATAGGGGTTGATTAGGTTAGGGTTTGGTTTAGTTTTGGGTGGAAAATGAAAAGTGGGTGTTTGGGTTTAGGGGGGAAAATAAAAAGAGGGTGTTTGAATAAAAATAAAAAAAATGTTGGATTGGACTGATCCAAATTGGGCCTCAGACTAGACTGATTTGACAAAATGCAAAGCGGATTAATTATTTAAAAGAAAAATTATTTAAAAAGATGCAAAATTATTAAAATGCGAATGCCGATGCAATAATAATAAAATACAATATTTAGCGAATGTTTAATGTTTAATTAAAAATTAAAACGGGATGTCAATTAATTATTTAAAAAGATGCAAATATTATTAAAATAAATGACGGTGTAATAATAATAAAAACATAATATTAACAAAGACATAATGTTTAATTTAAAATAACAAGATAAAAATACAAAAAATGATAATTAAAATGTGGTGTCCTAAAACACATAAAATTGCAATAAATATATGAATAACGGGTCAAAATTGACTGTCAACAATGGTATATAATTATGGTGTCTATTCCGGCTTGCGGTCAAGTTCGTCTAATTTCACGAGATATGTGTCATCTCTCACCGATAAGCGGTATCAAATAACTTTATCTCAATTACTAATTAGTCTAACTCAAGAAAAACCCACCCACCATTATTAGTATTAATATTATTATAGTCAACGATAATAATAACATTATCCCATTTTAATGGACAAAATAAAAAGAAAAATAAAGATAAACCATTAAGAGAAAAAATGGGAGAAATTTTGAGGGACAAAGTCAAGCTGCTCATATTACTATAAATCTATATTTATTAAGTTCTGTTTGGGTTTTGATTTTGTTTTTTTTATTATTATTCTCTTTCCTTTTGTGTATTGATGCACTGTTGTGTTGGTTAGGGTTTTTCTTGAGGGATTTAGGATAGGAGCTAAGGGCCTCATTTTGCAATTTTGGCCATTTTTGTTTTGCCAATGAGAGAATGCCATGTCATTATGTAACTCTTTTGACATGGGACTATAGAGTGTTAGGTTACGTGATTTGAAATCATGATTTGAAGTTGAATTTTTGTTTGAATATGTTATTTGAATCTTTTACGTTGAATTTTTCTCTCATAAATATAAAACTCACACAAGTTATGAAAATCATTAAAACTTATACAACCAGATGAGTTAATCATAGTTTATAACAAAGTTAAGTAATACACTACTATAAAACTTTTTACAAAGCAGCTTCGTGTCTTTGAAAGTGTTTGACTAAGGCTATAACATGGTCAAAAATATTCCGTGACTATCTTTACTAAATGCCGATGAAAATGTAGTGATGTTTTTAAGAATTGTGGTCACATGACAATTTGGATGACAAGTTACTTATTGGTCACAAAAGATTAATACTTGGATGGCAAGTTACTTGTGTACCAAGTACTTATACTTGAACTACAAGTTTACTTGTTTGCCAAGCATTCCACCACCAACTGTTTCATTACTTTTCCTTGGCTATGAGTAGCCCCCATTTTTTATCTAGCTACTGTAGAATAATTTTTTTCTTTTAATTAGTACTTTTTAAAATTTGCTGGTATTATTTAATTTTTGCTAATTTCGGTGTACTTTAATTATATTAGAGATGGACTTGCTTAATACTGGGGAAACATTTTACATTGCTGAAATAGTTTTTTAGGACAATACTTAGCACGATTCAAGACAATTCATATATTTACTCTAAAAATATTATCGTAGTAATATTCTATTTTTTCAAGTGCTGTTATTTTACTTCTAAATAAGTAATACTTATTATTCTGTTTTTACTTTGTCTTTCAACATAAAAAATCTAAATAATAGTGTTTTTACACAAAAAAATAGAAAATTTCTCAGTGTTTTTATGTGAACTATTTTTCACCATGTATTTTTTCAGTGATCTGTTCGGAGAAAATGAAGTGTTCGGAGAAAATGAAGTGAAAAATCATGTTTCGCCACTGTATGTCGTTACTCACGATAGGATGGTAATAGTCAGTGTAAATACAAGTTCGGAGGGGGTAACACACACGATATAGTTTGAATGGTCAAATTACTAGTCGAGCCAAGTTTACAAAAAAATTATTTATATATTATCCCTGCAAATTCTGAAAACCCTTGCCCTTCGATGATGAAGTCCATGTTCTCCTCACTCTCTGTATAAAATTTCTCTGCTCAGAGTCAACTAAATTCAGATATGGTGGTGAAGGCAATAAAGTGGTGCCAAGTTCCTAACCAGCACGTAGCTCTATGTCCTGATTTTTGCAGCGATGTTTGTCGTTTCTATGAAGGCGCTGTCAGTGGAGACTGCTCTGGATTTCAGTGCTATTGCACCATTGCTTGTTGACATTTTAATTTCTCTACTAATAATAATTAAGAGATCGTCAAGTGTTAAAGTCTTGTCATCTGACATGGTTCGTTAGTCTAAAGTTCGCCTTGTTCGTTTAAAATCAGACTGTTCTCTGTTTTGTTTTATTTCTGTTCAGTTTTGTCATGGCTTCAAGTAGTTGTGTGGTTCAAGATATGGCCAATATTTCGTGGGGATACTTTCCACGATTCTTGTACAAATATAGAAAGTGGACGTAATGTGGTTATTACTAAAGTCAATGAGGAAAATATGGTTAATAATGAAAAGAGTGTCATGGGTCCAATTAATAATAAAAATGTTTTTACAGCTGGTAATAGGGTGGACTCGTCTACTGATGACTTGGCCAATATTGATGATATTGGGCTTACTGTCTTGGATCTTAAACGTAGAAGGCTTTTCCAAAGTGGGATAATTGGGCCAAATGAAGTGATAGATGTTGAGATGAGCCAACAGGAGAATGACAATTCAAAAAACTTAAACCAGGCGGGCCTTACAGATGGGGCTCGCCTACCATTATGAGTTGTTTTAGTTGGAATTGCCGTGGGCTTGGGAACCCAGGGGTGATTCAATTCCTTAAAGAGATTATATCTCAAAAGAAGCCTAATTTTATCTTTTTATGTGAAGCTTTATGTAATAAAACCGTATTATGTGTCTCAGTCGTTCTTTGGGCTATGAAAGGGTGTTTTCAGTCGACTCTCAGGGGCGTTCAGGGGGGTTGGCGTTGTTTTGAAAGGGGAGTGATGATGCTGAGCTGATTGGGTATTCTCAAAACCACATTGATATTATTGCTAAAGTGGGCGGGATGGAATCGTGGAGGTTAACAAGAGTTTATGGGGAACCAAATAGGAATCTAAGGAGAAACACGTGGGATTTGATGCGTTCGCTGAGAGAACATTCGAGACTTTCTTGGTGCTTGATAGGAGACTTTAATAATATTATTTCTCAAGGGGACAAGCGTGGGGTCCTCCATAGGGCTGTTAGTGGTTCGGATATACTCGAAGCAGGACCAATCGGACGATAACCGACCGAAACTTAACGGTCGGATCAGTATCAAAATACGGGCCGTAACGGTAAAATACCCGTGTCGGTCCCCCACCCCACCCCCACCTGCCCCTCCAACCAGCTCTCTAATTAGTTGTAAATTGATCAAACTTTATATGGTCATAACTTTGCGCTCGGACGTCCGTTTTACCTAATTTGTTTTTTGATTTCGCGTATTTTTTCGAGACGAATAATCCCAAACCGACTAAAGTCCGTTTGCTTCAGCCGATTTCTTCAAAAACGTTCATCTTGCCCCTCAATTTCACTTTCCCCCCAAATCGTTATGTTTTTTCTCTTTTCAAATCTAAATATCTCGCGATGTACAATTGATTTCAACGTAAAAATTGCGTGGAACCGCGTCCAAGAATGTCAATTTCAGTATTGGAAATTCAATTTTTAAAAAATAAAAAAACCCGACCCGGAAAATTCTTACCGATCCGGACCGATAAGGTTTCGGTCCGGGACCGGATCTCGTTCCAGGACCGAAACCTTACCGGTTCGGTCCCGGTCCGGACCGGTAAGCTTATCGGACCGGTCCCGGTAAGCTGATACCCGGACCGGTCCGATAACAGCACTAGTCCTCCATACCCGACCTGGCTTTTGGAAGGATTTCAACAAGCAATTTCTGATTGTCAGTTGATTGAAGTTGAGTTGACTGGCCATCAATTTACATGGGAGAGAAGAAGGGGCTCGAGTAGATGGATGGAAATAAGCTTGATCGGGCTTTTGCATATTCGGCTTGGTTGGAGATGTTCTCATCGTCCAAGCACATTAATCTGGACTTTGCTACTTCCGATCATTGTTCTTTGCTTCTTCATCCTATTTTTCTAATTGCAACGAGAGGTACGAAGGTCTTCCGATTTGAAAATGTCTGGTTGAAAGACCATATGTGCTCTCAGATTGTTCAAGATACTTGGATGCTGCATCAAGGGTCTCCTATTCAAGACAAATTAGATGTTTGTGGGGAGAATCTGTCTCGGTGGGGTAGGACTGTTACTGGTGATTTTAAGGCCCGTATTAATCGATCCAGAAATGTAATCAAGCGGCTCCAAGGGTGTCGTGATGAGGCTTCGGTCAGATTGTTTGCTGAAGAAAAGAAGAATCTTACTATTATTTTGGAGCAGAGGGAGATTTTTTTGCGACAGAGATCGAAACAATTGTGGCTTAAAGAAGGAGATAAGAACAGTAAGTTTTTTCATGCTACTGCAACTGCTCGTAGAAAAAATAATTATATCCATATGCTGAAATACGAATGGTGAATGGGTTGATTGAGACCATGGTCTTGCAAGGCTGATGGTAGATTATTTTCTAATATTTTTTCTGCCTCTAATGTGGATTGGGCGGAGGTTGTTGATTGTATTACTCCATCTATTGCTATGTCTCATAATCAAGACCTTTTAAAGCCAGTTTCTCGGGAGGAAGTCAAGAGCGCTCTCTTTCAGATGCACCCAGATAAATCTCCAGGTCCAGATGGTATGACACCAACTTTTTATCAGAAATTTTGGTCCATTGTTGGAGAAGATGTTGTTAGTTCGGTTCGGTCTTACTTCGATACGTGCACTATGCCTTCAGGTTTGAATGACACGAATCTTGTTTTGATACAGAAGAAGAAAAATCTTATTTTTATAGGGGATCTTAGGCCGATTGCCTTGTGCAATGTATTGTGTAAAGTGATTACAAAGATTTTGGCTAATCGTGTCAAGGGTTTGCTTTCTCATGTTATCTCTCCTTCTCAAAGTGCGTTTATTCCTGGAAGATTAATTTCAGATAACGTGTTAGTTTCATTTGAGATTCTCCACTATCTTAAAAGGAAGTAACAAGGGCGAGATAGTTTCATGGCTTTAAAATTAGACATGAGTAAATCTTATGATCGAATATAGTGGTGTTTTCTGGAGGCTATTCTGTTGAAAATGGGCTTTCATTACCAGTGGGTGAATTTGGTGTTGGAAAGTGTTGTCTCGGTCCGCTACAAATGTGTTCATGGTGGAGTTTCTATGGACCCTATTTCTCCAATGATAGGTATTCGCCAAGGGGACCCTTTGTCACCATATTAATTCATCATTTGTGTTGAGGGTTTTTCTTCTCTTATTAAAAATATGAAATGAATCGGTGGCTTCATGGATGCAAGGGCTAGTGGTGCTCCAATAGTTTCTCACATGATGTTTGTGGATGACAGTTATCTCTATTGTAAGGCCATTGAGGGAGAGGCTCTTAGGGTGTTGGATCTGCTGAATACGTTTGAGAAGGCTTCGGGGCAAAAGGTAAATTTGGCGAAGTCTTCTATCTTTTTCAATACTAATACTGCTACTATTGTTCGGGACCGAGTTTAGGAGATGTTGGGAATGCAAGAGGCGGATGTGCATAGTAAGTATTTGGGTCTGCGTAGTACTATGGGTAGAAATAAAATTGTTGTGTTGGGCTTTTTGAAGGATAAGATCCAGAAGAGCGTGGAGAGTTGGGCAGGGCGAATGAAGTCTTGATTAAATCTATAGCTCAGAGCTTACCAAGTTATGCTATGAATCTTTCTTCTGCCTCTTAATCTTTGTCATGATATGGAACAACTAATGTGCAGTTTTTGGTGGAGGTCTTCTTCTCAAGGCCGAGGTATCTCATGAATGTCGTGGGATAGATTATCGGTTCATAAAAATAATGGTGGCATGGATTTTCGTTGCTTGAGAGACTTTAATCTAGCTATGCTAGAGAAGCAGGCTTGGAGATTGTTAACGCATGAGGAGTCTCTTGTGGGGAATATTTTTAAGGCTCGGTACTATCCTCGAGGTTATTTTCTTAATGCTGAATTGGGGAGTAATCCTAGCTTTGTTTGGCGGAGTATTTTTTAGGCTCAATCTCTTTTGCGAGCAGGGTGTCGTTGGAGTATTGTGGATGGTACTTTGGTTGATGTTTTAAGGTAGTCGTGGGTTCCTAGTGATGATTATTCGATGGTTACTTCTTCTCATCCAGGTTTGATCGGAGCTAAAGTTTGTCAGCTGATGATCCCGGGGTCACGAGAGTGGGATGTTGAGGTGCTTGATGATCTTTTTCCTTCTCACGAGAAAAAGCTTATCCAAGGTATTGTCCTCTCAGATCATGATGGTCGATATAGTTGGTATTGGTCTAAGGAGATGTCGGGAATTTATAGTGTGAAGAGTGCTTATAAGTTTCTCTAATCGTTACATGGCCGGTGGGATGTAGATAATAATTCCGGTTTTTGGCGCTCTTTATGGAACCTTAAGATCCCTCCGAAGGTGCAGAATTTTTTATGGTGGGTTTTGTTCGGGTAGTTTGCCGACAATGACTCAACTCAAGGGTCGTCATGTGGAGGTTGCTATCAGCTGTCCTCTTGCAGCGCAATATTGACATCGGTTTGATGCTATTTTGAGATTGCATAAACCTAATTTTTTCTGTTGGTTTCAAGCAGTTCTGATCGACTTTTCGAAGACTAAAGTCTGTCAAATTGCTCTTATTTGTTGGTCGTTGTGGAGAGCCCGAAATGGACTGGTTTGGCAAAGTAAGAATGTGGTTGCTAACGGGGTTGTGTCATCTGCTTTAGCATACTTTAATCAATGGAATGATGCTCAAGTTAATTCAACTAATGCAGGGGAAGTTTATGTTTTCCCTAGTTTTAGTGTGGAGCATTGGAAGTTACCAGTTGCTAATACGATTAAAGTCAATGTGGATGCTTCCATTGTTAGTTCAAACGATTACTTTGGTATTGGGTGGATCGCTCGGGACCATATAGGAGATGTTATTGATGTTTTCTCGAAGATCTTTTCGGGTCAAGTTCAACCAAACCATGCTGAAGTTATGGGGTTGAAAGAAGTGCTTAGTTGGATCAAACAACAATCCTTTTCAAGAGTTATTGTTGAATCAGATTGTCAGATAATTGACAATGCAATTTCTAGATCTTTTGAAATGTTCTCTCCATTTGGCTTGCTTGTTTCTGATTGTCGGTCTCTTTGTACTTCTTTAAACAATGTTTTCATTGTCTTTGTTAAACGATCTGCGAACAAGACCGCCAATTTCTTGGCTAAGGTTGCTTGTTCTTATGCAGGTTGTCGCTACGATTGGGGGTCTGTCCCTACTGAACTTCAAGCCATTTTGTTGACTGATTTGTTGGTTTATTAATAATACCGTAGATTTTATTTAAAAAAAAATTAGATATTAATATGGAGTATTTATTTAAAGTCATTCAATGTACTGTCCCTTGTTTTACATCGTCCACAGTTTGTTCTTATCCTTTGCACATGTCAAGTCACATGATAGAACCAAACAGGCCCCTTTAAAATAATCCCATTTTGAGTTAATAGACTTTTTAGTCCTTTCGATATTAATCATTTTAAGTTTAGTCCTTATAATATTTAAATTTTACCTTTAATTAATTAAACTATACACTTTAAATCCTTTACATGTTAGTATTAACAAATTTATCAACAGGTGACACTCTCAGTGGTATCACGCAGGTGCGATCTGAAGAGAGTAGATTGGATGAAAATCTTATTCATACCTTGTGAAAGTAGAGAGACTAGATTGTTTTTTAAAGACCTTCAACTCACATAACACATATCAAAGCAGTTTGAAAAAAAAACATACTCTCTCTGTATGAATTGTCCTAGTTTGATTTGACACGAAGTTTAAGAAATAAAAATATTTTTGAAATGTGTGATACAAAACAAGTCTTAAATATTTGTGTGGTTGTAAATCATCTCATAAAGTTAAATTGTTTCTAAATATATAAATGTGTCAATCTTTTGGGACAAACTAATAATGAAACTAAGATAAAAAAAAAATTAAGGAAGGAAGTAGTAGTAGTAAAGAAGACGCAACAAATAATAGAAAAAACGTTACATAATATTTAGAGCAAAATAATGCAATAGAGGCACAAAAAATAATAAATAGTAACAAAAATTATTCACAAATTTATCAAATGTTATACCACTTAATTACTCAAATATTATATTAATCTTGTATTGTTACATTATATTTGACAGTATCACACTTTTAAAATAAGTTCAAATATATCATATTTTATATATAAGGACCGACACACATTTGAATGTTAGATACATTCAATTGAAAACTAGCAAGGATCAAACTCAAAATTTATCAATACTTGAGGGATCAAAAAAGTTAAATATTATCCCATTATTCCTCTATAAATTATCTCCTCAAAATATCCCCACTCATTACTCACTGAAAAAAACACTATGAAGAACACATCAAAAAGTTTCAAAATTAGCCTCAAATCAGGTCAAGATGCAAGAAAGGATCGACGATCGGCTACTGGAATGAATGGGTCACCGAAAAAAGGTGGCCATGGTGGAAAGTTTACTTGGGCCGGACCGGAAGGTGATGAGAGTTATTGGGCCAAGAGAGAAGTTGTTGTTGTTGATGCAAATGATCCAAATTTTGATGAACCAGAAGAGAATACCACTGAAATCTAGATTGACTTTGAATGATGCTTATTTTGAGATGTAAAATATTTCAAGAATCTAGTAATGTTTGGTGAAAATTGATGGATCTAATATCTGTATGCCACCTTCTTTGATAAATAAACAAGTAAATTTTTCTTGATTTATGTAGTGTTTGTGCTGTTCCGGTCTAACCGTTTCTCTTGCTTGTGTTTTGTTTGATCGGATCTGATCATTTTTCTTGAGTTGTTTGCTTCCTCTTGAGCCGAATATGTTTCGAAAACAATCGCTCTACCTATTAAGATAGAGGTAGGTAGAATACACTTTTCTCAAACCCCACGTTATGGAATTTCAGTGGTATGTAGTGTTCGTTCTACTTTCAAGCAAGTCTTAAGATATACTATTGAACTGTCTTAGTTGAATGGTAAATGTTTCTAGGCAGAGCTTTCGAATTTGAGCTATGAAGATTCTTAATTAAATATTTTGGGTTTAAGCTATAAAAATATAAATTATACAGCTACGTACCAAACGAGCTAATTTTATAACAAATGAAGCACTAGAAAATGATTTCTCAGGGTAAACATTTTCACACTGAAAACATTTACCATAGAGAAGATTGTTCTTTGTACAAATGCATCGTTTTAGCAAATTAGAGTTTATTGGTAGTTAAGAGTTAAATAATGAGAATCGGCCCTTAATCGATCATGTTTAATAGAGGTTGGGAAATAGTGCGCTTGGTTGATCAGGTTTTAGTTTTACCACTATCGGGTCAATCAGACTCAAGAGTTTGATTCTGTTAGAGAATGGGCTGCACGACTTTTGGCCCATTCCGTGAAGAGTCCCACTTTGTATCTATTGTGTATATATTTGGTAGACTTAGTTTTGTATCATAATTAGAATTATTTTATTATTTTAATTGTATAGAATAAAGATTTAGATGTAAAGTCGGAATATGATTCTCCTTGTAACTTGTATATATATGTCTTCAATCAATAAGAATAATCAAGGGATTAATTCTTTCATGGTATCAAGAGTCTAGGTTCTCTTTACTCTGTTTTCGCTCCTCAAAATTTCTTCTTTTTTTTCTTCAAAATTTTGCCCTAATTTTCGAGTTTTGTGTGTTCTTCCTCCTTCATCAAAACCGAGTATCTTCTCTTAAAAAAAACCTTTCTCACAAATTCTCTTATCTGAATCTTGTTGTTCTATTCCCTATGGATAAGAATATTTTTCATCCTGCCCTCTCAGTTTCTAACATCAAGAGCGTCGTCCCTATTGTTCTTGATCTTGAAAATGTCCAATATGGAACGTGGGCGAAATTATTCAAGATTCACGTTAAAGCACATAAAGTTCTTCACCACATCATCCTTCCCGCTCCTTCAAAGAGGGTGATAAGGTGACTACATCTAATGTGCTCACTAAAGAAGCAGATCCAGAATTATGGGACATGCTTGATTCTAAGGTTCTTTAGTGGATTTATATCACTATTTCCTTAGACCTTTTGCAGACGATTATGGAACCCACTCCACAGCTATGTCGGCGTGGGATCGATTGCGAGATATATTTCAAGATAACAGTCATTCTCGAATTGTTATCCTTGAGCAGGAATTTTCACAGGTGGCTATGGTGAATTTTCAAAACGTTTCTTTTTATTGCAAACGTCTCAAGGACTTGGCAGACCAACTCAGCAACGTGGGTTCTCCTATTTCTAATAGTCGTCTATTTCTTCAGATGGTTACAGGCCTGTCTGAGGCCTATAGCGGTGTTGCTTCAGTTATTCGTCAAAGTAACCCCCTGCCAGGATTTTATCAAACCCGTTCTATGCTCACTTTGGAAGAAGCCGGTTTGGCTAAGAAAGTAGCGATTGAGGCCAGTCTTGTCGGCATGATGACTGCTTCCAACTTTTCTCCTTTCAATCCAGCCAACGTGACCCAAAATCATAACAACGGGGTGGTAAGAAAGGCCAGAATCGGAAGAATAATGACAAGAACCGTGGCGGCAACAACGGGGGCAACCGTCAGCAACATCAACATCATCAATCCTGGAACCCACAGGGCCCCCTTGGTCAGTGGCAGTGGGTCCCAGGACCTTACAGCGCCGTGGCTCAGCCTTACAGCGCCGCGGTGCCTCAGTACCAGTCCGGTTATGCGCCGCGGCCCAACTTCTCCCCAGACTCCAGGGGTCATACCGGCGTATGGGCAGTCCCATCAATCTAGTATACTTGGGCCTCGCCCTCATCAGGCCCACCACGCAGTGGGACACACTCAGACCGACATTGAAGCAGCGATGCACACACTTGGCTTGACTTCGGCAACTGCACTGGTGGTACATGGACACGGCGCCACACTACCACATGACATCCGATCGTACGAGTCTCGTCTTATTCCAATTTGAGCACTAATCGTGGTATAACTGTTGGTAATGACAATTCTATTCCAATTAAGGATTATGATCATAAAACATTGTCCCATCCTCATCCACCACTTGTCCTGAAAAATATCATTCATGCCTCAAAATTAATTAAAAATTTAGTATATGTCCGTAAATTCACAACTGATAACTGAGTTTCTATTAATTTTGATCCATTTGGATTTTCTGTGAAGGATTTCAAGACGGGGAGTCATCTCATGAGGTGTAACAATGGGGACCTCTAGCGATCACGCAAGTCGTCTCACATCAAGCTATGTCATCCACATTTGCAGCTCTTGCTCCTTCCTTGTGGCATGCTCGTCTAGGTCATCCGGGGTCGTCTATTTTAAATTCTTTAGATAGACATAAGTTTATTTCTTTTAAGGGTACACATAGTACTCTAATTTGTCAAGCTTGTGCTTTGGGAAAGATTATTAAATTACCATTTGTAGCTTCAAATTCGAATACTTCTATGTCATTTGAAATTATTCATAGTGATTTATGGACATCTCATGTTCTCAGTTCTATGGTCATCATTATTATGTTCTATTCTTAGATGACTATACTAAATATTTATGGACGTTTTCAATTGCGAAAAAATTTCAAATTTTTTCTATCTTCATAAAATTTAGAGCCTTCGTAAGAACACAATTCGAATGGAAAATCAAAAACATTAAATGTGATAATGACAAAGAGTATGATAATAGGGAATTTAGGGAGTTTTGTGCTCAAAATGGGATAAATTTTCGTTTTTCTTGTCCTCATACGTCTTCACAAAATGGGAAAGCTGAGCGAAAAATTCGTAACATTAATAATATTGTCCGCACTTTATTGATTCATTCTTTCGTTCCTCCATTATTTTGGCATCATACACTACAAATGACTACCGATCTCCTAAATATTCTTTCCTCTAAAAGTTTGACATATTCATCCCCTCTAAAGGTGTTATACAATAAGACTCCGTCATACACTCATCTTAGGGTCTTCGGATGTTTATGTTATCCATTGTTTTCATCCACTACAATCAACAAACTCCAGACACGTTCTACTCCTTGTGTATTTTTAGGTTTTCCGTTAAATCACCGTGGTTATAAATATTTTGATTTGTCCTCTAAACGAATCATCATTAGTCGTCATGTTCTCTTTGATGAATCCCAATTTTCCATCTCTAAAGTAGAAGCACCCGTGTTTGGTTCTTATGATTTTTTGGATGATGCTATCTCCCCCTATGTTCTCCGACATTTTTCAGGTTTGCCAGAAAATACGTTAAACCCAGAAAATACGTCAAACCCGTCGTTAGCGTTGCGGCCCTGTATTAGGGCTCCGCGGCGCCAAAACAACTGCGAGTCACCGCCGCGGCCCTGCACAGAGGCGTCGCGACGCCTAATATCCAACGAGTCCTGCAGTGCTTCTGGCGCCGCGGCTCCAGTCCACTGCGCCGCGACCCTTTCGACGAAAACTTCTGATATTTCCCAAACTTCCCAAAATTCACCCAATCCAGCCCAGAGTCATGGTCCAGTCACTCGTAGTCAAATGAGTGTTTTTAAATCAAAAAGACATTTCAATTTAAATTCAAATGTTCTTAAATCTCCATTACCCCGTAATCATGTGTCTGCCTTAAATGACCATAATTGGAAAATTGTCATGACCGAGAAATATAATGCTCTTATTGATAATAAGACGTGGGAGTTGGTACCCCGTCCATCTGGTGTTAATATTATTCGGTCTATGTGGATTTTTGTTTATAAGAAAAATTCTGATGGTTCATTTGCAAGGCATAAGGCTAGACTTGTAGGTGATGGTAAGACTCAGCAGGTTGGTATAGATTCTGGTGAGACATTTAGCCCAGTGGTCAAGTCGACTACCATTCGCACTGTGCTCAGCTTGGCACTTTCAAAACCATGGCTCATTCATCAGCTAGATGTGAAGAATGCTTTCCTACATGGTGATCTTCAGGAGACAGTGTTGTTACACCCCGTATTTACAGGACATGTTTTAAGAACGTACGTAAGAGCTCACAAGTGTTAAGATTTGAGACTTGTAAAAATTTATCGGAATTATGGAATTGTCGGAAAAACGTAATATTGTGACGAATGGGAGGGCGACACGTGTCACCCCCCCCCTTATGTTGTCTTGGACGATTTTAAGCATGGACACAATGGTCATTTGACCCTTGTTAGGAAGACAAGTCTTGCTAGTAGTCAAGCTTGAGAAAGTTGACTTGGTCAAGGACCCACAAGGCTTGATATTTAATGAGACCTCATCCTAGCCACCCATTTGGTTACATCTTGACCCTCCATGTCCCTTTATAATACTACTAGTAGTGAGACAAGTCCACACTTAGCCAAAACTTCAAGAAAAATTGACGAGCAAGCTTTGCTCTCGTTCGGGTCCAAGAAGAAAGAATTTTTTTTGTTTGTTGTCCATTAAGCTCCACACTTTAAACCAAGGTTCCTTAGTGTATTGTGAATGTATCTTAATAGAAAAATCTCGGAAAACGATAGTTTTCGTATTAGTCGCAAAGTGAAAACCTAGTTGCTTTCTAGGTTTTGGATTGGAAGTTTGAAGGAAAGTTGTTGGTATGGTTCTAAGGGTCTCAAGTAGCGGATTGAAGTGTCTCGAAGAGTCTCTAAGTTGCTAAGAGCGACTTGATTGGAGTTGGTTTGAGATTCGTTGAGGTATAATCTTGTCTCTTAATAGTGTTACAAGATTATATATATATTGTTGTTGTTAGCTTTACATGTTGCTAGCATGAAGTTGATATGTTGAAGTTTATAAGTATTATGGATTGCTTGTAGCCTTAAATCCGAAATGTAATGTAAGCCATGTGAAGTTGGATTACAAATTTGTCGTTATTAGATTCGTCGCATGTTAATTACTTGGAGATCATAGTAGTTGTAATCGAGTGCGACTTGATATCATGTTAAGCTAATAACTTGGATTGAAATGGAAATTGGATAATAATTGATGTTGTAGCACTTCAAGTTAGCCGAATTGGCCTAGTAAGTTGTAGTATTTTGATATCGTTTGTGGGGCGGAATTTTACACGTCTAGTAGGCGTGTAATCCCCTATTGTTGATTTCATTGATTGGGCCTTAAATGTGGCGTGTTTGGTTATTGTATTCGGCCTTGAAAAAGGTGGCAAAGTTAGTAGAAATAAAGGAAGTGCTGTCCGATTTTCCGTAGAATTTAGCGACTTAGCACTTAGAATATTCTACGTTTGAAGTAAGAGGTTAATGGACGTATTGTGACCATTATAGGTTGAAGTACTAAGTATAGCGTATCCTACTTGAAGGATGGATTAGCTATCAAGATTGAAGTACTTTGGAGCATTTTGCTACTTGTCGATAATCGTCGCAAGGTATGTGAACCTCTTCCTTCCTTTGGCATGATTCTATGTATGGAATATACATGTGGTATCATTTCATGTTTCCTTCTACACTTAGAAGTTAAGAGGTAGTTGGGTGATTTACTCTATGTAGAACTTTTCCTATCCATGACTAGTTACACGTATGTAGTACGGTAGACGTACAACACCTCGATATCCTTTACTAGTTTTATGAATAGCCAAGTCGGGTGAGTAAGGATATTAACTCACTTCTTTGAAAGAATAAAGGATGTCTTAAGTTTTATTAAGTTAAGGGACTTGAAGAGTTTTAAAGTATGTGATACTTGTTCCGTTTTAAACGTATAAGTCCCTTGGATAGGAAATTGTATTTTGGCTAAGGCATAAAGTGAATATAACGACTTTATGGGGAGTTGGTTATATTTGCTTTATGGAAAGATAAATGACTTGATTTTAGTGAAAATGCAACTTGATTTTAAGGCATCAATTGCCTAAGGTTTTATAATAAAAGGAGTCACTTGAGTTCTAAAGGTTAAGAGACTAATTGTATTTCTGAAAGTTAAGAGAATTGATTTGAAAGTATTTAATACTTGGTTTCAAAAAGTAGAAGTCTCTTGGTCATAAAAAGGAATGAGTTGGTCTAAAACCATAAAGGGTTTTAACGGCTTTATGGGAAGTTGATTATAACGGCTTTATGGAAGGTTAAGAGAATTGTTTTCTCTAATAATGTAAGCAAAGAAATGATTTGAAATAAAGAAAGGCAAATTGTTTTAAAGGTACCAATTGCTTAAGGTTTTTAATAAAGAAGTCACTTGATTTAGAAGCCGGTAATTGTATTTCTAAAAAGGTATTGTGACTTGTCTTGAAAGGTGGATAGGACTTGATACTATAGTTGTTAGTATCTGGGAAGTTTTATTTAAAAAAGAGTCTTTCTAAAGGAGTAGAGGTGCGTAGTACGTTGGGTTAAATTCCCGGGTTTTATATGACATTATCGACCCAGGAATGGGCGGGCGATGATACCTTTAGGCGCACTATATGACATTATCGACCGAGAATGGTCGGCAAGATACCTTTACGCGGACTATATGACATTATCGACCCGAGAATGGGCGGGCGAGATACCTGCGCACTATATGACATTATCGACCGTGAACGGGCGGCAAGATACCTTCTGACGCGACTATGTGACCTTGATCGCGTCCCGTTGGGCGGGTAGAATAAGCGCCCTCGCTTAAAGTGGATTATACTTATGAAAGATAGGTAAGATATCATAATGAACTTAATGATTTTTCCTAATCACGTACATAGGAATGTGACTATAACTTTTATTGAAAATGGGAAAATATGATAAGGAGCGAGTAAGTTCATAAGTGGTAATGACACTGCAGGATCTGGTATGTATTTTTTTTATACTTGTCCCTGTCATACTTTTGCATGAGATATGATCCGCATCAGACGTTATTTCTCCATATTCTGCACTGTTGTCGACCCCTTCGGGGGGCTGCGTTCATGCCCGCAGGTTTTAGGTACCCAGGTTGGTGATCCTTGCTCTTAGGATCTCGGTTCAGTTTTTGAGAGAAAGCTCCATTTGTTCCGGAGGCTTAGCTCTTGGTACGGTTTTCCCTGGGGTAGTAGATTCATGTATATTCGGGGTATGGCGGGGCCTGTCCGCCACGATTGTTATGTTAAAAATTCTTGAGGTCTGTAGTCACATATCATGGAGTCGCTTGTAAAGGAAAGGAGGCAACCGCTTGGTTGTTTATATATATGTCCGGGAAGGTAGCCTGTCGGCCAACCTGTTGTTTTATTTCGTTGTTTATTTTATAAGTTTCATGTATGTTCACGATTATCTCGATGTATACTGTAGGGTGCCAGTAGGCACCGATGCCGCCAGAATTCGGTCGTGACAAGTGTATACGCATCAGCCTTTGGGTTTTAGAGATACTAGATATCCTAATCATGTCTGTCTATTGAAGAAGTCCTTGTATGAGCCTAAGCAGTCTGTACGAGCTTGATATAAGAGGTTTGCTGATTTTGTTTCGACTATGGGGTTTTCTCACAACATGTCTGATAATTCATTATTCGTATATCGTCAGGATCTTCCATGGCTTATATCCTGTTATATGTTGATGATATTATCTTGACTGTCTCTTCTGATGCTTTGCGCAAGTCTATTATGACAATGCTCAGTTCTGAGTTTGCCATGAAGGACTTGGGCCTTTGAGTTACTTTTTGGGGATTGCTGTAACTCGTCATGCAGGTGGATTGTTCTTATCACAGAGAAAGTACACAGAGAAATTATGCAGCAGAGATCATTGAGAGGTCTGGGATGTCATCCTGTAAGTCCACTTCTACTCCAGTTGATACTAAACTCAAGTTGGGTGTTGCGGCTGGCTCTCCGTATGAAGATCCGACCAGCTATCGTAGTCTTGCAGGCGCCCTTTAGTATCTGACGTTCACGCGACCAGACATTACATATGTCGTACAGCAGGTGTGTTTGTTTATGCATGATTGTTGACACCCAATTTTGACCCTCCCGTCCAGTCATTAGCTATAAAATTAGACTAATTTTGTAAAATAATTTTTATGATTTTTTATAATAAATACAGCGATAAAACATTAAATACAAACATAAATAAGCAATTTAATAATGGCACCGCGTCTTACGTAGAGTATTAAGTACTTAGAGTCTCGCGCCCGCATTGATTAAATTTAAGCCTTGTCAAACAATTCTTAATAATTAATTAATAAATACATAAAATAAATAATTTAGCAATGACGTCGTGTCAAGTAGCATAGCCGCATTTATTAATACGCAAGAGAATTTCATAATCATTTGTAATTTAAAATCAATTTTAATCTAATACATGCATTTAATAGCGTCGCATTTATAAAAGCTTTAAACAATTCTTAAATATCATACTTGCATTTAACATTTAAATAATTTAATCTAAACTCAATTCAATTTTAATTTGACTTAATAATAATGCACAATAAATAAGATTTTAAATAAATAGCGCCGCATTCTAAAATATTAAGCACTAATTAAATAGCACGCCCGCATTTATAACAATTGGATTAATAAAGCACCTAAATAATTTAATCACATTTGTTAATTTAATTACCTAAAACTAATACCTATTAATAACTAACTACCCTTATTAATTAACCCCAGCCCACAATCAGCGGCCCAAACCCGCAAGGCCCAAACCCGCAAGGCCCAAATCCTTCAGCCCTTATACTCACCCTCCCTCGTCGACAACACAAAAGACACAAAAGAAACCTCAGCAACCCTAAAGAAGAACCGCCATCCTCGCTTTAGTCGTATAATCCGGATTTTCAGGGTGGAAAATCCGGCGACTTTCCTTTCCCTTTACCCACGCACCCAGCCAACGTGTTCTTACCATAACCAAAACCAGATCTTCCGAAAATCGCAACTTACCATAATCTATTCAAATCACACGAAATTAGTACAAATCTCGTCGAATCAAGCACAAGTCTCCGCCTTAATTACTTACCAAACTTAGAACCTAGAGTTAGGCTATATAACGCACATGCAATAGACAGACGAAGAGGCTGGAAGGAGGGAAGAGAGGGGGAGAGCCGGAGACCCATATCATCGATCGTCCAGAGCCCAGGGAGATAACATTCGAAGAGCACAGACGGGAGCACAATACGACAGAGCATCAGAAGGGGGGAGCAGCCACCCAGACCACTAGCCTAGTACGAATAGGAAGTTCGAACCTTTCTCTTTGAATTCCAGCAAAGAAACCGACAAGCAAACCTTGCCCTTTTCGCATCTTAAACCCAAAACCCGTCGAGTGGACCGACGACTTGATACGCTGCCCCGGTTCGCTGCCCGGAGAAGGTAAACACATCACCCTTCGATATTTCTGTTTGATTTATACTTTGTGATCTGTTGATGAAGACGTGTTTGTTAAGTGTGCGTAGTTTAATTTAATTGCCATTCATACCCGTTAAATCGCTTTAAAGCATTTTTTGCGAATGTCATTTGCTGTTTGAACCTGTTAGATTAACATGATTAAGTTAGTTTATGGCCGGCAAAGATAAGTGTTAAACATGTTTAAGATGTTTTAATGCCACTTAATTCGTCACTGCTGAATAATCGGAAGTGCATTTGTCTGGTTTGAATTTAGTTTATATTTGTAACTGCGATTGTTGAAGTGTTTAGGCCTATCTTGACATTTCTTGTGTATTCGGACATAATAGTTGTTGTTTGGATTTATGGGATGGAGCGAGTCGTGTTATTTATATCCATCTAGTCTATGGTCATTGTAAGTACTATAATTGTGCTCATCATGTTAAAATAGCCCAAAATAGGAATAAATTCTTGAAGTTAAAGTTGGTCTAATGTTTAGTTGAGATATGAATAATCGCACTAAATCTGTTGTTGGGACAACCTCAGTTTGAATATCTATGTCCATCAAGCTGTTCGCGCATATATCCTTCCCGTTTAAATGTTTAGATAACTTCACACTATCTTGTAAAGTATTTGGGTATCACCTGCATTAAGCATGCCGCAAGACTTGAACCAGTCTAGGTTATATTAATCCATAATTATATTCTACACTCGACTTACAATCATGTTTCATATAGTCAGCATATGCAAGTGTAATCTAATGTTGAAATTGTTTAATTGAATGAGAAGTGTCTTCAATTCTTACCTAGTTGTATACATGTCTAAACTGCTTGTTAGGAGTATGTATTATCCTATTTTGCTTAATGTACTTCTCCCCTGATTTTCCTTATTTTTAGATATGTCACAAACAACATGGAAGATTCGATATGTATTAAATATATATCATATGTGTCCTCAAAGCATGCTAGGAATCCTTGAACCATTTATGTATATTCCCTGTGTGTCCCAATGTGCATTTTCCTTTATACAAATGCACGTCTTAAGGCTCTCGCGAATGAAAACTGGTTTTTGCTGCTTTAGGCCCGTGTGTTTGAATTGAGTAGTCATATTGTTTTTACTTATATTTCTATCTCTGTGGTGATAAAGATTTGGGCATGTACTAATTCCTTATCTTTCCTTTCTTGTTACATGAAATGCACCGGAGTAAAAATGAAGAGTCTCATGGCGAGACTCATCACGAGCTACTCAACGACAATCCGCGTCTATGTGCATCCGCATTCGCGTTTCCCGCTTCAGGAACTCCTAGAAAAACAAATAGGACGGAGTCATCCGCTCCAATCCCTTCACACTCTTAACTTTCTTGTCTCATTTTATGCCTTTATTTGTTTATTGTAATTTTAATTTTGTAATTAATAGGAGAACTTCTAGCAATTAGCCTTTGAACATATGAGAGGGGAAGATAATTTAAACTTAGAAACGCATTTCTTCTTTATTTGTCTTTTAGATCAAGTAGCATGTCTAAATTCTGCAAAAAATGATCTAAATGATTTAACTTGCATCATAAAACCAACATTTTGTTTCTTATTAAAATCCATAACAGATTTTTTCCTAAACTCTCAAGAATCATCTTAAAGTACCTCTTATATAATATTATACGCAGGTTAAGCAAGATTAATTTAGCTAGCAGTATACATAATTAGTTCGTAAATAATCTTTGCATGCACACATAATTAGTCCATAAAGCACCCTCTTAGAATTCTTTAGCATTTCTAGCCCTTTTAGCACTTTTAATCACCCTTTGACATTTAGCACCTTTAGCACATTTTGTCCTTAACATTTTAGCACCTCCTAGCATTCTTTTGTACTTTAGCATATTAGCACTACTTTCAGCACTTTAGCATTTAGCACTTTTAAGCGCCTCTTAGCACCTTTAGCACCCTTCTAGCATTTAATACCTTTAGCAACCTTTAGTATTTTAAGCACTTTTAAACATTTAGCATTTGACTCTTTTATTTATTCATAACACCTTTTGCCCTTTTTTAACTTTTAACATCTTTTTAACATTTTAGCATTTTTATTAAGCAGGAGGAGCTTGTATTTTGCATTTTTAAACATAATAATTACCCTAGGTTTGGCAGGACAACCGCAAGTTAGCGGATCTTAGAGGGTGCCTAACCCCTTCACTCTAGATTAATAAAGAACCCTTACCCAGAATCTCACTAAGTTTAGCAGACCATAAAGAATGGAGTTAGTGTTGACTTTAACCTAAGTTGACATTTAGGTGTCCTAATTCACCAAATTAATTAGGTGGCGACTCCGCGAACCCTTAGCACTTTTAAGCACCCTAGCAACCCTTTAGCGTTCTAGCACCCTTTTACATTTAAGCACCCTTTAGCATTTTAATTCCTTTAACACTTTGTTTTTTTGTTAGCAAACCTTTTAAGCATTTTAATATTTAAGCACCCCCATTTTAAACATTTTCATTTAGCATTTATTACTTATTTTCTAACATTTTTATTTAAGCAGGAGAAGCTTTTATTAGAAAATGTCGCGGCCGAAAATGGGCGTGACAGAAATGGCGACTCCGCTGGGGATTTAAGGTTCTTAACCATAACGGACCTAGGGTTATTATTTGGCATTTAATTTTGTGTGCTATATTTTGTTTATTTTAATTGCTACCTGCTTTACTGCTTTCCTTAAACTGGCATTCCGCTCATATTTCTTCCGCTCTGGAAAATCCACACAATCACACACTCACACGCGGTGTGCTTTGCGCACCTGCAAATTTATTTCAAACACCCACATTTAAGAGAGTTGGTATTTTGCGCGGAGAATCCGGTCCAACCGGTGGTCGCGTAGCCTTCTCACTCGAGTTGTCGCTCGGGAACTCAAGCGTCTAGTAAAGCCAAATCGTAGAAACTCAGGATAGAGCTATACCACCCTTTATTTAGGGCATGCATGTATTTACCTTAGGTGGGTCGGTCCTTGGCATTGACACCACAATTAGGAAGACACCAAACATGTCGACGGGTTTCTCAACCCAACGACCAACCAAAGATATTATGTGGCGTGGAAATGACAGACAAATTCAAGCCTAATAATGACATGCGAAATTGGAAAAAGTGCCGTCGTTTGGTCGCCATTTCAGCAAGCATTATAGTTGGGCGACTTGGACAAATCTATCATGGCCTCGCGTATGTGACGTTTAGGCCTACCGCATAAAGGGTCCCCACGTACGTTAGGACTCGTGGCAATTTATGTGCAACGTGTACTTGCTAAATGTTTTTACACGCAAAATCACGTGCTTTACACTAACGATTTGCTACATTTGTCTAAAGGATTTACCATCTCCCCAAGGTCGATTTGTATTTGACTAAGCAATGGCGGAAGCATCGATATCACAAGATCAAAGGCACGGTCAACGGCAATCGATCGAGGCATTTGGCGAGAATGAGTCGGAACTCGTCTTGGTTCTATAAAAGCGGTCTCGAAAAAAGCGATAGATCCGGTCGAGCACCGCCGATTACGCGACAAATGGCAACCTGCGCAGCCGAAATCAGAAGGCTCAGAAACATCACTAAAGCACTCGTCACTGCAAATAACCAAAATCCTCCAAATTATTATCAGTACCTTCTTACTGCATATCTCATTCAGCCAATATACAATGCACCCATTTATCCCACACAAATGCCTACCATACTCGACGAAACACAAACGAGTGGCCTCGCAAACCTACGCCGTAATGCATACGACAACTACATTGAGACCCACTTTAGGCCAAACGCGTTCATATTCAAAGCGGGACAAGGTAGGAAGCAGACGAGGTTGCGGTCAGCGAGGCGAGCACGCAGATGTCAAGGACAAGCGGCAAGTCGAATCTGAATCGACCCACAAAACTAACTAATTTTCTTTGAGCGCAGTTCTTTTAATATTAGAATAAGCA
Source organism: Przewalskia tangutica (assembly GCA_029844215.1). Lineage (NCBI taxonomy): Eukaryota > Viridiplantae > Streptophyta > Magnoliopsida > Solanales > Solanaceae > Przewalskia > Przewalskia tangutica. The sequence continues at coordinate 3,659,379 of CM056720.1, forward strand.
GAAAGTGCAATAGCCGAAGCAGAAAATACGGTGAAAAGTTTCTTCAAGTGACGAGAAAAGCGACAAAGCGGAGGATGACAACAATCAAAGTCCGCAGTGACAGCGGCGGCGGCGAAAGAGCATCAGCAATCGGTCAAAGTTACGAATTCTACAACAAAGGGCTAGCACGTGGCGTGGGCATAAGGTCAAATCTGCAACCAGCGCGCTCGCGGCAAAGACATCATGACAATTCATCGGTTGCAACATCTAGCACGTCAGGCAAGTGACAACCTCGCACCATCCGTCATGCTCGGGGGCGACATATCTACCCGTAAAATTGCACTTCTCATATGTATTTATCATTTCGTTTAAGCGGTATACACTAACGTTTTCTCGAAAGCTTAGCTTGCGGGAACATTTATTCTCGGGAAGCGGCGGCCGCGTCCGAACAGCAGCGTTATCGGCCGCAACCAGTCTGCGGCGCCCAGCGGCAACACGTCGAACGCGGCGTTATCGGCCGGCAATGCGGCAACGCGTCCGAGCGGCGGCGTTATCGGCCGCAGCCAGTCTGATGCGCCATGGCGGCCGGCGTCCGAGCGGCGGCGTTATCGGCCACGGCAAGTCATGCCTTGGCGGCGCCCGGCGGCAACCGTCGAACGCGGCGTTGCTCGGCCTGGCAAGTGCGCAGCGGCGCCCGGCGGCACGTTGACGGCGGCGTTATCGGCCGCGGCAAGTCTGCAGCGGCGGTAGCAATCGTCCGAACGCGGCGTTATCGGTAGCGCTCGAGTCACATAGCGGCGCCCGGCGGCACGTCCGAACAGCGGCGTTATCGGCCGCAAGTTTACGCCAATAGCGCCCGGCGGCGGCACGTCGAACAGCGGCGTTATCGGCCGCAGCAAGTCTCGCAGCGGCGCCCGGCCGCGTCGAGCGGCGGCGTTATCGGCACAACAAGTCTGCCGATGCCAGCAGCGGCACGTCCGAACAGCGATGTTATCGGCCGCGGCAAGTCTACGCAGCGGCGCCCAGCAACAACCGTCCGAGCGGCGGCGTTATCGGCGGTAGCGGCGGCACGTCCGAGCGGCGGCGTTATCGGCCTGCAAGCGGCAACACGTCCGAACGGCGGCGTTATCGGCCGCAACAAGTCACGCGATGGCGCCCGGCGACGCGTCGAGCGGCGGCGTTATCGGCGCGACAAGTTTCACGCGGCGCCCAGCGGCCGCGTCGAACAGCGGCGTTATCGGCCGCGGCAAGTCGCAGATGGCGCCCGGCGGCAACACGTCCGAACAGCGGCGTTATCGGCCGCAACAAGTCTGCGCGGCGCCCGGCGGCCGCGTCGAGCGGCGGCGATATCGGCCGCAACAAATCTTGCAATGGCCGGCGGCAACGCGTCCGTGCAGCGGCGTTGCTCGGCCGGCAAGTGCCAGCGGCGCCCGGCCGCCGGCACGTCCGAACGCGGCGTTATCGGCCTGACAAGTCTGCAATGATGCCCGGCGGCACGTCCGGCGGCGGCGTTATCAGCCACGGCAAGTCTGCAGCGGCGCCCAGCGGCCGTCGAGCGCGGCGTTATCGGCCTGGCGGCGGCCACGTCCGAACGCGGCGTTATCGACCGCAGCAAGTCGCAATGGCGCGCCCGGCACGTCGAAGCAACGGCGTTGCTCGGCGTAGCAAGTCGCGGCGCCCAGCGGCAACACGTCCGAGCGGCGGCGTTGCTCGGCCGCGGCAAGTCACAGCGGCGCCCGGCGGCAACACGTCCGAGCGGCGGCGTTATCGGCCTGCGTCAAGTGCCTTGCGGCGCCCGGCGGCAACCGTCGGACAGCGGCGTTGCTCGGCCGCGTCAAGTCTACTTGGCGGCGCGGCGGCAACCGCGTCCGGACAGCGGCGTTATCGGCCGGCAAGTCTACGCGATAGCGCCCGGCCGGCAACACGTCGAACGCGGCGTTATCGGCGTAGCAAGTCCGAACGCGGCGCCCGGCAATACATACGCGGCGGCGCCCGGCCGGCCGTCGGCGGCGACGCGCCGGCCGCAAGTCAACGGCGGCGTCGTCTCGGCGTATCACATCTACGCGAGGGCGATTTCTGTTCTCAAAATTGCATTTTTCTCATTCATGCTTTATTATTCTGTCTTAGCGATTATGCACTAACTTTTTCGAGCTTTAGTCTGACAGGGCAGATTGCGGACGACATATCCGCATTCACTATCGCGAACACGCCCGTGCGACGAAAGCCACATTTGCGGTATCGCATCAACACAACGTGCATCGCATTTTGCGAGATAACATTTTCTACTCACAAATACATTACTTTTAAATTATGCATCATCATTTTGCCTTAACAGCTATGCACTAACCGCTTGTTTAAGTCTTAGCGTGCGGGAAGCGGAGCACAACGTGATTTTCTCTTACGGGCAATTTGTTGGGGGCCAACCTTCCCAATGAACGTAAGCGACCTCAGCGTCGGTCCACTCGTTCGCATCACCATAAAACCCAAAGACCATAAGCCATACTTCGGTACACCCTGTGTTCAAGCGCTTATTTTTATTTTTGCTTTTTGCACCATAGCCCTGTCATCATAACTCGACAGGACAAATTTAGTCGCGATACCGCCGTGTTTTGACCATGGTAGCCCGGGTCGTCATAACTCGACATCGACAAATTGAGTCCGTTAGCGCGTGTTTTGACCATGGTAACCCGGTGTCGCCATAACTCGACATGGCGACTTAGTCGCGTCGCTGCCTAATTGCCCAACATTCTAATTCTGAGGGTCGAGACAAAATTGGCTATGAGTCAACGTCTTTGTCCGAAGATTCTTCCATCATCTTCATACAAAGAGGGACAATTGTTGACACACAATTTTGACCCTCCCGTCCAGTCATTAGCTATAAAATTAGACTAATTTTGTAAAATAATTTTTATGATTTTTTATAATAAATACAGCGATAAAACATTAAATACAAACATAAATAAGCAATTTAATAATGGCACCGCGTCTTACGTAGAGTATTAAGTACTTAGAGTCTCGCGCCCGCATTGATTAAATTTAAGCCCTGTCAAACAATTCTTAATAATTAATTAATAAATACATAAAATAAATAATTTAGCAATGACGTCGTGTCAAGTAGCATAGCCGCATTTATTAATACGCAAGAGAATTTCATAATCATTTGTAATTTAAAATCAATTTTAATCTAATACATGCATTTAATAGCGTCACATTTATAAAAGCTTTAAACAATTCTTAAATATCATACTTGCATTTAACATTTAAATAATTTAATCTAAACTCAATTCAATTTTAATTTGACTTAATAATAATGCACAATAAATAAGATTTTAAATAAATAGCGCCGCATTCTAAAATATTAAGCACTAATTAAATAGCACGCCCACATTTATAACAATTGGATTAATAAAGCACCTAAATAATTTAATCACATTTGTTAATTTAATTTACCTAAAACTAATACCTATTAATAACTAACTACCCTTATTAATTAACCCCAGCCCACAATCAGCGGCCCAAACCCGCAAGGCCCAAATCCTTCAGCCCTTATACTCACCCTCCCTCGTCGACAACACAAAAGACACAAAAGAAACCTCAGCAACCCTAAAGAAGAACCGCGAGCCTCTCGCCTTTAGTCATGATCGCCGGATTTTGGTGGAAAATCCATGACTTTCCTTTCCCTTTACCCACGCACCCAGCCAACGTGTTCTTACCATAACCAAAACCAGATCTTCCGAAAATCGCAACTTACCATAATCTATTCAAATCACACGAAATTAGTACAAATCTCGTCGAATCAAGCACAAGTCTCAGCCTTAATTACTTACCAAACTTAGAACCTAGAGTTAGGCTATATAACGCACATGCAATAGACAGACGAAGAAGCTGGAAGGAGGGAAGAGAGGGGGAGAGCAGGAGACCCATATCATCGATCGTCCAGAGCCCAGGGAGATAGCATTCGAAGAGCACAGACGGGAGCACAATACGACAGAGCACAACAGAGCATCAGAAGGGGGGAGCAGCCACCCAGACCACTAGCCTAGTACGAATAGGAAGTTCGAACCTTTCTCTTTGAATTCCAGCAAAGAAACCGACAAGCAAACCTTGCCCTTTTCGCATCTTAAACCCAAAACCCGTCGAGTGGACCGACGACTTGATATTGCCGTTCACGCCTGAGAAGGTAAACACATCACCCTTCGATATTTCTGTTTGATTTATACTTTGTGATCTGCTGATGAAGACGTGTTTGTTAAGTGTGCGTAGTTTAATTTAATTGCCATTCATACCCGTTAAATCGCTTTAAAGCATTTTTTGCGAATGTCATTTGCTGTTTGAACCTGTTAGATTAACATGATTAAGTTAGTTTATGGCCGGCAAAGATAAGTGTTAAACATGTTTAAGATGTTTTAATGCCACTTAATTCGTCACTGCTGAATAATCGGAAGTGCATTTGTCTGGTTTGAATTTAGTTTATATTTGTAACTGCGATTGTTGAAGTGTTTAGGCCTATCTCGACATTTCTTGTGTATTCGGACATAATAGTTGTTGTTTGGATTTATGGGATGGAGCGAGTCGTGTTATTTATATCCATCTAGTCTATGGTCATTGTAAGTACTATAATTGTGCTCAGCATGTTAAAATAGCCCAAAATAGGAATAAATTCTTGAAGTTAAAGTTGGTCTAATGTTTAGTTGAGATATGAATAATCGCACTAAATCTGTTGTTGGGACATCCTCAGTTTGAATATCTATGTCCATCAAGCTGTTCGCGCATATATCCTTCCCGTTTAAATGTTTAGATAACTTCACACTATCTTGTAAAGTATTTGGGTATCACCTGCATTAAGCATGCCGCAAGACTTGAACCAGTCTAGGTTATATTAATCCATAATTATATTCTACACTCAACTTACAATCATGTTTCATATAATCAGCATATGCAAGTGTAATCTAATGTTGAAATTGTTTAATTGAGTGAGAAGTGTCTTCAATTCTTACCTAGTTGTATACATGTCTAAACTACTTGTTAGGAGTATGTATTATCCTATTTTGCTTAATGTACTTCTCCCATGATTTTCCTTATTTTTAGATATGTCACAAACAGTATGGAAGATTCGATATGTATTAAATATATATCATATGTGTCCTCAAAGCATGCTAGGAATCCTTGAACCATTTATGTATATTCCCTGTGTGTCCCAATGTGCAATTTCCTTTATACAAATGCACGTCTTAAGGCTCTCGCGAATGAAAACTGGTTTTTGCTGCTTTAGGCCCGTGTGTTTGAATTGAGTAGTCATATTGTTTTTACTTATATTTCTATCTCTGTGGTGATAAAGATTTGGGCATGTACTAATTCCTTATCTTTCCTTTCTTGTTACATGAAATGCACCGGAGTAAAAATGAAGAGTCTCATGGCGAGACTCATCACGAGCTACTTCAAACGGCAATCCGCGTCTATGTGCATCCGCATTCGCGTTCCCGCTTCAGGAACTCCTAGAAAAACAAATAGGACGGAGTCATCCGCTCCAATCCCTTCACACTCTTAACTTTCTTGTCTCATTTTATGCCTTTATTTGTTTATTGTAATTTTAATTTTGTAATTAATAGGAGAACTTCTAGCAATTAGCCTTTGAACATATGAGAGGGGAAGATAATTTAAACTTAGAAACGCATTTCTTCTTTATTTGTCTTTTAGGACTGTTAGGCATGTCTAAATTCTGCAAAAAATGATCTAAATGATTTAACTTGCATCATAAAACCAACATTTTGTTTCTTATTAAAATCCATAACAGATTTTTTCCTAAACTCTCAAGAATCATCTTAAAGTACCTCTTATATAATATTATACGCAGGTTAAACAAGATTAATTTAGCTAGCAGTATACATAATTAGTTCGTAAATAATCTTTGCATGCACACATAATTAGTCCATAAAGCACCCTCTTAGAATTCTTTAGCATTTCTAGCCCTTTTAGCACTTTTAATCACCCTTTGACATTTAGCACCTTTAGCACATTTTGTCCTTAACATTTTAGCACCTCCTAGCATTCTTTTGTACTTTAGCATATTAGCACTACTTTCAGCACTTTAGCATTTAGCACTTTTAAGCGCCTCTTAGCACCTTTAGCACCCTTCTAGCATTTAATACCTTTAGCAACCTTTAGTATTTTAAGCACTTTTAAACATTTAGCATTTGGCTCTTTTATTTATTCATAACACCTTTGCCCTTTTAACTTTTAACATCTTTTTAACATTTTAGCATTTTTATTAAGCGGGATGAGCTTGTATTTTGCATTTTAAACATAATAATTACCCTAGGTTTGGCAGACAACCGCAAGTTAGCGGATCTTAGATGTGCCTAACCCTTCACTCTAGATTAATAAAGAACCCTTACCCAGAATATCACTAAGTTTAGCAGACCATAAAGAATGGAGTTAGTGTTGACTTTAACCTAAGTTGACATTTAGGTGTCCTAATTCACCAAATTAATTAGGTGGCGACTCCGCGAACCCTTAGCACTTTTAAGCACCCTAGCAACCCTTTAGCGTTCTAGCACCCTTTTACATTTAAGCACCCTTTAGCATTTTAATTCCTTTAACACTTTGTTTTTTTGTTAGCAAACCTTTTAAGCATTTTAATATTTAAGCACCCCCATTTTAAACATTTTCATTTAGCATTTATTACTTATTTTCTAACATTTTTATTTAAGCAGGAGAAGCTTTTATTAGAAAATGTCGCGGCCGAAAATGTGCGTGACAATGATCCCAGAGTTGAACATATGAATGCGCTCAAACACATTAATAGGTACATTCAGGGAACACTTGAGTATGGTTTGCATTTGTATCCTTCGTCGATATCTACATTGGTCTCCTATACATATGCTTTGATTCAGTGGTTGTCTTGACACCGCATCACGCCGATATTGTATGTTTTTGGGTAACAACTTGGTCACAAGGTCTGCCAAGCGTCAATCTACGCTTTCACGTTCAAATGCAGAGGCCGAGTATCGAGGGGTAGCTAATGTGGTCTCCGAATCATGTTGGTTACGAAATCTTTTTTTAGAGCTTCATTGTCCTATTGCGAAAGCTACCTTGGTGTATTGTGATAATATAAGTGCCATCTACCTTTCTGGTAATCCAGCCAAAGACTACATTTAAACACGTAAATATGGATATTCACTTTGTTCGAGAGAAGGTAGCAAAAGGACAAGTACGCGTCTGCCATGTTCCTTCGAGATATCAAATTGCGAACATCTTTACAAAGCGGTCTTCCTCACCCTTTTGAAGATTTTAGAGACGCCTCGACAGATACACTCCCGCTATGATCATGGTGTGTTAGAAGAATGGTCGCACGGCTTTGGCCCATTCCGTGAAGAGTCCCACTTTGTATCTATTGTGTATATTTGGTAGATTTAGTCTTGTACCATAATTAGAATTATTTTATTATCTTAATTGTATAGAATAGGAATTTAGATGTAAAGTAGGAATATGATTCTCCTATTATAACTTGTATATATATATATATATATGTCTTCAATCAATAAGAATAATCAAGGAATTAATTCTTTCATGTTATCAAGAGTCTAGGTTCTCTTTACCCTGCTTCCGCTCCTCAAAATTTCTTTTTTTTTCTTCGAAATTTTGCCATAATTCTCGAGGTTTGTGTGTTCTTCCCCCTTCACCAAAATCGAGTATCTTCTCTTCCAAAAAAAATCTTTCTCACAAATTTCCTTCTCTGAATCTTATTGTTCTATTCCCTATGACTGATAAGAACATTTTCCATCATGCCCTTTCAGTTTCTAACATCAAGAGCGTCATCTCGTGAATAATCAAGAGATTAATTCTATTAGATTCTTACTCAGAAGGAACATTAGCTACAGCTTACGCATGCAAGTCAAACATTGACTAATTGTTCGGGTACATTTATAATAATTGCTCCCCTGAACATATGTTGGAAAAGGCAAATATTTTATAATTGTTCGGTTAAGCCACGTGCAATTTTCCACAGGATATGACACCATTTGCTATCAACAAATCTGTTCATTAAGATTCCATGTTTGATCTTTAGCAAAATTTCACAACTTTGTTAGAACCAAACTTCTGAAACAATATTTACAACCACTTATTTCATTTTCATTTTGAACGTAATAACATCTTTATGTTAAATTACCGGTTCATCGTCGAAACCAATAACTTATCCCATCAACGAAGATAAGCTTCAATCAAAGACAATAAGGTGACTTACTTCAATGTGACGCTTAGTCATGGAAGAAAGAAGAGGGGAAGTGGAGTGGTGTGAGTTGCAGGAAGCAACGATGGTGTGAGAGACGGTTGGAGACGATGAAGACGAGAGAAGGGAGAGAAGAGAGAGAAGGGAATGAAACGTGTAAAGTATTATTGAAGAATGAATCAATTCGTCCTTCTGTATAGAATGGACAGTACAAATACTCAAAACATTACTGAGTGCACAAAATACCCCCAATACTTCTAGATATTTCTAATACATCCCAAAATATCTAATACATGGCTAAAATATCTAATACATGGTATACTATATTATACTAGATATTTTCTACACCCTCCCGCAAGCTAGGCACCATGAAGATATTTTTCATGCCGAGCTTGGACATCAAGTACCCATGTTGAGGTTGACCCAATGCTTTGGTCAATACATCAGCTGGTTGCTCTCTTGTAGGCAAAATGCAGGGACACCAACTCGCTTGAATCTGTTCTCGAATGAAATGGCAATCAATATCTATGTGTTTAGTTCTTTCATGGAACACCGGATTTGCCGCAATTTGCATCGCAGATTTGCTATCAGTGAACAGAGGAACTGGTGTCTGCAGGGATACTCCCACCTCCTTATAAAGACCAATTATCCATATCACTCAAATGCCATCGTTGCTTATCGCTCAGATTCTCGCCACAGAACTTTTGACACAATTGTCGCTTGATTTCCAGGAAACAAGTGAATCACCAAGGAAAATCATGTAACTTCACCGACTTCGCTATTGACGCAGAAGCTCCACATCACGTAAGGCTCGCACTTTGTGTCTCGATCCGTAAGAGGATTCCCGTGCCCGTTCCCGCTAATATATCTAACAAGTCGTAGTCCGCCTCATACGTGATTCTTTGGGTTGCATGAATTGACTCAAACATTGAACGAAAATGCAATGTCGTCCGTGTTTGTCAAATACAACAATCGAGCAATCACCTTCTATAAGCGGTGGATCATCAGGCTCATCGCACAACTTCGTGTTTCATGATTCGCTTCATTAGATGTTGATCAAATTCGTGGTGGTATACTTCATACTTGTATCCACGGGTGATGACACAGTTTAGCCTCGATAATCCCAAATCGTAAACAAGTTCCAAGGCATATTTTCACTGCACGAGTATGTCTGGCACTCCCGCAAACTCTATCCCAAGAAAATATCGAATCTCCGAGATCTTTTATCTTGAATCGACTTTAAAGTGTCTTTTGTAGATCAATAAGTGATAGATTATCTCCGAATCAATAAGTCATCCACATACACCAAGACAATCACAATATTGCTATCTGCATGTTTAGTAAACAGAGAGTAGTCTCTGTTGCTCTGCTGGAAACCAGAATCAACCAGGGCTGTGGTGAGTTTAATGTTCCACTGTCGTGATGCTTGTTTTAAACCATACAGTGACTTCATTAACCTACACACTTGCTTCTTCCCATTTTGAATGTTGAACCCCTCAGGGACTGTCATATAGACTTCTTCATATAAGTCGCCTTGTAAGAAAGCATTATAAACATCCATTTGGTGAATGGGCCATCGCTGCAGCGGCGAAATCATCGCTTACAAAGAGACATCTTCACCACAGGTGAAAATGTCTCCTGATAATCCAATCCCTCCTTTTGACTATAGCCTTTTGCAACAAGTCTTGCTTTGTACCTTTCAACTTCCCCTGTTGCCTTGTATTTGATCTTGTAGACCCACCTGCATCCTATAGCCTTTTATCCTCCGAAGTTGATACCAATTTCCAAGCACCATTGTCCTCCAAAGCCTTTAATTCAGTCTCATCGCTTCCACCCATCTTGCATCCCCGCACTCTTTGTATGAGTTAGGTTCAATATTCTCTGACAAGTGAACTATAAAACTCTGATATCTAGGTGAGATATTAGTATAATCTACTCTATCAGATATAGAGTAGAGACAACTTGATGATCCATGACTTGTAACAAAATCTTTATGCCAAATGGGAGGCTTACTATGCCTGGAAGACCTCCTAGTAAGTACCTCTGCTGCTGGAGTATGATGTTCAATTTCTGCTTGCTGAATATGTTGAACTATGTCCTCTGAACATGTATCCTCCTGTACTCTATTTGTTGACACATGAACTGTATCATGTTGGGTCTCCTGAGGGATTCTGATTGTGTGGTGCACCAGATCATCATAGTTGAAGTGTTCATGGGCTCTAATATGCTGAGAAGTATCACCACCTCCTCCTTTGTAAGGGAATACCTTCTCAACAAACACCACATCTCTACTCATAAAGAATGTCTCATTCTCCATATCATATAGCCTATAGCCTTTTTGAGCATTACCATAGCCAAGAAAAACAGCTTTCACTGCCCTGGGGCTGAACTTGTCCTGCCTTACCAATGTTGTTGCAAAACACAGACACCCAATCACCCTTAAATGAGAAAGTGATGGAGGCTTGTCATACAGCAACTCATAAGGTGACTTGTTTCCAATAACAGTGGAAGGTACCCTATTCAGAATGTATACAGCTCCTATCACCAGTAAACCCCAAAACCTGTCTGGTAGATTGGCCTGGAACTTAATGGCTCTAGCCGTCTCCAATATATGTCTGTGCTTCCTTTCTACCACACCATTTTGTTGTGGTGAGTGTGGACATGTACTCTCATGTACCACACCATATTGTGTGAAGAGCTCTTTACAATTATGGTTAAAGAACTCTCCTCCATTGTCTGATCTGACCCTTTGAATACTGGTCTGAAACTGGTTCCTAACTTCAACAAAGAAATCTTTTAAAACTGTAACTACATCTGATTTTAATCTCATTAGAAACACCCAAGTCCATCTTGAGAAATCATCTACTATAGTCAAGAAGTATCTCATTCCATTATATGTCTCTACCTTGTAAGGACCCCATACATCAACATGTAGTAAATGAAAAACTTTAGTAGCTCTACTAGTACTAATAGGAAAAGGAATTCTTGTTTGCCTTGCCAGAGGACATATCTCACATCTGTCTAAGGCAAAGAAATTTTTATTACTAAAACAAGGCATTTTCCTTAAAACACTCATAGGTACATGGCATAATCTGTGCAGTCTTCACATCCACAGATTGTGCTGCTGCCATACACTTTTGCTGAAACTTCTCCTCATTATTCTCTGTATTCAGACACACAGTGTACAGCCCATCCTCTTCCTTACCAATTCCCCTCACCTTCCCTGCATGAGAGATCCCGAAATGCAATAGTGTGGGAAAAGGTCACACTACGCTTAACTCCTTTGTCACCTTCGAGACATGTAAGATTAAATTAAGGTTGGCATACAGAAAACATTGCCAAGAACATCACCTTTCCCTAGATGGCAATCACCAACATGAGACACCTTGACTGAGTCACCTGTTGGTAGGTGTACTTTCCCTGTATTCTCTGGTAAGTATGCATTTTTCAAACAACTCTTGTTACCAACCATGTGGTTAGTAGCTCCTGAATCCACAATCCATTTCATTTGCATCTTAGCATCAGAAGAGGTCATACCTGCCATATTTGCAATTCCCATTCTTCCAGTTTTCTCATCCAGGAGCTTCATAAGTTGTTGATCGATCGTGTCGCCTTATGAAAGGATTGAGGCTCACTGTCGCCCATAGCTCGCAAAGGTCTTTGTTGATTGTGTAATGGTTGAGTCTCCTGATTATATCCATAACTCTGCTGAAGATTCCTTTCTTGATCAGATGTTCATTTTCCTTGCCAAAGCAGATCGTAATATATTTCGTGATCCCGCCATCAGATGCCTTCTTAGTTTTACTTTTAAAATTCTCGTGGTATCCAATTAATCTATAATACCATCTCAGACATGTCTGCTTTGTGACAATAATCGCACTTCATCAACTTGTTGCAATCTTGTCTAAAATGTCCCTTGCCATGACAAGAATCACAATACGATTGGGATTGTATGGTTTTCTTTGCTTTGTGACTCACTAGTAGTTCCATTTCCACCTCTTCCTCGCTCCATTTCTCGTCAGAACATTGCAGTGAGTCAATTGTCTCCGCATCATTCGACTATTTCCAGAACTATCCTTTGACTTTCCTCTTGGTTCACCATCGTATACCGATTTAGACTAGGTATTTTCTCAGATCATTAAAATCGCTTCTCGATTATATCCTTCATTCAAATTTCATCGAATCGTAATACTCTCGATACAGAATGGCTACCGAATTCCTTTGATTTAGACAACAATTTGGAGGTGGCATGATCGAGTCATATTCGCCCCATAAGTCCTTAAGCTTGGTGTAATACACCGACATGTACGATTCCGCCTTAGTGTAAAAATCTCTTTATCAATCGAAAGGCCTCGCACTATTCACCTTATCGAACCTTTCTTTTAATTCTTCCCAGATTGTATGAGACTCTGCATTGAACATCATTCCACTGAATAGGCTTTTGTTCACATTTCCCATCAGCCACGAAACAACGATGGCATTACACCTATCCCACAATCTTGCCATATCCCCAAACATCTCCTCCTTATCGTTCCATCGATTTAATCCTAGCTTGTTCTTTCCCAACAATGCTGGGCTTCATCGCTCTACTCCATATCGTAGTTGTCCATTCCACTTAGCGTAACCCCACCGATAATGACCCTGCATCGGATGGAAACAGATATAATGATGATTACGATCCATCATCGCCATCACGTTGTTTCACTGGACAATTCCTCACCAGTGTTTTCCATTGTTTGTGTTTGTGTTTCAGTACAATTTCACATACAAAATTACTGATCTGAAACTACAGATCTGTGTATCCTTATCTGTATTTCGACGAAATTACTTACCGATTTTCATCGATCTGTAGATTTACTTCACTCGACATGCAGAATCCTTGAATATCCTTTTGCATGTGTCGAACATTTCCTTTCACCGACTAATTGTGATTTTTCTTCATTCGATTGTGCAGATTCCTCGAACTTCCTATTGCATGCGCTGGAAATCCCCCCAATCTACCTCATCGATTCACGAGGCTCTGATACCATGTTAAATTACCGGTTCATCGTCGAAACCAGTAACTTATCCCATCAACGAAGATAAGCTTCAATCAGCACAATAGCGGTGACTTACTTCACTGTGTGACAGTTAGTCGGAAGTGAAGAAAAAAGAGGGGAAGTGGAGTGGTGTGAGTTGCAGGAAGCAACGATGGTGTGAGAGACGGTTGGAGACGATGAAGACGAGAGAAGGGAGAGAAGAGAGAGAAAGGAATGAAACGTGTAAAGTCTTTGTTATTGAGGAATGAATCAATCAATTCATTCTGTATAGAATGGACAGTACAAATACTCAAAATATTACTGAGTGCACAAAATACCCCCAATACTTCTAGATATTTCTAATACACCCCAACATATCTAATACATGGCTAAAATATCTAATACATGGTATACTATATTATACTAGATATTTTCTACACTTTAATGATACTACAAAGATTCATGTTAGTCAACCACTGAGGACTAGTGATGCTTGTGTGATGGCTCGAGCAACTCGCCAAACTTCTGTTATAGCTAGTTAATAGTTAAAGCTAGCTAAGTTAGTGTGAATGAGAAATGTAGGGAAAAATGAAATGAAAGGAAAATGAAGTTCAAAGCAAAGTTTCTTTTCAAAGGAGCTTTGTACCACATCGGTGGTAGAAAGGGAAAGTTATGTGCTTATATTAGAAAACACTTCCTCTAACTCTTAAAGGGTTGAAAAGGGGGATTCCCCTCGCGCCGTCGTCGTCGCTCGGCTTTGGATTTTTGATTTGATTGATAATCTTTTTGGATCAAATTTATTTAATTTCAAATCTTCATTTTTTGATTTTTTTTATTATTTACGCCGGAAAAAGATTAATTGGTAATTAATTTTCGTGGAATAAAAATTAAATTTCCCAAACGTTTTTTTCATTTTCCGAAAAGGCAAAGTGGCATTTCCGAACAGTCACTAACCTTTCCAAACAGGCACCTTCGAGGCTATATAAACTGAAGCAATGTCTCATTTTTAATACACTGAAAATAATTTCCTTCATTGAAATTCTACATTCTCTTTCACAAATAAAACTATCGAGTTGTTCATTGCCAACTTTGAGTTCGTCGAAGTCGTCGGCGTTTGAAGTACCGCTACTCCTGCGACAGGTATATCCGTTTTATCCTGGGAGGAAGTAATCTATAACCTCGGGTACAGTGAGGGGATTAAATTCCTTAAGAACACACAGTAAATTCTGTGGTATCAGATATTTTTCTTACTTTCTGCATTATTCTTTTTTTTTTCCAGTTTCTGGTTTTTCCGTTTTCTGATTTTTGCGTACTAACAACTTCATGTTGCACAGAACGCCATAAGTCTGAAGAATTCAGGCTCTTAGCTCTCTCAATAGCATCAGATATACTGGGGAATGAGTTAGATCCATAATCGTCATGCTTTGCTGGTGCATACATCTGAGTAAAAAATTGCCATAGCAGTGATTAAATTCACTCTGTCATGAAATGGATAATTGTGTTATAGCACTTGATATGTTGAAAGAAGACTTCTTACCAAATGTTTGTACCATGTCCTTGGGGAAAGCCCGTCTCTGTCTGTGAATCCTCGTTCTGTCATTATTAGTCTGTCGTTCAACTCTCTCACTGACGCCCGACTTCTTTTTGCTTTGAGTGCCTACAAGTTAAATCCACGTGCGCAATCTTGAGTATTACTGTTGAGTTGTGCACCAACTCCTTTAAAAGCTTAAGTTGTTACAAACTTACAGATAGGACACTATAATAGAGCTCATGTTGTACCTTTATGTCATCCTTAATTGTTGTGGCTGCTTTTCTGAGTTTTTCAATAGAAGCATACAAGGGAACAAGTGAAATCCCCTTGTCTGAAATTTCAGCTTCCAAGTGTTCTGCACTTTTCTGTTTCATGAATATTGGAAATATTAGGTTGCATTTTGGTCGTAGCTAAACGGATAATTTAACAATACCTGGAGCTCAGACGCGTAGGAAAGGTAATTAAAAGGAAAAACTTCATCGTCTGCAAGTCAAAGAGCTACTAAACCCCAAATGCTTGCCACTGTAAAAATATAATACATTTAGATTGATCCATGATGAAAAACAAGGTATTTGCTGGAGTCACATAGATTAACAAGCAATGATCTGTTATAAGATAGCATGTAGAAATGTGCACATAATCTTGCTGTCATATATGTATAACACATGCACATAATCTTGATGAGAGTCCATATAACCTACAACATTTTCCTTTACTTGAAATTCCACATAAAGAACTCGGTGAATTTAATAGATGTTTTAGAAAGCCCTAAAGACTATGATACCTATCCAATTTTTACAGTACGGTGGCTGGTTGTTCACAGCCTAGATGTACCTACCACCTTTTTTTTTTGGGACCAATATCTGCAATGCAAACAAAATAAGCAAGATTTTGGAGGTTATCAAATGATCTTAAAATATCCTATATATGTAGGCGGGAACAGGAGAAGGGGTCACACTTATCCCGACGACAGCAAGAGTAACAAATAGATTATGACAATGTGTTAAGAGTCCCACATCAGATATGGAATGGGACATGGACTCCTTATATGAATTTGGACAATCCTCACCCTACAAGCTAGCTTTTGGGGTTGAGTTAAGAGTCCAAGAGTCCCACATCAGATATGGAATGAGAACATGGACTCCTTATATGGACTTGGACAATCCCAATTCTAGGAGGATTGTCCAAGTCCATATAAGGAGTTCATGTTCCCATTCTGTGAGACTCTTAACACTCCCCACACACCCAAACCTTGTTAACTGGAGCATGAATAATATAATTTGGGGGCCCAACATGGTGAACAAAGAATTGGAATGAGCCTGACTCTGATACCATGTAACGGATGGATCTTGGGCCTAACTCAACCCCAAAAAATAGCTTGTAGGGTGAGGATTGTCCAAGTCCATATAAGAAGTCCATGTTCCTATTCCATATCCGATGTGAGACTCTTAACACAATGTATTTGGACTCTCATGTTGATCCCAATGAACTAATAATAACGATCAAAGTCAAAGCGTGAGCCTATTAGTGAAGCAAATTCAATGAAGCAACAACTGGTACTACAAAGAAGCGACTATAAACTAGAGAGTAATCATGTAGAAACATGAACGTGTAATTAATAGGTAGAAAGCACGATTTCGGTTGTGCCTATACAATACTTTACATCTCGTGTGAGATTAACTTGATATATGACAATAAATAACTATTAATCTTTTGTTTCTATGCTTTAACATCATAAGTTTGTCATCTGCATTTGCTTTTCTACTTGAGAGCAAGTTTTAGCCTATAATGGAAACAACTGCTCTCGTAAAGATATGCAAGATGCAACATATGGTAATTTGGAAAAAGGCGTAAACAACCTGCTACATGCCTATAAAACATAGGGTCTCCGAATTTCTTCATCCAGATGAAATCATCATACATCGAGTGGTAGACTGGATAACCTGCAGTCAAATGTCATATGTGCTTAATGTTAGAAAATTATATGGAGAATTGAACAAAGTTTGTGCGATTACACACTCTTATCTTAGCTTACAAAAATAGCTGGACATGCTTTGTGAGGTAACTATAATCTTGTTACCTTGCCCAAAAGACATGTCTATTGCTGGAGTGCCAATGTGTTGAACAAATGCCGCGTCATCTGATCCAGCTCCTCCTAATCTCCCGAGCTTCATGTAAAAAGATAATAAATCAGGATAAGTCTGTCTGCTTTTTTGTCAAAGTTGTAAGTTCTTAAAACAGAACATTGAGGTATTGATGAAGATGATGTCTAAGCTTAGGCAAGCATTTTACCACTCTCACCTTTACTGTTGTATCGTTGCCAGAGGCGAGCCAGGAATGATAAATAGTTTGTGAGGTGTTATCAGGGTGTTGTACCTACCAGGAAGAAGTAAGTTTAAGATGAGTCAAAGGTTAAAATAACAGTAAATGTGTCTAGTATCACTTTGATACCATGTTGAAGTGTGCCACCATTTCGTCTAAAAGTTTAAATTGGTAGACAAAGCTCACTTTAGTTTATACTTAATTATGTCTTCAAGACTGTAACACATTTTCTTGAGGATAATCAGGAGATACCTGCTGAGCAGCTTGTATGATAATTTCATCCAGCTGTGGGGTTGCAGAGGCTCGAAAAGGTCCCCCTTGAACTGCACAATCAACGTTTAAGTAGGCGACGACCCTTGCAGCTAACATTTCCCTATTTTCTTCAACCCACTCGGTGGAACCTATCTGAAGCGAGCAATTTGTTAACATTTAGTTGAAATCATTGTCTGTTCTTGTGACATAAAAGCTTTGTTTGTATACGAATATGCTCGTGTTTGTCTAAGAGAAGAGATGAAAGGTCACCAGGCAATACTCCTTAGCATCCCAGTTGCATAACACGATTGTTCTTCGCGGTCTCCACCCTCTTTTTTGCAGCTTTTCAAGCCTTTGAGCAATCTGAAATATATAAATATTTGATTCATGAAATATATATTCTTGACATTTTAGGTAACTGATAAGTTAAAACTCTCTGGAGAAATAATACCTCAAGTAGGGTTGCAGTGCCACTATTCGTATCAACAGCTCCGAATGTCCACGCATCGCGATGATTACCTAGTATAACAAACCTGGAAACATCTTTCCTTGAGTGACACAAACATTTTCTAGCAGATTTTCTGGTCATCTTGTTTACCACCAGACTAACTTTATTTTTTCCTTTGTTTCATGGACGGTTGCACGTTAAGTCAGCGAACTCGTCAATATTCAATCAACTAATTAAGCCTCAATATCATACTAGTTGAAGTTGACTATTAAATTCATTCTATTCTATTCAAACCAATTGCATTCTGATACTGATATATTTCATGCTTTTTAGGGATGTACTAAAATCAACAAACTCATGAAAAGTTGAAAGTTAGAGGCGTACCGATCAGGTTCTTCTTCTCCTTCTATAACTCCAATAACATTTTGAATTGTGCTTATGACTTGTTGTCCCTGCAGAACATACAGCTATTCAACAATCCCAAAATTTACTTGTAGACTAGTACTCTTTAACTTATACAAAGGATAGTGTTTGTAAGAAAGACCAAAACACACAGCAAGAACCTACCGGTTCTTGCCAGTTATAGCAACCAGAATGGGTAGCCTTCGTTTGCACTTTGCCCCATTGGCGAAGTCATAAGTTGCGGTGAATCCATGTCGCTACTATAAAGAGTTGTTCTATTTTATGTGATATTCTTCCAACAAGAACGACACCTTTCTATATATATTTAGAAACAATTGCAATTTACCCTTAACGACATGATCTTATAGCTGCCGAAATGTCATGACATGCTTAAAACTGGAAGTTCCAGCAATCGTTCTTTCTATTTTAAACTTCGTGTCTAGTCAAATACTTTCACATAAAATGAAAGGGGGGAATAACTTACTTCATAAGAGAGGTTCGCAATTGCAGGTCCTGGCCCAACTCTATAAATGTGGCTATCTTTTCCTCCTTGCCAATCAACATTTGCTACTTTTCCACCAATAGTCCTTATAATTGCATCTCCATCAGCCCAGGAAATTGGCAATGAAGGTATCAATGGTACATTCCCTTCATTCTAGACTTCCTCATTTGACAATCTTTCACATTCTCCAGTACTAGGCCAACCTGGTGTTGTTGGATCACCAGTTCCATCATACACTGATCCAACTTGAACTCCACTTGGTGGCATCCACTTATCGTCCGGGAACCATTTTTCGCCGCCATAGTCCTTTTTATCTGTAAAAATTAACACACCTATTGCACCAGCAGCATGAGCATTATGCACAATGTCTCCCCTGTATATCTTTCCATATCTAGCCAATACAACAGTATCAGATACATTAACTCCCATTTTCTCAATGTTTCATAGTCCTCTACCCGCCCGTAATTTGCATATACCACGGGACCAGTCGCAGTACCTGCACAGGCGGATATATAAATTTGATGACTTTAAAGGTTTAAAGTACTTAGCGCTAAACTCAAAATGTCTTCCAATTGTTAGAATGTGGATAATAAAACTATGTACAAAGCCGAAACGACACTTGCTTGACTTAATGTAACCACATTTTTTGAAGATAGTTGAAGTCTCTTTCACTAGCATGACGAACAACACTATCTACGGGATTCAACTAAGCCACACAAGAGGTATCACTTAGAGACATCGTTCTTCTATTCTTGACTCTATGATTTCATTCATATGTTTTTCAATTGAACTGCTTATGATTTCCAAAGAAACCAGCCCTATTTATCATATCAAGGATGAACCTAAAATAAATTCCTCAAATTCATTTTCAAGATTGATTAACCATTTTGAAAATCCAAAAGATTTGAGGTGTGTTTGGTATGGACAAAATATTTTAGACGTAATCCAATTTTCTCATGTTTTGTTGGTAAAATTTTGCGAAAAATATATTCTCCAGGAAAACAAGTTAATTAAAATACGAAAAATGACTTCTCTAGTGGAAGTAGGGAAAATAAGTTCAATATTGCCACATTGATAGTTCCTACCCAGCCTCCAACACACACTACAAGAAAAATGTATTTGCCAACAACATTTTTCTTATCATATGTTAGATGTTGTTGCCAAAAGTACTTTTCGTTAATAACAAAAAATGTTTATGCCGTTGCAATAACCTCCGATGCAAAAAGTTTTCGCAATAAGTTTTTTTTTTGTTGTCATTTACGTTTTTAGCAATAAGATATTAAATTTTTATTGCTATTTACAACGCTAAAGTTTCAATTCTATACTTTCTTGTAGTGACATCTCACCTCATAGTCCCATCTCCATCCCTACCACCCCCACACCCCTACCCCTACCACTATCCCCTATAGTATTTGGTTGAATTACATACTTTGCTTTTGGGAGCAGAGGGTCTATCAGAAATAACCTCTCTACCCCACAAAGATAGAGGGAAGGTGCGTAGATCTTACCCTTTTCAGAACCCACTTATGGGATTACACTAGATATGTTGTTGTTGTTGCTTTTGGGACAATATTTTTGCTTACTTAACGAACATCAGAAAATGAGTAAGAAACTTATATTCCAGAAAAACATTTTCCTTCGTACCAAACACACCCTTAATGTACTAAATTAAATCCATCAATCCTAAATATTTGAAACCTTATCTAACAATACCTGATCTAGCATAAGCATGGAAGGTAGGTAATACTTCACTTGCCACATCTGCATAAGGATCATCATCATAAATTTCTTGAACAAGACTTTAATTGGTTTTTCTGAAGTTGAAGGTGTTACAAGTAAAGACATTGAGACAGGATAAGTTAAGGCAACATCATAGGATGTTACATGTGATACTATGTTACAAGAAGTAAAAACTGATAAAACATAAGTTGCTGCTTCAGCATTAGCTTTAGAACCAGCAACATGGGGTCTTTTAGTTAAGGTATAGAGATGATTTGCTATAGATGAATTATCAGAAAAAGAATTAGATATGAATAAAGAGTGACAGTGGGTCCAGCTGTGCTGCCCATGTACCGTGTGGGGCCCTTTCCCTTTTCTTGTGTATTTGGTAAATATTAGACTTATGTTTGTACCTTAATTAGGAGTGTAGTATTACCATAATTGTAAAATTAGTCTTCAAATAGAATAGGAATTTCTAGGTAGAATAGGAAGAGGATCTTTCTTGTAACTTGTATATATATGTCTTTCATTAATAAGAATAATCAAAAGATTATTTCTTATATTCTTTCATGCTATCAAAAGTCTAGGTTCTCTTTACCCTGCTTCCGCTCCTCAAAATTTCTTCTTCTTTCTCGAAATTTTGCCCTAAAATTCTCGATTTTTTTGTGTTTCTTCTTTCACAAAAACCGAGTTTCTTCTCTCCCAAAAACCTTTCTCACAAATTCCCTTCTCTGAATCTTGTTGTTCTATTCCCTATGGATGATAAGAACACTTTTCACCCTGTCCTCACAGTTTCTAATATCAAGAGCGTTCTTCATATCGTTCTTGACCTAGAAAACGTTCAATATGGGACATGGGCGAAATTATTCAAGATTCATGCTAAAACACATAAAGTTCTTCACCACATCATTCCCCCTCCTTCAAAGGAGGGTGATAAGGCGTCTACATCTAATGTGCCCACTCAAGAAGTAGACCCAGAATTATGGGACATGCTTGATTCCAAGGTTCTTCAGTGGATTTATGTCACTATCTCCTTAGATCTCTTACAGACGATTATGGAACCCAACTCTACAGCTATGACGGCGTGGAACCGTTTGCGTGACATATTTCAAGATAACAATCATTCTAGAATTGTTATTCTTGACCAGGAATTTTCGCAAGTGCAAATTTTCCCAACGTCTCTTCTTATTGCCAACGCCTCAAGGACTTGGCGGATCAACTTCGCAACGTGGGTTCTCCTATTTCTAAGTCGTCTGGATGGTTGCAGGCCTGTCAGAGGCCTATAATGGTGTTGCTTCAGTTATTCGACAGAGTAGCACCTTGCCAGAGTTCTATCAGGCCCGTTCCATGCTTACATCAGTTGTTCGCTTGGAAGAAAGCAACGATTGGGAGTAGTCATGTAGGTATGGTGACTGCTTCCAATTTTTCTCCTTTCAATCCAGCCACAATGACCCAAAGTCACAACAACGGAGGTGGTAAGAAAGGCCAAAATAAGAAGAATAATGGCAAGAATTGTGGCGGCAATAACCGACAACAACAACAGTCGTGGAGCTCATAGGGGCCCCCTGGACAGTGGCAGTGGGTCCCAAAACCTCACACACGCG
This sequence comes from Przewalskia tangutica, assembly GCA_029844215.1. Taxonomy (NCBI): domain Eukaryota; kingdom Viridiplantae; phylum Streptophyta; class Magnoliopsida; order Solanales; family Solanaceae; genus Przewalskia; species Przewalskia tangutica. The sequence goes on from CM056720.1 coordinate 3,681,386, forward strand.
GCTAACCTTACAACACAGATTTCAAGATCCGCCAGATACTCGCCGCCCGCCTTCTCCTAGTCCGCACTCCCGAGTTCGCATCAACAGACAAGGCCTCAGTCTAGTATACTTGGGCCTCGCCCCCATCAGACTCACCACACAGTAGGACATAATCAGACCGACATTGAAGCAGCGATGCACACACTTGGCTTGACTCAACCGGACCCTAATGTCACGACTCCGGCCGGGCCATGGCGGTACCTCAGGTACCGCAGTATATGTCAGAGAATAGCAGCGGAACATACATACCACATTACTTAGAGAAAAAGGGTAAACATTACTGGCCAGCCGATAAGACTGCCTTCTATAAAACATACTTAAACAAAAGTATAGTAATACAACTGGTTCTTATAGCCCAAAACACATAGGTGACCACAGACCTCTAAAGATAACAAATGTATGACAGTGGCCCCGCCATACCCCGAATGTACAAAACACCTATAGCATCGTGAGTATCCGCATCAATAAACAAGCTCCGGAGGATGGAGCTTCGACATCGAGTAGTGATCCTAAGAACGAGGATCCTCAATCGCTTACCCTACCGCGCAGATGAACGCACTTGGCGAAGGGGGTCGACACATGTACCAAGTATGTAAAGTCGAAAATACTATAGTGATGATATCATAAGTCCAGTAAGATGGAGTCATGGAAGTCAATAAAATACCTTTTATCAGTGCCTTACTAACAATGAGAGTGACAAGTATATATACACATCGCATAAAATAGGGGCCTTAGGATCAAAACGGTACCTCGCCTGTAGTATCAATAAGCACCCTACTCCCGGGACTATTTCACCCGTAGTCCCGTGGACCCGCACGAGGTATTCCTCGATAGGTCAGATACCGCACGGGACTATTTCACCCGCATAAGCCCATAAGGACTCGCATGAGGTATTCCTCGCGTCACGGGTAGCAAATCCACTAACAGGTGGTATAACGATCTTGGGACTCACCTCGATATACTCTTACCCGGCGGATGGTATAACGATCTTGGGGACTTTCCTCGATATACTCTTACATCAAGCGGTATAACGATCTTGGGCTTACCCTCGATATACTCTTACACCAAGAAAGTGGTATGACGATCTTGGTGGCCCTCGCATACTCTTACCCCGAGAAGGTGGTATAACGATCTTGGGGCTTGCCTCGATATACTCTTACCCTAGCTCAAATCACATCGATTATAATCATAAATAAGTTAAGAAAACTTATAACTTCTTATTAGTCTTGTTCATATACCCTCTCATTTTAGTTTACTTAAGGCACTTAATCATATCTTTAATAAAAGAAAACCTGAATTTAACCCAAGTACTACATACTTCAACTCTTTTAAAATGACTCTTTATACATAAAACTCTTGGGCAATTGATGCCTTAAACCAATTTGCCTCTTCATATACTTATCTTACTTTTAGAGTAAATCTCTTCTCATTAACCTTTTATGAAGCTAATAAACCAACTTCCCATAAAGTTGTTATATTAACTCTATACTTTAGTAAAATCATATTTTTCCCCTAACTAAGGGAATTATACATTCTTAAAATGAAACAAGTCATTATATACTTAAAACAAGTAAGAATACCAAATCTTGACGCTCACCGCACTACATAGTTTCATCTATTCATGCTCAAGAGATAGGAAAGCTTCACATACCTCTTTGGTCAATCCACTTGCCAAGTCCAAACTACCGCAAGTAATATTTCAACCTATAATAGTCATGATACGTTTATTAACCTCTAATCTTAATGTAGAACAATCCAAGTTCAAAGTCACTAAATTCTATGGAAATTTGGGCGATTTCCTTTGTTTCTACTCATTTTGCCACCTTTATCAAGGCCGAATTTATCATCCAAACACCACCTTTAAGGCTCAATCAATCCAACAATTCAAAGGGGATTACACACCCAAAATTCTGCCCCATAAGTTTACAACAATTCACTTAACAATTCTAAGGTAGTTTTTAGGCTACAACATGCTCATAATCTCTTTTTAACCCATTCATATCCAAACCACATTTTCTAGCATGCAATGACTCTAAGAGCATTATTTTACTACCACAAGTTCTTTCTTCTAAGCATGCAACACTAGAACTAATTTTAAAGGAAGAAATGTTACCTTAAAGTTTTAGCCAAACTTATTCCAAAGACTTTGCTAGCTTTCTTGCCAAGAACACCACCACAAGCTAGCTACAAGCTTCCTTTTCTTGTTCTTAATTTTTCGATTTTCTTAGGCTAGAATCTTCTTGGAGTTTTAGAGAGAAGGAGGAGCTTTTGAATATTTTAAGAGAGAAGGAAGAGCTTTATCAAAGAGAGAGAAGACAAATGACCAAGTCTCAAAGACATGGTCAATATATTGCATGTGAAAATCAGATGGGGGGACACTTGTCCCCCTGTGCCCTTCCAAAAGAAAAATCGACTTTTCTAAGTTTTTCCACGATTTCGCCTGGCGGCTGGCGCAATCTGCGGACGCCGGATCTTCCTGCGCCATGCAGCTCAGGCCACGGGCTAAAACTTCAGCGACCTCTACGATACTTTGGCGCGCGCCCTGCGCGCTTTGTCCAAACATACTGTCTGAATCAAGACCGAACTTGTAACTCTCATATCTTTCTACTCCGACGTCCTATCGACGAACGGTTGGTTGCGTTGGAATCTAGACTCAACGAACTACGCCTTAGGCCTTTAAACCACTTAGGAACTCTCAATGTTCCGGGTCATAACCCGCCTTAAAGTTGACTAAAAACCTGTCCGGAATAATCCGTCAACCCATCCTTTGAAAATTTTAAGTCTTACATGCTTTCGTACGCTCTCATACGTAGGGTCAGAACTACGGGGTATAACATTCTCCCCTCCTTAGAAAAATTCATCCCGAATGTTCCTTCTAGGCTTACTCGAAACACAACATCGTCATAGACCCTCTTAACTATCATTTTGCAAATAAGAAAGCTCCACGAGCCACAACATACTGAAGCGTAAATGCCAAGTCAAAACTAACAAGCAGGAAAGTGGGTTACCTGGAGGTATAGGAAATAGGTGAGGGTACTTCTTCATCATGTCATCCTCTGCTTCCCACGTCATTTCCTCCCTGTTCTCGTTCCGCCATAGGACCTTGACGGAGGCCACGTCTTTCGTCCGAAGTCGTCTAACCTGACGATCGAGTATCGCTATGGGACTCTCCTCATACGATAACTCCTCTGTCACTTGGACATCATGAACCGGGTGCACTCTAGATGGATCTCCAATACATTTCCGCAACATGGACACATGGAAGACTGGATGTACCGCCTCCAAATCGGACGGCAGATCTAACTCATAGGCAACCCTGCCTACCCTACGGACAATCCGATACGGCCCAATGTATCTTGGGCTAAGCTTCCCCTTCTTTCCAAATCTCATCACGCCCTTCATGGGCGATACCTTTAGGAAAACCCAATCATCTATCTCAAATTCCAAGTGTCGGCGCCGATGATCTGCATACGACTTCTGACTGAGCCGCTAACAACCGCTCCCGATAAGCTTCCTTATCCATCGCTCTGAAATAAGTCCGCCCGACTAATCAACTTCTCCCACTCGAACCAGCTATCGGTGACTGCACTTCCTCCCGTATAAGGCCTCATAAGGCGCCATCGAATACCGGAATGGTAGCTGTTGTAAGCAAACTCCACAAGAGGCAAATGATCCTCCCACTACCTCAAATCAATAACACAAGCCCGCAAGATATCCTCGCGTTGCGGATAGTGCGCTCGGCCTGTCCGTCGATACGAGGTGAAACGCCAGATCGAGTCTCACTGTGTCCTAATCCTCGAAAAGACCTCCGAGTTAGCGAGAACTGGCTCTATCTGATATAATCGACACCGGACTCGCGGTCTCACAATCTCTCTAATATATAATCGCATAGTCCTCGGAGAACGCTGTTCGACCGGAAGAAAATGGGCCGATTTCGTCACCGTCGACAATCACCCAAATGGAATCATGCTTCCTCCGAGTGGTAGGTAGCCCCGTAATAAAATCCATATTTATCACCTCCACTTCCAAGTCAATATCAATAGCCGCAATGACCACCGCTTCGTGCTCGATCTTAACGGTGACAATTCCGGCGCGTACACGAACTCCGCAACGTCCTCTTTAGGCCATCCCACCAATACACGATCCGAGGTCATGATACATCTTAGTTGGCCGGATGAATAGAATAACGAGCACCGTGCCTCCCTGCAATCTGGCCGACTAAGTCCTGCTACATCGGGAACACAACCGGCCTCGAATCTTAGCACCCATCGTGCTACCAAATAGACTCTTCTCCTCCCGGAGAGCTGCATCTCGATGCGTACTAAAATCGGATCCTCATATCGCCTTTTCACCTCGCCGACGATGGAAGACTCGGCAACCTCTCGAACCCGAATTCGCTATCGTAATCAACCAAACGAACCCCGAGGCTCGCTAGGCGATGTAACTCTCGGACCATATCCTCTCTTCTCGGTGAACATCGCATGCACTACACATCGACCGCGACTAAGGGCATCTGCAACTACATCGCCTTCCCGGGTGGTACGTAATATCAACATCGTAATCCTTAAGTAGCTCCAACCACCGCCTGCCGCAAGTTCACTCCTCGGTCAAGATGTCGAGACTCTTGTGGTTCGTGTAAATGTCCACATGAACTCCATATAAATAATGTCTCGCATCTTCAATGCATGAATCACCGCCGACTCCAAGTCATGTGTGGGATAGTTCTTCTCATGCTTCCTAAGCCGTCGAGATGCATAAGCTATAACTCTGCCGTCTTTCAAGACGCACTCAAGCCCGACACTGACGTCACAAGAAACCACATATCCATCTAAGCCCTCTGGAAGAGTAAGAATCGGGGCGCCAACTTCTCCTTAAGCCGAAACTTCCTCACAAGTATCCGCCCACCGAACATAGCCGCTTCCGAGTCGACTTAGTCAAATGTCTTGAAATAAGCAAACTTCTACAAACCTCCGATAATATCCTGCAAGGCCCAAAGCCGCGCACTGCCGGTGTGGTGGAGTGCAGGCCAAGTCTTGGCTGCCTCAATCTTAGCCGTGTCAACCGAATACCGCTGCCCCGATCACATGCCCTAAGAAAGCCACTGGTTAACTAACTCGCACTTCGAGAACTTGGCATACAACTGCTGGTCTCGGAGAACTCTCAAAACCGTCCTCAAATGATATGTATGCTCCTGCTCTGTGCGCGAATACACCAAGATATCATCAATAAACACTATAACGAACATATCCAAGAATGGCCTGAACACCCTATTCATCAAATCCATGAATCTGGGGGCGTTGGTCAACCCGAAAGACATCACCCTGAACTCATAGTGCCCATACCGGGTCCTGAATGCAGTCTTTGGGATATCTGTCTCTCTAACTCGCACCTGATGATAACCAGACCGCAGGTCTATCTTGGAAAAACACTTTGCACCCTGCAACTGGTCAAACAAATCGTCAATCCTGGGGAGGGGATATCTGTTCTTGATAGTTACCTTGTTTAGCTGCCTGTAATCAATACACATACGCAGCGTCCCATCCTTCTTCTTTACAAACAACACTGGTGCTCCCCAGGGAGAAACACTTGGCCTAATAAAGCCCTTCTCCAACAAATCTTTCAGCTGGTCCTTCAATTCCTTCAACTCGGCAGGTGCCATCCTGTATGGCGGAATAGATATCGGTCGAGTGTCTGGCGCCAAATCAATACAAAACTCAATCTCCCTCTCGGGAGGGATACCCGGAAGCTCGTCTGGGAATACGTCTGGAAACTCTCTAACGACCGGGACTGACTGAAGGTCCGGTACCTCAGCCTCAGTGTCGAATACCCGAACCAGATGGTAGATATACCCCTTCCGCACCATCTTCCTAGCCTTGAGGTAAGAAATAAACTTACCCCTCGGCGATGCAGTATTCCCCTTCCACTCGATAACCGGCTCACCAGGAAACTGGAACCGAACTAATCTCTCTCTACAGTCCACGTTGGCATAGCAAGATGCTAGCCAATCCATACCCATAATCACATCAAAGTCTGTCATATCCAACTCTATCAAGTCGGCTAGGGTCTGACGGCTATCTATAGTCACAGGGCAAGCCTTATACACCCGCTCGGCTACCATCAATCACCTCGGGCGTAGCGCCACCTCAAAAGGTCTTATGGACTCGGGCTCTATCCCTATTCTACGGCAATATGAGGAGATATGTAGGACAAGGTAGAACCGGATCTATCAAAGCATATACATCACGAAGAAACCAACAATGTACACTGACGGACATCCGCGACGCCTCCCGTCCTGTCGACCGACATAGCATATATGCGCTTCGAGGACCGCTAGAATCGAACCCCTACCACGACCTCGCCGCGGCTGGCCCATAAGTACCTCGCCTCCGGGCGTCTAACCATCGAAGATGAAGATCCAAAGAATGCACTTCGAACCGTAATGCTCCCGCCGCCTGGACGACAATCCTTCTTCGATGGCCCCGCTGGCACAGGAGTAACATGCTCTCGAACCCATACGACACTCGCCGGATGAGACCTACCGTGATCGAACACACCGAGAGGTAGGTGGTCTCGACAGCCGGTCTCGCCTCGAAACTCAAGTCCCGAGCCTCGACTGCTCTCGAATAACCTCGCTGACGGACTCTCCCGGAAATCGGAAGGAGCACTCGCTGGCCGGAATGTGGACCTAGTCTGCTGCCGAGGCCGCCGCCAAAATCGCCTCGAGCTCGCTGCTCGCCTCTTGGCCGCCCAAATCTAGCCGATCCCGCTCTCTCGCCTCAATCCTCGCGTGCGCATCTCCGAAATATCCATCTCGGTCAAGAGCCACCCCAAACATGCAGAATCATATGACGGTCTAACCCATCACATACCGATGAGCCCCGCCCGCCATGTCGCCTACTATGGTGTGTGCATATTCGCCGAGTCGAACTCTGTGTCAGACTCCCGATAGTCCTCCCGTCCTGTCTCAAGGTCAAGATCCTATCTACACGGGCTCTCCTCACCTCAGGAGGCAAGAAATGGTCTAGGAACGCCTCTGTGAACTCCTCCCAATCATCTGGAAGAGCATCCTCACCCCTCGCCAATACCCATGACTCAAACCAGTTCAACGCAATATCGCGTAACCGGTAGAAGCTAGTATAACAGACTCACCCTCGATGCCCTAAGGACTGCATGGTCCGTCAGAATCGCCGGACAAACTCTCGCGGATCCTCTCAAATCTCGAACCATAGAACTCGGGTGGGTGACAACCAAGAAATCCCGAATCAGAATCGTCGCTTGGCTGGTTGGCCGCTTGCTCTGTCGCTGCCACTCGCCACTATGCTGGTCAGTAACCAAATCTGTTCCCCGTAATCTCTGTACTCAGGCCCCGATCGCTGGACCGAGGCTCCGCATCGCGGTCTCGTGAGCCGCTCACGCCGCCTCAAAATCTGCCGAGGTGGCGACGACGCGGAACTCGCCGCCTAAACATCATCTCTCGTAAGGATCGGCCTGTTCCTCGTGACTCTCGCGCCCCACTGTAAGAACCTCACTGCCTTCTGGGCCGCGGTTGCCTTGCGTGGAGGCATAGCTGATACATAAAGGAAATCATCAGAGGAGGTTCAACCTATAACTCAGCTCTATTGCACGATCTTAGAGTGAAAGAATGGAAACCAATTCTAAATATCCTGCAGCCTCCTGATTATAGATGTGGTGCACGACACATCGATAATCAAGACTCTACTAGACACGGTCTGTGGACACTTTCCGAGGACTAACTGCTCTGATACAACTTTTGTCACGACCCAGCCCCGGGGATATGACTGGTACCCTACCGGTACCTGTCGGTATATGTCGAGAATAGAATAGCAGCGGAACATACATAACACATTACTTAGAGAAAAAGGTAAACATTACTGGCCAGCCGATAAGGCTGCCTTCTATAAAACATACTTAAACAAAAGTATAGTAATACAACTGGTTCTTATAGCCCAAAACACATAGGTGACCACGCACTTAAAGATAACAACCGTGGCGACAGGCCCCGCCATACCCCGAATGCATAAAACACCTATAGCATCAGGGAGTATCCGTACCAATAAACAAGCTTCCGGAGGGATGGAGCTTCTGACATTGGAGTAGTGATCCTAAGAACGAGGATCCTCAATCGCTACCCTTACTGCGGCATTTAACGCAGCCCCAGGAAGGGGGTCGACACAATATGTACCAAGTATGTAAAGTCGAAAATACTATAGTGATGATATCATAAGTCCGAAAGTAAGTCAAGTCATGGAAGTTAATAAAATACCTTTTCGTGCCTTACTAACAATGAGTGACAAGTATATATATACACATCGCATAAAATAGGGGCCTTAGGATCAAAACGGGTACCTCGCCGTAGTATCAATAAGCACCCCTACTCGGGACTATTTCACGCGTAGGTCCGTGGACCGCGTGAGGTATTCTCGCATAGTCAGACCGCACGTGGGAATATTTAACCCGCATAAGCCCATAAGGAGTCGCATGAGTTATTCCTCGCATCACGGGTAGCAAATCCACTAACAATTGGTATAACGATCTTGGGGACTCACCCGCCGGATATACTCTTACCCCGGCCGGATGGTATAACGATCTTGGGACTTTCCTCCGGATATACTCTTACACAAGCGGTGGTATAACGATCTTGGGGCTTACCCGCCGGATATACTCTTACAAGAAGGTGGTATGACGATCTTGGGTGGCCCTCAGACATACTCTTACCCTGGAGAAGGTGGTATAACGATCTTGGGGCTTGCCCCTCAGATATACTCTTACCCTAGCTCAAACTGTCATCGTATCATAATCATAAATAAGTTAAGAAAACTTATAACTTCTTATTAGTCTTGTTCATATACCCTCTCATTTTAGTTTACTTAAGGCACTTAATCATATCTTTAATAAAAGAAAACCGGGAATTTAACCCAAGTACTACATACTTCAACTCTTTTAAAAATGACTCTTTATACATAAAACTCTTGGGCAATTGATGCCTTAAACCAATTTGCCTCTTCATATACTTATCTTACTTTTAGAGTAAATCTCTTCTCATTAACCTTTTATGAAGCTAATAAACCAACTTCCCATAAAGTTGTTATATTAACTCTATACTTTAGTAAAATCATATTTTTCCCCTAACTAAGGGAATTATACATTCTTAAAATGAAACAAGTCATTAATATACTTAAAACAAGTAAGAATACCAAATCTTGTACGTCTACCGTACTACATAGTTTCATCTATTCATGCTCAAGAGATAGGAAAGCTTCACATACCTCTTTGGTCAATCCACTTGCCAAGTCCAAACTACCGCAAGTAATATTTCAACCTATAATAGTCATGATACGTTTATTAACCTCTAATCTTAATGTAGAACAATCCAAGTTCAAAGTCACTAAATTCTATGGAAATTTGGGCAGCATTTCCTTTGTTTCTACTCATTTTGCCACCTTTCTCAAGGCCGAATTTATCATCCAAACACCACCTTTAAGGCTCAATCAATCCAACAATTCAAAGGGGATTACACACCCAAAATTCTGCCCCATAAGTTTACAACAATTCACTTAACAATTCTAAGGTAGTTTTTAGGCTACAACATGCTCATAATCTCTTTTTAACCCATTCTTCATATCCAAACCACATTTTCTAGCATGTAATGACTCTAAGAGCATTATTTTACTACCACAAGTTCTTTCTTCTAAGCATGCAACACTAGAACTAATTTTAAAGAAAGAAATGTTACCTTAAAGTTTTAGCCAAACTTATTCCAAAGACTTTGCTAGCTTTCTTGCCAAGAACACCACCACAAGCTAGCCACAAGCTTCCTTCTTGTGTTCTTAATTTTTCAGATTTTCTTAGGCTAGAATCTTCTTGGAGTTTTAGAGAGAAGGAGGAGCTTTGGAATATTTTAAGAGAGAAGGAAGAGGTTTTTCAAAGAGAGAGATGACAAATGACCAAGTCTCTAAGACTTGGTCAATATATTGCATGTGAAAATCAGATGGGGACACTTGTCCCCCAGTGCCCTTCCAAAAGAAAAATCGACTTTTCTAAGTTTTTCCGCCGATTTCCCCGCCGGCCACTGCCACGCGGCCGCAACTCCCGCGACTCGGATCTTCCGCCGCGACTGCTTCTGGGCGCGCTGAAACTTCAGCGACCTACAAGTACTTTCGGCGCCGCGCGCTGGCCGCTTTGTCCAAACATACTTCGTCCGCACACCGAACTTGTAACTCTCATATCTTTCTACTCCGACGCCCCATATCGCGAGCGGTTGCGTTGGAATCTAGACTCAACGAACTACGCCTTAGGCCTTTGAACCACTTAGGAACTCTAAATGTTCCGGGTCATAACCCGCCTTAAATTTGACTAAAAACCTGTCCGGAATAATCCGTCAACCCATCCTTTGAAAATTTTAAGTCTTACATGCTTTCGTACGCTCTCATACGTAGGGTCAGAACTACGGGGTATAACACCTAATTGGTACATGGACACCGGCGCCACTACCCACATGATATCCGATAAAGGCACTCTCTCGTATTATTCCAATTTGAGCACTAATCGTGGTATAACTGTTGGTAATGAACATTCTATTCCAATTAAAGGTTATGGTCATAAAACCTTGTCCCCTCCTCATCCACCACTTGTCCTGAAAAATACCTTTCATGCCCCAAAATTAATTAAAAAATTAGTATCTGTCCGTAAATTCAGAACTGATAACTGGGTTTCTATTAATTTTGATCCATTTAGATTTTCTGTAAATGATTTCAAGACTAGGAGTCAACTCATGAGGTGTAACAGTGTGGGGGGGGGGGGCTATATCCAATCACACCAAGTCCAAGCGTCTCGCGTCAAGCTATGTCATCCACCTTTGCAGCTCTTTCTCCTTCCTTGTGGCATGCTCGTCTAGGTCATCCTGGGTCGTCTATTTCATAGTAATTTATGGACATCTCTGGTTCTCAGTTCTATGAGTCATAGTTATTATGTTCTATTCTTAGATGACTATACTAAATATTTATGGACGTTTCCAATTGCGAAAAAATCTCACGTTTTTTCCTTCATAAAATTTAGAGCCTTCATAAGAACGCAATTCGAACGGAAAATAAAAAATATTCAATGTGATAATGACAAATAATATGATAATGGAGAATTTAGGGAGTTTTGTTGTTACACCCCGTAATATAAGGACTACTAATTGAGAATGTGATTAAGGATTTAAGATTTGAATTTTGGAAGGAAAGAATTATTATATTTTCTTAAGGAAAATTTCGGAAACTTTGTATTGGATTACGAAGAATTGGAATTGATAATATAGGGCCCGCCGAGATTTCACAATTTCGCGGGGCCTTCGATTTTAAGATATTTTGGACAATATCTAGATATTTTTAAAGGGAAAGAATTTTGGCCAATGGGAGGGTGACATGTGTCCCTCCCCAACTTGTTTTGCAAGACTTAACTATATAGATATGGTTGCAAGACTTAAAGGTCTCATAATATCTAATCTTCTCCAACTCTTTTTCTCTCTTCTTTCCTTAGCCTTAGATTTCGAAAATCCATTGGAAAGTGAAGATCAAATACAAGTTATTATATTAGATTAAGAACCCTAATCAAGTCTTAAACCAAGTTAACTCTCCAAAACCCTCCAAGAATCCGTTTGGGCTGAGAATGACCATTAAAACCCTAGCTTGTTCGTCGACTTTTTGGAAATAAAACAAGAAGGGAGTTGGTTATAAGCTTGTAGAGGATACATGCGTGTGATTGGAACTTGAAGAAGTGGAGCAAAACGAAAACTGCGGGCCAAAAACCTTAGGGCATAGTCACGACTTTTTGGGCAATTTTTGGTAAGAACTCTTCTTCCTCTTGAAGTAATTAGCTATTACATGTTATTATGGTTAGTAGATGAGCATGTGTTAAGAATAATGAAGATTAAAAAGTGTTTGGACCATTTTTTAATATTGGGGCTGAGAATAGGCAACTTTCGGATCTTTGGAGTTTGTTGGTTATTGTTGTTGTTATCTTCACTTATTGCATGTTAAAAATTGAGTAATATTGTTGTAGATAAGTTGTTATACCATATATAGAAGTGTTGGAACTTGAATTGGAATAAAATGGATTAAGGAAAGAGTTATCGGATTGTAGTTGTTGGTCGTGGAATCAATAAAACTGTTAGACGTTGTTATACAGTTTTTAGGGACTGTTTTAGGGCCCTGGAATTCTGAAAATTCAGCCCTCTTATTACATTATTAAGTATGAGGATTTCTAACGAAAGTCCTAAGATATTAAGGGTTTAAAAAGGTGTTAAAAGGCTTCACATTTTACCCTTATCGTTGATGAAATTGTGGACTGTTTTTATGGGCTATTTTGTATAGATTAAGGGGCTGATTTTACACGTCAAGTAGGTGTGTAATCCCCTTTGGTTGATGTTTTGATTATGCCTTAACTGGGGCTTGATTGTTGTTGAATTTAGGCCTTGGAAAAGTACGTATTTATAGGGGAAGTGCTGCCCAAATTTCCGTAGAAAAAGGAGAACCTTTACTTGGTATTAACCTACTTTAGTAAGCAAGTGTTAATATACGTGTTATTGTTGTTATAGGTTGAAGTACATTGAGACGTATCCTAGATTGTAGAGTTGGTTAGTCGCCAACAAGGTATGTGAACTATCATTTCTTCTTCTAGCATGATTCCTTGTTATAAAGGGAGTGAATCCTACTCCTTAATGATGTACTTCATTAATAGTAATTTGAGTGTCCCAGAAGGGGGCGGGCAGAATACCTTATTTGACTTACATGACTTTATCGTGTCCTAGAAGGGGCCGGGCATAATACCTTATTGACTTTATCGCGTCCCAGAAGGGGCCGGGAAGAATACCTTATTGACTTTATCGCGTCCTAGATATGGTCGGGCAGAATACCTTACAGGGCAATATTTGTGTATAATGTTCGGGTTCAACTCCCATGACAATATTTGTATATATGGACAGACGTCCATAATTTTGACATGGATTTCAAATCTTGAAAAGGCACAGTGTACTGGTATTTGATTATTATACTTGTCTCTTGTTATTTGTTTGGCCTGTTATAATCTCATTTACAGTACTTATTATTTCACATACTTGGTACATTTTTCGTACTAACCCCCTTTCTCCGGGGTGCTGCGTTCATGCCGCAAGTTTAGGTACGCAGTTTGGTGATCTGCAAGTGTAGGATCCTTTCTTAGAGTTTTGGGATAGCTCCATTGTTCTGGGGTTTTATCATTTTGGTAATGTTCTTTCAGTACATGTTTTTTTGTACATTTATGGGTACGGCGGGGCCTTGTTCCGTTATAGTATATTGTTTAAACTCTTAGAGGTCTGTATTCATATGTGGGATTGGACTCGTGTACAGTGTAGTTTCATTTTGGCTTATATATATATAGCGGCGGCCTTGCCGGCTTTGCCTTTGCTTGTTTAAAAAAATAAATGATGATGAATATCTTTATCTTCCGCGGGTTACTTGAGATGAATGGGTAGAAGGGTGCCCAGGTAGGGCACCAGTCGCGGGCACGGGGTTCGGGTCATAACAAGAGTGGTATTAGAGAATTCAGTCCTCAGAATGTCTACAGACCGTGTCTAGTTGAGTCTTGATTATCGGTGTGTTTCGCGCCACACCCATAAACAGGGGGCTACAAGACATTTAGGATTTGGTTTCTATTCTTCTTACTCTGAGATCGTGCAATAGAGCTGTGTTATTCGGATAATCCATCTCTGACGTATTATTGTGTTACAACTATGCCTCCGAGGAAGGCAACAGTTGCCCAGAAGGGCAAATCAGTCGCGGGTCCGGGATTCAGGTCGTGACAAGAGTGGTATCAGAGCATTAAGTCCTCGAAATGTCTACAGACCGTGTCTAGTAGAGTCTTGATTATCGGTGTGTTGTGCGCCACACCCATAAACAGGAGGCTACAGGACATTTAGAATTTGGTTTCTATTCTTCTTACTCTGAGATCGTGCAATAGAGCTGTGTTATTAGGATAATCCCTCTCTGACGTATTATTGTGTTACAACTATGCCTCCGAGGAAACAGCGATTGCCCGTAAGCAAATCGATGCGAGCTACTAATCAGACTCAAAGAGTTACTAGGGCTCATTCCCAGTCTATACCAGATATTGTACCAGCATGAAGTTCTTCTCAGACCGGTTTTGAGGCCCCAAAGACTGAGCCTCCAAATTCTCACTCGAGGAAGACTATATGACTATTAGAGGTAAAAATATTTTTGTTTAGTAATAAGTAGAATGAAGGAATGTTGACAAGAATAATAAAGTGAATGAAACTATAATGTGTAGGTTTCACAAGGTGTAATTACCCCATTAAAGTGTAAAGACCGATAGTAGGGAATGTACAGTAGGAATACTTCGGCCAAAGGTGACGAACCTGTAATGAGAAAAAAAGATAGTGTGAGAAACACTTTGAGATAGGAGAGAGATTCATTTTAGACCATGACTGAGGGTTAATTGTGATGAAATACACACATTAGATTCAGTAATTGTCACGACCCGACCCGACTCGACGGGCCGCGACCCGACGCCCTAATTGGACGCCATTACACTAACCCGTCACGTAATCAACTGACCCTTAAGGGTAATAGAAAATTTCGGCAGCACAACGCTGCATCTATAACATATACCCAAAATAAGCGAGCCGACAAGGCTGCCTTACACAACTATCCAACCATCACAACATGCTAGCCGATAAGGCTGCCACCAAATAGCATCACATAAGCAAAGGAGTAATCACAATAGGGAAGCTGGCAAGGCTGCCACTATATACGGGAACATCCCAAAATAAGTGCAACAATACAGCTAGCTCAACCGCATAAACGTTCTACACAAGTCCAAAACACATCTATCACCCACAACTATCTACAGACCTCTAAGAGTACAATACTGACATATGATGGGACAAGACCCCGTCGTGCCCAAAATATACATAAGTCTGGAATGTAAGGATCTGTACCAAAATAGCTGGCTCCGGAACAAGGGAGCTCTTTAGCAACTGGTAGATGTCCTAAACTGGAGGGTCACCTAACCGATCACCTGTACCTGCGGGCATGAACGCAGCCCCCCGATAGATGTACCAAGTATGTGAAACTGAAAAATACAGTAATTGAAATCATAACAGTTCAACGTATAATAGGAGGCAAGTATGAAATCAACATAACAGTATAACTGTGCCTTATCAAATGAGAGTAATGAAAATCAGTTCTTACCTTTCAAAAATATGCAAGTCTTGCCAAAATCATGAACTCCTATCCTCAGGATATAATAGCACGGGACTCAAACCCGTCTAGGTTCATATATATCATGGGACTCGAACCCAAGTAAGTATACCTTATTTGACTTACATGACTTTACCGTGTCACAGAAGGGGCCGGACAGAATACCTTATTGACTTTATCGCGTTCCAGAAGGGGCCGGGCAGAATACCTTACAGGGAAATATTTGTGTATAATGTTCGGGTTCAACTCCCATGACAATATTTGTTTATATTCTACAGACGTCCATAATTTTGACATGGATTTCATATCTTGAAAAGGAACAGTGTACTGGTATTTGATTATTATACTTGTCTCTTGTTATCTGTTTGGCCTGTTATAATCTCATTTACAGTACTTATTGTTTCACATACTTGATACATTTTTCACACTGACCCCCTTTCTCCGGGGATTGCGTTCATGCCGCAGGTTTAGGTACGCAGTTTGGTGATATGCAAGTGTAGGATCCTTGCTCAGAGTTTTAGGATAACTCCATTGTTCTGGAGTTTATCACTTTGGTAATGATCTTCAGTACAGTTTTTTTGGACATTTATGGGTACGACGAGGACTAGTCCCGTCATAGTATATTGTTCAAACTCTTAGAAGTCTGTATTCATATGTGGGATTAGACTCGTGTACAGTGTAGTTTCATTTTGGCTTATATATATATATATAGCGGCGGTCTTGCCGACTTTGCCTTTGCTTGTTTTAAAAAAAATGATGATGAGTATCTTTATCTTCCGCGAGTTACTTGGGATGAATGAGTAGAAGGGTGCCCAGGTAGGGCACCAGTCGCGGGTCCGGGATTCGGGTCGTGACAAGAGTGGTATCAGAGCAGTCAGTCCTCGGAATGTCTACAGACCGTGTCTAGTAGAGTCTTGATTATCGGTGTGTTGCGCGCCACACCCATAAATAAGAGGCTACAGGACATTTAGGATTTGGTTTATATTCTTCTTACTCTGAGATCGTGCAATAGAGCTGTGTTATTAGGATAATCCCTCTCTGACGTATTATTGTGTTACAACTATGCCTCCGAGGAAGGCAACAGTTGCCCAGAAGGGCAAATCAGTAGCGGGAGCTACTAATCAGACTCAAAGAGTTACTAGGGCTCATTCCCAGTCTATACCAGATATTGTACCGCAGTCGGCGAGTTCTTCTCAAGACCGTTTGAGGCCCCAAAGACTGAGCCTCCACTCTCACCGTCGAAGACTATAGGACCATTAGTGGTAGAAATGTTTTTGTTTAGTAATGAGTAGAATGAAGGATGTTGACAAGAATGATAAAGTGAATGAAACTATAGATGTGTAGGGTTCTCAAGGTGTAATTACCCCAGAATAGTGTAAATACCGATAGTAGGGGATGTACAGTAGGAATACTTCGGCCAAAGGTGACGAACCTGTAATGAGAAAAAAGGATAATGTGAGAAATACTTTGAGATAAGAGATATATTCATTTTAGACCATGACTGAGGGTTAATTGTGATGATACACACACCTTAGATTCAGTAACATTGTCCATAGGTGTTCGTGATTGAGATACTATTAATTTTAGAGTTTACACCAGTTAGTAAACAAAGCTAGGTAGACAATGAGATCATTCACCAACCAGTAGATTGAGTAATGTGAGGACGAAGAAGAGAAGTTGACACGAGGGAACACATCAGTTAGTTGAGTGAAAGTCCGACTGAAGGATTCAGATAGTGATAGCTTATGGCTTAGAATACGGCAGGGTCATCCCTAGTACGGGAAGAGAAAAAAAAACGTCTGAAGATCCCATTTTGGAAAGGACTGCAACCTTTGAGTATTGTGAGAAGGGACCTCATATGGAAGGTCCATTGGTGTATATACATGTGATATATTTTGGCTGTGTGTGGCATCGTTGGTTTTGTGGAGTATTGGTTGATAGGTATAGTAAGGAGACGACGTCGGAATCTGTATAGTTTGAGACCCACTATGAACATTCGGGACGAATGTTTCTAAGGGGGGGAAGGATGTTACACCCCGTAATACCAGGGCTACTAATTGAGAACGTGATTAAGGATTTAAGATTTAAATTTTGGAAGGAAAGAATTATTACATTTTCTTAAGGAAAATTTAGGAAAATGTGACGACGGAAAAATTATTAACTTGGAGTTTAATACTTCTAATTGAATTTATGAACTTAGTATTGGATTACGAAGAATTGGAATTGATAATATGGGGCCCGCCGAGAATTTCACAATTTCGCGGGGCCCTTCGATTTTAAGATATTTTGGACAATATCTTGATATTGTTAAAGGAAAAGAATTTTGGCCAATGGGAGGTGACATGTGTCCCTCCCCAACTTGTCTTGCAAGACTTAACTATATAGACATGGATGCAAGACTTAAAGGTCTCATAATATCTCATCTTCTCCAACTTTTTTTCTATCTTCTTTCCTTAGCCTTAGATTTCGAAAATCCCTTGGAAAGTGAAGATCAAAGACAAGTTATTATCTTATATTAAGAACCCTAATCAAGTCTTAAACCAAGTTAACTCTCCAAAACCCTCCAAGAATCCGTTTGGGTCGAGAATGACCATTAAAACCCTAGTTTGTTCGTCGACTTTTTGGAAGTAAAACAAGAAGGGAGGTTGGTTATAACCTTGTAGAGGATACATGTGTGTGATTGGAACTTGAAGAAGTGGAGCAAAATGAAAATTGCGGGCCAAAAACCTTAGGGCATAGTCACGGTTTTTTGGGCAATTTTTGGTAAGAACTCCTCTTCATCTCGAAGTAATTAGATATTACATGTTATTATGGTTAGTAGATGAGCATGTGTTAAGAAGAATGAAGATTAAAAAGTGTTTGGACCATTTTTTAATGTTGGGGCCGAGAATAGGAAACTTTCGGATCTTTGGAGTTTGTTGGTTATTGTTGTTCTTATCTTCACCTATTGCATGTTAAAAATGGAGTAATATTATTGTAGATAAGTTGTTATACCATATATAGAAGTGTTGGAACTTGAATTGGAATAAAATGAATTAAGGAAAGAGTTATCGGATTGTAGTTGTTGGGCGTGAAATCTATAAAACTGTTAGACGTTGTTATACAGTTTTTAGGGACTGTTTTAGGGCGTTGGAATTCTGAAAATTCAGCCCTCATATTACATTATTAAGTTTGGGGATTTCTAATGAAAGTCCTAAGAGATTAAGGGTATAAAAAGTGTTAAAAGGCTTCACATTTTACCCTTATCGTTGATGGAATTGTGGACTGTTTTTATGGGCTATTTTGTGTAGATTAAGGGGCCGAATTTTACACGTCAAGTAGGCGTGTAATCCCCATTGGTTGCTGTTTTGATTGTGCCTTAAATGGGGCTTGATTGTTGTTGAATTTGAGCCTTGGAAAAGGTGGAAAAGTACGTATTTATAGGGGAAGTGCTGCCCAAATTTTCGTAGAAAAAGGAGAACCTTTACTTGGTATTAACCTACTTTAGTAAGCACGTGTTAATATACATGTTATGATTGTTATAGGTTGAAGTACATTGAGACGTATCCTAGATTGTTGAGTTGGTTAGTCGCCAACAAGGTATGTGAACTATCATTTCTTCTTCTAGCATGATTCCTTGTTATAAAGGGAGTGAATCCTACTCCTTAATGATGTACTTCATTAATAGTAATTTGAGTTTCCAAAATAGAAGTGTTCTATATATTTCAGTAATAGTACTTTGAGTTCCAAAAAGGAAGTTGTTATATCCATTCTCTTGATAATACTTTGGGTTTTACAAAAAGGAAGTTGTTATATCCATTCTCTTGATAATACTTTGAGTTTTATAAAAAGGAAGTTGTTTACCTATTCTCTTGATAGTACTTGGGGTTTCTAAAATGAAAGATTGTTATATCTATTCTCTTGATAGTACTTGGAATTTCAAAAATGAAATATTGTTATATCTATTCTCTTGATAGTACTTTGGGTTGTCTAAATGAAAGTTATTTTATTTTGGTTCATTGAGAGTCAAAGGATTTATTATAAAGGAAAGGAATGTACGGTGGATGTACATAGTACTTTGGGTTCAATTCCCTAATATTACAAGATGTGATAATGCCTTGAGTTCTTCTAAAATGATAGTTCATTCTATTTGTGCTAATGAGAGTCAGAGATGATTTAAATTGTACATAGTTGCTTGTGATAGCTATATGTGTACAATCCTTTATATTTGGACCGTCCCGAACGGGTCAGGCGATATCTTATTAGGCGACGGTATACCTTAGTGGCGAGGCGTTATATATTACATGACTTTACGGTGTCCCAGAAGGGGCCGGGCAGAATACCTTATTTGACTTACATGACTTTATCGTGTCCCAGAAGGGGCCTGGCAGAATACCTTATTGACTTACCGCGTTCCAGAAGGGGCTGGACAGAATACCTTATTGACTTTATCGCGTCCCAGAAGGGGCCGGACATAATATCTTATTGACTTTATCGCGTCCTAGATAGGGTCGGGCATAATACCTTTGATCGGTGTATTTTATACACACTTATGGAGTCATTTTTAGTTAGTATTTTACTCATTTTGTTTATGTTTAGTATAGTATTAGAGTCGTTTTCCTTTCTTTTGTGTCACAGCGGTCAGAAATGGAGAAATGACAAAAAGGAGATGAAATGAGCATAAATGAGATGAAATTGCACACAAAAGCGCCAAGAAATGAAGTCTAAGAAGTTTCGGGAAGTATAGAGGAGATCGACGAAGTCCGGACGAGAAAAGGACGAAACAATCCGCCGAAAAATGCTCGAGGCGCTGCCAGCCAGCGCGATGCTGAATGTTCGAAAGTTGATTTATTGCAGTGTTTTGCGCCGTGGCGCCCAATCTCAGGGCCACGACGCCAACACGAGATTTTTAACGTTTTGAGCCGAATTTGACACGTTTTTAGGGTCAAAAAGGGATAACTTTTTCTACCTAAATAATCCCTAACCTTTGACCTAAAGGATTCTTGGGCTATAAATAGTCTCTACATCATTAGGGCATGGATTATTTACCATTGTACATACAACACAACTCTAGCAGGCGAAGATTTGAGACCTAGTTCAAGTATTTTCTTTTATTTCTATTTTCTTTGTTTATTTCAGTTCATGTATGGAGATTGTATTAGTTCTTAGCGTGACTATGGCTAGGAGCTAATTACTTTATTAGGGATTTTCTTGTGAATCGCTTGAACCTCGTTCTTATGAATTAATGCATGTTTTGGTTTCTTCTTATTATTGTTGAGGTTTATTCAATAATTGCTTTGATTGCTTGATAATTAATTGATCACTAGTTATCATCACTTATATGAGTTCTAATCGAAATCCGAAAGGGGAGATTGTGAATATGCTATAGTTGAATAAACATAGGTTTAAATTATGGACGAAAGTACCCCGATACTTGTGTAGCTTAATAGATTATTGCTCTTAATTCTCCTTTGTAGTCAATCTTGTCATCGAAAGATAGAAGAGCTCTCCATTGGGGTTGAGTGTTTATATTACCTTAACAGGAGTATAAAACAGCTTAGTTAACCTGCTATCTCAACATAGAAGAAGAACCTTAATTGTTGCATTAACGATTAAAAGCGAGCGGATAGTTGATGATCTTTGTTGACACCCAATTTCGACCCTCTCGTCCAGTCATTAACTATAAAATTACATTAATTTTTTCAAATAATTTTAATAATGTTATAATAATAAAATGCAACAATAAAACATTAATACACACATAAATAAGCGATTTAATAATGACAACGCATTTTACGTAGAGTATTAAACACACCTTGAGTCTCACGTCCGCATTCGTTATTTTAATAACAAGCAATTTCATTAATATTATTCATAATTTAAGCCATATTTCCCATTAATTAAAACTCAAACAATTCTTAATGATAAATAAATAAATAATTTAATAATGACGTCGTGTTAAATATCATATTCGCCTTTATTAATACGCAAGACAATTTCATAATTATTATTTGTAATTTAAATTAACTAATCTAACACATGCGTTTTAATAATAGCGTCGCATTTATAAAAGTATTAAGCAGTCTTTAAATATCATATCCGCATTTAGCATTTAAGTAATTTAATAGTAATTTAAAACCCCGTTTATTTACCACTAATTAAAATTTATAACTTAAGATTAATAAACCCTACTAATTAACCAGCCCAATACCCCTTGCTCTATTTTTAGCCCACAAGCCTCTTAATTTCGCCCAAGCCCAACCTTTATTTCTCGACCCGAAAGCCCAAATTCCCCTTCAGCCTTTTAACCCCATTCTTCTTCAAATCAACAGACCCAGAACAAAAAAAAAAAGAAAAGAAAAGCCTAAAACCCTAGCAGCCAACGCAACCGCCACCCATCCCAGCCGAGATTCTCGTCGGGAAATCTGGCGTAACCAAAATATAAACTTACCATAACCAGAATCATACCAAATTCGCCCAAAAATCAGTACGAAGATCGCACCAATAGCTTACCCAAATGGGAACCCCAAATCGGGACTATATAAATGAGCGATTTATACATGCAATAGACATCAACGCGGGAGGAAAAAAAAGGGACAATAGTCAAGCAGCAATAATCAAGCTCGACAGGAAAACCCCTTAAGCATCCAAAAGGCGGAAAATACAGCAGTTAAGCAACAATAATCGATCTCCACCGAGTAAAACACTAAAAGGAATTTAGAAAAGGATCGAACAATTAGCAACCCCGCAGCAAGAACAAAATTTCGAAATCTTTCTTTCAATATCAGTCAAGAAATCAACAAACAACTTTGTTTCCCTTTCATTCGCATAGCAATACAACCCCGAGTGCATCGGCGACTTGATACGCTGCCTCGGTTCGCTGTCCGGAGAAGGTAAAGCCATTCTCTTTCATATTTTTATGCGATTTACATTTCGTGGTCTGTGAGAATTATATTCTTTATTAATATCTTTAATGCCACTTAATTGTCATTTGTGTATGATTTGAAGTACAGTTATGTATTGTCTGATCCTGTTAGATTAATATGTAATATGATTAAGTTAGTTTAACAAAGTTAAGTGTCGAACATGTTTAATTGAGAGTTGATATTTGTTTGGATTTCTTAGGCTTATATTCTGCTTTGCTGGGTTAAACTCCGCGTTCGATGGTTCCTACAGTGACTGTTTGTGCATTATGGTGTATCTAACCCTTCTTTTGCCAAAAACTGAATATATTCATGTTAGGCAATTTTAAACTGGTTGTTAAAATAACATACCTATTTTACCTTACCAGATTAAGCGACAAAATCATTCTACTTAGCATTCTTTTGATGTTATCATCGGTTATACCCTCTGATTAAACCTATCCCCTTTTATCTTATTTTCCTTTGTTTAATTTAGAGTATGAAATTTATATTTGTATGATCATGTGTTGATCCTACTTGAATTGTCCAATGCTCTGTTAGGGATCAACAATTAGTATTCTTAGTTTAAACTATTCTGCATACTGATTAAGACCCTATCCTGCTCTCTTAAGCTTTGCTTGTGTATTTTGAGTCGCATGCCTAGAAAAAAAAGCCATGTATCCATGTCATATCTGTAACACCCCATTTTAACCGGAGTCGAAAACGGGAGTACTACGTATGATTGATTCCTAGATGTATTTAAGGAGTCGCCACCTAATTATTTAAGTGAATTAGGACACTTGATTTATTGCAATAAAAATACTGCAATTAATGATCTCCATTTAAAGGTCTGCGAAAACTATGTGAGATTCTAGGTAAGGGTTCTTTATTATCCTAAAGGGAAGGGGTCAGACATCCTATAGGATCCGATAACTTGCGGTTATCCGTTCAAACCTAGGTGAATTATATATTGGCTTTTATTCTACCTATTCTAAGCATTTTTACATAATTTACAATTAAATAAAATGCAATACAAAAGTAAAACTAAAATTAAATGCGACATGAGATAAGAATCCGGGACATCTTTAACCCTTTTTAGGCTTTCTGCACAAGATGATCTTCGGGTACCTGTATAGAGACTTAGTAAAAGTGTTAGTAATAAAATAAATAATTTTTAAAGTAATAGCAATAATTAATAAATAAAGCCAAAAATAAATCCGTCTTTGTACAGGGAAGGCCTTGGAAATCAGACGGAGATTCCTTCATCGGTCAATATTACTAAAAATAATAAAATAAATAAAACCTTCGAATCCGCGCCAAAACAGTAATAGCTTTAAACACGGAGGGCTCAGATATGTAAAAAATATAAAGTGGGACAGCCTAAACAAGTGCGGCTGCGAGAATTCGCCTTGCCAACGCATGTTGGTTATCCGGTGTAGGTGGAAGAAATCATCATTGCCCAGAAAGCTTCATTTATTTTATTTTCCGTCTTTGCAAATGCGGAGGCCTCAAAAATCGACGGATAACTTTTTCATTAGCCAAACAAGGGTAGCATCTTGTTCAAATCAGTAAAATACCGACAGTGTAGTATTTGTTCTAAATCAGTAAACCAGCCAAATGTAGCAAAATAGCCTAAAAATCAATCCAGCATCATAGCCAAAATCAATAGCGAAATAGCCTAAAACCAGTCCAGCATATAGCCAAAATCAGTAGCGAAATCGCCTAAAACCAGTCAGCAAAAAATGGCTAAAACAGTGACAACAAAGGGCCGCGAAACAGTGGAATAAACAACAAAAATGGCCCACAATCAGAAAAACATTCAACATATCCCAAAATAACAACAAGCAGAGGACGCCGGAGTTTTGAGAACTCCTGCAGAATCAACAACTCGAAGAGGATAAAGCAGACCCAATAAGACATCAAATACGAAAATCAATCCAACATAAAACCACAAACATATAATAGCAAGATAACGAGAAACAAACATAGCGTCACCGGAGTTTCGAGCTCCGATTAGTGTCAACAGCAAATGAGCGGCAGCATCACTTCCACGGCGAGCGACGCCACCAGCGGTGCTCGGCGATGGCAATGACGTGAAGGCGAGGTCAACAGGCGACAAAAAAAGGGTTGGGAGATCGACAGGTCAGTGGTGACGAGGTGTGTGGCAGTGAGGCGTTGCTAGGGGGTTCGCCGGCGGTGGGCGACGGGAAATGTGAGGAGGTTTTAATGGTGGTGGTCGACGGGAGAGGGCGACGAGGGCTGCTTGTGTGTGCGAGAGAGGTAGTGGTTGTGGGGTGTTTCGCCGGCGATGGGAGTTCAGTGGTGGCGGCGACGAGGGAGGGGGAGAAGGGAGTGAGGGTGTGCGGGTGAGGGAGTGAGGGTGAAGTAGGGCTGCTGATGAGAGAGGGACGACTGAGGGCTAATAGGGGTAGTGAAGTAGGGTTATATTCTGTGGGTTAAGGAGAGGGTGAGGGGTTATTCTTTGAAAAAATGGTCGACGACTGAGGTAGTAGGGAAGCTGACCTTGTGGGCTGATCTTGTGGGCGGCTGGGGTTAATCATAGGGTTATGTAGGGTTTTGGGTATTGGGTATTGGAGGGAAAAGATGAAGGTGTATTGGGCCTCAGTTTGGGCTTCGGTTTTTTGGCGGATTGGACTGATTCAGATTTTGTCTTGGACTGGACTGGTTTTGACAAAAAATGCAAAGTGGATTAATTATTTAAAAGAAAATTATTTAAAGATACAAAATTATTAAAATGCAAATGCTGATGCAATAATAATAAAATACAATATTTAGCAAATATTTAATGCCTGATTAAAAGTAAAGATGGGATATCAGTTAATTATTTAAAGAGATGCAAAATTAGTAAAACAAAATGATCGCGCAACAATAATAACATAATATTTTTAAAATGTTTAATATCTAATTAAAGTAAAACATGATGTCAATTTACAAAAAATAAAACAACATAGAATGTTAGGTAAAAATATACAAAAATGTCAAAAATTAAGATAAAATGTGGTGTCCTAAAATGCTTAAAATTGCAAGAAATGACTAAAAGATGGGTCAAAATTGGGTGTCAACAATATCTACTTAGTTGTGATTTGAAACCAGCTGAACCATGTGTCTGCTACACCTATTATGACCTGAATAGGTTTTAGGACCCTAACACAAACATTTGCGTATACATGTTGAAAATTGTTGTGCCCATGCAACTTCTTGCTTTGTATTTTCTCTGTTTGGATTAAGTCATCAAACTGATACATCTGATTAAAACTAAAACCTTGAACCTGCTGGCATATGCCTATAATGTTTGATTTTCATTTGGTTAATGTATGTTTGTATCATATCTTAACACGATGAGTTTGTTGTTGCTTGACATACAACTGCTTTGTCAGAGAAAGTTGCACAATTTCTAGCTCATATCTTGTATCATCTCTTGAGTTCGGAAACCACTAAGTCCCCTAGATAACCAGTATAGATTCAGTCATGTTAGATTGTCTGGTAAAATGTTTGTGTTTGGTCTTGTTATTTTTTAATGAAACAACGCTTGTAGTTAATCAAGTGGCATTTTTTCTTTAAGATATAAATTCTTGTATCTAGTGCTTATGCTTGGATATATATGAGCCTGAGATATGTGATTCAATATACTGTAGGTAGTACTGTCATTTAGTATGTCATTCCTATTTGCCATCCTAGGATATTTATGGGCTTAGCTCATTCTTTGTTATCTCGTTTATTTGCTTTGTATTCTTGCAATATTTTGAGTCCAACCCACTGCTTATCCTTTTCTTACTTCATTGTGTTAATTTGAGCCAATAAAAATAGTTGGAATTAGTCTACTCTTGCTAGTATATTTTAATTACATAGATGAGTTTAGATATCCTTTAACTAGTATATTTATTGTCCCTTCTTCTCTCCCTTTGCATAAAGCCCATCACTTTTGTTCAGCTAAATAGTAAGTCCAGTACATTTCATCCCTAGCTGATTAGACCAAGGAGACCATCCAATAATATAACACCTACCGGGTACATGGACACACCGCCACTATTTACACAATGATCCGATAGCCATAACTCGTATAGGTGTTTCTATGAGTTATTTATCTATATTT
Source organism: Przewalskia tangutica (assembly GCA_029844215.1). NCBI lineage: Eukaryota > Viridiplantae > Streptophyta > Magnoliopsida > Solanales > Solanaceae > Przewalskia > Przewalskia tangutica. Next base: position 3,707,677 of record CM056720.1, read on the forward strand.
TCTTAGATGACTATACAATATTCAAGGTTCCATTTCTATTTTCTACTCTGTCTTCATGTGTCCAGTTATTACGGTTTGGTTTTGAACATGTTTACATGCATTCTGGGTCTGTTATGATCTGCAAGTCTCTTATTAAAAGAATTTCATTTCTCCTCTCTGTTTATCCCTCCTATTCATATGCATAACCTTGTCCTCCTTCGTCGTGTTCGATTTCTATTTTTTAGGGACTGATAATTAAATGTTAGCTAAAATACGAACATTCATATTATTTGAACATATAATAATTCTTATCTCTTTCTTTTTCTACATGAAATGCATCGGAGCCGAACGAAGAGTCTCACGGCGAGACTCATTACAAGCTACAACAAACGAAGACCCGTATTTGTGTGCATCTTGTTATCCGCATCAGAAATTCCAAACCACAGGCGGAATTACATCGCCACTCCTTCGAGTCGCCCTTTATTGGTTTCCTATCCCGCCCCATTCATTTGTTGCAATTAACTATCTAACATTACATTAGTAGGATACTTAATCCCTTTAAGCTTTGACTCACCCTTAAGGAGTATTCCCTTTAAGTTAATTATTTTAGGCTTGTCGTACTTAGTTATATTTAATAATTTCATTTGCATAACAATTCATATAGCTAGAATATTATTTATTATTTAATACAAGGAATTCATTTCTCTTATAAAATCTACTACTTGCATTCATTATTTTAAGATCATACTTTTACGCTAGTCCTATTTTATAAATGCATCACAACTGACTTTGGGGAGTATCCTACTACATAACATGTATACTTTTATTTTATTTTAAAAAAAATAATTTCATAAGGATGTCTTTCTTTCATCTAAGCCTAACTTTATCTTTATAAATAAATTTTACAATTTCTCTTACAAAAACTTTTAATGCTTTTCAACATGCATTTCTTAGCAATAATAATTACCCTAGGTTTGGCAGGACAACCGCAAGTTAGCGGATCCTTTAGGGTGCCTGACCCCTTCCCTTTAGGACAATAAAGAATCCTTACCCAGAATCTCATTAAGTTTAGCGGACCATTTAAATGGAGTTAGTGTTGACTTTAACTTAGTTGACATTTAGGTGTCCTAATTCACCCAAACTAATTAGGTGGTGACTCCGCGAACCCTTTAGCATTTAGCACATTTAGCGACCTTTTAGCACTTTTAGCATTTCTTAACCATTTAGCATTTTATTTTATTTTCTAACATTTTTTCTAAGCAGGATTCGCTAGAATAATGTCGCGGTCGAAAAAGGGCGTGACAGAAATGGCGACTCCACTGGGGATTTGAGGCTCTTGACCATAACAAACCTAGGTTTATTATTGCTTGACTTTATTTGCTTTTATTTGTTTTAAATGCCTTAAAATTGTTTGCTTTAATTTTGTATGCTTAACTGTTTTAATTGCTATTTGCTTTTACTGCTTTCCTTAAACTGACATTTCGCTCATATTTCTTCCACTCTGGAAAATTCACACTATCACACACTACATGCGAGGTGCGCTTGGTGCATCAACAAAATTCTTTCTTCAAAACCCAAATTTAGGAGAGTTGGTAATATACGTGGAGTGCCCGGTCTAACCGGTGGGCGCGTAGTCTTCTCACTCGAGTTGTCCGCTCGGGAACCTTGCGTCTAATAAAACAAATCTTAGAAACTCAGGATAGAGATGTACCACCCTTTATTTTAAGGCATGCATGCATTTACCTTAGGTGGGTCGGTCCTTGGTATCAACACCACAATTAGGAAAACACCAAACTTGTCGACGAGTTTCTCAACCCAACGACCAACCAGCATACTATGTGTAGCGTGACAATGATAGACAAATCCAAGCCTAATCATGACATGTTGAAATTGAAAAAAGTGCACCGTCATTTGGTCGTCATTTCCAACAAAAGCATTACAGTTTGATGGCTTGGACAAATCTATCATAGTCTCGCCTATGTGACGTTTAGGCCTACCTCTGGCATAAAGGGGTCCCCATGCATGTTAGGACTCGCTTGCAATGTGACAATTTATGTGCAACATATACTTGCTAAATGTTATTTACACCTTTGTAAAATCACGTGCTTTACACTAACGCAGTTTGCTATATTTTGTTTAAAAGGATTTATCATCTTCCCCAAAGGTCGATTTGTATTTGACTAAGCAATGACAGAGCATCGATATTTCACAAGATCAAAGGCACGATCCAGCGACATGAATGATTCAAGGGCATTTGAAGCGAGCAGTGAACTGTCTTGGTTCCTATAGACAAAGCAGAGGTCTCAGAAAAAAAAGCAGCGTAGATCCGATCGAACACCTCGCCCAATTACCGCAGCAAATGACAACTCTGCAGGCCGAAATTAAATGGCTCCGAAACCTCACTAAAGCACTCGTCACTTCAAATAACCAAAATAATCCAAATCGTCCAAATTATTGCCAGTACCCTCTTACTACATATCCAATTTACCACGCTCAGCCAATATACAATGCACCCATATATCCCACACAAAACCAAATGCTTACCATACCCCAGCCAAACACGAACCAAGATAAAAAGCCACCACAAACCTATTTTCGTAATACATACGACAACCCCTTGCGATACCCACCCGTGTATACGCCACGGCCAAAGGCTCATCCACTAAACATCTTCACATCCCACCTAAATGCCACAGAAAGGCCAGCCAAAATATATACCCATTTAGCCGAGCCTTTGTCGCAGTTGTACGAGAAGTTGCAGGGATACTCCAGCCAATTTCAAAGAATGTTCCCAATCCCAAGTCCAAAGCTCATGATGAGAATAAAAGTTATGCATACCATTCTGGAGCCATCGGAAACGACATGGGAAGGTGTTATGCACTCAGAGACAAAATACGGGAGCTGATCAAAGAGGGAGTCATTTAGGTGGAGGAGGCCTCCCCCAATAAGTACAATGAACTCCAAAGGAAGAGAGGTGTTCCCTGGCCAGAACCAGCTCCGCCTGAATCAGTCATTTATCCAAGCGTGCACCACGCGGAAGTCAAAAGGATGAGATACTGATAGCAGAGCACGAAGACCCAGCCAGCCATAACGCAGATCAAGGAGACGTATTGGAGGATTGGATTTGCATCCCTGTTCTGGTCCACCTAGATTCTAGATAAGAAAGGAAATGTAGCTTAGCAGAATAATTTAAAAACTCGTATTTAATCTTTAATAAAGTTTTCTTTTGTTTTTCTTGTAATTGGAACTACGTTCGACCTGATTCCCTCGTGGGGATACGTAGGCGGCCTAAATCGACTTCGGTCATACCATTAGGAAACTTTCCCTTCGTTCTAAAAATAACAAATACACATTTTCGGCATGATATACAAACAATCCCATGGAGACTTGCTTTAGGCCAAACGCCTCTGCATATACAAAACTAGGACCATTAACAACTGACTAAGACAGGAAACCAGACAGGGGTTGCAGGTTCAAACAGGTCAGGCGCGCAGATGTCAAGAAACAAAGCTGCAAAGTCAAATACGAACCGACCCTCCCCAAAACTCACAAATTTTCTTTGAGCGCATGTTCTTCATATTAGCAGAAGCAGAAAATACAACAAAAGTTCTTCATATTAGCAGAAGCAGCAGAAGCAGACATACATCAACAATCAAAGTTCAGATCTCGCAACAAAGTCTAGCGCATCAGCTCGGGCATAGAGTCAAATTGCAATCCATGCAGTGCACAAACACACAACAAAGACATCATGGCAATCCATACGGTTCACAAAATGTATCACAACAACATCTCAGCAGTTGCAACATTTAGCATGTCCGCCCCAGGACAACATCTCAGCATTCACAACACCCCACATATCATACAGGGACGACATCTCTACCCACAAAATTGCATTTCTCAAATATTTATCGTTTTGTTTTAACAGTTATCCACTAATTTTTCTCAAGCTTAGCTTGCAGGAGAATTTATTCTACAGAAGCATCAGCAACACGTCCAGGCAACAACGTCATCAGCATTATGTCTACGCAATGACACCATCAGCATCACGTCTAAGCAACGACGCCAGCAGCATTACGTCTACACAATGACGCCAGCAGCAACACGTCCAGGCAACGACATCGCCAACATTACGTCCATGCAACGACGTCATCAGCATTATGTCTACGCAATGACACCATCAACATCATGTCCACTCAATGACGCCAGCAGCATTACGTCTACGCAACGATGCCAGCAGCAACACATTCAGGGAACGACGTCATCAACATTACGTCCACGCAATAACGTCATCAGCATTACGTCTACGCAATGACGCCATCAGCATCACGTTCACGCAACGACGCCAGCAACATTACGTCTACGCAACGACGTCAGCAGTAATACGTCCAGGCAACGACGTCATCAGCATCACGTCTACACAACGACATCAGCAGCATAACGTCTACGCAACGACGTCAGCATCAATATGTCCAGGCAACGACGTCATCAACATCACGTCTACGCAACGATGCCAGCAGCATTATGTCTACGCAACGACGCCAGCAACAATACGTCCAGGCAACAACGTCATCAGCATTACGTCCACGCAACAACGTCATCAGCATTACATCTACGCAACGACGCCAGCAGCAACACGTCCAGGCAACGATGTCATCAGCATTAAGTCCACGTAATGATGTCATCAGCATTACGTCTATACAATGACGCCATCAGCATCATGTCTACGCAACGACGACATCAACATTCGCAGCATCCAGCAAGTCCGTGCAGAGACGATATCGGCATTCGCAGCATCCCGCAAGTCCGAGAAGAGACGACATCAGCACCCGCAGCGTCCTACACGTCATACAGGGATGACATCTCTACTCATAAAATTTTATTCATATATTCATTATTTAGATTTAACCGATATGCACATTTTTCTAAAGTGTTAGCATGCAGGAGCATTAATTAACAGGAATAGGAGTATCAACACAATGACGTCTTCATCAACATCGTGTCCGAAAATGACGCAAAGCCGAAAACGACATCGTGTCCAAAAATGACGCCGTGTCCGAAAACGATGCCAAGTTAAAAAACGACGTAAACGACGCTAAGTCCGAAAACGACGCCAAGTCCGAAAACGACGCCATGTCCAAAAACGACGTCGAGTCCGAAAATGACGCCGAGTCCGAGAACGACTCCGAGTCCGAAAACGACGCCAAGTCCGAAAACGACGCCAAGTTCGAAAACGACGCCAAGTCTGAAAACGACACCGAGTCCGAAAACGACTCCGAGTTCGAAAACGACGCCAAGTCCGAAAACGACGCCAAGTCCGAAACGACGCCGAGTCCGAAAACGACGTTAAGCCCGAAAACGACGCTCGGTCCGAAACGACGCCCGTACGAAAACGACGCCACGTCCAAAGATGATGTCATCAGCATATCACATCTACGCAAGGACGCTTTCTCTACTCTCGGAATTGTATTTCGTATATATTCATGCTTTATTATTTTTGTCTTAGCAGTTACACACTAACTTTTCTTGAGCTTTAGTCTACAGAGCTTGAATCTAAAGGGGCGGTTGCAGCAAGGACAACATATCCGCATTCACAATCGCAACACGTCCGTGCAAGGACGAAAATCACAGCATTTGATCACAGTGAGAAACCACTGGTCCCCAGTTCCGCCACAAAGTCCAGCGACTGGACAGTGGGCTGGCCAGCCAATTGATCGGCCCAATATGCAGTGGCCCAACAGTGGATAGTGGGCAGTTGCCCAACAATTTTTGCTACAGTTCTGGGTCGGGGCAACAAGTCGGCGTGCTTGGACCTCGGCCTCCGCAAGCCCATTATACAACAAGCCCCACCCCGACCAATATTAAGGCGGCTATGCACACAATTGGAATAAATCCCTCGGACCAAAATTGGTACATGGACACCGACGCAACTACACACATGACGTCCGACCCAGATACTCTCTCGTCTTATTTCAATTTGAGCAACAATCGTGATATAATTGTTGGTAATGGTAATTCAATTTCAATTCGTGGTTACGACATAAACCTTTATCTCCCCCCATCCACCGCTTATCTCGAAAAATACTCTTCATGCCCCTAAATTGATCAAAACTTTGGTGTCTGCCCGTAAATTCACCACTGATAATTCTATTTCTATTGATTTTGATCTGTTTGGGTTTTCAGTGAAGGATTTCAAAATGGAGATTCCTCTCATGAGGTGTGATAGTACGGGAGATCTTTATCCTTCACGCCACATTTCGATCTCTCGAGTCAAGCCTTGTCATCAACTTTTGCAGCCCTTGCTCATTCCTTGTGGCACACTCGTCTCGGTCATCTAGGGATGTTAATTTTGTCTTCCTTAGATAGAAATAATTTTATTTCTTGTAAAGGTACACATAGTACTCCGAATTGTCAATTTTGTTCGTTAGGAAAAATTGTTAAGTTGCCATTTGTAGACTCTAATTCTCATACTTTAATGTCATTTGATATTATTCATAGCGATCTATGGACATCTCATGTTCTCAGTTCTTTGGGTCATCGTTATTATGTAATATTTTTGGATGAATATTCTAATTTTTTATGGACATTTCCATTAGCGAAAAAATCTCAAGTTTTCCACCTTCTTGAAATTTAAAGCATTCATTAGAACCCAATTCGAACGACAAATTAAAAATATCCAATGTGATAATGGCAAATAATATGATAATGGAGTGTTTCGGGAATTTTGTGCTAATAATGAGATCAATTTTCATTTTTCTTGTCCTCATACCTCTTTACAAAATGGGAAAGCCGAACGAAAAATTTGTACCATTAATAACATTATCCAAACTTTATTGATTCATGCGTCTGTACCCCCTACTTTTTGGCATCATGCTCTATAAATGACTACATATCGTTTTAACATTCTTCCTATCAAAAGTTTGGCGTATTCCTCCCCTCTTCAAATTTTATATAATAAGACTCTTTCGTTTTCACATCTTAGGGTCTTTGGGTGCTTATGTTATCCGTAGTTTCCATCAACCACAATTAACAAACTTCAAGCTTGTTCTACTCCTTGTGTGTTTTTGGGTTATCCGTCTAATCATTATGGTTACAAATATTTTGATTTATTATCTAATAAAATTATTATTAGTCGCCATGTTATTTTTGATGAGTCACAATTTCGGTTTGCTAAGGGTAGTAATCCCGTGCATAGTTCGTATAATTTTTTGGATAATAGTATATCTCCATATATTATCCATCATTTATCGGATATGTTCCGCACCCCGAATCCACCAGCGGGCCCACTACCACGACGCCCCCATCGGGTCCACCGATGGATCGAGCCGCCATCGCCTCTGTGTTCGGAATCGGGCCGCTTCACCCCAATCCAATAGCCAATCTCGGTTCGGAACCTACTTACCGTGTTGGGCCAACAGGCCCACTGTCTGCTGGCCAGTCCATATCTGGTCCCGCTACTTGCCAAATTCAATCAATTCTCCTCCGAGTCATAGACCAGTCACTCGTAGTCAACGGGATATTTTTAAATCAAAAAGATATTTTAATTTAAATTCTTATGTGCTTAAATCTCCCCTACCCCGTAACCATGTGTCTGCATTAAATGACCTAAATTGGAAAATTACTATGACTGACGAATATAATGCTCTTATTGATAATAAGACGTGGGAGTTGGTGCCCCGTCCATCTGGTGTTAATATTATTCGGTTTATGTGAATTTTTGCTCATAATGATAATTCTGACGGTTCTTTTGCGAGGCATAAGGCTCGTCTTGTATGTGATGGTAAGACTCAGTATGTGGGTGTAGATTGTGGTGAGACGTTTAGCCCGGTGGTCAAGCCAGTTACCATTCGCACTGTGCTCAGCTTGACTCTTTCGAAAGAATGGCCCATAAATTAGTTAGATGTAAATAATGATTTTTTACATGGTGATCTCGAGGAGACAATCTATATGCATCAGCCCTTGGGGTTTAGGGATCCTCAATATCCTCATCATGTCTGTTTGTAGTAGAAGTCATTGTATGAGTTTAAGCAGTCTCCACGTGTGTGGTATAAGAGGTTTGCAGACTATGTTTTGACTATTGTGTTATCTCACAGCAGGTATGATAATTCGTTATTCATATATCGTCTTGGTTCTTCATTGACTTATATACTCTTATATGTGGATGATATTATCTTGACAGCTTCATCTGATGCATTACGTCAATCTATCATGACAATGCTCAGTTCTGAGTTTGCTATGAAAGACTTGGGGCCCTTGAGTTATTTTTTGGGGATTGTTGTCACTCGTCATACAGGTGGGTTGTTCTTATCACAGAGGAAGTATGCAGCTGAGATCATTGAGAGGGTTGAGATGTCATTATATAAGTCCACTTCCACTCCAGTTGATACTAAACCCAAGTTGGATGATGCAGCTGTCTCCCCATATGAGGATCCAACCCGCTTTCGTAGTCTTGTAGGGGATCTTCAGTATCTTACGCTCACGAGATCAGATATTACGTATGTCGTACAACAATTGTGTTTGTTTATGCATGATCTCAGGGTTGAGTACATGAATGCGCTCAAATGCATTATTAGGTACATCCAGGGAACACTTGATTATGGCTTACATTTATATCCTTCGTTGGAGTCTACACTTGTCTCGTATACAGATGTTGATTGGGAGGATGTCCATACACCAAACGATCTACGTCTGGCTATTGTATGTTTCTTGGTAATAACTTGGTCTCTTGATCTGCAAAGCGTCAGTCAACTTTATCACGTTCCAGTATAGAGGATGAGTATCGAGGGGTAGCCAATGAGGTCTCTGAATCATGTTGGTTACGTAATCTTCTTTTAGAACTTCATTGTCCTATTGAGCAAGCTACATTAGTTTATTGGGATAATGTTAGTGTCATTTACCTTTCTGGGAATCTGGTTCAACACCAGCTGTTGACAGTCAATTTTGACCCATTTTTCGTATATTTGTTGCATTTTTATGTGTTTTAGGACACCACTTTTTAATCATCATTTTTGCATTTTTATCTTTTTATTCTTAAATTAAGCATTATGTCTTTGTTAATATTATGTTTCTATTATTATTACATCGTGGTTTATTTTAATAATATTCGCATCTCTTTAAATAATTAATTGTCATCCCGTTTTAATTTTAATTAGATATTAAACATTTGCTAAATATTGTATTTTATTATTATTGCAGCGACATTTGAATTTTAATAATTTTGCATCTTTTAAAATAATTTTTCTTTTAAATAATTAACCCGTTTTGCATTTCATCAAATCAGTCCCAATTCAAGGCTTAATTCGGATCAGTCCAATCCAACACCCCTTTTATTTTTTATTTTAATTCAACACCCTTTTATTATCCCATCTAAAAATCAAATACCACTTTTCATTCCCCCCTCCTCCCCCCAAAACGAAACCCAAACCCTAAACCTAAATACCCCTATAAATAAAACATTACCCCCTCTCAGCCGCACATCTCCCTCTTCACTCATCTCCCTCACCCCTTTCTCGTCCGACGCCGCCACCCCAATCCCGCCAGAGCTCTACTCCGGTGACAACCCTCTCTCTCACACCAACAACATTTGCCAACGCCTCAACACCGTCACCCTGCTCTTCTATGTTTTCTCCGGCGTACTGACGCCGCAGGAGTCTAGACAATAGCACACACACAACAACCAACAACTCCCATACTCTCTCTTCCCATTTCATTTTCTTAAACTCCCATATCTCAATCTTCTTCAACAAAGAGACACACCTCCCGTCGCCCACCACCGGCGAAACCACCACCACTGCCATCGCCGACCCATCTCCCTCACTGCTCACACGCACACACTCACACCCCCATCGCTTCCACGCACTATCCGCCGGAGGTGATGTCCGGTGGGCACACCAGAGAACCACCAGTGAGCCCATCGACCTCACACGCACCAAACCCCGATCATTTTATTTTCAAATTCATTTTCTCTTAAATCAGTTGACCCTTTCCATTATCTTTTTTTTAACCACTCTTCGCCATTCTGAGCTCACCGAGAACTACCAGCTCCCCGTCTGTTCCTCTGCCTCGCCAGATTTAACCACCGGCGACTGACGGAGAGCTCTGGCGAGTTGGGTTGCCATCGTCCATGTTTGGTCGGAGATGTTATCCGACTTCGAAAATCATTTATTTGCTGTTCATTTTTATTGTGCTATAGCGTTACTTGTTGGCAACAGTTTGGTTATGATTTTCTCTGATTTTGGACTCTCATGGTGCAATCGCTTTTTTATCACGAGTATCAGTGGCTGATTCTGGACAGTTTTTAACACTGCTAATTTGTGATAGTTACTTGGATAATTTATCCAGCGTTGGCCACTGTTTCTACTATTTCCGCTGTTCCATGGACCATTCGACTTGATGTGTTGCTACTGTTTTGTTTGTTCTATACGGATTTTTGGACGATTTTACCCTTTTATTACTTTATTAAACTGATTTGGAACAGATACTACACTTGATATTTTACTGATTTTTGAACATGATACTACACTTGGTATTTTACTGATTTTTTGAACATGATACTACACTGGCCTACGAAGGATTTATCTGTCGATCTGGAGGTCTCCATGGTAAGCGAGACGGAATATGTGGGCGAGGAGGAAAGTGAAAAGATTAGACGAGAATGCATAGAATCGTTCACCGGGAGGTGAGTCGATCACCAAGCGATATCGCTTCTCATGTCTTAGTATCCTTGGCATAACACTAGCTGAGCCCACACTATATAAAAATATATCTTTTACATAATATATCTATATATATATATATACATACGTTGTATTTATTTGATAATTTATTTTATTATTTACTAATTCTTTTACTAAGTGTCTTTTGCAGGTACCCGAAGGCGCACTCCAAAGTTAAAGCATTCGCATAAAATAAAATAAAAGCGAAATATCGTTTGTAAATATTTTATGTTCAAACACACGACCAAAGTTAAGAAGTTTTAATCTCGAAAAGTGTCACATAAATTGATACAAAAAGTGTATTTAAGTTTTATACATTGTTTGTATACTATTAGGTCATCTAATGTATCTCTGTATGTAAACCTCTTTAAAATATGTGATTTGAAATCTTGAAAATAAGATATGAACCTGCATCAACATGTCGATGCAATTTTCTGTCTTGCATTTTTTTGCAGGATTTTGTTGGGTGCAAAATACATAAATAAGACACAACGAAAGTTTAAAATTTTGTTCAACTTACTTACCCCAATAATTTCGTCTGGTATGGTTACGTTACAATTTTAAAATGTAAATATATGGACATATAACTTACAGTTAATATTATCTGGAGTCTTTACTAGAGTCCGCACACGACTGTCCTTTCGACTACAAGTCTTGCTACGGTATATTTTTGTTACACCCCGTAGTTCCAACACAAGAATAAGAGAACGTAGGTAAGACGATAAGGGTTAAATCGTGGAACGATAAAAGATGCGCTTTTTCCTTAAAATGAAATCTCGAAACCCGTGAAGGAAAAGTGTTTAATAAGGAGAATTGAGTTCTCAGATTCAGGATTTGGATTTTTTGGAATATAATAGAATTATGGATTTTATTTCCAGAATTGGTCACGTGGGGCCCACGGGAAAAAATTACGATTTTGTGGGGCCCACAATATTTTTGAGATTTTGGCCAATATGGATGTTTTTGGGAGATGAAAATATTTTGAACGAATAGGAGGGCGACACATGTCACCCCGTGTGGGCCCATGTAGGGCGAAATGGTGTGGGACAAGTGGCAAGCCAAGTGTCCCAAGATATTTGTTGGACAATTGACTTGTGGGACCCACACACACTTGTCCCCAATCTCAACCACACGCTTGCTTTAATCCTAGCCATTGGTTGTCTTATATATACACATTAGTAGCAAGACTTCATAAACACTTAGAATTATTTTCCAAGACAAAATATACTCCCTCCCTTTTAGGTGCTCTCGGCCAACACCCCTATTGTTGAAGAACAATTCTTCAATTGTTGTGATTAATCCCAATACTTAAATCAAGTGTCCCTAGTGGTGTTCTAAGGATATCCCAACACAAAAATTCTGGAAATACTACGTTAATCCGTTAGTCGCAAAGTGAAACCCTAAGGTGATCTTCATATTTTGGATGAAGTTTTAAGAGAAGTTGGATAGGAACTTCAAAGGGTTGCTTGAAGTGGATTGTAACGTAAGGAATTGGAGCTAAGATTCCTAAGGATCGACTTATAATCATTGGAAAATTGTGGGCTTATTGAGGTAATAATTTTTGTCCTCTTTTTAATGAAGTTGAAAATTACATATGTTAGTAGTATATAAATGAGTATGTGATATGTGGAAGGAAGATTGAAAGGATTTTTGGACCCTATTAAGATGTTAAAACCGAAATTGGCATGCTAGCCATTAAAGTTGTTAAAACATTACCTATTACTTGTTGACATGAAGGAATCTTGTTGATAACAAGTTAATATAACTTATATAAAGATTGGAATATAAGTTGGAAGATTATTAAAGAAGTAATGAAACAAATTTGGCATGCTAGCCGAAAACTGGACATTTTTTATTGTAATAGTTGGCCAAGAACACCAACTAAAGGACTGGACTAATGGACTGTTTTTACATTGGACTATGGACTAGTTTTAATGGACAGTTTTGGTAGAATTAGGGGCTGAATTTTACACGTCCAATTAGGCGTGTAATCTCCTTTGGTTAACTGTTGGTTGCGCCTTAAATATGGCTTGTTGGTTATGGAAATACGGACCTTGAAAAAGGTGGAAAAGTACGTAGAAACAAAGGAAGTGCTGTCCAATTTTCCGTAGAATTAGAGGGCAATTAATTGGTATAAGTCTTACAATAGTAAGTAAGATATTGATAGAAGTACTATGGCCATTTTAGGTTGAAGTACTACGTGTAGCATGGTCTACTTGGCTTAAGGAATAGCCGATGAAGTTGAAGTACTTGAAGCATTTTTCTACGTGTCGAAATGGTTAGTCGTCGCGAGGTATGTGGACTTCCTCTTCTATAAGACATGAGTATTTTTATGGTATACTTTCCTTGTTGTTAGGAGTATACATGACTTGATATTTGAGTATACTTGCCTTGTTGTTAGGAGTATACATGACTTGATATTTGAGTATACTTGCCTTGTTGTTGGGAGTATACATGACTTGATGTTTGAAGTATACTTGCCTTGTTATTTGGAGTATACGTTACTTGCCTTCTTGAAGTACTTGCCTTGTAATTAGGAAGTATTCACGTGATAGATTTTAGGCTAAAAACATGTCTAGAATATTCCTAAGTTCTTACCAAGTCGTATGGGGGATGTTGGTAAGAGTTGTTAGGAAGTAGTGGAGTCTAGTTGACCTTGCTAAGTTACTACATTAATGAATATTTTCTTTAAAAGTTATGAGACTTTGATTTAAAGTTATGAGACTTTATTTTCAAAGTTATGAGATTTGATTCTTTTAAAGTTATGAGACTTGATTTTCAAAGTTATGAGATTTGATTCCTATAAAGATTATGAGACTTTGATTTAAAGTTATGAGACTTGATTTTCAAAGTTATGAGATTGATTCCTTTACAGATTATGAGACTTTGATGTAAAGTTATGAGACTTGATCTTCAAAGTTATGAGATTTGATTTCCTTAAAGGTTATGGACTTGATTTTAAAAGTCTTGAAATAATTTTCTGAAGGTGTAGTAACTTAGTTTGAAAAGTAAACGTGTCTTGATACTACGGGTATTAGTATCGTGTGACTTTTATGTAAAAAAGATCTTTTTAAGAGAGTTGAAGTACGTAGTACTTTGGGGTTAAACCCGGATTGTTGGCATAAAATGAAAGTACATTGAGTTTATAAAATGGTGAATCAGTTTACATGTTAATGAAAGTCTAGAAGTATGGTAACTTGTCTATGCTTGCTTGTGATATCCTTGTTGTGCAAGTGTTGTATTCTTATGTTACCGCGTCTCTCAATGGAGGGCCGGATATCGGTATTTTACTTGGACATACTGACGCTGTTGGAGATTCCACGGATATGCTTCCACTATATTTGTTCCATGGACTAGCTCCCCATGAGGTTGCGTGACGTAGGCTGGATCTGGTAGTTGGCTTTCGTACTTGCCCCGGTCAGTTGTGTGACGCAGGCGGAATCTGGTAGTTGGCCTTCGTACTTGCCCCGGTCACGGACACACTTTAGATACTTGTCCTGGTCATTTCTCGTGATACGGCAGGCTCTGGTAGATGGCTTAAAATACTCGCCCCGGTCATATCTCGTGATACGGTAGGCTCTGGTACGTTGGCTTTAGATACCTGCCGGCCACACGTGACGCAGCCGATCCGTAGTTGGCTTCCGTACTTGGCCCGATCAGTTTTATGATGCAGGATGGATCTGGTAGTTGGCTCTCCTACTTGGCCCGGTCAGTTTTTTGACGCAGGTGGGATCTGGTGTTCCGGTACACATATTGGTGTTATATTATATCATGGACTGCCGACAGTGAGGAAGGAATTCCATGGACATGATTGATATTGTGGCCGTGAGACCCATGGTTATATTTGATTAATGATTTTGAGGGCATGCGTCCCTGACTTGGCATGACTGCTTATATATTGTGAAATGGTCTTTTAAAAGATGAAGTTGATTTTCATTGCTCTTATTGATTAATTTGGTTATCATACTTGTTTCATGCTTTGTATTTGGACTGTGTGATATTATATTCTTGAAAGGCACAGTCGACTCTTGGAGTTGTTATAGTACAGTGATACAAGGTGCATTTGACTTTTAGGTTATGTGACACGGTAGGATCTGGCATTTCATTTTCTATACTTGCCCCTGTTATTCTTGTACACAGCCATGATCTTAATATTGTACTTTATTTCAGTTCCATACTTAGTACTTGTTGTACTGACCTCCTTCGGGGGGCTGCGTTCATGTCCGCAGGTCTAGGTACTCAGTTGTGGATCCGCGAGCTTAGGATCCTTGTTCAGCATGTTGAATATCTCCAATGGTCCGGAGATTATCTTTATGACTAGGTATTAAGGGGTACGACGGGGCCTTGTCCCGTCACAGTTGTGTCGAATTCTTAGAGGTCTGTATTCATATGTGGGTTGGACTGGTGAGAGTTATATTCATGTTGTTGTATAGTGTAGACCCAGTTGGGTATGGTATATATATATACGACAGCCTTATTGGCTTTGCCTTTGCTTTAAGAAAAAAAATGAGTGTTATTATCTTCCGCGTGTTACTCATGTGTGTATGTGGTGCCTGTGTAGGTACCATGCGGCTCGGGGTTCGGGGCGTGACAATTTCTCTGTCAAGAAAGTCAAGAAATCTTGAAAGAGGTTCGAGGGAATTTTCTTTTCTAAACTCTAAGTTCAGAAATATAGAATTAGTGTGTTTAAATTATGGGGTTAAGTGTTGATTATATGATAAAGATTAGGTTAATAATTAAATTAGGGTTGGGCTCAAAGTTTGATCCAAATCCCTAGGTGTAGATGGATCGGATGGGCTGCTTGTCGGCGCCAATGCCTGGGTGGTCAATGTGACTCGATCTGGTAGGCGTCGCGACCCTTCACGTCCCATCATTTAATATTCAGCACATTTAATTAAATTCAAAGTATAATTTTTTACTTAATTAAATAATTTCCATCAAAAATAAATTATCCCATAATTTATTATCAATTTAAATATCTTGATTCTAAATCAAATATTTAATATTCTCTCAATACACCCAGACAATCGATATAGTGTGACCCTTTAGGCCTTCACATATCGACACTAATCAAATTAAGGTCCATACGAAACTCTTAGACTGCGCCGTATGACGAACTTAATATGTGAAGTACGTTTACATGAATTCAACAAACATAACCTTCATGTGAGATGATAAATTCCTTTCATTCGTGACACTCTCGATCAAGCTTAGGATTTGTCATGTGTCTATCCAAATGGCTTGATCATTTTATCTTATCTATATTAGTCGATAACTAGATCATATTCTAAATATGTCTCTTGCATTGGCCAATGACTTGGTCGACCTAATATCCCTGAGAAGTTGAGTGTTCTCTCGAATATCCAATCGAGGAATGAATCATATTCTTGGCTCAACTACCACCTTAGTTTACATCGTAATGCACCCAATACAAGTCGTGTCTTATCCTATAAGGAATTTAAGCTTAGGACGGGGTCAAAGTACATTACTCTGTAAACAAGGTGCGTATTGACCTCAAGTCAAAGGACTTTTATCTCCCACACACTGATAACACTTTAGACATGTATAACAAATAATTTATCATTAGGGTATACCAATACTTTCCAAAAGTATTCATGTGTCCATCACTAGTAACCATTACTAGTAGCAGGTGAGACATACTACATTCTCTAAGAATGTGATGTAGACCGCATGTCGACTTATAACATACCATCGATATCTCATTCTCGATGATTATTAGCCGAGGCTATTTTCTGAGTTACGCTCTATCATTAATATTTCACTCTATTAATGACAACGTAAGCTCAATGTATGCACATTAATGAATAATTATAAATAATCAAATAATAATTCAATAATTACAAATGCCATAAAATATTAATCTTATTAATAATACGAATGTGTTCAAGTACATTTGTCCATAATAATGATTGTCTCTAGGACATACATACTTTCAATCTCCCACTTGGCCTAGAGCCATTCACCAATGTATCTAATACTCATGTTTTCAAAATGAACATTATGCTTAACTAAGCTTAATGGTTTAGTAAATGGGTCAGCTAGATTATCATATGTGGGAACATAGTCTAATCTTATTTATTCAGTTTCCACCATCTCCCTAAGAATGTGGTATTTCCTCGATACATGCTTGTTTCTGTTTGTTGATCTTGGTTCCTTAGCTTGCGCAATCGCACCGGTGTTATCACAATAATGATTGTCACTAGGACATAAAACAATATACTTATCAAATAATATACTACAAAATAATAATCATGGGTTAAACATTCTGAAACTGAAATTTTTTACTTTCTGGACAGATGGCGTCGCGGCTCCCATCATTAGGGTTGCGTCACCAGTGAGGCAGAAACCTTTCAGTTTTTGCTTTGAATTAGCACCACGGCGCTCCACCATGGAACTGTGGCGCCACGCGCACTGCGTGTCCGGCTTATTTTGCAAATTAGTGGTCGCGACTTACACTACGGGTCGCGCGCTTCAGTCCAAAGAAGTTTCGAATTTTAAAACTGAGGCTTTTAATCGCGATTTCGGATAGGAGCCGCGGTCCCTGCCTGTTACCGTGACAAGCGTCGTGAACTATGGAGCCGCGACCCCTGCCTGTTACTGTGACAGGCATCGCGGTGTCGCTAGGCGCTCCCGTGGTTCGCGAGAAGGAAAAAGGATGTTGCATCTGGCACGAGATGATAAAGAGAGAGCTTCGTTCCACTATGGAGTTGTGACGCCACCTCAAAATATTAGCAGGCTCTGCAGCGCTCTACAATAGGGTCGCGTCGGTGACATCCTGACATAACGAATCCGTGTTGATTTCCTGAAAATCGTCCAAACCCTAAATCCAATTTAGGGATAAGTTCACGAGTCCTTTATCATCACCCACTAATATCAATAATGCACATATCGACCATCATCCATTCCTACTCGTTCTTCCCCGTGCACCATGTTCGTAATGAACCGATTTTCTGTACTAGGCTTAGTTCAAGTTAGAACGGAATGACTTCCTCGATTTAGCGTAGTTGATAATTTAGGGTGATTACAAAGGTCAATCATTCAGTCAAGGTATGTCGGATTTCAAGTAGTCTTGTTTTAATTCAGTTTAAAATTAATTTTATGTTTAACCCATATTATTATGTCTTTCAATTTGTTACGTAACCATTGAACCAGCCTGAGCTCTGATACCACTGTAGGATTTTGTTGGGTGAAAAACACATAATTAAGGTACAACAGAAGTTTAAAATTTTGTTCAACTTAGTTACCCCAACAATTCTGTCCGGTATGATTATGTTACAATTGAAACCTGTAAAGACATGAACATATAACTTACAATTAATATTATCTCGAGTCTTTACTAGAGGGAGCGCACGTGACTGTCCTTTCGACTTCAAGTCTTGCTACGGTATATTCCTCTATCAAGAAAGCAAAAAAATCTTGGCAGAGGTGCGAGAGGATTTTCTTTTCTAAACTCTAAGTTCAGAAATATAAAATTAGTGAAATTATGGGGTTAAGTGTTGATTATATAGTAGAGATTAGGTTAATTATCATTAATCGAGGTTATTTTCTGAGTTACGCTTTATCATTAATATCTCTTTATTAATGACAACGTAAGCTCAAGGGATGCACATTAATGAATAATTACAAACAATCAAATAATAATTCAATAACTGCAAATGTCATAAAATATTAATCTTATTAATAATACGAATGTGTTCAAGTACATTTATCCTTAATAATGATTGTTTTAGGACATACATACTTTCATTTTTAAGATTTAATTTGACTTTGTCGATGTTTCTGATTAAACGGCCAAATATAAGTTAAGTCCATAAATAAGCAATAAATGTAAAAGGTTTATACGCATCCCTCGCCTTCAGCACCGCGATCCCCTGAGAATGCGTCGCGGTGCCATCCTTCCAGTGAACTAACATCTGAACCTGTCACTTCAATAATGCCACCACCCAATGTCCCCAGTCACCAAATGGAAACTCGTGCCAAACACTGGATTTTCAAACCTAAAGTCCAGTTTAACTTGTCTGTCCAAACCATTTCTCCACTCCCAAAGAACCCAAATTGGTCAAACTTGATCCTAATTGGAATGCAGTCATGTCTGAGGAATATAATGCGGTGTCTGCCTTCCACTGAGCCCCTTCTTCCTGCAGAACGTTTAGCACCGCGGTCCCTCGAGGATGCACCGCGGTGCCCCTCTTCCAGTGAATTCACTGCTCCCCCCTCGCCTTCAGCACCGCGGTGCCCCTCCTCCAGTGAATTCACTGCTCATCCCTCGCCTTCAGCACCGCGATCCCCTGAGAATGTGCTGCGGTGCCACCCTTCCAGTGAACTAACCTCTGAACCTGTCACTTCAATAATGCCACCACCCAATGTCCCCAGTCACCAAATGGACACTCGTGCCAAACACTGGATTTTCAAACCTAAAGTCCAGTTTAACTTGTCTGTCCAAACCATTTCTCCACTCCCAAAGAACCCCAAATTGGTCAAACTTGACCCTAATTGGAATGCAGTCATGTTTGAGGAATATAATGCTTTAACTAAGAAGCATACTTGGGATCTTGTCCCTAGACCAGAGGGGGTGAATGTGATCAGATGCTTGTGGCTTTTTCATCATAAATTCAGAGATATTGGTATTTTGGAACGCTGCAAGGCTAGACTTGTGGCAAATGGCACTAATCAGCAGGAGGGCATTGATTGTGGTGATACTTTTAGCCCGGTTGTTAAATCGGCTATGATTCGTACTGTTCTTAGCATTGCTATGGGTAAGAAGTGGCTGATTCATCAGCTGGATGTCAAGAATGCATTTCTTCATGGGGATTTGAAAGAAATCAGATACACGATCGCCCACCTGGTTTTATTCATCTGGTTGTTCCTCATTATGTTTGTCGTCTCAGGAAGTCACTCTATGGTCTAAAGCAGGCACCTCGTGCTTGGTATGATCGGTTTACCAGGTATATTATGCAGATTGGTTTTATTTGCAGCAGGTGTGACACCTCTCTGTTCATTTTTCATCATGGTAGTGACATCGCTTACTTGTTATTATATGTTGATGACACTGTTCTCACTGTATCATCTGATAAGTTGAAAAATGACATTATTGCTCTTCTCAAAACTGAATTGCTATGACTGATTTGGGCAAGCTGAGTTACTTCTTGGGTATATCAGTCACTAGATCTGCAGATACTATGTTCCTGAGTCAGCGTAAGTATGCAGAAGAAATTATTTTCAGAGCTAAGATGTCGAATTGCAAGGCTATGCCTACTCCTGTTGATTCAAAATCCAAGCTCAGTGCTTCTGAGGGTGATCCAGTGTCTGATCTTACTCTCTATCGAAGTCTTGCAAGTGTTCTTCAAGACTACTTTCACGGGACCGACATCGCATATGCCGTCCAGAAAGTGTTTGTTCACGACGCCCAAGGAACCCCATTTTGCTACTCTTAGCGTATTATCGATACATTAAGGCACTCGACTATGAGTCAGATTCTACCCTCCGCTTCGAACAGGTCACTTTCCTACACAGATGTTGATTGGGCAGGGTTTCCGGACACGAGACGCTATACTTCAGGCTATTGTGTGTTCTAGGGGATAATCTGATCTCTTGGTATGCCAAGCGACAAGCCACGTTATCCTGATCCAGTGCCGAAGCAGAGTATAAGGGTGTTACTAATGTAGTTGCTGAGATCTGTTGGATCCGGAATCTCCTCTTGGAGCTGAGTTGTCCATTGCGTAAGGCATCTATAGTCTATTGTGATAACATATCTGATAGCTATAAGTCTCATAATCCGGCCCAAAGATCGACGACCAAACATATCGAGATGGATATTCATTTTGTTCGCAGAAGGTGACATGGTCTTGTCAAAATTCTACATGTACCTTCCTCTTATCGATGCAGACATCTTCACAGCGGACTACCTGCATAACCTGCTCACAGACTTCGATCCACTGAGCATTCTACCTCCCGCTCTGTCTGAGGGGGTGTGTTAGCGAATATTCTTCAAATATTCACAATATATATTGTATTTATTAGTATCATGTATTTAAGGTAACTTAGGATTCTTACTGTATTAAGAATCACTTTTGTACAAATATATATATTGTGATTAATGAAAGAAATCCCCAAAGAAATTTTAACATCTTAAAGCGCGCATCTCAAACTTCTCACTAAATAGTTGAGTTACGCATAAGCTGGACTCTAGAGAAAACTTTTGGTATTTTTTCCTCTAAGTGTTTTGTCTTTTGGTGTAGTATCATGTGTGTGACTCTCACTATCTCTATATTCATCTGTTTTTTCTTAGTTTCACATGCTGTATTAATGCTTTGGCCAAGTCTCAAAAATTGTGGTCAATTGTCAATTCATGGAGATTGTGTGATGAAAAGAAATTTCTTTTTGTTTCTGTCCTTTGCTTTTGTCGTTTTACAGTTTTGTGATCAAATGGAAAATGTTAAAAACATAAGAATCACTATGAAAATGGCAAGTGGTTCATGCATTGTCTTATATTTTTGTTCTATACATCTGTTCAAAATAGAAGTAACCTCGGAGCACCGGTAAAATTTATTATCGTGTGATCAAAAGATTACGGGTTTTAAGTTGAAAAAATAGCCTGCATATATGCAAAGTAAAAATGCATACATGAGAATCAATATGACGAAGCCCTGTTTCGAACTCCGCACATAATAAGAATTTAGTGCACCGAGCTAGTCTTTTTTACTTGTTCAAGATAATTATGTCTTTCATTCCAAAATTGTTGTTTTGATGTTCCATATATATATTTCTTCAAAATAGTCCTCGTCGCAACTGTAAAAGTTGTCTTTTGTTCAATTAAAAAGTTACTAGTTCAAGTTACGAAAACAACCTCTTGCATAATTTCAAAATAAGGTTGTTTATATAAGACTCAACATGGTTCTCCCTTCCTCGAACCTCGCACATTCCTGGAGTTTAATACATCGGACTGTCATTTATATTTGTGCAAGATAGTTAATAGTTATTTCATTCCAAATTTTGTTTTATTTTTATTTTTTGCAGGGAGAAAGTAAATATACCACCATTGAAATCATTCATAACCATAGAAGGAGCAGGAGCAGATAATACAATAATTCAATATGGAGATACAGCACAAACTGTTGGACCAAATGGAAAACCCCTTGGCACTTTTGGTTCAGCAACTTTTGCTGTGAATTCACCTTATTTTCAGGCCAAGAATATTACTTTCGAGGTACATTCTTTCTTTTCCCTTTTCCCTTTGTTAGTTGCTTTTTAAGAAATACAAAGTTATCCGCTGATAGTGGCTCAGTGGTCATTAGTTAAATTTGTGGCCTTAGGATCACAAGTTCGATTCTCGGCGGATACGTTTTTCGGGGCATATGCCTCATATTAAAGTCTGGTAGCTTAACCGCGCGGGCATGTTGCAGTGTGAGTTTGATTCCCTCCAGACAAGTCCTGTTAGGGGGTCGACCTTGTAGCATTGATCCGCAGCGATCGGACATCGAACGCGTGCACATCCCGCGATTTACCCGGGCATGGCGCTAAGAACGGTTTCATCGCCTCCAGAGCCTAGTACTGATCTTTGGCAGAGATTAGCGAGCATGAACTTAAGGCCACCCCGAAACCTGGATTATAAAAAAAAAAAACAAAGTTGGAATCCAACAAAGCATTAATATATTGTCTCTTTCTCGTGTGCACTCGAACAACAAAAGTGTGCATTTATATCATTATGTGCAATTTTAAGGGATAATAGCATTTTTGGTGTCAAAATTATAGATTCTCATTTTAGTTCGTGTGATATCTCATGAAGCATATTTAAATTTTAATTAATTGAACTATGTGTTTTAGTGTAATATTTTTTTTTATATTATCAGTGTAATTTAATTTGTTACACTAAATTAAGGACAAATGTTCGAATTTTATATTATCAATTAATGCTACTCCTATTAAATAGAGTTATTTGCAACAAATGTTCGAATTTTCCAAAATGTAATCGCATCTGAGTCGGATCTTCTAAAAATACATTACTTTTAGAAGATTCTACCAAATACGGATTCATGAATTAAATTTAATGGGTTCAATTTATGAATTTTAGCATTGAACTCGTTGTAGTGTTAAAATTATGGGTTCAGGCATAATATTTATTGAGATATAAGTAGATTTTTACATATATATATATATACACACACACTTTGTGTCAAAAATTATTACTTCACATGAATCTGTAGCCGAAAGGCTACACCCCTGGATCCAACATGCACCCCTCGATATTATTGAAAAGTCCGAGCCTATGATTATTTTTAAATAATCTGACTATTTAAATATTTTTTTTGTCATCAACACAGAGAACTTAAACTTGTAATTAAAATGCAGAATACAACACCAGTGCCACCACCAGGAGCCATAGGGAAACAAGCAGTAGCATTTAGAATATACACATATAATGTACAATATTTGCTAACAAGTAACTGTGCATATCAATAGAGCAAAATCTATCGTCTTGTTTGCAACCCCTATTACATCTTCCTTAACAATATTTGCTATATGTCGTCCTTTTCGGAGATAGCATGTCTTTATTTTCACACTTTGACACCTGTGATTTAGTAACAAGTAGATATTTTTGCAGGAGCAAAATCTATTATTACGAGATGTTTTTCTACACTTTTTATATTAAATTCTAGCTATTTATGATTTATAAACCTTCTAATCGACTTGAACAACATATACAAATCTCCTCGAATCAGTTATATAGCCGATGAAATTTTACTAACAATATAAAAACAATCATTTACGTACATGACAGTGTGTATAACTTAAACTGAGTGTTATTAAATCATGTCTGTCTGTTTGATGAAGTGCAGGGATGTCATTTGCATGCAATAGCACAAGTGACTGGGGCAGTAACAGCACAAGGAAGGAGCAGTATGTTGGAGGACACTGGTTTCAGTTTTGTGAACTGTAAGGTGACAGGGTCAGGTGCATTGTACCTAGGTAGGGCATGGGGTCCCTTCTCTAGGGTCATCTTTGCTTACACTTACATGGACAACATTATCGTCCCTAAAGGCTGGCATAATTGGGGTGACCCTCTTCGTGAGATGTAAGTTCACCGCTCCTGTCTCATTTTATATGTCGGTGTTTAATTGGATACATACTATATCTAAAAGAATTTACAAAATTTCGCAACAATTTTCCACTAACATTGTAACTTTCTTTTCTTTTCTGTTTTTCTTAGGACGAATATTATTGATTTAACTGATGAATTCATTACTTTCAGTTTTACCAATATATATATATAACAAAAACACTAGATATAGTAGTTTGAGTGGGGTTAGGTTATGACTATAGGCCGGAATCAAGAATATTTTTAGGGGTTTCAAGAGATGAAAATATGTCAAGGGGACTATAGGTTAAAAATATAGTAATTTTTTAATTCTTTTTATATTAATGTAATTTTTCGAGGAAAATAATTCAAACTGTATCCACCACCTCCTCAACTTGCTGATCCAAGTAATTTGTTATTGAATCATGACATGTTTATTGACCCAAACTTTATTTTCATTCGCCCTTTTAGTACCACCCAAGAGATGGTGCAAATCCCGCATGCAGCAAGTGGTGCAGAAGAAGAGTACGACCGCAAGGCCACGAGTTCGATCCTCGCATAAACCTTCTTGGTTGAGCCCGTCGCATGACTTGCCAAGTGTGATTAATCTACCGACGTGGTTTGCGCGCTATCAAACACGGAGTTTACCCTGTGCGCACTCGAAAGAGTAGCGGCTGCGGGTTCCTTCGTAAAAAAAAAAAAGAGATGTGCAAATCCTACCTAATTTTTTCTACTACTAATTTTAACAATTTGATCAATTAATGTGTATGGCCTTACATTTTCTCATTAAAGAACAAAGTCTAGAATCTAGATAAGTTTCTTTTTTGCTCTGTCAAAATACCCAAACCAACCAACCTACAGATTAAAGTGTGTTCTGAACACTTGCAGTGTGAGATCGATTCTCAATGAGAGCATTCTGCTCTCTTCTAGAGTTGATCATTGTAGGTGCTATCAGTCAAACACTGATTATTGGAGCACATTCCGCGATTTACTGATATTAATGTTGAGGGGCCGGTACTACTACCTTTAGGACTAGTCTGACGCAAGTCAGAAATCTGAATATCAAAAAATGGCTATATTTATAAAGCACAAACTTAAAATAAATTATAGAAATTACCTTTAGTTGGTATAATATATAGTGAGCCTGGGACGGTGGCCGTCCCTTTATCTATTACATATATATCTACACAAAATGGTAATGGAAATTTGTCATATTAACCTTTTCCAGAGTAGCACTAGCTTCACCATTCCACTATCTCCATATAGGTTTTTTCAACAAAGTTGGTCTATTGGAAATGATTAATAACCTTATGCTGTAATGCATGCAGATAATGTTAATTTATGATCAGTTTTGCTTAAACACTAATTATTATGAACAGGTCCTTGTGCAGATAATATTTTTTAAAGTTTAATTCCATTTGTATTTCTTATTAGTATTAATTATTATTACTTTTTTTTTGGACAGGACTGTATTCTTATTAGTGGCCCAGGGGCAAGTTTTGCAGGTAGAGTTTCATGGTGCAGAGAACTAACTGAACAAGAAGCTAAGCCTTTTATTTCACTTAGCTTTATTGATGGCTCTGAATGGATTAATTTTTAATAAAATAAAATTTTCTGTCCTACAAAAGTTTTCTTTTTCTTTCTTTCTTTTGTTAATTTGCTTATTCTGTCTCACTTTGTAAAGTCCATGTATTAGTTCAAAGAGGTATAGAGTAGAAAAACCTTTATGAGAATAATGCAAAATTCAGAGTATAACAGGAGGTGACATTTCCTTGGAGTATATATACAACTATCTTCATGGGCGGATCCAAAATTTTAACATTATGATTTGAGTTCAGAAACAACCTCTCTACCTCCCATGATAAGGGTA
Source organism: Przewalskia tangutica (assembly GCA_029844215.1). Classification (NCBI taxonomy): domain Eukaryota; kingdom Viridiplantae; phylum Streptophyta; class Magnoliopsida; order Solanales; family Solanaceae; genus Przewalskia; species Przewalskia tangutica. Next base: position 3,733,334 of record CM056720.1, read on the forward strand.
AGATCTGAATACACTCTGCCCTGTCAAACTTCACTTGTGAGATAACATTGGATTGTTATTGTTGTTGTTGACTTTGAGTTCGGGATTCTAATATAGCGTGTTTAATTTGACATCAAATCGTAACGATCATCATAACTTATTATGGTAAGTCTTATGATTGAAATCATGGTGATTCATTAGGATTTGTGGCCAAAAATCTGACAATCACTATAACTTGTTGTTAAGGAAGTTTCGCACGGAATATCAAATAAAAAGTCACAACGACCCACCAGAATTTTGCTAAAAATTGTATTTTGGCACTACTTTTCGTAAAAAGGTCAAATTTTAAATGATGACACCGAAAGATCCTATATGTGCAAATCACCCAAGTATAGTAATGGACAAACTATATATGGGCCTCGTTGGAAGACATAGTCCAGTATTACTTGGAAGACATAGTCAGTATACTTGTCATATTTTGGCCCAAAAAAAAAGTTACAAAAACTTTTGTGTTTTCTTTAAATATATTAGAGTCAAGAAAAAAAAACCATCCATAAACCCAATCACACCTCCTTAACGACAAACTTCCTGCCAAAGAAGAAAGGAAAAATAAAAAAGGACAGTTCAGTGCACTAAGCTTCCTCTATGCACGGGGTTCGATGATGTATCGGACCACAAGGGTCTATTGTATACAGTTTTAACTCATATTTCTGTAAGAGTCTGTTTCCACGGCTTGAACCATGACATTTTGATCACATAAAAGTAACTTTACCAGTTACTTCAAGGGATTTCGCCTTTTTCTCCCCATAAATAAAAAATAAAAGAAAAAATATGAAGAAAAGGGTGTGTGAGGGGGATTGTTTGTTTGTGCTTCTTTTTACCTTCAAGCGCTTATAGGACGTTGATAATAATTCTTTTGTCACGTCACCTAAAGGGTAATTAAATTCACTTCAATACAAATAGAGGGGAAAATAATTAGCAAGTTAAAGTGCTAAAGTGAGTTTTGGAGACAAGTTTAAGGTGATGTTATGTATTTTCTCTAGAGTTAACTATATGAATTTTCACACACTTCGATATGGTGTTAAAGTATGATTCGTCCAGTTTTTTGTTTTCGAGCTTGGGCCCCATGTTATATGGTTGTGCTTCAGATGTTCAATCATGATCGTGCAAGAGTGTTGAAGAGTCTGACATAAGATGGGAAAAGGGATGAATGACTCTTTATATGGCTAGGACAATCCTCGCGTCTTAAGCTAACTTTTGGGTTGAATTAAACTCAATATCCATCTTTTCTACACCATTAATCATGATTCGCCAATTAAATTCAATCTAAAATCAACATCCTATAATAATTTAAGAAAAGGTATGCAATGTGAGCTTGCTCATATTGTCGATTCCATCAGAAAAGGGTGGTTACATCAGAAAAAGGTATGAGGATTGGGGTAAAGTTCACAAATAGTTAATTTTTAGGTCTTGTAATTAAAAAATAACCATTGTCGTCAAATTTTAAATTATACAAATAAAATTCAAGGACATTGTTTTTTATTATAGGGCTAAGTAATAGCTAGTCAACACTACAACTAAAGAAGAGAGTCGTCGTAGATTAATAGTCAGTATAAAACGGTTACACCCCGTAAATTCAAGAGAATAAGATAAGAACGTACGAAAGGAAGTAAGGTTTGAAATTTGGAAAGATAAGTTGGCAAATGTTTTTGGACAGATTTTCAGTCAACTTTGGAGCGGTATATCTCCTAGTATATAAGGAGTGTTTAGGTGTTTAAAAGGCCTAGTATGAAGTTCATTGAGTCTAGTTTCCAACGCAATAAGCCGCTCGTCGATTGGACATCGGAGTAGAAAGTTATGGACGTTACAAGATCACCGCGTAAGAGAGGAAAAATGTTTGATCAGAGCCACAGCGCACCGCAAGACCGGCCGCAGGGCGCGCCGTAAGTCCTGAACCTCTCGAGTTGCAGCGCGCCGCCATTCTGGGCCGCGGCACCAAGGCGGGATTTTCCGCGAGAAATGGGGAAAAATCAGAAGATATTTTGTAAAAGGTCCATGGGAGGGCGTCAAGTGTCCCTCCCATCTTGTAGACCAAGAAAGGTCTTATCAAGACTTGGTCATTTGCAAAGATCCATCCTAAAGGAATTCCTCTTCTCTTCTCCCTAAAATTTTAAGAACCCTAAGCCTAGTGAAATTATTGGTGAGGCGGCAAGAAGAATATATGTTGGCAAGCTTGTAGAGGGTTCGTGTGGATGATTTTGACAAGAAAATGAGTTGCGGAAAAGAGCTTAAGCGGGCGAGATCCTTGGAATATTTTGGGTTTATTGAGGTAATGATCCTTGTCTTCCTATGAAATTGAAGATTTCATGTGGTAGTAATTTGATAAATGAACTTGTGATATAAGGAATGAAGTTTAATAAGTGTTAAGATACATTGGAAGGTTAAAAGCCGAGAAATGGCATGTTAGCCATTGAAGATGTTAATCAATTTTGTTGTTAGTTATAATCGTCACATGTTATACGAGAAAGGAAAGTTAGTTGTTATAATTGATTTGACTTGTATAACATGTTGGAATAATGACTTGGGTTATAAGGAATGGAAAAAAAGGACTATATGTTGTCATTATTGTAGCCGAGATTGGCCTTAATAATAATGGACTATTATATATGAATTATGGGGCAGAATGTTACACGCCCAGTTAGGCGTGTAATCCCCTTTGGATAGTTAAATTGTTGGGTCTTAAATGTGACGTGTTTGGTTGTTAAATTCGGGTCTTGGAAAAGGTGGAAAAGTGCGTAGAAACAAAGGAAGTGTTGTCCAATTTTCCGTAGAATAAGGGACTTTACAATTAGAATATTCTACGTTGAAGCTAGAAGCTAATAGACGTATTATGGTCATTATAGGTTGACATACTACGGACGACATATTGGACTTGGCAAGTGGATTAAGCCGGAGAGGTATGTGGAAACTTTCTTATCTCTTGAGCATGAGTAGTTATAAATGTATAGTACGGTAGACGTACGTGATTTAAATGAAGTCAGTTCATTTGATATACTTGACTTGTTTTAAGAACGTCTAAGTTGGTTGAGTTAGAGAATTAACCCACTTGTTTTTAAAGAATGGTTTATTCTTATAAGGTAGACAAAGATTTCTTGACTTGAAAAGGTATAGGATACTTGATTTGAAAAGTATAGATTCCTTGAGCTATTCTAAAGTTAAGAAACTTGTTTTCTAGAGTTAAGAGACTTGAAGTATTTTGAAAGTTAAGAAACTTGATTTGAAAGTATAAGTCTCTTGGTCATAAAAAGAATGAATTTGTCTAAGACATAAAGAGTTATAACAGCTTTATGGGGAGTTAGTTATGATGGATTTATGAAAGGATAAGGATGTCTTAGTTTCTAAAGCATAAAGTTAGTATAACGGCTTTATGGAAAGTTGGTTATAATAACGTTATGGAAGGTTGAAGGAATGATTTTCTCGAGTAAGGTAAACAAAGATTACTGACTTGAAATGTAGATTATCTTTGATACTACGAGTGTTAGTATCTTGGAGTTTTATATGAACGTGCCTTGAGGTTATACAATGAGATCCATTTGGTATGTTAATGAAAGTTTAAAGATTTTATGAACTTGCCCATACCCGCTTGTGATAGCCTTGGAGTGCAAGTATTATGTTGATACGCTGCCGTGACTCTCAGTTGGAGGGTCGGCTATCTTGTTGTGAAATTATTTGGACGTACCGACAGTGATGGAGGATTCCACGGGCATGCTTCCATTGTGATTGATCCATGGACATGCTTGCGATGGAGGATTCTGTGGCATGCTACCATGATGCGGGTTAAATTCCCGGATACGATTATTATGACATGGATTAGCTCTTCATGAAGACATGTACCCGAGATGAGGAATTGCACGGGCATGTTATATACGATTATTACTCCATGGATTAGCTGCCCATGAAGTCATGTACCCGAGATGAGGGATTCCACGGGCATGACGTATATATATATATGTATTGTATGTGTGTATGCCGACAGTGAGGTAGGATGTCACGGGCGCTTCACATGATTACATTTTACAATTTCGGCTGTCGGAAGTGATGGAGGATCCCACGGACAGGAGATATATATATATATGCTTTGTATGTGTGTACGCCGATAGTGAGGTAGGATGCCACGGGCGCGTCACATGGTTATATTTTACGCCTGCGGCTGTCGACAGTGATGGGGGATCCCACGGGCACGCTTTGGTATTTGAGGGCTTGTGTCCCTAGCTATGGTGTGACTACTGTTCAGGTGATGAAATAGTCTTTAGAAGGTATTGTGACTTGCTTGAAAAGTAAATATGACTTGATACTACAGTTATTAGTATCTTGGAAGTTTTATATGAAAAAGAGTCATTTAAAAGAGTGAAAGTACGTACTACTTTGGGTTAAATTCCCGGATTTTATAATGACATGATAGTGCCTTAAGTAAACTAAAATGGGAGTGTATATGAACAAAACTAATAAAAAGTTAGGGAATTTCTTAACTTGTTTATGTTATGTATGATAAGCCGGTAGTGCTTATGTTATGTACGATAAGCCGATAGTGCTTATGTTATGTATGATAAGCCGGTAGTGCTTATGTTATGTATGATAGCCGGTTGTGCTAGGTTATGTTATTCTTGCGGGGTAAACCCCCGGGTTACTACTTATTTCATGGATTTGCTACCCATGATGCGAGTGCGGCGTTTGTACTCATTGCGGGCCACCGGCCACGCGGGTGAAATAGTCTATCACGGGTGAAATAGTCTCATGCGAGGCGGATGACCTCATTGCGGGTCCACAGGACCTATGCGGGTGAAATAGTCTCATGCGAGGCGGATGACCTCATTGCGGGTCCACAGGACCTATGCGGTTGAAATAGTCCCAAGAGTAGGATTGCTTAATGATACTACGGGCGGGTGGCCCTACTTTGATCATGAGCCTCCTATTTTTATGCGATGGGTATGCTCTTGTTTACTCATTGTTAGTAAGGCACGATGTCTTCGTTAATCGAGTTATCATACGTATCTCTAGCTTTATTTTAGACTTTATGATTTCATTCTGATCTTTCGATTTCACATACTTGGTACATGTTGTCTCGACCTCCTTGAAGTGCGTTCATGCCGCAGTTGAGGTACATAGCTTGCGATCCACTCTGTGATCACCGTCGATTCTTGGAAAGCTTCATTTCTCCGAAGGCTTTGTCTTTTGGTACGGTTCCCTGAGGTCGTAGATTTATGTACATTCAGGGGTATGGCGGGGCCCTGTCCCGTCACAGTTGTTATGTCAAACTCTTAGAGGTCTGTAGTCATATCTTGTGGGTCACTTTGTAACAAAAAAATGAGGTAACTGCTTTTGGATTTGTATATATCTAGAGAGGTAGCCTTATCGGCTAACCTATTATTCTTGTTAAGTTTATGTATGTTCCGTTGATTATCTCTGATGTATACCTGTAAGGGTGCCCAGATAGGGCACCAGTCGCGGGCCCGGAGTCGGGTCGTGACAAAAACTAATCAATTCATAATGGATTTTTGGTGCATAAAGAATGAAAAATTTGAATTAAATCCCAAATATATGTGCCAAGTGGCACCTAGGTGACATAATGATATGGTGAGTCATCACACTCTCACCCACTTAATGTTGCGACGACCGCAGTACATTGTTGATGCATAAAATTTCAGATCTTATTTTTTAATTTCCACAAATCCTCGTATCATTTTCGTGTGGCCTCTTTCGGTGATTGCCCCTTCTAGTAGATGTCGTTATCCTTTCGTCATTGTTTTCGCCTATTTTGGTAGTCAATGACAGCCTCAATCTTCTTACTATGCGAGACGGTAATTGTAATAGACGTGCAACTAGATTGACCCCTACTCGGATCATCCTTCCTAATATGCCACCTAATATCTTCGAACTTTGGCATGTAGACTCTTTGACCCGTAGTAAGCAATAGATCATCTTCCATCCAAAAATGCCTCGTTTTTTCCTGGGTGGTTAACTCCATAAATTGCTTGATTTTTGGATCATGGTGCATGCTTTATTTTATAACCTCTTAGATGTCACAACTTGCTGAAGTGATGGTAGCAAAATCATCTTTCCAGCTCAAAATATCGATTACAACATTGCCCGACATATACTTCAACTCAATCTTGTGATCCATGTCACTTTTAGGAGGCAAATGGTTAGGTAGCTCGTCGATCATCACATATTTGTTCTCTTCGAGCAAATTATCTATCAAAAATTGCAGTGTCTCATGAGTATAATTATCTTTCTCCAAACTTGCAATGGTTGTCAAGAAAGTTAGCTCCTCTTTCTTGAGCCCTTTAATAAGTTACATAGCTGAAAGTTGTGCCTGTCCCTAGACATGTATCATAGTCACTGTAGACACCATGCAAACTCCTTCTCGCTCCAAAACCAAAAGACATTAGAGGTAGGGGTCGATCATCGCGTGACAATGTATAAAGAACTCTTGCCCCAGAACAATGTCAAAGATGTCTATAGTTGTGGCTGTAAAGTTTGTCTTACCTTTCCAATTGCCTAATTTGACACCTACACCATTCGCTACACCACAAGAATTTTCTGGCTCGGTATTCATGATCTTGACGTGAGCGTTAATTGGCGTGAGCTTTAACTCTAGTCTCCTTGTTGCGGACTCGGTCATAAAATTATGAGTCACTCAAATGTCTATCAGTGCACGAGTTTGCTTGTTATTGATGGTGAGGTCGACGTACTGATTGTTATTCTCGTTGATTTAGTTATCTTGCTTCATGACATGCCACATAGTTTGGTCGTCCTTAACTGTGCAATTTCCAAACTCTGTGCTTACGTCTGCTCATTTCTTTTCACGCACTATAGCACTGAGGCTCTTCAGGTCAGGACAATTTCTGAAGTTGTGCGACCCTCTACATAGGTAGCATCCCTTATTCTCGATCTGCGCCTTCTTTTGGCATAACCCTAACGACCACTTGACTATTATCATCGAACTTGTAGGTATTTTGAATCTTAGAGTATTGTTGTCGTGACTCCTTGCTCTAGCCACGATCCCCCCTCCCACTTTTGGCATCGCTACGCTTGACTCATTTCTTTGATCTTTGTCGTATTTGTCATTCCTGAAGTCCATCAAAGACTCAGCCTCTACTATGGATTGGTCTATGTCTTCAACTTGATGGCGTTACAACTCATGCTTAGCCCAATTTTGCAATCCGTCTATAAAATGAATTAATAAGTCATCGTTGGTGAGGTTGGGAATTTGAAGCATCAGGGTGGTGAACTCCTTGACGTAGTCGCGTATACTAATTGTCTGCTTCAATTCCCTAGACTTACGTCTTGCCTTGTACAAGACATTATTCAAGAAGAATTGACGCTTAAACTATGCCTTGAATTGGTCCCACGCGCTAATGGTGCACATGCCTCTCTCAACATCGGCCACCTTCCTCCTCTATCATAGCATGAGAATTTCTGATATGTACAACACGACATTGTTGATCTTGACCTCATCGTCCCTTACCCTTCCATGCCTGAAATAATTCTCCAAGTGCCAAAGAAAGTTCTCAACTTCTTATGCATCACGAACCCCTTTGAACAATGGTGGCTTAGGAGTCTCGATCTTAGCCTCCCCCGTTACAACAATATTGTTAGCTACCTCATACGTCAGCGTCGACCTGCTCCTCGAGTGCTTCTATCTTTGCCTTCATAGCATCGATAGTACTCAAAACCTCCATGAATCTGCACTCTAAGTCATTGACAGTTTCCCTTAACTCAAATTCCACCTGCTTGTGACCTTTCAAGTCATTCTGGACGCTCTCAATTTCTTCGTTTTTAATTCAGTTTATGTATGGATTTTGTGTTAGGTCTTAGCGTGACTATGGCTAGTAGCTAAACACTTTATTAGGGCTTTCCTTTGGAATTACTTGAAACTCTTATTCATGAATTAATACATTAGTTGATTTTTTCTTCACTTAGATTAAGATCTATTTAATAATTTGTTTGAATGCTTGATAGTTAATTGATCACTAATTATCATAACTCATATGATTTCGAATCAAGAACCGAGATGAGAGATTTGAATATGCTGTAACTGAATAGACATAGGTTAAAATCGCGGACGAAAGTACCCCGATACTTGTGTAGCATAATAGGTTACTGTTCTTAATCTTCCTATGTAGTAAATCCTATCATAAAAATATAGAAGGGTTCTGCACTGGGGTTGAGTGATTATATATCCTAACCGGAATATAGACAGTCTAGTTAACCGCTATCTAAATCATTCTAGTCTCATTAAGGATTGAATAGAGTGGATAGTCGAGGAAATTGGAAGCCCTAATCCCTTCATAATCTGATTACAATTTAAATAGTTTAATTAATTCTTGCAATTACTCTAGTAGTTAACCAAAAACCAAACTCAATTATCGATCGCCAAATATATACCAAAAAATAGATGAACGATAATTAGAAATCAGTATCTGAGGACGATATTCAATCTTACAGACTATATTATTTGAGACGATACGTACACTTGCGTTAAGCGCGTAAAAATGGCCTTGACAGTCATCACATCATTCTGAGCTAAAATAATAAACTTTACATCCTGAAATTGGGCTACCCAATCATTTCTATTTTAAATTTTGAAACTAACTACTATGAATTTCGTGTAGTGACAAACAACCCCACTATCTTCAAAATATGAAACAGCTTACTTTCACACTTAATTTGAGGAAATCATTATTGACTTCTTTAAGTAACACAAGTTGCCTGTTATGAGTAAATAAAACATTTTGTTTTGGAATTGGCATATTCCATACATGTGCCTACTTGTAACGAGGGAAGTTTAATTGTATCTCCTTCGTTAAAAAATTATATTAATGAATTTTGTATCTTTGGCAAACTATGAAAGATATGTTCATTACGAATATTATTTATTAATGTAATCCAAGCTCCGATAATTCATGGTGGGAGGTAGAGCGTTGTAAGGGGTTCTATTGAAACCTTTCGTTGAAGAATTACATTATATATATAAGATAAAAATGATTATTGACTTTGAAATAACCGACATTTTTTTTAGCTTTTTCTCTCAAGAGAACGTACGAAAAGGTGGTAAAATTACTTTAATTGTATCTTAAAATTTCAAGTGTGGCATGCTTGTAACTTCGTTTATTATAATTTCTGGCTCGACCGCTAATTCTATAATTCTTCACCAATTGGCAATTGTTTTTAAATTCTTTTGGATGGATATGGACTATGAAAAATGAACAAAAGGTAGAAAATAGGAGGGTAAACAAGTGATTAATTATTCACACAACTAGTTAATAATAAAACAAGCTTTCTAATAGTATTAATTACACTTACTAACACTAAAAATCAACCTCGAAAACTTGTTCAATGCAATCTCAAGTCACATCATGCTTGTAACTTTACATTAAATATTCTTTTGTCCTATCTATTCTCCATCTAGCTAAAAAACAAGTGCTATAGCCCTTGGCTCTATTTGGAATTTTTTTTTTTTTTTTGGTCTTGAAATTTCACCATTTTGAATAGTCTCTTTCTTCTTCCTGTACTCTTGTGGTGAACTCTGTTGAATTTCCAATTTTGCCCATAATAGTATTCTTGAAATTGATTTTGTCTTGTGCTTGTGAACACGATCTTTGCATTTTAACACCACTTAATGAAGCCCTTGATTCCATCATTTCGTTTAATGACACTTTTTTCACCTTTGGACCTGGCTCTGGCCTTTGTTTTGGAGCACTATGGGACCTTAATTTAGCCTTAAATGATTTTGTTTTAGCCATATAGTTAGGATAATAATTATTATTGTCATAATAATTATTCCTAAAATAATGGCTTTCAACACAAACACTTTTGGCTCCTGGTGTAATTGGGGTGGTGTTGGATCCACAAGAATTTGCAAACCTTGGTGTACTTTGGCCTGTTGTGAACCTATCATCTCCTGGTTGTTGGGCCCAATCTGAGGCCCATGAAGGTAGCACTGGTTCAAATGGATCATCACAAGAATCAGAAACCCAAGTGTTTGTTCTTCTGGATCTTGATTTGGGCCGACCAGTGTCCATTTCAACAATTTTTGCACTTTCTTCACTTATGTTGTTAGCTTCAAATGATGAAGATATCCTTCTACTATGCATTTGCATTGGACGTTCAATTCTTGATTCTTCTAACTTTTCCTATAAATCAGTATAACCAAAGTTAAAAGGGTTATCAAACCGTTTTTCTACTTATCATTTATGACAGTCAAAATAATTAATTATAAACTAATTTAATTCAACTAGACTCCTGAGTTCTTAGCCGAAATTGACCAAAAAATGAGTGGATTAGAGTCAACAGTATTCGTATAGATAGTATCGTAAAAAGAAACAAAGAAGCGGATATAGGACGCATTCGGTGGGTAAGAGTGGATCAATAATATAACTTGACAAGCTCAACCTTTTAAGATTTTTAACAGTGAACTCATTTTATTTTGACATTATGGTTCAAAACATGATTTTGTTGACACTTTAGTAGATTTTCACTATATATTCATGTATTGTGTCCAAAACACTGGGTTAAGTTGAACTTGTAATATACAAAGCTTCATGAACATTTGTATATTTGTTCAAGTGAATCCATTACTTTTGACTCCAACTATATATATATATATATATATATATATATAAAAAAATATATACATACAATAAGAATACCAATGCTAGATTCTTTGTTTTGTTTTTGTTTTTGTTTTTTCACCTGATTTCGGTATCTGATTTAGGCCCAATCTAATATGGATTCACACCGCATAAGGCCATTAAAGAAGGAATTGTTCCCTATCATGATATTTTTGACTCATAGGACTCGAACCTGAGACATCTAGTGAACTGACTCTAGATTCTGAAATCACCTCTATTAAAAGTACTAAATTTTGAAGGGAAAAAAATAAATTAAAGGGACTTACATGTGATTTCCTGGCTTGAAACTGGGGATGAGAATTTTGATCATTAATATTGAAGTAGCCTCCTTTAGTTTTTTGGGCACGAACACTTGCTTGTGCTCTCATTAATGCTTGCATGCTATGAAGTGTAGCAGTTGCTTGCTTTCTTACCAAATAACCCCTAACCAATGCTTGTAATTTTACTAATCCTTTTAGTGCCCTCAATGCCTTTCTTGCCTGTTTAAAACATTTCAACAACAAAAACTCTGTGAGAAAAAACAAATTGTATAAATAATATAAGAGTTTAATTTTTATATACATATTAATATAAAACCAACTTTTTACAATCACTTAAAAGATAATTAAAACATAATTGTTCATCCTAAGTGAGATTAGCTTGAAAAGTAAAACAGATTATCTGCTATAACGGAAGGCGAATAGATCGTAAATATTTATTTTTGACATAAAGAATATACATATAAGAAATAAATAAAAAATCTCACCAAACACTAAATTGGCAATTTGAATGTCTAAAGGCTCCTTAATTTTGAACTCATAATTTTAAAATTTTAATAAGTTGTAATAAGAATCTAAAAATTAAATCCAACAAGTTACGTCCTAAATTCGTCTTTACAATAAGTTAAAATACACTGATATATTGTGGGCACCAACCCACGTGACCGCTGAATCACTATAATTTACCTTATCCATCAATCTCTGTCGGACCGGGAGGGAGGCGGCAAGGATTTCGCCTTTTGCCCCCAAAATACACTGATATATCAGTTAATACAAGTGATGCTTTATTAAAGAGTTGCATTAAATAAAGAAGTACTAGTTCTAGTATGAACAAATGATTAAGCAATTATGAGATTTCGTGCATTACCAAAAATCCACGAAACACCGTTTGAATTTTGGTGGCTGCAGCCAATTTCTCACGGCCAAACATGGCGTTACCTCTTCCTTGACTAGTCAATTTCACCACCGCCACCGCCGCCTGTGCGGCAGCGACAGCAGCATCAGCTGCAGCTGCGGTGGCAGCGGCCACCGCAATAGCATGCTTATTCTGCTCCTTATCGGATTCGTTCCTGTAGAACGAACCCAACCATGCCGCCTCCGCCGGCGTAATGTTTGGCGGAATAGTCGTCGGATTGTGACACAATCGGCCGGATACGGCGGCGGAGGTGGTAGTGGTGGTGTCTCTACTGGAATGACCAAAACATGTAATGCCAATTTTGCCCTTCTCTTCAATTTCATTGCGAGTTTTATCTATCTTTCTTGTCCCAAACAGACCTTTCAACCACTTAATTGTTTTGCCCATTGGGAGAAGACAATGGAAATTTTAACTAAGGAAAAAAAGTAAGTAGTAACTGAAAGCCTATTTAAAAGAGTGAAAGTGAGAGGGAGAGGCACTGTTACAGCTAATAATGAACCAAAGATTTTGCCATATATTCCCTGATAGTGGCCCAATGGCCATTAGTCAAATTTGTGGCTTTAGGGTCATAAATTCGATTACCATGGGATCGTTCTCCGGCGTATATGCCGTATTAAAGTGCAGTAGCTTAACCGCGTGGGCATGTTGCAGTGTGTGTTTGATTCCCTCCGCATGTCTTGTTAGAAGTCGGGCGCAGCGTTGATCCGCTCCATCGCCTGATCAGAGCCTAGTGTGCGTGTGCGATATAGCGATATGAGCATTTCCGCCAAGCCACGAATTATCAAAAAAAAAAAAAGATTTTGCCATATGGTTGAAAAGTTGTAATAAAAAAGGACTATAAAAGGGGAGGAAAAAGTTGTTAAATTAAAGTTCAAGTGTATTAACACATACTCCGATTCGAGTTTTGAGTAGGAAAGAATATGTCAATAGGTGCAGTTATCATTTTAATGGACGATACACATCATGAATTCATATTAGTCTGTGCCTCGATGCCAAGTGAAAATTATAAACGTATTTGCACACATAGAAGCGTATCTAGCCATAAAGTATTAGGTTCACGTGAACTCGTTAATTTTTTTTTTCTAGATTCTATAATTGTATTAAGAAAATCACGAAATATTTATAACTATTTAATTCTAAGCTTAATTATTATTATATTTAAACTTAAAATCATTGTAGAAACCCACAAACGGTCAAATTCTAATCAGCCTATAGACACATACAATTGAAAGTCTCCAATTATTTAGAAATGAACTTAAATACACTTGATCGAGAAAAAAATTACACTATCAAAACAATTAAAATATATCTACAGATAATCTTTCATAAAACGGGTTATCTACTACCACGAGTAAATTAACATCATAGTATTAAGAAAAATTATACCATTGATGTATATTGATTAAATTCTTTAGGAATACACACTATATTTAACTGTTGGAAATTTGTCTTTGATGGAGGTTGGGTTCGCCCATCTTCAAAGACTTAAACATCATGGTTCCACATGTTGGAGAACCTGATTCTTTACATGTGTGTAATCTACTAAGTGAGTAGATCACCGTAGGGCCAAAAATCGTCAAATTCAATTGAGAAATGGAAGAGATATTGATCCGCGAAGTAAGGTGTTTGAGACATTGAAGAGTGGTGTGTGACAAATCTACCACATCAATAGTAAAAGGAAGATTTGTTCATGTTATAAGTCTCTAAACTGAATAAGGGATTGGGACCCCAAGGGGTAACCCATGTGTTTAAAGGAGGGAGGATCTAGGTGTGCTTGGTTTCGAGACTAGGCCCACACGCGCGCCACCACCACCGGGTCGGGTCGCGGCTGCGGGGTTGTTCTGACATTATCTTTTTGGACCCCAGACTTTATTATAATTACATTTTTGGTCCCTGGAGTTTCTGGAAAGTGTCGGCGCCGCAGGGCCACGGCGCCAACTCTCAGGAGTTTAGGCGCTGCGGACGTTTTTCAGAGGTTTAATGTCATTAAGTTGTTGGAACGTTGGGCACTTATTCCTGAACGTATTGACATTTCATTGAGCCTCATAAACAGTCCTCTTAACAGTCATTAACACCCAATTAACACCTCCCCTCCTTCTTAAACTATATATAACCATGCCTTATTTCAGATTTGAGAAGTGAGACAATATATACACAATGAACATAAGAGAAATACTCTCTACACTTGGATGATTTCAGACTTGATGAAATTTCTTTCTTTCTTGCAATCTTACACATTCAAAGATCCTTCTATTATAGTGAACACTTGAGTTTTCTTTGCTTATTTATTTGATTGTTGTTTTATCTTGGGAGATAAGTTGTCATTACAACCGTTGAAAGGAAATACATGGCAATATTATCTTAAGGATAGATCAAGAATTTGGTCGACTCAGCAAGCCAATTATATTGTTATATTTCCAGATTCTAAACATATTGTTGTTGTTGTTCTCAAGGGGTTTGCTGCAGTTTCAACCAACATCTCAACACTTCAAGGAAGAAGATCAACACTTCAAGGAAGGATCAAAGACTGAAGATCAAGATCATCAACACTTATTGATGTTGTGACAACTGATGTTAGGCTTCAAGCCTATTGTATTGAAATTGTAATTGATTATCCTTTCTAAGTACTAGTGATAGTTGTAAACTATTCCTATACATCCACTGTAACACCAACATTAACTGTATAAAATATATACTACGAATTAGCAGGCTAGTAAACTCATCTCAATGTAAACATGTATATTATAGAAACAATTGTATCCCTACCCATAACTAGAATATTTCCATTCCATTACCGATGTGAGACTCTTAACACTCCCCCGCACGTCCATACCCCGTTAACTGGAGCGTGAATAATATAATTTGGGGGGCCCAACATAAGTGAACAAAGAACTGAAATGTGTCTAACTCTGATACCAGTATCAAGAGCCTAACACAAAACCCTAGAATTTTTCTTTGTGTGAGCCGCCGCCGACCAGCCCCGGCGATTCATGCGATTCCTCCTCTCCTCCTAAAATTCTTAGTTTTTCTTCTTCTTTTCTCTCTTCTCTAAATGGATACTCATTATTACGCTTCTGATTCTGACGCATCTACCTCCACAAATCCCATCACCATGTCGTCATCCTCTTTTCATCCCGCCCTCACTGTTACTAATATCAAGAATTATATTCTCATTCTTCTTGATCAAGAAAACAGTCAGTATTCTCCTTGGATTGAACTGTTCTGTAATCATGCATGTCTCTATAACGTGCTTGACCACATCGATGACACTATTTCGCGCCCTCCGGAGGTTTGATGAGTCTACTTGGCGGCGTCTAGAGGTCGGCGTCAAACAGTGGATTTATGGTAGTATTTCTGAGGATCTTCTTCTTACTATCATGAAATCTGATGCCACATCCCGTGATTTATGGAACCGCTTGGAGGAAATCTTTCAAGATAACAAGCACACTCGTCCGGTGTATTTGGAGGAACAATTTAACAATACACGCCTTGAAAATTTCTCCAACATGACTGAATATTGCAGGCAGTTGAAACTACTGGCGGATCAACTCTCCAACATCGACACGCCTGTCTCGGACACTAAGATGGTGTTGTAATTGATTGCAGGCCTTCCCAAAGGCGACTATGATACATTAGCCGTCATAATTCAACAGGCAGATCCGCTTCCCAGTTTTAACAAAGCTCGTTCACAGTTGTTGCTCAAAGAGACTCACCGTGCTAAGCAGGATGAGCACACTCAGAAGGCGTTAGCTATCAAAACACGCCCTCAAGATCCAATGTCGCAAGAAAACTTTCAACTGCAGCAGGGACGCGATGACAAGGGTCGTGGTCGTGGTAGGGGTCGCGGACAGCAGAATCAGCAACAACAACAACAGGGCCAACAGATTCAGTTCAGCGCTACGGCGCCCCGGCAAGATCTCCTACTGTCGCGCGCGCCGCCCGATTCCAGCACGGCCGCCGTCGGCATGACACCCACTGAGTTGGATCAGGCCTTCAGCTGTCTCAACATGCAACAGCCTGACAACAACTGATACATGGATTCCGGAACCACTTCTCACCTCACCCGGTCTGCAGGTTATATTCCCAAACTGTTTGGTTTAAAACATCCTCAATTTGTAACAGTTGGTAGTGGCCACCACATTTCAGTAAATAGTTATGATACATCCTACACACCACATCCTCATCCATTCCCCCTTCAAAATACCCTATATGCCCCACATATGATTAAGAATCTAATCTTTATCCGTAAATTCACTCGTAATTACTCTGTCTCCGTTGATTTTGACCCTTATGGTTTCACTGTGAAGGATCTTCATACGGGGACACCTCTTATGAGATGCAATAGCACGGGGGATCTCTATCCATTCACTCCCACCTCCGCTGCCAGATCTAGCTCTCCCGTCTCTCTAACGGTCATTTCTTCTTTCACATGGCATAATAGGCTTGGTCATCCAGGAGCCCCAGTTTTTAATTTACTTAGAGGCAATAATTTCATTACTTGTAATGGGAAGCTTGCCCAAAACTGTGTTTCTTGTTTTTTAGGTAAACATACTCGTCTTCCGTTTAAGTCATACACTAGTGTTACTTTTGCACCCTTTGATATTATACATGCCGATTTATGGACATCACCTGTTGCTAGTTCTCTCGGTCATAAATACTATCTTATCCTACTAAATGAATTTTCTCACATTGTTTCGTTGTATCCTCTCAAATTTAAATCGAAAGTGTTTGTCAAATTTCGTGAGTTTCGAACATTCATTCAAACACAATTTGAAAAAGATATAAAATCTTTTCAGTGTGATAATGGTCGTGAATTCAACAACTCTATGTTTCACCATTTTTGTACTAATAATGACATGGTTTTTTTCTCACCTTGCCTCATACTTCAAAGCGGTAAAAGCTGAAAGAATCATTCGCACCATTAACAATATGATTCACACTCTTTTGATTCATGTCTCCCTACCTCCATCTTTCTGGGTCTATGCTGCTAAAATGTCATAATACGTTCTAAATATTCTCCCAACTAGCACCCTTCACAATATGACCGCTATCGAAATTCTCTATCATAGAGTCCCCTCTTAGGATCATCTCCGAATATTTGGTTTTCTATGCTATCCTAACCTTGCCTCTACTACTCCTCACAAACTAGCCCCCCGGTCCACTCCTTGTGTCTACATATGCTTCCCGCCGAACCATAGGGGCTATATATGTTATGACTTGTCCACTCGTCAGATCCACATCTCTCATCACGTCACATTTCCGCTTTCGAATCTTAAAAAGTTCCAAAAATCGGATTACTCTTTTCTTGATGAGACTGTCATCTCTCTCATCATCCTAAGTCAATTAGAGCATATCAGTTCTTCTTCAGCGTCTGCGCTACGGTGCTAAAACTCATGCGAATAGGTCCCTGATTCACCGTCGACAGCGCTGCGGTCCAGTACTGAGGCGCCACGATGCCAAAACATCAGAGAGGTCTATCAGTCCCCCAGCGTCGTGGCACTTGGAACCTTCTACTATCCCTTGCAGCGCCGCGGTGCCTATTCCGGCGTCTGTCCCTCATTCTCCCTATCTAACAAATCCCTCCGCCTTGGAACCTCCTACTATCCCCACTCACCAAATGGAAACTCGTGCAAAGCATGAAATCTTCAAACCCAAAGTCCAATTTAACTTATCTGCCCAAACCATTTCACCAATTCTCAAGAACCCTATATTGGCCAAATAAGACTCTAATTGGAATGCGGCTATGACTAAGGAATTCATTGCTTTAACTAAACAACACACATGAGATCTAGTACCTAGACCTGAGGGGGTGAATGTGATTCGTTGTCTGTGGCTATTTCGTCACAAATTCAGAGACAGTGGAGATCTTGAGAGGTATAAGGCAAGACCTGTGGCTAATGGCACAAATCAGCAAGAGGGCATTGATTGTGGTGAGACTTTCAGCCCGGTTGTCAAACCGGCTACCATCCGCATAGTTTTGAGTATTGCCATGGGCAAACACTGGTTGATCCATCAGCTTGATGTGAAGAATACATTATTACATGGGGATCTGAGAGAGACAATCTACGTCGTCGGTAGCCGTGATTCACTCGTCAATGATTCCTCGCTCGTGTGTCGTCTCGATGAAGTCACTATATGGGTGAAAGCAGGGCCCGTCGTGGTACAATCGTTTTGTCGGTATATCTTGCGGATCGGGTTTGTATGCGGCAAGAGTGATACATCACTTTTCATTTTTCATCGAGGTAGTAGCTGCTTATTTATTACTTTACGTGGATGATATTGTTCTTATTGCCTCATAAACGGATTGAAAAATGAGACTATTGTCTTCTTAAGTCGAATTTGCAATGATTGATTTGGGAAGCTGAGTTATTTTTAGGGATATCGGTGACCAGTGCGCGATCATATGTTCTTGTGTCGGCGTAAGTATGCGAGAAGAGATTGTGTCGAGCTAAGATGGCAAGCGCAAAGAGTGCTACTCAGGTTGATTATATCTAAGCTCGATGTCATGGATGGTGCTCCGGTCTCGATCTACTACGTATAGGAGCCTTGCAGTGCACTTCAAGATCTCATCTCGCGCCATTTAGTCGAGACATAGCTTATGTTGTTCGTGACGTCTTATTCATGCACGCCTGAAGTCTCATTTCATCGCTCTTGGCGTATCATTCGATACATTAAAGGGCACTCTTGATTATGGTTTGCACTATACCCCTCTGCTCCCAAACAGTTGCTTTCGTATACGGATGCAGTTAGGCGGTGTCGGACATGACGCTCCACCTCCGGTTTTATGTTTTAGGGGATAATCGATTTCTTGGTCTACTACCACAGCTACCTATCTCGCTCGATCTTTGGTGAGTCTGAGTGTTGCAAATGTAGTAGTTGAGATTTGTTGGCTCAGAAATTTACTATTAGAACCTCAGTGTCCTTTGCGTCAGACATCTATTGTGTACTGTGATAACATCTCTGCCATCTATTTGTCTCATAATCGGTTCAACATCAACCAAACACATTGAGATAGACCTACACTTTGTTCGTGAGAAAGTTGCACTAGGTCGTATCAGTGTTACATGTCATCATCCTGTCGGTATGCGAGATATATTTACAAAGGACTTTCAGACGATTATTTCTTGACTTGATTCGATCTCAGTCACCTCCTCATTTCCGTGAGAGGGTGTGTAAACATGTATATTATAGAAACAATTGTATCCCTATTCATAATTAAAATATTTCCATATATTGTGTAAATATAATTATGATAAGACTGAGATTTCTCTTTTGTATATGTTTATGATTCCTATTGTATAAGGAATAAACATTGTACTCTATATATACTTTAATATTAATGAAAGAATATACATGTTTACCCTCAATTTTATCACTTGATCGTAGTAAATTAATAGTATTATTTACTATTAAAAAATCTGTGGGGTATAATTTTTGGGAAGGGACGGAAGAATCTAAAAATGAGTACTAATTGATAAGGACTACTCCTTCTAAGGATTGGGAAAAAGTGTTTGAAATCCAAATTCAGCCAAAGAAATAGGTACTTACCTCTTATCGCTGAAAGTTGGTTTTCAAATTCAAATTTTTGGTAGAATATATCCATATGAATATAGATACATAATAATAATAATAACTATGTTTCAGTTTCAAATTAAACTCGGTTATAAAAAAAATTAATAATCACGTTCTCTTCGATTAAAATTCGTTTTAGACTAATAATATTATACATAATGAACATAGATATACACATGAAAAACGTGCGTGTGTGAGAGATAAAATACTGAAATTTCAACAACAACAAACATTGACATATAAAGACCGATTCAGAATTTAAAGTTTATGAGTTCTGAATTTTAACTTTTTGAAGTTACTGATCTCTAAATTTTTAATTTATACATGGTTAAAGCTACTAAAGTTTGCCGAACTTGTAACGTGAATGATGCTAATGTGTATCGATATCTGTTGTTATATTCTTGATTTGTACATTTGCTATTTTGTGTCTCTTTTTCTATCCTACACTTTTGCGTCAGTTACATTTCTTTTGAGCCGAGGTTCCATTGAAACAATTTCTCTATCCCCACTCCACCCTTCTCGAATCTCATTACACTGATATGTTGTTGTTGTATATAACATGAATGATATATATTATTGTCCCAATTTATGTGACACTATTTCCTTTTTTGTCTGTCTAAAAAAGAATATCATTTTTTCTATATTTAAAGACATTTAACTCTATGAGATGATATACATCCACACATTTATATAAAAAAATCTGGATCACACATTTCAAAAGCCTTTCGTTCTATTTAAAAATTCATGTCAAGTCAAATGATGTTACGTAAATTGAGACGGAAGAAGTATATAAATTTAGTAGGATTAATTGATAAAATCACTAAACTATGTCAGCTTATTAGTAGAATAGGCTGTGAGCTAACACCTATAAACAATGTTAAAACTCACTTAAACTAAACAAATGAGAAATTGCCTGCCACCAAACACAATGCTTAAAAAGGCAAAAAAGGGACTCAATTATTGAGAGATAAACAGGCAAAGCTCGAGGAAATGTGTCCCCAACTTAAAAGACTTTTAGACCAAAAAAGTGAGAATCAGATTCTATAGAAAATTGAAATGTTTGTATCAGAAACCCAAGAAAGAAAAAAGAATAAAGATGGAAAAGGGGGAGAAAAATAACTTTATGGAGCACAGTGTATTAATTAAATACTCTATCCGTTTCATAATAAGTGATGTTTTAGCTTATACATATTTTATCCGTTTCATAATTGTTGAATTCTAAGTTAATAATTTATATTTTAAATGAGTTTCTTTTTAACACATATAAGTAATTTGAATCAAAATTATTGAATTATATCCCATCCTCTTACTACAACTTAATGTTGTCCCTAATCATACACGTTCCATCACAATCCATGATGATATATACCACTACAATTCAGCTGAAGTATAGCGTATATGAGGAAAGATACTACCTATGGGGGAAGAGTACTCATGAGAGAGCTTTCTGACACTAATTTAGAAGTACATATTCCCTACATAATTCTTTTGACTCGGCACCAACATCTCCTATTCTCGTCTTGTACTTTTCGTTATATTTAGGTGTGAATATATAGCAATGGGTGCAAACACATTTACAACATTTTTAACGATTTCATATTGAGTTATATTTTGAGGTTGAATTAGACCCTAGATCCATTCTCTTTCATGGTATCAGAATCAAGTTTATTCTAATTTTTTATTCACCGATATTGGGCCTCAAATTATATTATACACGCTCCAGTTAATAAAATCTGGGCGTACGATAGTGTTAAGAGTTTCACATCGAATATGAAATCGGAACATGGACTCCTTATATGAACTTGGATAATACTCACCGTACAAGCTAGCTTTTGAGGTTGAGTTAAGCCCAATAGATTATTCTCTTTCACATTTAAAAGTATATAGATGAAACGAAGAAGTTATCTGGCTTGAGGGAAAGAATCGTCATATTGCTCTTCCTCACAAAAGTGTGAGATTCAAGATTGAATTTTGTTGTATATTTTGTACTAGTTGTTGGAATATATTGGTAATAATAAGAAACGGGAAAAATCACAACAACAACCAATGTGAACAAGGAAATTTGTCTCGCTGAGTCGATTGATGATCAATCTTTCTTTAAGATAATATTGTCCTGTATATTTCTTTCAACGGATAATGACAACTTATCTCTCAAGATAAAACAATAACCAAACTAATGAGCAAAGGAGACTCAAGAGTTCGCTATAGGAAGAAAGATCTTAGAGTGTTTGATTGATAAAAAGAAAGAACAATTTCAGGAAATTGTCTAGAGAATGTGTTAAGTGTGTTCTTGCAAATGAGCCAAAGGCCTCATTTTTTAGTGTTGAGAAGATGACTTTCCAATTGTCCATGTAATGGCCTTGAATGACCATGTAATGACATTGATACATAGTCATTGATTATGGAGTGTTAATTCAGCCAAATAATGGCAGAATTCATTTGAGATGTAATGGAGGTTTAATGCCTCAAAATCATTGAAGTCGTATGCTTTTCGTCTCGTCGCGACCTCACGGACTACAATAGCGGTGCTCAACCGAGACTTGGGCGCGGCCTGCGAAGGCCGCGGCGCCACTTGAGAGAGTTGGTAGCTGGCGCCGATTCATGACTTGTTTCATCTTTAAACACATTGTACACTTCTTCCTTCATTTACCAACGTGAAATCAACGTCATTTGGCCAATAACCGTATATTACCTTACGTCTCAAACAATTCATATTTGTACCAATATCTCTTCCATTGAGGAAATATGATCTTTGACATTACGTGTGCACGTGTGTGAAAACAAAGTTTCCCACATGCGGGGCCCCAATTATTCGAGTCATAATTAAATAGGATTAACTTATTTCACGTTTAATAAATATTTTCAACACTAGTAAATATAAAACAATAACTTGGTTTTTTGCTCGAGAAGTATTATTTTTCTGAAATTTGAGAATTTTTTTTTTGAAACCCAAGAGAATATATTATTTATAGTTATATAATATCTATACATTATTATACAAAATTTATAAAGTATATACATTATTTATACATCATATCATATATAGTTATAAGAATGTATATGTAATGTATAATGATGTATATGTAAAGTTATAAAAGTTCATTTTTATGTATGCATTACATATACATTATTGATACAGTGGAGTGTAAACTAGATGCGTAGACTATATATATGGGTTATTTCTCCGATATTTTTAAGTACCTAATTTATACTAATAAAGAAGTATTGGGTGCAATGATAATATGCATTTATTTTGCTCCTACGTACCAAGTTCAAACTCTGTTACTATGACCCCAACTACTTTTCATTTTTGTAACTGTTATCCTTTGAGTCTATTTTTAATGCCCTTTTTAACCCTTAGTAAATTAATGCTATAAAAATCCAAAATCTCATGTACTACTACAATTTGGAATTATCCTTTGGCTTTTGTTTACCACATATATATAATCTTGGAAGAATCACACCGATTCATTTTTTTTGGAACATCCTTTTCTTATCTGTATAATAACTGACTGTGAGTCTGTGACCCGCAAGGGTAGTCAAGTTGGTGGAGTAAGAGAGCGCGGGACCGAAAGGTCACGAGTTCGATTTCCTCTGTCAACACTTTTGGTTAGTCATCGCGTATGGGCATCAGTGTGGTTTACTGCGTGGCGTGGTTTGCGGTATTGCGTCGGTCAGAAGTTTACCTGAAGACTTGTAATAAAATAGCGGTGCAGATTCTGTCGTCAAAAAAAAAAACTGACTGTGTGTACGTACTTTATATATAGGCTGGTAAAAAAGAATATTGTGGTAATTTCAGAAGGCTTTTATCATGTTCCAAAAACATAAAAAGCTTCTTTAATTTATCTACTTTTTTCTGATTTTAACGTACTTTTTTTAATGTACATATTATTCACGGACCATATATCTATTTTCGTACTGTATTGACCTCTCCACCACTCAAAATAACCTTATAGCTTCAAGTTCACCGTGAGAGACGGATTCAAAATGTGAAGTTTATGGACTTCAACGACAATCTCAAGTTAATAATATAATAAGAACTATGTTTTGGTGATTTTTTTAAAACAAGAGCAGGATAAAAGTTATTGATTTCACGTGTATCATAATTGTAACATTGTAAATTCTCCTCTGCCATCATTACAGATGGAGCCAAAATTTGAAATTTATGAATTTTAAACTTGTCATTGAACCTACATATAGCTCATTTAGTTGGATCCGCAAGTTTATATATGTAACACAAAATATAAACTTTTGATCAACAAAATAAATTTTGCATCAAGATATGTGTCTTTCATACACAGTTTTTGCTTAACCATGATTAAGTAAATTGCTAAGGTTAAAGTTACTTAATTCGATATAAATATCTGATACAAATAAATACTTATCGCACATTGCGTAAGGAATCTTTGAAACTATAATGTTTAAAGCTATTGAAATTATTCAAAGAACTTGTACCATAACGACTTTATGTAATGGATTACTCACTTTTTTTTTCTTTTGTTGTGAAGGCGCATGCTATTCTTTCTTCAGTGCGCCGGGTGACGCAATAGCGCGCAAACCACGTCGGGCTCCCCCAAAGCGAAGCGGTCGGGCGTTATCCCGGGTTTCAAATTGTCCCACACCACTGGCGATGAGGATCTCTGCGCCCAGCCAACCTGGCCAGGCTTCGGATGTAATGGATTACTCACTGTAGCTACATATAGGAGTATTAAAAGATATGATAAATTTGCACACTATTGCTACAGTAAGAGTTTACATCAACTTTGCACTTAATGGCTTAATTAATATCCTGATCGAACTATGCTATAAATTCTATTGATCAATTATTTCCCAAAGAATAATGTGTATAAGCTTTATTCTGCTGTAGTCTGCATATAGAAAGCTAAAAATAGCAAACAAATTGTGACAAAACGATGTAATAAAAGCCCAAAGACTTTGAATGCAAAGACGTAAAAGGAAAGTGAAGGACTACTCATCACGGGCCTATGTTTCCTAGTTCTGTATGTGATGGACCACGGCCTCTAATAGTACTGAGCCCATTTATGGAATGGAATGGCCGTAAAAATTTCACGGGTATCCTTTTCGACACCACTATTTAATCTATACGCATCAATAACAATGTAATTTCACAAGTAGATTTGGAGAAATTAGAGTGTACTCGGATTATATTCCTACCTCGTAGAGATAGAGAGGTTGTTTCCCTCAGCTCAAGAAGCCTCAAGTAAACCATGCCACAACAGTTTGAAAAAAGGGACATATAAATAATGAAAGCAACAACAACACTAAAATAATGCGATAGAAAAAACAGTACATATAATGCAATAACTAAAGCATAAGAAACTACGGAAATAATGTTAATCTACACTCATTTAAAAAAAAAAATTATATGTCTACTTATTTCGATATAATTTGTTATATGCGGTGTTTGAAATTACATACGACTGAAGTAGAGCACTTCGGCTTGGCCTAGCCTGTCTTCACTTAGTAAGAGTTGTCCCCTTTATGAGATAACTCTTTTTGTAAATGACTCTTTTATTTTACCTTTTTAATTTATTAATTTTATACCACTTATGAGAATTGTTAGACCGTGGTAAAAAAAAATTATAAGTAATTAAAAATGTTAGACATTTTTATTTATAAAATTAAAAAATATATGAGCAAACATTAAACTACAAATCTCTTATTGTCCGAAAGAGTTATTTTCTAAAAAGTAATTTGATAACTTTTAAAAAGGAACAAAATCTAAATTGGGCCTAAAATGGATATTTAAGTAAATCAACCTAGCTTGTACCGTGAGGTCATTTTCACAAATTTCCTATTTTGGGATGGTCTTTAATTTTTGTTCTTTAAATTTGTGTTCTTTATTTTTGTTCTACATTAGTTTTGACGCTGCATAATTAAAATTTCGCAAGACATAGTTAGCGTTTAACTTCAACATATGTATTATAACATTTACACAAACTATGTCGGATAAGTCAAAATTTTCACCACTCAACATAATATGAAAAAAACATAGTTTCAGATTTCGAACGACATAATTAGTGTTTAACTTCAACATATGTATCATAATATTCACACAAACTATGTCTTATAAGACATAATTTCCAACACTAAACATAATCTAAAAATTGCTATAAAACTATACGGCATAACTTAATTCCTACATAATTTATGCCACGCGAGGTAAAATTTCAATTTTCGAACAGAAAAATATAGAGACTATGAGGGTGTTTGAATTGGCTTATTTTAAGTGTTTATTGGCTTTTAAGCACTTTTCTATTTTTGTGGTGTTTGGTAATGGAAAAAAATGCTTAAAAGCACTTACTTTTAGGCATGAAAAGTACACAAATAAGCCCAAAAGCCAAAAATTGTGTATTAACAACTTATGGCTTTTGGCTTTTGGCTTTTAGCCTACAAACTACTTTTTAAAAGTCAATCCAAACACCCTCTATATCGTGTGAAATAGACATGAATATTTTCATAAAATAAATATTATTGACAAAACTTAAAGACCACGAATATGAAGGGCAAAAATTCTGGGCCCGTTACTATTTGAAACAATAGTAATTTTGATTAGTTTTTAGTTTACGTTCATCTGAATCAACTCTATAGTTTCATTTCTTATTTAAGTGGAAAAAATGTGGAATTACTCGTTTATAGTAAAATCTTTGCTCCTACTGTTGGAGGAAGATTCAAAATTCTAAGTCAATGAATATGGAATACTATCATTCTCACTATTCTTTTGTGATTATATGCAAACTTAAATAGAAATGGAAATTTGCGTTAAGGTGCTCACATGTATTTGAAGGCGTCAAATCGCTAGGAATGACAACCGATAGGATCTGGACAGAATCTTACTCGATCCAGATTCAGATTCGTTTTTCATACATGTATCCAGATCCATCGGGTCAATAAAAATCAGATCCAAATCCAGATCCATCGAATCCACCGAGTCCAAAGATCGGATCTGGATCCACATGTAAAAACAATTTGCCTTGAATAATATTCCAACATTCAATGCGAAGACATAAACACACCTCGCCCAACAAAAAAGAGTAATCAATGTGGAGCAGGTATTTTTATCACATTCTATGTCATTTTTTAGCTGCCAGTTCTTTTACTTTGATATGTTTACAGTGATGGTCTTATCTTTCAAGTAAATTTTGGTTGGAACTTTTCTCCAGTCACATTAGTAAGTGACCTTGTGAATATGCTATGATACCGCTCTAAGTTTCTTTCATTAGTTTGACAATTGACGATGTCATGCATGAAAGCGGATGTTTATGTATCCTTAATTGAATACTACACTGCCATTAATTATAATAAATGTATAATGTATTTAATAAAAAATGAATCCACGAGTCGGATCTGGACCGGATACGGATCTCAAAGACAAGATCCATATCCAGATTCGATCCATCATTAATGGATCCGGATCGGATCCGAATCCGTCGGTCCAAATTTTGAAGATTCATATCCTATAAAACGGATCTGAATCTAACGAATCCGGATCGGGTCTAGGATCCGTTGACATCTCTATGACTAGCTCATAAAATTAAAATATAATTTTTATAACTCGTCCAAACTAGAACATGTTGGACTGGGTATGTAATCATTTACATACTAATAAACCACAAATAATTTATAAATTTAAGATACGCACTAATATTATAAATTATGACATCTAAAAAGATATATTTTAGCAAATTCAATTTTTTCCCATCTAACCTCAAGTGTAAAAAAATTATACTATTAATTCTCAAAACGGGAAAACGATAATTTTTCTTATGATAAAATAATTTCTATCCTCATAATAAATAAAATCTCATTTATAAATTTTCTCATGTCATATAGCCAATTTAAGGCGTATCGGAGAATAATAATAAAATATCTATATAAAATCACGCTTATAAAATTATTACTAAAAGATTTCACTTAAAGAAAATTATATACCCTATCAAGGCAATATATAACGGTTTAAAAATTTATCACACTTACGTAATGTTACATCATTCCTCTCTTAAGAACATTCGTCTTCGAGTGTAGATTGCAACTCAAGGAAAGGTTTAACTCTAGGATTCTAACACATTACTTACGCACCTAAGGCACATCTGATCTGAAAGAGACTTCGTGATTACTTATCGCTCTAGTCGCAATCACACGAATTAGAATGACCTCTTAAGTCATAGCTCTATTACACGATCTATAGTATGAAAGAATGGTAATATTTTCTAAATGTCTTGTAGCCTCCCAATTATAAATGCAGTGTTCCACACACTCAAAATGAGATTCTACTACATGACTTTGTAGACTCTCTAGGGGTGAACGACTTTGATACCAACCTATGCATATATAGGTACTAAGGCCGACAAGACCACCAAAATCTCTAACCGTGTACGAGCCTACAAGGTTGTACCGAACAAACTATACAACGCATGACACGCCTACAAAACCTCTAAAAAGAAACAATGGCATAGCATATAAGTCAGGACAGGGCCCCCGACATACCAATAAAATCGAAAAAATGATATAAACATGACCCTCAATCGGCAGTACTCCAAGAAGAAATGAAGCTCGCCAATAAAAGTTGTTAACTTGAGGCGATCTACGACGACGGATCCTCTCCTCGCCTACCTGAACTTGCGTGGCCTGAAAAACAGTGTTCCCCGACAAAAAAACATCAGTACGAATAATGTATCGAATATGTAAGGCGAAAATAAAACACATTAGTAAGTAATCATAAAAGGAAAAGAGAGATACGAATCAACCTGAACTCATGAGATGCTATCAAGGCCCACAATATTTATAATAATCATTCTTATCTCATAACCTTACTTTATACCGCTATGTCAACATCGTAAATCTAACTACTTGACTGTCAAACTGATTAGTGAAAACTGCCCAACCAGCCGTAGCTCAGGGATAAATAATATGCATGCTCAACCGGTGGTAAATAACGATATATATAACTTTTCAATTGGTGGTAACCGTCCGATCGATCGTAACCCGATGGTAAATAACGTGTTCCCAACCAACGATTATAACAATACATAACTGTCAAACATGGTGGTAATTGTCCGATCGGTCGTAGCCCGGTGATAAATAGAACTACATAGTCGTGCTCTTATATATATTGTATATGTGTATATAATGTCACTATCCGTTTACCTATTATAAATACAATGCACGAAAAGCCTTTCAGAATCATAAGAATGTCTTCGAAATGACTTATAGTCGTTCACCCTTCGATTATTTTATGAATATTAACATATTTCTCATATGTTTCAATAGAGACTTAACTACATATTTACACATGCTTTGAAATAAATTTCATAGAAATGAATAATATGAATATCCTTAATTATAGTAGAATTATTTATGAAATAACATTACGTTTACGTTTTATGGTACTTGAAACATGCCAAAAAAAAAATTAACCTTAACATACCTCAAATTCGAGCTAATATCGTCCTGCGAGTTCCAAACGACTCTAAATATGCTAATCTCGACTCCGAGTTTAACAATTTGACACAAGAGATATGATATTTGACCATCCTAATCACTAGTTTTGAGGATCTGGAATTAAACTTGAAAAATAAAACCCTCCGTCAAATAATCTAATTGTTGTTGGATTGAAAATATTTGGCAAATGTTTGTAACTTGTAGCAAATTAGAAATCTTCATATGCTGCTAAGATAAGAATGGCTAATGTAAATTAATAAATAAACTTGGAGTTGTCGGTTGAAATCATGAAAAGTTAAAGTTGGCAAAACATATTCTTATCTCTAAAGAATAAGTGGATAGCCACTATCTTAATTCTCTACGGATATGTTTGGATTAGCGGTGGACAGAATTAATTCTGATATAATTAATTTTGACAGAATTGATTATGGCAAAATTGATTTATGTTTGGATGCAACAATGTAAAAGTGATTGTTATAATTGATTTATATTTGGAATAGTTTTGATCAAAATTGCTTTTGAATGTAAAATTACCAAAATGGACATTTAGTCAATATATATAAATAAAAATTACTAAAAAATGGAAGTATGTAAATAAAAATTACAAATAGATAATAAAAATTAAAGTGCAATATAGTACTTAAATATTAGTAGAATATTATTACAATACTAATTTAAAGTGCAAATAGTATTTAAATATTATTACAATACTAATTTTGCATGTACTCTATAATTTGACTGCGGACTAAGTCTCGAACGTGATTCATCTCTGATGAAGAAGCTACATTAAAACCCTCTGATTGATCCAAGTTAGATGATCTATGATAATCATCATGGTGAATGATTGTGCTTTCATTTTCATAAAGATCAAAATCAATATCCGTTTCTACATTCATTATCATAAAGTTGTGTATAGTCATTGTTGTGACGACTATTTGAACCTGTGTTTCAAAATTGAACTTGGGAATGCGACGTAAAATTACAAATTTGTTCTTTCATACCCCAAAAGTTCTTTCTATTGTGGATCTTAAACTTGAGTGGTAATAATTGAATACTTCATTATGATTTTCAAACCCGTTAGAACGCCTAAAGAGATTTTTGGACAATAAGGAGAAAATGCTGGTGCACTAATCGTGAGAAAATGTTGGTGCACCAACCAAAAGAGGCATTGAATTGCTCCTATTAATTACGGAAGGACCTACTACTGGAGCCGAAGCATCGTGGCCCTTCGGCAGGGCGCTGCGACGCTTCAGGCAATTCTTCAAAAATAATAAAACTTTTTGATACTTCAACTTGGTATATTTATTTCTTGTTTGTCAAAATATAATATATTATAGTAATAATATTCTGAGTATTTGAAAGAAGACAATCGAAAAAAGAAGGATAATCCTCGTATAATCGGAAAATATTAGGATGTTTGAGGAGTTTAAAGTTTCAATCTTCAATTACACATGAACAAATGTCAACTTTAGTAGTATATTTGATTTTTTTTAATTAAAACAAAACATGATTAGTATATTTGATTTTTTTTAGTAATTATTTCTAGATATTTAAAGAGGGTAATGAAAGTTGTATATTTGATTTTTTTAGTAATTATTTCTAGATATTTAAAGAGGGTAATGAAAGTTGTATATTTGAAAAAAAAATAGTAATTATTTCTAGATATTTAAAGAGAGTAATGAAAGTGGATATAGTTGTTGATGAAAATTAAAGAGGGTAATAAAGAAAATGATAAAATTCAAATTGAAATAAATGGCAAAATTATTGGCAGATCAATTCTGGATAATTGATTCTGACAATCCAAACATGTTAATTTTCTGATTTTCATGAAAGTAGGTACCCATAAGTGCTTCTGGGTACCCAAAAGCCAAGTGAAGAAACACCACAAATATATATAAATTATATAAAGTAGGCGGTGAAAAAAAGGTAAAACTTTTAATATTTAAAAACTATCTACATGGATAAACCTCTAAATATTTTATACTATAATGCTAATAAATCACAAATAATTTATAAATTTAAGATACACATCAATATTATAAATTATGACATCTAAAAAAGATATATTTTATCAAATTCGATTTTTCCCCATCTAACCTCAAGTGTAAAAAAGTTTTGTACTACTAATTCTTACGGGATGTTAGTTACATTGATATAGCTCAACCTGCCCATTTACGATCCTTGCAAGTGATTTGAAGGTCTCAAAGTTCGACCCAAGGGCATATCTAGTGTATTGATAACGAGTTCACGTGAACTCAATAATTTTTGTTTAGATCATGTATTTATATTAAAAGATTCATTAAATGTATAAGAATAATTAGCTCGGAACCCAATTCATTGGTTTGATTATTTATTATATATTAATTTGAGATCGCTATAAGAATAATAAACTTAAAATTATGAATTCGCCTCTAATCGACCTAGGCTTTCACCATTTTCCTCATTAGTTTTAGCTCAACTCCAGTTACTAGAGAGTAAAGACTGATTTGCATTTTTGAAGTATTGACAACTATGAACCCAGAATTCAAAATCTGGGCCTAAGAGTATGAAGAAGTACCAACAAAGCCCAACATGTTATAGTTCATTATGAGCTTCTTCTTTTTTTGCGTGGATCGTCCCTCAAAGGCATTGGTCTTTAATTTTTGTCCCTCAAAATTTAAAATCTTTAATTTTTTATCTTTGCTAAAAAATATTTTGAGGTTTCGGGTTCGAATCCCTGCTCAGTCATAAAAAATTAAAAAAATCGCAAGACAGAATTTGTCTTATACCTGAAGGTAAACTATGCCTTTAAGGTAAAGTTTGTATGCAAACTCCGCCTGCTTTAAGGTAGAATTTGGTACCTTAAGGCTAACCCTGCCGAAAGAGTTTGCCTGTAAATTTTGCCTTAAGGTAGATTTTGACACAAAATGCAGACTTCTCAATCTAATCAACAACACGAAGTACAGATTCAATCCTCCTTCAATGCTTCTCAATTTCTCCAACTTCTTCACCGATCTTCATTAATAACCTCAAGCTTTGATACCATATTAATTATCAGACAATGCGTGTAATCAGTTCATGCATGATCGACTGATGAAGAAACAAGTAAGAATGAAGGTTCGAGTAAGAAGAAATGGAGAGGAGATATTTTGGGAGCCAAAGAAGCTCTTCAGTGTATATTTAATATGTCCAACTAACTGCACAACACAAACTAATGTTCTATATATACAAAAGCACTACTAACTTTACTAACTGTCTCAACTGATTACTAACTGCTACTAATTCTCACATGTCAAATAACTAATTAATAATAAATGAAACTAATTCTCTACACAGTACATCATGGTACTGTGGTACATGTGCCTAATACTTCTACACCCCCCTCAAGCTAGGCAAAATGAAGATGTTTTTCGATCCAAGCTTGGATAGCAAATACGTATGTTTTCCACGACTGACGGCTTTAGTAAGCAAATCTGCTGGCTGATCAGCCGATGGGATGTACACTGGATGAATGAGGCCATCCACAATCTTCTCCCGAGTGAAGTGACAATCAATGTCTATGTGTTTGGTACGCTCATGAAATACCGGATTGGCCGCAATGAGCAAAGCAGAATAATTGTCTGTGTGCACTGGAACAGGAAGATCCACAGGCATTCCAAGCTCCCTATAGAGGCCTTCAAGCCACACCACCTCAGCAACAGAAGCTGATAATGCGCGATATTTAGCATCAGTTGAACTTCTCAACACTGTGGCCTACTTCTTGGACTTCCAAATAATAGGAGTGTTGTCAAACATAACTAAATAACCAGTAATAGACTTTCTGCTGTTGGGACAGGATCCCCAATCAGCATCACAATAAACCTGCTAGTAAGGAGAACTAGTACTGCTCAGGAGAACCCCAGCTCCTGGGGTCCCTTTAATGTACTTGACAATCCTGAGCCCTGCCTCAAGATGAGACTGTTTGGGGGCTTGCATAAATTGACTGAGACATTGAACTGAGTAAGCAATGTCTGGTCGAGTGTTAGTTGGGTAAAGTAATCTGCCAATGAGTCTTCTGTAAGTTCCAGAGTCCAGTAACAAAGGATCCTTGAGTGTGCTTTTATCCACAGATGTTCCAGAGGCAGCAGATGCAGCAAGATGAACATCAAACTTTGAGGTGGTCATTTTTTTATGCATTTCCATAGGAGATGGCTTGGCCCCCGCGAATCCCATGTCAGATACTAACTCCAAAGCATATTTTCTCTGATGTATTACAAATCTTTGGTTTCTCCTTGCAAATTTAATACCAAGGAAGTATCGAAGCTCACTAAGATCTTTTATTTCATAGGCAGACTGCAGTGTCTTCTTTGTCGACTGGATCAGTATGCTATCATTCCCATTGATCAGTGTAAATCGTCCACATACACCAGTACAATGACCATCTTCTCATCCTCATGCTTAGTGAATAAAGAATAGTCTCTGAGGCTCTGTGTAAATCCAGAGGCAACTAATGCTGAGGTTAACTTGAGGTTCTATTGCCTGGATGTTTGCTTTAACCCATACAAAAATTTCAACAATCGACACACCTTCCCATTATCTGCAGCTGACTGAAATCCCTCTGGCAATAACATAAGCACTTCTTCAAATAGATCACCTTGCAGAAAAGCATTGTAGACATCCATTTGGTAGATAACCCATTATTTAACTGCTACAATAGATATGACAGCCCTGACTGTGGCCATCTTAACAACAGGTGAAAAATTCTCTTGATAATCCAATCCCTCCATTTGGTTATATCCTTTGGCAACAAGTCTTGCTTTGTACCTTTCAATTTCCCCAGTAGCTTTATATTTGATTTTATACACCCATTTGCATTCAATGACTTTCTTTCATTTGGGTAGTGTCACCAAATCCCAGGTCTTGTTCTCTTCTTGTTACACCCCGTAATTCAAGGACATGTTTAAGAGAATGTAAGTAAGGAACACAAGACTTGAAAAGGGTACGAAAGGAAGAATTGTTTTTCCGACGGAAAATCTTCCGAACGTCGGAAAGGAAAAATGTTTGTTGAGGAGAATGGGATTCTCAAAATGCATTAATTGAGGATTATGGAATGTATTATCATTATGAAAATTTATTTTTACGGATTTGGTCACGTGGGGCCCACCCGAGGAATTTTACGTTTTGTGGGACCCACGAGGGTTACAGAATTTTATGGACGAATGAGAGGGCGACACGCGGCACCCCCACATGGCTTGGTCGAATTAATGCAAGGGCAAAATGGTCATTTGACCATTGTAAAGATGAGCATGTCTTGCTAGGCTTGAGCTTGAGATAGTTGACTAAGTCAAGAGCCACTTGGCTTGATCCCTTTCATCCAAACTTACCATGTGTTGTAATCTAGACCCTCCAATGTGTTATATAATCATCCATGTAGCAAGACAAGGCTATTTTACACTTAGAAAAATTGAAGAACCCTTGTTCTCTTTAGGCATGCTCTCGGGTTTGCCTTCCCTCTCACACAATTTTTTTGTAGTTTTGATCCATAATTCACAAGACTTTAACCCAAGGTCCCTAAGGGTATTGTAAGGATATCTCAATAGAAAGATTTCAGAAAAACGACGTTTTTACGTTAGTCGCAAGGCGAAACCCTAAGGTGTTCTTCAACTTTGAAGATGGAACTTGAAGAGAAGTTCTCCATGAGCTTCTAAGGAGTGCTTGGAGCGGATTGGAACATAAGAAAAGGAGCTAAGAATTGCTAAGGAGAGACTTTGAATCTTGGAAATTTTAAGGGCTTGTAAAGGTATAAATCTTGTCGTTTTAGCAATCAAAGATTTCTTATCATTGTAGTTATGGATATCAGCAAGCATGAGGTACATATTATGAAGTTTGATAAGTGTATTGGCTATTAGAACTCTAATCCGAAAACTAACATGTTTAGCCCTTAAGATTACAATTCGATTTGATTATTAGGTTAAGTCGTCACATGTTATATAAAGAAGGAATTGTAGTTGTTAAAGTTGTTTATGACTATATAACATGTTGAACTAAGGACTTGGATTGAAAGGAATTGTAAGGAAAGTGATATTGTTATGGATAGTGTTTTGTCGAAAATGTGCCTTAAGGAATTGACAGTTTTATGTTAATTGTGGGGCAAAATTTTACACGTCCTGTTAAGGCGTGTAATCCCCTTTGTAATTGCTGAATTGATTGAGCCTTAAATGTGGCGTTTGGTTATTGATTTTCGGCCTTGAAAAAGGTGGCAAAGTACGTAGAAACAAAGGAAGTCTTTGCGATTTTCCGTAGGATTTGGTGACTTTACACTTAGAATATTCTACGATTGAAGCTAAGGTTAATGGACGTATTATGGCCATTATAGGTTGAAGTACTAAGTATAGAGTATTCTACTTGAGGGATGGAATAGCTATCAAGGTTGAAGTACTTTGGAGCATTTTGCTATTTGTCGATAATCGTCCCGAGGTATGTGAACCTCTTCCTTCTTTTGACATGATTCTATGTATGGAATGTACATGTGGTATTATTTCATGTTTCCTTCTATTCTTAGAAGTTAAGAAGTATGTATGTTGATTTACTCTATGTAAAGGTTATGTCTGAGTTATCCTAAGTTCTTACCAAGTCTTATGGGGGATGTTGGTAAGAGTCGTTAGGAGGTATTTGGAGCCAAGTTGACTTGGCTAATTTACGGCACGAATGAGAATAAATATCGAACAAGCCATTGCAGCGTTAATAAAGGAAAATGTAATGACGATAAATTATATTAAAACAAGTAGAATTCTCCATCTGCATAGAAGCTAAGATAAGACAAAATTGCATTACATTTTCTAGATCATGGCTGCTTTAATGAGATCATTATAAACAAGTATAACCTATTCACACATATAAGGCATATGTTGCTTAATTTAAAGAGTCTACGTTATGAAGTGTTAAGACTATGAACTATGAATTCTAAAAAGGTTAAGAGATTTTATTTTTCAAGATATGAGACTTGATTTCTAAAGTACGAAACTTGATTCTAAAAGATAAGAGACTTGAAGTATTTTGAAAGTATACGATACTTGGTTTTCGAAAGTATAAGTCTCTTGGTTATAAAAAGAATGTATTTGCCTAAAGTATAAAGTTAGTATAACGACTTTATGGGAAGTGGGTTATAATAGCTTTATGGAAAGTTAAAAGAGTGGTTTACTCTAAGTAATGATAAATGTTATGAAATAAAGAAAGGCAATTGGGTTTAAAAGCATCAATTGCTTAAGTTTTAAGGAAAGAAGTCACTTGATTTAGAAGCCGAAAAATGTATTTCTAAAAGTGTAGTGACTTAGGTAAAATGTAAACAAGCCTTGATACTACGGGTGTTAGTATCTTGGAGTTTTATATGAAAAGGAGTCTTTTGAAAAGAATGTAAGCACGTAGTACTTTGGGTTAAATTCCCGGATTTTTATATGTGAAACGAAAGTGCCATGAATTTATAAAAATGGAAGTCTAAAGGTTTAATGAACTTGTCTATGTTTGCTTGTGATAGCTTTGAGTGAAAGTATTATATGTTTACGTTGTCGTGACTCTCAGTTGGAGGCACCGTCTTGTTGTAAGTTTACTTGGGCGTCGACGGTGATGTGGGATTCCACGTATGCTTCCATTATGATTGATCCTTGGACATGCTTATACGATGTGGGATTTCGGGGCATGTGACCAGGAGGCGGGTTAGATTCCCGGATTTATTTTATTACCCATGGCCATGCTTATACGATGAGGGATTCCGGGGCATGCGACCATGCTATGTACGACTATTACTCCATGTGCTAGCTCCCCATGAAGACATGTACCCACGATGAGGGATTCCGGAGGCATGTTATATTATTACTCCATGGGCTAGCTCCCCATGAAGACATGCACCTACGATGAGGGATTCCGGGGGCACGTTATGGACATGCTTATACGATGAGGGATTCCGGGGCATGCGGCCACGTTATATATATATATATGTATTGTGTATGTGTACGCCGACAGTGAGGTGGGATGCCACGGGCGCGTCACCTGGTTATATGTTACACCTACGGCTGTCGGCAGTGATGTGAGATTCCACGGGCAGGAGATATATATATATGTATTGTGTATGTGTACGCCGATAGTGAGGTGGGATGACACGGGCGCGTCACATGGTTATATTTTACACTTATGATTGTCGGCAGTGATGGGGGATTCCACGTGCACGCTTTGATATTTGTGTGACTTGATCCCGTCCCAGATTGGGCCGGGTAGTATACGCGTTCCTCCATAAAGGGCCGGATTATGTTATGAAAGATAAGTAAGTTAATGGTAATGAACTTAATGATTTCTCCTAAGTATGTACGTAAGATTTGGCTATAACTCTTAATGGAATGGAAAAGATAATGATGTGCAATTAAGTTCGTGAGTGGTAATGACACGGCAGGATCTGGTATGTACTTTTTATACTTGCCGCTATTCTTTTATCTGATTATGATGCATTTCTTGTACTTTATTTCCGCTCCATATTAAATTTTTGTTATCGACCCGGCCGCGATCATGTCCGCAGGTTTAGGTACACAGTTGTGGATCCGCGAGCTTAGGATCCTGGTTCAGCATTTTTAGATAGCTCCAATGTTCCGGAGCTTGTCGTCATGGTTATGTATATTCAGGGGTACGGCGGGGCTTTGTCCCGTCATAGTATTTGTCCAAATCTTAAAGGTTTGTATTCTCTGTGGGCTGGACTGACTAGAGTTGTTTTTACATTGTTAAACAGTGTAGACCCTTTCGGATAATTTTTATGTTATGGCAGCCTTATCGGCTTGACCTTAGTTTTGAAAAAAAAAAGTGATATTATCTTTCGCAGTTTATTATGTTGTATGATTAGAAGGGTGCCCAGGTAGGGCACCAGTCGCGGTCCGGGGTCGGGTCGTGACACTTCTAATGCCTGAATCTCAGCCTGCATTGCTTCAATCCATTTAGCATCCTTAGCAGCTTCCTTGTAGTTACATGGTTCTGTAACAACTGAATATTGTGCAATAAATGCCTGATATTTAGTGCACATGTTAGAGTAATTCAGCCCTGCAGACACAGAATATAAACAGTTAGTGGATCCTTGTTGTGTGACATAATCTTCTTAAGTCTGAACCAACAACTGGTACAGCTATATCATCATCCTCTGGCATAGGATTATTTTCTGGAATGACACTAGTATCTGATATGACACCAATATTTAAGTGAGGTGCAACTATAAGTTTATTTGGATGTACTAAGTCATCATAACAGAAAGTATTATATGTGTGAATAGACTGCATTCCACTTTTCTCAGTATCATTTTGAAAAGGAAATATATTCTCCATGAAGACTACATCTCTACTCATGAAAACAGTCCTATTGTCCAGGTCATACAATTGATAGCCTTTCTGCACTAAGCCATATCCTAGATGAACAACCTTAATTGCCCTAAGACTAAACTTGTCATGACTAGTAAGATTGGTTGCAAAGCAAAGACTCCCAATTACTCTTAAGTGAGACAGTGAAGGGACATAATTGTACAACATCTCATAGGGAGACATATTCTACAAGACAGAAGAAGGAATCCTATTTAAGATGTAAACTGCCCCCTCAACACAAAATCCCCAGAATCTGTCTGGCAAACATCCCTGGATCTTAATAGCCCTTGTTGTTTCTAAGATGTGTCTGTGCTTCCTCTGCACTACTCCATTTTGTTGAGGTGTGTAAAGGCATGAACTCTCGTGCACTACACCATGTTGCTGAAATAGTTCCCTGCAACTATTGTTAAAGAACTCAGTCCCATTATCTGACCTTACTATCTTTAATTTTGCCCAAAACTGCGTATTTACTGCTATAAAGAAGTACTTTAGTAAGGTAAACACATTTAATTTTAATCTCATCAGAAACACTCATGTCCACCTAGAGTAATCATCCACAATTATAAGAAAATACCACATTCCATTATAAGTGTCAACCCTATAAGGACCTCATGCATCCATATGTAACAATTGAAAAGAAGTAGATGACCTGGTTGAATTAATGGGAAATGATTTTCTAGTTTGCCTTTCTAAAAGGAATATCTCACAATTATGCAAGTAAAAGAACTACTATTCTGAAAACAGGGTATTTTCTTCAATACAGTCATTGGGACATGACACAGTCTCTTGTGCCATACTGCATCGATGATGCGAGTTCCGAAAGTTGTCGCCAAGCACCTTCCTTCCCTTTATTCTTCTTGTCCAAACAAAGTATGTACAATCCATCTTCTTCAGTACCAATCGCCCTCACCTTCCCAGATAAGAGATCCTGAAATATACAACATTTGGGAAAGAAAATAACACTGTAATTTAGTTCCTTTGTGACCCTAGAAACTGACATCAAATTGAAATTAAATGTTGAAACACAAAGGACATTCTTCAAGACATCACCTCATCCCATATTGTAATCACCAATATGTGATATCTTAGTCGACTCTCCAGTAGGTAAATGTACTTTTCCTGCACTCTATGTCAAGTGTTTATTATGTAAGTCTTGCTGATTACCTACCATATGATTTGTGGCTCCTGAATAAACTATCCATTTTATCAAAGTCTGTGTATCAAAATTACAGATATCTGCCATGTTGGCTATAATGGTGTTTGGTTCTCCATTCTCCTGCTGATCCTTGAGCAAACTGAGCAGTTGATGGTGTTGTCGAGGTGTGAACTGGTATGATTTTGCCTGTCTCTCTGCAGCATGTGGACCTCTGTAATGTTGTGTGTAGTTTTGTTCATGTCCTGACTGATGTTGATCTTCATTTCTTTGTCCAGTATCTTCATACAGACCCTCACTTTCAGTCACCATGTTAACCTTCTCTGTCTTGCTTTTGAAGACATATGGATAACCATTCAACCTATAACAATCTCTCTACACATGTCCTGTCTTGTTATAAAATGTACACTTCTTCAACTTGTTACAGTCAATCTTCACATTTCCTTTGGTATGACAATAATCACATATCACATTTGGATTGTATGGGGGTTTCCTTCTGTGAACATCATTTCCATGGTTAGCAGCAGTGAACATTGCAGAGGATGATTCACCTACATCATATATCCCCCCCTGGCTAGTTCGAGTCAGGCTCCTCTGACTTTCATCTTGATTTATTATAGCATATACCTGATTCAGATTTGGCATATGATGCATCAACAACACTTGACTCTTCACTTGACCATAACTATCATTGAGTCCCATTAAGAACTGCAACATTCTTTGATTCTGAATGTGTACTACGAAGTCTTTGGATTTGTCACAGCAGTTTGGTACATGCATAATCGAGTCATACTCGTCCCACAAGTCTTTAAGTCTCGAGTAATATACAGACACAGGAAGTGTCCCTTGTCGCAATGTAAATATATCCTTATGCAATTGAAATGCTCTAGAGCTATTGACCTTGTCAAATCTGTCTCGCAATTCCTCTCATATTGTGTGTGAATCTAAGTTGAAAAGCATTCCATGTAGTAAGCTTTTACTCACATTCCCCATCAGCCATGATACTACAGTAACATTGCATATTTCTCACAGATCAGCAAGGTTTCCAGTGAAATCCTCCTTCTTCACTGTTCCATTAATAAATCTCATCTTGTTCTTCCCTAGCATTGCAAGCTTCATCGCCCTGCTCCAGAGTGTGTAATTCTTCATCCCGGTAAGTGTTATTCCAACTGATAGTGATCCAGAAGCATCATATGGATACAAATACAGTGGATGATTATGATCGATAACAATGACTTCAGCTCCAGTTGAAGAATTCCCCTCAATGTTTCCCATTCTATCACCAATTGAATAGAGACGTTATTCTCACATGCATGTAACAAAATCAACAAATTAATCCTCAATCTGTTCGATTTGCTATGTGCTGCAGCAAAATCGAATAAATCTATAATTTCTCCTCGTCGATGTAACAAAATCAACAAATTAATCCTCAATCTGTTAGATTTGATATGTGATGCAGCAAAATCGAATAGATCTATAATTTTTCCTCGTCGATCTGTTTCGTGTGTAACAAATTGAAATCCAGATTTCTTCCTCGATTTCTCGATATAACTCCTAAAAAATTGAAATACAGAATACAAACCTCTCGATTCTACAACAAAATGCAGACTTCTCAATCTAATCAACAACACGAAGTACAGATTCAATCCTCCTTCAATGTTTCTCGATTTATCCAACTTCTTCACCGATCTTCATTAATAACCTCAAGCTTTGATACCATATTAATTATCAGACAGTGCATGTAATCAGTTCATGCATGATCGATTGATGAAGAAACAAAGTAAGAATGAAGGTTCGAGTAAGAAGAAATGGAGAGGAGATATTTTGGGAGCCAAAGAAGCTTTTCTGTGTATATTCAATATGTCCAACTAACTGCACAATACAAGTTAATGTTCTATATATACAAAAGTACTACTAACTTTACTGCTACTAATTCTCACATGTCAAATAACTAATTAATAATAAATGAAACTAATTCTCTACACAGTACCTCATGGTACTGTGGTACATATGCCTAATACTTCTACATGTTACATTGCTTTTAAGTTCTGGAGGAAATAAGCGACGATGAAGGTAGAAAAACAACAACCATTTGTTTTCCTTCTTTTAAAGCTTCTGCAACGAAACGAAGATAAAGGAAAAAAGTATCAATCCCCTTCTATTCAAATATGAGCTTTTAATTCTCAGTTGGGTTGCATTATCAGAATGGTGTATTATTATGCCAAGGAAAATAAGAGCAAACATGGTTCTCAGAATTTTCTTCTATAAGAATGTCTATGTCTAACTTAGGTGCAACACAAGGGTGGAACTACCCTTTCCCGAGAGATGTCAAGTGACACTCATTCGCCTGAAAATTACATTGTATAGATGGATAAAATTTTAATATTATAGATACGTATACTAGTGTTGACACCCCTTGATGCAAGCTAAAGGTCCAGCACAATGGTCAAGGGGTTGTAATAATTCCCTAAGGTCACGTGTTTGAATCTGGGTAGTGATATGCCTATATTTTTTTACACCCCTTAATATGAATCTTGGCTCCGTCAATGGGTCTGTTTGTTTGACAAAGTAATTACTTCGCTAGGTGGGAATTTGGTGTAATTGAGGGAGTGTAATTACACTCTCCAATTAACTTTTTCGTTTCTTTCCTTTTTATTTGATTTTTTTCCTTTTAAATTTATTTTTATTTCTACTATTTTAATTCTTTTTTCTTTTTTTCTTTTTAATTATTTTTACTTTTTAAAATATATATTTTTTATATTATTTATCTTTCACTGCCCTTTTTCTCATTCCCAAATCTCAACCTTTACTTCTTGTAATTCCATGTAACTATTCATATTCTTTTATTTTATTTGTTTAACATAATTATGTTATTATTCTAATTTTTAAAACTACAACTCTTAATATTATAAACAACGACTAATTAACAAACATGACATATAGTGAGTGATGTTATTAAAGTAAAATTTCATTGTGAATAATGTTATAGATTTATATTTTTCCTTTCTTTCGAATTATATTTACTTAAGTTACGTTGTAACTTACTAATGTAATGTTGGAATCTGACATAAGAGTATTTTGTTAATATTTTTTTCAGTTATTGAATTTAGGTTATATTTTTTAATATTAATTGATTTGCTTTAGCACTATTGGCTTGCTATTTCATATTGCATGTTTTTATTTTCACTTATAGTTGATAGATTTTTTGTCAAATATTTGAATAATGTTATGACATTATATTTATAAATATTATTTTTCTGTCAAACATTCAACCCATGATTTTTCACAAAAAGGTTTGTTTTTAATTTTTTATAATTA
This sequence comes from Przewalskia tangutica, assembly GCA_029844215.1. Classification (NCBI taxonomy): domain Eukaryota; kingdom Viridiplantae; phylum Streptophyta; class Magnoliopsida; order Solanales; family Solanaceae; genus Przewalskia; species Przewalskia tangutica. The sequence goes on from CM056720.1 coordinate 3,776,032, forward strand.
ATTAAAATTAAAATATTATTAGTTTGAAAAATCTATATATGATTATATGATATGTTCGACAGTTCACCGATGAAGTCACCAATGGATTTGAATAAGAAAATTGACAAAAATTGTGGTGCACCCATATGTCAGGAGCGATATGCGCATGTGATTGGGAGTTTGATGTACATAACAAACAACACCCGACCTGATATCGCTTAGCAGTCAACAAGTTGGCTAGGTTTACACGTAATCCGATTAATGATAATTGGAAAGCGTTGAATTTGGTACTGCGGTACCTGAAGTAAACACTAACTTATGTGTTGCATTATTCGAGATATCTACTTGTACTAGAGAGGTACAGTGATGCAAACTGAATATATGATATAGAGAATACCAAATCCACCCGTGGGTGTGTGTGTATATATATATAAGTTAGTGTTTATATATATATATATAATTGGTGGTGGGCCTGTGTCTTATAATCCTCTAAGCAAACTTGCATCGCCCGATCCACGATGGAGTCAGAGTTTATTGCTTTAGACAAAGCAGGAGAAGAAGCTGAGTGACTTCATGATTTCTTAGAGGACGTCCCGTGTTGGGACAAACCCGTACCTTCAGTAATGATCCACTGCTACAGCCCTGGTCAGCTCTAGGAAGGGCACGGAGTTTTATGTATAATGGCAAGTCTCGTCATACTCGACGGAGACGTAAGACCGTTAGGCAGCTGATCACCACGGGTATTATTTACATTAATTATGTAAAATCAAAGGATAACATATCAGACTCTTTGACTAAGGGCATACTCAGAGATTAGATGTTCTGCCTGTCTAGGAGAATGAGCTTAAAACCCAAACAATAAGGACTGATGCGGTGGTAACCCAACCTTACTGACTGGAGATCCCAGGAATTAGGTTTAATGGGAAAATTAAGTTGTAAAGGTTCAGTTGAGCGCTTCAGTGAAAGCAAGAGCACTTCGGGTTATGATTTCTGAAAGGAACATAGACCCAAAATCATTCTCGTTATCTACAGTATGAGTAGAGTTTAAGTTTCCAAAACCTTTAATGATCTTCAATGTTTGAGGTTAGGTTTGGAATTTTTTTTAATGGTTCCTAACACTTGTGAAGTGGGGTATAGCAGTATATCTTGTAGGAGACCACCTATTTAAGTGCGAGGATAGGCCGCCTTAAATGAACGCACTTAAGAATCCAAGAGTGTCCACGACCACAGTTGACAAAACATTAAGAAGAACAGAGTAAGGGAAATTGTTATGTTAGTATCGTTGACTTGGCTTACACTAAACACTGACGGTTCAGAGACATCACGTTCACTGCGCAATAAGTAAGTCCGATGGTATTCAACTAAGGAAGGTTCAAAGTGGAAGCTACCTCTCCTGATGCAACATCGGTCCGCTGAAAGATTGCTGGAAATAGGCACCTTGTGAGTGCGCCACAATTTTTTTCAAGAGGGGATTGTTGGAAATTTATTAATATGGAATAAAGTTTATCCCATTATTTATGACTCGAATAATTGGGGCCCCGCACGTCGGAAATGTCGTTTTCACACATGTGCACACATTGTACAAATGATCGTAAATTTCATTAGTGAAATAGATATTGGTACGTAAGTAAAGTGTTTGAGACATAGAATGATGGACGGTCATTAGTCAAATGACAAGTGTTCCACGTTGGTAAAAGAAGGAAGAAGTGTGCATAGTGTAAAGATGGAACGGATCGGAAAGGGCCACGGAGCCGAGAAGGGTCGCGACGCCACCGCGACGCCGGGGCGCTTCCCTGGTAGAAAGTCTGATTTTGGAGACTTTTGGGATACCCTCAATGACGTTCATTCCAGCATTAATCAGTCATTATTTGGGTAATAAATGAGTGTCATTACTTGGACAATTCATTGCCATTACATGGGAGTTTCAATGCCATTATTTGGAAGTTGAAGAGTCGATTCTTACACTATAAATTGAGGTCTTTGACTCAATTGTTAAACACTTGTAGAAAAGAAAACAGAAATTCTGAAAATCTTCTTCCTCTCTAGTATCCTTTCAATACTCAAAGTTCTTCAAGAGAAACAGTTGAGTTTCCTTTGCTCAATTGTGTTACTAACTGTTTTATCTTGGGAGACTATTGTCTAACAACGTAAAAGGATATATACGGGGCAATATTGTCTTAAAGACAGAGAGTCATCTCTCGACTCAGCCGGTTGTGTTGTGATTCTCTAATTTGTTGCTAAGTGTTTCAGGTTGAATCTTGCTATCAAAGAACTCTAACCAAGTCAGATTCTCAACGGACATACAAGCCACAATTGAAGCAGTTCATTCTCTTGAATTTCTGAATACAAAATCCAGCATTTGAGTTCTAGTTCAAGATTGACAAAGATTGAAAACTCATTGTTGTAATCATTGAAGTTTATCCTTTCGATCAATGTAATAGTTATTTACTATTCCCGTATCATTTATCCAACAACTTATATAGAATACTTTCTCTTGTGGGATCGGGTAAAGGCCCACCAAACAGCTTATTTAGTTCGAAACACTTTGTAACAGATAGGTACCTCCGAAGGAGGCTAAATCTTAACAGTTTTAGCCAACCAGCTAAAAACTTTTCACACGTCTAGCAGTAATGATTTGCAGTCATCGTCGATGTTTATATGAATATATAACAAGTATATAATCATTATATAATCAATGTAGTGTGGAAATCCATTATATAAGCAGATTACGGCCCATTTTGCACTTTTAGATATGGGCTGATTTTATAACATTTTACTTGGGCTGTATAATAATGGATCCAAGACTTCATTGCAACAGGTGAGCCGGCTAGGGGACAAAATTCAATCAAGTTCCTTCATATTACTCACAATTATGCGAGAATATAGTCAAAGTGTACTCCATCAGTCCCAATTTACATGACACACTTTTCTTTTTAGTCAGTCCCAAAAAGAATGACACATTTTCTTATTTGACAACAACTTAACTTTAAAATTTACATTTTACGTATAACGAGATGATCTATAACCATACAAATATCTTTGACATGTTTTAGACCGAAATATTCAAGAGTCTTCGTTTATTCTCTTAAACGATGTATCAAATCAAACTATATTATATAAATTGGGACAGATGGAGTATTATATATGAGCAAATTATAAGTGAAGAACGAAGATAGAAAATAAGCAAATTATAGTCATATAGTGTTTTATTTATAGTGTTTTGACATAGTTACTTTATTTTGTCATCTATTGCTTTACTATTTGCTTTACTTTACTTCTGTCATCTTTGTCTCACTGTGTGTTGTCCTTTCTCTTGAACTGAGGGTCTCTCGAAAACAGTCTTCTTATCTTGTAGAAGTAAGGTCTGCGTACATTCTATCCTCCTCAGATTCATTTGTGAAATTTTACTGAGTATGTTGTTGTTATATGTTTCTTTTACATGGAAGCAAGAGTCTATGCAAGCGCCATTTTTTTCCCCTTGTCATTTCTGTATTTAATCATATAGATATGGATTCAAGATTTAGAGGTGTGTATATATTTAAAGGGCACATACAACTTTTTTAGATTTAGTAATTATGAACATAGCTATAAGTCAGTCGAAGTGGTTTCATTGATATGTGATGTGGAGTCTAAGGTTCTCTTCCTCAACTTTTATTTATGATTAGTGAGGTAAGGCCAATAAATAATTGAATACTCGAATGAAAGAGCACTCCTACAACAATCAATGAACCACGGTTGCTATAAATATAAAATTTGTCTATTTATACAATTAATTTTTTAGTCAAGGGGTGGCAATTGACACCTTTTGGACAAAAGTAGCTTCGCCGCTGACAACATCCAGGCCGAATCTCAATCCGTGTTATATGATCCATTAAGAATATAATGTTCCTATTATTATTATTTTCAAAGCTCAAAGTCAAAATCTTTAATTAGCGACCAGCATTTGCAAAAAAAAAAAAAGGCCACTCGGGCACATGCGCAAGTAGCTAAGTGGTCAACTACATACAGCTATTCATGCGAATGATACTTCTCCCTGCGCCAGGCTGCCCCCACTGCTTTGTGCCAGTGCTAAAGATTTGTAGGGTACCTTTTTTTTTTTTTATGACCCAGGTATCGGGAACCCTCATTCCCCCCTATCGCTAGTACCTGTACACAAGCACCGGTACTGGACTCCTGGAGGCGATGGGACCGGCTCTTCAGCACCCCACCACCAGGTAAATCGCGGGATGTGCACCCGTAATCAGTGTCTGCTTGCGTCCAACGGATCAATGCATACAAGGTCTGACTCTAACAGACTGCGGAGGAATCAAACCCACATCGCAAAGACGCCGCATGCTTTTAGCGCCCAGGCTTAATCACAAGTATATGCCCCGGAGAGCGATGTCCTAGTGAGAATCGAACCCGTGACCCTAGGGCCACGAATTCGATCTTCGCCCAGCAAGCTGAACGATTCGGACAAGATTTGTAGGGTACTTTGAAGGAGCAAAGTGTGCACAAAGTTTAGTCATTTTATAAATTTATATGATTATAAGTATTTTATCTTTAAAAGGATCTTTTAGTTTTCTTTTTATATATTCTTAAAACTATAAGAAAGTTGCGTAAACATGTTCATGTTACTTGAAGTCATTTAGGAATCATATATTGTTACAAAAAAAACACTTTCTCACCTGATAAATACCCCTATCAGACTTTGCCACGTAGCCTATCAAGATTGATTTGAGATATAGGAAATTAGAAATATGCATAGAAGATGCCAGAGCCAAACACCAACATGACTAATACTAAACTATTTGGCCGACAACAATATGATGATCTGAAAGTATATTTATGTCTTAGAGACAATGTGTATTAAGACTGTTAGTGTTAATCTAGACCTTCAATGTATATATTACTATAATATACAAATAATTTAAGTGAATTGAAATCAACAACAATAATGTTCAGTAAAACATAAACACATACTAACTTATTTGTAGATAGAAGTCTGCTCGACGCAGTGTTCTAAGACAAAAATTCATCCCGCTTGTGCTGCAGTTTAACGGACGTCTGCCTTGAGGATACAACTATATGAGTGATAGTTCTAGCACAAGAACTCCACTCCTGGCGAATCTACTTTATGTGTTCTTCAGAAATTTCTTGAAGAGGAAGAAAAAGCAATAATGATCATCCAATGATTTGATTCTTAAATCAGAAGATTAGATGTTGTTAATTGTATTGTGTATGTTAAACAAGTGATCTACATGCTTTATATAGCATGAATTTCGACCGGATGCAGCTATTAGTCCAAAGGTTATGACTCTATGTGAAGAGATGCAACTTTTGGTTCAAAACTGGAAAATCCCGTCGAAGGCACCGCGGTGTCTCCACCAGACACCTAGGTGCTAATTCGATTTTTTATTTTCAGTGACTTACTGCCATCCAGGCACCCCGGTGCCTCCACAAGGCACCCCGGTGCCTCCACAAGGCACCTAGGTGCTAATTGCCGAAATTCCAAAATTACCTGAGCGCAGACTTCTTTGGCCCTTCCATCGTGAATCGACCGCCGGCCAAAATTTCAAAAAATGGATTTTAATCACTTGTTTTCTTTTTGAATTCACACAAGTTCCAACAATACCCCACATTTTCTATTCACACATCCAACAATACCCCACATGTGGATCGAAAATAAGATAAAAGGAACTTATCATTATTTCTGTCAAACGAGACATGACACGCATCAGTGTCTTTTGGACTTGAACCTTTCGTAGTGAATACCTATCGGGTCTACTTGTGAAGTAGTGGACGAAGTGCCTTGAACTATTCACGTTTTGTAGTAAACCGAGACAACAAGTATCACACATATCATATCAACATATTTCAATTCTTGCGGTTGTGTTCGTTTCAGTCATGAACAACTCCTTCTTCATGAGAATTTCTAGAGAACGTAGCCATCTCAGTTCTTCCAGATGCGACCCCACATCAATCTCACATATGTAATACTAATCAAGAATAGTCTGTACTATCCCACCATAATGGCTATTAATATTATTAAAAACCAAGGTTCAGCCCTATATCGTCCACGGATTAACACACTTGGTACATCATAAGAATGAGCATATGTGTGTTTTATGCTCCTTGAGTCTTTCCCAGCTAGTTTGCCTATTGAACCTAAACCATGAGATCTCCAATTATGATAGGTTAGGTTTCCACCAGTTCACAACTCATTGTATTGGCTTTAAGCCCATTCCCCTCGATGTAAATACGACTTGCTCTCGTGTAAGGCCTTTTGTCAAAGGATCTGCTATATTGTCCTTTGACTTTACATAATCAATGAAAATTATTTAATTCTTCAGCAAGCTTCGTATTGTATTATTACGTCGCATTATGTGCCTTGATTTGCCATTATATATTTGATTCTTTGCCCTCGTCAGTGCAGCCATACTATCACAATGTATGCAAATGGCGGTCACTGGCTTTGTTCACAACGGAATACATTCTAGGAAGTTTATTAGCCATTATGCCTCTTCGGCAGCTTTATCCAAGGCTACAAACTCTGCTTTCATAGTTGATCTCGTATTTACCGTTTGCTTTGATGATTTCCATTATACCGACGCTTCACCAAGTATAAATACATACCCACTTGTGGACTTACTTTCTGAATGATTGGAAATCCAATTAGCATTACAATATCCTTCTAACACGGGAGGATATTTTGTATAATGCAACACATAGTTCATTGTATGTTTTAGATATCGTAGTGCCCGTATTAACGCTACCCAATGATCATTTCCAGGATTGTGTGAGTATCGACTAAGTCGACTCACTGTGTATGCTAAATTCGATCTCGTACAATTCATTATGTTCAAGCTTTCAAGAACTTGTGTATATTCCAATTGAGACACACTACCACCTTCATTCTTTTTAAGGTGACAAGCGGGATCAAATGGCGTAACAACTGGCCTATCATCATAGTGTCCGAATTTTCTAAGGACTTTCTCCACATAATGGGATTGAGTTAATATATAACCCTTCGAATTCCTTTGAATTCTAATACCAAGAATAACATCCGCTATTCTCATATCGTTCATATCGAAAATGGCATGCATCATCTTCTTGGTTTGATTAATTACATCCTTATTTGTTTCCATAATTATCATATCATCCACATACAAACATATAATCACACATGCATTCTTACATTTCTTAATGTAGACACATTTGTCACATTCGTTTATTTGAAAACCATTTGATAATAATGTATTATCAAACTTTTCATGTCATTGCTTTGGCGCTTGTTTAAGTCCATATAACGACTTAACCAATTTAAATACTTTCTGCTCTCATTTAACAATGAACCCTTCGGGTTGTTCCATGTATATTTCTTCCTCTAGTTCATCATTCAAGAATGCAGTCTTCACATTCATTTGGTGAATTTTCAAATTGTGAATCGCTGCTATAACAATTAGCATCCTTATAGACTTAATTCTAGACACTGGTGAGTATGTATCAAAGAAATCTACCCCCTTCTTTTTGTCGAAATCCTTTGGCTACTATCCGAGCTTTGTATTTCTCTATAGTACCATCGGATCTTAACTTCCGTTTAAAGATCCATTTATGGCCTATTGGTTTTTATCCCGGAGGAAGATCAACCAATATCCATGTATTATTTTGTACAATGGATTCTACTTTACTTTGGATGACCTTCTTCCAATAAGGTGCTTCGGATGATTCCATTGCAGTCTTATACGTTTGAGGTTCTCCTTCAACGGAAAAGGTCATAAAGTCTGGTCCAAATCTTTGGCAATTTTCCCACGTTTACTTCTTCTTATTTCAGAATTATTTTCTTGAATGGAAGAAGTAAGATTCTCAACATTTAGAGTGTCTTGGTTTGACTCATTTTGAGGCAGTGTCCTCTTCTTGTAATTAGAAACACTTTTACCTTGTCTTTATAAGGAAATATATCCTCAAAAAATTCTACTTCAGCATATTCCATTAGTGTGTTCTTGTGAATACCTTCAACATCAGAATGATACACCAAAAACTTATATGCTGCACTATTATTGTCATGACCAATATATATGCAATCCACCATTTTTTATTCAAGTTTAGTTCTCTTTGGTAAAGAAACTTGAACTTTCACTAGGCAACCCTACACTTTCATCCTTTAGAAAGTAGGCAATCTTCCATTCCATAATTCGTATGGAGATTGAACATTTTTATTTTGAGGAATTCTATTCAATATCATATTTGCAGTAATTAATGTCTCACCCTATAGACTAAGAGGAGCACCCGAACTAATCAACATTGAATTTATCATATTCTTCAATGTTCTATTCTTTCGTTCGGCAACTCCATTTTGTTGTGGAGTATATGGCGCAATGATTTGATGAACTATACCATGAGTAGAACATAATTCTTTGAACTCATTTGACGTATATTCACCACATCGGTCTGACCTTAGAATCTTAATTCTTTTGTCAAGTTAGTTTTCCACGTCTGCTTTGTATGTTTTAAACATGTTCAAAGTCTCATCTTTGGATGTATTAGGTATACATAACAAAATTTACTGCAGTCATCAATAAATGATATATAATAATTTTTTCCTACACGATAGGGGTTTGTTTGGTAATAGCACAAATCACTATGAATTAAACCAAGCACTTCATTTGATTTCACAACAAATTTATGAGGATGACTTGCATATTTTGATTCTATGCAAACCCCACATTTAGTCATTTTGTTCATGGAATATTTTGGCAACATGCCTATCTTTACCATTTTTTGTAAGGAACGATAATTTACATGGCCTAATCGAGAATGCCATAAAGAAGAAAGGAAATCAATCACATACTCAGAAGCAGTGCTAGTGTCTGCATTTTTATTGATAACGACAAATGTCTTAGTACATACAACACTTAGTTTGAAGAGCCCCTCACTGAGGTAGCCCTTGCCTACATTCACCCCACCTTTGGTGAGTACAAATTTGTCAGATTCAAAAACTAACTTAAAACCCTTGTTGCTAAGAACAGGGCCAGAAATTAAATTTTACAAATTTCAGACACATGTAGTACATTGGTGAGTACAAGATCATTTTCGGAAGTGAGCCTCAAAGTCACCTTCCCTTTGCCTTCCACCTTCACAGAAACATCATTCCCAACAAACAACTGTTCTCCATCTTTGATGGCTTGGTAGGATGAAAACATTTCTTTATCTGAACATACATGCATATTAGCACCTGTGTCCATCCACCAATCGGTTGAATTTGTAACCAGATTTACTTGAGTAGTGACAACACCAATGAATTGGTTCTTAGTTTCAGCAAGGTTGGACTGGTTGACATTACTTGAATCTCCTCTACCACCACCACCTTGGCTCTTGCGAAGCGACAGTCTTTTGCTCTATGCCCTGACTTTCCGCACACCCAACAAACACCAACTTGTTTCTTAAACGTATTGGCCTTTTGTGGGGCAAGTGTGCTTCTTCCTAAGCAAATGGCGACGACACCATCAACTTGCCTTTGCCCTTCTGAAACTTGGATTTTGATGAATTTCCTTCAATCACATTTGCATTTGGATCCAAGGAATCTGCATCTGCCTTGTCACTCTTCCTCAACACGAAGTTTGAGAACCAGTTGCTCAAAACTCATTTCCTCCGTTATATGCTTCAAATAAACATTAAAGTTCTTCCAATAATGAGGTAATTTTTTAATAATAGCACTAACAAGGAAATATTGGTTAAGGCCCATACCTTCAACCTCTAATTCATGAACAATGACTTGGAGTACCTCCACTTGTGTGACAACGGTTTTGGCATCACTCATCTTGAAGTTTAAAAACTTGCCGATGACGAACTTCTTTGAACAAGCAATCTCTGTCTTGTACTTGTTCTCAAGTGACTTCCATAACTCCCGTGATGTCCCGAACGTGGAGTGTATATCATAGAGAGTATCATCCAAGACATTGAGAATATAGTTCTTACACAGAAATTCTTGTGTCCACCAAGTCTCAATCGCCTTCAGCCTTTGCGTCCTCAGTTGGAGCATTCTCTCCCTCTTCTTCTGGTAGTGCCGTTGGAGCCTCAGCAGTCAACACGTTTGCCATATGAAGTGTTGTCAAATGGAACAACATCTTCTTTTGTCAGCGCTTGAAATCAGAACTCTTGAATTTCTCGGGTTTCTCCACATGGTTTTTCACCATTGATGATCCAGATCGATCCATTTGTTTGCAAAACAGGAAGTGTATCTTTGAAAATATTTTTGCAAACTTAACAACGTCAGAAGAAAAAAAATATTTTCTGTGAATTTTTGTCTTAGATTGTTAGTGTAAATCTTGACCTTCAATGTATAAACCACTATAATATACAAATAATTCAAGTGGATTGAAATCAACAACAATAATGTCAGCAAAACATTAACATATACTAACTTGTTTGTAGATAGAGGACTGCTCGACGCAGTGTCCTAAGACAAAAATTCGTCCCCGCTTGTGCTGCTGTTTAATGGACGTCTGCCTTGAGGATACAACTATATGAGTGATAGTTCTAGCACAAGAACTCCACTTCTGGCGAATCTACTTTATGTGTTCTTCAGAAATTTCTTGAAGAGGAAGAAGAAGCAACAATGATCATCCAATGATTTGATTCTTAAATCAGAAGATTAGATGTTGTTAATTGTATTGTGTATGTTAAATAAGTGATCTACATGCTTTATATAATATGAATTTCGACCAAATGCAGCTATTAGTCCAAAGGTTATGACTCTATGTGAAGAGATGCAACTTTTGGTTCAAAACTGGAAAATCCCGTCGAAGGCACCGCGGTGCCTCCACAAGGCACCTAGGTGCTAATTCGATTTTTTATTTTCAGTGACTTACTGCCATCCAGGCACTCTGGTGCCTCCACAAGGCACCTAGGTGCTAATTCGTTGAAAATTCCAGTGACTTACTGGAGCGCAGACAACTCGGTCCTTCCATCAGGAATCGCGGTCCTTCGGCCAAAATTCCAAAAAATGGATTTTAATCACTTATTTTCTTCTTCAATCCACACAAGTTCCAACAAAGACAAATGTACTTTATACACATTCATATTTATATTAATGGAGATTAATATTATGACATTTGCAGTTATTAAATTATTAGTTGATTGTTTATAATATTATATAATGCATCCCTAGAGATTATGTGGTTATTAATAACGTGATAAATTAATATTATAATGTAACTCTTAAAATTGCCTCGACTAATGATCATCGAAAATGGAATATCGATGATATGTGATGCGTTGACATGTGGTCTGCATTATATTCTAGGGGATGTAATATGTCTCATCTGCTATGAGTTATGGCAACTCGTGATGGACATATGATACTTTTGGAAGTATTGATATACCCTGCTGATGTACTGTTTGTTATATATGTCTAAAGTGTCATCGGCGTGTGGGAGACAGAAGTCCTTAGACTTGAGGTCGATACGCGCCTTGTTTACAGAGTAATGTACTTTATCATGTCCTAAGCTCAATTACCTTATAGGTTGAGACACGACTTGTATTGGGTATATTACGACGTAGATTAAAGGTGGTAGTTGAGCCAAGATTAGGATTCATTCCTCGAATGTATCTTCGAGAGAACACTCAGATTCTCATGTGGTATTAGACTGACTAAGTCATTGGCCAATGCAGTAGACATATCTATGATATGGTCTTGTTGTCAGCTAATATAAATGAGATATAATGATCAAGCCATTGTGATATACATTTGGCAGATTCTAAGCTTGATCGAGTGTGTCGTGAATGACATGACTTTATCTTCCCACATAGAGATTCAGTTAACAGGTTTCATGTAACTATACTTCACATATTGAGTTCGTCTTCCGGCGCCGTCTAGGAGTTCTGTGTAGACTCTAATGTTATTAGTGTTGATATGTGAAGACATGTAGGGTAACACTAAGTCAATTGTTCCGTCGATTCGATGATGTAATAAGATAGAATATAAATGTCCGGTTTATAATCGAGACATTATAATAAATAATGATTATTTAATTAAATCGAGATGGCATTTCGAATTCAATTAAAAGGTCGCGACGCATGGGCCCAGGATGACGCCACGTCCCTCCCACTTAGTACCGCGGTGCCACGTGTTCAGTGGGTCCAGACGACCACTCTGCCTCGGTTTCTAGGTCTGGCCAACGTGTGAAATCCTAGCTGCTTTTACAGCTATAAATAGAAGGTTCCATCATTATTTTAATACACCTAATTCACTATAATTATTCTCTGCTAAAACTCTGTCAGATTTCCTAGCTTTCTGAAAGAGTAATTACATTGGGGTTTTGACTTACAAATCGAGGAACGGTTGCGTGCTCACCCTCGACTTACAAACTTGAAGATTCCAGATTGCTAAACTGTAAGTATTATGTCGATGCATTACAGTTAACAACGTGATTGTTTGTTTATCATTACATAATCATCGCGCAGTTTGACCGTCTGTCGGGTTTGAAACATAAATTTTCAAATTTCGCTGCTTGTACGAACCCGACAAAACCCTACACCATCTTCTTAGTATATAGTATTACAACAACAATATCATATTCAGTGTAATTCACAAGTAGGATCTTGAGAATGTAGGATGTACACATATTTTATCTCTATTTTTGTGAGGTAAATATACTATTTTCGATAGACCTCGTCTCAAAAAAAAAATCAATAATATATTGTAAGAAAAAGGACAACAAAGTAGCAAGATATAAAATAAATACAACAATAGATAATAATATGTATCGAAAAATAAGAACTATGCCATAATTGAATAAACTTACTACAAAGTTAAGAGTCTCACGTCGAATATGGAATGAGAACATGAACTCTTTATATGGATTTAGACAATTCTTACCCTACAAGCTAGCATTTGAGGTTGAGTTAGACCCAAGATTCATTCTTTACATGGTATCTGTTGGAAATTTACTAATGTGGAATTAAGTTTAACCCATTATTTATGACTCAAACAATTGAGGCCTCACACGTCAGAAACGTCGTTTCCACACACGTGCACACGTAATGCCAAGTATCGTAAATTTCATTAGTGAAAGAGATATTGGTACGTGAGTAAACGTTTGAGATATGAAATGATATACGGTCGTTGGCCAATGACGCGTGCTCCACGTTGGTAAATGAAGGAAGAAGTGTATGGAGTGTAAATGTCGAAACGAGTCGAAAAAGGGTCGCGGCATCTCCGCGGAGTCAGAGAGTCGCGACGCCTTTACGCGGTCGCGGCTGGCTGGTCTTCGTCACCGAACGCGCGGTGAGCGGTCTTTGGTGATCTTCGTCACTGAGTCGCGGCGCTTCGGATCAGATTCGTGCGACGAAAGTTCAAAAGTTTGGCTGATTATGGGGACGTTTTGGGGTGTTCAAACATAAGTTTTTCCTCCATAAATCAACCATTATTTGGCAGCATTACTTGGTGAATTAAGTGGTCATTACATGACACTTAAATGGCCTCTCTACACTTGTTTAGTTCAGATTTTTCTGAACTTCTTCCCCTCTAGCATACTTTCACACACTCAAAGGTTCTTCTTGAGAAACACTTGAGTTTCCTTTGCTCATTTGTTTAATGTTGTTTTATCTTGGAAGACAGTTGCCATAAATGTAAAAATATATATACGGGGCAATAATATCTGAAGGACGGAGTGTTACCACTCGACTCAACACAATTATAACAAGTAGGGATTTGGTGTCTCTTGGTTTCAGGTAATCAAGAGCAAGGAACTTGTTGCAATTAGAACGAAGAACAAGACGAAGGACTCAAGAACCATTCAAGACAGAAGATCAAGATCACAAGACTTGTTATTGTTGTCACAACTCTTGTTAGGCTTCAAGCCTGTTGTATTGTAAAACATTATAATTTATCCTTTCGAAGCACTAGTTGTTGTTAACAATTCCCGTACATCCATTGTGTAGATCGCAGTATTAGAGTGAGACTCATTCCAATTTTTTGTTCACCGATGTTGGGCCCTCAAATTATATTATTCACGCTTCATTTAACAAGGCCTGAGCGTGCGGGGGAGTGTTAAGGGTCCCACGTCGAATATGGAATAAGAACATGAATTCCTTATATGAATTTGAACAATTCTAACTCTAAAAACTAGCTTTTGATGTTGAGTTAGATCCAAGATCAATTCTTTATACAAAGATCAATATATAGTATTATGATCCATTTTATAGTAAATCATTATGCTAGCTGACAAGTACAGCTGTGCCAGTTGTATGAAAAATGAAATTTTATACAGTATTTGTAGTTAATCAAATTTGCAATAATAAGTTCAACAACAAAAAAAGACAGTAGAGAAAGCACTTAAAGGCACATTCCATCAATGGATACGGACCAAACGGCTTTGGTTATGTAGTACAGCTTGCACCATTGGCCAATTTTTTTTTGATAATTCAGTTATTCAGGCTTGTGCCTGACTATTTCACTAGTATTATCTAGACGTCCTGGAGATGATAGACCCGGTCCCTCATCGCTATCAGGTAAACCACGAGATGTGCTTCATTAGCCAGGTCTGAAAACGGACAATTGATCAATGACACAAGGCTCAATCCCCTGCCGGGGATCGATCCCACACTGCGCATGCCAGCGCGTCTTAACGCCCATTCTTTACCACTGAAATATGCCTCGGAGAACAATTCGCTGAGAGGGACTCGAACACGAAACCCCTCCCAACATACCTTTAGTGAAATGATCACTGGGCCACACTTTTGTGTATTGGCCAAATATTCTTCAGGCAACTATTTTTGGTCTGATCACAAAATTGTGGTGAAATAGTAAAAGATTTTTGTACCATTAATTGAAAGTCTCCAATTTTCAAAATACTAAAACATATATAAAAGTGGTGGAATATCGATCATCCCACATTTAGGGATCATTTGGTAGATGATTATGATGTGAGTTATGCATGTATTAAATTCTATATAAATAATTACACATTTAATAGTTGGTTAGGAACCTATTAAGATGGAGGTAATGTCTGTGTACACTCTAATGCTCTACCTTTCATAGACCCCACAGTGTGAGATTTCACTGAATATAAATCATGAAGAAATTTATATATTATTTTATTCTGGATAAAAGGTGAAATAACAAATATATGAATAACTGAACCGTGCATAATTAATTCCTGCATAAAATAATACATATATTTTTTCATAATTAATTCATATATTACTAATACTTGCATAACTCTAACTAGTTATTAAACGACTCTTTAGTATAGAGATTTGCATTCATAAAATGTGTTTTATTTATAACATTCGTGCACCATGAATCATGCTTTAATTTGATACTTGACTAAATTAGGACCAAATTACTATTTAGATTTTTCTGGACCTACATGTTTCACATGAATAGAATATTGCATTTAATTTGATACATCATAATTTCGTGTGAAAAGGACACTATAAACACCACAGCACGTGCTAATTCACACGCGCATAATCTGGAAGAGATCCTTTTACAAATATAGTATGTGTTTGATCAAACTTTTACGAGTGTTTATCAACTTGAGAAACACTTTTTGAGTCAAATACATACTTATTAAGAAGTAGATATATTTTTTTTAAAAGCCAAAAATATTTCTACAATGGAAGAGAATGAGAATTTGGTGCTTCTTCAATTTTTTTTAAATTATTGATAGACTTTTTTCAATTTGGTTTAATTATTCATTTAAAAAAAAATTAATTGTGTTTAGTTATTTACTGTGTTTTTGATAACTAGTTGATATGTTATTTTTTTATAGACTTATTTCAATTGGGTTTAATTATTCACTCTTTTTTTATTCAACTGAGTTTAATTATTCACTGAGTTTTCAATAAGTAGTTGATATGTTATCTGTTTTAAAATGCTTAATTCAACTGAGTTTAAATCTTTATGGGGGTTTTGATAACTACTCGATATGTTTTCTGTTCTTTTTTTTTTTCCAAAAAATATTATTTGGGACAGAGGCGTAATTGTTAAAAAACAGATTGTAGCAGTATTAAAAAATAATTTTCTCTTTGCCATATATATATATATATATATATATATATATATATATATATATATATATATATATATCTAGATTATGTAGATATCTTTGCCATATATACAAACTATGGATGATGTTAGTATGAAATCTGTTCGTCACAACATTGCCACTTTCTTAATGAGTCGCAGGTCATAATAATAGTTCTATATTCTAGTTTATTAGTTGTGTAATGATATAATATATTCAACTTTTGAACATATTGAGTCATTGACTATCATATTGTCATTACATTTTTTATGTACAATATTCTAGTTTATTTGCATAAATGTGGGTCAAACAAAAAATTGTTTATATTTATCAGAAGTACTTCTATAATTATAGGTCAAACACCCTAACAGATTCTCTAGAAAGAGTTTCTTTAAAATTACTACAAAAAAATAAAAACTATTTTAAAAAAACTTGGCCAGACAAAATTACAACCCATAACCACCTACGGTACCACAATCCTCCATGTTGGGTAAAAAGTGAAAATACATTTCTTGCACTTTATAAATATTATATTTAATTTAATGCAACTTTAAGAATTATTCGACTTGATAAGTGTTAGTGTGATGATTAGTTAGAAAGTGAACTATTAATGTCGCAAAATCAGCATAATTAGTGAGTATCATATTTGATAGAATTCAACACATAAGTACATATTTGGTTATCAGTTACCATCCAAGATAACTAAAATAAATAGATAATTTATGCGTTATAAAGAATATAATAACTACTATATAACAAAGTAAAATATAAATAATTAAAAATTTACTTTACTAATATGTATAACTTTAACTAATCAAATAATCCATAATATTAAAAGCAACAATGCATGTCACAACTCACAAGTTTAAATTTTAAAGACACGCTTTGATGCGTATTTGTTCTGATCAGATTTGGACAAAAAATAATACAACGTTTGGTGGGCGTTTTCATGACTGATCAGATTATTTTTAGAGATTGTCTTATTCTAAAAATAAGATAATCCAATCATTTTGAGGACGTCTAGCGGTAGTCTCATAAATCAGACTTAAAAATAAATAAATATAATTTATTATATATTAATACTCTAATATCGTCCATATATATTAATAGAATTCAATATAATTCAATCCAATCCAATAAAATTAATACAATCTAGAGGTATCAAACAATCATAAAGTTTCAAATCCACACTCTACTTGGGATGAAAATGACCTATAACAGCAAAATCCATTTCCCCCCTTGGAAATATAAAATTGCGCGGTCTCTCACAGATCTCATTTCTCTCTCTTCATTCATAGTGTTTCTCTCTCTTCTTCCCATCCATGGTGATTGATCTGAGAGAACACGGAATAACTTGCACTTTCGATTCAAAATTTCTCTCTAAGATCTAGGGCATTGTTTTGCCCTAGCATAGCACATTTGAGATATACATACATATATCTCGTAATACAATTTGAAAAAAAAACTAGCCTAGAACGTTGTATATTGTGTGTAAAAATGCTGCCGTTTGATTCGTTCGATGCGTATTTGTTCAATGCTAGCAGAGCATTGTGTAGTCCTCTTGCGGTTTTCATTCAGATCCAGGTATATATTGTTTTTCGCTGTTCGTTTTAACGGTTTAGATTAACTGTTTTTATTGTTCGAAAATTGAGAAATGTGGGTTCAAATGTGTAAAACAAGGAAATGAGAAATGTAACAACAACAACAATGTGGTAGAATCTGGAAATGAACAAAGTATCAACAATTGGATGAACAATCTATCCTTAAGATACGTATATCCTTTCAACGGTGTAATGCCAACTTATCTTCCAAGATAAAACAACAATCAAACAAATGAGCAAACATAGTAAGAAAAATCTTTGAGTGTTTTGTGATTGCAAGAGAGAAAGACAATTTCAGAAAATTGTCAAGTGTCAATTTGTTTAGCAATTGTGCCAAAGGCATCAATTTATAGGTAGATGATTATGTTTTCTCAATTAACCAAATGAATTACCATCAATGTCAAGTAATGACCATTGATATTGAGGTTAATTCAGCCTAGTAATGGCTGAAATCAATAGCCAAGTAATGGAGATTAAATGCTCCAAAGTCAGCCCAATAATCAGTTTTAATTCGCCTCCAACGGACTAACAAACAGTCGAAGCGCCACGGCCCTTCGGGAGGGCACCGCGGCGCTGTATGTCCAGTAACCTGCTGGAACTGAAACGTCAATTAGATCCGCGGCCCTTCGGAAAGGCGCCGTAGTGCTTCAATTCCAGTGAGCTACGAGAATTGAAACGACATTTAGAGCCGGGGCTCTAGGAGGAGGCACCGCGGCGCTCCAAGCAGTGCGGCACTGACTTTGTTGAACCACGACCCTTCTCGGCTCCGCGACGATTTCTGATTCGTTTCATATTTTACACATTTCTTCCTTTCATTTACCAACGTGAAACCATTTGTCATTTGGACAATAACCGTCTATTCTCTTATGTCTCAAACAATTTGTATATGTACCAATATCTCTTCCATTTAAGGAAATTACGATCCTTGGCACTTTATGTGCACGTGTGTGGAAATCATGTTTCCGACGTGCGGGACCCCAATTGTTCGAGTTATAATTAATAGGATTAATTTTATTTCACGTTTAGTAAATTTCCAACAATACCCTCTTGGAAGATATTTTGGCGCACACACATGGTGCCTTTCGAGCAATCACTCGGCGGATCGATGTTACATCTGGAGAGGTAGTTGTAGCTTTGAACCTTCCATAGTAGAATACCATCAGACATATTTACTGCGTGGTGAACGTGATGTCTTGAACCGTCAGTGTTTAGTATATGCCAAGACAATGGTATTAACACAACACCTTTTCTACCCAATATTTCTAATGTTTTTGTCCGTCGTGGGCCGTGGACACCCTTGAATTCTTAAGTGCGTTCATTTGAGGTGGCCTGTCTTCGTACTTAAATAGGTGGTCTCCTACAAGGTATCCTGCAATACCCCGCTACACAAGCGTTAGGAACCATTAAAAATTTCCCCAACCTAACCTCAAGTATGGAGGATCATTAAAGGTTTGAAAACTTATCCTTTAGCCCTCTTACAAGTAGCACTTTATATCTATCACGGGAACGACCTTGGATTATGTTTCTTAAGAAGAAATCATTATTCGAAGTGCTCTTGCTTCCATCGAAGCGCTCAATTGAACCTTTACAGTTTAGTTTTCCCATTGAACCTTATTCCTGGGATCTCTAGGCTGTAAGGTTGGGTGTCTACTATATCAGTTCTTATTGGTTGAGTTTAAGCCTATTCCCCTAGACAGGCAGTACTGTACATTTGATCTCTGGTCATTCCTTTCGTCAAGGGATCTGCGATATTTTCCTTAGATTTTACGTAATCAATGGAAATAACACCCGAGGTGATCAGCTGCCTAACAGACTCATGTCTCCGTCGAATATGACGAGACTTACCGTTGTACATAGAACTTCGTGCCGCCGCAGAGTTGGTATCATCGCCATGATCATTACGTGAAGACGAGTTTATCTGACATGGGACATCCTCTAGAAAACCATGAAGTCACTCAACTTCTTCTCCCGCTTTGTCTAAAGCGATAAATTCCGACTCCATCGTGGATCGGGCAATAAGTGTTTGTCGAGAGGATTTTCAAGACATAGCTCTACCACCGATTGTAAAAATGTATCCACCGGTGGACTTGATGTCTTATTTATCGGATATCGGTTTGCGTCACTTTACCCTGCAATGCTGGATATCTCGAATAGTGTAACCCAAATTTTATTGTGAACTTCAGGAACCGTAGTACCATGTTCAACGCTTTCCAGTGATCCTCACTTGAATTTCGGGTAAATCTAACCAATTTATTAACTGCATAAGCGATATTTGGTCGAGTGCAGTTTGTGACATACATCAAACTCACAATCACCTTTGCGTATCGCTCCTGGCGTACGGGTACACCAAAATACTTGTCAATCTTTTGACTTCTATCCAACGGTGTAGTTACCGGTGAACTGTCGAACATCTCAAATTTCTTCAGCACATTTTCGATGTAGTGAGATTGAGACAAGACCGGTCCATTAGATGTTTTAGAGATCTTAATCCCTAAGATGACATTTGCGACACCCATATCTTTCATGTCGAAACATTATTTTAACATGTTCTTAGTCTCTAGGGTTATCCTAGGACTGCTACCAGTGATCAACAAGTCATCTACATAAAGGCATATCATGACGAACGAATCGGCATTTCCTTTCATGGAAACACATTTGTCACATTTATTAATGGCGAACCCTTTTGATAGTAGAGTACTATCAAATTTCTCGTGCCATTGTTTAGGGGCTTATTTCAGCCCGTACACCGATTTAACAAGCCGACACACTTTTGTCTCTTGTCCTGGAACCACATACCCCTCGGGTTGGTCCATATTGTATATTTCTTCTTTCAAATCACCATTTAGGAAGACAGTATTGACATCCATTTGATGTATTTTAAGATCCCGCAAGGCAGCGATAGCTATGAACATACGTATGGATGTCATTCTGGACACAAGAGCGTAGGTGTCGAAGTAATCAAGACCCTCTTTTTGGCGATAGCCCTTGACTACTAACCTAGCCTTGTACTTGTCAATAGATCCATCTGCCTTTAACTTCCGTTTAAGGATCCACTTACAACCCAGAGATTTGTGTCCCGGGGGAAGTTCAGCTAACTCCCACGTGTGGTTATGCAGGATGGATTCTATCTCACTTTCTAACGCTTCCGCTTCGGGCGGTCTTGCAGGTTGACAATGCTTCGATTGTCAGTGGTTCATCCTAAACCAAATAAGCTTCAAATGCGGGACCGAAGGACTTGTCCTTCCGCCTCTTTCTCCTCGTTCCATCTCCGAATCTTCCAAGTCACGAGAATCGGAATCTGGATTCGGATAATCGACCACCGTAATTCACTAGATCTGAACCGTTTGGATCTAGGTAGTCATTGACTCCTTGATCCTCAGGGATTTGATCATAACTTTGTTTGCGAGAGGTTATGTTGTTTTCCTTATATGGAAACGTGTCTTCAAAGAACCATGCGTTCGCGATTCCACGGCCGTACGCTTCATAAATGTCCGTCATCCGACTTACGCACTTTATGGCGATAAGCACTATCATATTGACATATCCGATGGATATGCAATCCACAGTCTTAGGTCCAATCTTGACCTGCTTTGACATAGGTACTTTTACCTTGACCAGACAATCCCATACCTTCAAATACTTGTAGGTATGTTTTTTTCCTTTCCATAACTCGTATGAAGTTTTGTCCTTACCTTTGTGTGAGACTCTATTAAGAATCTTATTTGCGGTAAGGACAACTTCTCCTACATGTGTTGGGGAATGCCTGAATTGATGAGTAAAACCTTCATCATTTCCTTCAGTGTTCGGCTCTTGCGTTCAGCCACACCGTTTGATTGAGGTGAGTAAGGAGCCGTCGTTTGATGAACTATACCCAATTGGGTACAAAATTCTTCAAAAGGCGCTACATATTCTCCCCCTCTATCGCTACGGATTGTTTTAATCCGTCCACTTAGTTGATTCTCAACTTCTGCTTTGTCGCGTTTGAATGCTTCAAAGGCTTAATCTTTACTTTTTAGTAAGTAAAGGTAACAAAATCTTGTGCCATCATCTATGAAAGTCACAAAGTACTTGTTCCCCCCTCTTGTTTGAGCGAACTTCAAATCACATATATCAGTGTGTATAAGTTCTAGAGGAGCGGTTTCCCTTTCGACGGATCTAAATGGACTCTTGAAAAGTTTTGCCTCTACGCACACCTCACACTTACGTTGAGGGTTTATGTCGATGGACGACAATAATTCCAACTTTACCAATCTTTGGATAGATTGATAGTTAACATGTCCTAATCTATGATGCCATAAATTAGACGACTCAATCAAGTAAGTAGAAGGCTCAATTTTATTGATAGTTGACACATAAGACATTACAGGTGCATCATTAATCTTAAAGAAGCCTTCATAGACGAAGCCTCTTCCTACAAAAGTTCAGTTTTTAGTGATTACAACTTTATTGGCTTCTAACACTAGCCTAAAACTATCATTAACCAACAAAGGTCCGTAAATCGATTTATGAATTTACGGGGCGTCATCACTTCCTTTGTAGTCGACTCCTTCCCGACGCCATCTTTAGATTACGCTTTCCTACCGCAAGCTCTGAAGAAGAATTATTTCTATGAGCAACTTCATGCGTGATCGTGGTGTATAAGTGGATAAGCTTCTTTATTGGAACATATGTGACTGGTGGCACCTGTGTCCAACCACCACTGCACCGGATTCTCAACGAGGTTTGCTTCAAGAACCACCGCTGAGAACTCCTCGATCATATCGTCTACAAGTGTATCTTCGACGATGTTAGCCTTGGCCTTGCCTTTGGCCTTCTCTTTATTCTCACATTTGAGCTTGCGGCAGTCTTTAGCCATGTGACTAACTATACGACAGTGGTTACAATTTCCCTTGAACTTTTAAGTTGTTTGAGTCTTGCCTACTTTCTGGAACTTCCGCTTTTTTCTTGAGTTCCCTTTGACTTCCGTCAGGTTCGCCTTAGCCTCAACGGGTTGTTCCCCTTTGGCATGACCTTCTTATTGTCCTCCTGGAGTTTGACAATAAGTTCATCTAAGGTCATCTCCTTCGTTATGAGTTTCAAATAGTTCATAAACTCAGTCCATGAGAAAGACAACTTCTCGATTAATGCTCCAACCAAGAATTGCTCATTGGGCTTCAATCCTTCCAAATCCAGGTGATGTAGAATCATTTGAAATTTCTGTTGGGATGACACACTTTGTTGTCCACTATTTGAAATTTCAGGAACTTCCCAATGATGAATTTCTTACTACCCGCATCTTAGGTGTTGTATTTCTTCTGAAGTTTGTCCCATA
The DNA here is from genome assembly GCA_029844215.1 of Przewalskia tangutica. Lineage (NCBI taxonomy): Eukaryota > Viridiplantae > Streptophyta > Magnoliopsida > Solanales > Solanaceae > Przewalskia > Przewalskia tangutica. Next base: position 3,798,936 of record CM056720.1, read on the forward strand.
ACTGCTTGGCAGTTTCAATGGTACAATATACCGTGTAGAGAGGATCGGACAAAATGTTTAGAATATAGTTCCTACACATGAAATCGCTATGTTTCCATGCTTCGCGAACCATCCTCATGTCGTCAGCGACATGGATACCTTGGCCCCCTCCCGCCAAATCATTTGGCTGAGGGTCCACATCTTCCCCAACTAGTGGAAGGTATTCGGTTAGGAAACGTGACATTCCCATAACCGTTAGGAAAAACAACATCTTTTACTGCCATCGCTTAAAGTGAGCATCCATAAACTTTTCAGGACGCTCATGGTGAAAACCAGTGGGTGTATGGCGATGGCGCCGCTGAGTAGTTCTGGCGTTGGGAACGCCTCTAACAGGAGCATAGGCATTCTGGACGCCTTGGGTAGTAGCATTGGCACTATAAGTGCCCGGAGCAGCAGTGAAGACATTGATTGTGCCAAAAACAGTGTTGACACTAGTTGTGCCAAAACCAACAGTTTGGAAGGCATTTGGAATGCCTGGATTAGTTGGATTGTAGGCAATGTCATCGCCTTGAGTGGCGGAAGTGAAGGCATTAGTATTGCCTTGAGCAGTGGGATTGAAGGCAGTAGGATTGCCTTGAGCAGTGGCGTTGTTCATTGCGTTGAATTGATCTTCAGCAGACATGTTGTTGTTGAAAGCAGCGGGTATTATCTTAAGCTTGTGGGTTCAAATGTGTAAAACAAAAGGAAATGAGAAAGGTAACAACAACAACAATGTAGTAGAATCTGGAAATGAACAAAGTAAATTGTCTTGCTGAGTCGATTGGATGAACAATCTATCCTTAAGATAATATTGTCCCGTATATCCTTTCAATGGTGTAATGACAACTTATCTCCCAAGATAAAACAACAATCAAACAAATGAGCAAAGGAAACTCAAGTATTCACTTGGGAAGAAAGATCTTTGAGTGTTTTGTGATTGCAAGAGAGGAAAACAATTTCTGAGAATTGTCAAGTGTCAATTTGTTTAGCAATTGTGACAAAGACATCAATTTATAGGTAGATGATTATGTCTTCTCAATTAACTAAATGAATGGCCATCAATGTCAAGTAATGACCATTGATATTGAGGTTAATTCAGCCTAGTAATGACTGAAATCAATAGCCAAGTAATAAAGATTAAATGCTCCAAAGTCAACCCAAGAATCAATTTTAATTCGCCTCCAACGGACTGAAAAAGCGATCGAGCGCCACGGCCGCCGGGAGGACACCTGGCGTATGTCGATAACCAGGCCACCGAACTGAACGCCGCGGCCGCCGGGAAAGCGCGCGGTGCTTCAATTCGATGAGCTCGAATTGAAAGCGACATTAAGTCGGGGCTCTAGGAGGAGGCACCGCGGCGCTCCAAGCACCGCGGCCCTGACTTTGTTGCACCGCGGCCCTTCTCGGCGATTTCTGATTCGTTTCATCTTTTACACATTTCTTCCTTTCATTTACCAACGTGAAACCATTTGTCATTTGGCCAATAACCGTCTATTCTCTTACGTCTCAAACAATTCGTATACGTACCAATATCTCTTCCATTTAAGGAAATTACGATCCTTGGCACTTTATGTGCACGTGTGTGGAAACCTTGTTTCCGACGTGCGGGGCCTCAATTGTTCGAGTCATAATTAATAGGATTAATTTTATTTCACGTTTACTAAATTTCCAACAAGAATATATTGCTTAGTTACTGTTTGTTAGATTGGCTGTTTGTATTGTTAGAAAACTGAGAAATATAATGCTTAATTGATTGTTCTTCGTATAAATTGATTTGTGCTGCTCGTTTTTACGTTTTAGATTAACTGTTTTTCTTTTGTTTGGAAAATTGAGAATATAATGCTTAAATTGCTTATTGTTCTGTGCTGCTCGTTTTTTATATTTTAGATTAGCTATTTTTTTTGGTTCGAAAACTAAGAAATAAATTGGCTTATTTACTGTTTTTCGTATTTAGCACGGTTTAGATCTAATAATTAGACTTAAATTTTTCTCTCCGTGGCTGAAATTGTTTTCCAATATGTTGGTGAGAAAGGTTAAAATTACTCTATCCATTCACATTTACTTGTAATGTTTTGCTTCTTGAGAGTATTTTTCGTAGAAGAATTTCAACTTATAGTATTTTTTCTGTAGTTTTCGAACATCTAAATTTTAATTTTAAAATATTGAATTAATCTAATTCAATTTAGCTCCGAAGATTAGTCAATTTGACTGAAACGTGACAAAAAGTGAACCGAGGGAGTATAATGTAGGGCATGTATATAATAACCGTAATGCATCGAAAGAGTAGTTACGGTTTGTATAAATCTGGAGTCTTTTAGCATAAAGCCCGAGGGTGCGCACACATTTGATCCTCAATTGCAAGTTCCTAGAACTCCGATGTAATCCTCTTTTGAACATCTAGGAAATTCGCCAGAGGTTCGAGAGAATATCTTTTAATTTTAGGTTTCTAAGACTTAGAATAATATAAATGAATTGTGTAGTAGAATAATGAAATGAAACCATTATTTATAGCTACGTTTTAGGGTTAAAGCAGCGACTGTGGTTTCGGGCGGACACAGAAAACGAGGCGATGGGTCGATCGTAATGTTCATCGGATTTGGCGGCGTCGCGACTCAAAATAGGAGGCGCGACGCACATCTATCTTGTATACACCTAGTCTATTTTTAGGACGTCGTCTCGTTTTCATTTTAATTAAATCCGAAATCCAATATCGACGTAATTAAATAATAATTATTCATACAAATGTCTCGATCATAAATCGAACATTTATATTCTCTCATTACATCCTTAGATCGACGGAACAATTGACATAGTGTTACCCTACAAACCTTTACATATCGACACTAATCATATTAGGGTCTACACGAAACTCCTAGACAACGCCGGAAGGCGAACTCAATATGTGAAGTATAGTTACACGAATCTGGTAAACTGAATCTCTATGTGGGAAGATAAAATTCTTTCATTCACGACACACTCGATCAAGCTTAGGATCTGCCAAGTGTCCATCCAAATGGCTTGATCATTATATCTCATATATATTAGTTGACAACAAGACCATATTCTAGATATGTCTATTGCGTTGGCCAACGACTTAGTCCAGTGGCAGATCTACTAAAAGCATGGTGGTGCAGTTTCACCACCAGAATTTTTTATTTTAATACAAAACGATGTCGTTTTGTACTCTACCCACATTGCCTCACATTTTTTTTTTTTGCGTATGTTTGCACCACCAGATTGTGTTGTCTGGATCCGCCACTGACTTAGTCAACCTAATATCACTGAGAAACTGAGTGTTCTCTTGAATATACATTCGAGGAATGAATCCTAATCTTGGCTCAACTACCACCTTTAATCCACTTCGTAATGTACCCAATACAAGTCGTATAAATACCAATACTTCCAAAGTATCCATGTGTCCATCACGAGTATCCGTAACTCGTAGCACGTTAGATATACTACATCCTCTAAGGATGTGATGCAGACCACATGTCGACTTATCACATATCATCGATATCCCATTCTCGATGATCATTAGTCGAGGCTATTTTAAGAGATACATTATAATATTATTATCTCACACTATTAATAACATCGTAATAGATGCATATTATAGAATATTATAAACAATCAACTAATAATCCAATCTCGATGTATTTAAATTAAGTCATGTTATGCTGGCTTATACTATAAAGTGCATGAAATCTATCTATTTAAGGTTACTTATAAAAAAAAGCTATCTATTTTAAGGTTGTCTTCTATATCTCTTTGTTTGGATGAAAATAAAAAGGGTTGATATGCCTGAAGACAAACGAAACATCTGTGTAAATTTGCAGTTGTCTGTTAATGGGTTCTCATCCCACGAACAATTAATTTCTTAGGACATTCAACATTTCACTCCCTCTCGGCCGGAAGAAGAACCCTCTTAGGGCCTTTTTGTTTAAGGGTTGCTCGCCTTTTGAATAGAAGGAAATGGGATCTAATCAACCGTTTGGGCTGTGTTTAACATGAATAAATCTCTGTTCATCTGCTAAACTGCTCCGCTTTCTACCAGTGTGTGTGATTTAATTATTTTATTACAAATTACAACAACAACATACCCAGTGAAATCCACTTTCCTGTCTTGTTTCTTTATCTATTCTTCTGTTGTTTTATTGGCATTTTTATTGGACTTTGCATCTTGCAGGGATGTTTTATCTGCTTATTACTGGCTCTTGGATGGGCTTTAGCTGCATATGTAAGGTATGAGATCTTATGATCTATCTTAGTTGTTTATGGTGATTGGTGGACACTTTTCTTGCTGATTATTTGTAATGACTTAGCCACTTAGGTGATGAATGTATTCTAAGATTAGTGATTTTCATGCAGCTTTTGGTTTCTTTTTGCAGGGGCAGGGAAATTCGACGCATGAAGAGTAGTATGAAAAGTGGAAATAGCTTTGCATTCCTTACATTGGACATTAATGAACTTGAGCATTCAAATCAGGTCAATTTGCCCCGAGTCTCAGTTGTAATGCCTTTAAAAGGGTTTGGAGAGCACAATCTACACAATTGGAGAAGTCAGGTAAACGATAAGAAATCTTTTGGCTCGGAATTGTCTTTGCGATTTCAATTAAGCTGAGGTACTTGACTTCTGTTTACGCTACGGTTTCTTTATAGCATTATTTAGCTTGAAAGTAATCTCAAGTTTGCTGCCTATTCTCTTCCTCATTGCTTCTGAGAAGCCTGCATTAACATGTTAATTGTTGTGTCTTTTAGTCTTCTATGTAAAAATTTCTAACTTTTGGTGTACTTCTTGTATCCGCGTGTTTTCCCTTTTATAATGAAAAAAATCATACTTCATCAAAACGAAGAAAAGAAGTCTTTTAGTCTCATTTGGTATCTAATTCATATTCATGTTGGTTTTGGATGTATGATGAAGACCTTGGATTATATGCTCCATTTTTCTCACTTAGTCCAGATAATTTATAGTCTGCTGGGTCTGCTTATGTTCCCTTTGCGAATGGTACAGATCACGTCTCTTTATGGTGGTCCTTTGGAGTTCCTTTTTGTGGTTGAAAATACCGCTGATCCTGCTTATCATGCTGTGAAGCGATTATTAGCGGATTTTAAGGTGTGTTGGGGCTTCTTTTGCGTTCGAAGAATTGGTATCTGTTTATATCTTCTTAATGTTTGCCTTTGATTTACAGAGCCTATTCAGCACTAATTTGGTGTTTACTATCATCTTGATTTGCGTAGCCTAATATTCTTTGAGAAAGATTTTGCATAGCAGTAATATTCAATACAATATTTTACGAGAACTGATTGTTGCCTTTGAAACTGGAATATAGGTTTTGTGTTGGCGTCCTTGTTATATTTTCCTTTCTTCTACTTTGTCTTTCTTGGAAAATTCTGTTCAACAGTCACATGTTAATTGGAAATGGACAAAGTAGAGCATGAGAACAATTTGAAGTATGCAAAAACAGTTTAAGACTTGTGATAAAAGGCATACAAAAGAGCAACGAAGCGAAATATCCAAAAAATAGAGGAAAGAAGGAGAGCCTTGGAGAACTGGTAAAATTGCTGCCATGTGACCAGGAGGTCATGAGTTCAAGTTGTGGAAACAGCCTCTTGCAGAAATGTGAGATAAGGCTGCGTACAATAGACCCTTGTGGTCCGGCCCTTCCCCGGACCCCGCGCATAGCGGGAGCTTACTGCAGCGGGCTGCCCTTTACTCTATGCACATTACCGCTGGTTTCTTTGAATCAATATTTAGTTGATGGATGGATCCAATGATATATATATATTCCTAATATGATAAGCAACTACATTATGAATGTCATTATTTTAAAGAACCTCCCAGGTATTCTCTCCTTTCCTCTCTCTCAGTCTCTTGGGAAATGAACCGGATTTTCCTATCACTCATCAGATACTCTCCGGAAAAATCAATCTCTTCCATTCTCTGATCATTGATCTTGTGCCAAATCAAACGATGGTCATCGTTATTTGCAGGATGGAAGTATTTACTTCAATCATGTCCTGATGACATTTTTCCGTGTCATGTAGTTAGAATTTTTACCTGTCTGTGTGTCTAATGTCAAGCTCATGTTGCATTCTTAAATTCTTCACTTGTTTCATATTCTGCCCGCAGGATGCTGTTGATGCTAAGGTTATTGTAGCTGGTCTGTCAACAACTTGTAGTCAGAAGATTCACAATCAATTGGTATGTATCATTATTTTATTATTTACCCTTGAAAATCTTAAAAAGCTCTTTTTGGGTCCATTTTTCTTCATATTGATGAGGCAAACCAAGCTTTACCTCTTATGGAATGGAGGTCACAGGCATCTTTATTACCATTCTTTGCTTTTCTGAGATGGACAATTTGTATTTTTAGAGTTCAGTGTTGTGCTTTTCTTATTGATACATGAGTTATAAGAGATGATACTCTAAACTTATCATTAAGAGAACTCCCATTCGAATAAAATGAGCTCTTAAATTTCATATATTTTGTACTCTGAGTACGGAAGTTGTGAAAAATTGGAAGCATTTAAAGGTAGGCTGAACAAACTTATGAGAGGGAAGGCCATAAAGCAGGTAAATGATTTTTTGTTTTCTGTTTCAACTGCTTCTAGACTTCTATAGGTAAAGAAAGAAGTCATCCAGCTACATGAAAATCCTTCTCTCTCTCTTGCTCGTCTTTCCAATGTCCAAATTATGGTTCTTCAGTTTTTTTATTGAGGGGCTATTTGAACCATTATTCCTTAAAAGAGCCAGATTGCAGCCAGTTCTTGTTTGAGCTTTTATAACCCCATTTGATGTGGCTGATGGACGTAAAGAATTTGAAGGACGAGTCTAGCACCAGGGCGGCGTTTGTGAATCAAGACTTAACGTTTGGGTGGTCGCTTTAAATATATTGTTTTATAAACTAGTACTTCTTTGGTCTTCCTTACCTAAAACAACGGCGTCTTTTTGCAGGTTGGGGTGGATCAAATGCATAAAGACACCAAGTATGTCTTATTCCTTGACGATGATGTTAGGTTGCACCCTGGGTCAATTGGAGCCCTTACTACGGAAATGGAGAAGAATCCAGATGTAATTTCTATACTGAAGCAACTTTATGCTCTGGCACAGTATGCCAGCTTTCTAATCAAATCTTCATTTCATCTATTATGGTTGAGAGATGTAATATTTTGTCTTTGTACTTGCCAGATCTTTATTCAAACAGGATATCCTCTTGATTTACCATCTGGAACTTTGGGAAGTTACTGCATTTATGAATATCACATGGTATGGCGGCATTTATGCCCTTATCTCTATACTCAGTTTCTATATATTGTTTGTCAAGTTTGTTTTCTATATATTGTCTGTCAAGTTTGTTTTTTGTTTTTTTCTCTTGTCTCAGCTATTTGTTTTTAGTTTTAGATCCTGGTTGACCCCAACTTGCTTGGGATTGAGGCGTTGTTGTTGTCTTGCCGGTTGATGTTTTATTTTCCATAATATTTTTTATCTCAAGTAAAAGCTACAGTAGAGACTTTATTGTTGACATACAAATCTTTCCATGATTGCTAAAAGTATTGTAGTTTGCACTCTGTTATATTAATGTAAATTGAAGTCGTATAAGTGAGCTACGCACTGCATCTGTATTTCTTTTTATCTGCGCAAAGAATTGGTTTTCATGAGGCTCTTTTTTTATATCTTGTATGGGAATGGACTCCAGCTCTTAAACGCTGTTTCCTGGCCAACTTGAACCTTCTCCTCTAACTCTGATGGTTTAAGAGCTTCCTGTAAGATTTGGGGTTATGAGTCTATGTCGCCTTTGCATGTCTTTAGTGCAAAAATTGCTTTACAAAGGTCCCTTTTTAAGTTAGTTTGTAGCTTTGCTGACTTTCTTTACTTTGTTGGTTCATTGCCATTTATTTACAGCCATGTTCGATGGGATTTGCTACTGGTGGGAAAACATTCTTCCTCTGGGGAGGATGCATGATGGTTAGTTTTTACCACTGAATTTATATGAGTACAACCATTTTCCCTACTTGACAAACATGTTACTTATATAGCATCTGGTTACAAGTTATTTTGTACCTTTTTAATTCCAGATGCATGCAAACGATTTTAGAACCGACCGCCATGGTGTAGTGTCAGGGCTTCGAGATGGGGGCTACTCAGATGACATGACTCTAGCAGCTATAGCTGGTAAAGTTTACCTCCAGTTGTTCAACCCTAAATAAATATTACTACTGCACAAGAGTGGGAATGCAACTGGTGCAATCCCCCTAGCTGCTGTTGGGAAAGCGGAAGTCCAAGGAAAATAGAATTTCGAGTTTGTCCTATTCTGCAACTATCAACATTTCAAGAATTTTAACTATGCATCTCTTCATCTGCAAATATGTACACTGATCTAGTCTTCTCTCAACTTTTGTTGTTTTCCCTTTTACATAGTGATATTCTTGTCACTGGAAGATATTTTTCAGGACCTATGTAATTTACATAGTTATGTGCAGTTTTTGTTGCAGCAATTGTTTTGGTATATTTACTTTTGTTGATTATATAACCCTCTTGGAGATGTTAAATATTGACCCTCTTAATGACCACTGGCACTGCGGTGCTTTGGTACTTCTCATTTTTAGCTTTAAGTGCTTTACGGACTAGTTGTGAGACACGATTCTTTGCAATATCTCTCTTTTTGGAGGAAGCTATCATTTCTTAACCCTTTTTTGTCTTTTGCTACTTTTTTTTAGGGGCACACAAGAGGCTCATTACATCACCACCAGTTGCAGTCTTTCCACATCCTCTTGCAACTGATCTTACCTTCCCTAGGTTTCTGAAAAATAGATTAAAATCTTTAAAGGAATTTTGATGTTCATTGTGATAACTGCTTGCTGTTGGCTCACCTTATATTTTCTTGTGGTTTAGATATTGGAATTATTTGAGGAAGCAAACATTCGTACTGGAATCATATACAACAAAGGTTAACTGGATCATGAATCGGGCTTTATTTACAACCCACTGCTATCTGTCTTGGGGTTTTGTAGCTCCATACGTCATGGCAGGGATCCATATGGCAGCAGCACTGAGATATTATTTTAAAGAATACTCTCTTGAGGCTACAGTGTTGACCTGTAGTGGTGGTGAGCACACTTCTCTTGTGTATGTAGAAGTAGAGTGCATTGTGGTAGCCATTCCGGTCACATATTTTTCCTTTTCCCCAGAACTGTTTCTTGCTGGAAACCTTGCCATGTCCTCATTATTTTAGTGTAATGCTGATATGATTCCAAATCTCGGTATTGGACTGTATATTTACCAGCATGCTATACCCCAGTAGTTGGAATTACTAGATTTTTTTTGGGTGGTTGGTGCTTCATGAAATGTTAAGTAGCTCGTAGTTCTTGAAAATTTCATCCAATTATTAGTTTAATGTATTCATTTTCTCTTTCTAAAAAGTATAGGTAAAGTAAAACTAATAATTTATATTTGGGAACTGGTCAGGTGTTTTCCAGCTCTTGCTTATTTGGTTGCATATTTCACCCTCTTTTAAGTTGCACATATTTTTTGTACTTTGTCAGGGTTGTTACTCGCTGGATGCCTTGCCATATGCACAGTGATTGAACTCATTTCCATGTGGAACTTGACAAGAATTGAAGTTCACTTGTGCAATACGCTGTCTCCCGAGGCACCTCAACTATCCCTTGCTTCTTATAACTGGTGTCTTGTAAGTTCATTCAGACTTCGCCTATGAAGCAAAAATTTCATTTCCTTTTCTTCCACTTTACATTGAAGGTTTGCTGTTTTTCATGGACTACAAGATTTCTGCTGAACTTAGTCTTGCTAACAAATATAAGATCATAAAATGGATATATTTGCACTTGAATCAGACAACCATAAGTGGTTAAAATGTATTGCTTCAGAAGCTTATTTGTTTGTTGTACAATGAAAACAAAGGATTCATATAGTCAAGCCCGACTAGTTCACAATTGAGCAATAATCATGGACCAATGTGGTTTAAAATGATCTAGATTTCAGTAAGAAAATCCTGTATGGTCCTGTTTGCTGTAGCTTTTGATCACAATACCATAATCACTAATGTATTATTGTATGATGTCTTGTTGAGCAGGTATTCATTGCAATGCTAGTTGACAATTTCTTATATCCACTTTCTGCAATGCGTTCTCATCTTTCTCAGTCCATCAATTGGTCTGGCATCCGATATCATTTGAGGGATGGGAAGATATGCAAGGTATGCCTTCCTAATGCCCTTCTGCTTTCAGAGCAGCATTATATACATCTGCCTGTTCTAGGATAGGGAGTTCACTTTATCCCTCAGGCTAATTGCTTTCAGAGCAGAGAGAAATGTTTTCTACTGTCTCAAGGAACACCCTTTTTTTGGATCTGGAAAAAGAAACTTCCACTAGCTCTCAATTTTATATTTCCTGTTGAATTATATAATGGTTCACATTAGGTATACAAGGGTATCTATAGGAGTTTACAAAGGTCTTGAGTTGGGCTACTCCAAACTTTAATGTTTTGGTTTAGATGCTCAAATTACTTCACACGGTTTCATATTCAGCCTTTAATAAGTCCATTCTTGTTCTCATATGTATCAAAAATTCGAGTGTGAACCCCAAGATCAGGTTACAAGTGGAGGAGAGTGTTGAGACAGTTGAGTCATATAATGTCTCACTATCTCACATTATAATGTCCTCATTAGGTATGCAAGGGTATCTAAAGAGGTTTATAAAGATCTTGGGTCGGACTACTTCACCTACTACCTTAAAGTTTTGGGTTAGATACTCATCTTTCCACAGTTTTTTTTAAAAAAAATCTATGCTGCCTGCCTTTATAGAACACAGCTAAATTGAGATTAAGGCATAGACGATTGATTGATTTTCTGATATTCTGCTTTTAAAACAACCGTTCCGAGCTCCTGTTGTCCTTCGTTTAGTATCTGTTTATGCCAAATACTCTAGTGGAGAAAATTAAACATGTGGTGAGTGTCTGAGTTGGTCTATTTGGGTTAAACATATTGAATAACAAGTGAGGACTGAGGCCATCATCGATCCCTTTTTTGCAGATTGACAGACACAAGCATTTGGTTCCCAAAATTACAGATTTGGCAGGAAAAGATTTGCTTGGAAAACAAGGATCAACACCTAAGGTTGATATTATTAGTTCTTTGTCCAGAACTCTAGCTCAGTGGCGACAACCGAAGAAATATGTCATTTAGATAAGATCCAATCAGTGGTAAATTATGTGATTCTTTTGATCCCTTGGTGGTAGTGACCAAGGATTTTGATGACCAATTTTTTTTGGCTTATTTTATCCCTTCTGATCTAAGGGCACATCATTGAGATATAGGTTGTAAGTGTAAGGCTTATTGTTTCTGGCTATTAAATTCATCATTTCATTCTTCTCACTCAGGTCTACCATGCTTTGGGCTGGTTTTTGTAATTGTAATGTTATTTGTAATTTGATGTCCATTTCAGATTTAGCTTAAGGTGTATTTGGGTGGCTGACCAAAAGATAAACAAGTGTAAGGTTATGTTGTTTCTTTGTATTAAATTCATCAGTTCATTCTCATTCAGGTGCATGTTGGACTTGATTTTTGTAGTTAAAATGTTATTTGTCATTGAGGGTCCATGACGAAAAGCTTAACACGTTTGCTTTTGTGTTATTTCAAATTGTTCCACACACACAATGGGTGCGTTAGCATTTCAAAATCTGGAAATCCAGAATTTGAATTCGTGGCGGCACACCTAAAGTGCACATCCACCATGGTTGGGCTAAATTTTGGCTTTTTTTAAAAAAAAATAACCAGTGTTATTTCAAATTGATTATTTGTGGTTTTTAGTCTGAATGGGAAAATATAAGTTCGGCTTGGTACTCTGCCCTCCCCCCCATTTTGGTGCCACTGTTTTAGGTATGCCTTACGTTTATAATTTTTTTTTCATATGGTTGAAGTTTGGCCATTTGTGTTTGAACTTTAGTCATATGAAACTTCATTTGTCTGAAGTAATTACAAAGTGGGAACAAAAATAAGTAGGTTAAATAGCGGTGTTCAAATAGGGTATAGTGATTTTTTTACTGTTTTGGTACGGTGTTTAGTGTTTACTAAGTGGTGTTTTCATCGAAAAAATAAGTTTGGTTTGGCCAATGTTTTGAGTAATGTGAATTTATACCATAAAATAGTATTGAAAACAAAAGAAAGCATAATGCAAGTGAGCTTGGAATTACTTATTCAAAGTGTAATATTCAACTCGACTTCCTTAATGACTTAATCACATAAACTATTGTACATTTCCCACAACTATTTGTGTCAAATAAAGACATCAACTAATGCTTCTATCTTCCTTTTACATTTTGAAAAAAAAAGGAGAACGACAAATAGGGCAAAAATGGCCATTCTCTAACCATTTTGCAATGCAAACACATGTGAACAAGGTGTGCACATCAATTCTCTGTAGGAGTTTTGTCGGGTTCGTACAGGCAGCGGAATTTAAAAATTTATGTTTCAAACCCGATATGGCGGACAAACTGTAGTATGATTATATAATGTAAAATAACACAAAGCAAGAATGTAATACTTCGAACGAAGACTTACATTTGTAGTTAGCAATCAAACTCAAGCTTGCAGAGTCATGCGCACGCAAATGTCCCTCGGTTTGCAAGTCAAGAACTTTGATGTAATTTTCTAGCTAGGGATTCAAGCATAGCTTTAGAAGAGATTAGTCTCTTGCTTTTGGTGTAAAGAAATGGGAAGGGGAACCCCTTTATTTATAAATGGCCGACAAATAGTTCCCAAATGGGCGACCATTAAAACCTCAAGCAGATCGCCAAGAATGACCATCGACGCGCCGCGACTCTGCATAAGTGGCGCCGCGGTGCTAGACACGCGTTCAGGCGCCGCGGCCCTGAGTCCATGCCGCCGCGGCCCTGCCCTAATTTCTGCCTTGTTTTCATTTCTTTCTAATGTCTCGATTATCAACCGAACATATATTTAATCTCTAATTACATCCTTCAATCGACATAACATTTGACTTAGTGTTACCCTTTAGGCCTTTACATATCGACACTAACAACATTAGGGTCTTCACGGAACTCCTAGACAGCGTCGGAAGACGAACTCAATATGTAAAGTTTAGCTACACGAAACAAGTGAACTTAACCTCAATGTGAGAAGATAAAATCCTTTCATTCACGAAGCATTCAATCAAGCTTAGAATTTGTCAAGTGTCTATCCAAATGACTTGATCATGATAGCTCATCTATATTAGTTGACAACCGGACCATATCAAAGACAAGTCCATTGCGTTGGCCAACGACTTACCATATGAGAATCTGAGTGCTCTCTCGAAGATACATTCGAGGAATGAATCCTAATCTTGGCTCAACTACCACCTTTAATCTACTTCGTAACGTACCCAAAACAAGCCGTGTCTCAACCTATAAGGCATTTGAGCTTAGGACAAGATCAAAATACATTACTCCGTAAATAAGGTGGTATCGACCTCAAGTCTAAGGACTTCTATCTTCCACACGCCAATGACATTATAGACATATAATAAAACTGTTACACCCCGTATTTCCAAGACAATGATATGAGAACGTTCGTAAGGAAATAGGATTTGAATTTTGGAAAGAAAGAAAAATTACTTTTTCTAAAGGAATAATTTCGAAAAATTTGTGAAGGAAAAAGTTTATAACTTGGAATTTGATTCTCAAATTTTGTATATGGAGTTATTATAGTATATTTTGAAGTTTTGGATTTTTAAGTCTCAGATTTGATCATGTGGGGCCCACAGTAAATTTTATGATTTTGCGGGGCCCACGAGATTTTGAGATATTTTGGCCAAGTATAGAATGTTTTTGTGAAGAAATAATTTTGGACCAATAGGAGGGTGACACGTGTCACCCCTCCACTTGTCATGAATACTTTGACTTGGACTTTTAGATATTTTGGAGACAAGTGGACAAGTGGGTCCCACTCCACTTGTCTTGCTACACTTGAAAATATTTATATATCTATATGGAGAAACTTGGATAACAAAACACTTAGCCATATTTCACACATTTCCATATCCCTCTTCATGTTGCTCTCGGCCCTAGTGGCATTTTGAATAACAAAATCCTTAATCTTCCAAGCTTAGTTCACTAATACAAGATTAATGTCCCTAACCAAGTGTTAAGCCAAGATAACACTCCATTAACCAATAAACCTCCCTTGGCCGAGAATGAGGGTGAAACCCTAGGGGTTTCCGTCGACTTTTTGGTGATAGAACGTGAAGGGAAGTTGATCATAAGCTTATAGGGGTTACGTATATGTGATTGGAACTTGAAGAAGTGGAGCGAAATGAAAACTGTGAGCCAATCTTCTACGGACCGATTTTAGCGTTTTTGGCCATTTTAATAAGGTAATGGTTCTTATTCTTTTAAAGTAATTGGATATCACTTATTGTTGATATGTATAGATGAGCTTGTACTAAAAAGAAAGAAGATTAAAAAGGATTTGGACTAGTTTGGGTTGTTGAGGCCGAGAGTGGCAGTTTTGGCCATTGGAATTCGTTGGTCATTTTTGTTGTTAATTTCACTTGTCGCATGTTGTATAATGAATGAAATATTGTTGTTGATGTTGTCGTGTCGTTTTGTGGACTGTTTTATGGCGTTGGAATGCTGGAAATTCAGCAACTAATATGCATGTTTCAATGTAGTAATTGCTAATGAAAGTCCTAAGGAAATAAGGATGTGGAAGGACGTTTAAAGGCCTCACATTTTACCCTCGTTATTGCAGAATTGTGGACTGTTTTATGCCGAGAATTGTGGTCTGTTTATTTATGATTGTGAGATAGAATTTTACACGTATAGTAGGCGTGTAATCCCCTTTGGTTAACTGTGGGTTGTGCCCTTAATTGTGGCTTGTTGGTTGTTGAATTTGGGCATTGGAAAAGGTGGAAAAGTACGTAGAAACAAAGGAAGTGCTGCCCAATTTTCCGTAGAAATGGGAACTTTACTTGGTCCATAACCTAACCTTAAAGACATATAGTTGATAGATATGCTATTATCATTATAGGTTGAAGTGCTACGTGAGGTGTATTCCGCTTAGCATATTGGTAAGAGCTACGTGAGGCGTATTCCACTTAGCGGATTGGTAGAAGAACGATAAGGTATGTGAACTTCTTCCTTCTATCGGCATGATTGTTTCTTGAAGTATACTTGCCTTGTTATTGAAGTATACATGACTTGTTTCTTGAGGTATACTTGCCTTGTTATTGGAGTATACATGACTTGTTTCTTGAGGTATATTTGCCTTGTTATTAGAGTATACATGACTTGTTTCTTGAGGTATACTTGCCTTGTTATTGGAGTATACATGACTTGTTTCTTGAAGTATACTTGCCTTGTTATTAGAGTATTCATGTTATTGATTCTATGCTAAAGGCATGTCTAAATTATTCCTAAGTCCTTACCAAGTCTTATGGGAGATGTTGGTAAGAGTTTTTAGTAAGTATTGGAGTCGAGTTGATCTTGCTAAGTTACAGCACTAATGAAAAGGGTATCGAACAAGCCATTGCAGCGTTAAATGAAAAAAGTATCGAAAATCAACTATATTGAAATGGTTAGACTCCATCTGCATAGAAACTAAGATAAAACAAAATTGTTTTACATTTCTAGATCACGGCTGATTTGATAAGATCGTTATAAAAGATATAAACTACTAACAGCTCGTAATGGTTTAACTAGGCAATTAGGATATGTTATCGCAAATCGGATTTCTTGTGGTTTATAAAGTAAGTTACTTGACATGATTTTATATGTATAAGTGACATGATTTTATATGTGAAAGTGACATGATTTTATACGTAAAAGTGAATTAATTTTTCTAGTGGAAGTTACTTGATTTAAAGAGAATAAGTGACTTGATTTAAAGAAAATAAGTTACTTGATTTTAAGCCTTGAATCGATTTTTATAAGTGTAACTTGATTTGAAAAGTATAGGCTACTTGATGTGGAAAGTATAGGTCACTTGATTTGGAAAGTATAAGTTACTTGATTTTAAGCCTTGAATCAATTTTTATAAGTGTAGTAACTTGATTTGAAAAGTATAGGTTACTTGATGTGGAAAGTATAGGTCACTTGATTTGGAAAGTATAAGTTACTTGATTTGGAGAGAATAAGTAACTTGATCTTAAAAGTGAAAGTGTCTTGATGCTACAAGTGCTAGTATCTTGGGATTTATTACATGATAGGATTCTTTTTATAAGAATGAAGATACGTAGTACTTTTGGGTTCAACTCCCTTATATTGCATGATATGATTCTTTTTATAAGAATGGATGTACATAGTACTTTGGGTTCATTTCCCTAAATGTTACATGACATGATAAATGCCTTGGTTTATCTAAAAAAAAATGTGATAGTGCCTTAGTTTTCTAAAATGAAAGTTTGTTATAACGATTTTATGGAAAGTCAAAAGATGGTTTAAAATGTCATATGGTTGCATTGATACACCGAGTCCCATGGTGGGCCGGGACACGTTGCATGTACATATATGAAGATTATACATAAATCATGTGAGAATGTCCATGATTATGACTAATATATTATATGAAAATCATGTGAGAATGTCCATGATTATGACTTATATGGAAATCATGTGAGAATGTCCATTATTATGACATATATACGCTTAGGGAAATCATGTGAGAACGTCCATGATTATGACATAAATCTTATTGTGAAAATGGTATAGTTGAGATCATGTGAGAACGTCCATGATTATGACATGAACATTATATGTATATGATTCCACGGGTGTATGGGCCCATGCGGGTTCAATTCCCATGAATAGGATTGTGTAGTTATATTACATGCTGAGGGCAGGTGTCCCTGATTTTGACATGACATTCATATTTTGAATGGTAATGATTTTATAATTGAAGTGAGACAGTGATACAAGGTACATTTGACTCTTATTTTATATGGCACGGTAAGAATCTGGTATTTGATTTTCATACTTGTCCCTGTCATTTTTTTGTACAGTTATGATCTTGTTTACTGTACTTCATGTTTACATACTTGGTACCTTGTTGTACTGACCTCCTTCGGGGGGCTACGTTCATGCCCGCAGGTTTAGGTTCGCAGTTGGGTGATCCGAGTGTGTAGGATCCTTGTCAGCTGTTGAGGTAGCTCCATTGCTCCGGGGCTTACCATTGGTAAGTGTTGTATATTCAGGGGTACGGCGGGGCCCTGTCCCGCCATATTGTACATTCATACTCTCTAGAGGTCTGTAGTTATATGTGTGCTATGTATATGGGTTGTGTATATAAAAAAGGGAAGAATTAGTCCCTGATGGGCTTTATATATATATATATATTGGCAGCCTCGTCGGCTAGCCTGTTTTGTATCATGAGTGTTATTTAGCTTCCGCATGTTACTTGTGTTGTATGGGTAGAAGGGTGCCCAGGTAGGGCACCAGTCGCGGGCCCGGGGTTCGGGTCGTGACAGAGTGATATCAGAGTAGTTAGTCCTCGAAATGTCTACAGACCGTGTATAGTAGAGTCTTGTTTATCGGTGTGTTGTGCACCACATCTATAAACAAGAGGCTACAATACATTTAGGATTGGTTTTCCTTCTTCTCACTCTGAGATCGTGCGATAGAGCTGTGTTGTTAGGGTAGTCTCTCCCTAACATATTATTGTGGTTGCAGCTATGCCTCCGAGAAAGGCAACAGTGGCCCAGAAAGGATTATATGGACTTCGTATCCAGGTTGATAAAATTGTTGTATAGTTGGTATAATGATGATGTGTATCTGTACGAGCATATTTATTTGGGGCCATATGTGTTGTCTGAAATAATTATGGATTACCATGAGTTGGTTAAGCTTTAATAATTGCTTGGAAGGTATGAAACCATGGAATGAATCCACATCAAGGATTTATATATGTACTAATTTGGAATAGTCAGGAGGTAATGAACTGTCTGAGATTGTGATAGACTCTTAAAAGACCAGGTTCAATTGACTTAATGACATACCATGTTGTAGATTTAACTATGTCATATGCTTAAGTGATATGCACGAATAATATTGGTATGGAGTAAATGGAGTTGTTACGATTAAGACAACATGACTTTGAGATTATGAGAAGCTATCTTACCCGTATGCGGGGAGAGATAATATAAGCTTGAGACATGGAATAATTGAGAATCTTAGAATATTAGATAACCGTTGAGACCTTAGATACAAGGCCTTCTCGAGTAAAAGACTTTACGATTGATCTTGGTTAAGGTACATGGTATACGTGAAGTATAATGACCAAGTTAGATGTAGTAACTCCAAGGATTCGAAAACAGAAGAAATATTTGAAATTATGTACGCATACTAGAATAAGGTTGGAAGTACGAGAAGTGTTATACCCCGTAGTTCAGGTCATGCTTATGAGAACGTACGAAAGGAATTAAGATTTAAATTTTGGAAAGATAGGTCGACAGAATGTTTCGGACGGGTTTTAGTCAACTTTGGGGCGGATTATGCCCAGTTACCTTAGGAGTTCCTAGGAGTTTCAAAGGCCTAGTGTGTAGTTCGTTGAGTCTAGTTCTCAACGCAACAAACCGTTCGTCGATAGGACATCGGAGTAGAAAGTTATGGAAGTTACAAGTTTAGCGCGCAGTTGAGCAGAAAAGAATTTTCGGTCAGGGGCCGCAGCGCCGCGGCGCCGGAAGTACTGAAATTCTCGGAGGTTTCAGCGCCGTGGCACCGACTGCAGGGCCGCGGCGCCGAGGCGGGATTTTTGCGAAATCTGGGGGAAAAATCAGATATTTTCTTTTTAAAAGGCCATGGGAGGGTGACAAGTGTCCCTCCCATCTGAGTTAGTGGAAATGCTATTTATTTGACCAAGTCTTGAAGACTTGGTCATTCTTCCAACAACCTTCTTCTGTCTAAAAATCATCCCTCTTCCTTCTCTCTAAGAATTCCTCTCCCTTCTCTCTAGAAATTTAAGAAGAAACCAAGGCCTAGAGAAAAATTCCAAAAGGGTGGCAAAAAGGAAACTTGTTGACAAGCTTGTAGGAGGTTTGTGGAGGTGATTGTGGAAAGAAGGCAAGTGAAATTTTTTGGACTATTTTGGGTAAACTCTAAGGTAACAATCCTTTCTCTTTTTGCTAGTAAATTGTGTTGCATGTGTGGAAGAAAGGACTTGTAGTTGTCAATATTGCTCTTAGATATATTGCATGTAGGAAATATGATTTTGATTTGAAAGAATTGGATAAAGATGATATGTGAACATGTTATAGCCAAGCTACTACCTTAAACTTATTGGATTGGTTAATTTGTATTGTGGGGCAGAATTTTACACGTCCAAGTTTGGCGTGTAATCCCCTTGTATTGCTGAATTGTTGGGCCTTAAATGTGGCATTTAGTAGTTGAATTCGGGCCTTGAAAAAGGTGGAAAAGTATGTAGAAACAAAGGAAGTGCTGTCCGATTTTCCGTAGAATTTAGTGACTTTGCACTTGGAATATTCTATGTTGAAGCTAGAGGTTAATAAACGTATTATGGTCATTATAGGTTGACATACTACGTGCGGTATATTGGACTTGCGAGTAGATTGACCCGAAGAGGTATGTGGAACTTTCCTATCTCTTGAGCATGAATAGTTGTACTTATATAGTACGGTAGACGTACAATACTTTGATATCCTCTAGTTATTTAAGAATGGCCAAGTTGGGCGAGTTAGGAGATTAACCCACTTCTTTAAAACCATTAAGGATGTCTTAAGTTTTCAAAGTTAAGGGACTAGAAGTGTTTTAAGTATATGATACTTGTTTTGTTTTAAAAGTTTAAGTCCCTTGGATATAGGAAAATGTAATTGACTAAGGTATAGGGTTAATATAACGACTTTATGGGAAGTTGGTTATATTAGCTTTATGGAAAGTTAAAAGGAGTCATTTTTCTTAAAAGAGTAGAAGTATGTGGTACTTTGGGTTAAATTCCCGGATTCTTTTATTAAGACATGTTAGTGCCTTAAGTAAACTAAAATGAGAGGGCATACGAACAAGACTAATAAGAAGTTAGGGGATTTCTTAACTTACTTATGTTATGTATGGTGTTTGGTAGTGCTTATGTTATGTATGATAGCCATTGAGCTAGGGTAAGAGTATAACGCGCTAAACCCCAAGACGTTATACCACCTTCTCAGGGTAAGAGTATAAACGCGGGTAAACCCCAAGACGTTATACCACATTCTCGAGTATGATTGCGGTAAACCCCAAGACATTATACCACTCCGTGATTTGCTACCCATGATGCGAGGAATACCTCATGCGGGTCCACACGACTATGCGGCGGATACGCCTATGCGAGGAATACCTCATGCGGGTCCACACGACCCATGCGGGTGAAATAGTCCCAGGAGTAGGATTGCTTAATGATACTGCGGGCGGGTGACCCTGCTTTGATCATGAGCCTCCTATTTTATGTTGTATGTATACTCTTATTACTCTCATTGTTAGTAAGGCACAGTGAACTGTAATTTGATTATCATACATGTCTCCAGCTTTGTTTTAGACTCATGATGTAATTACGATTTTCCGCTTTTACATACTTAGTACATATCACAGATCGAATTTCCTGGGCCGTCATGTCGCAGGTAGGGATAAGCATGTGGTGGATCCTCATTCTTAGGATCACTGATCAGGTGTCAGAAGCTCCATTTCTCCGGAGGCTTGTCTTTTTGGTACGATTTTCCCTGAAGTTGTAGATATTGTGTACATTCAGGGGTATGACGGGGCCCTGTCCCGCCACTGTTGTTTTCCTGAAGTGCAGAGTAACATTTGTGGTTTGGGCCGTAAGAACAAAGTCGCATCGCCTTACTTTTGGTTATGTATATTTTATGGAAGCGGCACTTATCGGCCACTGTGATGTTTATCAGATAAACATGTTTATGTGTTGTGTATGTTCCACGCTATTCTCTCGATGTTTACTCGGCAGTGCCCAGTAGGTCACGATCGCCCGGATCGGTCGTGACAAAAGTGGTATCGAGCGATTAGTCTCGGAAAGTGTCTACGCATCGTGTTCAGTAGAGTCTGGATTATCGGTGTGTTGTGCACCACATCTATAATCAGGAGGCTACAGGATATTTAGGATGGTTTCCATTCTTTAACTCTAAGATCGTGCAGTAGAGCTGTGTTATAGGTTGAAATCCCTCTGACATATTTTTATGTATCAGTTATGCCTCCACGCAAGCGGCCGCGCCCGAAGGGCAAGGCGGTGAGTCGCAAGTAGGACGCAGAGGGTTACGAGGGCACAGGCCCAGTCCTTACCTGAGGTGATGTTTCGGACGGCGAGTTCCACGACGTCGCCAGCCCCAGCAGAGTTCGGGGCAGCGGCAGCGGCTACTGAGACCGCAGTACCTGAGCCTTCAGTTCCACAGCCCCTACTAAGACCGCAGTACCTGAGCCTTTAGTTCCATAGCCAGGGGCTGAGTATAGAGATTACGGGGAGCAGATCCGGTTATTGACCAGCATAGTAGCAGCGTGGCAGCGAGGAGCGGTAGCCAACCCAGAGCCGATTTCTGATTCGGGATTTTCTGGTTGTCATCCACCCGAAGTTCTATGGTTCGAGATCCGGCGAGGATCCTCGTGAGTTTGTTCGGCGCCTGATGGACTATGCAGTGCTTAGGGCCTCGGAGGTCGAGTCCATGCTAGCCTCTTCAGTTACACGATATTGCATTGAACGTTTGAGTCATGGAGCCGTCAGAGGCGGCGGTGCTCTTCCAGCTGTTTGGGAGGAGTTCACAGAGGCCTTCCTGGATCACTTTTTGCCTCCTGAGATGAGGAGAGCCCGCGTGGATAGATTCTTGACCTTGAGGCAGAATGGGAGGACTATCAGAGAGTACAGCCTGGAGTTTGACTCATTGGCCATGTATGCGAACACCATTGTAGCTGACATGACAGACAAAGTTCATCGCTATGTGATGAGGCTAGACCGTCATATGATTACTGCATGCTTGGGGGTGGCCCTTCAGCCAGGTATGGATATTGCCAGGATGCAGGCGTATGCGCAGGGGATAGAGGATAGAGAGAGGGAGGATCAACTTGACTCAGGCCAGCCCAAGAGGGCCAGGACAGCAGGGTCTCAGGGCAGTTTTAGAGGCGGACAACCTCAGCAGCAGACTAGATCCACATTTCAGCCGGCACAGAGTGCCCCTTCCCGGTTTTCTGGCAGGAGGGTTGATCAGTCGGGGCTTCAGGGAGGCAGAGACCATCATCGATCGAGACCACCCACATCTCGGTGTGTTCGATGCGGTAGGTCCCACCCGGGCGAGTGTCGTATGGCTTCGGGAGCTTGTTACTCTTGTGGCCAGCAGGGCCATTTGAGGAGAGATTGTCCGACCAGAGGCGGCGGAGGTGTTATGGTTCAGCCGACAGGGTCAGTTGCTGGATCTTCGTCTTCGGTGGTTATGCGCCCCGGAGGGCAGGGTGTTCACGGACCAGCAGGCCGCGGCAGGGGTCGTGGTGGGGGTCCCAGTTCCAGCGGTCCTCAGAACCGCATTTATGCTATGTCCAGCCGTCAGGACCAGGAGGCGTCACCCGATGTCGTCACAGGTACATTATTGGTTTCATGTCGTGATGTATATGCTTTGATAGATCCAGGTTCTACATTGTCCTATGTATCTCCTCATATTGCTGGTAGAATAGGGATAGAGCCCGAGTCCATAAAACCTTTTGAGGTGGCTACGCCAGTAGGTGATTCGGTGGTAGCTGAGCGGGTGTATAAGGCTTGCCTAGAGACTATATACAGTCTTCAGACCCTAGCCGACTTGATAGAGTTGGATATGACGGACTTTGATGTGAATATGGGTATGGATTGGCTAGCGTCTTGCTACGCCAATGTGGATTGTAGAGAGAGGTTGGTACGGTTCCGATTTCTGAGGGCCATCGAGTGGAAGGGAATCATCGCGCCGGCGGTAGGTTTATTTCTTACCTCAAGGCTAGGAAGATGGTGCGAAGGGTATATCTACCATATGGTTCGTATTCGACATCGAGGCCAAGATACCGGACTTTCATCGATTCGGTTGTCAGAGAGTTTCCAGACATATTCCCAGACGATCTCCCAGGTATCCCTCATGAGAGGGAGATTGAGTTTTGCATTGATATGTCGCCAGACACTCGACCGATATCTATTCCACCATACAGGATGACACCTGCTGAGTTAAGGGAGTTGAAGGACCAGCTAAAAGATTTGCTGAAAAAAGGCTTTATCAGACCTAGTGTTTCTCCCTAGGGAGCGCCGATTTTATTTGTAAAGAAGAAGGATGGGGCCAGATGCGTATGTGTTGATTACGATTGAATAAGGTAATTATCAAGAACAGATACCCCCTCCCCAGGATTGATGATTTGTTTGACCAGTTGCAGGGTGCGAAGTGTTTCTCCAAGATAGACCTACGTCAGTTATCATCAGTGCGAGTTAGAGCGGATATCCCAAAGATCGCATTCGGGACCCTGGTATGGACACTATGAGTTGAGTGATGTCTTTCGGGTTGACCAACGCCCAAAGAAGATATTCATGGATTTGATGAACCGTGTTCAAGCCATTCTTGGATATGTTCGTTATAGTATTCATTGATGATATCCCGTTTATTCGCGCACGAGCAGACCACGCAGATCATTCGGCGACAGACGGAGTCCTCCAAGACCGCAATTGTATGCCAAGTTCTCGAAATGCGAGTTTTGATCGCTTGATGGCTTTCTTAGAGCATGTTATCGGGCCGATGGTATTCGTTGATACATCAAAGATCGAGGCAGCCAAGACTTGGCCTAGACCCACTACACCGACGGAGTGCGCAGCCTGGGCCTTGCGGGTTATTATCGGAGATTTGGAGAAGTTCGCTTCCATTTCAAAGACCTTTGACTAGTGACCCGAGCGGCTATGTTCGGTGGGCGGATGCTTGTGAGGAGATCTTCCGCCATCAAGGAGAAATTGACGACCGCCCAGCTTCACTCTTCCCGAGGGTTTAGACGGATATGTGGTTTATTGTGACGCGTCGTGTCGGGCTTGGAGTGCGTCGATGCAAAGACGGTAAAGTTATAGCTTACGCATCTCGACAACTCAGGAAGCATGAGAAGAACTACCCCACACATGACTTAGAGTGGCAACAATGATTCATGCCTTGAAGATCTGGAGACATTATTTATATGGAATTCATGTGGATATTTACACAGACCACAAGAGTCTCAGATATCTTCACGGAGAGTGAACTTGGCGAGACGGTGGTTAGAGATACTTAAGGATTATGATGTCGATATCCTATACCACCCAGGGAAGGCCAATGTAGTTGCAGATGCCCTTAGTCGCAGATCGATGGGTAGTCTGTCAGATGTGCAGCCAGAGAAAAGGGGCATGGTCCGCGAGTTACAGCAGCTAGCGAGCCTTGGGGTTCGTTTGGTTGGTTCTGATAGTAATGGGGTTCAGGTTCGAGAGGTTGCCGAGTCATCCATCGTCGAGGAGGTGAAGAGGCGACTGTATGAGGATCCGATTATGGTACGGTATCGAGATACGACTCTTCGAGAGGAGAAGAGTCTATTTGGAGTAGCACCTGATGGAGTGCTAAGATTTGAGGGCAGGTTATGTGTTCCCAATGTAGTAGGACTTCGTCAGCAGATTCTGGGGGAGGCACACAATGCTCGTTACTCGATTCATCCGGGGTCGACTAAGATGTACCACGACCTCAGAGGTATGTATTGGTGGGATGGCCTGAAGAGGGACGTTGCAGAGTTTGTGACGCAGTGTCCGAATTGTCAGCAGGTCAAGGTGGAGCACCAGAAGCCTGGTGGGTTGTTGCAGATGATAGAGATTCCGACATGGAAGTGGGAGGTGATCAATATGGACTTTATTACAGGGTTACCTCACACTCAGAGGAAGCATGATTCCATCTGGGTTATTGTCGACAGGCTGACGAAATCAGCCCACTTTCTTCCAGTCAGGACGACTTTTTCGGCCGAGGATTATGCTAGATTGTATATCAGAGAGATTGTGAGACTGCACGGAGTTCCTATATCGATTATTTCAGACAGAGGAGCCCAGTTCACGGCTAAATTGGAGGTCTTTCCGAGAAGGGTTAGGGACACAGTGAGTCTCGATCGCGTTTCATCCTCAGACCGACGGACAGGCCGAGCGTACTATCCAAACACTCGAGGATATGCTGCGGGCCTGTGTTATTGATTTCGGGGGTAGCTGGGAGGATCATTTACCTCTTGTGGAGTTTGCATATAACAACAACTACCATTCTAGTATCCAGATGACGCCCTATGAGGCCTTATACGAGAGGAAGTGCATGTCACCAATAGGCTGGTTTGATGTGGGAGAAGTTCAGTTAGTCGGATCGGACGTGGTTCAACAGGCGGTGGATAAGGTGAGGCTTATCCAGGAGCGGTTATTGTCAGCTCAGAGTCGACAGAAGTCGTATGCAGATCATCGGCGTTGACACTTGGAGTTTGAGGTGGATGAGATTTGGGAAGAAGGGGAAACTTAGCCCAAGGTACATTGGGCCATACCAGATTGTCCGTATGGTAGACAAAGTTGCCTATGAGTTGGATCTGCCGTCCGATCTGGAGGCAGTACATCCAATTTTTCATGTGTCTATGTTGCGGAAGTGCATTGGAGATCCATATAGAGTGCACCTGATTTGTGATGTCCAGGTGACAGAGGGGTTATCATATGAGGAGAGTCCCATAGCGATACTCGATCATCAGGTTAGATGACTACGGACAAAGGATGTGGCTTTCGTCAAGGTCTTATGGCGGAATGAGAACAGAGAGGAAATGACATGGGAAGCAGAAGAGGACATGATGAAGAAGTATCCTCACTTGTTCCCTACACCTCCAGGTAACCCACTTTCCTGCTTGTTAGTTTTTAGTTTGGCATTTATGCTTAAGTATTGTTGTGGCCGTGTAGAGCGTTCTTGTTGCAAGAAGATTAGTTAAGGGGGTCTATGTCGATGTTGTGATTTGAGTAAGCATAGAAGGAACATTCGGGATGAATGTTTCTAAGGGGGGGAGAATGTTACACCCCGTAGTTCAGGTCATGCTTATGAGAACGTACGAAAGGAATTAAGATTTAAATTTTGGAAAGATAGGTCGACAGAATGTTTCATACGGGTTTTAGTCAACTTTGGGGCGGATTATGCCCAGTTACCTTAGGAGTTCCTAGGAGTTTCAAAGGCCTAGTGTGTAGTTCGTTGAGTCTAGTTTCCAACGCAACAAACCGTTCGTCGATAGGACATCGAAGTAGAAAGTTATGGAAGTTACAAGTTCAGCGCGCAGTTGAGCAGAAAAGAATTTTCGGTCAGGGGCCGCAGCACCGGAAGTACTGAAATTCTCAGAGGTTTCAGCGCCGAGGCGGGATTTTTGCGAAATCTGGGTGAAAAATCAGATATTTTCTTTTTAAAAGGCCATGGGAGGGTGACAAGTGTCCCTCCCATCTGAGTTAGTGGAAATGCTATTTATTTGACCAAGTCTTGAAGACTTGGTCATTCTTCCAAAAACCTTCTTCTGTCTAAAAATCATCCCTCTTCCTTCTCTCTAAGAATTCCTCTCCCTTCTCTCTAAACATTTATGAAGAAACCAAGGCCTAGAGAAAAATTCCAAAAGGGTGACAAGAAGAAAACTTGTTGACAAGCTTGTAGGAGGTTTGTGTTGTGGAAAGAAGACAAGTGAAATTTGTTGGACTATTTTGGGTAAACTCTAAGGTAACAATCCTTTCTCTTTTTGCTAGTAAATTGTGTTGCATGTGTGGAAGAAAGGACTTGTAGTTGTCAATATTGCTCTTAGATATATTGCATATAGGAAATATGATTTGGATTTGAAAGAATTGGATAAAGATGATATGTGAACATGTTATAGCCAAGCTACTACCTTAAACTTATTGGATTGGTTAATTTGTATTGTGGGGCAGAATTTTACACGTCCAAGTTTGGCGTGTAATCCACTTGTATTGCTGAATTGTTGGGCCTTAAATGTGGCGTTTAGTAGTTGAATTCGGGCCTTGAAAAAGGTGGAAAAGTATGTAGAAACAAAGGAAGTGCTGTCCGATTTTTCGTAGAATTTAGTGACTTTGCACTTGGAATATTCTACGTTGAAGCTAGAGGTTAATAAACGTATTATGGTCATTATAGGTTGACATACTACGTGCGGTATATTGGACTTGCGAGTAGATTGACCCGAAGAGGTATGTGGAACTTTCCTATCTCTTGAGCATGAATAGTTGTACTTATATAGTACGGTAGACGTACAATACTTTGATATCCTTTACTTATTTAAGAATGGCCAAGTTGGGTTCTTCCTTCTCTCTAAAAGGGTTCTTCCTTCTCTCTAAAATTCCTCTCCCTTCTCTCTAGAAATTCAAGGAGAAATCTAAGCCTAGAGAAATTTTGAAAAGGTGGCAAGAAGGAAACATGTTGACAAGCTTGTAGGAGGTTTGTGGAGGTGATTGTGGAAAGAAGACAAGTTGATTTTGTTGGACTAGTTTGGGTAAGCTCTAAGGTAACAATCCTTCCTCTTTTACTAGTAAATTATGTTGCATGTGTGGAAGAAATGACTTATAGTTGTCAATATTACCTTTAGAAGTATTTCATGTAGGAATTGGATAAGAAATTGGATTAAAAAGGAATTGGGTAAGAAGTTATCTGTTATACCTCATAAATTGCAAAAATTGGACCTTGTAGTTGTATTAGATGTTATGTATTGTGGGACAGAATTTTACACGTCCAAGTTAGGCGTGTAATCCCCTTTGTATGGATTGGATTGTTGAGCCTAAAAGGTGACGTGTTTGGTTATTGATTTCGGCCTTGAAAAAGGTGGCAAAGTATGTAGAAACAAAGGAGGTGCTGCCCAATTTTCCGTAGGAATAAGAGACTTTTCTATTAGAATGTTCTACGTTGAAGATAGAGGCTAATGGACGTATTATGACCATTATAGGTTAAACATACTACGCGTGGTATATTGGACTTGCAAGTGGATTGACCCGAAGAGGTATGTGGAACTTTCCTATCTCTTGAGCATGATTAGTTGCACTTATGTAGTACTGTAGACGTACAAGGTTTTGACATCCCTTACTTGTTTTAAGGATGGCCAAGTTTGGTGAGTAAGGGGATTAACTCATTTCTTTAAAAAGTATTAAGGATGTCTTAAGTTTTCAAAGTTAAGGGACTTGATGTGTTTTAAGTATATGATACTTGTTTCGTTTTAAAAGTATAAGTCCCTTGGATTTAGGGAAATGTATTTGACTAATGTATATCGTTAATATAATGACTTTATGGGAAGTTGGTTATATTAGCTTTATGGAAGGTTAACAAAGGAAGATTTACTCTAAGTAAAATAAGTACGGATAAATGATTTGAATTTGTGAAAGACAAATTGATTTTAAGGCATTAAGTGCCTAAGGTTTTAAAGGAAATGAAGTCACTTGTTTTAGAAGCCTATTATATTTCTAAAAGGAAATGTGACTTGTCTTGAAAAGTAGTCGTGACTTGATACTACGGTTATTAGTATCTTGGAAGTTTTGCATAAAAATGAGTCATTTCCTAAAAGGTTAGAGGTACGTGGTACTTGGGTTGAATTCCCGGATTTTCTCTTAAATGACATGTTAGTGCCTTCAGTAAACTAAAATGAGAGGATAGATTAATAATGTTGATAAGAAGTTAGGGGATTTCTTAACTTGCTTATGTTATGATAAGCCGGTAGCGCTTATGTTATGTATGATAGCCGGTTGTGCTAGTTTATGTATTCTTACGGGGTAGACCCCGGGTTATTCTTGTTATTTCCTTTGGACATCGCGTCGATGGATGGTCCACGGGTATGCGTCCATTAGGATGATTACTACGTATTCCATGGATTTGCTACCCATGATGCGAGTGCGGCGCTTGTACTCATGCGGGCCCACCGGATCCATGCGCGTGAAATAGTCTCATGCGGGTGAAATAGTCCCATGCGAGGCGGATGACCTCATGCGGGTGAAATAGTCTCATGCGGGTGAAATAGTCCCATGCGAGGCGGATGACCTCATGCGGGTGAAATAGTCTCATGCGGGTGAAATAGTCCCATGCGAGGCGGATGACCTCATGCGGGTCCACAAGACCTATGCGGGTGAAATAGTCCCAGGAGTAGGATTGCTTATTGATACTACGGGCGGGCGACCCTGTTTTGATCATGAGCCTCCTATTTTTATGTTGTAAAGTTTATACTTGTTACTCTTATTGTTAGTAAGGTACAATGCAATGTAATTTGATTTTCATCCAAGACTCCAGCTTATTTTAGACTTATGATATTATTACAGTATTTTCCAGTTTTACATACTTGGTACATATTGTGTCTTGACCCTTCCTCGGCTGCGTTAAATCTGCGGTAGGGTAAGCAAGTGGTGGATCCTCATTCTTAGGATCTTTGCTCGGTGTCGAAGCTCCATTTCTCGGAGGCTTGGTATTAGTGCAGTTCTCCCTGATGTTGTAGATATTATGTACATTCAGGGGTATGACGGGGCCCTGTCCCGTCATAGTGGTTACACCTTCTTAGAGGCCTGTAGCCCTGATATAAATTGGGTTGTTAAGGATGTAACTGTTCAGTTTTTGGTTATATTTAAAGGTAGCAATTTTGTGTTAGCCTGCTTTATATTCTATATGGTTTCTTGTTGTGAGTTTATTTTCCGCTGGTTTTCTCTGATGTTGTATCACAAGGGTGCCCGGGGTAAGGCACCAGTCACGGGTCCGAGGTCGGGTCGTGAAACATACTCTCTAGAGGTCTGTAGTCATATGTGGGCTATGTATATGGGTTGTGTATAAAAAAAAATGGAAGAAGTAGTCCCTGATGGGCTTTTTATATATATATATATATATATATATATATTAAGCGACCTCAAATCTGCTTTATTTTGTATCATGAGTGTTATTTAGCTTCCACATGTTACTTGTGTTGTATGGGTAGAAGGGTGCCCAGGTGGGGCACCAGTCGCGGGCCTGGGGTTCGGGTCGTGACAAAAATAGTACATCAACAGGGTATACCAATACTTCAACAATTATCCATGTGTCCATCACGAGTTGTTATAACACGTAGCAAGTGGGACATACTACATCCCCTAAGGATATGATGCATATCACATGTCGACGTATCGCATATCATCGATATCCCAATCTCGATGATCATTAGTCAAGGTAATTTGAGAGTTACGTTATAATATTAATTCTCACACCATTAATAACCTCATGAACTCTAGGGATGCATTTATAGAATATTATAAATAATCAACTAATAATTCAACAAATGCAAATGCCATAATATTAATCATCATTAATATAAATACAAATGTGTATAAAGTACATTTTGTCCTAATACAGATTATTTCTAGGACATACATATACTTTCAATCTCCCACTTGTCCTAGAGCCAATCACCAACATATCTAATACCCATGTTCTCAAAATGACCATTATGCTTTACCAGGCTTAATAGTTTAGTAAACGGGTCTGCTAAATTATTGTCTGTGGGAACATAATCTATCATAATATCTTCAGCTTCCACCTTCTCTATGAGAATGTGGTACTTCCTCGGTACATGTTTGTTTCTGTTTGTTGATCTTGGTTCCTTTGCCTGTGCAATTGCACTAGTGTTGTCACAATAAATGGTTATTGGACAACTAGCACTCGGAACAACCCCTAGCTCATTCAAGAACTTAGAAATCGCGACAGTTTCTTTAGCAGCTTCCGATCCAGCAATGTACTCCGCTTCAATAGTCGAATCAGCAGTAGTAGCTTATTTGAAACTCTTCCAGCTCACTACTCCGCCGTTAAAAATGAACGTGTAACCAGACTGAGATTTGAAATCATCAACATCTGTCTGAAAACTAGCATCAGTATACCCAGTGGCAACTAGCTTATCATCTCCACCATAGACTAAAAAGTAATCTTTAGTACGTCTGAGATACTTAAGAATACTCTTGACTGCCTTCTAGTGTTCCTCACCAGGATTCTGCTAGAACTTGCAAGTCATACTAAGTGCAAATGACACATCTGGTCTAGTACAGGTCATGTCATATATTGATTGATCCTATAGCCGAAGCTTATGAGTTCTTCTTCATGCGCTCAAGTTCTACAACACTAGAAGGGCAACCCCTTTTAGATAACTTGATGTCTTGACCCATTGGAAGACCGCCTTTCTTGGAATTCTCTATTGAAAAACGTCTAAGCACTTTTTCTATGTAGATTAACTGTGATAGCCCCAACAATATATTAGGTCTATCTCTATAGATCCTAATTCCCATAATGTAGCAGGCTTC
This sequence comes from Przewalskia tangutica, assembly GCA_029844215.1. Lineage (NCBI taxonomy): Eukaryota > Viridiplantae > Streptophyta > Magnoliopsida > Solanales > Solanaceae > Przewalskia > Przewalskia tangutica. The sequence goes on from CM056720.1 coordinate 3,830,242, forward strand.
ACCTAAATCCTTAATCATGAAGGTTTTGGACAACCAATCCTTAACTGACTGCATGATAGCCTTATTGTCTCCCATTATCAATATGTCATCAACATATATAATAATGAAGACAATGCCCTCATCCTTGCGTTTGACATAAACACAAGGATCCTTTTTGCTTCTGACAAAATCAAAAGATTTGATAGCCTTGTCAAAACAAATATTTCAACTCCTAGAGACTTGCTTAAGTCCATAGCTTGCACACGAAATTTGATCTGGACTCAGATGAAAAACCCTCAGTTTGTTTCATATACACCTCCTCAATTAGATTACCATTGAGGAATGCCGTTTTGACGTCCATCTGCCAAATGTCATAATCATAATGTGCAGCTATATCAAGCAAAATCCGAATAGACTTTATCTTAACAACTGGTGAAAAGGTCTCATCATAATCCACACCAGGATGCTGATTAAAACATTTAGCCACTAGTCTAGCTTTATAAGTCTGAATCTTGCCACATGCATCAATCTTCTTCTTGAAGATCCATTTGCATCCTATGGGTTTAACCCCATTTGGCAAATCAACCAAGTTCCACACTTGATTGATTTACATAGATTCCATCTCGGATTTCATGGCTTCTTGCCATCTCTTCGAATCAATGTCTAGCATTGCTTCGCTGTGGGTTATATGCTCATCCTCATCGGGAATATTTAACTCATTTTGTGTTTCCAAAAGTAGATTTAATCTTTCCGTAGGACGATGCGTTCTAATAGACCTACAAAGTTGGGTGTCTTACAGTTCAATTACAGGTATATTCTATTGTGAGAAAGTTCTTGTGCGTTGGTTGATCCCCAATATTAGAGCTTTCAGGAATATCATTTTCATGTCTTTCCTGAATGGGGGGAGGTGCAACAGATGCACTTGCTCCCAAGGTCTATGCTGGAGGATCTTGCATTTCTGCGTCATTCCTCGTAGCACTCCCACTGGCCGAAGGGCATACCCTGAGTACCCAATCTTCGCCAAAAGCTCCCACTGAATCCTTGCCTTTATCATCTGGCAAGGATTCAACCTCTATGTTACTTTGTTTTTGAATTTCTTCAAATTCTATCTCTGTGCAACTCTCTTCCTTGTATACATATTCATCTTCAAGAAAAGTTGCATTCTTAGAAACAAAGATCTTATGTTCTCCAGAAAGATAGAAATAGTATCCCTTAGTTTTCTTTGGATACCCAACGAAGTAACATTTCTCACTCTTTGACTCCAACTTATCAGTGATAAACTTCTTGACATATACAGGACACCCCAGGGCCTCATGTGTCCAAGTGATGACTTCTTGCCACACCATACCTCATATGGCGTATTTTCAACTAATTTAGAAGGAACTCGGTTCAGAACATATATTGAGGTCAGTATAGCGTATCCCCAAAGGTATGTAGGAAGAACTGAAAAGCTCATCATGGATCGAACCATGCCAAGAAAGGTTCAGTTTCTCCTCTCAGCAACACCATTCATCTGTGGTGTTCCAGGAGGTGTCCATTCAGAATAAACTCCATGAAGCTTTAAGTAATCTAGAAATTCTTTACTTAAGTATTCACCTCCTCGATCAGATCAAAATTTTTTGATACTCTTTGAGAGTTGTTTCTCAACTTCACACTTAAAACTCCTTAAACTTATCGAAGGCCTCAGATTTATATCTCATAAGATACACATATCTATACCTTGTCAAGTCGTCTGTAAAAGTAATGAAGTAAGAGAAACCTTCTCTAGCTTGAGTCGAAAATGATCCACATACATCAGTGTGTACCAACTCAAGCACCTCCTTGGCACGGATCCCCTTTCCAGAAAGAGGTTTAATGGTTATCTTACCCTTCAAACAGGATTCACAGTTACCATAAGATTGTAAGTCAAATGGTTCAAGGTAATTTAATTTCCTCAACCGTTCTATCCTCATTTGATTTATATGACCAAGTCTACAATGCCACAAGTAGGTAGAATTTCTTTCACTTAACTTAGCTCTTTTAGTTTGTACATTGAAAATTTCTCAGCGGCAGTTTAATGTATACAATCCACTCACAAGAGGCGTAATTCCATACACAACATCATCATACGCCAAAATCATATTGCCATTATTAATGCTTGAGGAAAAGCCCTCAGTATCAAGAACAGGAACATAAATAATGTTCCTCGTCAATGAATGAACATAAAAACAATTATTTAACATTAAATTTTGCCGGAAGGTAAATCTAATCTATAATCTCCCACGCGCTCAACATCAACACGTGCTTCATTTCCGACGCGCAGGTCCACCTCTCGAGGCCCGACCTTCCTGCTATTAGTTTTCCCTGCACATTTATACAAATATGTGAGCCACAAACGGTATCAAGTACCCAGGAGTGAGAATCATTTATAGACAGATTTATTTCAATTACAAACATACCTTGTCCAGTAGAGGCTGAAGCATCCGATGCCTTCCCTCCTCCTGGAGCAGTGTACTCAAACTTCCAATGCCCTTTTCTGTTGCAATTCTTGTACACATCCTTTGTCGGGGTTACCTTCTTCTTCTTCTTCTTCGCCCCTCCTTTGGGCTTCATTGTTGTTGGCGCAACCACAACTTTGCCCTTTCTCTTCTGTGGCCCCTTACCTTTCGATTTGGGATGACTAGAGGAGCCAACCATTAGGATAGGTTTGCTCTTGGAGATCGAAGACTCGAAGGTTTTCAACATATTGTGTAACTCCGACAACTTCGCCTTAGTTCCATTCATATTATAATTTATGAAGAAATTCTCGAACGAACGTGGAATTGAATGCAAGATAAGGGTGGAAGTAACTCTATCGTGAAACTTTATTTCAATGGAGGCCAACCTTTCGATCAACCCAATCATTTTCAGCACATGCGGAGACACCTGACCCCCTTCATTGAGTCTACACTTAAAGTGTTCTATGAATAGCTCAAACTACATGGTCTGAGACTGAGAGTCATAGAGACTCTTCAAATGTTCTAACATTTCATTGGGCCCCATGTTCTCATGTTGTCTTTGTAATTCAGGAGACATAAAAGACATCATCAAGTACTGTGCCGAAGTGGCGTCATCATAGTGCTTCTGATAAGCAATTTTATCAAATGTGGCATATTCGACAGAGTTTTCAGCAGGCATAGTAGGGAATACGATGTCCAAAGTATACTCAATTTTCTCTTGTCTCAGGACGATTCTTACATTCCTGAGCCAATCTATAAAATTGGGTCCAGTCAATCTGTTTGATTCCATTAGCATTTTCAACGAGAAGTTCGACATTCTGAAGATATAAATAGAACAGGAAAATGCAATAAAAAATTCATTCTCCTAATTATACACATTCATCATAGGCTAATTTAACATGGTCTTTTGTTTAATTAGCTCCCACTATTTTTGCATACTTCTACCCCTAGGTAGAATAAAAACCTAAATTATTTTAAGGTCATAATGGGCCAAGATCCAAACATATGTTATATCCGTGTTTGCTTTGGCTGATAACTTCAATAACACATTTCGGTAGGTCCTCAACCAATTACAAAACTTATTTGCAACTCTTGATTTGATTAAATATCTTTAATTTTAATCTTGCGTCTTTAGATTAGTTCAACACTTTGGCGCCAAGATTCATCTAAACAAGCCAACCCTATTATATGACTGCGTTTCACCTAAGTAAATTTAGTCTTTGCGAACAAACACTTTGGTGTAAATATCCACAAAAGTTTATCATCTACTTTTACTTTAACACGTCTATGAAAAGGATTGAGTCCTCGTAGACTTAGAGCAAATGTTTTGACATAAATACTCATATCGCCGAAAAGGATTTTGCACCCTAACAATTATAATGGATGACACGTTTTAATTAGACTTGTATTTTAATGTTTGAGGAACATTTTCAATTTTCGAGGATTTCAACCAAGATAAAAAAAATATGTCATATATCATATGACATCTTATCATGCAATTTCTAAACACATTAAGATGGGAAACCCATCAAACCCATTAGGCATGATATAAGATGGTTTTAATCAAATATTGGATGCCGTCTATCCAGACAATTATTGCGGTCATTGAAAGTAAACAATTACTGGACGCCGCCTACCCAGACAATAATTGCAGACGCTATGCTAATAATTTAAATACATCACATTCAAACACTTAACACATTTGTATATTATAGAATAATATACCATCAATGATAATCATGAGTCTATTTATCTAAACTCTAAAATCTATGTCTATGCCAAAGAGTTTCTAAACATTTTCTGATTTTAAAATTCTGATTTTCAGGAATTATGCACACTTTAAAAATTTACAGTTTAGTCCCTCAAGAATTTAAATATTCAATTCGAACCTCATTAGATTCAGAAAATACAATTTCAACTTTCAAAAAACATTTTCAGGTTTCAGGGACATGTTTGCAATTTTCAGAACTTAAAATTCAATTTTCAGAAACTTTATTTAATTACATATTTTCCCGAAAGGACCAAATTTGCCTAATTAAAACTTTTATTTTCAGATTCTGTTATTTAGAAAACTTCAGCATAAGAATCTGAACATTAAAACTTCTGTTTCTGATTCATTTTTTTTACAATTACCGTCGACAACGCCGCGACCCTTGGCGGCGCCACGCTTAAAGTTCGAGACACGTAACGTGCGGATCGCCTCGTCACAGTAGTCCTAACAAGCAGTGGCGCTTCGCAGGCAGTAAGTCCGAAAATTTATTTTAAGCTTTCTGGATGAACAGCGACGCGATGCTTTAGAACAGAGCCGCGGCGCCTCTGGCGTCATCTGGGCAGTGCCGCGGCGCTCCATCGTGGAGCCGCGGTGCCTCTGGCGTCATCTGGGCATTGCCGCGGCGCTCCATCGTGGAGCCGCGCCGCCGTCATAAAACCCTAGCAGGCACCGCGACGCTCCATTGTGGAGCCGCGCCGCCTTACCTCCAGAAGCGCAAATCCCAAAAATTTGAACTCCTAAAATTGGTTTAGGGTCAGATTTTCAGATCTATCACTTGCCAAGCCATCACCATTAAACAATACGTTCATCGACCATCATTCCAATTTACTTCTCGTTCTTCATTTCAATGCACCATGCTCTAAACGAACAGGATAACACATATCAACTTAGAAGAGTTATATATTGGAATGACTTCCTCGATTACATCATTGTTTTAATAGATCCGGGTGCAAGGACTATGCGTTCTAAAGATTAGGATTTTAAAGCTTTTAACGACATAAAATTAGATCTAAACAAATCTTAACCCATATTATCATTAATATTCATCATATAATCACACAAAACAACCCTGACTCTGATACCACTGTAGGAGTTTTGTCGGGTACGTACACGCAGCGGAATTTGAAAATTAATGTTTCAAACACGACATGATGGTCAAACTGTAGTATGATTATATAATATAAAAACGACACAAAGCAAGAATGTAATACTTCGAACGAAGACTTACATTTATAGTTAGCAATCTGAAACCTTGAAGCCTTGTGTAGTCTGAGGGTGCGCACGCAAATGTCCTTCGATTTGCAAGTCAAGAACTTTGATGTAATTTTCCAACTCTTGGAATGCTAGGAATTCCAGCAGAGCTTTAGAATAGATTAGTCTCTAACTTTTGGTGTAAAGAAATGGGAAGGGGAACCCCTTTATTTATAACTGAAGTGGACAACTAGGGTTCCCTAAATGGGCGGCCATTTAAAACCTCGGCCAGAGGCAGCGGTCGGACCATCGACACGCCTCGGCGCGCGGCTCTGCGTAAGGGGCGCGCGGTGCTAGAACAGCGTTCAGCGCCGCGACCACGAGTCCATGGCGCGCGGCCAGTCCGTAGTCCACGCCCCGATTTACGCCTTGTTTTCATTTCTTTCTAATGTCTCGATTATCAACCGAACATATATTTAATCTCTAATTACATCCTTCAATCGACGGAACATTTGACTTAGTGTTACCCTTTAGGCATTTAGATATCGACACTAACAACATTAGGGTCTTCACGAAACTCCTAGACTGCGCAAGAAGACGAACTCAATACGTAAAGTTTAGCTACACGAAACAAGTGAACTTAACCTCAACGTGAGAAGATAAAATCCTTTCATTCACGAAACACTCAATCAAGCTTAGGATTTTCTAGTGTCTATCCAAATGGCTTGATCATTATACCTCATCTATATTAGTTGACAACAAGACCATATCAAAGACATGTACATTGCGTTGGCCCGACTTAGTCAACCTAATACCATATGAGAATCTGAGTGCTCTCTCGAAGATACATTTGAGGAATGAATCCTAATCTTGGATCAACTACCACCTTTAATATACTTCGTAACGTACCCAAAACAAGCTGTGTCTCAACCTATAAGACATTTTAGCTTAGGACAAGATCAATGTACATTACTCCGTAAATAAGGTGGTATCGACCTCTAGTCCAAAGACTTCTATCTCTCACACGCCGATGACATTATAGACATATATCAAAACAGTACATCCGCAAGGTATATCAATACTTCAACAAGTATCCATGTGTCTATCACGAGTTGTCATCACTCGTAGCAAGTGAGACATACTACATCCCCTAAGGATATGATACAAATCACATGTCGACGTATCACATATCATCGATATCTCAATCTCGATGATCATTAGTCGAGGTAATTTGAGAGTTACGTTATAATATTAATTCTCACACCATTAATAACCACGTGAACTCTAGGGATGCATTTATAGAATATTATAAATAATCAACTAATAATTCAACAAATGCAAATGCCATAATATTAATCATCATTAATATAAATACGAATGTGTATAAAATAAATTTTGTCCTAATACAGATTGTCTCTAGGACATACATATACTTTCATTGTCTCTTCCCTAGCTCTTCATAACAAATCACACAGTCATCACTCAAAATATTTTTATCAAGAAAACATTTAATGGCAAATACTACACCAACGGACACCTTCAATTTTTGGCGACTCTTGTTAATCTCAGCATGAACAATTTCGCGTAATTTTCCTATCATATCATGGATGATAACACGGCGATAATTATTCTTAAACACCTCACCCAAAATCTCCAGATTTTCTCGCATGGCATGGTAGAACATGTCATATGACATGTATTCAAAAGGGTGAAATTCGAGAAGAAGTGAATTGTTAAGAGTACGACGATATATGGAGGGTCATGAGGTGGTCTATACCAATATAGTTCATGAGTATGAACGTGAAATTCAATGGATACAACGGGTAAAGAAGAAGGAGAAAGAGAAATATGAATATCTTTATTTGATGCTTAATTCTTCTTTTGGTGGTTTTATGTGCCCAATTATGACAGAAGCATCAAATGAGGGATGGTGGTATTTTAAAACAATATCCATATTCTTTTTCACTCGAAAAACAATATTGTTAATGTTGAGTTTTATGTTATGACATTTTACCTAACATAACATTTTTATAACTAAGTTAAAGTCAGAAAATGTTGGAACAAATGTCATGACATTCGGACCAACATTCTGATAACAGTTTTGCCCCTTCTTCATGGACTGAAGCTTATCTCGTGAGATTTTTACCACGATGGTAAAGTGACCTGACAAGGAACTTGTTGAGCTGATTATACACATGGGAAGACCAAGTACAAGACGTTTCTAAACTTGGGAACAAGTCCAAGAGGTTGGAGGATTTTGCTCCACATTCATCTCCAACAAACCTTATCAAGCTGCCCACCTTTTGCTCAACTTCCACAACGATTCATTGAGCATTTCAAGGAAGATTCTCTACTATATATAGAGAGGATACATAAAGAAATCGAGATCCAGAAATTACAAGAGAAAAAGAGTAAGAGAGCTCTCCAGAAATCTCGATCAGAAATCTGGATCACTGTGTTGCATTAGCTTTTCGACGACATTTTGCCCAACATTATAGTTGTTGCCTAGATTCTAGATTAGTTCTTTATTGAAACAATTATAATGAGATATTGTCTACATCTACTTAGTGAGGTTTTTCAGGCATAAGTCATCTGCGACTTAAACCTTTTTTATTCATTTTGTATTATTTTGTAATCTTGTGAAAGAAGGAATATATTCAATTGTATATATATACAATATTTTTGGTCATTGACCATCATAGGCTATATTAATATATAACTTATGTAAATTTAAACTTTTGTGTCTTTATTATTTCCGCTGCAATTTACGTTTAAAAGATTTTTCTATTTTTATCTAAGTGTCATTAGTTCTGTCGGACGACATTGTTAACGACATTTGCAAACTGTTTCAAGCGTACAAGCAATTTTACTTACTGTTTGTTTTTTATTAATCCATAGTATAACCCCGAGACCCAACAAGTGGTATCAGAGCCAACACTTGACATAATAAGTGTTTGGTCATGTTATATAAACTATGGATCCGGCTATTCCAACAATTGGTAGATTTCCTATTTTAGATAGATCAAACTATTTCTATTGGAAAATTCGTCTACGCTCTCATATCAAATTCATTGATATTAGAGCATGAAGATCTATTACCAATGAATATAATGTTCTAATGCTACTACCAGATGAGGAAGTCGACATTCTTGCTAAGCCTGAATCCGAATGGAGTATGGAAGAAACCAATAATGCAAGCTTCAATGAAAAAGCCTTAAATGCTATTTTTGCATGGGTTGATCTCTACATGTTCAAACTCATACAAAATTTCTCTACGGGCAAGGATGTTTGGGATACTTTTCAAACCCATTGTGAAGGTAGCTCTAGTGTTCGTCGAACGAAGCTTCGTATGCTCATGAGTAAATATGAACGTTTAAGAATGAAATAAACAGAGGATATTAAAACATATTTTGAAAAGTTGATTGACATCTCTAATGAATATCAAGTTCTTGGTTCACCGTTAACCAACAATCAACTTATGGAAAAAGCACTTCGTTCTCATCATGAAAAGTTCAATATAAAGATATGTGCGATTGAAGAAGCTCACAATCTTTCTACAATAGACCTTCATACTTTAATGAGTATTCTCAAAATTTATGAGATGAATATGAGAATCAAAGGACATTGTATAAAAGCAAAGATATATCACTTCAAGCAAAATCTTTAGAGAGTCACGTAGATGATGAGGATGAAAATCTTGAAGAAATTGGTGATGGTGCAAATGTTTCCCTCCTTACTCGAAAATTCAATTCGATGGTAAGGAAGTTCAACAATGACAAAAATAAATTTAAATCCAAAGAGCACCTAAACCAAGACTTCAATCAAAAGTCCACTAACCCTCTTCCTATAGTACAAAGAGGAAATCAACTAAGGAGAACCAACCAGACATAACCAAATTTGATCCCAAAAAATGAGATTCTGTGTCAATGTCATGCTTGTTCAGGATGGGGTCATTGTGCAAATGAATGTGCAAATACCTTAAGAAAATTTGGTAAAAATATGTGGGTCTCTCTTAGTGACGATGAATAAGAAGAAGATGAAGGAGATCAAGAAATAGAGTCACAAGCAATGCTGACTACTGTTTATGAACAATCTCTCTCAGACAATGAAAATGTCATCGACAGTGTTGTCCCAAATGTCATAACATTTGCGTCAACATCTGCGACGACATCTGCAGGTCCCGAAACATCCGAAAGGTATGAATATTTTAACTATCCTGATGTAAATTGCTTTACTAGTATTATTTAGTGAGACTAGTTTTGACGATCAAGTTGATCCCAAGGACGACATGATTAAGGATTTACAAAAACTTTGTAAAGACTTAATTCTAGAATCCAAGCAATTTGACTCCAAGTTAAGATCTTTAACTCCTGAGAATGCTGTTAGACATATTTTATATACACTTTTTGAGTCATTTTTAGTTAGTATTTTACTCATTTTGTTTGTGTTTAGTATAGTATTATGGTCGTTTTTCTTTCTTTTGAGTCACAACGATCATAAATGGAGAAATGTCAAAAAGAAGATGAAATGAGCTTATTTGAGATGGAATTGCACAATAAAAGGCCAAGAAATGAAGCCTAAGAAGTCCCGAAAAGTATAAAAGAAATCAGACGAAATCCGGACGAGAAAATAACGTAAAATCAGAAAATTCAGAATGAGAAGCCACCGGCACCGCGGTGCCGTAATATAGGACCGCGGTGCCTAACATTCAGAGAGGCAGGAACTGGCATATAATCAATATCGACTTATCTATTCTTATTTCTAATTTGGTTTGTATATATTTGATTATGTTATTTTATTTCTAATTTGGTTGGTTCAGGAACAAGTTTCTAACTTGTTCTGCGAGCATCTTTTTATCACTTTTTGTTGTTTTTCTTATTTTGTAGGTAAAGTTAAAACAAAATGGACTACTACTACTATCAGGGGCAGTGGAATCGTCAACAACAGCCTAACCCACATGTTCTACAGGAAGATCAAAATGAGTTGCGATCATACTCGTGCTCACCAAGTGCCGACTCGGTTATGGCGATACAAAGGTGTCCGTTAAAAATTTGGAGACACAAATAGGCGGTGATGGATATGGTGAGCAACGTATCATTAAGAAAATCATCTATCGACATAATTGTGGGGAGTGATAAGCAGAGTGAAGAATCTGAACCACAACAAGCTGTTGAGAATGATAATGAATTGAGAGAGATAGTTGGTGTAGAGAAAGAAGAGGTTACTAAGATCCAACTTTTCACCTTTTTGGATTCCTTAGAATTTCTTTTTCCTATACCCGTTGCAGAAGAGACACCACCAACTACCATTGCTGAGCCCCAACCAGAAAGTCCATACCCTTAAGGGCACCCCCAAAAGTTGAGAGATGTTGGGAGTTTCACTGATCCCTACATTATAAAGAGCCTAGAAGACAAGTCTGCCTTGTGTAATTGGGGGATAATATTAGATATGAGGCCCTTGTTTGAAAAAAGTGTTGTAGGAAAAGTGAGACCTGCAACAATGACTGTGCGGATTGCAAGCAATTCGCAGAAGGATCCAATGTGCACTAGTAAAGGTTAACTGCGTCCGGCTAAAAGACGTTAAAGACATCGCTTATTGGGAGGCAATCCAATATTTTTAATTATGTTATTTTAATTAATGTTATTTTTATTTTTATTTTAGTTTGTTTTATTTTTATCTTGAACAGTCTCACGATCTTGGGTTTTGTCTTATATTTTGATGGCAGGTGGACTAGGGACTAACCCTAAGGGGGAAAGAATAAAAAACGCTGAAACTTCAGAGAGCCCAAAAGATGTGCAATTTCCAGAATCTCATCCCAGACCTCCGTTATGATCGATGTGTTGTGTCAGTAAGCTGTCCCTTATTTTTAGTCTTCATATATTAGGGACAATATGTCGTTTAAATGTGGGGGGGGGGGGATCTTAGTTTGTTTTGAGTGTCTGTTTTTGAGTCTTTTTAATTTGTCTTTGTGTTGTTCCATGTGTCTTTGAGTCATAATTTTTTTTATGGATCATGTATGTTGTAGTTTTTTCCCCTAAAGATATTGAGTAGATAAAGTGGGATAATGTAATTGAATTAAAAGCAAAAATCTGTGTGCTTAAGTTAGATATGCCAAAAATTCACGACATCTAATTATTTGGGATATTTGTGCTTAGCCTATGTGTGTCAGTTATGGAAAGAATGATTGAAAATGTCTAGAAAATATGTTTACTTGTTATTTGAGGCGAAATAGTTAAGATATACATGTTTAGGGAGATGATTTAGACATTTCTTTGTTAGACATTCTTACCATTCATTACCTACCTTGCAATAAATTGTATCCTTAGTCATCCCCATTGAGCCTAAAATAAGTTATTTCTTTGACACCCTATGATTCTCTGGTGTGCCATAAGCAGTAATTGGAAATTGGGATAGAGAAGTGTGAAAAAGAAATACGAAAAGAGAGTGAAAAATTGATGCACCCCAATGAAAAAGATGTAAAAGCTTAAGTTTGGGGGTGCCTATGTGAATTTGTTTCATGCTCTCAAAAAGAGAAGAGGGAAATGATAGGTATGAACTGAAAAAAACATCAAAAATAAAGACAAACGGTTGAATGAAAAAAACACTTATGGTATGTAATTTGAGCTTAAATGCCTACTTTTACCTATCATGTCTAAGCCTACATTACAACCCTTGAAAGTCCTGATGATCTTTAATGTGTATATCTATGATTAGTGGAGAATAACAAGTAAACAGATCTATAGCATCTGGGAAAGATGGTTGAAATTGACATGCATATGTTAGGTGTTTGTGCTCCATTGATTGTGATCTAAGTGAATTTGTGAAATATCTAACTTGAAATTCTAGATTGCTAAATATTCATGCTATGTATGTTCCAACATATTATCTCATGTTTCATCCATGATTTTGAAGGAGCATTGCTATAACTACTTGATCCATTTCATAGAGTCTTTGTTTTTGTTTAGTGCTTTACTCGAGGGCGAGTAAAGTTTAAGTTTGGGGGTTTGCCTATGCATATTTTATATACACTTTTTGAGTCATTTTTAGTTAGTCTTTTACTCATTTTGTTTGTGTTTAGTATAGTATTATGGTCGTTTTTCTTTCTTTTGAGTCACAACGATCATAAATGGAGAAATATCAAAAAGAAGATGAAATGAGCTTATTTGAGATGGAATTGCACAATAAAAGGCCAAGAAATGAAGCCTAAGAAGTCCCGAAAAGTATAAAAGAAATCAGACGAAATCCGGACGAGAAAATAACGTAAAATCAGAAAATTCAGAATGAGAAGCCACCGCGCATGCGTAATATAGGACATGATTGCCTAACATTCGAGAGAGGCGAATCGCATATAATCAATATCGACTTATCTATTCTTATTTCTAATTTGGTTTGTATATATTTGATTATGTTATTTTATTTCTAATTTGGTTGGTTCAGGAACAAGTTTCTAACTTGTTCTGCGAGCATCTTTTTATCACTTTTTGTTGTTTTTCTTATTTTGTAGGTAAAGTTAAAACAAAATGGACTACTACTACTATCAGGGGCAGTGGAATCGTCAACAACAGCCTAACCCACATGTTCTACAGGAAGATCAAAATGAGTTGCAGGCAGTCATACTCAGGCTCACCAAGTGCCAGACTCAGTTTATGGCAGACACAAAGGTGTCCGTTAAAAATTTGGAGACACAAATAGGGCAGCTGATGGATATGGTGAGCAACGTACCACAAGAAAATCTGTCTATCGACATAATTGTGGGGAGTGATAAGCAGAGTGAAGAATCTGAACCACAACAAGCTGTTGAGAATGATAATGAATTGAGAGAGATAGTTGGTGTAGAGAAAGAAGAGGTTACTAAGATCCAACTTTTCACCTTTTTGGATTCCTTAGAATTTCTTTTTCCTATACCCGTTGCAGAAGAGACACCACCAACTACCATTGCTGAGCCCCAACCAGAAAGTCCATACCCTTAAGGGCACCCCCAAAAGTTGAGAGATGTTGGGAGTTTCACTGATCCCTACATTATAAAGAGCCTAGAAGACAAGTCTGCCTTGTGTAATTGGGGGATAATATTAGATATGAGGCCCTTGTTTGAAAAAAGTGTTGTAGGAAAAGTGAGACCTGCAACAATGACTGTGCGGATTGCAAGCAGTTCGCAGAAGGATCCAATGTGCACTAGTAAAGGTTAACTGCGTCCGGCTAAAAGACGTTAAAGACATCGCTTATTGGGAGGCAATCCAATATTTTTAATTATGTTATTTTAATTAATGTTATTTTTATTTTTATTTTAGTTTGTTTTATTTTATCTTGAACAGTCTCACGATCTTGGGTTTTGTCTTATATTTTGATGGCAGGTGGACTAAGGACTAACCCTAAGGGGGAAAGAATAAAAAACGCTGAAACTTCAGAGAGCCCAAAAGATGTGCAATTTCCAGAATCTCATCCCAGACCTCCGTTATGATCGATGTGTTGTGTCAGTAAGCTGTCCCTTATTTTTAGTCTTCATATATTAGGGACAATATGTCGTTTAAATGTGGGGGGGGGGGGGGATCTTAGTTTGTTTTGAGTGTCTGTTTTTGAGTCTTTTTAATTTGTCTTTGTGTTGTTCCATGTGTCTTTGAGTCATAATTTTTTTTATGGATCATGTATGTTGTAGTTTTTTTCCCTAAAGATATTGAGTAGATAAAGTGGGATAATGTAATTGAATTAAAAGCAAAAATCTGTGTGCTTAAGTTAGATATGCCAAAAATTCACGACATCTAATTATTTGGGATATTTGTGCTTAGCCTATGTGTGTCAGTTATGGAAAGAATGATTGAAAATGTCTAGAAAATATGTTTGCTTGTTATTTGAGGCGAAATAGTTAAGATGTACATGTTTAGGGAGATGATTTAGACATTTCTTTGTTAGTCATTCTTACCATTCATTACCTACCTTGCAATAAATTGTATCCTTAGTCAGCCCCATTGAGCCTAAAATAAGTTATTTCTTTGACACCCTATGATTCTCTGGTGTGCCATAAGCAGTAATTGGAAATTGGGATAGAGAAGTGTGAAAAAGAAATACGAAAAGAGAGTGAAAAATTGATGCACCCCAATGAAAAAGATGTAAAAGCTTAAGTTTGGGGGTGCCTATGTGAATTTGTTTCATGCTCTCAAAAAGAGAAGAGGGAAATGATAGGTATGAACTGAAAAAAACATCAAAAATAAAGACAAACGGTTGAATGAAAAAAACACTTATGGTATGTAATTTGAGCTTAAATGCCTACTTTTACCTATCATGTCTAAGCCTACATTACAACCCTTGAAAGTCCTGATGATCTTTAATGTGTATATCTATGATTAGTGGAGAATAACAAGTAAACAGATCTATAGCATCTGGGAAAGATGGTTGAAATTGACATGCATATGTTAGGTGTTTGTGCTCCATTGATTGTGATCTAAGTGAATTTGTGAAATATCTAACTTGAAATTCTAGATTGCTAAATATTCATGCTATGTATGTTCCAACATATTATCTCATGTTTCATCCATGATTTTGAAGGAGCATTGCTATAACTACTTGATCCATTTCATAGAGTCTTTGTTTTTGTTTAGTGCTTTACTCGAGGGCGAGTAAAGTTTAAGTTTGGGGGTTTGCCTATGCATATTTTATATACACTTTTTGAGTCATTTTTAGTTAGTATTTTACTCATTTTGTTTGTGTTTAGTATAGTATTATGGTCGTTTTTCTTTCTTTTGAGTCACAACGATCATAAATGGAGAAATGTCAAAAAGAAGATGAAATGAGCTTATTTGAGATGGAATTGCACAATAAAAGGCCAAGAAATGAAGCCTAAGAAGTCCCGAAAAGTATAAAAGAAATCAGACGAAATCCGGACGAGAAAATAACGTAAAATCAGAAAATTCAGAATGAGAAGCCACGCACCGCAAGTCAGAATAGGACCGCGGTGCCTAACATTCAGAGAGGCAGGAACTGGCATATAATCAATATCGACTTATCTATTCTTATTTCTAATTTGGTTTGTATATATTTGATTATGTTATTTTATTTCTAATTTGGTTGGTTCAGGAACAAGTTTCTAACTTGTTCTGCGAGAATCTTTTTATCACTTTTTGTTGTTTTTCTTATTTTGTAGGTAAAGTTAAAACAAAATGGACTACTACTACTATCGTGGGCGATGGAATCACAAATCAAACCTAACCCACATGTTCTACAGGAAGATCAAAATGAGTTGCAGGCAGTCATACTCAGGCTCACCAAGTGCCAAACTCAGTTTATGGCAGACACAAAGGTGTCCGTTAAAAATTTGGAGACACAAATAGGGCAGCTGATGGATATGGTGATCAACGTACCACAAGAAAATCTGTCTATCGACATAATTGTGGGGAGTGATAAGCAGAGTGAAGAATCTGAACCACAACAAGCTGTTGAGAATGATAATGAATTGAGAGAGATAGTTGGTGTAGAGAAAGAAGAGGTTACTAAGATCCAACTTTTCACCTTTTTGGATTCCTTAGAATTTCTTTTTCCTATACCCGCTGTAAGAGACACCACCAACTACCATTGCTGAGCCCCAACCAGAAAGTCCATACCCTTAAGGGCACCCCCAAAAGTTGAGAGATGTTGGGAGTTTCACTGATCCCTACATTATAAAGAGCCTAGAAGACAAGTCTGCCTTGTGTAATTGGGGGATAATATTAGATATGAGGCCCTTGTTTGAAAAAAGTGTTGTAGGAAAAGTGAGACCTGCAACAATGACTGTGCGGATTGCAAGCAGCGGTAAGGATCCAATGTGCACTAGTAAAGGTTAGCAATCGCGCTAAAAGACGTTAAAGACATCGCTTATTGGGAGGCAATCCAATATTTTTAATTATGTTATTTTAATTAATGTTATTTTTATTTTTATTTTAGTTTGTTTTATTTTATCTTGAACAGTCTCACGATCTTGGGTTTTGTCTTATATTTTGATGGCAGGTGGACTAGGGACTAACCCTAAGGGGGAAAGAATAAAAAACGCTGAAACTTCAGAGAGCCCAAAAGATGTGCAATTTCCAGAATCTCATCCCAGACCTCCGTTATGATCGATGTGTTGTGTCAGTAAGCTGTCCCTTATTTTTAGTCTTCATATATTAGGGACAATATGTCGTTTAAATGTGGGGGGGGGGGATCTTAGTTTGTTTTGAGTGTCTGTTTTTGAGTCTTTTTTATTTGTCTTTGTGTTGTTCCATGTGTCTTTGAGTCATAATTTTTTTTATGGATCATGTATGTTGTAGTTTTTTTCCTAAAAATATTGAGTGGATAAAGTGGGATAATGTAATGGAATTAAAAACAAAAATATGTGTGATTAAGTTAGATATGCCAAAAATTCACGACATCTAATTATTTGGGATATTTGTGCTTAGCCTATGTGTGTCAGTTATGGAAAGAATGATTGAAAATGTCTAGAAAATATGTTTGCTTGTTATTTGAGGCGAAATAGTTAAGATGTACATGTTTAGGGAGATGATTTAGACATTTCTTTGTTAGTCATTCTTACCATTCATTACCTACCTTGCAATAAATTGTATCCTTAGTCAGCCCCATTGAGCCTAAAATAAGTTATTTCTTTGACACCCTATGATTCTCTGGTGTGCCATAAGCAGTAATTGGAAATTGGGATAGAGAAGTGTGAAAAAGAAATACGAAAAGAGAGTGAAAAATTGATGCACCCCAATGAAAAAATGTAAAAGCTTAAGTTTGGGGGTGCCTATGTGAATTTGTTTCATGCTCTCAAAAAGAGAAGAGGGAAATGATAGGTATGAACTGAAAAAAACATCAAAAATAAAGACAAACGGTTGAATGAAAAAAACACTTATGGTATGTAATTTGAGCTTAAATGCCTACTTTTACCTATCATGTCTAAGCCTACATTACAACCTCAAAGTCCCGATGATCTTTAATGTATATCTATGATTAGTGGAGAATAACAAGTAAACAGATCTATAGCATCTGGGAAAGATGGTTGAAATTGACATGCATATGTTAGGTGTTTGTGCTCCATTGATTGTGATCTAAGTGAATTTGTGAAATATCTAACTTGAAATTCTAGATTGCTAAATATTCATGCTATGTATGTTCCAACATATTATCTCATGTTTCATCCATGATTTTGAAGGAGCATTGCTATAACTACTTGATCCATTTCATAGAGTCTTTGTTTTTGTTTAGTGCTTTACTCGAGGGCGAGTAAAGTTTAAGTTTGGGGGTTTGCCTATGCATATTTTATATACACTTTTTGAGTCATTTTTAGTTAGTATTTTACTGATTTTGTTTGTGTTTAGTATAGTATTATGGTCGTTTTTCTTTCTTTTGAGTCACAGCGGTCATAAATGGAGAAATGTAAAAAAGAAGAAGATGAAATGAGCTTATTTGAGATGGAATTGCACAATAAAAGGCCAAGAAATGAAGCCTAAGAAGTCCCGGGAAGTATAGAAGTCAGACGAAGTCCGGACGAGAAAATAATGAAAAATCGTAAAATTCGAATGGAAGTCACCGCATCAAGCGTCAGAATGCAGGATCGCAGCGCCTAATATTCGCAGAGGCCGCAGATTTTCAGACACGTGCTATTCTCGCAGGATCGCGCCGACGCGCTTTTCCGCATCCGAGGCGAAATTGGCCGTGGCGTAGGGTCCAGGTGTTATACCCTCAGATTTCCGAGTATGCGTGAGGGCGCATATACAAAAGTTTAAGCCTTAAAGTAGACTAAGGCGAAAATTTGTGCACAACTAGCGAAAAGAGTCGCTTTTCCGACGAAACGCTTTCCGACTTTGCGAAGGGAAAATACGGCTATGTCATTTATAATTTTGCGGATTTTTCCGAGAGATGAAATATTTTGGACCAACGAGAGGGTGACAAGTGTCACCCTCAAGTGGACGATTTAGGCGCTTTTCTTGCACCATTTTTAGTCAAGGAGTTGGTAGGATATTTTGTGTAGTTGATGAGCAAGTCGACTCCACAAACACATGTCCAAATCTTCACCATACACTTGCCCACCACTTGGCTTGATCTTGGCCATTGATTGGCCTATAAATACCCCTCCAATGCAAGACTAAATCTTCATCCAAAAATTATTTTCCAAGTCTCAAAACCCTCCCCTAAAGTGTAGTATTCGCCCAAGTCCTCCTCCTCATGAGCCTTAGCCGAAACCAACCCCCTTGCCTAGTTGTTTTCAGATAATACCCCCTTGGTAGAAAAATACTCTCCAAGTATTGTTACTATTCCCAAATACCTTGGCCCAAATACCTTGTAGTATTCCAAGGTTACACATATACTAAAAGCCCAGAAATACTATTATACTTCCTTTAGCCACTAAACGAAACCCTAAGGAAATCTTCATAGCGAGTTGAAGTATTAAGAAGAAGTTGCGTAGAACTTCTAAGGGTTGTTTGGAGCGGGTTGGAGCGTTCAGAATAGGAGCTAAACGTTGCTCAGGATCGACATATAAACTTGGATAATTTTGGGCTTATCGAGGTAAATACTATTATCCTTCTATTGTAATTGGAAATTACATACTGTAGTAGTATAGAAATGAATATAAGATTCATATAAGGATGGTATAAAAGAAGAGAATTGAATCAGAAGATTATTAAAGAAGAAGACCGAATCAGATTTACATAGGATCAGATTTACTGAGACTTGTGTAGTTTGGCGGGTAGGAAGTCACGCCCAATTTTCCGTAGAATAAAGGAATCAGTATCTAGAAGTATTTTACGTAATAGTCTAGACGCTGATAGACCCTTATGACCGATATAGGTTGAAGATCGCGAGTAGCAAATTCTACTCGGCGGTGGAAAAGGCTACCAGACTACAATACTTTGGAGCGCTTTTGCTAATAGTCGATAATCGTCGCGAGGTATGTGATTCTTCCTATCCTCTTGAGCATGATATTTTAAAAGAATATATATATAGTACGGTAGACGACGCGTGTTAACCGAACGTAGTTTTACGGCAATGTCTTTTGACTTAAGCCCGAATAATAAGAATCTTGAAGTATTTCAAAAGAATTAAGAATCGTTTTGAAAGAAGAGTAATACTTGGTTTTAAAAGCTCAAGAGTTATACTAGCTTTATGGAAAGTTAGGTATAACGACTTAAGAGTGATAAAAAGAATGGTTTATTGATTGTAGAAGTTAAGAGACTTGATCTTAAAAGATAAGAGACTTGACTTAATTGAATTAATATGAATTTTGTTAAAAAGTGTAAAACCTCATTCGTGAGTAATGAGTACTTGGTTTTTAAAAGGAATATGTTTACTGATTTCTAAATCGTAATAAGTATCGAACAAACCATCGCAAATGCTTAATAAAGGGAAATGTATTGAATAATTAAGTATTATTAAAACCAAGAGAAACCTCCATCCGCATGAAGCTAAGATGAGACAAAATGATATTACATTTCCTAGATCATGGTCGCTTTAATAAGATTGTTATAAACAAGAATAAACCTACTCACACATAAGGCATATGTTTCTCAATTTGTTTTAAAGGAGAATTATATTATTAAGTGATTAAAACTATGAACTACGAAACCTTTCGAAAATGAGAAAGTTGAGCATTTGAAATTAGGCAAACCTGAACGTTTGGAAAATAATGTTGTTACTTGATTTTAAAACATGAACATATTTGGTACTACGGATAATAGTATCAAGTTGTTTTTACGTAAAAAGAGGTCTTTTTGAAAGGATAAATGTATGTAGTACGTTGGGGTTAAAACCCGGATTTGTTGTAATAAAATAAATGTCTGTGAGTATGATTAAACTTGCCTATACTTGTGGTGATAGCCTTTTTTGTGCAAGTGTTGTATTTACGTACCGAGTCTCGTTGGAGAGGCTATCGATTGATTGATGGACATACCGACACGATGGGTGCCCACGGGTATGCTTCCACTAATCGATCCTTTTGGACATACTGACACGATGGGTGGCCCACGGGTATGTTTCCATTAGGAGAGTTATCTTGTTATTGGCTTGGACATACTGACACGATGGGTGGCCCACGGGTATGCTTCCATTAGGAGAGTTATCTTGTTATTGGCTTGGACATACTGACACGATGGGTGACCCACGAGTATGCTTCCATTCTAATTGTTATCTTGTTATTTCCTTTGGACATACCGACACGATGGGTGGCCCACGTATGCTTCCATTAGAGAGTTATCTTGTTATTGGCTTCGACATACCGACACGATGGGTGGCCACGAGTACGCTTCCATTCGATTGTTATCTTGTTATTTCCTTCGACATCGACCGACGATGGGTGCCCACTGTATGCTTCCATTAGGATGGTTCCATGGCCATGCTTATACCGAGGTAAGATCGGGGCGTCACGTTGTGCGGGTTATATATGCGTGATGACTTTGAGGGCGTGAGTCACGACTTGACATGATCGCTTTATATCGTGAATCGTAGTTTTGTTATCATACATGTCTCTTGTTTTGTTTTAGATCTTATGATTTCGTTCTGATATTTTCGATTTCACATACTTGGTACTGTTATCGACCTCCCGGAGCTGCGTTCATGCCGCAGGTAGAGGTACATCGGTTGACGATCCTCGCTTCTAGGATCACAAATCAGCGTTTTGGGAAGCTCCGTTTCTCCGGAGGCTTATCTTTGGTATGTTACCCTGAGTCTGTAGGTTCTTGTACATACAGGGGTATGGCGGGGCCCTGTCCCGCCATAGTTGTCGTTACATTCTGTGCAGGTCTTGTAGTAGGCGAGGATTTGTAAAAAGGATTAAACTGTTCAAACTTTGTATTTATATATATGCCGAAAGGCGACTTTCTCTCAGATAAAATGTGTTTCATTTTACAGTTGTTTCATGTCTTGTTTTTATGTTCCGCTGATTACTCTGATGTATGACTACTTGGGTGCCCGGGTAAGGCACCAGTCACGGGCCCCGGAACGGGTCGTGACACAAGGCACACGATTTTTGCAGTATATAATCCCTAAAACCCTGACCTAAAGAGGGCATCTTGTACATAATTCGACATTCTACTTTGGGGAGAAGAAATGAGGCTACAACACAAGATTGGAGACAACTTTGGTTCAAATTCTTTTTCTTTCATTCGTTTTATTTCAGTTTTTAGATTTTGTATTAGTTCTTAACGTGACTATGACTAGGAGCTAAACACTTTATTAGGGATTTCCTATTGAATCGCTTGAAACTCTATTTCATGAATTAATGCATTAATTTGATTTCTTCTTCACTTGATTAAGATTTATTCAATTCTGGTATGAATGTTTGATAGTTAACTGGCCATTAATTATCATAATCTATAAGATTTCGAATCAAGAACCGAGAGGAGAGATTTAGATATGTTGTAATTGAATAGACATAAGTTAAAATCGCAGACGAAAGTACCCCGATAGTTGTGTAGCATTATAGGTTATTGTTATTAATCCTCCTATGTGGTAAATCCTATCATATAAATATAGAAGGGTTCTGCACTGGGGTTGAGAGATTATATATCCTAACCGAAATATAAGATAGTCTAGTTAACCGCCATCTTAACGTAGAAGAAGAAGTCATTCTAGTTGCATTAAGGATTGAAAAGAGTGGACAATCGAGGATATTGGAAGCCCTATTTCCATCATAACTGATTTAAACCAAAGTATTATCATAATTAGTTCATTTTTTGTAATTACTTAGTTTTAGTTATTAGATAAAAATACAAACAAATTAACGTTCACCAAATAGAAACCATAGAATAGATAATCGGTACTTGATAACCAGTCTCTGTGGACGATATTCGGTCTTACAGACTATATTACTTGTGACGATACGTACACTTGCGTGACCACGTGGAAATCACCCAATAAATGCAGGTTTAAAAGGCACAATAACTCGCTTAGAGTTTACACTTGCCAAAGAGGATCTTGAATTTGGTAAGATTAATGCAAAGTTGGATCTAGCTGAAGCAACCTTCCAGAAGCTCAATACAGGTACCTCCAAACTGGATGAGATTCTGAGTGTTAGTCAACCATTACATGCAGGTATTGGGTACAAGAACTCACTTAATGTAGTATGCTTTAATTTATTTGACAAATCTGGGAGAATATGCTTTGTAAAAGAGAAATGATCTAAAGACAAGCTTCCAGTCGCGTAAAATGACATGAAGTTTGTGTGCCATTATTGTAACTCCTCTGGGCGCATAAGACCATATTGTCGCAAAATTCAAAATTTCAGGAGCATAGTGTTGTTGTTATACCCCGTATTTCCAGAGTATGTACGTGAGCGCGTACGTATTATTATTTGAGCCTTAAAGTTGGCTAGTTTCGAAATTAGTGCACAACACCCGATTAGAGTCGTTTTCTGACGAAACGTTTCCACAGCTTTCGTAGGGAAAATTCCGGCTATGTCATTTCTATTTTTTGCGGATTTTTCCGAGAGACGAAACATTTTGGACCAACGGGAGGGTGACAAGTGTCACCCTCACATTGGAAGGGCTTGGACGGCAAACATGGCCATTGGCTTGGACGATTTGCTTGAGTGGGAGTAGGTAGGATATTTGTGCAAGTTGGTGTGGTAGATGGATAAGGTGCACATTGCTTAATCCTAGCCCTACACTTGCCTAACACTTGGATGAATCTTGGTCATTGGTTGGCCATTTCTTGACCTATAAATACCCCCCTAACTTGATGAACTTCTTCATCCAAAAATTGTCTAAGTCTTGAAAACCTTTCCCCCTCCCTCTTGCTTGCTCTCGTCCAATAGCCCCTCTCCCCTTGAGAAGGCCTTGGCGAAACCCCTCCCCCTTTTGTGGTGCCCTGCCGAGGGTACCCCTAGCCTAGTGGTTTTCGTATAATACCCTTTTTTGTGGTATAGAGATACTCTCCTAGTATTGTTATAATGCCCAAAATACTTTAGCCTTATACCTTGTAGTACTTTCCAAAGTACCCTTTATACGAAAAGCCCAGAAAATACCATTATACTTCCCTCAGTCACAAAAACGAAACCCTAAGTAAATCTTCACCCGTAGTTGAAGTTATAAGTAGAAGTTGGTTAGAACTTCTAAGGGTTGGTTGGAGCGGGTCGGAGCGCACGGAGTAGGAGCTAAACCTTGCTCAGGATCGACATATAAACTCGGATAATTTTGGGCTTATCGAGGTAAACATTCTTGACCTTCTGTTGTAATTGGAAATTACATGTTATAGGAGTATATAGTTAAGTATACTATATATATAGAACTGAACATAGTTGTGCGGCAATGTCTTTCGACTTAAGCCTGAATAATACTTACGGCAATGTCTTGCGACTTAAGCCTGAATTTTAAGAAGTGGAATCAGAATTACATAGACTGTATTACATGAGACTTGTGTAGTATTCTTTGTGTAGTAGAATTGTACACGCCCGGTTAAGCGTGTTAACCACTCGGTTGGCTTGGTAGCCGGCCTCGATAGAGGAGGAGATTTACGCTGTTGTTGCGGGAGAGTCTTTAATTTTCTAGAATATTCTACGTCGGGATCTAAAGATATTAATAGGCGCCTTGTGGCCTCTATAGGTTGAAATACTACGTATGGCGCGGTCTACTCGGCTTAAGGTGCAGCCGACGGTTTGAGGTACTTGGAGCGTTTTGCTGTTAGTCGATAATCGTCGCGAGGTATGTGAACCTCTTCCTATCTGTTCTAGCATGATATGTGTATAACTATGTAGTACGGTAGACGTACATGTGTTTAATATATTTGATTGGTTTGAAACATAAAGTGTTATAACGGCTTTATGGGAAGTTGGTTATAATGACTTTATGTAGGTAAGAAAATGCTTTGTGGTTTCAAAGGGTAACCGATTTGACTTATAACGGATTTGATGGGTAGTAATAAAGAACTTGAAGTGTTTCAAAAGACCTTTTGAAAGAAGAGTAATACTTGGCTTTGAAAACATAAGAGTTGTACTAGCTTTATGGGAAGTTAGGTATAACGTCTTAAGAACGATAAAGAAGAATGGTTTACTGATTTTTAGAAGATAAGAGACTTGACTTAATGGTATTGATATGAATTTTGTTAAAAGTGTGAAACCTCATTCGTGAGTAATGAGTACTTGGTTTTAAAAGGAATAATGTTTCTTGATTTCGAAATCGAATGAGTATCGACAAACCACCGCGGCGTTAATAAAGGAAAATGTATTGAATAATGAAGTATGGTATTAAAACCGGTAGAAACCTACATCTGCATGAAGCTAAGATGAGACAAAATGATATTACATTTCCTAGATCATGGTCGCTTAATAAGATTGATTATAAACAAGAATAACCTACTCACATATAAGACATATGTTTCTCGAAACGTTTAAAGGAGAATTATGTTAAAACTATGAACTACGAACCCTTTTCTAAAATGAGAAACTTGAGCACTTGAAATTAGGCAAACTTGAACGTTTGGAAAATAAGATTGTTACTTGATTTTTACAAAGGAAAGCATTTTGGTTTACTTCACAATGTTAGTCACTCTAATTCTATACTACGTATCGGGTGACCTTTGTAAAAGAAATGGATCTAAAAAAAGGAATTTAACGTACGTAGTACTTTAGGGTTAAAATCCGGACTTTGACATAAAATGAAAGTACCTTGAGTTGTGTGTAACTTGCTTATGCTTGTTGTTATGAAACTTGACCATGTTACGTGTGATAGCCTTGTTGTGCAAGTCGTGTTCTACTCGACTAGGTTCATCCGAATGTATTTCACTTGACTACGGTTCATCCGAATGTATTTCACTTGATTACCGGCTCATCCGAATGTATTTCACTTGATTACCGGCTCATCCGGAATGTATTTCACTTGATTACCGGTTCATCCGAATGTATTTCACTTGATTAGGCTCATCCGGAATGTATTTCACTCGACTACCGGCTCATCCGGAATGTATTTCACTTGACTACGGCTCATCGGAATGTATTTCACCGACTACGGTTCATCCGGAATGTATTCCACACGTTTCTATATTGGGTCCATAAGATGGGCGAGACACGTTATACGTATCACATGATTTGTACCTAGATCGCCGGCGGTGAGGAAGGAGTTCCACGGGCGTGAGGATGACTTTGAGGCGTGAGTCACGACTTGACATGACCTTTTATGATGTGAATCGTAGTTTGGTTATCATACATGTCTCTGCTTCATATAGACTATTATGATTTCATTTACGATTTTTCTGATTTCACATACTTGGTACTGTTATCGACCTCCTTGAAGTGCGTTCATCTGCCGCAGTAAAGGTACATCGACCGCCGATCCCCGCTTATAGGATCACATTCGGCGTGTTGAAGCTCCGTTCCTTCGAGGCTTATCTTTGGTATGTTACCACAGTCCGTAGGTTCTTGTACATTCGTGGTATGGCGGGGCCCTGTCCGTCATAGTTGTTGTCACTTCTTAGGTGCAGTAATCTTGTTGTGGCGATGCGTAAAAAGGATAATCGTCGTATTTATGTATATATCGAAGGCAATCGCTTTGGTTGCCTGCTTATTTGTCATGTCTCTTAATTCATGTTCATGTTTTTATTTCCGCTGATTTTCTCGATGATGTATCACTAGGGTGCCCGGTAAGGCACGATCCACGGGCCGGTTCGTCGTGACAAAAGTGGTATCGAGCGCTTAGTCCTCGGAAAGTGTCTACTGCATCGTGTCTAGTAGAGTCTTGATTATCGGTGTGTTGTGCACCACATCTATAATCAGGAGGCTATAGGACATTTTGGATTGGTTTCCATTCTTCTCATTCTGAGATCGTGCCTTAGAGTTGTGTGATAAGTTGGACCCCTCTGACGTATTCCTTTCCTTTACGCTTATGCCTCGCGTAAAACCAGCCCGAGCCCGGATGGGCAAGGCGATCGAGGCTGTTAGTGAGATACTGAGAGAGTACGAGCGCGAGCGTCGAAGACGAGACGATGCTTCCCGGCGAGTTTGCGACGCCACGGCCCAGCCAGTTTAGAGCCGCAGCGATGGCTGCCGAGACTACTGATACTGAGCCTCGGTCCCACACTGGAGCGAGATGAGATGGGTACAAGGAGATGGCGATTCGCGGCGGTCGTGGCGATATGAGGATAGGCTAGATCACGTGATTCAGCCCAGTAGCACCCGTAGTTCACCCCGAGCGAGCGGTTTGAGGCTACGTGACTTTCTCGAGTTGTAGCCGCCGTTGTTCTATGGATCGAGAGCGAGGACGACCCTCGTGAGTTTATCAAGCGGCTCTGACGGATCATGAGGTGATCGAGTCTCGAGGCGAGTCGGTGGTATTGGGTTCGCATCACCGCGTGATACTGCTGATTGGGTTTGATTCGCGGAGCTGTCCGGAAGAGCATGCACTTCCAGCATTTGGGGACGAAGTTCTCGAGGGCATTTCTTGCACATTTCTTGCCTCACAGATGAGAGGGCTCGGCCGACAGTTTTTGACGTTGAGGCGGGGCGGGCGGACGGTTAGAAGTACAATGTGGAGTTCGACTCATTAGCTCGGTATGTTCCCGCTGTGGTAGCCGATATGGAGGACAGAGTACACCGCCACGCCACCGGCTGGACGATTACTTGGCGAGCTTGTGCGGGTGTAGCTCTTCACCGCATGGACATTGCCGCGCAAGCTCATGCACTAGGATGCGAGGCACGGAGAGGTCGACGGAATGACCGAGATCACCGTAAGAGGGCGAGCAGCAGGTCCTTTGGTAACTTTCGAGGCGGACCGCCAAAGCTAGCCTAGTTATGTACCTCGCCAAGATGAGTGGTCCTCCTCGCCTTGGGGCGTTCAGGTATTCGAGCTGGTCGAGCTCGTGGCTTCGTTCACGTGTATACGCGAGTGCTAGCGGCGGATTCATGCCCTCGGTGTGCGATGTGGCAAACATCATCCCGGGAATGTCGTCTTTTATCGTGCTTGTTTCACTGCGGCCGTCGAGGGCCGTGTGACGATCAGACTTATAGGAGAGGTACCGGCAGCAGCGCGACCTGCGGATCGATGGCGGGTTCATCACCTTCTGGTTATGCGCCTGCAGGCGGACTTATGATTAGAGTGGAGCGGTAGCTTGTGTATATCCTTAACCTCTAGAGGCTTGTATGTTTTGATGTTATGTTAATGTGTTAAGTGTTATGTTCGGATAGCTTTGTGCTAAAATGTGATTTAGGAACCGGTTGGGAAAAAGTGTAAGCCTGGGGTTGTGAGAAAATGATGAACCTTAGAATATTACAGTTGAGACATTAGATGTAAGGCCGTCTTGAGTACAAGATTTTGCGAGTGATCCTTGTCAGAGTGCATTTTATGCCTAGAAAGTATTGTGTGATAAGTCTCTGGGTTGGGTAAATGAAAGTGGTATCTTTCATGATGTGATTTAGCAAGATTGTTCCGTGTCGAGGAGCAAGAGTTGGCGCGACAGTGGGTCAGGTTGGGGCCATGTTGCGGGCCAACCCGCACTGCTTCGGTGGGGTCACTCAGGTGGTCCCGCCAGTGGTAGGGTCACGCGGTGCTAGGCCCAAGTTTAGTTGACCATCGTATGAGTTCGTGGGTGTGTTCGACGAGCGGTCGTGAAGGCCGGGAATGGCCTTAAGGAAGATTGAGGCTAGTAAGATAACCAAGTTGGAGGTGGTGACTTCAAGGGCTGGAAAACAGAAACGTTGACGGAAGTGTGGTACGGATACTAGAAAGAGTTCGAGTGTTCGAGAAGGGTACAACGAGATAGGGGAGAAGTGAACGTGTGTGATCATTTCTTGTAAAGGGAGAAGGTGCGAATAATGTATATTTTTGACCTCGTGGATCGCACGCATCGGCACCATATGTTGGGTCGCCGAGTGACACTAGAACCTCGCGCAAAGTGACAAAAGTTTGTGATGTTAGAGGTGTTTCGTGGACTGGATATAAGTATTTTGCGTCGTGTTATTTCGTACAATTGTGGCGCTGGCAACTTGTTAGAAGAACTTTATCGTTATCCATCTTGAGAAGGAACATTCGGACGAATGTTTCTAAGGGGAGAATGTTATACCCTCGTATTTCCGCAGTACGACGCGAGCGCCAGACGTATTATTATTTGAGCCTTAAAGTTGGCTAGTTTCGAAATTAGTGCACAACACCCGACAGAGTCGTTTTCGACGAAACGCTTTCCACAACTTTCGTAGGAAAATTCCGCTATGTCATTTCTATTTTTTGCGGATTTTTCCGAGAGACGAAACATTTTGGACCAACGGAGGCGATGCTGTCACCTCACATCGAAGCGGCTTGACGGCAAACATGGCCATGGCTCGACGATTTGCTTGAGTGGGAGTAGGTAGGATATTTGTGCAAGTTGGTGTGGTAGATGGATAAGGTGCACATGGCTTAATCCTAGCCCTACACTTGCCTAACACTGATGAATCTTGGCCATTGGTTGGCCATTTCTTGACCTATAAATACCCCCTAACTTGATGAACTTCTTCATCCAAAAATTGTCTAAGTCTTGAAAACCTTTCCTCCTCTTGCTTGCTCTCGTCCAATAGCCTCTCCCCTTTGAGAAGGCCTCGCCGAAACCCTCCCCTTTTGTGGTGCCCTAGTAGGTACCCCTAGCCTAGTGGTTTTCGTATAATACCCTTTTTGTGGTATAGAGATACTCTCCTAGTATTGTTATAATGCCCAAAATACTTTAGCCTTATACCTTGTAGTACTTTCCAAAGTACCCTTTATACGAAAAGCCCAGAAAATACCATTATACTTCCCTCAGTCACAAAAACGAAACCCTAAGTAAATCTTCACCCGTAGTTGAAGTTATAAGTAGAAGTTGGTTAGAACTTCTAAGGGTTGGTCGAGCTGGCCTGAGCGCACGGAGTAGGAGCTAAACCTTGCTCAGGATCGACATATAAACTCGGATAATTTTGGGCTTATCGAGGTAAACATTCTTGACCTTCTGTTGTAATTGGAAATTACATGTTATAGGAGTATATAGTTAAGTATACTATATATATAGAACTGAACATAGTTGTGCGGCAATGTCTTTCGACTTAAGCCTGAATAATACTTACGGCAATGTCTTGCGACTTAAGCCTGAATTTTAAGAAGTGAACCGAATCAGAATTACATAGATCAGACATGAGACTTGGTAGTATTGCCGTAGTAGAATTGTACACGCCCGTTAAGCGTGTTAACCCCTGGTTGGCTTGGCTACCGATAGAGAGAGATTTACGCTGCGTGTGTGTCGCACGAATTTTCTGTAGAATATTCTACGTCGGGATCTAAAGATATTAATAGGCGCCAGGGCCTCTATAGGTTGAAATACTACGTATGGCGCGTCTACTCGGCAAAGGCACTGACGGTTTGAGGTACTGGAGCGTTTCTTTGTTAGTCGATAATCGTCGCGAGGTATGTGAACCTCTTCCTATCTGTTCTAGCATGATATGTGTATAACTATGTAGTACGGTAGACGCATACGTGTTTAATATATTTGATTGGTTTGAAACATAAAGTGTTATAACGGCTTTATGGGAAGTTGGTTATAACGACTTTACGTAGGTAAGAAAATGCTTTGTGGTTTCAAAGGTAAATCGATTTGACTTATAACGGATTTGATGGGTAGTAATAAAGAACTTGAAGTGTTTCAAAAGACCTTTGAAAGAAGAGTAATACTTGGCTTTGAAAACATAAGAGTTGTACTAGCTTTATGGGAAGTTAGGTATAACGCCTTAAGAACGATAAAGAAGAATGGTTTCTTGATTTTTGTAAGATAAGAGACTTGACTTAATGGTATTGATATGAATTTTGTTAAAAGTGTGAAACCTCATTCGTGAGTAATGAGTACTTGGTTTTAAAAGGAATAATGTTTTACCGATTTGGAAATCGTAATGAGTATCGACAAACCACCGCAGTTAATAAAGGAAAATGTATTGAATAATGAAGTATGGTATTAAAACCAAGAGAAACCTCCATCCGCATGTGCTAAGATGAGACAAAATGATATTACATTTCCTAGATCATGACTGCTTAATAAGATTGATTATAAACAAGAATAACCTACTCACATATAAGACATATGTTTCTCGAAACGTTTAAAGGAGAATTATGTTAAAACTATGAACTACGAACCCTTTTCTAAAATGAGAAACTTGAGCACTTGAAATTAGGCAAACTTGAACGTTTGGAAAATAAGATTGTTACTTGATTTTTACAAAGGAAAGCATTTTGGTTTACTTCACAATGTTATTCACTCTAATTCTATACTACGGGTATCGGGTGACCTTTGTAAAAGAAATGGATCCAAAAAAAAAAAGGAATTTAACGTACGTAGTACTTTAGGGTTAAAATCCGGACTTTGACATAAAATGAAAGTACCTTGAGTTGTGTGTAACTTGCTTATGCTTGTTGTTATGAAACTTGACCATGTTACGTGTGATAGCCTTGTTGTGCAAGTACTGTGTTCTACTCGACTACCGGTTCATCCGCGAATGTATTTCACTTGACTACCGGTTCATCCGGGAATGTATTTCACTTGATTACCGGTTCATCCGGGAATGTATTTCACTTGATTACCGGTTCATCCGGGAATGTATTTCACTTGATTACCGGTTCATCCGGGAATGTATTTCACTTGATTACCGGCTCATCCGAATGTATTTCACTCGACTCACGGCTCATCCGAATGTATATCACTTGACTACCGGTTCATCCGGGAATGTATTTCACTGACTACCGGTTCATACGGGAATGTATTCCACACGTTTCTATATCGGGTCCATAAGATGGGCCGAGACCTGTTATACGGATCACATGATTTGTACCTAGATCACGGCAATGGCGGAAGGAGTTCCACGCACGGAGGATGACTTTGAGGCGTGAGTCCTCGACTTGACATGATCGCTTTTATGATGTGAATCGTAGTTTGGTTATCATACATGTCTCCCGCTTCATATAGACTATTATGATTTCATTTACGTGATTTTACGCTTCACATACTTGGTACCGCTTGCATCGACTCCTTCGTGGCCGCTCATGCCGCAGTAAAGGTACATCGACCGCCGATCCCCGCTTATAGGATCACATTCGGCGTGTTGAAGCTCCGTTCCTTCGAGGCTTATCTTTGGTATGTTACCCCGAGTCCGTAGGTTCTGTACATTCGTGGTATGGCGGCCCCGTCCCGTCATAGTTGTTGTCACTTCTGAGGTCCGTAGTAATCGCCAGGCGTAGTCCGTAAAAGGATAACCGTCGTATTTATGTATATATACTGAAGGCAACTGTTTTGGTTGGCCTGTTTATTTGTCATGTCTCTTAATTCATGTTCATGTTTTTATTTCCGCTGATTTTCTCTGATGATGTATCACTAGGGTGCCCGGGGTAAGGCACCAGTCACGGGCCCGGGTTCGGGTCGTGACAGTTGTCAAAACCACTGTCCAACATTTCAGACAACACTCATAGCAACATTCCTGACAGTAAAAAAAAGGGAAATATTGTAAGAAAGTGTGGATGCTCAAACTGAATGTGAGATGTAATATTGCCATAACTGTTTTTAGGACTAACATTTCAGGATCTTGGTACTTTGACAGTGGGTGCTCTCGTCACATGACAGGTACAAATGAATGCCTAAAGAACTACGAGGCACTCAGTGGAGGAAATGTAACTTATGGAGGTGGTAGCAAAAGTAATATCATAGGAAGAGGAACCTAAGTGTTCCTGGTGTTCCAGCCTTGGAAAATGTCCTACATGTTGACGGATTAATGGCTAATCTAGTCAGTATAAGTCAATTGTGTGATGACAATCTAGAGGTAAAGTTTAATAAGTATGCTTGTATGGTTACAAATGAAGCTAACCAATGTGTAATGTCAGGTACAAAGACAAGCGATATTTGCTATCTTGTTGGAGAACAAGAGATATACAATAATGTTAGGACAGATGACACTACCTTGTGGCATAAAAAAATGGGACATGTCAACTACCGTAATCTTGAAAGATTAATTTCTTATGAGGCAGTAAGATGTATTCCTAAACTAAGTTCTAAAGATAAAACAGTGGTTTGCGAAGATTGTCTAAAACGTAAGCAAACCCGTGTCTTCCATAATGTTGTCTAGAGTGACGGACAACATTCATGTACGTCTCACTGCTTTCAGCTTTTGCACATGGATCTTATGGGTCCAATCGAGGTAGATAACCTAGAAGGCATGAGGTATTCTTATGTGATTGTAGATGACTTTTCTAGGTACTGATCGGTGTATTTTATATACACTTTTTGAGTCAATTTTAGTTAGTATTTTACTCATTTTGTTTATGTTTAGTATAGTATTAGGGTCGTTTTCCTTTCTTTTGTGTCATAGCGGTCAGAAATGGAGAAATGACGAAAAGAAGAAAAAATGAGCTTAATTGAGATGGAATTGCACACAAAAAGGGCCAAGAAAAGAAGTCTAAGAAGTTCCGAGAATTATAGAGGAGATCAGACGAAGACCGGACGAACAAAGGACGAAGAAACGAAAAATCCGGAAGAATTCCGTCACCAGAGCCGCGGCGCCTGGCAGCAGCGCCGACCACTGAAGCCGTCCAAAGATCTCTGATTTTCAGGCGCCGCGGCGCCAGTCTGCAGGTCCACGACGCCAGTCTGCAGGGCCGCGACGCCGACGCGGGAATTATGAAGTGCTGGGCCGAATTTGACATGTTTTCAGAATCCTAAAGGGATAACTTTTCATTCCTAAAGGGATAACTTTTCCTACCTAAAGGGATAACTTTTCCTACCTTAAAATCCTTACCTAAAAGGATTCTAATAACTTTTCCTACCTACAAAATCCCTAACCCTTCACCAAAAGGATTCTTTGGGCTATAAATACTCTACATCATTAGAAGAATTACTCATTCTTCATTCTACCATTCACCATTCTACATCCATCCATCCACCATTCCACCTTGTAAATATTCCACAACACAATCCTTGGATGCTAGAAGGCTTGGAGACTCGTTCTTAAGTATTTTTCTTTTCTTTTATTTTCTTTATTTCAGTTTTTATGATGAACATTGAATTAGTTCTTGTCATGTCAATGGCTAGGAACTAATTCTTTTATAGGGCTTTCCATGTTGATTCACTAGAAACTTATGTTATGAATTAATGCATGTCTATGGTTATTATTCTTCTTTGAGAGATTTATCCAATAATTGTTTTGAATGCTTGGTAATTAATTGACAACTAATTATCATTATATGATTTCTAATCAAACTTCGAAAGGAGGAGGTTGTGAATATGTTGTAAGTTGGGTAGACATATTTGGGTTGGGGATGAAAATACCTCAATTATTTATGTAGCGTTAATGAGAGGCTTAATAACCCTAATTTTGTGCATGGTGCGTGACGGTTAACTAGGTTTTTGTTCTTAATCCTCCTATAGAGTTATCCTTATCACCGAAAGGTAGGTAAGGTGCAATACTGAGATTGAGTGTTTATATATCCTTAACGGGAATATAAAATGATTTCAGAACCCGCTAGCCCGGCAGAGAAGACCATAATTCATTGCATTAATAAATAACATAAGCGGATAGTTGAGGAGAGATGGAAGCCCTATTCCCATCACAACTGAAGTAAACTTATAGTTAATTAGCTTTTATAATTATTAGTTATAAACCACAAAATCAAAAATCAATTGCCAAATAGATACCAAAAGATAGATAGTTGGTACTTGAACCCTAATCCTTGTGGACGATATTCGGTCTTATCAAGACTATATTACTTGTCACGATAACGTGCACTTGCGTTAAAGTGTGTGCATCTTTTCGCGCATCAGGTACTCATGGATATTCTTTTTGAAAGAAAATTCTCAAACTTTTGGCATGTTCAAAGTGTTGCACTCTAGGATAAAGAATTTGTATCATTCTTCTATTTTTCGAATTAGGTCAGATCATGAAAAAGAATTTGAGAATAATATGTTCTCAACATTTTGTGAGAAAATGGTATTTTCCATGAATTTTCTGCTCCAAAACTCCCCAGCAGAATGGTGTAGCAGAGGAAAGAAAAAGACTTTACAAGAGATGGCTAAAGTCATGCTGAGTTCTAATAAATTGTCAAAATGTTTTTGGGCCGAAACCTTGAATACGACAAGTCACATAACAAATAAAGTCTATCTTAGGCCTAAAACTAAAATGATGCCCTACGAGCTGTTAAATGGAAAGAACCCAAATTTGCGTTACTTTCATGTATTTGGGTGTGTGTTACATCTTAAATGATAGAGAACAACTAGCCAAGTTTGATTCTAAAAGTGACAAAGTAGGTTTTGTCGGCTATTCTCAAAATAGTCATGCTTACCGTGTGTATAATGTTAGAACCAAAACTGTACAAGAATCTGTTAATGTTGTTTTCGATGATTGTTCTGATCTTACAGGAAAAATTCCTGAAAATAATGTTGTGATTACAGTGAAGAATGAGCAGAATGCTTAAGATTCAGGTGTTGCCCCAAATGTCACGACATCTGAGTCAGAACCCGAGAGCACAAAAGGTGCATATGAGGAATCAAATGCTGAATTGCAAGACTCAGTACGCAGGGATCCCTCATCTAGGATTAAAAAGAACCATCCTACAGGTCAAGTGATATGAGAAATGTTCGAATGTGTAATAACAAGGAAAAAGCCTCGAAATTACAGAGATATGGTCAGATATGTGTGTATGTCTACCATGTATCAAAAGGTAAGTCTTTCTTGTTATGTATCTACTCTAAAACTAAAGAATGTTGGAGAAACACTCACGGACAATTGTTGGATACAAGCTATGCAAGAAGAACTTGAACAGTTCACGAGAAATAAAGTCTGGAATTTAGTTCCTCGTCAAAATGATACTAATGTTATTGAAACTAAATAGATCTTTAAAAACAAGACAGATGAATCTGAAACTGTTATAAGAAACAAGGCAAGACTAGTTGCTCAAGGATACACGCAGGTCGAAGGAATTGACTACGATAAAACCTTTGCCCCTGTTGCCAGAATTGAGTCAATTTGGCTGTTACTTGCTGTCTAAAGATCACTCTCAATCGGATGGATGTTAAAGGTGTCTTCTTGAATGGCTATCTTGACAAAGAAGTCTAGGTTGAACAACCCAAATGATTTGAAGATCCTCACCATCCTCAGTTTGTATACAAGCTCAAAAAATCTCTGTATGGATTGAAACAAGCACCTCGAGCATGGTATGATCGTTTAACTCAATTTTTCTTGAATTTGGTTTTAAACGTGGTGAAGCTAATTGTACTTTATTTATAAAACAACACGGAGTAGATATGATCATTGCTCAAATCTATGTAGATGACATAGTCTTTCGTTCGACTTCACAGTCCCACCTTGAGACATTTGTCGAAGCTATGTCCTATACATTTGAGATGAGCATGATAGGAGAATTAACCTTTTCTTAGGCTTGCAGATAAAGCAAAATGAAGATGGAATCTTCATCTCCCAGAGTAAGTACGCCAAGAATTTGGTTAAAAAGTTTGGATTGGAGAATGCTAAACAGATGAAGACTCCAATGGGATCAACACAGAAGATATGCAAAGACGATGTTGACAAAAATGTCGACCCAACATTGATCGATCTATGATAGGTAGTCTCTTGTATCTCATTGCTAGTCGTTTTGATCTAATGTTTAGTGTTTGTGCTCGATTCCAAACCTATCCCAAAATCTCCCACTTAAATGCCTTAAAATGTGTCATCTGATATGTTGTTGACACATGCGAGTTGATAATTTGGTATTCTAAAGACACTAATCATAATTTAATAGGGTATAGTGACTCGGATTGGGCTGGTGATGTGGATGACAGAAAGAGTACGAGTGGAGGATGTTTTTACCTTGTCAATAGTCTAGTATCTTGGTATAGTCACAAACAAAACTGTGTCTCACTTTCAACTGCTGAATCTGAATATGTAGCAGCTGGAAGTTGTTGTTCTCAATTGATATGATTAAGACACATGTTAGACGACTATGAGTTTTCAAATAATATCTTAGTTTTGTATTGTGATAACTTGAGTGCAATAAATATTTCCAAAAATCCTGTTCAGCACTCTCGTACAAAACATATAGATATTGGATATCATTTTTAAGAGATTTGGTTGAAAAACAGCTAGTTCAAATTGAACATGTTGACACTATTCATCAACTAGCTGATATTTTTACAAAAGCTTTAGATCATGAGAGATTTTCAAGTTTGAAAAACTCTCTTGGTCTATGTTATCTCTGAATCGGCACTGGTGGGTGAATGTCGACTGAAATGTCTCTAACATTTTAGGTGACATTTGCCTATGTAATATCAGAATCTGATTATGTTTATTGTTTTTATGGTTTTAATTTTGTATTCACTCATGTATGATCCTAAAATAAGAACATGTTTTCAAAAAGTGATACTGTTCTCTGCGATGATATTAGATATCATAAAAAAAAAGTATCAAAATAAGACAGTCTTTTGTGAATTGTTTGGCAACTGTGTGAATGAGCAAAACTCTTTGAAAATGATATCGTTCCTATACTATAGGAGTATCAAGTGCTTAAACAAGAAATTATGAGGATGCTAAATAAATATTCTTATTTTTTGACACAAAAAATAAATTTTATATGTGGTTTATGATTAGATCAAAGACAATGGGAAAATGTTACATTGATCTGGAGGTTAAACTCATAAAATCACATATAAAACGTGTCTTGATTTGTTGCAAAAAAAAGGAGTTCTTGTAGGATCATAATACATGTGTCATCCAAAATGTTGCCAACATTACGGTTGACATTCTCAGATAATGATATTTGTTGGGATACTGTTTGTAACTGTTTTTTGAAAATTCAGTTATTTTCCCTATTTTTGTGCCGTTGTTTTTTTTAATCTTGATGTCTATTTTTTCTTTCTTCTAAATTTTAGGAACAAGTATTGAAATACAATACAAATTCCCAAAATCAGGAAATTAGTTATTCTGTCAAGGTTATAAATAATTTTTTCACTTGTTCTTCATTCTTGTTATCTTTTTTCCTTCCCGAAAATTATAAAAAAATATAAAAAATTGGAAAGATCACATCATCTCGGTTTACTACTACCGATGGAACACTCAACCCCTTCACATTCCAAAAACCCCAAAACCCCTAAATATTCACCATCTTCTCACTACTCTCCCATGGATAGAAGCCCTATGTCAAACCAAATGTCGTCCAACAATTCTGAAACAACCCTAATGAGCACAAGTCCACCATTAAGCACATCCATTGTACTAAGTGCTTTCCAAGAACCCCTTGATATAATATATTCTGGAGACAATGACATTCCAATCGACCTAGACGCAACTCCATATGTGTCTGTTCTAGGTAAAAGGAAAAACACCTCTAAATTTCCAACACGAAGGTCAACAAGAGTTTATAAGAGAAATTTTGAAGCCCAACCAGCAACGAAGAAGTCCAAACTCTATGAGCAAGTC
Source organism: Przewalskia tangutica (assembly GCA_029844215.1). Taxonomy (NCBI): domain Eukaryota; kingdom Viridiplantae; phylum Streptophyta; class Magnoliopsida; order Solanales; family Solanaceae; genus Przewalskia; species Przewalskia tangutica. The sequence continues at coordinate 3,868,022 of CM056720.1, forward strand.
TCTACATGTTCTAGCAGTGACTGGGATGATTCTGACTTCGATTTCTCAACCGAAGATGATGAAAAGAACACCACTTCTGAAAAGCAAGCTGAACCAACCCCAACTTCTCCATCTCATTCTGAGCCATTTGTTTCGGCTACTGGAAAGTTGTCAGATGAAGAAATATTTAACGATACTCCATTAAAGAGGTACTGCCCAAATAGATTTTCCAGAGGTACAAGAGCTGAGACTTTTTCAGATGATGCCCCTGATGTTGCCCCAAGTGTCACGTCATCCCAGGAAACATTCCAGCCAACTCCTGAACAGACTCAATCTCTAGTATCCTCCAGCAGAACAAAATTAGGCTCAGAGTCTGATCAAAAGGTAACCTTCTTTTCTGAGAAATTCTATTCTGAAACTAGTTCTAAAAATTGCGACTGGTATAAAATAGAATCATCAAGTCTGAAAAAGCATTAGACATTGTCTCCTGTTCAGAACATGGTTTGATTGAGTTTTTTAAGCACATAAGTCTTCTCGGATCTGTTACAAACAAAAGACCCTATATTGACCATTAATCAGGTTGTTTTATGCTAACTTAGACACTGTTATGGAAGATACTAACTCTAAGCAATTCGGGAAAGTATACTTCTATAATAGAATATATAAATTCACACATGCTATTATTAGTCAATGTCTGGACTTAAAGGATGAGGAGGATGTTATAGATTCAGACACTGCAATGGAAAATAAAGATGAAATTATTCAATACCTCACATGAGGTATAATGCAGAAATATCTCTAGATGTCCAGCCTCAAAACTCATAACTTTATTTGCAACCCTCCATAAAATTGCTATACATAATTGACTTCCTTCAATGAATAAGTCAATTGTCACTTCAGAATAAGATCGCATGTTATACAAAGTCGGTAAAGGATTGAAAGTTGACGTAAGCCAAACAATCTTTAATCAAATTGTCAACTTAGCCCAAAAAGAATCCACTTCAATCCTACCTTTTCTCTCTTTAATTTTCAAAGTCCTTACATCACAAGACTTTCAACTAAAGAAGAAGGACATACTTGGGAAAATCCAAAGTTGTACACTGTGAACAAGGCAATTTTAAAAAGCAAAGATACGATCATAGACTTATCCTGGAAACTGGAGCAAAACATAATTAATGTTGAAAGAAATGTCACCAACATTTCTGGCAACACAGACTCAGAAGGATCTCCGTTGACAACAGAATGACTTGTGAATCAACTCGCAAAGATCAACCTTCAAATTTCAGAAGTTGATACTGTTAAAGAAGCCCTGATTCAAGTAATATATCGTCTTCTAATGCTTCTTTCTTCCCAAAAAAGGGGAGAGAATTATGGGAAACATGAGGAGGTTGATGTTGCTGCAAAGAAGAGACACAATGCAGGGGGAGCTGAGAAAGACTGGGTGCTGGTGGTTGCAGGTGCAAAGTCAAACAAAAGTAGAAAGCGCTGGAAGCTACTACTAATGCTTGACATGCAAGAGATGTGTAAAGATGCTGAAGTATGAAAAAACTACTGATATGTTAGTGATGCTGGTGTTGGATGATGAATTATTGTTTGTTGTGATGTTACTGTACTACTGATGAATGCTTAATTTGGTTACATTTGAATTGGGTTGTAAAGATGATCTAACGACTATTTTATTTTGGACTGTAATGATTGGACAAATATTTCTGTATATTTTGGGTTCGTCTAATCCTATGTATGAATAGCATATATATTATTTTGTATATGTTGTTTGTGTGTCATCACAGGTTAAGGGGGATCATTTATAATTGCCATATGTCACTCGCACTAAAAAAGTTTGTTTTGTGAAGAAAGACAAAATGAGGGTGAATTTTAATGTTGGATTTTATGTTATGACATTTTACCAATATAACATTTTCAGAACTAAGTTAAAGTCAGAAAATGTTGGAACAAATGTCATGACATTCAGACCAACATTCTGATAACAGTTTTGCCCCTTCTTCACGTACTGAAGCTTATCTCGTGGGATTTTTACCACGATGGTAAAGTGACCTGACAAGGAACTTGTTGAGCTGATTATACACGTGGGAAGACCAAGTCCAAGACGTTGCTAAACTTGGGGAACAAGTCCAAGAGGTTGGAGGATTTTGCTCCACATTCATGTCCAACAAACCTTATCAAGTTGCCCACCTTTTGCTCAACGTCCACAACGATTCATTGAGCATTTCAAGGAAGATTCTCTACTATAAATAGAGAGGATACATCAAGAAATTGAGATTCAGAAATTACAAGAGAAAAAGAGTAAGAGAGCTCTCCAGAAATCTCGATCAGAAAACTGGATCACTGTGTTGCCTGAGCTTTTCGATGATATTTTGTCCAACATTATAGTTGCTGCCTAGATTCTAGATTAGTTCTTTATTGAAGCAATTATAATGAGATAATGTCTATATCTACTTAGTTAGGTTTTTCAGGCATAAGTCATCTGCGACTTAAACTTTTTTTATTCCTTTTGTATTATTTTGTAATCTTGTGAAAGAAGGAATATATTCAATTGTATATATATACAATACTTTTGGTCATTGACCATCATAGGTTATATTAATATATAACCCATGTAAATTTAAACCTTTGTGTCTTTATTATTTCCGCTGCAATTTACTCTTCAAAGGTTTTTCTGTTTTTATCTAAGTGTCGCCAGTTCTGTCGGACGACATTGTTAACGACATTTGCAAACTGTTTCAAGCGTACAAGCGATTTTACTTACTGTTTTTTATTATTCCATAGTATAACCCCCGGGACCCAACAAATATTCATATATTTTTTTGTTTCACTCGGGGTGAGAGCGGCTAATAATTATAATGGATGATGGAGATAGATAATGATGACAACCAGTGGAGGATCCAGACAACAAAATCTGGTGGTGCAAACATACGAAGTAAGCAAAAATAAAAATTTGCGAGACAATGTACGAAGCAAAAAAAATGAAATTACTGATGTTATCAAGAGACCAATGTAGCAAACAAACAAACTAGTTGCATTAAAACAATATATAAAGAAAGTCATGCAAATAATCAATATTCTTACATTTATAAAGAAAATTGTCTAGAGTCAATTTGTTGAAAATGTTCCATAATAACATCATCGCTAATAGTCTTTAGTACATCTCTTTCTATAAAAGTTACAAGTCGATCATTTAACCATTGATCACTCATCTTATTACATAGTTCCCGTTTCACATACTTCATAGCTGAAAAAACTCGTTCAACACTTTCGGGGCTGCTGCTGCTGAATTTGTACAAAACGACGTCGTTTTACAATTGACAAAACAACATCGTTTTGTGTAAACTCAATACGCAGCTATTGACAACAAAATGACGTCGTTTTGTATAAAAAAAAAAAAAATTCTGATGGTGCAACTGCACCATCATGCTTTTAGTGTGTCCGCCACTGATGACAACAACTTGTAGAGGGGGTTGTTTTGATTCAGGACCACTCGTTAAGAATGAAAAGATACTTACCACCAAATCACAAAAAAATGATGTATCCATATTTAAAACGTAGGAAGTGGTCTCAAACTGGTCTTATGTATTTATAAGAGTTGAGAAGCAAATCCTAGACCAACTCAACTTAGGAACCTCAATTTGATAAGGAAAGGGTTAGTTAATTCTGTCCTAAGAAAGACCCGAAATAAAATTATTAAAATAAAAAAAGAATTAAAAGCGAATACCTTTTCCCTTTGGAAGATGGGTTATTATAAATAAGTTGTCATAAAGTGGATATTGTTCTCCATCATAAAGTGGATATTGTTCTCCATCTATTTCTTATTTATATTTTGGTGTGTTTCTTTTCTTACAATCATGACTCAGTTACTTTTCTTTTGTTTCTTTTGAGACGAGGGTGTATCGAAAACAACCTCTTTTCTTCCTCACAAAGATAGGGATAAGGTTTGCGTACAATGAACTTGTTCTCTATCTATTTCTTGTTTGTGCAAAGAAGTGGAACAAGCGCAAAAGAAGCTGGCGTCTCTCGCTATATTAAGTTAGGACTATTTTTCAATTACTTCGCAATCACGGATAATATTCTATTTGAAGCTAAATTTTCCCACCAACTGGTTAGGTTATAAGTTGCCTGTTTAATTCTATGGCAAAAGTCATTATCTGAAGTAATAACTACTCTGTAAACTTGAAGGGGGACTAAGGAACATAAGGCATGGAAAATTGGAAATAACAATAACTATATGCCAAGGCACATACACCAAAGGGCATGACAAATTGGGTTCCAAATCCATGCTAAGCTGATTAACAAAACAAGACGTAGTACAACTGAATTCGGGAAAATCAGCAATGCAGAGCTTGATATAGGAAGATGGGTAACAGGGCAACAGGTCGTCATATACATAACTGATGCTTCACCATGAGGCAGGCACTTCTCGAATTTTGACTTCAGATAAACATTTCCTTACCAATCAATCGATGGGAGTAAGCATTTATATTTCCAGATCTCCGATGCAGAAGTCATCAATCATTTCAAATACTCGTGTAGCATGTTGTGGCCTGCAAAATATGATCACGATTTGTCGGGTTAACAGAGTCCAACTATTAAGATAATACAACAACCAACAATGAAACTTTGAGAAATAAGGTAATGGATGCAGTTAAGAGGCTACTTTCAGGGACATACCTAGCCTATCAAGTATAGGTTCACGTGAACCCAATAGCTTTTGTACAAATCCAGTATTTGTATTATAAATTCCACAAAATATTTATAAATATTTAAATGTGAATCCAGTTATTATTGTATATTAACTTAGATTGTTGTAGGAACCCATAGGCCATAAACCTCATATTTTGGATCTGGCTACTTTAAGTCTCCTATATCTGGAAAAATGAAATTAGAGGACAACAAAAAGCACAAAAAACAAGACTTTGACTTTGGTCATGCATTGGTTCACATAAACTTATAAAACAAGATAATTTGGATTCAGTATAAGAAGAAGAGATATTGTAATAAGCTAAGATGGTAAACTTTCCCAAAGAATAAGAATATTAAGGACATCTAGGAAAATCACCCGGTGTCAAACCATAAGGTAATAATTTATCTCCTCGGACAATTTCTTACTATAACTAAATTCGTGAAAGAAATATATTTTGACAATAACTTACCCATAGAAACCTTCAGTTGAATCATCACCAGCATGCGCTAGGATGGCATCACCTCCTGGGTGTTCTTCGACATACGAGGTAACATCAAATACCTAAAAAGAGAAAAAGCGGAGAAGAGAAGACATTAGGAAAAGAACGTGACGTAGAATGGTTAATGTTCCACGACTGTAAGTAATGCTTTATGTGGTGAAGAAGAGAATCAAAAAGACCTTATCTTTGATAATAATCCAGCAATCGGTTCTCTTGTTATGCAGTGCAACTTCGGCTTTGCTATATGATTTGACTCCCTTCAGATCAAAAAGAACATATCCCAAAAGAAGGAAAGAAAGAAAGAAAGAGAGAGAAGCAATCAGCACAATCACAGAACACAGGGGGAAAAGATTATTAGATCGGTCAGTTATGAAGCTTTGTCAGTCATCTAGCAAACAATTCAGCAGCGAGAAGCAACAACAAATAGTTGCAAGATTTGTCAATTGCTTCAAACACCAACATGAATTAATTGTTCTCAAAGGATTTTTACTTCCTTTTACCATTATTTCTTAAATACATTCCACCCCTCCGACATATTTTATCATATCGTAAATACGTATCAGATATATATATATATATATATATATATATGGATATATCCCTTTCATGTCAAAACAAATTCTTTATTTGTACATCGGCTCTTCTGGCAAGCCTGATTATCCCCCCCCCCACCCCACCCCAAGCCCCCTCCCCACACACAAACAAGGTTTCTGAGCAAGGAAAACACAATTGTTTCATCCAGCTACGCAAATAAGCAGTAATAATTTGACATGGCAAACTATTAAGAAAAATATTCCACTTCTGTCATTTTTTTTTATAAGGTAAAATTTATTCCATTTCTTTGTCTTCTTTTATATGGTCTTGGGCAATCATTACCCTTAAGATAGCTTTTGGATTTGAATTAGACCAAGGTTTATTTCTTAACGTGGTCAGCTACATCACTAATATTGGGCTACGCACATTATCTTACTCTATACTCTAGGTGTCCGACCCTACACGGCTGGGTATTAGAATGGGATCTTTAGAAATCAACTGGTCGGATTCAATGTTTACTTTTCCTAGGTGGTATACATAAATTATACACATATTATACATGAACTGTACTTCTATTATAAATCCGTCAGCTATTTTTAATTAGGCGATTGGATGGGCGGCTATTTAGGTCAATTCGTCTATTAGAATCCTACACAATCTATGGGGTTTAGTCTCCTTATATGGTCTTAGTCAATCATGAGCTCGTTTTTAGGGTTGAGTTAGGTTAAAGAATGTTTTTAGACACAAACTAAAATGGTAAGTACAACTTTTATATTGACAACCCATAGTTACTAAGTTAACATCATTGCCTAAAATTTAACAACAGAATTAGTTTATCATAGACTAAATTATACAACCAAAAAGGTTTTTATGAGAGTAAATGAAAGTAGTACCTTGTTCTGAGCATTTGAGGTAACCTTTTTGGGCTGATCTGTTGTAGAACACAAAATGACAATAATCAAACATCAAATTCAAAACATAAAAACATTACTCCCTCCGGATCAAAAAGAGTGTCCAATTAACCTTTATTTTTTGGTTCAAAAATAGTGTACACTAAACAAATCAACAAATAATTAACCTTACTTATTCAAATTTACTCTTCTTAAGTGTTTGATGACCAAATCTCAATACTTATTTAATTAAAAGACATTTTAGTCAAATTAGCTAAAGGTATGCAAAATGGATGAGTAGACACTCTTTTTTATCCGGAGGGAGTACATTACCAACTTGAAAGAGTGGTTACAATTGAATAAAACTCACCAGATTTACTGAGCAGTCGAGGTATCACAATGAGCATAGCTAACAAGAAACCCAATAATATTGTCGCCAAAGTTGCATCCATATCTCAACTTTAGCTCTGTAGTTGAACAAATGCACCAAAGCAATTAGAAAATCGTAAAGAATGTATCTTAGGTCTAACTCAACCCAAAAGCTAGCTTGTATAGTGAGTATTATACAAATTCATATAAGTAGTCTATGTTACTATTCTATTTTTATTTCCATGTGCGATTCTTAACATTCTCCGCCACATGACCAGACCTCAGTTGTGAACAATATAATTTGGGGACCAATATTGGTGAACATAGAATTGAAATGAGTCTGCTTGTAGGGTGAGTATTGTCAAATTCTACGGGAGTGTATGTTCCATTTCAATTGCGATGTGGGACTGTTAACATAAATTAGAGCTCGGAATATGTAAAGTTACCGGCGAGGAATATGGATGAAGAGATTCTTGATTTCCCGGCGGATTTTTTTGAAGTTAGATTCGCCTGAGACTGAACTGTTGTTGACTGACTGTGTGTTTATCGACTCTATCGCCCGGTATTGGATCATGGGCTGGGTCGATGAACTTAAATCTGGGTTATTTGCATTTTTTCTCTATTTTGTGTCTTTAATTTTTGTCCCTCTTAATAATTTTTTTTTCGCGGAACATAAATTTATATTTTCGTATCATAATATTATTTTTTGAAGAATTTTTTACTAGCTAAGCATAAATTCAATTTTGAATAGCAATAATTAAAGATCAACCCATTTGAATGTTTAAATCTTAACAATTGCAGTCAGTAACCAATTTTTGTAATTAATGACATCGAGTGATTTGTTTTTTTTTTGATGATGGGGAATACGCAGTCGCTATTTTATTACAAGTGCGTACTGGGTAAACCCTCGGACTGACGCAATAGCCTGCAAACCACGTCAGTCAGGTAAATCACACTTGACAAGCCATGTATGACAAGCTCAACCAAGAAAATGTTGGCAGGGGGAATCGAACTCGTGACACATCGAGTGATTTGTGACCAACATATGTAATGCTCTTTTTGTTTCTACTGTTTCAGTTCTTATAATTTGAGCTGAAGAGGAATAATTAAGTTGAGCTATAATAAATAAAATAAATGAAATACCATGTGAAAATAGTCTGGATCACAGTTTTTGATCAAGGCAAAAATAATATTTGAATAAAATGTTGGAATAGTTAGTGTTGGTGGGAGTATACGAGAGAGAACGGATTTTGGAGAGAAAATAAAGTTACTCTTTTTAGGGATAAATAGTTATTGTCTCTTTATATGATTTTGAATAATTATCTGTAGACATTCTACACAATTTAAAGCATGTGGCACAAATACAGAGCAAAATTGCAGCGGAAACAAAATAACTTATTGTTTCAAAAGGAGAAGTATTGTGCTTAGGGACCTTTTGAACCAAATATGCCAGTGAAATTAACTTAAATAGCCAGTAGAAGTATAATTTATATATGTATATAATTTGTGTATAACCTATGTATATTGATATCATTTTAGCCAAGCGGCCCAATATGTGAAGGTTGCTGAAATAGGCAATAATCCTGCTGCTTCTGTCTCCTCGGGTGCACTCAATGCTGCCAAAAATATAAAATAGTTAAAAATTAAGGTAAGAAAGAAAGGAAGTTGTTGTAAGACATGAAATATTGAAAATGACTTTGTTTCTCAAGTTGCTTGAAGAATATATTCACAATTTAAATCATTACATTGTTGGGCTAAGATGCTATTAATGTGGTGCAATATTGTTCGATTTGAACGAAATATGTAAAGTTTTTTCCAGGTTCACGCCATTAAGAAAAGGTTTTCATTTTGATCGTATAATGTGATGAGGGAATAAGAATAGGGATTGGTTTTGGGTGAATCGAGTTTTAATTTTATTTGGGCTGGTTTAGTTTGACAACGTAGACCTCTAATTGGATGTCACATGTCAAATTTGTTTTTTTTTTAAAAAAATTATCTATTTGAGTTGTTAAAGGCAAGTGGCATGAATAAACCATTTTGGTCACAACGTTGACATAAATGAGTCCAACTATTAACGAGTGACATAAATAACAATTCCTTCACAATTATAAAGCGGTTAAGAAAATTTAAATATCCCAAAGTATCCCTTTTGTGCAAATCACCCCAATGTATCAATTTTGTGCAAATCATCCGGCTAGAACAAGAAATTGCACGATTTCCCCTTCAAATGGGCTGGTTTTTAATTTTTGCCTCTCAAATGGAACTTATACCTTGTGTGACCTACGTTTTTTATGAAATCCGGCACAACTTATGTCATTCACGTAAAAAAATTATGCCGGAAAGACATAATTTCCATTTGATGGGTAAATATTAAAGACCAGTACAAATAGGAAAAAAGTGCAAATGACCCAACTAGAATAGTTTGGACACACAAGCGGCCCAAATGCAAAGCCCAACTACTAACTCCCCTTATAAGACACCAAACTACACCACAAAAGCCGTTAATACTCTTGCAAATTTGCTACAATCTCACGCCCTTGCATAGCGCGAGTTTAGTGCAGTTTTACTCTTGTAAATTTGAGATCTCCAAACAAAGTGTGTTTCAATGGAGAATTTAGCGAACTTGAACATATACAAAGCTTCTCGAACCATAAAACGAAGAGACAATACACTCTACAACGCCCTTCGATCAATCTACGAGGATTCAATATTCGTTGGTGAGATTTCTCAGTTATGGCCGGAGCTTCCGCTACTTGCAAATCTCCGTTGTGGCCTTTGGTACTCACAAAAATTCCACTCTACCTGTTATTTCAAGTCAACTGATGGACATACTAATAATTGGTCTTTTAATACCTCTCGCCTTAACCTCCATGTTGCCCTTCTTGCTGGTAACTTCTCTATTAATTAGCTTTAAATAACATATATGTATAACAAATAGTACTCCCTCCGTTCACTTTTACTTGTCCTGTTTCGCCTCATCTTAAATTAGATTGATTCAATATTTAGATGTTCAAAAACTATGCGAAATATACATAGAAAAAATACATCTTAAATGTTGGTCAAAGTCCAGTTAGTTTGACTCTCAAGAAGAAGAAGCGAAACATGACAAGTAAAAGTGAACAGAGGAGTAGTAGTGATTTATTTGTTTGATTGTTTTTTGGGAATTAAGGTATATATGTGTAAATATGTGTATTACTGTTAATGACACTTCTAATTAATTGAAAAATTTCGGCCACTTTGTAAATTGGAGTACATAACTCACTCTGTTCCATTTTGTTCCATTTTATATGACGCGTTTTATTGGACGCCGAAAGTTAACTGTTTAAGATGTTGAGTAGTACTCCGTTTTTTTTCATATTATAAATATTGCAGTATTTAACTAGACATGGAGTAATGATAAATAAAAAGAAAAGTTTTGTTCACAAATGAGCTGAGATTGTATAATGTTCCAAAAGTAAGTATAGCATCTCGTTGTCTTAAAATGCCATTTTGCTTCCTATAAGAGCATGTTATTGAGGGTAAATATGGGATTATTAAGATTAAAGAGTTTTCGATGTAGAATGTGTTAATCATTACAGAACAGACCAAAACGAAAGAGTACAATATAAATTTTTAAAAAAAGAGTGTATCGTTTTTCTTGTGGCAGAACATAGGGAGTATTTCGTATTAGTGACACTGAGAAAAATTAGTGGTTGAAAATTAGTCGATTCACATCGAAGTTTGATGAATTTGAATCTTGAAAAAAGATTTCTGGAAATGAAATGGTGTCTCAAGCATTTTGAAGACATCCCAAATATGAAAGTGTAGTATTAATCGGAATGGGAGTATTTCTATGCGGATCATTATCCAATTATGAGAAATTAATTTTGATATTTTTATAAGGATGGATTGACATTTATTATAGTAAGAGATTTTAATGATTAGTAAAATAACTAGAATGTAACAAAGTAAATGAGTTGATTCTAAAGGTGAGAAATTTACATATCTAGTAGATTCTAACTTGTAAACGGATAAAACGCCAACACTTTTTTCACGTTGAGATGCCAAGTACCTGTTTGCAGGAACATCCTAGTTTGGCTATTACGTTGTTACGACTTACTTTCCTTCAAAACTCGAGGATACACCCTTCTACCCTTCTCCATTTAAACTCCAGGCTTAGTTTGCATGGTGAAGGGCTCGATTTGAACATGTGAGCTAAGTCACAAGCTCCTTAACCTTTTCCACTTGAACTAAGCCGTGGGGGATACTATGACTTAGTTTCCTTGGAGATGCTTGCACCAGGTGCTTAATCATTGAAACGTCTTTTGACCTTGCTTGATTAGCTACATCATGTACCGCTAGAGTCACAATCCATATTTCGTGAAGATCCAACAGCAATTGGAAAGTTTACAGATCAGCTATTCGGCTAAACTCAATTGCCGAATTATTGAACTGAGGGTGGATTTTAGTATCTGGGTGAGAACATCAAAGTTGTCACCTGTTATACAGTCTCAAATAAAAAAGTTATCATCTGTTATAGTGAAGAAGTTGAGGGTTAAGAATTTAAGATTAATTTTACATGTTTCTGATCAAATAAGAAGTATAACTAATGTTACTGATAAAAAATATATAAATATTTAACCAAAATAAGAATTGTTTCATTTATATCTTGTATTTTAATGTAACTTGATTGTAATTTCAATAAAAAACTGAATAAAATAATCTGGACTTGACTAGTAGCACATTGAGCATATTGCATAAATTTAAACCTGGAGCCACTGAAACATGATCCAAAAAACGGCCATATAACCAAAAAGACGATTTTCCTCTTTCTTTCATTATGTTCCACATCACTATCTTATATATTTGTAATTGACAGCTAAAGTAGCATTATGGTAATGGTTGTAGCTAATTGCTAATTGATGGTTAGGACAGAAGGGAGGGTGTATGATTGTTGATTCAACAAGGAAAGGGAAGAGGTTTCCAGATAGTATGTCAAAGACAATACCTATTTGGACCTGTGTATTGAATCGTGCTATTTGGAATTACAGAACGAGATTTGGTTTGGCTGGTAGCGCAGAAAAGAATGTAAGTAACAACTTACTATTTTCGTGTATGATTATTTCTCTAGGAATGTAGATAGTTTAATATATTCTTTTGTACTGAAAGAAAGTTAGTTATCTTTTGTGGATTGCAAGTTCCAGAAAATCTTCTTTTTGTTTTTATTTCTTTCTCCTGATTGTAAAGTTATATTGGTGGTGTCCATCACAGTAAATGATGTCATGATAATCGTGCATTTTGTGTGTCATATGTATTTATAATCTGGATAGATGTGTCCATTGCCTAGTCAACCAACTTCACATAAAATGGGATGGAAGAGGTTTAGTTATTGGTGATGTAATGTTGGCATGCTCAAAGGTGAGGTAACATTGTTTATGGACACAAATGATTATAAACTTAGACTGCTTCACTTTATCAATTGACACAATGGGTATGTAGAGACATGTATTATCTAGTCTGTAAGGCAGATGGAGAATTTACTTTGGACAAGAAGAAAATAATAGTTAGTAACTAGGATTTTTCTTTTACTTGTAAGAAAAATATGCTTCATTTTTAGTATGTCTAGAAAAGAATGACACATTTCCATATTTAGAAATAATTTAACTTTAAACTTCCCATTTTACCCTTAATGAGATTATTTATAGCCATACAAATGTATGTTATGTGGCTTGTTTTTTCAGATAAGGGTCTATGGTTTATTTTAGAGCACAAGTTACAAAAGTCTTTTTCTATCTTAAATTCCATGCTCAGTCAACACTACCATATAAATTGGAACGGAGAGACTAGTTAGTTACAAGGACATGTCATTACTTAAGAAACATACTCTGGTTCTCATGAGTCATTGTTCCTCTCATGAACCTTGTGTTTTTGGGAGGTTAGGGATGGAAGGAGACAGTGAGAAACTGTTATGCTATGAGAAGTTATCTTAAGTTATCCCCGAAAATGTTATGTAAATTGGAGGAAGAGGAGCACAGAAATATCTGTTTGCTTCCTCCGTCAACAACTGTTGCTGTTCTCTCAAAGCACAAGACTTAGGATTAGAGGCCATGTACTAACTGAAAGGGGAATAATATATGATGAAAGAAACATCTCGTTTTTGTGAAAAGAAATCCAAGGCTTGTGACCTGTCACCTGTGAGTAGGGATGGCAACGGGTAGGATCTGGACCGGATCCTACTAGATCCAGATCCAGATCCGTTTTACATACATGTACCCATATCCAGATCCAGATCCATAGGGTCCATAAAATCATATCCAAATCCAGATCCATCGAATCCATCGGATCCACGGATCGGATCTGGATCCAAATCAAAGTGACTGATGATTAAGTTATACCTTCTAATCAGTCCAAATTTTCTAGAAAAAGAGTCGATTTAATTTAACGGAATCATGGGGAATGCATCCGTAAATTAGGACTAAATGACATTATTGACAATTGTTATGCCTATTGGCTATTGCTGTAGTGAGAAACAATTCTCTCAATACATAAGCTACTACATAAGTACCACATAAATGATTAATATAATGATTAAAGAATAACACGCAAAATGTGTCTCAATTAAAAAAATAATGGCCTTCGGCCCTTTGAATATAAAATAAAATTAAGATTACAAAGGATTCGATGCCATGATGTATAAATAATAAATGTATAATTAATTTAATAAAAAAATGGATTCACGGGTCGGATCTGGATCGGATACGGATCTCAAAGACAAGATCCAGATCCAGATCCGATCAATCATAAACGGATCCGGGTCCGATCCGGATCCGTCGGGTCCAAATTTTGAATATCCATATCCTATAAAACGGATCTGGATTCACCGGATCCGGATCGGGTCCAGGATCCATTGCCATCTCTACCTGTGAGGCATGTACTAACTGAAAGGGGAATAATATATGATGAAATAAACATCTCGTTTTTGTGAAAAGAAATCCAAGGCTTGTGACCTGTGAGGGTTTTTGCTTGTCTATCTTGTCAATGACTGCATTGGGCCTTTATTTTATCCATGATGTGCAATGTAGACCTTCTATTTAGGATAAGTTGTAATTATGCCCCTGCATATGCACATTCGTACACACACATAAATGCCTTATGTGCTCATCTGCGTGTTTATATCTTCTGTGAATTTGTTTGAACAGGAGTCAAATGATTCTACTGAATGTGATAGTAGTATTAATGAAGACTCATATAGCTGGGATTGTTCCTTGCATCTTCCTTTGTGGGTCTCAAATACTGAAAGAGCACTTATTGAGGAGCGTTTAGACGGATGGACCAAGGATCTGGAGGCCAGTGGAGCTGATATTGCTTCCATTGTTTTGTCCCTGAAAAAACCGTTACGCCCACTATGGATTTCACAAAAAACTGTGATCTGGTTAAATGAAGTACCTGATTGTGATTCTTGGGACTTCACTCCGATAATACTTGTTTCTTCGTCCTCCCCAAGTAGCAATTTTCAGCAAAGAACAACCTCTGAATTTAGTTGGAGGTACATAGCTGGAGCTGGAGATGATGAGGAAAGTTGGGCAAGGGGCCTTTCACCAAATCTTTTCTGGAAACATGCTTATGATCTCATTAGCTCTGGTCCTGATATGTGTAATAAGAAGGTAGCTGATATTGTTGAAAAGGACAGGGTATACCGTGCACAAAGGGGAGAAAATGCTCCTCAAATATCTATTAAGCCTTCAAAATCTTCTGCAAGTAGTGGCCATTTTCCTGCTCAAGAACAACTAGACCTGGAGCCTCTATGCATGAACATAGAAGAGAAGCTTTTTGATAATAATTCCATATCTTGGCTGGGGGAAACGAATCTAGCAGTTGGCACAACTCAGCTTGGTACGCTTCATCTGTTCTGTTGTTGTGGAATGCTGAATTTACATTACTTCTGCATGGTTATTGACGTATGTAGCACTATAGCTTGCAGTTTATTGAATTTGTGACTGGCCGGCCCCTTTACTATATTTCAGCATGTGGTGTCACTTTCTGATTTATCATGTTATGACCTGGAACTCTTTTGGTGGATATGCACCTTTATAGTTTGTTGACACAGGTAAAATTCCAACCAATACTTGGTAGAATTTGAAATTGAACTGGAGGTTGGTTAACCACTTAGTAGTCCAACGCATGGGTTATGCTTTGCAACTTATATCCTTCTTACATGTGATGTGATTAACCATTTCTCAGTACTATGCGTCTCTGTTTGAAATTTGAGCACATTTATTGTGAATTCATACCTGAATTCTGAGTTCTAAGCACCATAATGACTGTTTCTTTTTCCCTTTTAGACGGTGTAGATTTTTTTCCCTTTAGGGAGTGTAAATTCATATACGTTATGCTGCAGAATTGCCACATTTGCTGGATATTCATTCATGAGTAAGTTATGCCACTTTGCAGAGCATATATCTCCTTTTTGTTTTACCCTCAAAGGCCTACAGAGTATAGAATTATGCTTTCTCAAACAGATTGCATCAGTAGGTTACATGTCCATTGCATATTCATGTAAAATGATTAAAAAGACCCTGTCCCGCCTTTTCTCTTTATTTTCATTGATTTGCTCATCATTTATCGGTGTCATTGGTTTATGTTTGTCATGAACCTCTTGCTTTGGTCACCCTGATAAGATTTACCATGCAGCTAAGGATGCATCTGGTATTGATTGTGTATTGAGTTGTGATCTGGAGTCCAATTCTCTTTGCTCCAAGGAGTCTGAAGCCCATCTAAACATGTCTATTGTGGTGCGTATGACTTCCTCAAGTGACTTAACTGCTTAAATTGTTTTACCCAATTGTCGGCATTAACTTATCTTCATTTTTTTTGTTTTGTCTTTGTGGGGGGGTTGTGAACAATACAGAGTTCGAAGTTTGACCGGTCTTCGTTGTTAAGAAATCTCCCTTCAGCAGTGAATTTTGCAAAGAACAACTTGAGAAAAGGGAAGGGACTCCTAGTTTGCTGCAGTAGTGGTAAGTATGGATTTACTGTGTTGCCGAGTTTGTTTTCCACGTGCCATTTGGCTTGTACTAACTGAAGGTGAAAACTGAATATAACTTGCTCATACATCACATTTCTTGGGTGGGATTGCATGGGTAGGGAGAGGGTTTTTAAGACGAGACGAGTGACAAGTCTAGCATTAGCTGTTTTTGAAGATGATGAGGCACGAGAGAGAAAAATTGGGGGGGGGGGGGGGGGGGGGGGGGTGGAGATCTACTTCTGTCCCCAATTTCACCATGTTTGCCAAATTCATTGACCAAAGACGTTACAGTAACAAAGTTAGTTGATTATGCTTTTAATGAGACCTGTTTTGTTATGCATATTTTCTGGCAACTTGTCTTTTCTTGATGTCTTTTTGATATGCCAACTGATCTTACCTCTTGCTTTAATCTTTGTTTACTGTAGTCACTAAAGGCAACTTTTGCTGACAGTTATTTGTTTGTGTTTTCAGGGGAGGACATTAGCATTTGTGTTTGTTTAGCAATCTTGATGTCATTATTTGATGACAGAGGTACACGTGGGTATCTTATTTCAATCTGCAATTGTTAATTTTACTGTTGTAACTAAAACAAAATTTAGAAGGGCAGGGCAGCCTTGGAGTAAGTGGTAAAGTTGACCTCATGTGACCATGAGGTCATGGGTTCGAGCCATGGAAATAGCTAGGTAAGTCTGCGTACCATAGACCCTTGTGGTCCTGCCCTTCTCCGGATCCCGCGCATAGTGGGAGCTTAGTGCTCCGGGCTGTCCTTTTTTTTTTTTAACTAAAACAAAATTTAGCAACTGTTTACCTTTAAGCACAGAATTTAATGTACCAAATTGTTTATTGCTCTCTGATACGAAACTATAAAATGGTCCCTATTTTTTTCACCTTATCAAAAAAGAAAAGGTCCCTATTTTTTCTGGTTTTTGACTTTTTTCTCAATAACCTGGAAACTGTTGCTCTTCTCGAGTTCTCAAGCACATATTCTAATATTCGAGTACTTTCCTTAGGTCACTTTGATGAAGGGAGATATTTTAGTGAGACACAAGTCACTAAGTTGGAGTTAAGACGACGATTGGTATTTCTCTGCCAATTTGCTGTGAATGCTCGTCCATCAAGAGGGAATGTTAAGCAGGTCTTTAATTATCTTTGTGGAGGAAATGTCAAGCCAACTTCTTGACGGAACTTCAATATCAACTCCTTAAAACATGAACATCAAACTCATACAGAGTAGCAGAGGTCGATATGCCTTGAATGAGCGCCCAGATAAAGAGTATAAAGTTTTATAAATTAAATGAGCCCCAGATGCTCAGCTGTAGTGTATCTCTTTCTATAGTTAACTTCTAAGGTATATTTGATTTTCCATTCTGAATTAAAGTTCATGTAAAATTAAATTCCTTGAAGAATGATTAATTAATTTTCTTGCATTTTGTTATAGTATTGTGCAATAGTTCTGTTTTCTACTTCAATTGCTATTTGATAACTCAAAAACAATGTTAACACAATGTGTATGAGTTCAAAATTTCATTACAGATATATACACAGGTCAATTAAGGAGCAACAATCATGCCTGAGCTAGCATATTCTATAAGGAGGCTTACCTGAGCTAGCATATTCAGCCACCTCCATATCCCGAGTAGTCAGAAGTATCCGGCTTCCACAATTAGAGTCTGGGAGACATAGTTTTATATCATCCCAAGCTCCTTTAGTCCATATGTCATCAATGACTACCAAGTACCTCCTGCCTTTCAGAAGCTTTTGCAGTCGGTCTGCTAGTTGCTCATCATCTTGCTGCTCATGAAATTCATCGGTCTTCCCACTTAAACAAGAAAGAAGGCATAAGAGTACAACTCTCGCACAATACCCTTGTGAAACAGTAACTTTTGCATGCATGTCAAAGTGAGACATAACGAATGGATCACTATAAACTTTGTTAGCCAGAGTTGTCTTTCCGATACCTCCCATCCCAACAATTGACACGACTTGTAGTTCACTCGCTCCACTAGCAAGTTGATCCTGCATCATCTGGAATTCATTTTCATGACCAACCATCACATTCACATCAGGCTCTGATAGAGTCAAATTATGTGGTCTGGGATCTTCGCTGTCCGGCCTCATTGGCATCCACTTGTTTATCGCAGAATCAATGTGCACTAATGCTTGTTTCAACACGAAACGAAGTTCCCAAAATATCTATATTTCGCGTGATTTCGTTTTCTGCTAAGAAAACTTTTCTTGATTCTGAGTCAACTAAATCTTCTGTGCTACATGCTAGCTCTATGATTTCAGCTTCCAAGCTTGTGAATGCCTCTAAATGGCCTGTTATTTTACAAGGTTTGTCTAGAATAGCTCTCAAAAATTCAAACTTTTCATAAAAAAGATTGCAAATTATAGCTAATAAGTTGCATTGATTGATCTATGGTACTCATAAGAGAAGTAATAGCAGCATAAGCCATATCTCTCTTTTTCTTTGTTTCTCACTATCTTATCTGTGTGTGATGTTGCTAGTCACTATTATTATTATTATTATACACAGAGAGCCACAATATTCTCAATAAATTAATGGACCACTTGCCTAAAGTACTCCTAATTTCTCAAATAAAATAAAACATAAAAATTGCAGATTTATCTGGATCTAGGAATTCGCAAGTAGAGTTATCATAAAAGCCAAATTGAAAATTGTCTGTTTTATTATGACATGTTTATAATTATAAGTTAGGGATAAGACACTATTACTCTTCTGAACTATATCCGAAATTGCTACGACACAACTTATCTGTGCGGGGTCTTATTACTTCCCTAAACTTTATTTTTTGTAATTCTTTGCACCTTTATCGCTGATGTGGAGCACTGCGTAATTGAAAATTGTTTGTTTTATTATGACATGTTTATAATTATAAGTTAGGGATAAGACACTATTACTCTCCTGAACTATATCCGAAATTGCTACGACACAACTTATCTGTGCGGGGTCTTATTACTTCCCTAAACTTTATTTTTTGTAATTCTTTGCACCTTTATCGCTGACGTGGAGCACTGCGTGAGAATACCTCCTTCAAACGCGTGAGAACTTAAAAAAAGGCTCTAACCTATACGAAATGGCCACGTGTCAGTTGCAAAGTTGATTTTCAAGAGCTCCAAATTTAAATTTTGGTGTCAAAATTCAACAAAAACTCAGCTAAAT
Organism: Przewalskia tangutica; assembly: GCA_029844215.1. Taxonomy (NCBI): domain Eukaryota; kingdom Viridiplantae; phylum Streptophyta; class Magnoliopsida; order Solanales; family Solanaceae; genus Przewalskia; species Przewalskia tangutica. The sequence continues at coordinate 3,887,177 of CM056720.1, forward strand.
CCGCATCAATCAAACTTAAATTTCAACTACAACTTCACAACAACATCATCACCATACCTCAATAATCAAATTGGCCAACTACCAAGAATTTCGACAAATCCATTTTTTTATTCTTCAAACTTTTTTAAGGTTCAACAATGGTGAATTCGAAATTCTTTTTTCATTTTCGAATCTCATCAACAACTAAAGATATAGAATGAATTTAGCACTTGAATCTCAACTTTAAAACTTCAACAACCTTCAAATATGCTCAACACCTCTAATAATTTTTCAAGTTCATACAAAATTAATTATCCTTTTCATTTTTTCTAAATACACAATATTCTTTTCATTACATTGTGGAATTAAAAAATAAAATAAAATGAAATGAATTTTAAAAAATATATAATATATATGAAATTACACATAACAACGTGTATATTTCACCGTCTGCCAAATATTTGGTGGGATGACATTTATTAGGCTTTAAAAAAGTTTGGAAGATAATAGAACCCACAAATATAAAGTGTGTAGGAACATTATCTCCAGTATTTTAAATATACTAGCTGAGCTAGCTCAATTAAGAATTGTCCTTTTGTAGATGCTGCATTAGAAATTTTATTTTGGACGACTCACTCACTACCAACAAAAATGGTGTGAACGCATCTTCTACTTTTGAAAAGTGGTTTAGTCACCCTATAAGAAAGTATAAAATTAGGTCCTCCGGGCATAGTTCAATAATAAAGTCAAGCTTATAAGCGCTCCGACATAAACAAATGGCGGTTTGATTTCAGCAGCGAAGAATTCTGCATGTTGGAGAATTTGATCTTGTCTCATTGATCAGTTGTGCACTCTCAGAAATTAGTCACTGGAGCACATCCCGCGATTTACTGGTAATGTTGTTGAAGGACCGGTGTCGTCACCTCGAGGATGTCTGGATAATACCAATGAAGTAGTCAGACGCAAGCCGGGAAACCTCGATTATCAAAAAAAAAAAAAAATTAGTAATAAAACTTTAACAGTCTTTGAGTTGAGGGTCTCCGGAAATTGCCGCCCTACCTTTCGAATGGAGGTAAGGTCTGTGTACACTATATCTTCCCCAGACCCACATTATGAGATTACACTAGGTATGCTATTGTTAAAACTTTAGCAGCAATAAATATATTATTGTAAAAAAAAAAAAAAAAAGACAATAAAAAGTTAATATATTATTGCTAAAAAACATAAATGACAACAAATTTAATATGTTATTGCGAAAACTTTTCGCATCGGATGTTATTACAACGACATACAACTTCTGTTGTTGCGAAAAATACTTTTAACAACAACATCCGACATATGACAACAAAAAATATTATTGACAAATGCTTTTGTTGTTGTAGTGTCATTTGCAGAAATTTGAGTTAATTTAAATAAACAAAGAAGAACAAATTAGTTTGTAGTGGAATACAAGGTTAACTTATACGATTAGTTTGTAAGACTCAACCAACAAAAGTTGTGTGAACGCATATTCTACTTTTGAGAAGTGGTTTAGTGGGGGTCATTTTCTGAAATCTGAGTTGATATATATGTAAACAAGGAAGAATAATGAGCTTGTAGTGGAATGCAAGGTTAGGTGCGTTAATTGATGAAATTAAAATAAAAGAAAAGTTAGAATGATAGTCCTTAAGGAGTCTCACATCCGAAATAGAATAAAAACATGGACTTCTTATATGGACTTGGACAATCTTCATCCTACAAACTAGTTTTTAGGGTTGATGGTTAAAAGTCTCACATCGAAAATGAAATGAGAACATAAACTCCTTATATATTTGAACAATTCTCACCCTACAAGTAAACTTTTAGGGTTGAGTTAGACCCAAAATCCATTCTTTACATGGTAGCAGAGTCATACTCATTCCAATTTCAATTCTTTGTTCACCGATGTTGGGTCCCCCAATTATATTGTCAACGCTCAAGTTAACGAGATCTGGGCGTGCGGGGAATGTTAAAAGTCCCACATAAAAAATGGAATGAAAACATGGACTCCTTATATGGACTTGGACAATACTCACCCTCAAAGGGTTGAGTTAGACCCCAAGATCCATTTTGAAAATTGAAAATCATGAACAAACTAAAAGTACTTATAAGTTGAAAAGATGACCTAGGCAGCGTGGGCCGATGGTCTCTCAGAAACAACCGCTCTACCTATCAAAATAAAGATAAAGTCTGCGTACACTCTACCCTCCCCAGACTTCGCGTTGTGGGACCTGTTTCTCACAATTTTAAACTTGAACTTCTTCTGGTTGGTGTTAGAATTGATAACTTCATTGAGATCAATATTAAGAAGCAAAGCTCATAAAGAACTATGATTTATGAATGCATTGGCTATGAAAAGTAAATCAAACAAAAGGTTACAAATAATACAAACTGTAGAGAGAGTATTTAGAGTTTGTATAAATTGTTCTTTAATCAAACACTGTTCATTGAGTTGAGGGAGAAGATGATTTTCACTAGTTGGGTGAATTATAAGACATTACACATATTAGTCAATATGTCACAATATTATAATTGTGACATATTTTATTAAGTCTATTAAGTCTCAAGTTTCTTGTATGTTACAATTTAGTCCCTAAGTTTACTTTTATATTGTTTAGCATTTGCATTCCTGTTCTTAAGCTTTTAAATATCCATGTACGCTCATTTGGGATATTTATTCAGAAAATTAAACCTAATCTTCTCTTCCTTTCTCTCTTCTCCTTCCCCCTTTTCCCTTCGATCCAAATCACTAGTAATGTGTCCTAACTTACAACGGTATCGAGCCGGCCGCAACTCCCAGATCGACGCCTCCGTAATCGCAACACCTATGCGAATATATGATGGTGCTGAAGGCTCAGTTAGCCGTGGTGGCGGAAGAGACGAACAAACGACTTGAGACTATCGAAATGAAACACGTTGAGGATAGTCGCGAAATGCATAAGAAACTTGATCTATTGTTATCATGAGCCTATCAGGGTCCATCCGGAAGCTCGACTCCGGCGACACCTGCAACGATGCAGGTACCTTTTAACATCGGAACCATTCCGACTAATATGCAAGCCATACCATCGGGAAACGACTTCGAAAACGTAGCAGGTATCGGAACCCCTAATTCTCTTTCACAGAATTTCGCATCTTTGAGTTATAGTATTGGCAGAGGGTTTACTTTCCCCCCAACACCCCTATTATCGAGCCCTCCTATTTTCAGAAACCCTATTTACTCTACTTCACCACCAACCTTATCCGGAACCATTGTTCATACCTCTGAAAACCCTAACCCTCAGAGAAACTTCAAACCCAAAATTAATTTCCCGGATTTCGAAGGAGTAAATCCCAGAAGTTGATTGAGAAAGTGTGAAAAGTTTTTCGAGCTATATAACATCCCGGACCACGAGAAATTGAATTATGCCTCGGTGCATATTGGTGATAAGGTAGACTTGTGGTTAGATGGGTACACATTGCACCAGAAAGAATTGTCAACATGGGGTAAATTATGTGCTGAGGTTTGCAGGAGGTTTGGGAACCTAAGGCCACATGATGTGGTGAAGGAGTTTAATAAAATCACCCAGTATGGTACGGTAGACCAATATCAGAACAGATTTGAGGAGTTAATCAGTCATATGGCAGTGTTAAATCCATTACTCAACGAAGCACACTATGTAGCCAGCTTCATTAGTGGCCTCAAACCAGAAATCAAACCCTTAGTGAAATTAGCATCTCCCTCTACTGTGTTAGATGCTTACGAAATTGCCAAATTATATGAAGAATCATTTAAAGCCCTTACTCCATTTGTTACCCACAAATATGCAACCCATATCCCTCCAAAGACTACAACCAACACCTACCAAAAACATGCAGTAAATACATCAAATCCTAACCAGAATCACACTCATCAAACCCCACTCAAACTAACTTATAATAACCAAAAACCACAAGTAAGACCTCTTTTTATTCCAAACAACCTACCCCCTCACCTGGAAACTCTGAGGCAGCAAATGATGTGTTACAAATGTAAAGAGAGGTTTACACCTGGACATCAATGCAAGGCTAAATGCTTACAAGCTTTACATGCTATGAAAGGGGTGGAAAGGGAAGGTGAGGAAGAACTACCTGAAGAATTTGTGGATGTGGCTGACACATTGGAGGAGTTGGAGAAAGAACAAGCTGAAGTCTCAATACATGCCTTGTTGGGATAATTTCAAACAAGGGAAAAGGGTCAACTATCAGAATCTTAGGAGGTGTCAACAAGGTGTCCTTGACAGTGCTGATCGACAGTGGTTCAACCCATTCATTCCTTGACCCATATGTCATCAAGAAACTCAAATTAACTAAGCAACCCCTGCGGAGACCTTTGAAGGTTGTGGTAGCCAATGGGCAGGAGATGAGCTGCTAGGATGAGGTTCCAGCATTCCAGTGGACAATGCAGGGTGAGCTTTTCGAATTCAAATTCAGCCTCCTCAAAGTGGGAGAGTGTGACATGTTTCAGGTATGGATTGGATAGATGAAGTGTCTCCAGTTATCTTACATACTAGACCACACAGTCTAAGTTTTTGGTGTAAAGGAAAGTTGGTAACATTATATGGGGTACAAGAGGATGTTAGAGTAACAACCATTGACACAGAAAAATTGAGAAGAATGTTGCAATGTGGAAGCTGCCATGTAATAGCTGAATTATCTTTGATCAACATCAAGGACAACTCTAAGGAAAAACAGAAGATACCAGCCATTGATAAGTTGTTGCAGAGGTATAAGAGAGTGTTCAGAGAACCTACTAACCTGCCCCCCAAAAGAGAATGTGACCATAAGATCAACCTTATCCCGGGATCCCAACCATTCAACCTGAGACCCTACAGGTATTCCTTTGATCAAAAGAATGCTATTGAGTCCATTATAGCATAAATGGTTAAATATGAAACTGTGACCCCTAGCCAGTCACCTTTTGCATCCCCTGCATTGCTAGTTAAGAAGAAAGATACTACATGGAGATTGTGTGTGGACTATAGAAGATTAAACAACTTAACAGTGAAAAATAAATACCCCATACCCATGATGGAGGATTTATTGGATGAGTTGTCTGGGGCTAAGATATTCTCTAAGATGGACCTTAGAGCAGGTTATCACCAAGTGAGGATGAAGGAAGGGGAAGAATACAAAACTGCCTTTAGGACACACCATGGGCTTTGGGAATTCAGAGTGATGCCTTTTGGCCTCACTAATGCACCTGCCACTTTCAAGCCCTTATGAATGGTGTGTTCAAGGAACATTTGAGAAAGTTCATACTGGTCTTTTTCGATGATATTTTGATATACAACAAAACTGTGGAGGAGCACTTGTCGCACATAGAAACTGCCCTGAAACTGTTGGAGGACAATCAACTACATGCCAAGCTCAGCAAGTGTGAATTTGGGCAGACTCAAGTGCAATACTTGGGGCATATTATTGCTCACAATGAGGTAAGCACTGACCCCAGCAAGGTTGCTGCAATGATGGAGTGGCCCAAACCACAGATTGTCAAAGGGCTAAGGGGGTTCTTAGGGTTGACTGGTTACTACAGAAAGTTTGTAAAAAATTATGCTCACATTAGCAAGCCTTTAACCAACTTGCTGAAGAAATGGGAGTTTGGGTGGAATTCTGAAGTTGAGACTGCTTTTAACAAACTGAAGGTAGCTATGTAGCACACCTGTGTTAGCATTTCCGGATTTCAATAAAATATTTGTGTTGGAAGTGGATGCATGTAACACTGGTATTGAGCAGTACTAATGCAAGAGAAGAGACCACTTGCTTTTATGAGCCAAGTCCTAAGTAAGAAACATCAAGGACTGTCAACTTATGAGAAGAAGTTAATATCCTTACTACAAGTTGTGGAGAGGTGGAGGCATTACCTGAGTCCACAACATTTTATAATAAAGACTGACCACTTCAGTCTTAAATTATTGCAGGAACAAAAGATTACCACTACACTACAACACAAAAGGTTGACTAAATTGATGGGTTTGAGTTTTGATATCCAATATAAAAAAAGGGTCGAAAATGTGGTAGCTGATGCACTGTCTAGGAGAGTGCTCTATCAGGAAGAATCTGACAAGGAAACAGATGCAGTGCACTGCAGGATCATCACACAAATTCAGCCTAAATGGGTGGAAGAGATCTTAGAAAGTTATAAAAATGAGTGATCAAGAGGTATTACAAGCCATTACCCATGTTAGTACTAATCCTGATCCAGAGTTGAGCATTTCACTACAACAAGGGTTTCTCAGGTACAAAGGAAGGGTATGGGTAGGGCAGAATGGATCATTAAGGCAGAAGTTGGTAGTTATTGTACACCAGTCAGGACTGGGTGGGCATTCAGGAGTTTGGGCAACCTATCAGAGGCTCAAGGCTGTATTCTACTGGCCTGCCATGATAGAACAAATAAAGACTGCATTTCAGAATTGTGATGTTTGTCAGAGGTGCAAAAGTGAGCAAGTAGCCTATCCGGGACTACTACAACCCTTGCCCATACCTGAAGGAGCTTGGGAACACATCTCCATGGATTTCATAGAGGGGTTGCCTAAATCTGAAGGTAGAGACACTATATAGGTAATTATTGACAGGTACATCAAGTATGCCCACTTCATTGGTTTGAGTCATCCTTTTACTTCACCACAAGTGGCTCGGCTATTTCTAGACAACATATATAAGCTGCATGGTCTGCCCAAGAGCATAGTCTCAGACAGAGATAAGGTGTTCCTTAGTAATTTTTGGAGGGAACTATTCAAACTTTTGCAAGTGCAGTTATGCTACAGCTGAGCATACCACCCACAGACTGATGGACAGACAGAAAGGCTCAACAGATGCTTGAAAAACTACCTAAGGTGTATGACTAGTCACAAACCCAAGAAATGGCATTAGTGGTTATCGCAGGCTGAGTTTTGGTACAACAGTAACTATCATACAACCCTAAAAATGACACTCTTCAAAGTATTATATGGATATGAACTACCTCAGTTGACATTTGAGCTTCTTACGCATTCCAAAGTAGACACCGTCGATCAGTTGCTTAAGGAGAGGCAAGTGGTTGCTAAAATACTGAAGGAGAACCTGTTGGCAGCTCAGAACAGAATGAAAGTATATGCAGACAAGAAGAGGTCTGAGGGAGAATTCAACGAGGGTGACTGGGTATATTTAAAATTACAGCCATACAGACTGACGTCAGTAGCCATCAGAAAGAGCCTCAAGCTAGCATCCAAGTTCTATGGCCCTTACATGGTGATACAGAGAATTGGACCCATAGCTTACAAGTTGGCATTGCCTCAAACTGCAAGGATACACCCAGTCTTTCATGTCTCACAACTGAAGAAGAGAATTGGAAGTAACATTTCACCTTCAATGGATCCTCCATTCTGTTCTGCAGAAAGACAATTCAGGACTGAACCTGTGGTTGTGCTGGATAGAAGGATGATCAAGAGGGGAAATAAAGTTGTTACTCAAGTTCTAATCCAATGGGCCAACCTTGCACCGGAAGAAGCCACATGGGAGGACTACCATTTCATCAAGTCGCAATTTCCAGAGATCGTAGCTTTTTGAGAAGAGAACAGTTTGAAGGAGGATGGAATGAGATAATATTATAATTGTGACATATTTTTATTAAGTCTCAAATTTCTTGTATGTTACAATTTAGTCCCTAAGTTTACTTTTATATTGTTTAGTATTTGCATTTCTGTCCTTAAGCTTTTAAATATCCATGTACGCTCATTTGGGATATTTATTCGGAAAATTAAACCTAATTTTCTCTTCCTTTCTCTCTTCTCCTTCCCCCTTTTCCCTTCGATCCAAATCACTAGTAACAGGCCCTAGAACCTGTTACACAATAGTTATTCAAACACAGGCTAACAAAAAATTATCAAAATAGGTACAATGATGATGGTACCAAGTTTTGCTAGTACGGCAAAACTTGTGTAACAGTTGAACACAAGCAAGTTTGTTGATCCGACAAGACTTGTTAACAAAAAGATAGAAAATAAAGATTGTTCAAAGTTTGCTCCACCGGGCGTAACTTGTGACTTGTCAACAAGGCAAGATTTATCAATCCGACAAGATTTGTGAATGATTTAACAAGATAAGTAGAATGGAGATTAACGAAACTTGTACCCCGCACATATAGCTTGTGAAAACATAATTTCCCATTCTTTCGGTGTGTAGCCCCGACGCTATTTTGTACAAGTTCCTTAAACAGTGGCACAAAATGATACTATTTGTGTTAATCTCCGAGAATGCACAAGAATTTGATTGATACCGGGTGGTTATTATCTATGTTGCTCGAACTCTTCAAAAATATTTTCGCACCTGTGTCGGATTCTCCAAGAATACACTAAGCACTGACACTTTTTTGGAGAGTCCTAGCAACAAAGGCTATTATTACACTATAACACAATACCAAATTCTCCCCGTCAAACACCCCTCCCAGGCAAAACCATATAAAAAACAACAAAACAATTGGAAAAAAAAAGCAACATAGATACTGTTCCACAAACTTGCATAAGCAACATGAAAATAGATTACAGAGTCACATGACAAAAAGTATTTCAGATCAGTGACTCAAGTTTTTAACACTACAACTACGGATTCAAAGAAAAGCAGATTGAAATAGACTATTCCAGACTTCCTAATGTTCCCATTTAGTTCCACACATACATTTCTCTACTACATCCACTCACATCCATTAACTTGACAGACTGATTTTCTCAAAGCATTGGCTGACCCGAGATGCGACTTCCTACTCGCTGTCACTATCCATATACCCATACTCAGGTTGGTCCTCTATCTCAACAGGTGGACCTTGCTTCCTCGTCTGAAGAGACCAAAATGAGAACGAGAGATAGAGATGGAGAGAATACAACAATGACGGTAAAGATGCAAAGAATGAGAAACTTTCAAACAATCTTTAAGAGAACCTTGAAGTAATTCTCCAGTCTGGACTCTGGACTGCAGAAGCTCACTTCCCGCTTGATGCCCTCAAACGCAACCTTGCACCTGTTACTATTTCTGAAGTCAATACAAACATCAGCAAATAATAAAGCCATAAATTTCCTCCTTAGATCTTACGCTTCAAAATCTCCATGCTTCAGGCAATCCTTCAAGATATTGATATGATGTGTCACTTTTACAGCTCCAAAACTGCAAGCACACCGAGCAGACTCGGTTACTAGGCAATGCAAAAACAGGACGACACTTGCAGCAGACAAACAAATGAATTCGGAGTAGAATGGACATTAATCAGAAACACCTAATATTTTTAAATGGGAACATACTACTCCCTTGTCCCAATTTATGTAAGGTGTTTGACTGGACACATAATTTAGGGTCTAAAATAAGCCCTTGAAATTTCTGTGGCTATAGATCATTTCATTAAGATTAAATGAAATGTTTAAAGTTAAAATGTCTTAATATAGAAAGATGTCATTTTTTTTAAAACTGACTAAAAGGTAAGAGTGTCACATAAATTGGGACGTATGGAGTACTGGAAATACTCATTCACAGGCTGCCAAAAGTGCCTCCTTTTTACATTCCCATTTGATCACCCTTTCCTATCCTAACCACTCCAGAAAGAAAAAAAACAAGGAAAACAAGAAAAATAATACGGAAGAAAAAGGGAAAATGATCCGTGAAGACAGATACAAGAGACCACTCACCTTGTGGCAACTGAATCGATTAAGCAACTCCTTTATTTCACGGACATTGTAGGTAGGTCCTCGCCTATATGAATACATATCAGACCTGTGAGGGGGCACGAAGATGAATAAGAAATATAGAGAAGAACACAAGTACTTACAGTTCTGGCATCATCGAGCTAAAAAATTCAGCAACAACTCTGAAAAAGTCAGCACTAATTTCCTCATGAAAGCCCTCATTGGTGGTTGCAAACTTTTCATATTCAAGAAATTGCTCATCAAGAATTTGCTGCAGATACACAACATATTACTTTCAGTTATGTATCTTTCCATTTTGAATAGAAAACTCATTCTAGAAGTAACAGCTCTAACAAAAAAGACAGGTATAGCTAAGTATCGGGAATGGATCAACATGATGGGGGGTCAAAAAAATTGCAATCAAATCACATTTTTGACCCTAGGATCAGGCACTTTATCCTTCATTTATCGTTTATAAGACAAGTACCACTGTCCTTTGCCTATTAACAATTATCATAAATCTAGTGATTTTGTTACTTTTCCCATCAGAAGTAGTAGATTCGCATCAAGGAATCATTACCCTGCTATCACGGCCGCCCTTTCTTGACCCCTTTAATGCCACTATCACCTCCATCGCATCCCCTAAGGACTTTTTATTTTTTTTGATAAACGTGGTGTCCGGGCAAGCTTGCCGACTAATTTTACGGGTTACCTGCTATCTCCCACCATCAACATGTACCAGGTAACTCTGCCTACCAAGGCTGAAACAGATAGGAAGAAATCACCTAGTGTTTTTGTCTAGCATCCCCTACGTCCTTACCCCTCCAATAATTCTACTTATCCTACCCCTTTCAAGTGCCACCCACCCCTCTCGTTTCTCCATCCTCCCTATCTTTGCACCTTGTGCTCAGAGTAGTATAGATGGTCCTCATTGAAGATGAACAACTAATAAAAGAAATAAAAAGGGAAAACCTGATTAAAAAAGAAAGCAGGACATAGGATCTGAATCTAACCTCATCGAAGAGTGACTGCCTCAAATTGGCAATGTATCGAGCAAAATCACTTGCCATCCTCGATAGTATCGCGTTTCTTCAAACCTAGTAGACAGGATGTAAAGGCAGGAAATGCGGTGCAGAAATGCCTTCAAGCCATTACACGTTTATATAGAGTTGATATCCAATGCGTTGATATGCATGACAGTCGTCCAAACACGAAAAATGACGCAGAATATTTGAATACCAACCAATCAGAAATAAACATGCAGTTGCCACATTTGCAAACAAAAACTGCAGTCATCTGCTTGTCGAAACATCACGAAATTATCACTTCATTGCTTTTATATAATCTTGGTGGATTTACCATATCTACTCTTGTCATCGCATGAAACAAAATAAGAGAGGTCCAGAAATCCAAAACGAAATCAGCTTAGGATTCTCCACTTGCTTTTCTAGTAAAATTCATTGAATGCATCAACCTTGCATGCACCAAGGTTTCCGATAAATCCAATGCATCAAGCTCGAGGTTATTAAATAAGACAATAATGAAAGCCTTTCATTTCTGCATAATATCTTTTCGACCCTTGAAGAACTTCTTTCGTCTCCAGAAAACCATTTATTTGAATGTGCCACCGAGAATTTCAGATATTGTAAGCTGATGAGTGATGACAACATAACACTACTACTCTGCTATATTTCTAACCGTCTATTGTACTTCTAATTCTCTAGAATATAAAAAAAAATATAGAGAAGGCAGATTAATCTAAAAGCACTGTTTAACTTTTAAGTAGACATACTCATATACAACGTTCAAAATGAAAAATAATGGCAATCAATACAGAAGGTATGATTATTTTGCTTTCGGGAGAACCTCGTCTTTTGAATCTATTTACTATGTTCTTTCCGAATTCTAACTTATTGTGCTTAATGTTAAACTTCCAGAGGAATAAACAATTACCTTAGGTGTTGGTCAAAGGGACTTCTTTTCTAACTTTTCCTTCTGTTTGTTTCTGGCATACAACTTTCATTCTGTATTGAAGGTTGTAAGGAGTATTCAATTCAGTGTATTATATTTATTAAGGAGTAGTTTCATCTGTTATTTTGTGTATATCATTGGTGTTACAATTGATAAATTCATTGCAAAGGTCATAAGAAACTATGCTCTATAAATGCGTTAGTTGCTAGAATTAAACCAAACAGAAGGTTACAATTAATACAAACTGTAGAGACAGGGTATTAGAACTAAAGGTGGCTAACGGGCTGACCCGGTCCGGACCGGTAGCCCCTTACCGGGTTTAACCGGTTCCGACCGTTACGTCCGTTCACCGACTACCGCCAACCGTCCGGTTCGTTACGATTCCGTGTTGGCCCGTATGTTCGGGTCGAACCGGTCCAACCGGTCCGGTTTCTAATTTTTTTTTTTATTTCTAGTATTTATTTTCTATAATATAAACTAAATTCAATTTAAATATGTAATATAATAATATAATATATAATTTAGTTGTATATATTAAAATTGAAACTTTAAAGTTAACTTTTTATTTTATAGTTTATAACTTTATACTTTATAAGTTTATAGTTTATAACTTTATATTGTAAATTTGTAATTATACTTTTATTAATTTATTAGATTAGTAGATATAAGTTAACAAATAAGTAATAACAAATTAACAACTAAATAGATAGTAAAATTAAAACTAATGATAAGATGTTAACTTTTGAACTTTCATAATGTTAATAAGAGTACATAATGGAGTAATAATAATTTTATTTACATATTATGCATCTTTTTTGCAAGTTCTTCGTAATCTATAGGTTGATTGAATTGGTTATGCTCCATAGCCTCTAAAGCTGGAGTATTAATTCCAGTCCCGCCTCCGCTCTCGCCTTCCAAAATATTGCCTATTTCTTCATCTTCCGGAGAATTAACGTCTCCACATCCTTGATTTCTTCTCTCTGATCTGATCCAATCCCTTAAGCAGACTAACACTTCTAATGTGTTTCCACCCAATGAGTGACGTGTGTCTCTTATTTGATCTCGTGCTTGGCTAAATGCACTTTCAGAAGCCACTGTTGAGATCGACACATTAAGAACATCCCGCCATCGCAAGTACCGAATTGCCTTTTGTTATCCCGCCACCATTGTAAAGCGGTCAAAATTTTCTTCATTCGGCCGCTTTTGCAAATAAAATTGCATCTCATCGCAAGACGGCCAGTGGTTGGTTGTGTTGTAAAAGTGCTCCATATGTCTAAAGATTCTTCTTCATCGCCATCATCATCAATCCCGCAGTGTAGACACGTAACTAACTAGAAGGAATATTAGTAGCGAGTTGGTGTTATCATGTAATGTAGCATAATATTCATATAATGTAGTTAAATTAGTATCAAGTTTATTTATGCAATCAAATGAAGATGGAGTTTCGCTCCACCTATTTCCATATAAGTATATAAACTAAATATTAGATTATGACAATCTACTTTTTAATAGAAGGATTTAAGATCGCACTAATACAATAAACATCGTGAATAGGAAAAAATATTTTTAAACTTTTCAAACATAATCAGAATCGATCTCAGATATTTCACATTTAATTTTAAACCATAAAGTAAATAGGAAATTTCAAATTATATGAAGCTAAAGCATTACAAATCATTGGGTAATAAGATCCTCAAAATTCAACGATTGCGTAGTAAAATTTACGTAAAAATTTTAAAAGTTCACCAATTGATTTCCAATGTTCGCTTGCTAACATATACATCACGTTCTTACAATGCGCATTTGCAACATGTGTTATGGGTCTTTATACTTATAACATTCTTTTAAAAATAAATAAGTATAATTCCACCGTAATAATCTCTTCCGCATGAATTTAGGTCTCAAATTAAATTGTTTACATTTTTCTTTAAATTCTATAATTCTATTTTTCATATTATTACTGAATAACTCCAACAATTTCTTTGACAAGTTTTATTTCGTGAAAATAAATCAAGACCACTTTTAACAATTAAATTATAAATATGACAAGCACAACGAACATGAAATATATCGTAAGTGGTTGTACTTCCGCTTTTAAAAGATCTACAAAGCAGCAGATTATTAGATGCATTATCAAATGATACACAAAGTATTTTATTATAAAGATTATATTTTTGGGCATAAAAACAAATAGTTTCGCTTATATATTTTCCAAGATGACTTTGATCCTCGCCATACGCAAAGCAATAATACGCTTTTTCCATTTTAAAATTTTCATCAATCCAATGACAAGTAATTGTTAAATAATCATAACTGCTCAACGATGTCCAATGTCCAAGTAAAACTAACATGACATGGAAGGTTAGCAAACAAATATTGCAAGAAAATAACATAATCATTATGAAGTCTAAAAATATCATCTAGTAGTACTACGAGGAACACCTTTAAAAAAGGATTATATACTCTTTGAATATATGTAATTAAATATGAAGAAGAAGCAAAAGAAAAGGCAAACAACCTCCGACAATCATTTTTGCTAATTCAATGCGATCTTTTTGATCGCATTTAGCCAACCCCGCTTAATGGATTAAGTTGTTGTTGACCAAGTTCTAAATTAGGACAGATTCCATTGTGCCGCATGATCGAATTTTATATGTCTAGCTATAGTGTCCGCCCCCCGCCACCACCCCTCGCCTTATGTTTATAAGTTCTCCCACAAATATTACATTTAACTCTATCGCACTACAACTTTATCATAAAAGAGCCACACTTTACTCCTTTTCTTCTTGCATCGTTCTAAAGGAAGGTTCACGACCTTGACTACCACTAGCAGCACTAACATCGACGTAAGGAACACTAAGAGTGTAGCAGGTTCTCGTTCTTCAAGTTCAACAATATTATCTAATTGAACGTTATCACATTCATTATCTTCTATTCCAAAATCTTCTTGCATTTGATCATAATCTATATTTTGATTAGATGATGAAGAACCTCTGATTTTTACCCTTGAACTAGATTTACTACAAATCCGACGCAATTCCTTAGTAAAGACATTATAAAATATTTAAATAATCAACAAATAAATATGACAATTTAATAAAATAATTAGAGAATGAAACGAGTGTACTAAACTTCTGTTTGAATTCAATAGAAACTCAAGCTCAAGTCTCAAGGTCTTGCTACTTTGAATTTGAAAACTAATAATATTAATAACTTGAAAATTGATAATAAAGATGATTAAGAGAGTATGAGAATAAGAGAATTGAGAGAAATGTTGTGTGATAAAAATGAAGAAAATGTAGAGAATTTATAGATTTTTTAAAGGGTAAAAATGGAATTAAAATAAATAATTAAACAAAACAAAAAAAAAAAAAAATATTGACCAACGGTCGAAATGACCGTTGGGCAATTTTTTTTATTTTTTTTTTGTAACCGGTCCGGTCCGGTCTGGTTAACCGGTAATGGAACCGGTTTTCCAATACCGGGCCTAACCGGTCCGGGCTGTACCGGATTTTGAAATGACCCGTGCGGGTTGGGGTTGGGGGACAATCCGACCCCCAACAATTTAGAACTTGTGTAAATTATAACTCTTTGACCAAACACCGTTCATCGACTTGAGAGAGAAGATTTTTTTCACTGTTAGGCGAATTATAAGACATCACACATATTAGTTAATAGTTATTCAGAACACAAGCGCAAAACTTGTGAATAATTTAACAAGATAAGTAGATTGAACAAGGTGGAGGTGACGTCTGTGTACATTCTACCCTTTCCAGACCCCACATTGTGGGACTTCACTGGGTATGTTGTTGTTGTAAGTAGATTGAAGATGGTACCAAGTCTTGCCAGTTCAGCAAGACAGAACAATTAATCAACGCAAAATTTATCAATGTAGCAGGACTTCTGAACAATTTAAAGAGATAGGCAAAATTGTACTAAAGTTCCGCTCCATCCGGCATAACTTGCGAACGAGGAAATATTTGCCGATCCGACAAGATTTATGAACGATTTAACAAGATAGGTAGAATGACAAAAGTAATGCCTCTCCCATATAAGAATGTGTAACCCCGAGGCTATTTTTGTACAACAACAACATACCCAGTGTACTCCCACAAGTGGGGTCTGGAGATGGTAGGATGTACGCAAACCTTACCCCTATCTTTGTGGGGTAGAGAGGCCGCAAGTTCCTTAAATGGGACAAAATTCAAGCAGTGGCACAAGATGATACTATTTGAGTAAATCTCCCGAGAATGCACAAGAACATGATTGATACCAAGTACCAGATGGTTATTATAGATGTTGCTCGGACTCTTAAAAGAATGTTGTCGCACATGTGTCCGACTAAGAATACACTACTTTTGGAGGGTTCAATAAGCACCCAATTGCTTTTTTGGACCGCGGCTATGGAATCTGCTGCTCTGGCCGCTGTTACGCTTGACTTCTCCCTCTATTTCCAGTGGATCTCGCTTTCTTGTCTTGACTTGGGCTTGCGCCTCCGAGCAATATAGGTTATTATCACACTACAATGTAATAGCAAATTCTCCATGTAAAACACCCCCACAGGAAAAATCATATCAAATACAACAAAACAATTGGATAAAAATAACATAAAAAGAGACTGTTCCACAAACTTGCATAAGCAACATGAAAATAGATTACAGAGTCACATGACCAAAAGTAGACTTCAGATCGTAAGTTCTTGAACACTGCAAATAGGAATTCAAAGAAAAGAAGATTGAAGTTGCTTCCTAATGTTCGCATTTAGTTCCACACAAACACTTCTCTACTACATCCACTCACATCCATTAAATTGACAGACTGATTTTCTCAAAGCCAGAGACGCCAACTCCCTACTCGCTGTCACTGTCCATATACCCGTACTCAGGTCGGTCCTCTATCTCAGCAGGTGGACCTTGCTTCCTCGTCTGAAAAGACCACAATGAGAACGAGAGATGGAGGGAATACAACAATGACAGTAAAGATGCAAGGAATGAGAAACTTTCAAATGATCTTTAAGAAAACCTTCAAGTAATTCTCCATTCTGGACTGCAGAAGCTTAATTTCCCCGCTTAATACCCTCAAACGCAACCATGCACCTGTTAACATTTCTGAAGTCAATGCAATAATCATCAGCAAATAATAAAGCCATAAATTTCCTCCTTAGATCTTACGCTTCAAAATTTCCACGCTCAAGATGATCCTTCATGATATTGATCTGATGTGTCACTTTTAGAGCTCCAAAACTTCAAGTACACAGAGCAGACTCGGTTACTAGGCAACACAAAGACAGGAAGACACTGGCAGCAGACAAACAAACGAATTCGGAGTAGAATGGACATATAAATATGAACATACTATTGGAAATATTCATTCATAGGCTGCCAAAAGTGCCGTCTTTTTACTTCCCCATTTGATCACCCTTTCCTCTCCTAACCGGGGTGACAAAATTAGCCCATGAAAATATGACTCGCCCAAACCCACCCAAGTTTAGCTCAACTCATTTTAGCCCAACCCATTTAAAATTGGGCTGATATATAGCCCAAATTGACCCATGACAGAAACATTGTTAAAATATTTTTATAAAGACATTTTTTTATATATTGTTTATGTCCATAAAAAGACCCGTGGTCCCGCCTTTCCCCAGACCCCGTGCATAGCGGGAATTTAGTGCACCGGGTTGCCCATTTTTATAGCCATAAAAAAGATACAAATACTTTTATTAGGTACTTAACAAAATTTTAATAGGATAAACAAAGAGATTAACACTTCGTAAGAAATGGGCGAGCTGGGCTATGACCCGCTTTTTAGCCCAACCCATTTCAGCTCAAGTAACTTTTAGTCTGATCAATAACCCGCCCAATTATTAACTCAACCTATTTTAACCTGCCCAAATTCAGCTCAACCCGTTCAATTGACACCCCTACTCAAAAGTCCTAACCACCCCCAAAAGAAAGAAAAAACGAGGAAAAGAATAGAAGAATTTCGGAAGAAAAAGGGAAAACGATTCGTGAAGACATAGAAAAGGGAACACTCACCTTGTGGTGAAACGATTGAAGCGATTAAGTAGCCTCTTTATTTCAGGGACATTGTAAGGAGGTCCTTGCCTGTATGCATACATATCAGACTTGTGAGGGGTGAAGAAGTTGAAAAACAAATTTAGAGAACATAAGTACTTACAGTTCTGGCACCATTAAGCCAAGAATCGTAGCAGCAACTCCGAAATAGTCGGCAGAAATTTCATTAAGAAAGCCCTCATTGGTGGTTTCAAACTTTTCTATTTCAAGAAATCGCTCATCAAGAATTTGCTGCAGATACATAACATATTACTTTCCATCACGTATCTTTCCATTTTGAATAACAAAAACTCATTCAAGAAGTAACAGTTCTAATAAAAAAAGGTAAGTATAGCTAAGTATTGGAATGGATCAACATGATGGGCGATAAAAAAATTGCAATAAAATCACATTTTGGACCCTAGGATCTGACACTTTGTCCTTCATTTCTCATTTATAAGCCATATACCATACCATTTTCCTTTGCCTATTAATAATTATTGTAAAACTAGTCATTTAGTTATTTTTCCTGTCAAAAGTAGTAGATTTGCATCAAGGTCTCATTTTACACTGCTATCACGACCTCCCTTTCTTGACCCCTTTAGTGCCACATCACCTCGATCCTCCTCTAGGCCAGCATCTCCTACGACCTTTTTTTCTAATAAATGTGGTATCCAGGCCAGCTTGCACGCACCTTAACTAATTCTACATGATATTTGCTACCTCCTACCAACAACAGGTACCTAACTATGTCCACCAAGGCTTAAACAGATGGGAAGAAATCACCTCGTATTTTTGTCTAGCATCATCCATAATTCCCAACTTGACCCTACTACCATAGTCCCGTGCCCCTTCTTCTTACCCTGCACCTTTCAAGTGCCATCCACCCCTCTCCTTTCTCCCATCCTCCTATCCTTGCACCTTGTGCTCAGCATGTTGAAAGATAAACAAGGGATAAAAGAAATAAAAAGGGAAAACTAATTAAAAAAAGAAAGTAGAACATAGGATCTGAATCTAACCTCATCGAAAAGTGACTGCCTCAAATTGGCAATGTATCGAGCAAAATCGCTTGCCATCCTCGATAGTATCACGTTTCTTCAAACCTAGACAGGATGTAAAGGCATGAAACTCGGTGCAGAAATGCGTGTTTTGCATTACACGTTTATATAGAGCTGATGATACCAATGGGATGATATGCATAACACTCGTCCAAACACGAAAAAGGACGCATATATTTGAATACCAACCAATCAGGAAAAAATGGGTGAAACATGCAATTGCCGCATTTACATCGTTCAAAACAAAAAAAAAAGTTAATCAAGACAGAAGGTATGATTATTTTACTTTCGGGAGAACCTCGTCTTTTGAATCTACTCTTTTTCTTCTAGTTAATATATTCTTTCTGAATTCTATCTTAATGAATGAAACGCCTTTTGTTGGTCAAACAAATGAGATGATCAAACAGAAGTTTCCACATATACACAAAAGTGTCCAACATTTTATTTTGTTTGACTGAAAGCATGCTACAATTTTAGTTCCACATTGTGATGAATGATTTCCTTCCTATGATAATCCAAAGTTTCATAACGCATCCCTAGACAACTTTGAACTATATGCATTCACAAGATTCGACCATTTTGAAAAGCAACATTCTTCTTTTGAGTATTTCTTATAGATAGTCTTCAATCCAATATCATTTTTTTTCATAAGGTTAAAACTTCCATCCAGCATCATTTCTTGTAGTAAGTTATACATCATGCAAAAATATCTACCCTCTTCTTCCCTACAATGTCAAATTTAGATATTATTGTATTGACTTTACTACAGAAGTTAAGCTACTTTTTCTCAACACTAGCTTAATATGAAAGAACACAAATGTTAAGATTTATGGCTATACCAGATTAGATAAGAATAAGATTATAAATGATCACGTTTATGGGTGCAAGTACCACACATAGAGGATCATGCATGTTACATCAACTAGTTGAGATCAAACCAAATATCTGTGTAGGAATAAGTGTGAGGCTTAGAGAACCTTCAAAAAGAAATTTATTTAATATTAAAATGAACTAAACACGGATCGAGCAGATATATAGGATTTATATAGCCGACCCGACCCTACTAAATGACTTTCTAATTAATAGTTAAGGTAATTGAATCAGTTCCATTGCAAAGTATAGCCCTTGAGTGACCACAATTAAATGCTAATATCTGCGTGCCCAGATAGAACGATAGCAAAGGCCCAACGGTCAATAAAAGTGGAGACGCGCTTTGCTCAATTGAGGAGTAGTCTCCGATCCCTTATTTTCTTTTGGAGAGAACCATCTTTTGTAGGTTTCTCCTCTTTTTGGTATATCACTTGTATACGTCCAAGTTGGCCTTGTTATTCTCGATGAAACCTTTTACTTGATAATAAAAAAAGGTGAGATTCCAAGCAACTATCGAGATAATCATATCAATTTATCAACAAACAATAATAGGAAAGAGCTAGAGCAAAGAAATGCATAAATCACCCAGAAATCAACTTTAAGTTACAACAACATTAACTTCCTATTAAGCTCCCTCCAATTACTGACTTCTCTTCTCCTAGGTATCCCAACTTGGTATGCAAGTTCCGAAAAAAAAAATTATCCTATGGCCTCCGACAAACTAAATCCAAGAACCAAGAACTTGGTTTGGAACATAACATCATCAACAATCTTTTTTGATGACCATGAAATCCCCAAGGGCCAGCTGGCACATGGTTCAAAATTTGGTGGATAATAGGCTAGCCCTTTACTCTTCTCCCCTTAAATACCAAGCTACACGTGACATGTGCCTAACCACACACACGCTCTTACTACTAGATCAATGTTTTGAGAATATAATTAAGTAAATAAAGTATGCTCTCTCTAACATCTTAAGCTTTTAGATGAGATGGTCACACACTTCAACAGAATGTCCTATGTAACATCATCAACATTTGTAATATTCGAAATATGAGTAGTGGACGAAATAAGTTTCAAACAGATAAATTGAATCATTCAATGTTTATAATCATATCGCTTTTCCAGTAATAACTTGAGAGATTATTCCAATAACTTCCCAAATATGCTTACAAGTCTTGATTATGTTTATTGATGTGCAGTTCCAAGACCAGATAAAAGAAGAAGAGTTTGCAGTAGGATTATAACCCTCTGTTTGGATCATTATATCAATCGTTTCACAATGTATTGTATCGTAGATATAATGTTTGGATAGATTGTATATTGCTTGCTGTTGTTTACTAATATTTCTATTGTTTGTTTTGACTGTATCGTACTGTATTGTAACTCGTAAGTTTACTAAAATGCGTTAAACTATTGTTAATATTAAATTTATCAATAATTACTCAAAAAACTAATATAAGACAACTTCTTTCTGCTAATCTGTCACAAATTATACCTTGTAAATAATAATAATTATTAAATGGAATAGTGTTTCCATGTTAAGAAGCACAGAGCAAGGGAGATAAGGAAAAACTTTCTAGGCAGAAGAAATAAAACAAGAAAAGAAGCAAATTCAATGATCTAAGATAGAAAATCACAACACAACAACAACATACTCAGTGCAATCCCACAACGTTGGGTCTAGTGACGGTATAGTGTACGCATACCTTATCTCTAATAAAATAAAAAAAGATCCAAAGTACCTCTGCAACTTCGAAACACTGGTAGAAACCTGCGCAAATAAAATAATAATTACAACAACAACATATCGAGGGCAATCCCACATGGAGGATAGAGTGTAAGCAGATCTTATAAGGTAGAGAGGCTGTTTACGGGAGACCTCAGAAATAAAAAATAATAATAATTAAAATTAATAAAACTTTTTTTAACAAATGTTGAAGGAGTCACAGATTAAAAAAACAGAAATGGAGAGAAGACAAACCAATACAAGGAGGAGACAGAAGAACAAAGACTAGGTAGAATATTAGGGTGGTGTTATATAATACTAGGATAAAATAGGATTATAAAATATTAAGTTAAGTACATAATTGGAAAGAAAAAATAGGTAACAATCTGATCACATTAAATCAGTTAATTACATATCGTAATGACGGATTTAATAATACAATGCAATAAATTTTAAAATAACAATCAAAACAAACGTTGCATTTGTAATAACGATACAATACGATACAACGGGTAATACCAATATACTATTTACCAGGAATCTTCAAGCAGAACTAGGCGAACTTCAGCTATGGAGATTGTCCATTCCATTTTGAGAGAGATGAATTTTTGTGCTTCGGGTCAAACAACTTTTTGACTAGACATAAGTTTATATTTTCACGTCATACTATTTTACTAGTTAGGTTCTCTAAGCATAAGTTCGGTTTTGAATGGTAAAAATTAAAAACCAGCTTATTTGAAGGGGAAAATTAAAGATAAGCTCATTTGAAGGGAAATGGTGCAATTTCTTCGCACAAATATGTGTATTTAGGACTCCTATTTTAAAAAATAGTTTGAAATTTGTAAAACACTTAAAAATTTAGTCATCTCAGAATTGCGAGTCACTTTAGATCATTGGATCTAAAGTTTTATTTTCTCTATTTTTGAAACAAAAATAACTGAGCTCAGTAGATTTTACGGAAAAGACTCAAATATGTTATCGAACTATCGGAAATAGTCCATTTATATCACTCGTCAATAGTTTGGCTCATTTATGTCATCGTCGTTATCAAAATGGCTCATTCATGTCATTTTTTATTAACGCCGATTTTACAATACCAGATATAATATTTGCCCTCCAATTAGAGGTCCACGTCGTTTAATTAAATCAGCACAAATTAAATAGTAAATTAAACTAAAACATGACCCATAAATTTGTGCTTATTTACTTAAACGATTTAGACCTATAATTGGAGGCAAAGTGTCATATTTAGTATTGTAAAATCAGCGTTAATGAAAAAATGACATAAATAAATCATTTGGTAAATGAGATAAACTATTGACGAATGACATAAATGAGCTATTTCTGATAGTCCGATGATATCTTTTAGCCTTTTCCATATATTTTATTTAAAATAAAAAAAATTGGGATCAATCGAGTTGATAGTTTTTTTTGGTCGGTTAAATCGATTTGCATTCATCTGTTTAATCCAGTAAGTAAGACATTTGATAGTCACCATTAATTTTTAGGTCCATTATGTTAGTTAAGATGCTAAGGAAGTCCATTATTTTAGGTCCATTATGTTAGTTAAAACTTGGGCTGCTTCTTGAATACTTGGGCTTGGTCTTTTAACAAACATGTTCAGGTAAACTACGCAAATAGCCACTTTCTATATCAATACTAGATATCAGTAGCCCATGCTAGCACTGGTCAATAATTTAAGTCTTCCTGTTAAATATATAACATTTTCTAAGTGTAATATTAATTTGTATCTTTGATTTTAACTTTTTCTTTACTAACAACGCAGTATTTGATTTTAGAGTATTTTTCTGTTCGGTTTTATTAATGTTAATCCTTCAATGGGATGTGATTAGTATAAGTAAACATCAAAATAAACAGTTAGGGGTCGTTTAGTCTTTGGTTCGAGTTATGTAGAGCTTAGTTATGCATTAATTAATTATTCAAACTTTAGTTATTCATGTATGAGTTATTTTATATTCTACTTTAGATAGAACAATATATAAATCTTCAAATTTATACCTATTTTATTTACGTGGGGTTATATTCTACGTGTGCTGAATTTTAAACAAAGCAAATAAAAGCTATCAACCATGATATTAGTTATGTTAGTTTTATTACATGAATAAATATCTGGTACACTAACATTCTCTTTTCTTAATTTAATAGTACCTATTTAAGGTAAATTTGGAAAAAAAACAATCAATAATTTTTAAATTATATAATCAATTATCTATTTTAGAGGACATTTAAAAGCTAAAAACATTACAATAAGAAGGGAGTAGCAAAGAGTAGTACTTCATCTAAGCTACTAAATTCGTGACAGATGCATTTACGTATTGTTAAATGCTTCCATTGGCAATCCATGACCTCCTTTATATGATATTAAAAAAGAACCCGCAAGAAGTTAATTGTTTGAAGAGAGGTACGGACCGCAAGGCCACGAGTTCGATCCCGCATAAACCTTCTTGTTGGTTGCACACTGGCTGCCACATGTGGCTAGTTTACTGGCGACGTGGTTTGCGCCATCGGTCGGGAGTTTACTGCTTGCACTTCGAAAGAATACCGCGGCTGCCTTCACAACAAAAAAAAAAAAAACAAAAAAAAACACCCCACACATAGTTGAATAGATCAACGCCTTTTTAAAAAAAAAAAAAACCACCAAACAGCTGGATTAGATATTAGTAAGACTTTGTAGAAATAATATATTTAGTTATCAAAGTTGACAATTATAAAATAATTAATTAAGAGCTTAGATGACTAGGTCGATTTATTTTCACTGGCCAAGTTGCACTTAAATTGTTTAACACATGTTTTCACCTAATTTCAGATCATTCATTTGACTTATTACACCCTAAAAAATGCCCCCAATAATCTAATTATTGTTGCACTTGTGACCTTAATTGCTCTTTTAGTTTTCTGTATTATGTTATATGTATGCAGTATCGTTTTAAAATTACTGAAAAGCCTAGTCAATAAAATGAACTAGTGAGAGTAATGTATTATAAAGTTATATACATTAATAATATAATGAATGCGATTTAATTTGTTGTAACACATTACCATTTTTTTGGGCAACCCTCCACCTCCAAAAACAAAAATCAATGCTACTAAGTGTACTATCCGAAGCCCTAGACCAGTTGGTCTTGGCGCAGATGATCTCACGCCACAGGTGAGAAATGCATGAAGTTCAAACCCTGCGCACGCTCGCCCGCCGCTTGGGGAGCTCACACCTTGCCACAGTATGGTTTAACCTACGACGCGTGGTTTGCGCTTATCATACACCGGTTTACTGCTGGCGCACTGAAAAGAAAGAATACCACGGCCTTCACAAAAAAAAAATGCTACTAAGTGTACTTACCTTCAATTACCTTAATAATGATAAAATTGTGTGAATATGTTTTACAAATTTATAATAAACCGATAATATACAAATAAAAATAAATCCAGGTCACCAAAATGTGTGATTTGTAATATTGAAAATAAGTCAGGTTATTCGCTACGTAGTCTGTCAACATTATAATTATATACATTTTAAGGATTTCTTACGCAAATAATAGTATATATAACTTAAACTCAAAATTTGTTTACACTAACTATCCATATGAATGTATATAAGTTGAACTCTTCCATATACGGACAATGACTTTTCCATTCCTTAGGTAGATTAACTTAACCAAACCTAATTTTTTAACCAAAGTTTTTTTTGTATAAATAAAACTAGGAAATCAAATTCATGGCACTTTGGTTGTTGTCCAACCCACCACCAAGTAATGTAACATGAGGTGTGTATATATATTCAACTATATCTAATAGAATCAGTCATCACAAGTTACATATATTGTCATTTTATATGGATAAAGACTTCGATCTCGATTTGGCTTTAACAGTGGTCGGAATATCACGCGACACGGCTGAGCCGCTGCGGTGTTCGACGCCTTCCGATGATAACGACGTGAGTCAAATTCAAGTGTTGCCGATGGTTAACTACGAAAATGGCCTTTGTATAGTATGCATGGAAGGTTTTCAAAGAGGTGTTGATGATCATGGCAAACAATTAGTCCCTTGTGGTCATGTTTTTCATGCAAATTGCCTTACCAAATGGCTCTCCATTTATAATTCTTGCCCTCTTTGCCGTTTCAAAGTCTCCATCACTTAAATACGGCGAATTCAAAATTTAAATTTGATAGGCTCGACTTTCAATAACATCATTTTTTTTTAATAATAGGTTCATTTATACTTTTTCTAATTTTAATTTATGTGAATGTATTCCTATTTAGTTCGACTTATGTCATGTTTAATAGCACATAATTTAATTTGGATCTTCCTACCTCGGATGTATTACCTTAGTTACAATTTTCTTACCCATAATAGAAGATAGAAGAGTGCAGACAGGGTATCATGTTTAGTTATTTCACTTTCCATGGTTACTTCTAACACGAATGTTCCAAAACATTGTAGGAATTTAGTAGCTTAGTTGGTTGACTATCTGAACTTTTACTTTGTTAATGAGAGTTTGAATCCCCACATTGTAATCCCCTCTCCATTTCCGCTTCCCCTACCCCTGTAATAAAGAAAAAACTAAAAAAAAATGTTCCAAACATTAGTTGGACCAAATAGTTCACTATTTTAAACTTATTTCTTAATTTATTAGCTTTGTGGATTTCTCTGGGTCTTTTTTTTCCTTTATTTTTTGTGTGTTGAGCATTTATTTTTTCTTTTTGTGACAACGGAGCTTTAATGTTATATTCATTTCATAGCTTGTAGGGTGGATTCCACCTAATGAGCCAAGTTGGTGTAGCAGTAGAGCGCGGGACCGCAAGGTCACAAGTTCGATCCCCTGCATAAACCTTCTTGGTTGAGTCTGTCACACATGGCTTGCCAAGTGTGGTTAATCGACTGACGTGGTTTGCAGGCTATTGCGTCAATCCGGTTTACTGCGCACTGAAAGAAAGAGCCGCAGATTCCCTACCAAAAAAAAATTAAAGCACAAATCACAAAGGTCATTTATATTAGTCCTCGGGCATTGTCCTCTCAGGTTTATTATCTCTTACAACGTGTTATGTTTAATGTTCTAATTAACCGAAGTACCCATTACTTTTTAGAGTAAATGAAATGTTATTACTTCACAAAAACACTAGTCCACTATTAATAACTACTTCAGTCTCAATTTATATGAAGATTGACCTCTCGAGAAGTCAAACAGCTCATTTCAAATATAGATTCTGCACATATTTTTTAATAAAATTTACATAGATAAAACTATATAAAACAAACTATAGAATTGCATAATTAATAATTTATAATATATGCAAAGAGTTGGAGAAAAACAACTTAAAAAATAGATGTTTTCTTTAAACGTTGTTTGACTTCCCAAATAGGTTCACCCTCATATAGTATGGAGGGTGTAGAGGAAATAGATAAAATTGAGTGATTTTTCGTAATAAAATTGGTATGGAGGGTGTAGAGGAAATAGATAAAATTGAGTGATTTTTCATTACAAAAAAATAGTTCAACGTGTACTAATCAATGAACTCACGAAATCAACTTTCCTTTATGACAAAATAAACCAAGCCTAAGCAGTCACAACATCTTGTTGATATTGATAGAGTTGGAGGAACTTTCGTTGAATTGACACGTCTGGAATCAGGGTTGCTAATAAAAGGTGAAAGGAGGCCCTAGAGGAAAAATCTTTATACGGGTTCGAGGTATGTAGAGAAAAGTAACATCAAACTTGGGAAGCTCGGTACCTGTAGTAAGAAGAGTGGCCAAAGAACGAAAATCAAGCATGTCTGCACGAGGCAAGAGATCTAAGGCATATGAATACGGATAAGAGTGCACCCCTGCCAACAATAATAACTGAATGACCATCCCCAAAATACCCGATAGATATATATTCAATTAATCAAACTCTATCAACCGGCGAATATTCTGATATTTTAATCTAAAATTTTGTATTTATGCTAAGAAAATCTACTTGATGTAAAAAATAATCTATCAAAAACGTAATAAACAAAAAAAGGTGATAAGTCTAAAATTCATAAACTTAAAATTCCGGTAAATAGACCAAACTACATTAGCACATATGCAGTTGCAATAGAACAAAAGCTTACAAGAAAAGCAGGCAGAAACAGATAGATCAAGTCTTTTACTTGAAAAATTATATCACGAAGGATAAAGACTAAAGATCAATTTTATTCAATTATATTACAAAGAAAAAACAACTGCCTTTACATATAGAGTGAAATTTACAGAAAAGCATCCTTAGGAACTATAAAGGGTGCATAAGTTATTTTACAAATAAAATAACAACATTTGAACCGTTCAATCAACGATAATTTCGGTAGTTAGGAGTATACATGCAACTCTCAGCATACTTCACCAATTCTGCAGGCTGGGGCAAACGTGTTGCAACACCTGCGGTATATAATGTAAACGTGTAAATAATGTAAACGTGTAAATATAGGAAACAATATATTCCCTACCCATAATTAGAATATTTTTATATATTTACAATATAATTATGGTAAGACTAGAATTCCTCTTTTGTATAGGCTTAGGATTCCTATTGTATAAGGGATAAACATTGTACTCCATATATATGAAAGACTCCCCAGGGAAAATTAATATCATCTTACATGGTATCAATAGCCTATGGTATAAGAGTATAGAAAGAAAAACCCTAGAATTTTTCTACCAAGCAGTCGCACCACCCCGGCAACCACACGCGCCTCCCTCTCTCTACCCAAATTCTTGGTTTTTCTTCTCCATTCCTCTATTCTCTAAATGGATACTCGGGATTCTTCCGCGGTCCTTGACGCATCTTCCTCCACAAATCCCACCACCAAGTCATCACCCTCTTTTCATCCCGCCGCCCTAACTGTTTCCAACATCAAGAACCATATCTTTATCCTTCTTGATCAAGAAAACAATCAGTATTAATGACAAAATTTCGCGCCCTCAGGTTGATGATTCTACTTGGCGTCGTCTAGACGCTGGCGTCAAACAGTGAATATATGGTAGTATTTCTGCTCCTTACTATCATGAAATCTGACTCCACAACCCTTGACTTGTGGAATCGTTTGGAGGAAATTTTTCAGGACAACAAGCACATTCGTGCCGTGTATTTGGAAGAACAATTCAACAAAATATGTCTTGAAAACCTCTCTAATATTTCTGAGTACTGCAAACAGCTTAAACTTCTAGCGGATCAACTCTCCAACGTCGGCACGCCTGTTACTGACGCTAAAATGGTGCTCCAAATGATTATAGGCCTTACTAAGGGCGAATATGATATTTTGGCAACCATGATCCAACAGGCAGATCCGTACCAAGTTTTAAAAAAGCTCGCTCACAATTGTTGCTCGAAGAAACCCGTCGTGCTAAGCAGGATGAGCACGCCCAGCAGGTGTTAACTGTCGACTCGCAACCCCAAGATCAGACGCCGTCGAAAAACTCCCAACAGCGGCAGAGCCGCGGCGGCAAGGGTGGAAAAGGCCGCGACGGTAGAGGAGGTCGTGGTCGCGGGTGCGGTCACGGCCAACGTAACCAGAAGAAGAATAACACGCAGAACAACCGGGCCGCGGCTCGATGGTTTGCCAGCACGCGCCTGGCCCGTAGCCGCGACGCAAGGTCCATTCCAGCATCGAAATTTCTACAATCCGTATTCTTACCCGACGATTGGGCCCCGCTGCAGCCTCGCAGCAGGCCCACTTCACGCAGTGGTCGTCCCGCAGCCTCCTCCGCATGACACCCATCGAAGTTGGGTCAGCTCAAAGACTTCTCTATGAAACAACCTGAAAATACTTGGTACATGAACTCAGGTGTCACATCTCACGTCACCCAATCTGCATGTATTATTACTAAACTGTTTAGTTTAAAGCATCCTCAATATGTTACAGTTGGTAGTGGACAACGCATTCCAGTTAAAGGTTATGGTACCTCATACACACAACCTCCTCATCCACCCTTCTCCCTCAAAACACCCTATATGCCCCACACATGATTAAGAACCTCATATATGTCCGCCAATTTACTCGTAATAATTCTGTCTATGTGGACTTTGACCCTTTTGGTTTTACTGTGAAGGATCTTCATACGGGAACACCTCTTACGAGATGCAATAGCACGGGGATCTTTATCCATTCACCTCCACTTCCGCTGCCAGATCTTGCTCTCCCGTCACTCTAGCGGCTATTTCTTCTTCAACATGGCACAATAGGCTTGGTCATCCAGGAGTCCCAGACTTTAATTTTCTTAGAGGCAACAATTTCATTACTTGTAATGGAAAGCTTGCCCAAAATTGTGTTTCTTGTTCTTTAGGCAAACATATTCGTCTTTCGTTTAAATCATCTACTAGTGTTACCTTTGCTCCATTTGATATTATACATGCCGATTTATGGACGTCTCCTATCTCTAGTTCTCTCGGTCATAAATATTATCTTGTGTTGCTTGATAATTTTTCACACTATCCTATCTCTAGTTCTCTCGGTCATAAATATTATCTTGTGTTGCTTGATAATTTGTGTTTGCCAAATTTGTTGAGTTTCGCAAGTTCATTCAAACACAATTTGAAAAAGACATAAAATCATTTCAGTGCGATAATGGTCGTGAATTCAATAACTGTATGTTTCACCATTTTTGTACCAATAATGACATGATTTTTCGTTTCTCCTGCCCTCACACCTCACCACAAAACGGTAAAGCTGAAAGAATCATGCGCACCATTAACAACATGATTCGCACCCTATTGATTCATGACTCCTCCTTCTATCATTCTGGGTCTATGATGCTAAAATGTCAGAATACGTTCTAAATATTCTCCCTACTAGCACTCTTCACAATATGACCTCTACCGAAATCCTCTACCATAGAGTCCCCTCATATGATCATCTACGAATTTTCGGTTGTCTGTGCTATCTCAACCTTAGCTCTACCACCCCTCACAAGCTCGCTCCTAGGTCCACTCCATGTGTCTTCCTAGGATTTCCGCCGAACCATATGGGCTATATATGTTATGACTTGTCGACTCGTAAAATCCACATATCTCATCACGTCACATTCGACGAGACCACATTCCTGTTTTCGAATCTTCAAAAATTCCAAAAATCGGATTACTCATTTCTTGACGAGTCTGCCATCTCTCCCATCCTCCTCGAACAACTCGCTTTTTCTGTCCGTCGTCAGCGTCGCGGCGCCAAAATTCCTGCGAGTCGGCACCGCGGCCCTGCACAGAGGCGCCGCGACACCAAATGTCCAAAGAAGACTGTCTACCCAGCACTACGCGCTTCGACGGCTTTCTCCCCACCCTCTCTCGTCCGCCTTTACCCTGCCTCGCACTCCCACTCAGTCACCCACTGTCCCTACTCATCCAATGGAAACTCGTTCAAAGCATGAAATCTTCAAACCCAAATTCCATTTCTAACTTGTCTGCCCAAACCATCTCTCCACTTCCAAAGAACCCAAAATTGGCCAAACAAGACCCTAAATGCAGCTATGTATGAGGAATTTAATGCTTTGACTAAACAGCACACGTGGGATCTAGTACCTAGACCTGAGGAGGTGAATGTAATTCGTTGTATATGACTTTTTCATCTCAAGTTCAGAGACAATGGGGATCTTAAGAGGTATAAGGCCCGTCTTGTGGCTAATGACACAAATCAGCAGGAGGGCATTGATTGTGGAGAGACCTTCAGCCCGATTGTCAAACCGGCTACCATTCACACAGTTTTGAGCATTGTCATGGGCAAACACTGGCTGATCCATCAATTTGATGTGAAGAACACATTTTTACATGGGCACCTTAGAAAAACAGTGTACATGCATCAGCCGTCTGGGTTCACCCATCCAGCAATTCCTCACTATGTGTGTCATCTCCGTATGTCACTATATGGCCTGAAATAGGCCCCTCGTGCGTGGTATGATCGATTTGTCAGGTATATCTTGCAAATTGGGTTTGTATGCATCAAGAGTGATACATCACTCTTCATTTTTCATCGAGGTAGTAGCACTGCTTAGGATGATATTGTTCTGACTGCCTCCTCAGATAGATTGAAAAATGAGATTATTGGCTTGCTTAAGTCCGAATTTGCAATGACTGATTTGGGAAAGTTGAGTTATTTCTTGGGGATATCAGTGACCAGGTCTGTCAATCACATGTTCTTGTGTCAGCGTAAGTATGCAGAGGAGATAGTGTACAAGGCTAAGATAGCGAATTGCAAAGTTATGCCTACTCCAGTCGATTCGAAATCTAAGCTCAGTGCTATGGATGGTGCTCCAGTCTCCGATCCTACTCTGTATAGGAGTCTTGCAGGTGCACTTCAGTATCTCACATTTACCAGGACAAACATTGCTTATGCTGTTCAGCAGATATGTTTATTCATGCATGCCCCCAGGGAGTCACACTTCACTGCTTTTAAGCGTATCATTCGATACATTAAGGGCACTCCCTCTGCGCCAAAAAGGTTGCTCTCATATACGGATGCAAATTGGGCAGGGTGTCCGGACGCGCGACGCTCCACCTCAGGCTTTTGTGTTTTCTTAGGGGATAATCTGATTTCTTGGTCTGCCAAGCGACAGGCTACCATATCTAGATCCAGTGCCAAGGCTGAATACAGAGGCGTTGCAAATGTAGTAGCTGAGATTTGTTGGCTCAGAAACTTACTATTAGAACTTCAGTGTCTTTTGCGTCAGGCATCTATTGTGTACTGTGATAACATCTCTGTCATCTATTTGTCTCATAATCCGGTTCAGCATCAGCGAACCAAGCACATTGAGATAGACCTACACTTTGTTCGCGAGAAAGTTGCTTTAGACCATGTCAAAGTGTTACATGTTCCATCATCCTATCAGTATGCAGACATATTTACCAAAGGACTTCCCAGACAGTTGTTTCTTAACTTCAGATCCACTCTCAGCGTTCGGCCTCCTCCCGCTCCGACTGAGGGGGTGTGTAAACGTGTAAATATAGGAAACAATATATCCTCTACCCATAATTAGAATATTACTAGGATTCCTCTTTTTTATAGGCTTAAAATTCTTATTGTATAAGGGATGAACATTGTACTATATATATACTTTGATATTAATAAAACTCCCCAAAGGAAATTAATATCATCTTACATATAACATATTGAGTTTCCTTAAACCAAATCATTAAGATCAAGTAAATTAAAATGAGTTTACGTTCTATACACAAACGATATACTCCCTTCATCCCAATTTATATGACACTTTCATTTTTTGGGAGTCTGTCAAAAAACAATAACACTTTGACAAGAATGTCTCTTTCTATATTTAGTAGATTTTGACAAGTTTAAGACTACAAAATTTAAAAGACTACACATATCTTTAATTTAAGACCACAAGATTCAAAAATCTTCCTTTATTTCTTAAACTTTGTGTCCAGTCAAACTAAGATACTTAAATTGGGACGGAGGGAGTAATAATGTAGTAACTTTAAATTAGCCCTTAATGAAATGATTTGTAGACACACATCTCTCAATGTCTTGTTTTAGACCACAAATTTCAAAAGTACTCAATTCTATCTTAAACTACGTGCTCAGTCAATCACCTTCGTATAAAATGAGACGGAGGGAGTAGTAAATATTAATTTACAAATTGGAATAAATAGTAACGTATAGGTTAATTTACACTGATGTCAATGCACATAACTTAATCCAATTAAGATAAGGAAAAAAAGGGAAGAAATTCACGCACCGAGTTGATATGCTTTAGCAGCTACAGTAGCAGCAATATGAGCTGATATCTTTCTGATATTAGCAAAAGGAGGATATATCATTCCCTTGGCATAGTGCTCCTCAGTTACTTGAGCTGCCAAAGCCTCAGCTGTTTCAAATTGCACATTTATACTTACAGCGGTTCAGAAAAACTGGAATTAATTCATGTTACAAACCCGAAAAAGATATGAAGACTTCAGCCAACGGTTCCTAATTCAAATTCATCTTTGTTTGTACTTACAAGCTGCTAAAAGCATGTCATTGTGAACACGTAAAGCGCCACACATGACCAAGCCAAAACCAAATCCAGGAAATATGTAACAGTTGTTTGCCTGTATTATTGAAAGAAAGAAAGCATAAATTAGCCATCATGTGAATCGTGAAGCTACTTTACAAAGAAAGCATAGATATACATTCAAATTACAAACCTGGCTAGGAATGTGGAGTTTGTTATTGTACTCTACAGGAGGGAATGGACTTCCACTTGCGAAGATGGCTTGACCCTTTTAATAAAGCAACAAGAATCAGTCAACGTCATGAGCACGAGTACAAGATTTAACCAAACACAACTTTAATGTGCATAGAGACGTGCTTCTCGTGCAAAGGCAAATCCAGGATATAAACTTGATGGATTCAAGGTTTAAGGATTTTATTAGCATTGAACTCATTGTACTTTTGAAATTATAAGTGTGTTTGTGTTTCGTGTGAAAAATGCGGAGTTCAATTGGATCTATTAACTAAAGGAAAATTGTATCCCCTGTCTTCATGAATATAAATTCTTACCTCACTCCAAGTGTAAGCTTCTTCAGCAGTGCATTCAGATTGTGCAGTCGGGTTTGAGAGTGCCATAATGAGAGGTTTCTACAAATCATATTTTAGTCTGTCAACTCAAGAAAAGTTTAGTTCAGGAGAGCGAAAATAAAAAATTGGGGAAATGCAGCACCTTGTTTGTGGAAGCCATGGCCTCAACCACTTCCTTAGTAAATGTTCGTCCAACTCCAGATGTTCCGATTAAAGCAGTCGGCTTAATCGCCTAAATTAGTTCCAAAAGTGTTCATACATGCAAAATGTGTTTCAAAGTGGTAATCCACACGTAGGGAGCTCATTGATCAAACCTTAACAGCATCTAGAAGATCGTTGACAGGTTTGTGTTCGTGCGCCCACGGTTTCTTGTGAGCTTGAAGTGATTCCTTTCGAGCACTAACAATTAGACCCTGCACGTACCGCAAACTTTGTCAAACTTGAAATATTAGATGAACACGCTAAGGTCGATATACTGATTCTTTCTGTTGTAGATAAGCTTGTTTATTTTTCTACCTTCGAATCGACAAGCCAGATATTTTTGCGCGCTTCCTCCACAGGGGCGTTTATCTACAGATAACAACACAATTTATCAAGCGAAACTTGCGAAGCCAAACTAAGCTTTTTATCCGAACTTCATGACAAACCACAGGCAACCAAAATCTTCTACCTCCTTTGAAATCGCAAGTGCGATGAGTTCTGCTATACCAGTTCCAGCCTGCGATCACGAAGAGATCGACATGAAGCACAATTTAATGACTTTAAGATATTCTCTTGATTTCTCTATGTAAATAACCCTTCAATATCTGCTAGTGACACGAGTAGAGAGAAAAATAATAAAATTTCAGATGCATAATATCTCCTCCAATTTGCTTTTCGAAT
Source organism: Przewalskia tangutica (assembly GCA_029844215.1). NCBI lineage: Eukaryota > Viridiplantae > Streptophyta > Magnoliopsida > Solanales > Solanaceae > Przewalskia > Przewalskia tangutica. Next base: position 3,921,938 of record CM056720.1, read on the forward strand.
TGTTTTTTTTCTCACTTATTCCACAGAAAATGCTTATAGGTCGTTATAAGGGTGTGAGAGCTGAACGAGATCAAATAATTTTGATGTAAATCGCGTCATGAGTGAGTCACTGAATAATTAGATAATTGGGATGTCATCCAATTATCGTATTTTCTTTTCCTAAGTTATTCATTGCTAATCACCATTTTTACCTTTTTTACATGTTGTTAGTAGCTCGTCTACGAAACAATTAAAAAATTGAGTCTTTAAAAGAAAGTTCTAGCCTTACTTCTCCAGCACCAAAGAACAAGAATGTATGATCAACTAAGGACCCTCCAAGCAGCTTAAGGGATGCAACGAGCCCCGCAAGTACCACAGCAGCCGTCCCCTGCAGCATTAATGGGATAAAAAACCAGAACGAAGCAAACATCCGCTGATAAAGGCCCCCAAAAAAAGTTGTACCGTACCTGTATATCATCATTGAATACTAAATATTTGGTACCATATTTAGCCAACAGCTCAAAAGCGTTGTGATTCGCAAAATCTTCATACTGCACATCACGTTACAAATATTAGACTTTGACGTTAGATGAAAGGCGATAAACCCTTTTCAAAGTGATCCTTAACAAATTTCAAATAACTAACCTGTACAAAAACTTTTTCTCCGTAATTTTGCTTCACAGCTGTCATGAATTCATCTAGAAAGTCAAAGTATTCCTGCAAGGAGCAAAAAAGAAATAGACATTTCCCAAGAAAATGCCACAAATCTCAATTTATACCTCTGCATGGTAATATACAACGGGTACGATATTGAGTGATGCTATTATAAAATTGACCTTCCCGGTAGCTCTCTTTTGTCTGAGCCCAATGTAGAACTCATCTTTCAATAGTTGCTCATTATTTGTTCCCACATCAATGGTTATAGGCAAACACTGCACAAGCGAGCAAAATGATTAGACGTTCATAGTTATAAATTATAGTAGTGTATAAATTTTTAACGAGTTTTGGTACCGCTGAAGGTCTGACTCCTCCGAGTGCCGTATACAAAGCCAGTTTCCCTACTGGTATACCCATTCCCTGTGACAATATAATGAAATTCATATAAGAATTACTCAGTTATTCCACTCTATTCGAATGTCAAAAAATCTAACTAGGGGATTCCAAAAAATACAAAAATGTTACACTTGAGATTTGAACTGCAACTTCACACAATTTTTAAAAAAAATTTACACTATACTACAAACTTCTCTTATGTCGAGGGCGGATTCAACAATTTATATATAAACGATAGCTCGAAGCATTCCGTGTTCATGTAGGGTCCTGCGAAGTTTAGGTTATAATGTAGAGAGTCTATTCTGACGTACGCCAAAATGTGATTGATTCTACGGCTCGAAAACCATACGGAGACAACTTTACCGTAGCTCAAAGGCTCCCCTCCATTCAACAATTTATATGTAATATATAAAACTTGTATTCTTACTCTACTTGCACAATATAACTTTCTTACAAAGGGGATTCCATTGAACTCCTTTCAATACACATATAGCTACCAAACATAATACATTTAACACACTAACATACTTATTTCAAAGGATTATTACCTGACAGCCAAGGTCCCCAAGTCCAAGAATTCTTTCACCATCAGTAACAACAATGACTTGTATTTTCCTTTCTGGCCAGTTTTTCAATACCTCAAGGATCCTTCCTCTGCAAATAAATACTTCAAACTTTAGTCGAAACTAAACACTGAAGCAATAAATAAGCTTTAACTTGTAAAAGTACCATACTTTTCTTTCAAACTGAGGTATAAACCTTGGGGACGCCTAAAAATGCTTCCATATTTTTGGCAAGCTTCACCAACAGTTGGAGTGTAGACAATCGGAAGCAACTCTTCTACATTATCAATAAGAAGCTTGTAGAACAACCTTTTATTTCTCTCCTACAAACACAGTCAAGAAAAACACAAGAGGGAAGAATAAGAAGGGTGGCTAAACAATGTTCAAATACAATGACTCTTCGAATTAATTTCATGTATGGTTACTGAACTTTACCCGGGTAAAATCACAAAACTATTTTTTGGCACATTAAGCAAAATGAAATTCACCTAATATAGCAGTAAAGTCTCAAACTATGTTTTGTCACATAAAGGTGACTGAAATTTCCGCGCGCATAGAGGGAGCTTAGGCGCCGAGCTGCCCTTTTTTTATTTTTAAGGTAACTGATATTTATCCACTATGATAGTAAAGTCAAGAAAACTTTACCCACTATAAAAATAAAGTCACCTTGATGGATAAGGTTTAATCGTTATAACGGGTAAAATTTAGTGATTTTACTGTTATAGTTTGTAAAGTTAATTACTAATGTGACAAAAAATAGTTATGTAACTTTACCACTATATAATGTTAATGGCTTTACTATCGTAGCAAGTATAAAAGTTCAATTAGTGACAAAATAACAGTGTAGTTAAGTGATCATAGGGGAAATTAACTCGCACCCCCTTCTGATGATAAGAAAAGAATAGCAAAACTCATGCATAATCAAATTCATTAGTCAAGCATTTGGTTTCCAAGAATACCTGTAATTCCATCAGGGCAACATATTTATTCAAAGGGACTTCAAATTGGCGAAGACTCTGCATAAGTCTTTTCTCCTGATATAGCATATATAACACAAGAGATTAACGAAATTCCTCTAAAGCACATCAAATAAATAATGGGATTATAACCGCCCACTAAAATAATAGCCGGGAAAACTATATTTTTCGTCTACTAATGTAATACACATTTTATACATAATTAGTGTACATTTTTTTACATATTTGAATAGCTGACTGTAATTATTTTCGGCCCATAGATTCAATGTGTTAAAGGTCCAAATATTTCCACTTGTGGCTGTTAAAGTATATCGGCCAATATGGCCGAGCCGAGAATGGCCCATCCGAGTGGGGCCCCTTTCCTTTGTATATTTGGTAAATATTAGATTTAGGTTTGTACCTTAATTAGTAGTGTAATATTATTATAATTGTAAAGTTAGTATTCTTATAGAATATGGATTCCTAGGTAGAATAGGAAGATGATCTTCCTTGTAACTTGTATATATATGTCTTTCATTATTCTCAATAATCAAGGGATTATTTCTTAAGTATCAAGAGTCTAGGTTCTCTTTACCTCGCTTCCGCTCCTCAAAATTTGTTCTCTTTTTCGAATTTTTGGATCCTCAAATTATCGATTTTTGTGTTCTTCCCTTTTAACAAAACCGATTATCTTCTCTTCCAACATCCTCTCTCTCAAATTCCCTTCTCCGAATCTTGTTGTTCTATTCCATATGGCTGATAAGAACAATTTTCATCCTCAGGAGCGTCATCCCTATTGTTCTTGATTTTGAAAATGTCCAATATGGGATGTGGGAGGAGTTATTCAAGATTCATGTTAAAGCACATAAAGTTCTTCACCACATCATCCCTCCTACTCCTTCAAAAGAGGATGATAAGGCGTCTACATCTACTGTGCTCACTAAAGAAGCAGACCCAGAATTATGGGACATGCTTGATTTCAAGGTTCTTCAGTGGATTTATGCCACTATTAACTTGGACCGTTTGCAGAAGATTATGGAACCCAACTCCACAGCTATGACAGCGTGGGATCGATTGCGAGATATAACAGTCATTCTCGGATTGTTATCCTTGAGCAGGAATTTTCACAGGTGGCTATGGTGAATTTTCAAAACGTTTCTTCTTATTGCAAATGCATCAAGGAATTGGCAGACTAACTCAACAACGTGGGTTCTCCTATCTCTAATAGTCGTCTAGTTCTTCAGACGGTTGCAGGCCGGTTGCAGGCCTGTCAGAGGCCTATAGCGGTGTTGCTTCAGTTATTCGTCAGAGTAACCCCTACCAGGATTTTATCAAGCCCGTTCTATGCTTACTTTTGAAGAAGCCAGATTAGCTAAGAAAGTGGCGATTGGGGCCAGTCCTATACCGATAACTGCTTCCAATTTTTTTTCTTTCAATCCAGCCAACGTGACCCAAAATCACAACAACGGGGGTGGTAAGAAAGGCCAAAATCGGAAGAATAATGGCAAGAATCGTGGCGGCAACAACGGGGGCAACCCGCAGCAGCAATCCTGGAACCCATAGAGGCCCTCTGGTCAGTGGCAGTGGGTCCCAGCGCCGCAAGTCGTCGCGGCTCAGCCTTACAGCGCCGCGGCGCCTCAATATCAGCCCGTACACGCATCGCGCCGCCTTCTCCGCATCCGCACTCCGTGGCTGTATCAACAGACGGCGATCCCAGATCAAAGATACTTGGGCCTCACCTCCATCAGGCCCACCACGCAGTGGGGGTAAACTCATACCGACATTGAAGCAGCGATGCACACGCTTGGCTTGACTCAACCGGACCCTAATTGGTACATGGACACCGGCGCCACTACCCACATGACATCCGATCAAGGTAATCTCTCGTCTTATTCCAATTTGAGCACTAATCGTGGTATAACTGTTGGTAATGACAATTATATTCCAATTAAGGGTTATGGTCATAAAACTTTGTCCCCTCCTCATCCACCACTTGTCCTGAAAATACCCTTCATGCCCCAAAATTAATTAAAAATTTAGTATATGTCCGTAAATTCACAACTGATAACTGGATTTCTATTAATTTTGATCCATTTGAATTTTCTGTGAAGGATTTCAAAACGGGGAGTCATCTCATGAGGTGTAACAGTAGGGGGACCTCTATCCAATCGCACCAAGTCTCAGCATCTCGCATCAAGCTATGCCATCCACCTTTGCATCTCCTGTTCCTTCCTTGTGGTATGTTCGTCTAGGTCATCCGGGGTCGTCTATTTTATCTTCTCTAGATAGACATAAGTATATTTCTTGTAAAGGTACGCGTATTACTCCACTTTGTCAATCCTGTGCTCTGGGAAAGATTATTAAATTATCATTTGTAGCTTCAAATTCTAATACTTCTATGTCATTTGAAATTATTCATAGTGATTTATGAACATCTCAGGTTCTCAGTTCTATGGGTCATCGTTATTATGTTTTATTCTTAGATGACTATACTAAATATTTATGGACGTTTCCAATTGCGAAAAAATCTCAAGTTTTTTCCATCTTCATAAAGTTTAGAGCCTTCATAAAAACGCAATTCGAACGAAAAATAAAAAACATTCAAAGTGATAATAGCAAAGAGTATGATAATGGAGAATTTAGGGAGTTTTGTGCTAACAATGGGATAAATTTTCGTTTTTCTTGTCCTCATACGTCTTCACAAAATGGGAAAGCTGAGCGAAAAATTTGTACCATTAATAATATTGTCCGCACTTTATTAGTTCATTCTTTCATTCCTCCATTATTTTGGCATCATGCACTACAAATGACTACCGATCTCCTAAATATTCTTCCCTCTAAAGGTTTGACATATTCCTCCCTCTCAAAGTGTTATACAATAAGAATCCGTCCTACACTCATCTTAGGGTCTTCGGATGCTTATGTTATCCATTGTTTCCATCCACTTCAATCAACGAACTTCAGGCACGTACTACTCCTTGTGTATTCTTGGGTTTTCCGTCAAATCACCGTGGTTATAAATGTTTTGATTTGTCCTCTAAACGAATCATCATTAGTCGTCATGTTCTCTTTGATGAAACTCAATTTCCCTTTTCTAAAGTAGAAAAATTCGTACCTACTTCTTATGATTTTTTGAATGATGCTATCTCCCCCTATTTTCTCCATCATTTTTCAGGTTTGCCAGAAAATACGTTAAACGTCCGCCGCCAGACGCATGGCGCCACGGCGCCAAATTCCCCTACGAGGCAGCGTGACCACGCATGAGAGCGCCACGGCCAAATATCCAAATAGCCTGCGGTGGTTACGCGCGCGCGGCTGGCTTCAGCCACGCTCGGCGACGGAATTTCCGACATTTCACAAACTTCCCAAAATTCACTCAATCCAGCCCATAGTCTTGGTCCAGTCACTCGTAGTCAACGGGGTATTTTTAAGCCAAAACACATTTTAATTTGAATTCTACTGTTCTTAAATCTCTCTTATCCCATAATCCTGTGTCTGTCTTAAATAACCCTAATTGGAAAATTGTCATGACCGAGGAATATAATGCACTTATTGATAATAAGACGTGGGAGTTGGTACCCGTCCATCTGGTGTTAATATTATTCGGTCTATGTAGATTTTTGTTCATAAGAAAAATTCTGATGGTTCATTTGCAAGGCAAAAGGCTAGACTTGTAGGTGATGGTAAGACTCAGCAGGTTGGTGTTGATTGTGGTGACACATTTAGTCCAGTGGTCAAGCCGGCTACCATTCGTACTGTGCTCAGCTTTGCTCTTTCGAAATCATGGCCCATTCATCAGCTAGATGTGAAGAATGCTTTCCTACATGGCGATCTTCATGAGACAGTGTATATGCATCAGCCTTTGGGATTTAGGGATACTAGATATCCTAATCATGTCTGTCTATTGAAGAAGTCCTCAGATGGCTTGCGATCTCACGAGCTTGGTATTAGAGATTTGCTGATTTTGTTTCGACTATGGGTTTTTCTCTGATAATTCATTATTCGTATATCGTCGAGGATCTTCCATGACTTATATTATGTTATATGTTGATGATATTATCTTGAATGTCTCTTTTGATACTTTGCGCAAGTCTATTATGACAATGCTCAGTTTTGAGTTTGCCATGAAGGACTTGGGCCATTTGAGTTACTTTTTGGGGATTGTTGTAACTCGTCATGCAGGTGGATTGTTCTTATCACAGAGAAAGTATGCAACAGAGATCATTGAGAGGGCTGGGATGTTATCTTGTCTACTCCAGTTGATACTAAACCCAAGTTGGGTGCTGCAGCTGGCTCTCCGTATGAGGATACGACCAGCTATCATAGTCTTGCAGGCGCCCTTCAGTAACTGACGTTCACGCGATCAGACATTACTTATGTCGTACAGCAGGTGTGTTTGCTTATGCATGATCCCAGAGTTGAACATATGAATGCACTCAAACGCATTCTTAGGTACATTCAGGGAACACTTGAGTATGGTTTGGATTTGTATCGCCGTCGGCGTCTGCGTTGGTCTCTATCTGAATGTTGATTGGGGTGGTTGTCCTGACATCAGACGGTCTACGTCTGGATATTGTATGTTTTTGGGTAACAACTTGGTCTCATGGTCTGCCAAGCGTCAATCTACGCTTTCACGTTCAAGTGCAGAGGCCGAGTATCGAGGGGTAGCTAATGTGGTCTCCGAATCATGTTGGTTACGAAATCTTCTTTTAGAGCTTCATTGTCCCATTGAGAAAGCTACCTTGGTGTATTGTGATAATATAAGTGTCATCTACCTTTCTGGTAATCCAGTTCAGCACCAGCGTACTAAACACATAGAGATGGATATTCACTTTGTTCGAGAAAAGGTAGCAAAAGGGCAAGTACGCGTCTGCCATGTTCCTTCGAAATATCAAATTGCAGACATCTTTACAAAGGGTCTTCCCTCAGTCCTTTTTGAAGATTTTAGAGACAGTCTCAGCGTACGAAGACCGCCCGCTATGACTGTGGGGGTGTGTTAAAATATATTGGCCAATATGGCCCAGCCGAGAATGGCCCATCCGATCGGGGCCCCTTTTCTTTGTATATTTGGTAAATATTAGACTTAGGGTTGTACCTTAATTAGTAGTGTAATATTACCATAATTGTAAAGTTAGTATTCTTATAGAATAGGGATTCCTAGGTAGAATAGGAAGAGGATCTTCCTTGTAACTTGTATATATATGTCTTTCATTAATGAGAATAATCAAGGGATTATTTCTTACATTCTTTCAGTGGCCTTAAGCAATTCATGTACCTGAAGCTCCTGGGATGTAATGGCAGGCGGAAGAAGGCCTCGCAAGTAATGAACATCTCTTTCTTTCTCAGTGAAGGCAAGCCCTTTGTTGTAACGCGGATCCCTCAACAAGTTGTAACCACTGTTTTTACCAGCCAAAATTTAATAAAATACAACACTTAGATTTACAGCCAAATTTAATGATCAAAAAAAGATTCCACAAACTTGCAAGTCTTAATAATTCATGAACTAATATCTCTCTATTCAATGGTCAGAAACAGAGATGCTACGCCACTTCAACAATGTATCATCATTTTGAAAAAAGAAAGATAACTGGGGAACTTGTTTGATTAAAGACAACATCTTAATAATCATAATACGTTTGGGGAGCGAAAATTACTCCTTTATGTGGCCTTTCGAATTTTGAAATTCAAAATTATTGTTTCTTTTATCACAATTTTTTTTTCATATATCTTTTAAATATTTTTAATCGTCAGTTATTGTGACTTTGTGACTTATAGTACTTTTTATAAGTAGTTTCCAAATAAATGTAAATTTTATTTCATAAAACGTAAAGATTCAATGTTCGAATTCACAGTAATGGTTGTTGAAAATTTGCCTTTGGTGGAGGTTGGGTCCGCCCATCTTCAATGACTTAAACATCATGGTTCCACAAGTTGGAGAACCTGGTTCTTTACACGTGTGTAATCTACTAAGTGAGTAGATGACCGTAGGGCCAAGAATCGTCAAATTCCATTGAGAAATAGAAGAGATATTGGTCCACGAAGTAAGGTGTTTGAGATATGAAGAGTGGTGTGTGACAAATCTACCACATCAGGAGGAAAGGGAAAAATTATTCATGCTATAAGACTCTAAACTGAATAAGGGATTGGAACCCCAAGGGGTAACCTATGTGTTTGAAGGAGGAAGGACCTAGGTATGCTTGGGTTCGAGACTAGGCCCACGCGCGCCACCACCACCGGGTCGTGGGCTGTTGGGCTTCTCTTTTTGGACCCCAGAACTTTGATTAATTACAGTTCGATCCCTGGAGTTTCTGGAAGGCAAGCACCGCGGTGCCTCATGATTTGAACCGCGGTGCTGCGCGTCCAGTGAGCTCCCAGTGAACGGTAATAAGTCAGAAATGATGGTCATTACTTGCTAAAACGTTTGACACTTATGCCACAACGTTTATGGCCATTAACAACCCTCTTAACCCCCATTAAGACATCTTCTCAACCTTAAACACTATATAATGATCCCTTAATTCAGATTTGAGAAGATATACAATATACACATTGAACATAAGAGAAAATACACTCCACACTCAGATGATTTCAGATTTTATTAAATCTCTTCCTTTCTTGCAATCTTACACAATCAAAGATCCTTCTATTCTAGCGAACACTTGAGTTCCCTTTGCTCATTTGTTTGATTGATGTTTTATCTTGGGAGATAAGTTGTAATTACACCGTTGAAGGGATATACGGGGCAATATTATCTTAAGAATAGATTGATAATTCAATCGACTCAGCAAACCAATTATCTTGTTATATTTCCAGATTTCTAAACATATTGTTGTTGTTGTTCTCAAGGGGCTTGCTACAGTTTCAACAAGAATCTCAAGATCAAAAGGAAGATCAAAGACCGAAGATCAAGATCATCAACACGTATTCATGTTGTGACAACTGATGTTAGGCTTCAAGCCTATTATATTGAAATTGTAATTGAATTATCCTTTCTAAGCACTAGTGATAGTTGTATACTATTCTCATACATCCGCCGTAATATCCAACAAAGGTTTGATTCTCAAAATCTGATCTGTGCCAAATAAATTGGAATAGAGAGTAAATAATTTTGACCATTATCCTCCTAACCCTTTATTCATTTTGGATTTTATATGTATATATAGATGTAGTGTAGTGACGAAGACAACCTCTTGGAAAGTGTGCCATCCAACACCACTTTCCAAATTTTGGCGTAAATATATTTTCCTATAAAATAATATGTATCTATACAAATACTATAGACAGACGCCGGTTGAAAATGATATTCCTCCCATTTTATTTTACTTTTTATAGAGTTGGGCGACAACTTTAATTTAAGAAACAAATACAGACTTTTGGGAGTAATAAATTAAAGTACTCTAAATATTGTAATCTTAAATATGTCATATAATTCAATTATTATAAAAGACTGTCAAGAGTCTCTCGTAAAATGGAAAAATTAAATTAGAGATTTCAAATATAGGAAGTAATTCTTTATGACACAGAATAAAAAAATGCGAGAGTACAAAGCAACTTGAGCAGAAAATGAAGTCCTAAAACCAACATAGTCCTAATTTCAAGTGAAGTATGATAAGAGACTAAGGTGATGTTTGGCCAAGCTTTTGGAAGTGTTTCTGTTCTCAGAAACATTTTTTTGGCCAAACACCCTCTTTCCAGAAGTAGAAACACTTTTTTCAGAAGCCAAAAAGTGTTTCTAGATTTGAAGAGAAGCAGAAACACCGATATGGTGCTTCTGGAAAAGCCTTTTTTGCTCATTCATTGAATTTTTTTTGGACTCATTTACCATTTTCTTTTCACAAAATTCTTTTTAATCTCATATAGTATCCTCATATAAAATAAAAATTTGGGAATAGGGGTAGGGCGGGGGAGTAAGAAAAAAATTCATATATTTTTTTTATAAAAGTAACAAAAAATGTGAAATATAATTTGAGGATGGTAGGGCAATGGGATGGGGTTGGGGTAGGGGTAGGGCGGGGGTAAGAAAAAAATCATTTTTTTTATAGAAGTAACAAAAAATATGAACTAGAAATTTGAGAATGGGTAGGACAATGGGGTGGGGTGGGGGGTATGGGTAGGGTGGGAGGAGGTAAGAAAAAAATTCAATTTTTTTATAAAAGTAACAAAAAATATGAAATAGAAATTTGAGGATGGGGTAGGGCAATGTGCTGAGGGTGGGGGTAGGGCGGGGGTAAGAAATTTTTTCATATTTTCAATCATTTTTTATAAAAGTAACAAAAATATGAAATAGAAATTTAATGATAGGATAGGGCAATGGGGTGGTGGGGGTAGTTTTTTTTTATAAAAGTAACAAAAAAATATGAAATAGAAATTTGAGGATGGGGTAGGGCAATGGGGTGGGGTGGGGGTAGGTAGGGCGGGGGTAAAAAAATTCATATTTTCAATCATTTTTTATAAAAGTAACAAAAAAAATGAAATAGAAATTTGAGGATGGGGTATGGCAATGAGGTGGGGTTGGGGTAGGCCAGGGGGTAGGGGGAAGAAAAAAAATATGACATAGAAATTTGAGGATGGGGTGTGGGTAGGGCGGGGGTAGGTTTGGACATATTTGAGTCATTGACTATCATATTGTCGTTACATTTCTTATATACAATATAATATTATTTTTTGATTAAATGTTGCAATTAAATAATTTTAAAAAAAATTATGAAATTCTAAAGATATACTAATTTTTAGAAACATATGATAGAAAATAATATTTTAAATAGTTTTAAATATATTAAAAATAATATTCTAGTAAATTTACATAAATGTTGGCCAAACATGAAACTGTTTCTGTTTCTCAGAAGCACTTCTATAATTATAGGTTAAACACCCTAACTGATTCTCCAGAAACAGTTTCTGCACAACTACTTTTGAGAAACAGAAACACTTTTCCAGAAGCTTGGTCAAACAGACCCTAACATTGCTTATGTAAAATCTCGTGTAGGCAACACTCAAGGGTAAGGTGTGATCTAGTCGTCAATGAAGTGGTCGAGAATAAAAGTGTGGTGCCAGGATTAATTAGAAATGTATGAATTTTGAATTCTAATCTTTTTAAATTGAAGTTTCTAAATTCATAATTTGTACATTTCCCTTTCTTTCTTCGTCTAATTCGAATTCAAAGCAAAAGAGTCATGCCACTTTTAGAAAAGATACAATAGTTTCCGATTCCCCCCGAGACTCAATGAATTTTGAATATTTTAAAGATAAATGCACCATTTGAACCAAAACTACTAGCTTCGGCCAGATCCGTAACAGACGCTCTACCTCCTGCCTTGGTTGAAAACCATAACGTATAAGCAAAAAACATGATTTTAGTTCGAGGTATGCCAAGTTGACACAAACACTATAATTTATCAAAGAAAATCTAGTGTAAGCAACTTGCATATACGTACATATGTGTTGTGTATGTGTGTTTGTCTGTAGAATGATAACCATGGAGAATTTAGTACCTTGAAACGGCGAAAGTCCAGGGGGTGATGAGTTGATCCTCCGTGGCACGATCCTCACCATAGATATCCTCGACACCACCTCCGACCGTTGATGTCGGTGACATATCCAGCACCGAATCACTTCCAGTACTCTTCTCCTTCATCTTGCTCTCCATTTTCTCTCTCTCACCCACACACTTTGTAAGTCTTCTTTTTTTGCCACCTATAAATAATTAGCCTTATACGTGTAGTGTCTGAAGCAATAGAACAGTAAAATATACATACTTTTACAGCACAGCACTTGTACTACTGATTCTTGGGAGCAAAAGGCGAAATTTCTCGCCCACCGGGTTCCCACCCTCTGATTCGACAGAGATTGATGGAGGAAGGTAAATCATGGTAGAACTGATTCTTGATTCTTCCTTCACTTTGCCCCACGTCATTCTTGAAAAAATATGAATGATGACTTTGTCACCTTTTGCATGTACGTGTAAATATGGATAAACACGTATATGGATATAGTTTTTGTTAAAACCACTTTACCCTATGTAAATTTTTTTTTATGCAAATTCGAATTTAATCGCTCCTAGTTAATATAAATATTAAACACTACAACTAAAAAATGCATATGAATAAATTCTAAATGACGAAATTAAGAATTTTGTTATAAAAATAAATTCAATATATACGTATATTGTCCGGAATATTTTATATCATCAAATCATCGATCAAATGATATTACGGATAAACTAATATCTAGGGGTGTCAAATATTTTGGGAAAACCGTCCGAACCGATCATAAAAAAAAATTGGGGTGTCAAATTAATAAGCAAATTCAAATCGAACCGAACAACCTTATACGTATGAAATATATTTTACATATTAATAAACATGTTAAATGTAAAATATAAAATATAAAATATATTTGATAAATTATATTTCAACAAAAAGAAATTTTGGGCTACTGGACGTTGGACTTTTAAAAGATGACATAGGCTATAGCCCGTAGTAACATAGGTGTGTTTACTCTCTCTCCCTTGTTGGGAATCATTTAGTAGTAGCAGATGTTGATGGTTCACATTTCAGTTTCATAATTTTATGGTACTATACTAATTTTGTGGTAGATGGTCTGCGTGCCATGGCTTCAAATTTAATTAAAGCAGTAGAAGAACTCAAGAACCGTAGAACAACAAAATGTGTTATTCCCTCTTCAATTGATTGAGTTAATTCCTTATAATATAGTTATTGTTGATATTTTAATAATAGTATATTCTGATTAGGTGATACTTTAAAAGTAAAATAATCGAAAAGTAATTGAACTGTATCGATATCGAAGAGAAATCGACATAATTAAAATGATTTAAAAATCTAATTTTGATTATACATTATAAAATAACCGAAGAATGGGTTGGTATAATTTTTTAAGAATAATGGATCGAACTGTCTCATTGACACCCTAATGTCCTTAATTAAAATGTAGAATTCGTACTTTTGAAAATAAGATAGGTCAACGACTAGAATAGATAGGCAAGCCACCTAATAATATATATATATATATATATATATTCATCCTAGGCTTGAATCATGGAAGACTAATCTACCTTACCTAAAATATAAGATCCTAATTATATTCATATTAATTACAATATATTACATAATCAATTATAATAAATGAGAGGTAATTATGGGATATTCCCATAATTACTCTAACAGTCCCGCAGTCTTAGCTGAAGGTTCTCGGATGCTGAGACTGTCCCTAAATGCATCAAAAAGTACGGGCGGAAGATCTTTTGTAAAGATGTCAGCTATCTGATAACGGGACGGTACATGGAGAACACGGACTTGACAACAGGCAACTTTTTTTCGGACAAATAAGATACACATCTCAATGTGTTTCGTGCGTTGATGCTGAAATGGATTGTCAGATAAGTAGATCGCACTCACATTGTCACAATAGACCACCGTTGCCCTTTCAATCGGACAATGGAGCTCCAATAGGAGATTACAGAGCCAACATGATTCAGCAACAACATTTGCCACCACTCGATATTATGCCTCTGCACTTGATTGAGACAGTGTGGACTGACGTTTGGATGACCATGAAATGAGATTGTCACCCAAGAACACACAATAGCCGAAAGTGAAACGACGTGTGTCGGGGCAGGCACCCCAACCCGCATCAGTGTAGGCAGGGAGACTCGAGGTGGAGGACTTATACACATGAAGTCTGAAATGAAGAGTACCCTTAACATACCTTAGAATCCTCTTGAGAGCCCCCATATGTTCTTCATTTGGATCATGCATGTATAAACAAACTTGCTAGACCGCATAGGAAATATCAGGCCTCGTAAAAATCAGATACTACAATGCACCCGCAAGGCTGCGGTAGTGAGTAGGTCGTTGTATGGAGTACCTGCAGTGGTACTCAATTTCGCCTTAGTGTCAAGTGGAGTCTGTGATGGTTTGCAGGAAGACATTCTTACTTTGTCAATTATCTCCTCGGCATATTTCTTTTGACTGAGAAACAAATCACCTACATAGTGAGTGACAACAATGTCAAGAAAATAATTCAACGGGCCTAGGTCCTTCATCGCAAATTCAGCCGCAAGAAGGGACATAATAGACTGACGAAGTGACGTTCAGGATGTTGTGAGAATAATGTCATCAACATACAAAAGTATATATGCTATGTGTTACACCCCGTAGTTCCAGAACATGTATATAAGGACCTACGTGAGAAAATACGACTTTAAGCTTGAAACGAAATTACTTTTTCCTACGAAAATATTCCGAACCTCGTGAAGGATAAAGGTTTAATAATTGGAATTTGATTCTCAAATTTGGTATTTGAGACTTATGAAATTTATTAGAATTATGGAGACAAAATATTTTGGACCAATAGGAGGGTGCCACGTGTCACCCCCACATGGCCCATGTTGGGCGAGAATGGCATGCCCAAGTTGACTCAAGATATTTGTTCATCACAATCTTGGCCACACATTTGTTTTAATCTCCACCCTTGGTTTCATTATATATCTATAGTAGTGCAAGACTTTAACACTTAGAAAATTTTCAAGAAAACTTTGTGCACACATAAGGGCTCTCGGCCAAGGCATCATTGAAGAACAAGAAATTCTTCAAATGTTGTTGATAAATCCTCATACTCAAACCTAAGGTCCCTAGTAGTATTCTAAGCATAAACAACCTCTTAAATCCCGGAAATACTACGTTAATCCGCTAGTCGCACCTTAAAATCCTAAGGTGTTCTTCATATGTTGAGTTGGAACTTGAAGAGAAGTTGGTTATGAACTTCTAAGGGTTGCTTGAAGTGGATTGGAACGTAAAGGAAAGGAGCTAAAGTTGCTAAGGATCGACTTTTAGTCTTGGATTATATTTGGGCTTATTGAGGTAATGATCTTTGTCTTCCTAATGTAATTGAAGATTACATGTTATAGTAGTTGATAAATGAGCTTGTGATATAAGGAATAAAGATTTATAAGTGTTGGGGAATTCGGAGGGTGAATACCGAAATATGGCATGCTAGCCATTGAAGTTGTTAATCAATTTGGTTGTTAGTTATAATCGTCACAGGTTATACAAGAAAGGGAATTTAGTTGTTATAATTGTTATGACATATTAACATGTTGGAGTAACGACTTGGATTAAAGAATTGAAAAAAGGACTATATGTTGTATTGTTGTTTGATTGGTTGTGCCTTAAATGTGGAGTATTGGTTATTGATTTCGGGCCTTGAAAAAGGTGGAAAAGTACGTAGAAAAAGGGGAAGTATTGTCCAATTTTCCGTAGAATAAGAGACATTATACTTAGTATTATGCTACCTTAGAAAGCTAGAAGTTGATAGACGTATTATGGTCATTATAGGTTGACATTCTACGTGCGGTGTATTCAACTTAGCGGGTGGATTAAGCCGAAGAGGTATGTGGAACTTTCCATATCTTCTTGAGCATGATTCTTATAAATATATAGTACGGTGAACGTACATGTCTTAAATGAATTCGGTTTCATTTTGGTACCATTGATTTGATTTAAAAGGGTACAAGTTTAGTTGAGTTGGAAAGTTAAACTCACTTGGTTTTTAAAGGATGTAAATGCCTTAATTTTCTAAAAACATAAAGTGTTATAATGGCTTTATGAGAAGTTAGTTATAACGACTTTATGAGAAGTTAAAAGAGTGGTTTACTTGAATGATTTAAAAGAGAATAAATGATTTGATTTTGAAAGTATACTATACTTGACTTAAAGAGTATAAGTAACTTGATTTAAAGGTATAGGTTACTTGAGTTTGGAAAGTAGAAGTTACTTGGTTTCAAAGCCTAGAAATGAATTTCTAAAGGTGTAGTAATTTGATTTGAAAAATAGACATGCCTTGATACTACGGGTGTTAGTATCTTGTGGCTTTTATATGAAAAGGGTTATTTTTAAAGGAATAGAAGTATGTAGTACTTTGGGGTTAGATTCCCGGATTTTACATGATAGTGTCTTAAGTTTAATTAATGAGAGTTAAAGATTGATAACTTGCATATGTTGTTCATGATGACCGTTAGTGCTAGTGTTATATTATTTATTACGGGGTCAATCCCCGGGTCATGTTGCATTTTGCATTTCCGTGAATTTGCTCCCCATGATGCGAGTATGACGTATATGCTCATTGCGGGCCCACAGGGTCCATGCGGGTAAAATAGTCCTATGCTGGTGAAATAGTCTCATGTTAGGGAAATTGCCTCATGCGGGTCCACAAGGCCTATGCGGGTGAAATAGTCCCAGGAGTAGGATTGCATAATGATACTGTCACAACACGACCCCGGGCCCGCGACTGGTGCAACCAATCAAACAACAATACAACATATAGTAGTGGAACATACATACAACTCAAAAGAAATAAATAACATGTTAGCCGATAAAGCCACCTTCCAAAAGTATACACATAACCCAAAAAACAGTTACCTCTTTTTTTCTTTACAACCCAATCCACAAGATATGACTACAGACCTCTAAGAAATTTTTTACATAACAACTGTGACGGGACAGGGCGCCGTCATACCCCTGAATGTACAACAACCGACAATACCAGGGATCTGAATCAAAGATAAGCCTCCGGAGTAATGGAGCTTCTCAACAGCTAAACAGTGATCCTAAGAGTGAGGATCATCAACTCAGATAACTCTACTGCGGCGTGAACGCAGCCGAAGGAGGTCGATAACAGTACCAAGTATGTGGCGAAATCAGTAATGAAATCATAATAGTCTAAATAAAGTTGGGGACATGTATGATAACCACATTAACAGTACACTATGACTTACTAACAATGAGAGTGGACAAGAATAACTTTGCCGGTTTTAAAACAGGAAGCTCATGATTAACCTAGGGTCATCCGCCCGTAGTATCATTCTGCAATCCTACTCCTGCGACTATTTCACCTGCATAGGCCATATGGATCCGCATGAGGTAATCTCATCGCATAGACTGTATCCGCCCGCATATGCCGTATGGACCCGCATGAGGTAATCTTCTCGCATAGGACTGATCCGCCCCGCATGGGACTATTTCACCCGCATGAGCCCTACGGACTCGCATGGGTATTCCTCGCATCGTGGGGAGCAAATCCACGGAATATGCAAATGCAACAAGCCCGGGGAATGACCCCGTAATGAACAATACATCACTAGCACAACCGGCTATCATACCTAACATACGCACTACCGGCTTATCATACATAACATAAGCACCACAGGCTTATCATAATTATCATAAGCAAGTTAAGACATCCCCTAACTTCTTATTAGCCTTAATTATCATGCGCTCTCATTTTATTTAACTTAAGGCACTAACATGTTATTAGAAATCCGGGAATTTATCCCAAAGTACTACGTACTTCCGTTCCTTTACAAAGAACCTTTTTTATATAAAAACCCCAAGATACTAACACCCGTAGTATCAAGGCTTGTCTACTTTTCAAAACAAGTCACTACACCTTTAGAAATTAATTTCAAGGCTTTGACACTAAGTAACTTCTACATTCACAACCTAGGCAACTCATGCCTAATAATCAAGTAGACACTCTCTTAACCTTCCATAAAACCGTTATAACTAACTTCCCATAAAGCCGTTATAACTCTTTATGTTTTAGACAATTACATTCTTTTTGAAACCAAGAGACTTATACTTTTAAAACCAAGTATCATATACTTTCAAATCAAGTTTCATAACCTTCAGAATACTTCAAGTCTCTTAACTTTAGAAATCAAGTTTCTTAACTTTAGAACAGTTCAAGTAATCAATACTTTCCAAACCAAGTATTCTATGCATTTTCAAGTCAAGAAATTTTTGTTTACCTTATTAGAATAAACCATTCTTTTAACTTCTCATAAAGTTGTTATACTAACTTTATGCTTTAGAAACTAAGACATCTTTAACCTTTTAAAACAAGTGAGTTAAATCTCTAACTCAACCAAACTTGGACATTCTTAAACAAGTCAAGGATATCAAATGAAACTAAATTCATTTAAATCTCGTACGTCTACCATACCATACATTTATAGTTACTCATGCTCAAGAGATAAGAAAAGTTCCACATACCTCTCCGGCTCAATCCACTTGCCAAGTTGAATACGCCACACGTAGAATGTCAACCTATAATGACCATAATACGTCCATCAACTTCTAGCTTTCCACGTAGAATATTCCTAAGTATAAGGACTCTTAATTCTACGGAAAATCGGACAGCACTTCCTTTGTTTCTACGTACTTTTCCACCTTTTTCAAGGCCCGAAAATCAATAACCAAATGCCACATTTAAGGCTCAACAATTCAGCAATTCAAAGGGGATTACACGCCTAACAAGACGTGTAAAATTCTGCCCCACAATTAATATAAAACTGTCCAACAACTTAAGCCATTCTCGGCTACCATCAATATCAACAACAATGTCAATTTCCGTTCAATTCCTTTTTAATCCAAGTTGTTATTCCAACATGTTATATACATAATAAAAATTACAACAACTATAAATCATTTCTTCCTTAACATGCGATGATTGTAACTAACAATTAAATTGAATTACAAACTTAATGGCTAACATGCCCATTTTCGGTTTTCAACATGTCGACATGATCCAAATCTTTTCAAACTTCAATATATATACCACATGCTCATTTAACAACTACTAAACATGTAATCTTCACATTAAGAAGATGAAGATTTTTACCTCAATAAGCCCTAATAATATCCAAGCATAAAAGTCGATCCTTAGCAACTTTTAGCTCCTCTTACGTTCCAATCCGCTTCAAGCACTCCTTAGAAGCTCATGACCAACTTTTCTTCAATTTCCAACTTCAAAGTTGAAGAACACCTTAGGTTTTCACCTTGCGACTAACGTGAAAACGTAGTTTTTCCGGGATTTTTCTATTGAGATAACCTTAGAATACCTTTAGGGGCCTTGGGTTTGAATATTGGGATTTATGAAGCAAGATTGCAAAATTTTCTCTCCAATTTTTCTCCTATTGCCGAGAGCCTCTAATAAGAACAACAAGTTCTTGATTTAAATTCTAAGTGTAGAATTGTCTTGCACTAGTAGTAATATATAATACTCTCCAAGGGCTAGGATCATCACAAATGTGTGGCTAAGATTGGTCAACAATATCAAGCTCAACTTTTCCCTTGACTTGGTCCATTTTTATCAAGCCAAATTGGCTATAATTACCTCATTTTTTCGCCTAAGATGACCATATGGAGGGTGACACGTGTCGCCCTCCCATTGGTCCATAACATTTTATTTCCCGAAATTTCCATAATTGGTCAAAATATCGGAAACCTCGTGGGCTCCACAAAAACGTAAAATTTCTCGGGTGGGCCCCACGTATCCAACTCTGTAAATAAACTTCCATAATTTCGATAAGTTCTAAAAGTCTTAAATAACAAATTTTAGAACCCAATTCTCATTAACGAACAATTTTCCTTCCCGAGGTTCGGAAGATTTTTCCTTTGGAGAATAATTCTTTCTTTCGTTCAATTTTTATAAGTCTTGTGCTCTCACGTCTATTCTCGTAAACACATGTCCTGGAACTACGGGGTGTAACATTCTTCCCCCCTTAGAAACATTCGTCCCCGAATGTTCTTTCGGAGTTCCATCTAAACGGATATTGGCATAGTCCCTTGACTACACCCAACATAATCACACTTGCCACACCTGGCCACATAATAATACTTATACTAAAACGTCAACCTGAACTCCAAGTGTCGACGTCGGTTATCTGCATAAAGCTTCTGCTGACTCTGAGCGTTATTAATAATCTTTCCTGGTTAAGCTTCGCCTTATCCACAGCCCGCTGAAGCAAGTCTGGGCCAATTAACTGAACCTCGCCTATGTCGAACCAACCGACCGGTGATCTACACTTTCTATCATACAAAGCCTCATACCGGACCATCTGAATACTGGAATGGTAGCTATTATAGTACGTAACTCAACAAGAGGCAAATAATCCTTCTAGCTATCTCTGAAATTAAGAACACAGGCCCGCAACCTATCCTCAAGTACCTGGATAGTACGCCCTGCCTGTCCGTCGGTCTGAGGGTGAAATGCAACACTGAGACTCACCTGTGTCCCTAATCCCTTCTGGAAAACCTCCAAAAGTTATTCGTAAACTGAGCTCATCCGTCTGACATCATAACTGTAGGAACTCCGTGTAGTCTCACAATCTCCCTGCTATATAATCTAGCATAATCCTCAGCCGAGTAAGTGGTCCTGACCGGAAGAACATGGGCTGATTTCGTCAGCCTGTTTACTATGACCCTCAGGGAGTCGCACTTCCTCTGAGTACGATGCAACCCTGTAACAAAATCCATATTAAACACCTCTCATTTCTAAGTCGGGATCTCAATCGCCTGTAATAGCCCACTGGGCTTCTGATGCTCAACTTTGACCTGCTACTAAATTCGGACACTCAGCAACAAACTCTGCTACGTCCCTCTTCAGGCCATCATACCAATACACACATCTGAGGTCATGATACATCTTAGTCAACCCCGAACAAATAGATCAATAAGAACTGCGTGCCTCCCCTAAAACCTGCTGACAAGTCCTGCAACATCGGGCACACACAAGCTATTCTCATATCACATCACTCTATCCGGTGCTACCCAAACAGGTTTTTCTCCTCTTGGAGAGTCGTATCTCAAGTTCGCCCTAGAACTCGATCCTTATACTGTCGCCTCTTCACCTCCTCAACGAGGGAAGACCCGGCAACCTCTCGAATCTGAGCTCTATTATCGTGTTCCCGTAGCTGCCGAGAAAATATAGGTTGTTATCTTATCGCATTGCATACGCACACTACCCAGCCAAACACTCAAAGTGTTACCATAATAACCTAACCCTCTAGTCCTTCAGGTCTCAGGAGGGGTTAGAACTGTAGTCGTAGTCAGCTTATCTTCCCATAACTGGAAGCCCGTCTCATACTTCCGAAATATTCGGGGATATAATCTCAATTATGATTCATGTTTCCATTTCTCTGTTGCACCCAAACTTGGTCACTATACTTAGATTCGATTTTTTTTCCTTGCCTCATGGCTAAGACTTCCTGCCAATCGCTTTTTAAGGGGCGGGATTTCCTTGATCTCGTCAAGTAGTAATCATATTATTCTCTCCCAGCTCATAGAGCTTATTGTCAGGTGTTCAATCCTCAATTCATGGTATTACATAATCCAATGGCTTGCCAAGATTTCTTATCTTGTCATGATTAGATCTCTCATCGTTCGAGTGTCTGTTTGTCTTACCTTTTCCATTTCAAGTTGTCCTGGGGTCTCTTATCTCCCCGTATACACGGTCCGCCACATCACATCACGGGCCACCTTTCGTCGAGGTGTTCCTAACTGCCCATCATTTTTAATGGTCTCTACACTAGTCTGGGTAATCATATCTCGTGCAACTTACATAACCATAGTTGCATTCTCTTTTATCATTCTGGTCATAACCCTTCCTTATGCTTATTATTAGCAAAAATTATTTCTATCTTGATTCATGATCATACATTTTCATTCATGCGTATTACCTGCATTTATATCCTTACGACACTTCTTCAATCATTTCCTAGTGTCGTCCTCAATTACCCCAACCCAATACCTTTTTCCAAGGTTATTTAAAATAGTAACCTATTGCATAACGAAGCTGGGGACTTTACCAGTCTCATATCTATGGCTTAAATAAAAGGGTACGCATAACCATCAATAATACGTACAACTATCCTTTTACGTAGGGGAGAGAGCTTATCTCTATTTCATAATCTTTCCTTGATTCACCGGGTCCTCTTGCGGTCCTGTAAATCAAATCATCAAGCACCGCCTTAAAAATCGTGTAGATTCTCAGAACCTACCAATGAAGTCCTCGGTCTTCCGCAGGCAGCACTCGTACTTATCTTATTCTTTCCTTGCGCATTTTTCCTGAAATTATTTGGGAAGTCGTGGCCCTGACCGCCACACTAAACAACTCCAAGCACCCCCAAGGGAACTTAACATAAAATCCTTCAATAATCGTACGTTCTTATCTCCGTCTCTTAGCTTTCAAGTTCACGTACCACATATTTCCAACATCGATTTATTTACTTCAACCGAACAAGTCACATAGATTTACTAAAATCAAGTCTGTCAATCGTATATCATCACCAGGCAATCCCTATGTACCCGCTCAGCTACAACCCAAACACTCACTGGTGTAGCTACCTCGAAAGGTTCTTATGGATTCAGGCTCTATTCTTTTACACTTGGTTGCTCTCTTTCTTACTGGTCGTACTCTTTCCGTACTTCCCAACTTATTCTAACATACGTACATAACCTCCATACTGATTATGGCCTCCAATCTTTGGAGTTACAATATCGAACAATTTAAGGCCATTTCCGGCTCTCATAACCTGGTTCCGGTGGAATGCGTCCACGAACCCGTAAAACGATTAACTAGACTTAGGCCTTGCATCCTCGTGACCTTGTCACATAGCGGGACTACTACCAACTGATCCCAATCCATTTTAGGTTATGGGACGACCCGTAATAGGTCCTCAACCCGACCCACCGTCGCACTTAACTCTTACCCTTAGTCTAAATTAAATCTTATTGCCCGAGAAGGCCTTATATACTTAAGGTCTCGGCGGTTATCAATATTCTTAGGCTCGCAATTTCCATGCTCCAAGCCTACCTTATCAGTCCCCCCCGTAAACGGGTACAATAACTTCTCATAATACCATAATCGTGTTGTCTTGATCACAATAGCCATTACTTACTCCATACGGATCTCATTCGTACAACTCTCTTAAGCATACTACGTAGCTTAATCTATTAACATAGTTTTCCCTTAAGTCCCTTAATCATAACTTCTTAAGGGTTCATTTCCTTCTCAGACAACTCATCATCTCCTAATTTCTCAAATTAGCACGTAAAACTTTGATGAGAATTCATTAAACTGTTTCATACCTTTTCGGTATCTATTTAGTCCTTACCAATTCTTGGTAATCCAAAATCATTCTAGGCAACACGCGTCTGACCCTCATACATAACTCCGTATAGTTGTATGTCATAATACCAACTATACTACAATTATTATCAACCTGGATAAGCAATCTACATAATCTTTCCTGGGTCACTGCTGCCTTTCTCGTAGCTGTAATCAACATAACTCGTTAGGGAGAGACGACCCTAACAACACAGCTCTATCGCACGATCTCAGAGTGAGAAGAGTGGAAACTAATCCTAAATGTCCTGCAGCCTCCTGGTTATAGATGTGGTGCACAACACACCGATAACCAAGACTCTACTAGACACGGTCTGTAGACACTTTTCGAGGACTAACTGCTCTGATGCCACTTTTGTCACGACCCGACCCCGGGCCCGCGAGTGGTGCCCTACCTGGGTACCCCTTACAGGTATATATCAGAGAATAGTAGCGGAACATACATACAACTCAAAAGAAATAATAACAGGTTAGCCGATAAGGCCACCTTCCAAAAGTATACACATAATCCAAAAAGCAATTACCTCTTTTTTTCTTTACAACCCAATTCACAAGATATGACTACAGACCTCTAAGAATTTTTACATAACAACTGTGACGGGACAGGGCCCCGCCATACCCCTGAATGTACAACAACCGACAATACCAGGGATCTAAATAAAAAATAAGCCTCCGGAGTAATGGAGTTTCTCAACAGCTAAACAGTGATCCTAAGAGTGAGGATCATCAACTCAGATAACTCTACTCGCGCAGATTTAACGCAGCCCGGGCGAGGTCGATAACAGTACCAAGTATGAAATCGAAAGATCAGAATGAAATCATAATAGTCTAAATAAAGTTGGGGACATGTATGATAACCACATTAACAGTACACTATGCCTTACTAACAATGAGAGTGGACCAGAATAACATTGCCGGTTTTAAAACAGGAAGCTGATGATTAACCTAGGGTCATCCGCCCGTAGTATCATTCTGCAATCCTACTCCTGGGACTATTTCACCCGCATAGGCCGTATGGACCCGCATGAGGTAATCTCCTCGCATAGACTGTATCCGCCCGCATAGATCGTATGGACCCGCATGAGGTAATCTCCTCGCATAGGACTGGTCCGCCCCGTATGAGACTATTTCACCCGCATGAGCCCTACGGACTCGCATGAGGTATTCCTCGCATCGTGGGGAGCAAATCCATGGAATATGCAAATGCAACAAGCCCGGGGAATGACCCCGTAATTAACAATACATCACTAGCACAACCGACTATCATACCTAACATACGCACTACCGGCTTATCATACATAACATAAGCACCACCGGCTTATCATAATTATCATAAGCAAGTTAAGACATCCCCTAACTTCTTATTAATCTTAATTATCATGCGCTCTCATTTTATTTAACTTAAGGCACTAACATGTTATTAGAAATCCGGGAATTTAACCCAAAGTACTACGTACTTCCGTTCCTTTAAAAAGAACCTTTTTTATATAAAATCCCCAAGATACTAACACCCGTAGCATCAAGGCTTGTCTACTTTTCAAAACAAGTCACTACACCTTTAGAAATTCATTTCAAGGCTTTGACACTAAGTAACTTCTACATTCACAACCTAGGCAACTCATGCATATAAATCAAGTAGACACCCTCTTAACCTTTCATAAAGTCGTTATAACTAACTTCCCATAAAGCCGTTATAACTCTTTATGTTTTAGACAATTACATTCTTTTTGAAACCAAGAGAATTATACTTTTAAAACCAAGTATCATATACTTTCAAATCAAGTTTCATAACCTTCAGAATACTTCAAGTCTCTTAACTTTAGAAATCAAGTTTCTTAACTTTAGAACAGTTCAAGTAATCAATACTTTCCAAACCAAGTATTCTATGCTTTTTCAAGTCAAGAAATCTTTGTTTACCTTATTAGAATAAACCATTCTTTTAACTTCCCATAAAGTTGTTATTCCAACATGTTATATACATAATAACAATTACAACAACTATAAATCCTTTCTTCCTTAACATGCGACGATTGTAACTAACAATTAAATTGAATTACAAACTTAATGGATAACATGCCCATTTTCGGTTTTCAACATGTCGACATGATCCAAATCTTTTCAAACTTCAATATATATACCACATTCTCATTTAACAACTACTAAACATGTAATCTTCAATCACATTAAGAAGATGGAGATTTTTACATCAATAAGCCCTAATAATATCCAAGTGTAAAAGTCGATCCTTAGCAACTTTTAGCTCCTCTTCTTACGTTCCAATCCGCTCCAAGCACTCCTTAGAAGCTCATGACCAATTTTTCTTCAATTTCCAACTTCAAAGTTGAAGAACACCTTAGGTTTTCACCTTGCGACTAACGTGAAAACGTAGTTTTTCCGGGATTTTTCTATTGAGATAACCTTATAATACCTTTAGGGACCTTGGGTTTGAATATTGGGATTTATGAAGCAAGATTGCAAAATTTTCTCTCCAAGTTTTCTCCTATTGCCGAGAGCCTCTCATAAGAACAACAAGTTCTTGATTTAAATTCTAAGTGTAGATTTGTCTTGCACTAGTAGTAGTAATATATAATACTCTCCAAGGACTAGGATCATCACAAATGTGTGGCTAAGATTGGTCAACAATATCAAGCTCAACTTTTCCCTTGACTTGGTCCATTTTTATCAAGCCAAATTGGCTATAATTAACTCATTTTTTTCGCCCAAGATGACCATGTGGAGGGTGACACGTGTTGCCCTCCCATTGGTCCATAATATTTCGTTTTCCGAAATTTTCATAATTGGTCAAAATATCGAAAACCTCGTGGGCCCCACAAAAATGTAAAATTTCTCGGGTGGGCCCCACGTATCCAACTCTGTAAATAAATTTCCATAATTCCGATAAGTTCTAAAAGTCTTAAATAACAAATTTTAGAACCCAATTCTCATTAACGAACAATTTTCCTTCCCGAGGTTCGGAAGATTTTTCCTTTGGAAAATAATTCTTTCTTTCGTTCAATTTTTGTAAGTCTTGTGCTCTCACGTCTATTCTCGTAAACACATGTCCTGAAATTACGGGGTGTAACAGATACTACGGGCGGTGGCCCTAGTTTGATCATAAGCTTCCTATTTTTAAACAGTAAGGTTTACTCTTATTTACTCTCATTATTAGTAAGACACAGTGTACTGTTAATTTGGTTATCATACGTGTCTCCAGCTTTATTTTAGACTATATGATTTCATTACAGTACTTTCAGTTTCATATACTTGGCACATGTTTTGTACTGACCCCCTTTCCTCAGGGCCTGCGTTCATGCCGCAGGTAGAGGTAAAAAGGTTGTTGATCCTCACTCTTCGGATCATTGTTCAGCTTTTGGGAAAGCTCCATTACTCCGGAGGCTTACCTTTTGGTACAGATCCCTGTTGTTGTAGATTTATGTACATTTAGGGGTATGGCGGGGCCTTGTCCCGTCATAGATAGGATCCAAACTCTTAGAGGTCTGTAGTCATGTTTTGTGGGTTGGACTTGTAAAAGATGTATCCCTTTGTTATGTATATATGCAGGAAGGTGACCTTATCTGCTAGCCTGGTTCTTATTTCACATTACTGCATGTCTATGAGCTTTATTTATATTCCGCCGGTTATCTCTGATGTATACCTGTATGGGTGCTCAGGTAGGGCACCAGTCGCGGGCCCGGGGTCGGGTCGTGACACTATGTCAGTGCCCTTCCTAAATAAATAGTGATTGATCGGACTTGTTGTGTGAGAATCTCAATTTAGAAACAAATCCTGCAAACCTGTTATACCATGCGCTATGAGCTTGTTTCAGACCATATAAAGATTTCCTCAACATGCACACATGATCTGGACGGGTAGGATCGTGGAATCCCAACAGCTGATGCATGTATACCGTTTCCTGTAAGTGGTCATGTAAAAATGTATTCTTGACATCCAACTGATGAATGGACCAAGATTTGGAAAGTGTCAGTCTAAGAACAATCCTGATAGTTGTTGGCTTAACTACCGGACTGAATGTTTCACCTCAATCTACTCCAACATGTCGAGACCTGCCATCACCAACAAGACGAGTTTTGTATCTCGCAAAAGAACTATCAGAATTCTTTTTATGGTAAAAACCCCACATAGACCGAATTATGTTCACATTAGATGGACGTGGTACCAAATTCCTTGTCTTATTTTAAATAAGAGCAATAAATTCATCTAACATGAAAGCTTTCCAATTCTGGTCGGATAAGGAACTTTGGGATTTTTTTGGTATTGGTGATGGTTGGACTGAGATGGTTAGATTAAAATGGTGTTTAGTTCAAAAAATCTCATGCATTTCACGAGTTTCCATGGTCTGTGGTGGAACACTTGGGCTATTGGATATCTGGGTTGTTGCAGGATTATAGGTTGGGGCAGTGGGCTCGGTACGACCACTGGATTGGGCCAGTGTGTCAAAAGAAGAGGGTTGTATGATGGGTGTAGAAGCTTCTCTTTGTTGGGCCTGCTGCCACCAAATGTGGATTGGGTTGTGACCGAGGGAAAAGAGACAATGGTCTCGGTTCCTCGGTTCGGCCCATTCACATTTTATGGTTGGGTCATGTTGTGAGGCCGCAAGTTTGGTGATGGACCTACACCATTATTTTGAGAAGGTAGATTCATCAAAGATGACATGACGAGAAATAATGACTTTCTCACTTGACATATCAAAGCACTTATATCTCCTATGATTTTGTGGGAATCCCAAAAACACGCAAGGAGTAGAACGAGCCTGAAGTTTGTTCATAGTGGTGGAAGGAAACAATGGATAACACAAACACCCAAAAATCCGTAAATGTGTAACTGATGAAAGACGGTGGTACAATACATGAGTGGGAGAAAAATTGGAGATTAGTTTACTAGGAAGAATATTTAAAAGATATGTAGTCATTTGAATGACATGGTGCCAAAATTGGTGGTGTGGACGAATGCACTAGGATAGAGCGAGTCATATTGTTGATTGTTCAAATCTTTCTTTCAACTTTTCCATTTTGAGAAGAGGTATGTGGACATGAAATACAGACAGACATCCCATTTTGGTGACAAAAATCCTTAAATTGGCATTTATAAATCCCCCCTTGTCAAATTGAAAACATTTAATAGATTTGTCAAACTGAGTTTTGATAAACACACTAAATACTTTCAAAATGTTATAGGTTTGTGATTTTTGTCCTAAGGGAAAGGTCCACAAAAAATTAGAATAAAATGAACAAATAGTATTTATGACCTGCAGAACTTAAAACAGGTGATGTCCACAAATCACAATGCAAAATGTCAAATGGAATAAAAGTATGAGTAGTAGACGAAGAAAACGAAAGCTTAACATGTTTAACAAACACACAGGTTTGACAAACAGAACAGTCCAAAGGTCTATTAAAAGAAAATAAATTATTCTTCCTAAATTGACTAAAAATTGGTGTTCCTGGGTGTCTCAACCTATTGTGCCATATATTAAGAGAGATGGCCGCAAAAGTAGAAGGTTTGATCATGTGATTGTTGGAAACAAATGTGATGGAATATAAGTGCCCCGTGCTATTACATCTAATGAGCGGCATCCCCGTCTGAAAATCCTTCACATAAAAACCGAACGGATCAAAATTCATAGAAATATTGTTGTCAATTGTAAAACGTCTAACAAAGATCAAGTTTTTAATCAGTTTTGGTGCATGTAAGACATTTTTTCAAGTATAAAAGTAGGTGAGGAGAGGGTAGTGTTACCTGACCAATACAACGAATTGGAATTTCCTGCCCACTACCGATAACAATATTTCTATTACTGCTCGTATTAAAATAAGATGAAAGATTACCTTGAGATGTTGTCATGTGTGACGTAGCCCCTGTATCCATGTACCACGACTCATCCAAAATATTTAGATTCATGTGGTTCATGGCTTGTTCAATATCCGTATGTGCATATCTGACAGACGATGTGTTGGGGACGCAAATACACGTTGTGGACGAGATCCTAGAATACTGGGTTGACAATTTGAAGAAGGAATAGACCTTACCTATGAAGAAATAGGATATGGACATGGTGGGGTAGCCCACAGTGGGGCCCAGGCCCACGGTGGGTACTTCTCCCACTGATTTCCGCCACTGCCCCACTGATTACCGCCACTTCCCGGGCTGGCCACTGCCGCCGGCAGTTTGTCCACCTCCGCGACCTCGTCCCTTTCCATCATAATTTTTTCCTTTATTGTTACAGTTTGAACCCTGTTTTTTGTCATTATTTTGACGAGTATTATTTCCCCCTGAATCAGAATTTTGGGACTCCAAATTGGTGGAAAATGTGTTGGTGGAGACGAGAGCGGTGTTGGCGGTGAATGCTCCAGAAGATGCCTATTTTGCCTTCCGTATTTCCTCGAGAATTAACCTTGAACGGGCCTCATAGAAAGTAGGTAATGGATTACTTTGTTGAATGAACGTAGCAACCTCATCATACTGTTCATTCAATCTGGCAATTAACTAAAGGACTAACCGTTGATTTGTCATGGGAGAACCAACGTTGGATAATTGGTCCGCAAGCATCTTTAATTTCTGACAATAAGAGGAGATATTGGAAAAATCAGCCAGGTTAATATTCGTAAACTGGTGTTCAAGATAAACGGCTCTGGAAACTTTGTTATATTGAAAAATGTTTTGCAACCATTCTCACGCCTGTTGAGCCGTAGAATTGGGTTCTAAGATTATATGGAGAAGATCATTTGAAATTGTGCCATAAATCCATTGAAGGACTATATCATCTAACCGAGATCATAATTTCTTGTCCACCGTAGTGGTATCCGACGGTGATTCGGACGGAAGGATATGGCCAATCACCTCATAAGCACGGTAGTGAATTTTGAATAGTTCTGCCCATGAGGTATATTGTCTTTTCTCCATTTCAAGAGTTATGGAGAAAAAGTTTTTGACGTTATTAACGGCAAGAGAAGGATGAAAGGTACGTTTTTCGGCCATAGGTTCCACTTGGAATCAAAAAGAAGAGGAGAAGAAAGTGGTGTTTTGATGGAAGTGGATGGAAGAACCCTAAATGTTAGATGAGAAACAATTATTTAGCCGCGGGTGGGGGTGTCGGTTAGGGTTTGGGTAGTTTTAGGGTTGATGAAATATTTATGTTTAGGGTTTAGGAGTATGAACCCTAATTGCGGCCAAAAAATCAAGAAAAGAAGGGAGAATTTCAGGTGAGAGGATGGAGAGTTAGAAAGAATTTTAGGGCAAATGATCTTTGACTCTGATACCATGTAAGAATTGATTCCTTGATTAATATTATTCCAAAGATACAATTTATATACATTCATCCTAGGCTTGAATCGTGGAAGACTAATCTACCTTACCTAAAATATAAGATCCTAATTACAATCATAATTATTACAATATATTACATAATCAATTATAATAAATGAGAGATAATTATGGGATCTCCCCATATATATATATATATATATATATATATATGTGTGTGTGTGTGTGTGTGTGTGTGTGTGTGTGTGTGTGTGTGTAAATGCTATGTATTAATTGATGTTGCTATGTAAAATTCAGCGCACCACAAGAAATGATAACCAAACACTGTACTTGGTGCGTTGAATTTTATACATAGCAATTAAAATGCTATCAAACATGGTACTAGTTATATTGGTTTTAATACATGAACAACTCATTTTCTAACCACCACAATGACCGGTGTTTAAAAGGCAGGGGCATGAGGCGAGGCATGGGGCGTAAGCCCAATGGATCTTTAAATTTTTAACTTATAATGTGTAAAACAGTATAATAACATAAAAATTATAAAAAAAATACACTAATAATTTAAAAAATTAAAAACATGATTAAAGAAACTCATAGAAAACAAATCTTCTAATATGATTTACAAGTATAAATAATTCAATGATATAAAAGTTATTATGAGATGCAAATCAATTCTAACCTCTTAACTTTCAAACAATACAAGGATCACAATTTCTTATAATATATTACTATCGCACTATGCGATTTATCTCCCTAAAAGAAAACAATCAATAAAATTTATTAGTATTATAATCAAAACATAAAACCTTCATGAATAAAAATAAAATTACTTTCAAATAACGAAATAATACAAAATGATAATTGTCACGACACAAACCGGAGGGCCGCGACGGGCACCCAGGTGCCACCCGCCGGATACCGCAAATCACACCATCAATACTTAATCAAAATAAAATACGAACTAAGCCAGAAATTAACCTTATAAAATCATATAACCGTCTTATATATATATATATACCCATACCAAGGCCGACAAGGTCGTACATGACTACTATACCCACACGACACCTGTGTACAAGCCTCTAAAGAATACATGACATCACAAGGACGGGACAGAACCCCGCCATACCCATATACATATGCAGAAATATTGTATCACGACCAGACCGCAACTCTGAAACAAATAGAGTGCTCCAAAATCTGTTGAATCTGCAACCTACTAACGTGGATCGTCGTCCTGTCTATGTAAACCTGCGGACATGAAACGCAGCGTCTTCCGACAAAAGGAACGTCAGTACGACTAATGTACTGAGTATGTCAGACATGAATAATATCATAATATGAATATATCAACAACTGAAATAACTGACCAACAGTAAATATCTCTGAGGTCCTAATACATATGCCTAAATATTATGCACAATGCAAATGCGGTTATACATATAAATATTGGCCACACAAGGGAATCTTCCTTCCCATAACATATATATTGGCCCTTTCTCATGCATCTTCCTTTTCATAACAGCCTCTGTGAGCATCATTTCATTTTCATATCCGAGCTGATCAGGTGGTCTGCATATCCCATTTCCCCATCCCCCAATATGTGGTCCAGGGTAAAACATGAATGTAATGCAAATGTATGAATGATAATACAACGTTCCGAACTTATCGGACTACACAATATCCTTGTACCTTTGGCTAACACTGTGAATATCAACATCTTTTTTTATATACCTTAATAAGGTCTTGGAAACATATTTAGACATGCTTTTATCATAGCCTTCAGCTAACATTGGGAATATTAACATCTTTTCCATATACCTCAATAAGGACTTAGGAACATTTTTAGACATGCTTTTAGCATAGAAATCAATAATATGAATATTCTTAACTATTAGGAGTAGAATAAATTATGGAGCAATATATTATCACGATTACGTTTCGTTACATGAAACATGCCAAAAAAAAGAAATAATTTGCCTTAACATACTTGAACTTGCTATAAACAATTGTTGCTATTGAAATGAAATGAAGTACAATTGCTATATGCTGCTAGGAGAATCACGAATTGAGTTTGATGTTTTAAGAACAAGAAATGAAGTACTATTTTGATGTTGGTAAAAATGAAGTACGAATGATGTTTGGAAACAAATTTAAGTGTGAATTGAATTGTTGCCTAGTAAGAATGAAAGGCAGATGGCTACTGATTCATTTTTTAGAACGAATCTCAATGCATGCCATCATATATATATCAAATCTTGGGTTAATGGAAACACACTGCAACAAATCGGTTCAAACTTTCAAAGATTGGAATATCCCCTCTTTAGATCAAAGGGGACAATTTTTAGTCGCCCTTCAAGTCGTTTTATTACGTCCGTTGTCTTAGATCAAAAAGAGCGATTTTTCGGATATCCAAAAAATAGAATATTCGTAATTTTCGGATAATTTCGGATCGGATTCGAATCCGAATATTTTGAATATCCAAAAAATCAAATATTCGTAATTTTCGGATCGGATTCGAATATTTCGGATATTCGTAATTTTCGAATAATTTCGGATCGCATCCGAATATTTCGGATATCCAAAAAAATCGGATATTCGTAATTTTCGGATCATTTAGAATCGGATTCGGATCCGAATAGTTTGGATATCCAAAAAATCGGATATTTGTAATTTTTGGATAATTTCAGATCGGATTCGGATCCGAATATTTCGGATATCCAAAAAAATCGGATATCCGTAATTTTCGGATAATTTAGGATCGTATTCGGATCCGAATAGTTCGGATATCCAAAAAATCTGATATGTAATTTTTGGATAATTTCGGATTTGATTCGGATATGAATATTTCGGATATCCAAAAAAATCGAATATTCGTATTTTTCGGATCATTTAGGATCGGATTCGGATCCGAATAGTTCGGATATCCAAAAAATCGGATATTCGTAATTTTTGGATAATTTCAGATCGGATTCGTATCCGAATATTTTGGATATCCAAAAAATCGGATATTTGTAATTTTTGGATCATTTAGGATCGGATTCGGATCCGAATAGTTCGGATATCCAAAAAATCGGCTATCCAAAATTTTCGGATCGAATTCCGAGACTTTGAGTTAAAAAGAGAATTAATCACGTTTGAAATTTTAATCTTTAAAAGTAGATTTCAAATTGAACAAAAATTATAAATCTTATATCAAGAAGGGCGATTTTCTCAAGTCGCCCCTTTGCTAAAGCCAAATAGGGCGAGTTTGGTCGCCCTATTTGGCCTTACAAAAGGGGCGACTGGATAAAATCGTTTTTTTGATCTATGAATTATAATTTTTGTTCAATTTGAAATCTACTTTTAAAGATTAAAAATATCAATTAATATTAATACTTTGTCAAATAATATATACAACACATGATGTTCTTACAAATATGTGCTTTTAATTTTCATAATTAATTAAATTAAAACATATCTAATTTGAAAATATACTATTATTTTTACAATATTATTTACAAATATGTTATTATTAATTAAAATATTTTCAATTATATTCCACTCTAAATTTGTGACGAAAAAGCCACAAGCATCTGATCACATTCACCCCATCTGGTCTAGAGACAAGATCTCAAGTATATTGCTTAGTTAAAGCATTATATTCCTCAGACATGGCTGCATTCCAATTAGGGTCAAGTTTGGTCAATTTGGGGTTCTTTGGGAGTGGAGAAATGGTTTGGACAGCAGGTTAAACTAGACTTTAGGTTTGAAAATCCTGTGTTTGGCACGAGTTTCCATTTGGTGACTGGGGACATTGGGTGGTGGCATTGTTGAAGTGACAGGTTCAGAGGTTAGTTCACTGGAAGGGTGCCACCGCGGTGCATCCTTATGGGACATGATCTTTGAAGGCGAGGAGGAAGCGATGAACACATGGAAGAGAGCACCGCGGTCATCCTCGAGGACATGATGCTAAAAGTTTTGCAGAAAGAGGGGGCTCACTGGAAGGCAGGCACCGCGGTGCATCCTCGAGGGGCCGTTGTGCTAAAAGTTCTGTAGGAATAGGGGGCTCACTGAAAGGATGGCACCGCGGTGCATCCACTGTGGATCGCGGTTCTGAAGTTGAAATTTGGGTAAGCTGACTTAGAATGGTTGGGGATATGGTAGTTCTTGAGAAATGAGTAGTGCAGTTCGATATTTCGAGGGTTTGAAAGCGGAAATACTGAGTCTCATTGAGCGTGGCGTGGCGAGCTATAAATTTTACGAGTGGACAAGTCATAGCACAGATAACCCCTATGGTTGGGTGGGAAACCGAGGAATACACAGGGTGTAGTTCAAAGAGCCAACTTATGAGGGGTGGTGGAGGTAAGATTGGGATAGCACAGACAACCGAAGATCCGTAGGTGGTCATAAGAAGGAGTTCTACGATATAGAATGTCTGTGGGGGTCTTGTTTTGTAATGTGTTAGTAGGTAAAATATTTAGAAGGTATTCTACCATTTGACAGCATAGACCCAAACAGATGATGACAGACAGACATGAAATAGGAGGGTACGGACCATGTTATTAATAGTACGAATATTCGTTCAGCTTTACCATTTTGAGGTGAGGTGTGAGGACAAGAGAAGCGGAACATCATGCCTTGTTGGGAGCAAAAATTATGGAAAGCCGAATTATTAAATTCACGTCCGTTATCACATTGAAATGATTTGATGGATTTTTCAAACTGAGTTTTAATAAATATGTGAAACTCAAGAAATTTAGCAAAAACTTCAGATTTGAATTTTAGAGGATAAATCCATACAAAATATGAGAAATCATCCAATAGCACAAGATAAAATTTATGACCTAGAGAGCTAACAACAGGAGAGGTCCACAAGTCAGCATGAACAATGTCAAATGGTGAAACTGTAATATTCATTGAAGACATGAAAGAAAGAATAGTATGCTTGCCAAGCGGGCAAGAAAAACAATGTTGGGCAAGTTTCCCATTATTACATTTAATACGCTGATTGTTTCTAAGAAAAGAAAAAACATGATCTCCTGAATGCCCAAGCCTATTGTGTCAGGTGGATGAAGATAATGCAGCAAGTGAGACTGGTTGTTGAGTTCTGACAGCGGAAGAGTTTGTGAAGGGGTAGAGGTCTCCCACACTATTGCATCGAGTAAGAATTCTCTCTGTATTGAGATCCTTCACAGAGAAACCAAAAGGGTCAAAATCTACAGACACCCAATTATTACGAGTGAATTTCCTAACAGATATCAACTTTTTAATAATTTGAGGGGCGTAGAGGACATAGTTAAGTGAGAAGGGTGGATTGAGATTTTTGATTTGTTTATTGCCATAACCTGTTATTGGAATGCGGTGACCATTGCCAACGGTAATGTATTGAGGATACTTTAACTGAAACAGTTGGGAGAAATTACATGAATAGTTGGTCAGGTGTGATGTGGCTCCGGAGTCCATATACCAATTATTGTCAGGCGATTGCAGAGTGAGTGTGTTGAAAGCTTGGCCCAAATCAGTGGGTTGCATCTGCTGGGCTAAAGGAAATTGATGGGCTGACATCAAATGGGCCTGTTGAGAAGATGGGCCTGTTGGTGTTGGACCGAGGATACTGGGCCGTCTCTACTGCTGAAATTGGGCCCAGTTCTTTGGGTCGGCGCCATCTTCTTCTTTGGACATTCGACCATTGCTGTTGTTGGGTATTTGGC
Source organism: Przewalskia tangutica (assembly GCA_029844215.1). Lineage (NCBI taxonomy): Eukaryota > Viridiplantae > Streptophyta > Magnoliopsida > Solanales > Solanaceae > Przewalskia > Przewalskia tangutica. Next base: position 3,958,448 of record CM056720.1, read on the forward strand.
CATCTTTGGCGATGGCGTGAATCATCTTCTTTGTGCTTTTCTTTTGCCTCGACCCTTTCCTTGTTTTCTTGTCTGCGACCTCTGTTGCCTCCTCTTCCACCGCGGTTCTGCTGCTGCTGATGGTCCTGCGGTGGTGGAGCAGTGGTCGGCGACTGCAAGTTTTTAACGGCTAATGCTTTTTTATTGTGCTCATCCTGTTTAGCACGCCGTGTTTCTTCCAACAACAATTGAGAACGTGCCTTGTGGAAAGATGAAAGTGGATCAGCCTGTTGAATTATTGCTGCAAGAGTATTATTCCCCCTTTGGTAATCCTGCAACAAGTTGTAGTACTATCTTAGTCTCAGAAACAGATGTCCCAACATGAGAGAGTTGGTCAGCAATAAGTTTCAGTTGCTTGTAGTATTCGATCATGTTGTTAAAATTCTCAAGGCGGGTGTTGTTGAACTGCTCCTCTAAATACACCGCCTTGGTATTTTTGTTATCCTGAAAAATTTCCTCCAAGCGTACCCAAAGTTCGCGTGCCGAAGCACCTGTTTTCAGGATAGTGCACAACAAGTCCTTAGAGATGGTACCATAGATCCATTATTGTGATAAGCGTCAAGACGGCGCCATGTTGAATCATCAATGTCAGAGGGGCGAGGGATTGACACATCAATATGGTCGAGCACGTTGTACGCACAAGCATGAATATAAAACAGTTCCACCCACATAGAATATTGACAGTCTTTTTGATCAAGAATAATAGAGACAGAATTCTTGATGTTTGTGACAGCAAAAACCGGATGAAAAGATGACTTTGTGGAGGGAAGTGGGGTGTCATCTATGCCATAGGTAGAACCATTAGATTTAGGAGAAGTGGGAGGAGACATGATAGCCACAGGTTAGAAATTCCGAAAGAGAAGGCACCGCGGTGGGAGGGAGGAGGGATTGGCGGCGGGTAGGGGAGGAGGAGGAATTTCTAGGGTTTTTGGGATGTTAGGCTATTGATACCATGTAAGATGTTGAAATAATTTTCCTTAGGGATTTCTTTCATTAATCACAATATATATAGTTGTACAAATGTGATTCTTAATACAGTAAGAATCTTAAGTTACTTTAAATACATGATACTAGTAAATACAATATATTTGAAGAATATTCGCTAACACATAGAACCAAACATAGATTCTTTACAACCTATATGCCACTAAGTAAACGATATCCTACTTGCCACATAAAAAAATTCTCTTAATTATCTGATCAGTTACCCACAAACATGAAAGTATAAAATTTCTGTTTTTAATCCGCAGTCTAGTCTAACACTAAGAAATAGGAATTACGAAATTTGTCACTAATAAGTCGTTAACCATATCTAACATATTCTTTTAATATTCTGTCACCAATCCATCACTCAATCAGATTAACAACAGATTTTTTATTATTTAGCGAAAGAAAGTATCCGTCCTTAATTCCTAATAATTGTTTAGTGCAATAAAGGAGAGCTTGTGCATACTATAGTGAGCGAATTTATTATTCATGCAAGGCTTATGGATGTGATTATAATACTTATGTTCTATGTTATTTAGAGGGTTTAATAGTAGATTAAAAAAATTCAATCTGGAAAATATCATAAGTCATTCTTATTAGTTTCTTAATCGATGTCTGGTACTTATTTTTGGCCCCGGCTAATTTGATTTTGCACGGAAAAGTCCCACTTTGAAAACGCTTCCTACCAAAAGATTACTCACTTGTAGAACTCGAATCTCAAAATTTCTCGTTAAGGTGAAGGGTCTTCAGTTACCACACCTCCACAATCTTTGGTGGTCATCAACCTAATTCTTAATTTTTTTCCAAAAAAGGTGGATCTCTCACCCCAGGAGCCTCACACCCCGGTCCGACAGGATTGTGAAGGAGTTAATCATGGTAACTCAACTGGTTTCAAAGGTGTTAGACCACTACCACACTGCGCACAAGGGACCCTTCTTTATTTCAAGAAGTAACTCTCACTCTGCCGTCGGCGGAATTCGATCTTGGTCATTTTTCCAATTATTCCTCTTGAGAACCAGTTGAGCTGCCCATACGGACAACCTAATTCTTAATTGTATATACCTTTAATGATCACTCATTCAAAGAGGATTAAACTACTACAAATTGAACGAGAGCTAACAGTTATGTATGAGACTTTATATCTAATTAATGAGATAATTACATATAAAATTGGCCAAAACAGAAACGATTTCTCTCTTAAAACGCCAATAACTACACTTTAATGGTAGTTAACTTTCTTCCATTTGTCTATTGAATTCCCACTTAAAACGTATCCATCATATTATGACTTCTCCGAAAGCTTAGTGTTATATCAATCATAAATGCAAATTAATATTATTACTATAACGTATTTGTTTTCTATGCATGACAGGTGACCTTCTAACTACTCAAATTGACTACCACAACAGGCACAAATTAATCATTAATATACCGTTACAAATGGAGAAAACAGAGAAAAGTCACAAAATTTACCAAAAGAACTAATGATTAATTCCAAAGCTATAGTTTCTACTTTCTTCTTATAGTTTAAATTTTGTTTTTGGAAAAAGATTCTCTTCACTTAGCAACAAGAATAATATAATATTAACTCTCACATGTTGTGTTAATTAAGATGGATATGATCCCTCCATCTTTAACCAGAGGTCCGAGGTTCGAATTATGACACTATTAAAAATACTATCTTTTCTGAGCGTAAAAATAGGCTCACAATGGTCGAAAATAGTGTGTCCATCGATTTATTGTCGAGGGAAAAAGTACCGATGAAGTTGGTCGGTTTGATTTTATCGGAATAGATATATTTTTTAGTAGTGATAATGAGAATGGAAAAAAAATCATATTATAGAGCAATTCTCTCTTTAAGGTGTTTTATGGGATGCGAATTCAAATTAGTCAGGATTGTAATGAAAGAAGAAACACCAAGTGACTAATATAAGTAGATCAAAAACTTTAAGAAAAGAAAAGAATTTAGGAGAACAGTTTAAAATGAGAATGTAATAAATTAATTTTCTACTAAATATAAAAAGATGATATTCTTTTAAAGCAGAAATAAAAGTAATTAAGACACGTAAATTGAAACCAATGGAAAGAATATAGAACAAAGAGTTGGCCTTTATGGTTTAGGATCAAGCACATACATCTCTTCAAGCAAACGAATGACCCACCTTCAACTTAATAACACAAAGAAAAAAACTTGCAAAAGTGAAAAAATAGTAGTACTGTAATTTTGATTTTTTTAATCTTTTCATTCAGTGTCCGATATCTGAGCCTCAACTAATTTGAATTTACATCAAGAATAAAACGCTCCGTACCAAAGACGTAACGTGACTTTGTGGGTAGTCAATTGTTGTATGCCATGGAACCACAAGTCCCAAAAACATTTTTTTTTACTAATTTCTTCATCTAGCACAAACATGATATGGAGATGGAGATTCAAGAGCTGCAATCCTTTTTTGTTGCTTTAAATCCTTATAGAACTTCTTAATAAACTCTTCAGCATCTTTATCAACTTGTGAATCATAATTCTCCTCTGAATCTTTTAAAGGAAATGGTGAATCAGTCACTCTTAATTGTCTCACATTATTTGGACTTTTTCCAAATCCAGGTAATGCCAAAGGTGAAGCAGCAACTTCATAGTTTGTAGTTGTAGTATTCAACATTTCAAATACTTTTTGCACAACAGCAATTTCCTCCGATTTGTACCGATGATTTCGCCTACGTTTGTTGGCAAAATACAGAGGAAAAACAGGACTATTGCTGCAGCTGAACTCATACTCTCGACGTGTGATGAATGACATGGCAACGTCGTTGTTGGATTTACAAGTGAAGGAAGACGATGAATAGTGAGGGTGTAACATGAGGTTGCTAATGGCCTTACCGGCGATTTTTCCTCTTTTTAACATGTCTTGAAGAGAAATTTGTATGCTCTTTGACATGCCTTTCCTCAACATGCACAACACAATTCTCACTATGTTCCACATTTGTTTTGCCACTAATTGAGGTGCAGTCGACTCGATTTTCATTATTATCTACGCAAAATCGAACGTAATAATATAAGTCTGTCTGATTGTAAAACCTACTAATTTATAGGAGAGGGAGAAAACCTAAGATTCAAGTTAAAAATAACCAAAGTGGATGAAGAGAAGAGGAAGAGGAGATGGAGAGAGATGTGTTTGTTGGTTGTGAAGAGAGAAAAGGATTAAAGAGGTATATATATAGGACTGTAAAATGAAGGTGAGAGGCCACAAAAAATATTCTTATTGCTTAAAATAATATTTTTAAAAGACAAAAAGGTTGTAAATTGATTAAATTAAATCAGTTCAAGATATGCTGCAAGTTCTCCAGAAATTAGGGGTATCTTCCTACTCCCTTCATCCCTTTTGGGAAACATTTTTTTTAGGAATAACACATTTGATCCTTAGTTTATTGATAAATTTTATTTTTTGTCCTTATGATTTATAATTTTACATATTTAATTTTTAATTAATTAGAAGGTATTGGTTGGTCACTTCATGTTGAAAATATATTATGTTTGACTATTTAAATAACTATATAATCACCGTCAAATGTTGGAAATATTTATTAAACATGAAATATAGTTAATCCTATTTAATTACGAATCAAACAATTAGGGGTCCCACACGTCGAAAACGTTGTTTCCACACACGTGTACATACAATGTCAAGGATCATAATTTTCTTAAATGAAGAGATATTGATACGTATACGAATTGTTTGAGACGTAAGGTAATAGACGGTTATTGACCAAATGACGTTGGTTTCACGTTGGTAAATGAAGGAAGAAATGTACAATGTGTTAAAAGATGAAACGAGTCATGAATATCGGACCGCGGCAGCGACCAGTGGTCTTTGAGCGCCACGCGGCGCGCTTCACGCAGATCACGCGCTAAGTCCTCAGTTTCGCGCCATCGCAGGGCCGCGCACACGCTGGTTCTCGCCACGCGCCTCCGCAGGGCCGCGCACGCGGACTGCCAAATCCGTTGGAGAAGAATAAAACGACGTTGAGTGACTTTGGAGGATTAACTCCTCATTATTTTGTTCTTGAATTCAGTCATTACTTGGCTGAATTGTAACTCCATACTAATGGCCATTACTTGGTCATTCAAAGCCATAAATTGGCTAGTTGGAGGGTCTTCTTCTCAACACTATAAAATGAGACATTTGGCTCATTTGCAAAACACATTTTTTTGACATCATACACTTAACAATTCTCTGAAATTTTCTTCCTCTCTTGCAATCACAAACACTCAAAGATTTTTCTTTCAAAGCAAACACTTGAGTTCCCTTTGCTCATTTGTTTGATTGTTGTTTTATCTTGGGAGATAAGTTGTCATTACAACCGTTGAAAGGATATACGGGGCAATATTATCTTAAGGATAGATCAAGAATTTGGTCGACTTAGCAAACCCTCATATTTGATCATTTTCAGATTTCTAACAAATAGTTGTTGTTGTTATTTTTCCGTTTTACACATTACCACCCACAAGCTTAAGATAATATTCGCTAATTTCAACAACAACAACATGTCTGCTGAAGACCAATTCAACGCTTTGAACAACGCCAATGCTCAAGGCAATCTCGCTGCCTTCAATCCCACCACTCAAGGCAATGACACTGCCTACTCTTCTACTAATCCAGGCATTCCAACCTACTGCGTTTGGCACAACTGGTGTCAACAATACGTTTGGCACAACTAGTGCCCCCGCTGCTCCTCAAGGCGTTCACAATGTCTATGCTCCTGCTCAAGGTATTTACAATGCCTTTGCTACTGGTCAAGGGAACACTCTTGCTCTAACTCCTGCTGGTTTCCACCATGAACGTTCCGAGAAGTTCATGGGTGCACATTTCAAGCGATGGCAGCAAAATATACTGTTTTTCCTGACGGTTATGGGACTAAAACGTTTTCTAACCGAAGACCCTCCACAAGTTGTGGAAGGCACGAACTCTCATCCAAATGATTTGGCATGAGGGGGTCGAGGTAACCGTGTTGATGACGACATGCGGGTGGTTCGCGAAGCATGAAAACACAGTGATTTCATGTGCATGGACTACATTCTAAACAGTTTGTCTGATCCTCTCTACACGGTATATTGTACCGTTGAAACTGCCAAGCAGTTGTGGGACAAACTACAAAAGAAGTACGACACCCAAGATGCGGGTATCAAGAAGTTCATCATTGGGAAATTTCTGAAATTTCAAATGGTGGACAACAAAAGTGTGTCATCCCAAATCCAGGAATTTCAAATGATTCTACATCACCTAGACTTGGAAGTATTGAAGCCCAACGAGAAATTCTTAGTTGGGGCATTAATCGAGAAGGTGCCTCCCTCGTGGAATGAGTTTATGAATTACTTAAAACTCAAAACGAAGGAGATGACTTTAGACGAACTTATTGTCAAACTCCAGATTCAAGAGGACAATAAGAAAGCCATGTCAAAAGGGGAAACAACCCGCTGAGGCTAAGGCAAATCTGACGGAAGTCAAAGGGAATCCAAGCAAAAAACGGAAGTTCCAGAAGGATGGCCAGTCCCAAACAACTGAAAAGTTTAAGGGAACATGCTACTATTGTGGTAAAGTTGGTCATATGGCCAAAAACTGCCGCAAACAAAAACATGATAAAGGCAAGGATAAGGTAAACATCGTCGAAGACACGCTCCTAGATGATATGATTGAAGAGTTCTCAGCAGTGGTGCTAGAAGCAAACCTTGTTGAGAATCCGCCACAATGGTGGTTGGACACAGGTGCTACCCGACACATTTGTTTCAATAAAGACGCTTTATCCACGTATACAACAGTCACAGATAAGAAGTTGTTCATGGGCAACAACTCCTCTTCAGAGGTGCTGGGGGTAGGAAAGGTAATCCTTAAGATGACGTCCGGAAAGGAGCCTATTCGATATGTGACATATGTGAGTCATTTCGTTAAGTTCAATGACATATTTGAGCCTATTCGATAATACTGCTCTTAAGAGAAAAATTCCTAAAGTGAGACAAGATATTACAGAGTGTGGAATGCTTATCGATTACAATGTAAGATTATTTAGTGTAGGGTATTTTGAGAATTTCATGCTTGTATTATGTTCGCCCTAATTTTCGCTATATATAGATTAGGAGCCCGTTTTCTTTCTGTGTGGTTGAACAAAAGAGAAAAGAGAAAAGAGAGAATTGTAAACACAAACTCCCTATTTTTCATTATAGTAAAATTTGCAGCGGCACAATGAACGTAGCTCTCGCATTAAGGGTGAACCACTATAAATCTGTGTGTATTATTTATTTTTCGCTTATTTATTATTTTTTATTAGATCGGATTTGAGACTCAAATCTTAATAAATTAGGCCTAGCATCTGACTTGAAGACAAAATGATTAGTATTGGCCTATTGGGTCACAATGATTGAAGTAATTGCATCAAATATTTTCTCGAAATTGTACAAATTAAGGTTTGATTATTTTCTTCAATTTGTTTTTGGAATGGAGGAGCTTGAAATATGGAAAGAAATAATTCACCACTTCGGTTTCATTTTATATCACACTTCTTCTAACTGGTCCCTTATAAACAATGACATATTTTTATATAATATATTTGAAAGTAAATTAATGTTTGAACTCTCATAATAACATACTTTTATAGTAATGTAAATGTCATGTTACATGTAACACTATCCCCCCCCCCCCTTAAATTTCATGTTGACTCGTAACAAGAGCGTAACTTGCGCTTGTAAGAAATTAAATCACCATTTTTCCTTTCATTCCTCGAGAAATGTATGCTCAAGTTGTTAGAAAACATGTTTTTTTTAATTAAGAAACAATGTTGTTCGAAACTTCGAATCACATCATTGTACGGATGTCTTCAAGTTTATGTTTTATAGTGGAGTAAATTTTAGACAGAGAATGAATTTTGAGTCTAACTCAACTCCAAAAGCTAATTTATAGGGTAAAGATTATTTAAGTTCTGTAAAAGTATTAAAAATGTAAAAGGGGTAGAATGGTCCTTTTACATTTAAGGGGTAGAATTGTCTTTTTACATTTATTGCTTTGTAAATTGTATATGTGTACATTGTAGATTTTCGAGAAGTAATGAATTCAGTTTTTCCTTTCCAGAAAGCAAATATCTCCTCTCTTTTCTTCTTCCCTGAAAACCCTAGCTGTCAATCCTTCTTCCTCCATTCTTCTTAATCTGTAAATATGGATTTCGATGTAGTTTAACATGGTATCAAAGAAGGTTACTCAATCTGTTTGAGATTTCTGAGAACACATTGAAGAAACTTCGATCGATTGAGATCTTGAGATCCGAATTTGCGGAAAACAAGATACAACTAAATTTCAAGCACAATCGGGGACATGCAATTGAAGATCTGAACTCTTACTAGTTGGTTTGGAAAATTTCATGATAAATTAGAGGAATCGAATCGGAGATTAGTACTGATATGGAGACTGGTGGAGATAATGTGGTGAGTGCAACAACAACGGTTAGCATCGATCACAACCATCCTCTCTATCTTTTTCCGTCGGATGCACCGGGATCGCTTACTGTTGGTGTAGTATTGACTGGAATGGAGAATTACACGCTGTGGAACAGGGCAATGAAGTTAGCATTGCTAGGTAAGAACAAGATCGGATTCATTGATGGAACTGTTAGGAGAGAGTCTTTCAATGGAAATCTTGTGAGTCTATGGGATAGATGTAATTTCGTGGTTGATGGGAAATGTAAGCAAAATCCTACTTACTGGTATGTTGTTTAATTCTGATTCTCACGCAATATGGGAAGATTTGAGAGATAGGTTTGATAAGGTAAATAGCTCAAGGACTTTCCAATTGCATAAGGAAATATCTTCAATAAGACAGGGTACGATGCCAGTCTCTGTATACTATTCCAAACTTAAGGATCTATGGGATGAGTATGATTCGATCATACCATTATCAAATTGCTGTCCAAAATCAAAAGAGTTCGTAGATCATACACAGTACCAGAGGTTGCTGCAATTCTTGATGGGGCTAAATGATGGCTATGGTCAGGTGAGAAGTCAAGTACTTATGATGCAGAAAATGCCCAACTTGAATCAAGTATATGCTATGATTAACCAAGAGGAAAGCCAAAGGATAATTGGAAGTTCAACTAGGGCAATACAGGAGACTATGGAATCTATGGCTATGCTCACTACTAAGGGTGGAAATGTAAAGAGAAGGAAGCCATATAACCCGAATGCGATATGTGACTACTGTGGTATGAAGGGGCATTTCAAGGTGGATTGTGTCAAGCTAATGAAGTGTGACCACTGTCACAAGACTGGGCACATTCAGGATGACTGCTACATACTACATGGCTATCCAGAGAATTTCAAAGAAAAAAGTAAGAGGGCAAATGCAGTGCTTGAAGGAGATTATGGATTCGACAGTACTAGACATGGAGGACAGCAAGGTGGTGACACATCATATTATCAACAGAATGGAGGACAATTTTATGGAGAAAACCAGTTCACACCAGCTCAACACCAGCAGTTACTCACAATGCTCAACAACAGACCTGGAGAATCCAATGCAAGTGCAAACATGGCAGGTAAAACCAATTCCTGTGAGAAATTGTTAAAATGGATTCTAGATTCAGGTGCCACTAATCATATGATTAGTAATCAAGGACATTTAATAATAAACATTTGGTAGAGAATGCAAGCAGAGTTCAATTACCTACATGAGAATCAACTAAGATCACACATGTTGGAGAATGTGACTTAGGAGAAGGTGATGTACTTAAAGAATGTCCTGTGTGTACCAAATTTTAGATTTAATCTCATGTCCATTTCAAAGGTGACAAGAGAATTAAATTGCAGTGTATCATTCTTTCCCCACTACTGTGTATTTCAGGATCTCTCATCTGGGAAGGTGAGGGGGATTGGGAATGAGGAGCATGGTTTATATGTGCTGAAAATAGACATACAAAATAAAGGAGGATTGCTGAGCAAGTGCCTGACAGCCATACAATCAGTGGATGCAAGTACTTGGCACCAAAGGCTATGTCATGTTCCCACTGCTGTTATGAAGAGGATTCCAATGTTTTCTGATTCATCTTTTACTTTTAATAACTGTGAAGTGTGCCCTATGGCTAGACAATGTAGAAAACCATTCCTTGTTAGTTCAAATAGAGCTTCAGGACCTTTTCAAATGTTACACATGGATGTATGGGGGCCATATAAAGTTGATACGTATAATGGAATGAGATACTTTCTGACTATTGTTGATGACTTTTCTAGATGGACTTGGATTTTCTTAATGAGGCTTAAGACAGATGTGAGCACACTACTTAGGCATTTCTTCACTGAAATACATACTCAGTTTGATGTGAAAATAAAGAAGATAAGATCAGACAATGGTACTGAATTCTTTAACCAACAATGTAAAAATCTGTTCCAACAACATGGTGTGATACATGAGAGTTCTTGTCCTTATACACCTCAACAAAATGGGGTGGTATAAAAAAATCATAGACACCTGTTAGAAACTGCCAGGGCCATTAAAATTCAGGAAAATATACCAGATGTATTTTGGGGTTACTGTGTGGAAGTAGCAGCATACATCCTAAATAGAATCCCATCTACTACCTTAGGGAATAAGTCACCTTATGAACTATTGTATAACAAATGCCCTTCACTCTCACATTTGAGGGTAGTAGGTTGTTTGTGTTTTGCTACTACCTTGCCCAGACAGGACAAGTTCAGTCCTAGGGCTACAAGATATGTGCTTCTGGGATATGAGAGTACACAAAAGGGATACAAAGTTTATGATCTGGATAAACAACTAATCTTCATGTGCATGGATGTTGTTTTCATGGAAACAATCTTTCCATTCAGAGACAGTGCAGATGACATGAATATTTCTATTCAGACACATGATCATTTTTGTTATGATGATCTGGTTTTCTATCAGCCAACAAGATCTCCCCAGCAAAGTTCCATTCTCGATCTGATGGCGGTGATACACAACTTGCTGATGCTGGACATGGTGATACACCAGTAGGTCAAGTCACTCAAATGAATAACTATAATGCTAGAAAATCTACCAGAACTGGTAGACCTCCCACCTGGCATAAGGACTATGTAACTCAGCAAGGATCCACCAGTTGTATTTACTCAATATCAGATGGCATGGATTATGGAAGAGTGTCACCTACATATCAGACATTTATTGCTCAGACATCTGCAGAGATTGAACAATACAATTATGCAGATGCAGTCAATGACAAAAGATGGGTTGATGCAATGAAGGCAGAAATACAAGCACTGGAGGATAGTAAAACTTGGGAACTTGTAGAGCTTCCAGAAGGCAAGAGGGCCATTGGTTGCAAGTGGGTTTATAAGATCAAATATAAAGCCACAGGAGAAGTTGAGAGTAAAGGCTATAATCAAAAGGAAGGTTTAGATTATCATGAAACTTTTTCTCCGGTAGTAAGGATGACTACTGTGAGGTCTGTAGTTGTTGTTGCAGCTGCCAAGAAATGGATAATTTATCAAATGGATGTCTACAATGCTTTTCTTCAAGGAGATTTATATGAAGAGGTTTTCATGAAGCTACCTGATGGGTTCCATAGCAACAAAGGCCAGAACAAGGTATGCAGGCTAATCAAGTCCCTATATGGCCTAAAACAAGCATCTAGGCAATGGAATATTAAGTTGACATCAGGTCTGATTCAGTCTGGATTTCATCAAAGTCAGTTGGATAATTCTCTGTTTACCAAACAGCAAGGTGACAATCTAGTGGTGGTTCTAGTCTATGTTGATGATCTGCTGATTACTGGGAATGATCAGGTACTTATACAATCTACCAAGAAAGCTTTACAGAATGCCTTCAAGATTAAAGATTTGGGGGAAACTAAAATATTTTCTAGGCATAGAGTTTGCAAGGAGCTCCCAAGACATTGTCATGAATCAAAGGAAATATGTCTTGGAACTCATCTCTGAGTTAGGCTTGTCAGGTGCCAAGCCTGTAACCTCCCCTATGGAGTTAAATCAGAAACTTACAACAGTTGACCTTGATAATTTTCTTACTGCTCAACAAATGTCACAGAACAAAGCAACTCAGTTCACAGATTCACCAGACCATTTGCTCCTTAATCCAAGCTTGTATAGGAGACTCATTGGCAGGCTGCTATATCTAACCAATACTAGACCTGATATTGCTTTTGTTGTACAACATTTGAGTCAATTCATGCAACAACCTAAGAATTCACACTTGGAGGCTGGGATGAGATTGGTCAGGTACATTAAAAAGGCTCCAGGATCTGGGATTTTACTTAATGACTCAGACACCTCGAACGGTATATTGTGATCTTGGTGGGGTCTTGTGTAAACACTAGACGATCTGTCACTGGGAACTTGGTGTTGTTTGGTGAGTGATGCGCGATTTAATGCACACACTTTAACGCAAGTGTACGTTGTCGAGTCAAGTAATATAGTCTTTGAAGACCGAGTTATCGTCCTCAGGGATTAGTGTTCAAGTACCAACTTCTATTCTTTATTATTTATTTGGTGACCGATAATTGAGTTTGTTGATTATAACTAACAATTATAAAGGCTAATTAACTAAGTGTTTACTTCAGTGATGATGGAAATAGGGCTTCCAAGTCTCCTCAACTATCCGCTTATATTACTTATTAATGCAACAAATTATGGTTCTTCTTCTTTTGGAGATAGCAGGTTTACTAATCCGTTTTATACTCCCGTTAAGGCTATATAAACACTCAACCCCAGTAGCGCTCCTTTCTACCTTTCGGTGATAAGGATGACTCTATAGGAGGATTAAGAACAAAAACCCATGTTTAACGCTACACAAGTAATTGAGGTATTTTCATCTCCAATTCGACCTATGATTACCCAACTACAGCATAGTCACAACCTCCTCCTTTCGAAGTTTGATTAGAAATCATATAAATAATGATAATTAATGATCAAGTAATTACCAAACATTCAAAACAACTATTGGATAAATCTCAACAATAAGAAGAACAACCATAAACATGCATTAATTCATAAAATAAGGTTCACGTGAATTGACATGGAAAGCCCTATATTAGAATTAGTTCCTAGCCATAGACATGACAAGAACTAATTCAATATCCAACATAAAATTGAAATAAAGTAAAAGAAAGAAAGAAAATTACAATAGAATGGTCTCCAATCTTGAACTCCAAGATGTGTTGTGTTTGTGCAAGAAAGGGAACCCTTGAAAACTGCCTAGGGTTCTCTTTTTATAGCTTCAAAACCGCCCTTAAGGTTTTCCTTCAGGCCTGACCCATAAATTCGTCAAAAACCTGATTTTTCCCGCGTCTGCGCCGCGGCCCTGCTAATGGCGCCGCGGCGCCGGAACCGAAACTCTCGATGATGGTAGCGCGGCTGCGCTCTGGCATGCAGGCGCGCGCGGTCGAACTCGAAGGCCTCTGGATATTGGGCGCCTGGCCCTGTTGGCTGGAGGCGCCGCGGCGCTGCAACGGTGTCTCTGCCTGGTTCGCCACTTTCTCGCATTTTAAGCTCTGGAACCTCCACTTTTGCCCTCTTTTCGCTCCTTTTCCGCCAAAGAGCCATTTTAACCAATTTGACTCAAAAGGAAGAAAATCTATCCTAAGACGACACGTATTTGTACAAAAAGGGACAAAAGACTCACTAAAAACGACTCAAAAAATGTATATAAAATACACCGATCAGTGAGTCACATGTGGCATGAAAATCCAAGAAACAGACTACCATATCGAAGCTCGGTGAGGTGAATACTGGCACCGGCCGCTGCGATGGCGGAAGTGGTATGAATGGTAGGTTGCTTGAGTGAACATTTTCATTCCTTCGCCTATCTCTGTGTTCTCTGATAGTAGATCTGCAATGCAGATTGCAGCTAACCCTGTATTTCATGAACGCACCAAACATATCGACATCAATTGTCATTTTATCCGGGAGAAGATCAAGGGAGGTCTTGTCCAGATTTCTTATCTTTCATCGACTGAACAACCAGCGGACTTGCTTACAAAGGCTCTCACTACTGTTCAACATACGTATTTGTTGTCCAAGCTAGGAATGAAAGACATTTTCATATCTCCTAGCTTGCGGGGGGATGTAAAAGTATTAAAAATGTAAAAGGGGTAGAATGGTCCTTTTACATTTAAGGGGTAGAATTGTCTTTTTACATTTATTGCTTTGTAAATTGTATATGTGTACATTGTAGATTTTCGAGAAGTAATGAATTCAGTTTTTCCTTTCCAGAAAGAAAATATCTCCTCTCTCTTCTTCTTCCCTGAAAACCCTAGCTGCCAATCCTTCTTCCTCCATTCTTCTTAATCTGTAAATATGGATTTCGATGTAGTTTAACAAGTTCATATAAGGAGTTCATGTTCTCATTCTATTACCGATGTGGTTAGGGTTGTTCACCGGTCCAAACCCGAATCAGACCGAACCGAACCGAAGATCGGACCAACAATTATAGGTCCCGGACCGGACCGAACCGGTTCTAAACAAAGTTCAATTGCATTAACTTTGTTATAAATCTGGTACGTTGAAATAATTTGACTAATTTAATCTCTTTTAAATTTGATTAAAATTCATTTATTGAAGCTTAAAGTACTTGGATATTTATCACTACGGACCATACATATACGATTCATGGGCAGTAGAGATCCAAAAAAAATGCAATTAAAGTATAAGAAGATAAGAAGAACTAAGTCACATATTATAGCTTCATGTCGAAAAATAATCTCAAAACTAAATTACTAGAAATATTGAATCCAAAGCTATTAAAAATTAAAAAATTCCTCAAATCTTGAACAATAATGATACTAATGAAATCCTTACACCATCAACATCAATCTGCAAAAAAAGTTTCAATAAAAAATTAATTAGTTCAAATTTAATATCAAATAAAAATCATGAGGAGTTCATATTTACTTTATATAGTATTAGATGATTGATCGTTTACCTTTTTCATTACTTTGCATGAAGCAAATACAACTTTTAATTCACCAATCACCATCATTCAAAGTAGAATTTTTCAATTCTGTATAATAATAATGATAAACAAACAAAATAATAAAAGTGAAGGTATAATATATTATTTTGAAATTATTAAGTATAATATAATTTTAGAAAATACCTTTCTCAAGTAGCTCCAATTCCTCCAACTTTCCCTCTACATCAGTCCCCTTCTCTTTATCTTTTCGAGAGCGAAGTCAATCTTGTGCACAAATAAGGGCTTGCACCATCTTTTATTGGTATACAAAGTGTAAATAATAAAATTTGTTATAGAAAAATTAACAAGTAAAAATAAAAAATAAACGAAGAAAATAGAAAAATGATGAAAACATTACCTTAGTAGCGTTATATCTCATATAAATGATATAATTTCCTTGAGAATATAATAATAAATTAATAATTTAACTAAACTGAGAACTTAACGTAAAGGATTTCTTTATTTTTATAATCGGGTCCGGTCCGATTCTGGGTTATTTCGGGTTTAGACCGGATCGGAATCCAAAAAAAAATTCCTGATCCGAAGACCGGACCAGTTGTCTTGCCGGTTCGGTCCATTTTTTTTCCTGTCCGGACAAATTTCTGAACACCCTTAGATGTGGTACTCTTAACACTTTCCCGCACGCCCTGACCCTGTTAACTAGAGCGTAAATGATATAATTTGGGGACCCAATATCGATGACCATAGAATTGGAATAAGTCTGGCTCTGATACCATGTAAACAATAAATTTTGGGCCTAACTCAACCTCAAAAATTAGTTTGTATGGTGGAAATTGTCCAAGTTCATATAACGAGTTTATAACGAGTTCATGTTCTCAATCCATTACCGATATGATGATACTCTTAATAGTTTATTTGTTAGTGAAGTTTAAAAAGCATTTCATGTAGGTCATATAAAAAAAGTAGTGGCAATTAATAAATGTAACGTGATCAAGATGTAATTTTTTTTTTTAATATAACTGCGTAAATGAAAGATAAAAATATTTGAATAATTGGTTGGTATTGCATAAATGACTGATTAATTCTATTGTTTTCTTTTTTGCTATTTAGAAGGGTTTATAATTTTTTATGGACCATCATTTATGATAGTAGTAAAACTACTTTAATTCTAAGGCACACACAAAAGTTTTGCCTTAAAAGTTAAAGACGGCTGGAACGTAGACAGTGGCGGATCCAGGAGACTATATTTGCTTGTGTATCCGCCAGTGAATGTAGATACGATGTTCTAATATAATCCTCCGATTCTATGATTCTTCCCGGCTACGAGGCCTCACATATTCACATTAAAAAAATAGTTATAGAAAAATACTTGTTAATTTATAAAATCAAGATAGAATTAATTAAAAAAAAATCTATTTTATTTTTAACATTTTTTTAAAGTAGTCAATATTGATTAAATTGCAATTTATTGGAAAGAGATAAGGATAATATAGTAAATATACATTTTTATTTATGATTTAACCTATAATAACTTGTAATTTTTCGGACAAGCCTAATAAGTAACATGAAAAATATATCAATATCTTACTACATTAAGTCAAATTGCACTGAAATTACAAATTTCGTTTTTGTGCATGATAGTCATTAGAAGTTGTAATTAGATAAGGGTGACATGTACAATAAACATTTAATTTTTTTTTTTTTTTTGACGAAGGAACCGCCAATTCTTTCTTTCAGTGCGCAGACAGTAAACCCCGAGACGCAATAGCGCGCAAACCACGTCGGCCAGTTAAACCACACTGCAAGCCAGTGTGTGACTCACGAGGCGGCGGTCGAGAGGCGTTACTGCAGGGTTTCGAACTTGTGACCAAGTTCTCCCACACCACCCAATGAGGATACCCTCCGCCTTCAAGACCAACTGGTTTCCTCCTATTAATTTTCTTAATGAACATATCTTCTAGTTCTCTTTAAGGTTAATATTTTAATTAACTCATGAAGCTCCAAAGACTCAGAAACAAAGTGTCTTCGTTGCTGCATTAGGTTCTATTAATAAACTCAGCCACTAGCCTTGAGAATTGAGTGGTTTGTTAAATTAATTAATCATTAAACTACTAAAATTACCTATATATTAATCAAATAAAATCATGGAGTATTTTAATTTTAATTAATAGGATCACTTTTCGTCATGAAATTGTGAAGAAATTAAAGAAAGGTACTTGATGTTAACCTCCCAATAATTCATGTTAGAGAATTTGTTTTGTGGCTTTTGCTTTAGTGAGGAGCAAAGTATTTATGTTTTGTTTAATTAACTCATGTACATTATGGTTTGAACTTTATACTGTGGATTTTCTTCTTTTGGGTAGAATGATATTGTTTTTTTGGATATACTAAAGATCCTAGGTTTTGTCAGATATTTATTTTTTAGTAGTACTAAAATAATGTCATCAACTTAACAAGATATTTATTTTTGGTAATACTAAAATAGATACTACATTAGCACCAAAAAGAAGAAAAAGTAGATACTATATTATCAAGAGTTAAGCTATTTTATGCAATTAGTGTTGGATATATACTATTAATCATGTGTATTTAATAGTATGCATTGCATTCTAATGGTAGCTATGGTTTATAGTTTTAAGTGGGATATTGTTGAGATTAATTTTTTTTTTTTTTGTTGACGAAGGAACCCGCATCCGCTACTCTTTCGAGTGCGCACAGTTATACTATTAATCATGTGTTTAGATAGAGTAATATTTATTCTTCCTTTTACTTGTTTTAGTGAGATAGTGTTTGTATTTTAAGAATACAACAACAACATACCCTGTGAAATTTCACAATCTGAGGTCTGAAGACAAAAAACATGTTATTTTCAGGTCGTATTTTTTTTTATCTCCCAAAGTTCTTGGCAAACCCCTTCTCCCTTAATGCCTTCTTTTCACCAATATTCAACAACTTGCATTCATAGGCCACACGAAATAAAATGCAGCATGAACAAATAATACAACATTGATGTTGAGTTTCTTTAATAATTGTGTGATTATTATGGTTGTGATGCGTTAGTATGGAATCCTTCACCTCAATCAGATGTCTAGAGTTCGAATCCAAGAATTAAAAACTTCTGATAGTAGCAAGCAATTTCTCTTTTAATAGGTCTTACACGACACACATCTGAATTAGTTAATCAATGAGTTTCTAACTAAAAAACAGCCAAGCAATTGATTTTTATGTGTGTCATTTGCATCCCAATTCAATAGTGCCAAATTTGGGCCTTCTCATATAGAGCCTAGCTCAGATTTGGCCTTTGAGTAGTAGAAAGAGCCCAACACAGATCTTTTTTTGATCCTTTTGCTTACTATAATTGTCACTTCTACCCCAATCACAAGAAATTGCTTTAACACAAGTATATTTAGTTTATTTGTCAACAATTGGTGTATCTTTGAAGTTAAGAATTTTGTCAATATGATGTTTACATCACATCAATAAATACAAGATGTGTGTCCTTCATACACAAGTTTGAGTGATAAATTTTTTAACTTCTAATTAACATGTAAGCTTAAATTGTTTGGTTTGATGTATACATTGGTGCAGAAAGCATAAGAATATTAGGTGTAAACATAGTGAAAAATTCATCACTATTTTCTGTATTTCAGGGAGAAGTTGCTTTTATGTTGTGATATACAAAATGTTTGGTTTATATCAAGCCCTCTTAGGCTTATTGAGATCTTTATGGATGTACACCTCTTGTTCTTGATTTTCGAGGCCTATTACAAATGTTCTTTTAGTTGTATTAACCCTTTTTCACAGGAAATCAGTAAAATATAACAATGAGGTTGGAAAATAAATGATATGAGATCCTTGTAGGATGGTTTTTTCTGTTCAAATTGTAACTGTTCATAAAATATCACTTCTTGTTCACTACCCCATAGTTTGAGGCCTATTATGTAACAACTTTTTTCTCAAAAACTCTCTTCATCACCAATTTACTTTGATACCTAAATAATGTTTTAAGTATTCAACTAAATGTACATTTGTTTGATCATTCCATAGTGCTTTTCTGTTTACTTCTCACATGTTAAAGCTGACACATTTTATCAATTCAAGCTATGCATTTCTTGTTTGGGCAGTTTCAAAGAAGATAGGTATTCCGTGTTCCTTAAACTAAAAGGACTAGGTAGTGTGAACCAACTGCTTTGTCATGTTATAATTGATCCTACTTGCATTTGAAATATCACATTTCTAAGAACTTCTGTTTATATAGCATCTTTATAGCCTGTTTGGGCAAACTTCTGGGAAGCCCAAAGTGCTTATTTTAGAGAGTTGAGGTATTCGGCTAGGCTTTTAGAGAAAAAAATTGCATTTTTGAATAGCAGATGAAGCTATTTTTCAGAAGCTGAAATAAGCAGATTTCGAAAGCTTGACGAAACATGCTTAGTCTCAACTTACATTCATTAAGTTGAAGTTATTAGAGAAGTTGAAAATCCCAGCTTGATTTTCATTCAGATATTTGTCATTGTTAAAAATCATGAACATTAGTACCTCAGCTAGTAGCCGGAGCCAGAGAATTAATGCAGCTAAAACTAAAGAAGTTTTTCAGTTTATATTTGTGATAGTTGTTTGCATCTGGTTACTGTATCAGATTCAAAACTCCCACAATGGTGAGCGAATCAGAAGTAAGCTCGTCGATGAGCGTGGTGCTCACTCTTTGGGACATAAAGGTAGTTCACAGTGGTTAACTTTTCAAGGTGATTCTCAACATGAAAATACAGAAATTATGAAATCTGAATATGTTGTAAGTAGGGTTGAAGAAGAACTACAGGCCAACAAAACAGAACTTGAAAATTTTGGTAATGAAGTGCATACCTTCGATGATGAGAATGGAATTCCAGAAGATGTTCGTGATATGAAATACATGAGTTAATTGATGAGCTTAAGACCAATCCACACCCGGAAGTAACATCAAGTTTGGATGGTGAAAGATTCAGAGGCAGGTCCAGGATTTAAAATTTGACATATTCAATATTTAGGTACTTTTGGGTTCAAAATTCACTATTTTTGGAAATCTTAATGATTTTTCTCATGTATATCTCCGTTGATTGTATGCTCCATCAGTTACGGGTGAAAGTGCAGATGCAAGCATGCTACCTGAGATATCAGAAACTAAAGTCTGAATGAGAATGAGTTCAAACAAGTTTATGAGGAAACCAAGTTTAGTTCATAAGACTTTGGCAAATTATAGCAGATATTGATACTGAAACTGGTCTTATAAAATTTGTTAAAGCAGCTATATTTACACTCAACTATTTTGTTCAAGATAATGGAAAAACTTTCGCTCTTTAACTTGGCATGCGGATAGAAATTACTGGAACTTGTGCCATAAAATTTCCCAAGAAATAGGAATATGTTCCAGAACAAACAATTGAAGCAACCATGGGATTTCAGTGTATAAACAGAAATTACTACAGATGCAGACATTAGGAAATGCAATTAGCAATGAAAAATTTATTTATGTGAATTAGTTTGGAAGTTGCTCATTGTGTTTGCACCAGGTTTCTGCAACATTTGTTTATGCAGATCAATATGTTCAAGCTCTTGGTTAAGAGATATAAACCTATTTTTAATATGATAATTGAAAAATCTCGATCGCCAGTGGCGCACGATTCGAAATTTGACAGATAAAGGGCCATCCCTCTATCATTCTCTAGTTAAATACCAGACTTCTGTCCGCGCCAGATTCGAACCCATGACAGTGAATTGGAAAAATTAAGGCCAAACCCATTCACTGTCATGGTTTAAATCAAACATGGGTTAAAGCGAAAAGTGTCTAAATCGCACAATCGGACACTACCTCAGGTGTCTAAATGAAAGGTTTAGTTGAGATGTTGAAGTGGAAAATCTTGACGACCACAAGGGTTGTCGATGGATTTGGCCAAAAATTAATGTACTCGAAAAAATACCAATTTTTTTCAAGCCGTAATTGCGTTCTGAAAGGATGAATCACTGGCTTATTTGTACACATGAATCTCAATATACAGAATAACTAGGACTACTTTTAAAGATCATCTCTCCAATTGAACTACTTTTCCGTTTGATTAACTCCATTTACTCAGTGAAGATGTATTGCCGACAGCTGAATTGTACCTTGATTTGTATTATCAAACTGTGCTTTAAGATATGTAAAGTAACTCAGCCAGGTGTCTTGATTATGGCCGTTTATACAAAGACACCTTGTGATGATTATTGTGCAAAGAGCAAGTCCCCTACAGCAAAAGATTAAGATGAAAGCAAAGGCTTTGCACCAGAAAACACAAACGCAAAAAATTCCCAGAAATTCCACATCCAACTGGGTCAAAATACACACAACTTAATTAAACAATGAATGGCATCATCTTCCATATCT
The DNA here is from genome assembly GCA_029844215.1 of Przewalskia tangutica. Taxonomy (NCBI): domain Eukaryota; kingdom Viridiplantae; phylum Streptophyta; class Magnoliopsida; order Solanales; family Solanaceae; genus Przewalskia; species Przewalskia tangutica. Next base: position 3,979,826 of record CM056720.1, read on the forward strand.
AGTAAAACAACTGTTTCAAGGCAAAAAACACGTAAAACAATAATAGAGTTACAGTAGCCTGAAGATTAGATAGGCATGACTTCCAACAATTTTAAAGCTCAAGTTTCAAGATCGGAGATACGTTACAACAGCATGAAGTAAAGAGTAGTCGAATAATTTTCATGCTAACGCAACCCAACAGCACAATGCAGACACATAAAGGCCAGGACACTGGTAGTGTAAGATAATTCAACGCCCTTTGTCGAAAGCAATACGAGTTCTGCTTGATGTTTCATAGCCATCTCGGGTGGAGCCAGCACTGGCCTTCATGGTGCCTCCACTACCAACATTTGACATGGCTTTCTTCCCCTTCTTAACCTCTGTCAAGAACTGGTCTAAACCAAATGGATCAGCTTCCTCAACTTCCTGCTCAAATTGCACAGGCCCATCTCTTGTACCAGCCCTCTCAGATGTTCCAGCAAATGCCTTGTCAGGCTTAAAGCGCTCTGTCTTCATGATCTTATCCAGTTGCTCATCTGCACCTCCGTACATTTCAGCATCAGCATCTTTCTTCGGTCTGTATAGAGTAGAAAGAGTGGGCTGAGCGGTAAATAGCCCCTTGTCATAGACGTTATAGGCATCATCAACTGCAAATCCAGAATCCATTCCTTTCTCCTGGTTGAACAATCTCTGATCATACATGACCTCTCCTCTCGATGTGCCAGTAGAAGCCATCCCAAGAGCCACTTTTTCACTGACATCACGGTCTCTATCTCTGGTGATCTTACTCTTCTTACCCATTGCAGCATCTTTTGCCTCCAATCTCCTCTCCCTCTCCCTCTCCCGACGTCGCTCCTCACGTATCTTCTCTCTCTCTAATCGTGCTTCCCTTTGCTCCCTTGACTCTTTGGGTAAATCTCTTGCACGTTCATAATCCACACTCATATCATCAACATTCCTGCTGTCCCTCTCAGAATGCACAGGTGCAGCAGCTGGAGGTGCCACACCAGTTCTCTCTGATCTTGCCTTGCGGGCCAACTCCCGAAGTTCCATCTCTTTCTTCTCCTTTTCTTTCATCATCATCTCTTTCTGAACCTTGGACCGCATTGCAACCGCTTCTCTGGCTTTCTGTTCTGCAACATACAGAGCCTCTGATAGTTTTGCAAAATTATCATTAATCTGGACTTCTTGAAGTCCCCTGCCATCAGCAGCAAGACGCTTATCAAGTGGGATTGTGTAACCTTTGGGGTTCTTCCAGTTTGATATACAAGGCGGAATCTTCCAATCCTGCTGGTCCTTCACTGTAACAGGACGAGGAGGAGAATGCATAACAGGCACAGGTGGAGAACCAGAGGCCCTAGGGACTCTCTTGTGTTTGAACTTCGGTGGATCCAAAGGGTCCACAGGCATCTCTACCATCCTAATAATCCTCTCCTTTGCACCAGAGTTAAAGGCTGCCGCTTGCTGGGAAGGCTTATACTTAATAAACTTGGACTCTTGAGATTGTGTGGGAACATTTTTGGGCTGTGCAGCACTCAACCGCACATTTACAATCTTCTCAAGTGCTGCCTTAGTCTCCTCCATTGTCTCATCAATTACTTTCTGCTTCTCATCCTGATCCATCTCTTCGTCATCCTCATCATCCTTCACAAACTTCGGGATAAGATCTTTATGCTGAGAATAAACAATTTTCTTCGCATTCTCGCCCTGCCTCACAATTGCATCATATCTCACTTCACCGTGCTCGTCCACTGTAACAGGCAAATTCTTACTCCCAGGTTTCCAGTCTTTCTTTCTGCCCATATCAAGTGGATATTGTGCATAATGGATTTCAGGGAATGCTCCTCCATCCCCAAAATCCTCGAGCTTGGATGGCCTAAAGCCAGCCCGTTTTAGATAAGGTGGTACCGGATTTGCCTTGATTATTGCAGATTTCTCTGCCTCAGTTGCACTGTACCTATTCTTGAACCATGGGTCACTTGTATGGTCATAGACTAAACTGGTAGTTGACTTTGCTGCTGGGAGAAGCTCCTTGAGAGACGCCATGCTGAAAACCCCAGATTTAAAATTCCTCCACCCACTGTATACACAGAGAAGACAGGTACAGATCAATATATCAACCATGTCTCAATGAACTTTAATATATGCTGCTGATAAACATAACCAACTAAATGCAAAGGTCAATATCAACCGTATAAAAAAGCGTTAATTACTTAATTATCAAGGCTCTAACATATTAACCTAAACTCAGCACCAGTGTCGATGGCTCAATTGGAATATATAGAGCTTATGTCAATCATTTAGTTGATTGTTGAAATCTCAAATTAGTTGTTTAAAATAATCAGGGAAACAGACTAGCAATGCCTTTAAACTGATAGCTTCAACTATAACTGTTAAAACCCACAAAGTCTTGGTAAAGATTCCATCTTTTACGGCCTCACTCCCTTTCCCCTTTCGTTGCAAGAGTAGTTTCTAGACATTGATTCATATTATTATATCACATAAGTAGCAAACCGAATATCTATTATCAACTAGCAAAGAATCAGATTTGGGGATTTTAGTTATGAACCAAGAGTGAAACAAAGCACAACGATCCAATTCACGTTTGGTATTTTACTAAACAGTTGAAGAAAAAAAACTAGGGTTTCGGACTGTTAGGGAATAAATACAGGGAGAGAAAACAGGTGCTCGATTTCTAGACATTGATTCATATTATTACATCACATAACAAGCAACATGAACTATATTAACAAGCAATTGTAGCATCTACTGCAGCTATTAATTTTGAGAGGCTCTTTACTCACATATTAACAAGCAACCATACAAAGTACTATACGAAAGCAGATTTAAGGATTTTCTGTACGCAACGACAGTAGATACAAATCATAGGATGCAATTCACAACTCCTATTTTACATAACGAAATTTAACCATTATTTTCTCGAGTGTATAATTATCCTCAGGATTTTTCCTCACATATTAACAAGAAAAAATACAAAGTACTACACATAACACAAATCATAAGATCCAGCTAAAAACTCCTATTTTACAAAATAAATTAAGAGAAAAAAAGAAACTAGGGTTTCGGACTTAGATACAAAGCATAAGATCCAATTAACAACTTCTATTTTACAGATCAATTGAAGAACAAAAAGGTACTTACAACTCGATTTGTCAGCCGTTAGTCCGACGGAGCGTGGAATGAACGCGCCAAAGAACTTTGGTCTGTTTTGCCGTGCTTATCTTTTCCTTTTTATATAGCCCAAAAATACGTAGGGCGAAAATCATTAATAAGGAAAAAGGTTTGGTTTTTCTTAAATATTTAGGCGGCTTTTGATTTGGGTAAACACGAAAGGAAAAGAGAATGGAGAAATGTAATTTCTTTTATTGTTGTTTGTTTGTTTTTATTTTTTTATTCCCTTTACCTCTTTTCCATTTTCATTCCTTTTCTTTGATTCTCCATCCCTAGGTATTTGGATTCTCTTTCCCCAACCTGAACCTCGGACCCTGGACCACTCGGATCACCCCGGACCCCCGATCCCGGACTCCGGAGCCCGGATGACCCAGAACCAAACATGTAGGGACAATCAGGGTAATTTCTTTCCATTCCATTCCCTTACTGGATTCTATTCCGTTTACCCTGCGCGAACCAAACATACCCTTATGCTATTGGATTTTTTTTCTTATTTCAAAAATAAAAATAAAAATAAAGGGGGAATTCTTAAAGTAGAGGTTTGAGGTTGGAGTTCATTTTTCAATGTGAAATTTGAAATTTCTTGAAGAAGAATTTAATCGTTCTTAATATGGATATTGAATAGTAAGTGAAAAATATATAAAAAGAAAAACAAGAATACATATTTTTTTTTATTATTAGACACATCAATTTTGCGAGCATTTTATTAGTAGTTAATTAAATTGAAATGATGATCTGAATATTATTATGTTTTATGTTTTTGTAACGTAAAATTTATTCGCGTCAATATTGAAATTTTTATAATTTTCTATTTTTTTATTTATCCTTTAATATATACATAATTTTTAAAATATATTTTTAAATGTGTTGACGTGTGACAATCACTTATTAGGCTTATAGAAACCTTACAAAGTTAAAGTGTATAATTGAAAAACAAAATTTCTTGGGAGCAATCTGCCACTCTGGAACCAACTGAGCCACACCCATGCGGGTCCATATGCATTATCATGATAATGAAGCATAGATATCTTAATGTCCTAACATGTATAACTCTTCATATTAGATAATTAATTATTCATTAAAAAAATTATTTGGAGAGAAAAAAAACATCAAATCAAGCAAATTATGAATAAACTAAAAGTATATTGCTTTACTGAGTCAAGTTACAATCCATCAATAATATATATTCATTATGCATACTATACATATAATCTCTATAACAATTGACACTATAAACTTGTATTTCAATATTATTTAAATTAAGAGAATTTTTTTATACTCAAAATATTAACTACATGTCACTAAATGTATCTTAAAATTTCGAGAGGCAAGAGATCAAAGTTAGTTATGAATTATCTTTTCAATTTAATTATTTTAATTTTATCTTTCTAACACCTACATTATATTATATTTGGTATGATATGACTTTATTTATTCTATCGAACGAGGGTTAGGTTATCAAAGTTTGAACAAACAAAGGTAATTCTCAAAGACTATTCAATTCCCAGGAAACATCATAGATATAACGAAAGAAGCGAGATTTCTATTTAATAAAAGATAGTGTAGCGATTCAAAATATTGATTGGGGAGAGATCTATGTGTCATATGATCTATCGTTTTTTTTAAAATATTTTTCGCGAGAAATCTTATTATATCCTCAAATCCTCAATACTGTTATGATATTGAATAGAATATAAAGTTAATTCAAATTTGAAATAAAGTCAACAAAATCTGAAAGAGTTCGCAAATTCTGGATCAAAATGAAATAATCTTATATGCTTAAAGTTAAACAAGCCCTCATGAAATAGGCAGTTGCAATTGTAAAAACTAACAGAGATGTTTCTGAAATTATACAAACTTATTGGACTAATAAGTAATAACTACAATTTCTTCTATGCAAGACAACATAAATTCCCATATTTACCCCTGAAGCGAAATAGTAGGACGAAAAACAAGGCCAAGTTACAATAACGAATAAACGCTTGCCACGTTGCAGTATGTCCGAATAAGCCAATTGAAACCAAAAATAGCGAAAATATATTAAGGGCATAATGGACATTTCACATTGAATCATTAGGTCAAATGCGTCTTTTCAAATGTCAGCTACTACAAAGTCTTCTCAAATTTCAGTGATCAAAAACCCTTTCAATCAGTTCACTCTTTTAACTCCAAAGCTTTCAGTTGGCCGTTAATGGCGGCCTCTTCAGATACCGTAACGCCGTCAAGTCTCCGTCAAGCTTTCGGCAATGTCTTCTCATTGTTCATCCTCATTCTCATCGGCGTTCTAGCTTTCTCGATCCGTCTTTTCTCTGTAAAATTCTTCATTTCTAGTTCAGATATTTTATGTTTTCCGTTAAATTTAGATTTGATTGTTTATATGCTTAACGAATTTAAGTAATTTACGTCTTCGGCTCTTTGCACTGTCACACAAACGAATACACATGCATTATACATTTGATCAGTTCTTATTTCTTTGTGCTCTAATATGTTTTCAGATATTTGATGTTTTCCGTGAAATTTAGATCTGATTGTTGATATTCTTAACGGATTTCAGGATTTTTTATGTTCAGCATTATAAATTTGATCAGTTTTGATTGCTTTTTGCTCTAATATGTTTTCAGATATTTTATGTTTTTGTGTGAAATTTAGAACTGATTGTTGATATGCTTAACGGATTTCAGGATTTTATGCCTTTGCACTGTCACGCTAACGAATACACATGCATTTTTTATGTTCAGCATTATACATTTGATCAGTTCTGATTTCTTTGTGCTCTAATATGTTTTCAGATAATTTATGTTTTTTTTTTGGTAAAATTTAGATCTGATTGACGATATGCTTAACGAATTTCAGGCTTTCACGCCTTTGTATTATCACGCTAACAAATACATGTGCATTTTTTTAATGTTCAACATTTTACATTTGATCAGGTCTGACTGCTTTGTGTTTTTTTTTTCAATCAACAGGTGATTAAGTATGAGAGTGTTATTCACGAGTTCGATCCTTATTTCAACTACAGAGTTACTCAGGTTCGGCCTTTTTAGAGTATAAAGTATTTAATTTTATTGATGTCGTACATCATATATTTAGATTATGTACAGTAGCATAAGATGTACTATTAGGAAGTGATACAGAGAGGACTGGATCCTACATTTTGGCTCTTTTATCGACAATGCTCCTAAGAAACTATTTGAATTAAGCTGAATTTGGGCAAAGATGTACGCAGGAATTTAACATTTAACCACAATAGATCTGATGACATGTAAAAGTGAAATGCATAGTTAGGTGCAATTTAAGCAGGTCAATCCACTTACATGTGGATTTACATTATATATTGTTTTGCATGGAGCGCTTTGATATGGTATAAACAGAATACCGTTACTACAGAAAAGGATCAACATAGAAAAAGTTCCGTTTACAATCCACAATCATTTAATCAAGTATGCCTCAATATCCACTTTACTTAAAGAGGAACCGTTTTTATCCATTTTTTGGGATATCTGGAACTAACTCAAACTCGGTGCATAATTGGCCCATTCCTCTACCCTCTCCACTTAAAAGACCAGACTCCGTCTTCTTGTAGGGCAGTTTGGTCGTGATGTTCCATGATAGTTCCAACTTCGAACTCGTGACATGCGCCTACCATACTGTCTCGTGCTAACTTTAATGTTAAACCTACCCATGCGGGTTTTTCTCCACACTCTTCTATGCTACAATATCTTCTAAAAGGTATCATTGGGTGTTACTTTTATACCATATAAAGTTAAACCATTAAAAAATGGTGGATTTAGTTTTGGATCTATTCTATTAAAAAGATACTACAATAAAATTTCAATCTTGTCTCAATAACGTTGCCCAATTATTGGGTACATAAATGGAATGGGGTGAGTAATTAGAACTACATTGACGGTGTCATTTTAGTGGCATCCTTGTGTATTATCAACAATGAGATATTCATGAAGTTATTTACTTCCAGGATAGGTATGATGGTAGCTCATAGTAGACAAATCTGCGTTTACTTAATCATACAACGAGAAGACCATAAAATTCGCAAAGTTGACAAGTCCATTATGTATATTTAGATACCTCACAAATCTACATAGGTCATATTATTAGGTGAATTTACCTTAAGTAGGTGCTGGTTAGAATGTCTAGTCCAGGGGGCAAAAACTGGGACACTCTTTCCCTCATATACACTATTATTCATGGAAACCAGTAATTGGGTACTTTAGAAGCACTGGTAAGAGAAAGCTTAATTCCTCGTTGGAATAATGGAATTAGAAAATTTGTAAGTTAATATGATCCTTTTAGCTAGAATAATCTATCGGTATAGTGCAGTTAATAGTAATTATTTTGATTACCCAAAAAAGAAAACATACTGGTTTTAGGAAGTATGGTGTCTGTTGAAACTAAATCAACCTTTTTGAGGAAACTAAATCAACCTTGTAGTAGGCCAGATGAACTCTAGTGCACTTTCCGAGTGTTTTGACAAAGCAATCCTGTAAAAAATTGTTTTAGGTCATCACTTTTGGATCCTTATGCTCTAGATTCTTCATATTTTACACTGTCAATTTGTGGTGTCAATTTTGGATATATTTGAGCATGAAGCTGTTGCTTCCGCTAATTTTGGATATTTTTGATCATGAAACTGTTCCATTCTTGCAGAGCATTTCCTTGGATGATGATAATGATCATATCATATCATTATTTCTATATTATAATTGTTCATATTAAATGTTTGTCAGTACCACAAAATTATGTGAAATATAACCGTGCTATGTCAATTGCAGTTTCTGACAAAGAATGGAATTTACGACTTTTGGAATTGGTTTGATGATCGGACCTGGTAATTATGATTGTAGGAGTGAATTAGTTATTGCAGACAATGTTGTCATGACTTATTAGTTTTTAATTGAAAATGACTGGTAATTAGTTTTCCTTGTCTGATAGGTATCCACTTGGACGAGTGATTGGTGGAACTGTTTACCCTGGACTGACATTGACTGCTGGCACCTTGTGGTGGTCTGTATCACAGTTCATTATTGTTCTAGAGCACTCTTTTGTAGTTGCCAGTCTTCAAATTATGGGAATCTTTGTTGCGTGTTTAATTTTATGAACTGATCCGTTCAGCCACCAAAGGAATAATGGTGTTTATATTTATGTTGTTGGCAGGATACTTAATTCCTTGAACATTCCTCTTTCTGTGGAAACTGTTTGTGTATTTACTGCTCCTACATTCTCTGCCTTTGCTGCCTGGGCAACATACCTTCTGACAAAGGTTTGTTCTCTGCCTTGATTAAATCTTTTTTTCACTTTTACCAAATTGTTGTAGATACTCCTTGTTTCTTTTGTTCTCTTGAATGTGTAGCAACCTAAAAAACATTTCTCTGTTGTGAAGCGAGAGCTCTAAGCCATACAACTCTGCTTTTGTAGGAAGTTAAAGGTGCTGGGGCTGGACTAACTGCTGCAGCTCTTTTGGCCATGGTAAATTCTCTTGCACACATTTTCATCTGATGACTCCAAAATGTAACATTTCTGTAGGATGCATTGGGCTCAGAAAGAACACAAACTATTGGGTGCATGCCACTGCACATATGTATACTCATTACTCAAGCCCCCACCTAGCTTCATCATTTCTTACTCAACTTATTATCCTCTTTGATTTAAGACAAAGTAGCATTTTATTTTGTCTTTTCAATATATTTGACAGTCTAGACTAGCCTTTTGTTCCAAAAAAATAAAAATAGTGTACTTTGTTACAATGATGAATTTCATTTTCATGCTTCCTGCAGGTTCCGTCATATATATCTCGATCAGTGGCCGGAAGCTATGACAATGAAGCTGTGGCCATATTTGCGTTGATCTTCACTTTCTATCTCTATATAAAGGTTCAGTATACATGATGTTCAGCTTTTAAGTTAGTGGTGTTACATGCAATATTTCCGGTGCCTATCCTTCTATTGTTTAGATTTTCGTATTCCATTTTCATGTTGTGGAATGATGGTGAATGTTTGGTGCAGACACTGAACACGGGCTCCCTCTTTTATGCTACTCTAAATGCCTTATCATACTTTTACATGGTAGGCATTTACTTCCACCATGGTGATTTTTATTTTTGCCCCTCATTCTGTTCTCTACCATATCTTTGCTTTCGAATTTACTATATTTCCATATTCTTCCAGGTTTGCTCCTGGGGAGGATACACCTTTATTATCAACCTTATACCAATGCACGCCCTACTTTGCATCGTAACAGGGCGTTATTCTTCACGGCTTTATATTGCCTACGCTCCATTGGTAAGTACTAGCGCCTGGGAACCTTATTGATAAACAATTTGTAGTGTTAATTATTGGTGGGCATGGTCGGATCGGTTTTCCATTTTTCGGTATGGTTATTTCGGTTTATGAATGAGAAAACCGAAACCTAACCATAATAGTGTGCCAGTTTTTTGGTTTGAGTGTTTTATTTTGGAAATAAATTTGCCTATTTTTTTCCAAAAATGAATTGATCAAAAGGAAAATAAAAACTGCGTAAAATCAAAAAATAATCTGTACACCCAAGAACTTGTTATATGGTAGCCTGGTGGGAGAATTTTCTTCTCATTTCTACTAAGAAAGTAATTTATTGAGTAATTACGAACTACATACTTTGGTGAACCTCTCAAGTCTTAACTTTTTGACAAGTTATAAAAAAGCAACAGAATATGTAGAGGCCTTCATTCAATTGAAATATCACATTTTTATTTGAAAAATGTGTAATCATCACCTGGGCTAGTGCTTGATAACGGAAACTCCATCAGTTTTTAGCACGGAGGAAATATAATTAATAACTAGGTGATAACCTTGTATCTTATGAGTATCCTGCCGTCTTTTTGAAATGGATTTTAATCGTTGTTTAATGATCAATCCTGCTGTTTTTAACAAAAGGAGTGGTGATCTAAGTTTCAAATAATAGTTAGTGACTGAGTATTAGTGCTCGATCTGCTGTCTGGATAGGGGTTCAAAGAGATTATCTCGGACATTAGTAGGGAATAGTTATACTTTGAAGCATTTTCTTTGTTCGTTTTAACCGAAATTGATTTTTGCAAAGCCAAAAACTGAACCGAGAAACCGAAACTCTTGAAATCTTAAACCAACACTTAATAACAGGAAAAAAACAAAATTTCCGGTTCGGTTGATTTTTTTCAGTTGTTAATCGAATTATTCCCGCTCCTAATGCTAATTCCAAAGTGAATGTCTATAAAACTTTGCAAAACGATTGCTAAGATATTCAACGAACGAGTAAATTTCCTTCATCGAGGGCTCAAAATCTTCTAGTCTGAATATATTCCCATTTACAGTTTTTCTACAAAATTGAGTTTGTTTTATTCTTCTAACTATCTGGCACGGGTGCAGGTTATCTTGGGAACACTGTTGGCTGCTTTGGTCCCTGTTGTAGGTTTTAATGCAGTAATGACATCAGAGCATTTTGCTTCATTTATGGTAAAGTTCATTTCTACTCTTTTTAGTAGTTCAGTCGTGGTCGGAATATGTGATTTATGATGTGTTCTTGCATATTACCTGCCTACAACGACAACATACCCCTACCTTTGTGGAGTAGAGAGGCTGTTATCAATAGATCCTCGGTTGCATATTACCTGCCTAATTTAAGATATTCTTAAAGTACCACATTTCCTTGAAATAGCCTTGGCTGTCCTTACTGCATGATTGAGGTGTAAGGATATTAGAATCCTCAAGCTGAAAACAGCTTGTTGCATTGAGATGGAATGGTTAGGTTGCATTATATGCTTGAATGTGCTACTATTTCATTACCACTCCCTTCGTCTCCATCTAGTCCCCACTCGCTTTCTAAGTACATGTGAAAATTCTATCTACTTATAATGTCAACTGTAAAGCCTTTTTTAAACAAATATCCAATATTTTATTTTCATTTCATGTGTCTACTGTCTGGTATCACTTGATGAGATTAAAAGTATAAATTCATTGAAAAGTATACACTATTTCTACCTTTGCTCTTAGTCACAATTAATAATAATAAGCATGAACTACTTCAACCTCTCTCTAAGACAAACTAAGGCCCTTTTAATATGTGTTGCAGGAGCATTAGATTAAACAGAGTGTTAAACACTATACCAGTCCATGCTTTATTCTACTATGCTTTGTGATTATCAGCTTCTGTAAAGCGGTCAGATGATCAAACCTAGTTTTCTTTATTAGGAAGTTCATTATCATTATGAAGGAAGATTGCTCGAGTACTAAAAAAGTAGCTTAGTGGCCTTTATGGGGTGGGATAGTTAATTGGGTGACAAAAAGCATTTTTTAATGAAAATGAATGATTATATTTTTGATGATATCTAGAATACAAAGTAATACTCTGTGATTAGAAACATTATGAACATTTTTAGGTCCTAATTAAATTGACATATGCACTTAGGGTGTCAAATGGGCCGGTTGGACTGAATTTGTGTGGGTTAAAATGGGATGACTTAATAAATGGACGGGTTATGAACCCGCCCAAAGGTTATTTGAGTTGAGATGGTCTAAACAATGAGTCATAACCCAACCCACTCAACTCTTACCAAGTTTTAATTTCTCTACTTGTTTTCTTATAATTCGTTCAATTACTAAACAAAACTAATAGAACTTTTTTTTCTTGGGATAAATATATAGCCTAAATTGATCCATGAGAAACTTAGTTGTATATCAACTAAGTTTCTCATGGATCAATTTAGGCTATATATTTATCCCAAATCAGCCCAACTTTTAGATGGACTGAATTGGGCAAGTCAAAAGGGCGTGTCACTATTGGACGGGTCATGTTTTCATGGGATGATTTTGCTACCCCTATGTGCACTGAAATTTCTGATGGCTATGTACAGGTGTTCCTAATTCTCAATGTTGTGGGGTTTGTCTATTACATCAAAGGGATGGTCACACCAAAAATGTTTAAAGTAGCTGTGACTCTTGTTGTATCTGCAGGCTTGTAAGCTCCTCTGGTTTATCTGAGTAGCTTGTTATAATAGTGATGCCTAGAATTAGTTAAAAATTGCATAGTGGACATGGATTAATGAAATTAATTGGATCAACACCTGTTTATTAATTAATTTCTGTTTTTGATTTCTGTTATTTGTTCCAGTGATGATTGCTTCTTCTTTCGTTATTCAGGATTGTTTGCTGTGCTGTGGTAGCTGTGCTAATTGCACTTGTTGCCTCTAGCCCAACAAAGGGATGGAGTGGACGAAGCCTTAGCCTGCTTGATCCGTATGTTCCTTGCTTTATAATTGTGTTGCCATCTTCTATGATTACTTTACATTTTCTTTAGTTTTCTACCGTAAAAAGGGGGCACAGTGATATCTTCCTCTGATTTCCCCTAAAAAATTTAGTGTCATTTTCAAGATAAAGTCGTGACTTACACACCAGTATCTTGAAGCAGATGACCAAATATGAATTATTCCATTTGGGTCTCCGGAGGGCTTGATGTGATTGTTCCATATACTGCAGTTCTCTGTGGTCCTTTAACAGTGCAGAGAACATTTAGGTCTTGGTACTAAGCTCCTAAGGAACTTGTATAACCTGATTATGAGATGATCGTGCATGAGCTTTAAGAAACAAATTGTGATGATGTGATCTACTGATCTTTAAAAAACTATGTCCTGCATTTTTTTTGTTGCAGTTGCCTTCTTTCAAGCCAAAAGAGTAGAATCTCTCTCTCCCCCTATCACCACCTCCCTCTCAGTGTTGTGAAGATTTTGATGTGACTATAAGGATGTTGAATCTTGGATTTTCAAAGATTTGATTGATTTTCAAATGCAACATTTAGGTCCAGTATTGTTAAGAGCGATTGCTCCAGCGCTTTAAACATGAAGTGAGGGTTTATCGGTTCTCATTCGTGAAGTAATGCAATTTCAAGAAGTGCACGCTTGAGATAGTGGGACGTGGAACGTGATTTAGTGAAAAAGGGTCTATTTTTTTAATGTGACTTTAAAAGGTGGAAAGAGAAAATAAGAGAATAGCTTTTGCTATCTTTGTGTTAGGACTCCTCTCCAGAAGGTGCTGTGAAATAATTAGAAGAAAAAGCAAATTATGCATGTTACTTCTTTTAAATTCAATTATTCTTTTTACTTCTTTTTGATAGCTGAGGAATCAGAAGTGGAGATAAGTTTTAAATTGAACTTATCTTTCTATTAGCTTGTTGAAATTGCATTCTAATGATATATCTTTGGACTGTTTGATGTAGAAATTCTGGTGCCATTGCTCTTTTTTATACCTATATTTGCCCATAGAGCACTGAACCAACTTTCTGTTATTACTTTTCTTTGAATTGAGACAGAACTTATGCGAGCAAGTATATACCAATTATTGCCAGTGTTAGCGAACATCAGCCACCTACTTGGCCTTCTTACTTTATGGACATAAATGTATTAGCATTCTTGGTCCCCGCAGGCATTATTGTAAGTGTCAATTTTCGGCTCCATTTATCCCGACTTTCTCATGTTAATTTTATCTTTTTTCTGGGCTTCGAATTAATCTTTACTTTTGCCATGTGTAGGCATGCTTTTTGCCCCTGACTGATGCTAGCTGCTTTGTGATTCTTTATTTAGTGACTTCAGTATACTTTTCTGGTGTTATGGTAAGGATTTCAAGATTTTCTGGCGTTTTCTTTAGGCTCCCCTATTGCTAAACATCATTCCATTTGCTGAAATCACAGGTCCGCCTAATGCTTGTACTGGCCCCAGCGGCATGTATAATGTCTGGAATTGCTCTATCATCAGCTTTTGGTGTTTTTACTCGATCAATCAAATTCGCATCAACTGGAAAAGAGGCTGATGTAAGTGTCTTTGTTGTTCATTCGAAGGAGATGCCAATTGTTAGCTATTTTCATAATTCTGAACTAGTTCTTGTCATTTTATTCACCATCAAGGCAGGAGATACTGGTAATGGTGTTACACAGAATGATGTGGTGAAGCCTAATAAAAATGAAGAATCACCAAAGGAAAAAGCTTCAAGAAAAAAGAAGAAAGAAAAGGAGAATGTTGAAAAAGCTCCTATTGCTACGAAAAAAAGTGAGAGGAGGCTTTTGATGTTACCCATGGAGGCTTCTGTTGTTGCTATTCTTTTACTTATGTTGCTGGGTGCCTTTTATGTGGTATGTACCTTTGCTCTGACCTGACCGAACTACTTGCTGCTATATCGGTCCCATTTAGTAACTCCTTTATTATTTTTTTAGATACAAGGGATTAAATTCTTTTTCTTTTCATTATCTGATCAGTGTTGTCAAAGCCGTGCTTAAGCCTGAAGCGAGGCTCAAAACATATTGAGCGCTTTGCCTCGCTTTATGTGCGCTTCAATGTCAGCTCTAAGACATACTTTTCCTTGCCAATGAGCCTCTCTTGAAGAGATGATACTAGATAATAGATATTTCACTTTATCGTAATGTTTTTACTATTTCTTTGTCCATATATTTATTATTCATGCTTATTATTGTTAGTGTTGGACTAAACATATATATATTTGTATATGTGCACCATTGCACCTTTTTTCATTAAAGCTCACGCTTTATTTGTGCTTTGCTGTTAAAGCCCCAATTGGCCTTAGAGCTTTTTTGCGCTTTTCGCTTTTGATAACACTGTATCTGATAATGATATATTTTTAGAGGAAACATGTCCTAATAATTTGTCTTGGTTGAGGTGGTGCTTTTTCCAGTGGATTATTTATCAAATAAGCGGCCTTTTGTTTAATTTTTTCATGGCTACAATTCTTAATTGCTACCTTTTTATTTTTATTCCCTGACGAAGTTGCTTGGAGAATGCTAGCTCTTAGGACTAGACAATCTTCAAATTCAATTGTTTGATGATGGTCCATGCCTTGGCTCAGAGCTGTCACACTACTAATATTTGGGGGATTCTATCCCACTGAGAAAAAATATCACTCTTTCTTTTTTTTCCTCAAGAAAAGAAGAATTTTTCCCTCATCGCTTGGCAATCTGGATGCTATCTCCCTTTTCATTCATCTATCAACCATCACTATTCCTAGTTGCTGTTTCTGGGAGTATTAGGGGAAAGGGTGGACAAGGAATTAGTGCTGATCTATCCTGAACAGTAGAAAAATAAAGATCAAACCCTATATGTTATGTCCTTCCTTAGTACAAGTTAATTAACTTTAGTAGTACATCCTTTATTGATAGATTTCAGATCTAAGGATCAAAAGTAACTTGAATCAGTAAATTAAGCGCACGCGTATGCACATGCACACAGAGAGATTGGTGAAAGAAGGGACTGTAGGATGATCGTTTTTTAAGAAGGTAATATTTTCCAGTGGATAAATATAATCATCAGCACAGAGCTTGTGCTAGAAACCAAATTGTGAGTGTTGCAACAAGAAAATCTAGGTGCAATCATTGTTCTTCTCACCTTAGACTTCTAGGATTGAGTCCAGATCATCAATATATTCTGATTTTCACCAAAACTAAAAAGAAGAATACAGTTCCTCTTGATCTACTGTACTGTGGGATGATTGACTACCTCCAGACACATGAAACAACCCAACAGGCTACCCTAACAGTTGCTTTCAGTGAGAACTGTTCTCTGGGAATAATTAGGAACATATGTCCTAAGTTGATCATTAACAGTTGCTTGCTTTCAGTTGAAACTGTGCCATAGGAATGATCAGGAACATATGTCCTAGGTTGATCCCTGCGTGAGCCGACTTCTTGTTTTGTTGATAGCAATGTAGAGGTAGAAGTAGCTGCAAATGAAAGATGGTTTTTTATGTCAGAGGTATCCTTATAAAAAAAAGAAGATTTTTTATGTCACAGGTAAACATTTTCTGATGGGTATATGTCATAGGTAAACTAAGAAAGAAATGCCAACATGCGTCTATTATTGAATTCACCCTCTCATCTTGCATACAAATTCTGGGGGTCCCAAGTCCTGCGGGAAGTTCCAGGGACTCAATGTTGGTATGTGCTGCAGTACTATTTCCTAGTGGTGGAACATCTTAAACTTATGGCTTAGTAAATGACAGAAACAGAAAGCCCTAATCCTTTTTATGCAAACCTGGTTTTAAGGCAAGAGGAAATACAATCTCCTACATAGTGAAATTTGATATATGTCAGTTTGTAGGTGAAATTTGATAGCTGTCTAAATTTGATAGCTGTCTTTGATGAATACCTCAATTTGATATGTTTGAATAAATTGATTGTTCCATTCATGTGCTGTGTTATTTTTAGTTGCACACGTCTATCTTGGTTTCATAGCAAACAGAAAAGTGTTACCTAAATTCCATATGAACCAAGGAATACCTTATGACATTTGCATTTCTTCAAGTACTCGTATCCTTGCAAGTTGCAACCTTTTTTTTAAAAAAAATTTCCTTTATTTCCTTGTTGACTTTTGCGAGAAAAGGTAATTATATTGTAATTTTATCTCTCTGTTGCCTTAATCGGTAAAGAAATTTCCTTATAGGTTCATTGTGTCTGGGCAGCTGCGGAAGCTTACTCAGCTCCTTCTATTGTACTAACATCACATTCGCATGACGGACTTCATGTATTTGACGACTTCAGAGAGGCTTATGCATGGTTGAGCCACAATACTGATGTAGATGATAAAGTGAGTTCTAATCCTCTTCTTTGTCTTAATTTTACGGTTTCCCTCTGTTGATGAGATGGTTCTAGAAGTTGCAATTTGGTTTCTATATGCACAAAATCTGGTTTACTTTTGGAATTGATGTGGTGACGGTGCAGTTATTTTGATTTATGGTGGTGCAGTAGGATATTGTAATGGTGGCCAAAAATTTGGTTTTACTTTGCTTAAAGTATATTTTCAGATCGGTCCGATTCAACTATTAATTTTTCCAATTTGCTAGTCTGAAATTTTAACATCGCTTGGTAGCTTGTACCAGCTGAAAATATCTTTTTAGATAATTCTTGGGTAACTATTATTAACTGGAAGAGCTTATTGGTGGAATACTAGCCAAGATTCTATTGGGGTTTTGTTTTCTAATAAGGTCGAATACTAGAGAATGCATGAGCATGATCTAAAGATTGCTGTTCAAACCCAATTTGCATTCAGTGAGTACTTAGACCCTCACAACTGATGTTGAAACAATATCTCTTTGGAGTTGGCTTCATATTTAACTAGTGTAAACCAGTACTTTCAAAAGTGTACATGAAGCTTGCTTATACTGTAGGGATAGGTAGGTGGAGTGCAAACTTGGGCTTCACTGACTTATGTGGTGTTTCAGTGAAGGTGCTGAGGCGTGCATCTTAGCAAACACCAGCCAACCAACAGCTCATATTTTGTTTTTTATCATTTTATATTAGATTAATTTATTAGGTCCGTAACTTCCTTCTAGAAATCCTTATAAAAAAGGGTTCCTTCTTGAGAAAGAAGGCACACAACATTATATTTTATTAATTGCCATGGATGAATATGTAACTGATTAGGGATGTGAAATTAGAAATATAGTATGAGCAGGTTATTCACGAGATCTAAAATTTGAACTTAAATTTTGTTCATTTGAATAAAAATTAAATATAGTTTTCAATGTGATTGAAATGTTTTTATACTTTTTATAATTTACTTAGTTGCTTCCTTTTCAATTCTTTTACCCATGCAATTATTCATTTTTTGTAGTTATTTTCTTGCTACATACATACATATGTATATGTCTGTCCATGTCTGTGTGTCCCTGCACAAACACTGATGCATGTGTTATTCTGCTAACTCTTTTCAGGTGGCATCATGGTGGGACTATGGCTATCAGACGACTGCCATGGCCAATCGTACTGTTATTGTTGATAATAACACCTGGAACAATACACACATTGCAACAGTTGGTACAGCCATGTCCTCTCCTGAAAAGGCAGCCTGGGAAATCTTCAACTCTTTGGATGTAAAATATGTTCTTGTTGTCTTTGGAGGTTGGTACTTCAGTGTTGCTCAAGCTCAATTAAGACTTATTGTTTAGCAATAGCGGCTAAGTCTAATGCCTACCATCAACTTTAGGTCTTGTTGGGTACCCCAGTGATGATATCAACAAGTTCCTCTGGATGGTTAGAATTGGTGGGGGTGTCTTCCCTCATATCAAGGAACCTGATTATCTGGTGTGTTAACTGTCCTTCAGCTACCTTCTTTTTGTGGTCTAATAATCGACTGTTCTTTGTTTCTGAACTTGATGAAGTTGCCATTGATATTTTACTTTGATGAGCATTCAAACATTGAGTGTATTTGTTGCTTCTTAAATAATATATTATGAGGCAAGTACTAGGCTGATTAGGGATCTTCCTTCTGGAACATTTGCAGGCTCTTTTTGGAGTCTTGATTATATAATCGTATACATTTGCAATTTCCAGATTATACTTAGTACAAGTAGATAACTCTGATATGGTTACCATAGGATGCAGTTGTCTTTCTTTATGAGTTAACCAGTATTCGAGCCATTTATAAACTGTTTATCAAGTTCATGCTCTTAGACACTTAGAGGCTAAGAGCTACATAATTGATGTTCGAGTTTATCTAAGAATCATAGTTTCAATTCCATTAATCATTTCCTTCTCTTTTGAAAGAGAGATGGCCAGTACCGGATTGACAATATGGCTACTCCAACCATGCTGAACTGCCTTATGTACAAACTATCTTATTACAGGTGCTAAATTCTTGAGAACATGCAAGTTTATTTTTAGGTGGCATTTAGCCTTTAGGCATTAACTTCAATTATTACATCATTTCTATCTTGTGCTATAGGTTTGCGGAGACAGATGGCAAGGGGTTTGATAGAGTAAGGCGGACCGAAATTGGAAAGAAACATTTTAAGCTCACGCACTTTGAGGAGGTAAGTATGACAACATATTTTTGAAAATTGCATGTGTATTAAGTGAAGCAGTGCAGCGTGTGATTGAAGCTATATCACATTGAATCTTTGTAGCTCCAAGAAGGCTTAATTAATCGTCAACCAATTATCATTTTGATTTCTAAGTTGGTTGGTGGGAATTGATGATGAAGCAACAAAAGTTTGTTGAAGCATTTTTGTGCCCAACTCACATGGCTCATTTGCTTCCTTGGACTTATCACTATGGCCCTGTTCATATGATGTGAGGCAAGGAGCAATGTGGCGCTGTTGAAGGAAATTTGTCCATGAACTTGCCTAAAACTGAATATAAAATTCATAAATATAAGGTCATACATATGACTATTCTAGATAGCCTACCATAGATGAAGAATGCTAATTTCTCTACTTGCATTTTCTATACCTGCCTCCACTTCACAGATCTAACAATTTGATACCAAGAGGTTGAATTTTCTTGCTGAAATAATCCATTGATGAGCTATTAAAATCTTTTTGTATATTATAAATGCTATACTATTCTAGAATGCGGGGTAAGACGGTGTACAATAGACCCTTATGGCCCTTCCCCGGACCCGCGCATAGCGGGAGCTTAGTGCACCGGGCTGCCCTTTTACACTATTCTAGATAGCAGCCTTGGAAAGGTGCTGATTTCTCCGCTTCAACTTATCACTCTGCTTTCCACCTTGCTGCTCCTGTTAGTTAGACAGAAAGGGTTAACCTTCCAAGGGTGTGAGCTATTATCTATTCTTGGAAGCCAAAATCTTATTAGATGGAACAAAAAGAGTTGAAAGGGTGAAAAAGGATGGGCGATTTACTCTGTGCAAAACATTAGGAGTGTTGGACACAGGAATACCCAGTAAAGAATAATTCATATTTTCTGTTGTCTGTTATGTACGATTTCAGCTCAACCCAACTATCTCAGAAATTGCTTTGTTTTTCAGTTAGCATGTGAATGCTGCTTACTTGCTGCATAAATTGATTGTTCGAGAGCTGAATTGGCTTATGCTCCTATATGTTTGTGGCTTTTGTCAACGAGGAGGTGAACTCTTGCAAAATAGATCCAGAGATCTTTTTACCAGTCAGATTTTCTGGAAATTACAGACTGAACAATGAGAAAAGAAAAATGAGATTGTTCCGTAGATTGGAAATATGAATGTTTATCAGAACTGTTTGAAAAACTATAGTCTCTAGGGTTTGTTGGCTCTTCTTATTCTGTTTCTTCTGGGTGGTGGGTGGGAAGAAAGGATGCCACAAAGAAAGCGAAGATACTAGTGGGTTTTTTTTGGAAATATGAATGTTTATCAGAACTGTTTGAAAAACTATAGTCTCTAGGGTTTGTTGGCTCTTCTTATTCTGTTTCTTCTGGGTGGTGGGTGGGAAGAAAGGATGCCACAAAGAAAGCGAAGATACTAGTGGGGTTTTTTTGGGGGGGGGGGGGGATGATGGGGAATTTTATCATGGAATTAATTAAGACAGTGAAGTCGAATGCTTAAGTTAGCACTCTTACAATTGTCCACAGATTCTGGATTTCCTATATTACTAATGTTTGTGTTAGACCAAGATGCAGTTGAAAACAAACATTGATGCAGGTGTTAATCTATGAAACATTCATGTGAATAGGATACATTTATATTAGTATTAGATGGATTTCAATGTTTCTGTTACTGAATATATCAGAATGTCGGATAGTATTTCAAGAATCAGCAGTTTCTGATATTCCATGATCATCACTACATAGCATTTGTGTACACATGCATTCATGCAACTTTGTGTGAGGCACTTATTAATCACCTTCGGGTTATGTATTTTATGCAGGTGTTTACTACTCACCACTGGATGGTTCGGATATACAAATTAAAACCTCCTAAGAACAGAATGCGTGGAAAGACAAAAAAGTCTAAATCGGTATGTCTGGATTCCTCTGTTTCCAAATACATGCAGCTTTAAATGTCTTACACCAGTATTTTCCTTGTGAAAATTGGCAGAAAACTACTTCGACTAGCTTGAAAAGAAGTTCAACACGAAAGAAGAATCCCTGGCAATAAAGGGCTACTCATAACAAGTAACTTTTATTTATCAGCTTCATGATAGGAATACCTGGTAGAATGAGCTTTCGTGTAAAAGGATTGTGCTGTGAACGCTCCATTTTCCCCTTGAATGTACGTGATTATCCCAAAATCCACAGTCCTCATAGCTTTAAACTCCAAGTTTTGAATTACCTTGATATTATACAGAGAAGACGATTGTCCCTGAGCTCCTTTTTTGATAGAATTAGCAAGGAATCAGATGTATCTATTGCTCATTAGGAGCACATATCGATTAGTGTACTTTTGAAAATGCTCATTTGAGTCCAACACCTATAGTTGTAACTCTGACTTTTGAAGTGTTAAAAATACGGCTGATATTAGTGGTGTACATTTTTTACTCTGCTACTCTCTCAAGTCCATTAATTAAATTTTAATATGCTAAACCAAAGAAACTTGTCACCCCTCCCCCTCCCTGTGTGTTTCCCTTCCAATACCTTTTGCATGTTCTTTTTGAATTGGCAAGTTATTTATGTTTTCGGTTGGTTACTGTACTATTTAAACTTTGTGTACTATCTTGGATCATTCGTCCTTGAGTTGTGTAGTTGGACCATCTGTCTGTCTGTTTATAGGCGATCTAGTCCTGTATTCGTGGTATCTATAGACTTGGTAATGATTCTCGAATTTGACTCTATAAAATTACTAACTGTAACTAGTACAATCTCTTAATGCAAAACTAGGGGGTGTATTCGATTAAGATTTTAAAAGACTATTTTGGGATAAATAAGTTCAGTGGATTTTAAAAGACTATTTAGGAATGTAATGACTTAATATATTTTAAAAGATAATTAAAAAAATTTATGTTTGAATTTTAAAAGATTTATCATAAGATTTATAAAAATTTGAAGAATCACATGAATTTTTTACTCAGGTTAAATCTGTAAAATCTCGCCGGTGTTGGGTCGTTTCCCCCAAATATGATAAATACACAAAAAAAAAAACGAGTACAAGATCTCAATTGAACCGCCAAAAAACCACCGTTGTCCTCCCTTTCGTCTCCATCAGTGTACACCACCCCTCTCCATCTCTTCCCCTTCACCTTCATCGGAAATAACCAAGAAATCTCGACCTACAAGTGCTTCAAGCACACTTTGATTTACCCACTACTTTGACTCCCTACAACAGCAACCTGTGGCAGCTCAATGGTTGATTGACTTCCAAATTGTGCGAATATGTCTTGAAGCTTGTTCACTATTGGTATGACTGAATGACCTAATGACGCCGCTCGCCGCCAATTTCTTCTCAATTTTGCAGTGATGAGTTTGCTAAAGTCCGATGGGTTAACAATTGAGAAATTCACTGATTTTAAAAAAAAAAATCTGATGGTTTAGGGTGAGATTTTTTATAGGTTTTGATATTTATACCTCCCACTAAAAAGCAATGTTCTAAAAAATGCTAGGTGGGACCAGGGCGGGGAGTGGCCGCCTAGCGCCTAGGCGGCTAGGTGGGGTCCTAGGCGGATGTATTTTTTTTATTTTTTTTAATATTTTACATCAATTGTATATATATCATATATGCATAAAATATCATCACTACTCTTTAATTTGAAAGCATTTGAAGTCGACTCTTGATTTTCAACAGGATTAGAACTCATTTTTACAACTTACAATAATTAATAACCTGTAAAATATTAAAATAATTGACTCAACTAATTTTTGCAGCTTACAACCCAACACACGATTCCACTCAACTAATTTGTTCTTTTTTGGTGTTATGCAGGATACACATTTAGAAGGAGGGAAAATATTCGTTCCCCCTTCCCCAAATTCAGCATTTTCTTTTTCTCAAATATTAGTGAATAGTGATTATGACAATAGAATTTATTATAATTTCAGTTTTGGTTGCTAAGTTCTGCATTTCTGGTCCATATATAATATAGAAAAATTAAATTGCTTCTCTCTTAAAGCAGAATGCTTGTGTGTGTGTGTTTTTTTTTTGCTTTTTAATCCTCTCATCTCTCCCAAAAAGTCTAATGATTTTGATTCTTTTTCTCTTTGATTATACTACAACTTATTTATTAAAAAAATCCATTTTCGGACTGGGGGAGGAACAGTAAAGTCGCCGGAAAATTGATTTTTTTGGACGATTCATGTACTCATCGGAGGCGAACCATATACCAAAAGAACCGTCTCGTCAGGCCTGTCAATTCCATACCAACCACGCACATCGATTCGTTCTACATCTCCTCCAATTCAGATAGAAAATTCACCTGATTTTCTATCTGTTTTTGCCATTTTTCGGCGACCTGAGTGATAGTCGACGGCAGTGGTTTGCACCACTGTCACTGCCTTCTCCTCACCGTCATTTACATACCCACCCCGTAGTTCAATTCGACCCAAATCGACAAAATCACCATTCAATTTTCTGAAAACCCTAGCCGCCGCCGTTTGATTTTCCGGTGACCTGAGCTTCAGTCGACGATCGAGGGTGGTACTGTTACAATCGTCGTCCTCTTCCCGTCATTTTACACCAACACACCACCATCAATTCTTCTTAAATCGTCGGGACAACCAATCCGTTCCCGCCTAGGGAAAAATCTGGATGGCCTGGGGGCGCCTAGGCCATTTTTTAGAACACTGCTAAAAAGTCACACAAAATCTTGATTGTTTAGCAAGTTTTTGAATACCAAAAGATTTTTTGTTACTTATTTAAAATCCTGATCGAATACCATTTGGACACCCTCTTTAAAAAATCTCAATAGTCTTGATTAAATATCACAAGACCTGTTTAGATTATTTAAAAGTCTTAATTGAATACCACAAGACTTATTTATCTCAAAACAAACTTTTAAAATCTTAATTGAATAAAGGAAGCAGTCGGAATATGTACCATCAATATGTGCGCTTATGATAAACCCATGTAAAAAACTGTAAGATGATATTAATCTCCCTTAGGGAGTCTTCTCATTAATATCAAAGTATATATAGTGTACAATATTCATCTCTTATACAATATGAATCCTAAACCTAATCAAAAGAGGAATTACAATAATTATATTTACACAATATATGAAATATATTCTAATTATGGGGTAGAGGTGATTAATTGACTATATACACGTTTACACACCTCCTCAGTCGGAGCGGGAGGAGGCCGAACGCTGAGACTGGATCTGAAGTCAAGAAATAACTGTCTGGGAAGTCCTTTGGTAAATATGTCTGCATACTGATAGGATGATGGAACATGTAATACTCTGACATGGCCTAGCGCAACCTTTTCACGAACGAAGTGTAGATCTATCTCAATGTGCTTGGTTCGCTGATGTTGAACCGGATTATGAGAAAGATAGATGACAGAGATGTTATCACAGTACACAATAGATGCCTGACGCAAAGGACACTGAAGTTCTAACAGTAAATTTCTGAGCCAACAAATCTCAGCTACCACATTTGCAACGGTGATGCGCGTTAAGATACACACACTCAAACGCAAGTGCACGTTATCGTATCAAGTAGTATAGTCTTAGATAAGACCGAATATCGTCCTCTGGGATTAGGGTTCAAGTACCAACTATCTATTTTCTAGTATCTATTTGGCGAATTGATAATTGATTTGGTTGTTTATAACTACGAATTATAAAAGCTATTCAATTATAAAGGTTTACTTCAGTTGTGATGAGAATAGGGCTTCTATGTATCCTCACTATCCGCTTATGCTACTTGCTAATGCATTACTTATGGTATTCTTCTTTTGGAGAAAACAGGTTTACTTAAATCGCTTTATACTCCGTTAGGGTTATATAAACACTCAACCCAGATCGTTCCTTACCTAACTTTCGCTGATAAGGGTAACTTTATAGGAGGATTAAGAACAAAAACCTAGTTGACCGTCACGCACAATGCGCAAAATTAGGGTTGTTAAGCCTCTCATCAACGCTACATACTAATTGAGGTATTTTCATCCCCAATTCAAGAATGTCTACCCAACTTACAGCATATTCACAATCCCCCCTTTTCAGAATCTGATTAGAAATCATATAGTGATAATTAGTTGTCAATTAATTACCAAGAATTCAACTCAATTATTGGATAGATCTCTCAATAAGAACAATAACCATAAGCATGCATTAATTTATAACATAAGTTTCAAGAAGTTCAACATAGAAAACCCTATAAGAGAATTAGTTCCTAGCCATAAAGATGACAAGAACTAATTTCATCATGCAAAACTGAAATAAAGTAAAGAAAAGGAAAAGAAATTACTAAACTAATGGTGTCCAATCTCCAAGCAAAAAGTCTTGTGTTGTGCAAGAAGGGAACCCTCAAAAACTGTCTAGGGTTCTCCTTTTATAGGCCGAAACCGCCTCCTCTTTTCCTTCGTGCTGGCCCGTAAATTCGTCCAAAACCTAATTTTTCGCGTCGCGTCGCGCCGAAGTTCTGCAATCCGTCGTGTTTTGGCGCCGCGACCGCTATCTGCTTCGAGCCGCGGCGCTGAATCTTCTGTAGATCGTCGGATGTTTAGGCGCCGCGGCCTTCGTCTTCGGAGCCGCGCGTACCGGGTCTTCGTCTCTTCGATAGTGGGCGCGCGGCCAGCTTTGGCGTCGCGGCTGGATCTTCGCACCTTCTTCGAATGATGGGCGCGCGCCGCTTTGATCGCAGGCCGCTGCGCGGGCCGGATTTTAGCCTTGTTCGCCACTTTCTGCTTTCACTCGCATCTCTCTTTTGCCCTCTTTTGCTCCTTTTCCGCCATTTGGCCAGTTTAACCACTTTGACTCAAAAGAAAGAAAACTATCCTAATACGACAATTATATGTGCAAAATGGGACAAAAGACTAACTAAAATCGACTAAAGGTGTATATAAAATACACCGATCAAATACCCCCAAACTTAACTCGCCTCGAGCAAAGATAGAAAGAAATAAAATAACAAGACTCAAAGAACGAAAAATAAAGGACTCCTGCCATTGATCACTTTTCTTTGCATAAATGTTAACTAGAAAAACATGAAGGTTAAGTCAATAATACGCAGAATCATATAGCATGAAATTTTCAAAGACACTAACCACATGAAGCTAAATATTTCGCAAACTCATATTCATCATGCTTAATGGAAGTCAATATACTAAATCATGCATATAAATTCAAGAATTCCTATGGCTTGCTTACTTGCTATTCTCCACTAATTCTAGATATGCATAAAAGAGATCTTCAGGACTTTAAGGGTTGTAATGTAGGCTTAGGTAGGGGTTGGTAAAGATAGGCATTTAGGCTCATTTTTCTGTACCATAAGCTCTTTTGGCTTTTCAATTTTCCCCTTTTTCTTTTGATTCTTTCCTTCACTTCAATTCTATCCTTCCTCTCTTTTGTTTTGGGAGAGTGAAGTGTATTATACTAATAGGCACCCCCAAACTTAGGCTTTTGCCTCTTTCTTATTACTTTTCCATTGGGGTGCATCAAACTTGTTCACTCTTTTTGTTTCTTCTTTTTAACACAATGTACTCCATTATTTCATATTTTTACTTATGACACAATTTGTGGGAATATATGGTGTCAAAGAAGAAGTTTCAAATTTAGGCTCGATAAATTTGACTAGGGATATTTTTAAAGTCCGGGATAGAAAAGAGTGGTAAGAATTGACTATCAAAGAAGTTCCTGAGTCATTTTCCTAACATGCATATCCTAACTATTTCGCCTCAAATAGCAAGCAATCATAACACATAAACATTTATCATTTAGTATGCGTAATTCGAGCAAGAAACTCCAAATAGACAGATTCTATGAGTTTTTGGCATATCTAACCTAAGTGTTTAGATAGTTGCTTCAATTCCTTTACATTATTCCACCTTACTTCACTAGGTGTTTCTAGCAACTATAGCATACATGATCTTTGACAGGCAATTATGACTCAAAAAAAAAAAAAAAATTTTGGTGACTCAAAATAAACATAAAACAAATAAAAAGACTTAAATAAAACATAACATGACACACAGATAAAACACCCCCAAACTTAAATCACACATTGTCCCCAATGTGTGCAAGACTCAAAGAAAATAAAAGAAAAAACACTTACAGACTTTGGCTAAAATGGTGGTGGCGGTGGATAATGCGTCGATCATTGGTGGAACAAGGCACTCAGCTCGTCGATTTGTTGCCTTGTTTCTTGCTGTCCTTGTACTACTGTTTGCAAGGTCTGCATCATCTCCCTCTGATGTTGGTACAATTGCCCCATTGTGGGCTCTGAAGGTTCTGCTCCTGTGGTTGGCTCGTGGTGGGTCTCGCCTCATATCGAGCCCCTATTTCGTGCTCATCTTCATCCATGGCGGCTCTGCTGCTGCTGCTGCCAGTGGTTGTACTCTCGTCCCTGGCCGGGGATAGGTGCGGAAAGGAGTGCACTATCCCATAGGACACCGGCAGTTGGTTTCTTTCATGAGTATCCGTGGGTAGTTGTGGGACTGCACTCATGTGGCATAGACTGGTAATAAGCGAGCCGTGTCCCAATCCACCTGTTGTCACCAACCTGCTGATTTCTCCAATGCTCTGCACTATTTCTTTCCCCACATCAATTGTCAGCCCCCTCATAATTCCATAAATCAACTTAATCCTATCTTCCGCACTCTGGTGAAGTGCGTGGATGGAATCACGCGCATCGACAAAATACCCAAGCCTTCGCTACCTTGTTGAATTCGCACCGCCGGTGCTCTCGATCCATTTCTTCCAATCTCAAAAACTCGCCTCGTAGCTTACGGTATCCGCACCGGCATTCCAGGCGATGTGGTCCGCGCTACTCGACCACGGTCTAAAGTGATTCCAATCACTTCTTTCTTCAACATCAACTGTTTTCAATTGTATATTAATATGTTCTCGCCACAGCACATAGCTTCCCTTACAAAGCATCCCCTTTCCACCTTCTCCGGAAAGTTGACATAAAATTCTCTCACCATTGTTGTGTTTGCTGGTGTTATCTTCTCCGGGTTCACAAATTTTCTCCACTCCCTTAACTCAATCATCGCCCGAATGGGCTCATAAACATCTCCTTCTCCAAATGACGCCTCGGTAGTCCATTCCCACTTCAGTATTAAAGTGCAGTATCAAGCTTTTTGTATCTTTGAGAGGCTTCGTAGCTTACAAACCTACTTTCCATATTGTGGGGTTGGGGTGGATGTGGAGCCTCTTCTTTTCTGGTGGCCATGGTTAAAACAGCTTCTGGCATTTTCAATTTAGTGACACAAATGTCTCCTACTCAACACTAGCAGCGAATACAACACCCCCAAACTTCAACCTTTCTACTCAATACCCACAACCTCCTTTTCTACTCTTTACCCACAACCTTCAAAATCACTTTTCAGCACCCAAACTACCTCAACTACAATACTCCTCCAAACTACTACTTCCTATGGCTTCAGAAAAGGATTCAAGAACAAAGAAAAGAATTACCTTTTATGAGAGCTTCACGCTATTCTTGTTTGATTAGTTGGCTTGAGGGTATGAAATGGAGCTTTGTTGTTTGGGATAGTTGGGGTTTTGAGGAATTTAAGAGTTTAGGTTGTGGTTGTGTTGATTTGTGGAAAATTTGTGGACAAATTTAGGATTTCGTGGGTTTTTGGAGAGGGAAAGTTAGGTTTTTGATTTTTGGATTGGGGAAAATCTGATTTTTGGGCGTTTTAAGTTTCGATTCGCCGCCGCATGTTCGCTTTTAGCCGCGGCTAATCATCTGCGCTCGCCGGGACTTTCTGCGCATGGCCACATTCTGAAGCGCGCGCCTAAATTTGGCAAATTTTCTGAAATTTTTGTCGCCATGACCTGCTCTGGCCGCATGGCCGATTTTTCGAAATTCGCTTTTCTTGATTTTCGCCTTGATTTATTTCCCTGTACCTATCACTTACAAAGACAAACACAAGAACCCAAGACCATGAGATTGTTCTAGATAAAATAAAATAAACTTAAAGAGTAAATTAAAATAACATAATTGAAAACGCTGGTTGCCTCCCAACAAGCGCCGCTTTAACGTCTTTTAGCCGGACGCAGTTCCTTAGCCTTAATAACCTAGGGGGGAATTAAGCCCCCACCCTAGCCATTTCCTCCCCATATGGCGTGTTCTATTTCTTCTTTTCTTTTGGCATTATCAGTAATAGGGAGTTCAGGAACACTTACCTCCTTTAGTGGCATTTCGGCAAACCATGCTTGCTTTCTTGGGCTCATTGCTCTTTGGTTGACTTGTATCGGCTCGCATGGTTTGATGGTGCTGATTGCAAAGCACCTACTCATTGTTGGTGGCTCAATGACATGTTTAAAAACTTTAAACACCATTTCTTCAGACTCCACCCTTAGTGTTAATTCTCCTCTTTCAACATCAATCAAAGCTCTTCCCGTTGCTAGGAATGGCCTCCCCAATATGATAGGGATTTCCGCGTCTTCTTCCATGTCAAGAATGAGGAAGTCTGCAGGAAAGAAGAATTTTCCTACTTTCACAATCACGTCCTCAATTTTTCCTCGTGGATGAACCACTGTCCTGTCAGCTAGTTGCAGACTCACAGTGGTTGGTTTGGCCTCTCCCAACTCCAATCTTTTAAAAACTGATAAGGGCATCAGGTTTATACTTGCCCCTAAATCGCATAGAGCTCTGTTGCAAGTCACCCTGCCCACTGTGCAAGGTAGTGTAAAGCTGCCAGGATCCTTTAGCTTGGGTGGCAACTTCTTTTGCAGGATAGCACTACACTCTTCTGTTAGTGCTACTATCTCATATTCTGCCAGCTTCTTCTTTTTCCCCAAGATCTCTTTCATGAACTTGAAATAGGAAGGCATCTGCTCCAAAGCCTCTATAAAAGGTATGTTGATATGCAGCTTCCTGAATACTTCCAAAAATTTGGAAAATTGTTTATCGACCGCCTTCCTTTGTAATCTCTGGGGGAAAGAGATCTTTTCTGTATACTCCTTCTCTGGAGTTTTCTATATCACTGGGCTAGGCTCAATCACCTTCTCTTTTTCTAACTCTGATTTCTTCTCAACTACTGGTTGAGGTGGCTGCTGCTCCAACTGTTTGCCGCTTCTCAATTGCACTGCCTGACACTGCTCCCTTGGATTTACCTCTGTGTTACTTGGCAATGCCCCCTGTGGTCTGATGTTTGCCTGCTTTGCTAGCTGACCCACTTGAGTTTCCAAGTTCCTGAATGAGGATCTAGCTTCGCATGAATCGGGTGCAGGCATTGCAAGTGTCCATACCGCTACCATCTCGGCTTTTCTTCGAACCGGTGCATTGAATCGTTGATCTTTGTGGGGCTTGAATGAAGGGTTGTTGATTCTGCATCGCTGGTTACGATCATCGCCCCTATCGATTCTGTTGCCCACGATATTGGTTCTGCCGCTTCATGCGGTTCTGCGCCACGATATTGATTCTGCGCTCGTCTGGTTCTGCCGCCATGATATTGATTCTGCTGCCCCTGATCTCCTTTCCATGAAATTGGGTGATTCCTCCACTCGGATTATAAGTGTTTGAGTAGGGGTTGTTCTGTTGCCTCGTAATTACCTCATCGCGACACTCGCCGCTCCATCGTATATTGTTGGGATCCATTGAAGGACACCTATCAAATGTATGTGGGCCACCACATATCTCATGACTTTTAGGCATCAGACGTCATTTCGACATCAGTATGTTATCGCAATCGTTTACTAGAAGAGCCACTTGGGCATTCAAGGCAGCAATAACATCTATCTCGTGGACTCCCACGGTTCTTCTCCCACTAGTCGTCCTCTCTTCAGTGACATGGTTGTTAGTGGCCATATCTTCTAATAACTCATGAGCGTCGTGGGCTGTTTTCCTCGTGAATGTTCCACTGCTGCATCTATGATGGTTCGGTTGTACTACTCGGCCGTTGTGAAGATGTGGACCAAGTTCCACAACTCAACGATGGTGTGGGCACTTCCTTTGTAGATCCTTGAACCTTTCCCAAGCTTCATATAAGGACTCTCCATCAGCTTGGTAGAAGTTGTTCAACTCCCCTCTTAGTTTTGCTGCTTTACACGGAGGAAAGAACTTGGCTAAGAATTTCACATGCCGTGCCATGTGAAAATCGAGTCGGCCGGCAGGGAATTCAACCATACTTTTGCTCTATCCCTGAGTGAGAAGGGAAAGAGCCTCAATCTGACGGCATCATCAGTAACGCCGTTATATCTAAAAGTTGCACATAGCTCCCAGAAATTAGCTATGTGCGTATACGCTGGTCCTCCATGGCGATCCTCGAATTGCAATGTGTGCGTACCATGCTCCGAATCGGTTTTATCTCGGTTGTTGGCTCTATTGCGGGAGCCTAATGCAATCGTGCTCCATTCACTCTTGGCAGCACATAATCTCCCAAACTTCTTTCTGGCTGGATTTAGACTCTCTCTTCCACGTCTATTGGCATTTGTCAAGGTATTCCTGGATGGGGTTGATTTTCTCCTAACCCTTCTCCCATCCCGTTGTTGTTCTGAATGTCGTTCATCTCTAGCAAAGTTGCAATCCGATTCTTTACGCTCGCTTGCGAGGTTTTCTCAATTTCTGGATTGAAGGGAACAAGAGTGTCTGCTCCTCTTCTCCTTCGCATAAACTGACTTCCTGAAATAGACCAAAAACAAACAACAAATCACGGCACCTCGAATTTTTCAAAAGAAAGACGTAAAAATTAAAAATTAAAAGAAAAGTTAAAAACCAAATTAGAAATCAAAAATAGACAACTTTGATATTGAACTATGCCTAATCCCCGGCAACGGCGCCAAAAACTTGATGCGCGTTAAGATGCACACACTCAAACGCAAGTGCACGTTATCGTATCAAGTAGTATAGTCTTAGATAAGACCGAATATCGCCCTCGGATTAGGGTTCAAGTACCAACTATCTATTTTCTAGTATCTATTTGGCGAATTGATAATTGATTTGGTTGTTTATAACTACGAATTATAAAAGCTATTCAATTATAAAGGTTTACTTCAGTTGTGATGAGAATAGGCTTCTATGTATCCTCACTATCCGCTACTTGCTAATGCATTACTTATGGTATTCTTCTTTTGGAGAAAGCGGGTTTCTGAAATCGTTTTATACTCCGTTAGGTTATATAAACACTCAACCCCATGTCGTTCCTTACCTAACTTTCGATAAGGGTAACTTTATAGGAGGATTAAGAACAAAACCCAGTTGGCCACGCAATGCGCAAAATTAGGGTTGTTAAGCCTCTCATCAACGCTACATACTAATTGAGGTATTTTCATCCCCAATTCAAGAATGTCTACCCAACTTACAAAGATATTCACAATCCCCTTTTCGTAATCGATTAGAAATCATATAGTGATAATTAGTTGTCAATTAATTACAAGAATTCAACTCAATTATTGGATAGATCTCTCAATAAGAACAATAACCATAAGCATGCATTAATTTATAACATAAGTTTCAAGAAGTTCAACATAGAAAACCCTATAAGAGAATTAGTTCCTAGCCATAAAGATGACAAGAACTAATTTCATCATGCAAAACTGAAATAAAGTAAAGAAAAGGAAAAGAAATTACTAAACTAATGGTGTCCAATCTCCAAGCAAAAAGTCTTGTGTTGTGCAAGAAGGAACCTCAAAACTGCCTAGGGTTCTCCTTTTATAGGCTGCAAACCGCCTCCCTCTTTTCCTACAGGCCTGGCCCAGAAATTCGTCCAAAAACCTAATTTTTCCACGTCGGCGCCGCGCCCTGCATGCGCCATGGCCGAAGTTCTGCAATCCGTCGGTGTTTTGGCGCCGCGCTCGCTATCTCGCTGCTCGGCGCCGCGCGCTGAATCTTCTGTAGCTCTCGGATGTTTAGCGTCGCGCCACGCTTCGTCTTCGGCGCCAGCGCGCCAGTCTTCTGTCCTCTTCGATAGTGGCGCCGCCTGCTTTAGGCGTCGCGCTGGATCTTCGCACCTTCGAATGATGGCGCGTCGCGCTCGCTGCGAGGCGCGCCGCGTCTGAGATTTTAGCCTTGTTCGCCACTTTCTCTGCTTTCCGCATCTCTCTTTGCCCTCTTTTTGCTCCTTTTCCGCCATTTGGCCATTTTAACCACTTTGACTCAAAAGAAAGAAAAACTATCCTAATACGACAATTATATGTGCTAAATGGGACAAAAGACTAACTAAAACTGACTCGAAAGGTGTATATAAAATACACCGATCAAACGGCTCTGTACTCAGTCTCGACACTGGAACGAGATAGGGTAGCCTGTCACTTGACAGACCAAGAAATCAGATTATCCCCTAAAAATACACAAAAGCCGGAGGTTGAGCGTCTCGTGTCCAGACACCCTGCCCAATCTGCATCCGTATAAGAAAGCAACTTGTTTGGTGCAGAGGAGTATAAGTGAAAACCATAATCAAGTGTGCCCTTAATGTATCAGATGATACACTTAAGAGCAGTGAAATGAGACTCCCTGGGGGCATGCATGAATATTCATATATGCTGAATAGCATAAGCAATGTCTGGTCTTGTAAATGTGAGATATTGAAGTGCACATGCAAGGCTCCTATACAGAGTAGGATCGGAGACTGGAGCACCATCCATAGCACTGAGCTTAGATTTTGAATCAACTGGAGTAGGTGAAACTTTGCAATTCGCCATCTTAGCCCTGTACACGATCTCCTCTGCATACTTACGCTGACACAAGAACATGTGGTCGGCGGACATGGTCACTGAAATCCACAAAAAATAACCCAGCTTCCCAAAATTAGTCATTGCAAATTCGGACTTAATTAAGGCAATAATCTCATTTTAAACTCGTCGGAGGAGGCAGTAAGAACAATATCATCCACGCAAAGTAATAAGTAGCGATACTACCTACTCTGCACAAGCAGTCGGACGAAAAATCGGACGGACGAACCGACCGAGAAATTCGGTCCCTGTTTTCGATATTCGGTTTTGGTCCAGGTCGGTCGATCGTCCGGACAAATTTTTTTAATATTTTTATTTTTTTATAATATATATAATATATATAATTCCTAATATATATAATATATATAATTTATAATTTTCTAAATTCCTAATATATATAATTCCTAATTTTCTAAATTTCTAATATATAATATTATATAATTAAGTCGGGTTAGAGGCGTTTTAAAAAAAATTGAATTACCAATACTGAAATTGACATTCTCGGACGCGGTGCCACGAAATTTTTACGTTGAAATCTATTGTACATCGTGAGATATTTAGATTTGAAAATGAGAAAAACGTAACGATTTGGGGGAAAAGAGAAATTAAGGGGCAAGATGAAAGTTTTTGGAGATATTCGGTGAAGGAAACGGACTTTAGTCGATTTGGGATTATTCGTCTCGAAAAAATACGCGAAATCAAAAAAAATTTAGATCAAACGGACGTCCGAGCGCAAAGTTATGACCATTTAAAGTTTCACTAATTTACAACTTATATTTGATATGTCAATACGTACGGCCGACCGTGGTGGTGGAGGTGGGGATGGGAGGAGTGGATGGGGCTTGAGGGGGTGGTGGGGCTGCACTGGAGAGGATTCGGTCCATTCGATCGATGACCGACCGGACCGAAAATGACCGGACGGACGGACCGGACAAAATTCGGTCCGGTCTTGGTCCAAGAATCGAATTCGGTCCTCGGTCGATCCGGTTCCGTCCGCTTTGACCTCTTTACTGTACTACTCGATGAAATATGAAGAGTGATGTATCACTCTTGCTACATACAAACCCAATCTGCAAGATATACCTGGCAAAGCGATCATACCACACACGGGGCCTGCTTCAAGCCATATAGTGACTTACGGAGACGACACACATAATGAGAAACTGCTGGATGGGTGAACCCAGGCGGCTGATGCATGTAGACTATCTCTCTCAGATCCTCATGTAAGAATGCATTCTTCACATCAAGCTGATGGATCGGCCAGTGTTTGCCCATGACAATGCTCAAGACTGTGCGAATAGTGGCCGATTTGACAACCGGGCTGAAGGTCTACAATCAATGACCTCCTGCTGATTTGTGCCATTAGCCACAAGTCGTGCCTTATATCTCTCAAGATCTCCACTATCTCTGAATTTGTGACGAAATAGCCACAGACATCGAATCACATTCACCCCCTCAGGTCTAGGTACTAGATCCCATGTGTGCTGTTTAGTTAAAGCATTGAATTACTCAGACATAACCGCATTCCAATTAGGGTCTTGTTTGACCAATATAGGGTTCTTGGGAATTGGAGAAATGGTATGGGCAGACAAGTTAAATTGGGTTTTGGGTTTGGAGATTCCATGTTTGACACGAGTTTCCATTTAGTGAGTGGAGACAGTGGGAGGCTGTTTCGGCTGAGTGGGAAGAGCCGAGACTGAGGGATTGGTTGGATAGGGAGAAGGAGGAGGTGACGCCGTCGGAGGCGCCGCGACACCGTGATCAAGGGCCGCGACGCTGGAGGAAATCTGCTCGCAGGAGTTTTGGCGCCGCGGCGCTGTCGACTGATAGTCCTCTCTGAAGTTTGGGCACCGCGGTGCTGACACCGAATAAGAACTACCGGGAAAAGACGGTTATTCTGTGGCAGTGCTATTATCTAGTTGACTGATAATTATGGGAGAAATTACAGGATCGTCAAGAAAAGAGTAATCCGATTTTTGGAACTTTTTAAGATTAAAAAACGGGAATGTGGTCTCGTCGAATGTGATGAGAGATGTGGATCTAACGAGTG
The DNA here is from genome assembly GCA_029844215.1 of Przewalskia tangutica. Lineage (NCBI taxonomy): Eukaryota > Viridiplantae > Streptophyta > Magnoliopsida > Solanales > Solanaceae > Przewalskia > Przewalskia tangutica. The sequence goes on from CM056720.1 coordinate 4,015,553, forward strand.
GACAAGTCATAGCATAGATAGCCCCTATGGTTCGGCGGGAAGCCTAGGTAGACACATGGAGTGGTTGGACCGAAGAGCTAGTTTGTGAGGGGCAGTAGAGGCAATGTTAGGATAACATAGACAACTGAATATTCAGAGATGATCATAAGATGAGACTCTATGATAGAGGATTTCGGTAGGGGTCATATTGTGAAGAGTGCTAGTTGGGAGAATATTGAGGACGTATTCTGACATTTTAGCAGCATAGACCCAGAAGGACGGAGGTAGGGAGACATGAGTCAATAGAGTGCGAATCATATTGTTAATGGTGTGGATGATTCATTCAGCTTTACTGTTTTGTGGGAAGGTGCGGGGGCAGGAGAAGCGAAAGACCATGCCATTATTAGTACAAAAACGGTGAAACATAGAGTTGTTGAATTCACGACCATTATCGCACTGAAAAGATTTTATAACTTTTGTAAACTGTGTCTGAATGAATGTTCGATACTCAAGAAATTTAGAAAACACTTCCGATTTAAACTTGAGAGGATACAACCAAACAAAGTGAGAAAAATCATCTAGTAAGATAAAATAGTATTTATGACCGAGAGAACTAGAAACAGGTGATGTCCATAAATCGGCATGTATAATATCAAAAGGTGCAAAAGTAACACTAGTATATGATTTAATCGGAAGACGAGTATGTTTGCCTAAAGAACAAGAAACACAATTTTGGGCAAGCTTCCCATTACAAGTAATGAAATTATTTCCTCTAAGAAAGTTAAAAACTGCGGCTCCTGGATGACCAACCCTATTATGCCATGTTGAAGAAGAAATGACCGCTAGAGAGACGGGAGAACTAGATCTGGCAGCGGAGGTGGGAGTGAATGGATAGAGATCCCCTGTGCTATTGCATCTCGTAAGAGGTGTCCCCGTATGAAGATCCTTCACAATGAAACCAAAAGGATCAAAATTCAACAGAGACAAAATTATTACGAGTAAATTTGCGGATGAAGATTAGATTCTTAATTACATGTGGGGCGTATATGGTATTTTTAAGAGGGAATGGATTAGAAGGTGGTGTGTAGGATGTACCATAACCCTTTACTGGCATGCGGTGGCCACTACCAACTGTCACAAATTGGGGATGCTTTAAACCAAACAGTTTAGGAATATTACATGCAGTCCGGGTGAGGTGAAAAGTGGCTCCGAAGTCATGTACCAGTTGTTGTCAAATTGTTGCATATTGAGACTTCTGAAGGCCTGACCCAACTCAGTGGGTGTCATGCTTGGCGAGGGCTGCTGGAACTGGCCGTGCATGAAGTGGGCTTGCTCTGGCTGGACTTGCCGTGGTCTTGAAGTAGGGCCGATAACTTTGGTGGGAGTATCTTGGTTGAAGGGTTCTTTGGTATTGGCTACCGCGGCGCGCTGTCAGAGGCTGATGGGCGCCGTGGCGCTGAACTGATTATGTAGGCCCTGTTGTTGCTGCTGCTGATTCTGCTGTCCACGACCCTTGCCACGACCACGACCGCCTCTGCCGCGGCCCTTGCCAACCTTGCTACCGCGTTCCTGTTGCGGTTGAGAGTTTTATGGCGGCGTTGGATCTTGAGGGCGCGTTTCGACAACTAACGCCTTCTGATTGTGCTCATCTTACTTAGCACGTCGAGTCTCTTCAAGCAAAAACTGTGAGAGAGCTTTGTTAAAACTGGGAAGCGGGTCTGCCTGAATCATGTTGGCTAACGTATCATAGTCGCCTTTGGGAAGGCCCGTGATCAATTGCAACACCATTTTAGTATCCGAGACATGTGTGTCGATGTTGGAGAGTTGATCCGCAAGTAGTTTCAACAGTCTGCAGTATTCAGTCATGTTGGAGAAATTTTTAAGGCGTGTATTATTAAATTGTTCCTCCAAATACATCGTACGAGTGTGATTATTATCTTGAAAGATTTCCTCCAAGCGGTTCCATAAATCAAGAGTTGTGGTGCTAGATTTCATGATAGTAAGAAGAAGATCCTGAGAAATACTACCATAAATCCACTGTTTGACGCCGACGTGTAGACGACGCCAAGTAGACTCATCAACCTCCGGAGGGCGTGAAATAGTGTCATCGATGTGATCAAGCACGTTATAGAGACATACATGATTCCGAAACAGTTCAACCTAAGGAGAATACTGACTATTTTCCTGATCAAGAAGAATGAAAATATAATTCTTGTTGTTGGTAACAGTTAGGGCGGGATGAAAAAGGATGACAACGTGGTGGTGGGATTTAGGAGGTAGAAACGTCAGAAGTATTGAAGGAATCCTGAGTATCCATTAGAGAAGAGAGGAAAGAAGAAGAAAAACGTAACAAATAATTTTGGGAGGAGATGGGGTGGAGCCGGCGGAACTGCCCGAGAGGGGGCGGGGGAGGTTGGGCGGCGGCTCACACAAAATAATTCTAGGGTTTTGTGTTAGGCTCTTGATACCATGTAATATGATATTAATCTCCCTTAGGGAGTCTTCTCATTAATATCAAAATATATATAGTGTACAATATTCATCCCTTATACAATAGAAATCCTAAACTTAATCACAAGAGGAATCCTAGTCTTACCATAATTATATTTACACAATATATGGAATATATTCTAATTATGGGGTAGGGATGACTAATTGACTATATACACGTTTACAGAAACCATCCTTGATAATATTCCAGGGGAAGTAGAGGAATCCATATTGAAAGAAGTGTTCTTGTTGATGTTGTGTGAGTATTGTGACAACATAAGGTTTTATGCCTGAACAACATCTTGCAGTGTTCTGCAGATGTTGCCCGCAAGGTTGCGCAACATCCGCAGTCACCTAGAGATGTTGTCTCCGATGTTGCCTCAATATCTCACCCGACATCATTGGAAACAATTTTGCCTATTCTTCCGGCCAAAACAGTGTTTGTTACTGTGAGTTAAAAATGCCCTTGGCAAGATGAATATGGAGCTGTGTTTAAAACGTGAGAATTGAAGGAGTCAAGCTTGGAATCGAAGCAACTTGAAGACCAAGTCAAAGCTGTTGAGAAATTCATTGAGCTGGAATAGGTTCAAGTTGCAGCCTTCTTTCTCTCAACTTCCACAACCAATCAGCGAGAGTTTCAAGGAAGTTCTCACTATATATAGAGGAGGAAATTCAGAGTATTGACATCCAGAATCAAAATGTAAAAATACCAAGAGAACTCTCGGGATTTCGCTTCAGAAATCTGGATAAAAATATTTTAGCCTAAGTCTTTTAGCAACATCTGTCCCACACTACAATTGATATCACTATTCTAGATTAAGCTTATTGTAAAGAAATTGTGGTGATGATGTTGCATTTGTCTTTTTAGACCTTTTAACTTAGGTGAAGTCATCTGTGACTTCCTTTTTATTTGTAATTTCTTTTTGTTTGTATTGCACAATTTGTAAAAAGAAATTCATTTGTAATTGTATATAATATATACAAAATCTTTTGTCATTGACCATCAAGGAATATATTAATATATACCCTTGAAAATATAAACCTTGTGTCTTTTTTCGCTGCATTTATACTCTACAAAGGTTTATACTGTTAGGTTTATTCTATTTTTATCAGAATGTTGTCACAAATGTTGTCACAACATTATAGACAACATTTGAAACTGTTTCAACATTTTAATTTTGAATTTAATCTTGCTTTAACTTTCTGATCTGTAGCTGATGCGCGAAAAGATGCACACACTTTAACGCAAGTGCACGTTATCGTCACAAGTAATATAGTCTTGGTAAGACCGAATATCGTCCACAAGGATTAGTGTTCAAGTACCAATTATCTATCTTTTGGTATCTATTTGGTAACCGATATTGATTTTGTTGTTTATAACTAATAATTATAAAGGCTAATTAACTATATGTTTACTTCAGTAGTGATGGGAATAGGGCTTCCACGTCTCCTCAACTATCCGCTTATATTACTTATTAATGCAATGAATTATGGTTCTTCTTCTTTTGGAGCTAGCAGGTTTACTAAATCGTTTTATACTCCCGTTAAGGCTATATAAACACTCAACCCCAGTATTGCTCCTTTCTACCTTTCGGTGATAAAAATGACTCTATAGGAGGATTAAGACCAAAAACCTAGTTAACCGTCACGCGCCATGCGTAAAATTAGGCGTTTAGACCACTCGTTAACGCTACACAAGTAATTGAGGTATTTTCATCCCCAATCCAAAATATGTCTACCCAACTTACAACATATTCACAACCTCCTCCTTTCGAAGTTTGATTAGAAATCATATAATTAATGATAATTAGTGATCAATTAATTACCAAGCATTCAAAACAATTATTGGATAAATCTCAACAAGAAGAAGAATAACCATAACCATGCATCAATTCATAACATAAGTTTCAAGTGATTTAACATGGAAAGCCCTATAATGGAATTAGTTCCTAGCCATTGACATGACAAGAACTAATTCAATGTTCATCATAAAAACTGAAATAAAGAAAAGAAAAGAAAAGAAAGTTACTAAATTATGGTCTCCAATCTTCAATCCAAGAAGCCTTATGTTGTGCAAGAAAGGGAACTCTTAAAAACTGCCTAGGGTTCTCCTTTTATAGGCTCAAAACCGCCTCTAACTTTTTCCTTCAGGCCTGGCCCAGAAAATCGTCATTAAACCTGATTTTCCCGAGTCGGCGCCAGCCACTGCTCGGCGCGCGGCACGGAAGTCTGCGACCCTGATGATTAGCGCGCGGCTCGCAACGCCGCTGTTCGAGGCGCCATGCGCTGAAACTTCTGCGACCCCTCTGATGATTAGGCGTCGCGGCCCCGGTTCTGACTGCAGGAGGCGCCGCGGCGCTGGCCCGTGTTTGTGCCTCGTTCGCCACTTTCTCTGATTTTAAGCTCTGGAACCTCTACTTTTGCCCTCTTTTTGCTCATTTTCCGCCATTTGGCCATTTTAACCACTTTGACTCAAAAGAAAGAAAATCTATCCTAATACGACACGTATTTGTACAAAAAGGGACAAAAGACTAACTAAAAATGACTCAAAAAGTGTATATAAAATACACCGATCAAATACCCCCAAACTTAACCTTTGCTCGACCTCGAGCAAAGATAAAAAGAAAGAAATAAAGACTCAAGAAAAAGGAAAATAAACAGACTCAATGACATTGATCACTTTGCTGCATTGGTATTACTTAGAAAAACATGAAGATTAGCAGAATAATTTGCAGGAACATATAGCATGAAATTTTAGCACACTAAACACATTAAGCTAGATATTTTGCAAACTCATTTTTATCATGCTTAATGGAAATCACATACTGAATCATGCATGTTAATTTCAAAATTCCTATGACATGTTTACTTGCTATTCTCCACTAATCATGGCTATGCATCTCAGAGATCTTCAGGACTTTTAAGGGTTGTAATGTAGGCTTAGGTATGGGTAGGTAAAAATAGGCATTTTAGGCTCATTTTTGTGTACCATAAGCTCTTTAGCTTTTCAATATTTCCCTTTTCTTTTGATTCTTTTCTTCACTTCAAATCTATCTTTCCCTTTTTTTTTGTTTTGGGAGTGTGAAGTGTATTATAATAGCAAGCACCCCCAAACTTAGGCTTTTTCCTATTTCTTATAACTTCTTAATTGGGGTGCATCAATTTTGTTTGCTCTTTTTGTCTCTTTTTTAAGACACTCTATTCCAACTATTTCACATGTTTACTTATGACACAAGTATGGGAATATAGGGTGTCAAAGAAAAAATTCAATTTTTAAGGCTCAATGGGGCTGACTAAGGATATTTTTAATGTCCGGGATAGAAAAGAGTGGTAAGAATTGGCTAACAAAGAAATGTCTGAGTCATCTCCCTAAACATGCATGTCCTAACTATTTCGCCTCAAATAGCAAGCAATCATAACACATAGATTTTCATCATTTAGCATGCACAATTCAAGCAAGAAACTCCAAATAGACAGATTTTGTGAGTTTTTGGCATATCTAACCTAAGTGTTTAGATAGTTGCTCTAATTCCGTTATATTATTCCACCTTACTTCACTAGGTGTTTCTAGTAACTACAACATACATGATCTTTTGACAGACAATTATGACTCAAAAGAAAAAAAATTATGACTCAAAAATACGCAAAAACAACAAAAAGACTTAAACATACTTATAACAATAAGACACAAATAAAACTCAAAACTTATAACAATAAGACACAAATAAAACACCCCCCCCAAACTTAAATCACACATTGTCCCCAATGTGTGTAAGACTCAAAGACAATAAAAGAAAACAAGACACTTACAGACTTTGGTTAAAATGGTGGCAGTGGCGGTGGATAGTACTTTGAATTCCGTGAAGGGAGGAGAGCTCTGGATTTTTGATTTGGCGACAGGGCCTTCGGATCGGGGCGTCTTAAAGAAATTCAGATTTTTCCGTTGTGGCGCGGCTAAATTCTGCGTTCTTACGAATCTTATGCGCTGCCCTGCTCACTGGCGCGCGGCCTCGCGATTTTCTGGAAATCTTGGTTTCTCTTCAGTTTTTCGCCTTCTAAGTTCTTGGCTTTCACCTGTCAACACAACACAGACACTACCTCCGTGAGACTGTTCTAAATAGAGACTAATTGCATTTAAACTAAATAACTGAAATACCTTGGGTTGCCTCCCAAGTAGCGCTGTCTTTAACGTCTTTTAGCCGGACGCAAGTTCCTTATTATTCTAGGGTGTGAGAGGTTACTAAGTTCATGTATTCCATTTCATTGATCAGATAGAGTTTTAACCTCTGCCCGTTTACCTTGAAGGAAGCTCCCTCTCTCCCTTTTATTTCGATTGCACCATATGGGAATACTCTTTACCACTGTATGGTCACTGTCAACGTGATTTTAACTTGCACGAAATAATTTCAACCTTGAGTTGAATAAAAGCACTTGTTGTCCTTCTTGGAAGGCTTTCGGTATCAACCCCTGGTCATGCCATCCTTTCGGTCGTTCATGTAGATCTTTGCATTCTCATGCAGCGTGCACGAATTCATCTAACTCGCCAGCTATAGTAGCCTCCTACATCCTGCTGCCCTTGGCGTCCATGTTTAACTTCTTCATTGCCCAATACGCTCTATGTTCCAATTCTACTGGCAAATGACATGCTTTATCAAAAACTAATTTATATGGTGACATACCAATTGGTGTTTTGAATGCTGTCCGGTATGCCCATAATGCGTCATCCAGTTTGATAGACGATCCTTCCGAGCGTTCCGTCTTTTCTAATATGCTCTTCACTTCCTATTTGACACTTATGCTTGCCCATTCGCCGAGGTGGTAGCGGTTGTTATCTTGATGGTAGACTCATATCGTGAAAGCAATGAATTCGGCTTGTTGCAAAAGTGACTTCGCCGTCGATGATGGCTCTCAGTCGCCGAACGCGTGAAAATATTCTTTTGAAGGAATTTTTGAACAGTCTTTCTGTCGTTTACTTTTGTGGCCACTGCTTCTACCCATTTGGACACATAGTCCACTGCCAGAAGGATATATTGGTTTCCAAAGGATGGCGGGAATAGTCCCATGAAATCGATTCCCCACACATCAAATAGTTCCACGTCCAATATCCCTTGCGAAGGCATTTCGTTTCGTCTTGAGATGTTCCCTGTTCTCTGACAACTATCACATATCTTCACAAAGGCATGGGCATCCTTAAAAAGTGTTGGGCAATAGAATCCGCATTGCAGTACCTTTGCCGATGTTCTTGATGCCCCAAAGTGTCCACCACATGATAGGGTGTGGCAATGGGTGAGAACCTGGTGCATCTCCTCCTCTGGTATACATCGCCTGATGACTTGGTCGGCACAGTGTTTGTATAACATAGGTTCCTCCCAATAGTAGTGCCTTACTTCGGAGTAAAACCTCTTCACTTGCTGTCTTGTCAGTGCAGGGGTAGTACCGCTGCGAAAGTTAACAAAATCAGCTTACCAAGGTAAAATAGAATTCATACTTACTTGAAAGCAGTTGTTAAATGCGGAAAGTGATCATTTATTTGCACATCCTTGGTGTTCTGGCTCTCTGTGTTCTCCAGTCTTGACAAGTGGTCTGCAACTGAATTCTCTGTCCCTTTCTTGTCACGAATCTCCACGTCGAATTCTTGTAGTAGCAAGACCCATCGAATGAGGCGAGGTTTTGCATCCTTCTTTGTCATCAAGTACTTTATGGCAGAGTGGTCAGTGTATACTATCACCTTATTCCCAATCAAGTATGACCTGAATTTCTCAAATGCATATACTATTGCTAGTAGTTCCTTTTCGGTAGTCGCGTAATTTAACTGTGCGTCATTCAGAGTTTTACTAGCATAGTAAATGGATCTAAATACATTGTCGATTCTCTGTCCAAGCACTGCTCCTACTGCATAATCGCTTGCATTGCACATCAGTTCAAATGGGAGCTCCCAGTTTGGTGCTATGACTATGGGTGCTGAAATAAGCTTCTCCTTGAGCGTCTGAAACGCGGCTAAGCATTCCTTATTGAAGTCGAAGGCAACCCCCGTCATTAGCAATGTGGAAAGAGGTTTTGAGACCTTTGAAAAATCCTTGATGAATCTTCTATAGAAACCTGCATGCCCAAGGAAACTTCTGACCCCTTTTGTTGATACTGGAGGTGGGAGATTTTCGATTACTGAAATCTTTGCTTTGTCTACCTCAATGCCTTGGTTTGATATTTTGTGTCCCAGAACAATCCTTACATTACCGTGAAATGGCACTTCTCCCGATTTAGCACAAGGTTAGATTCTTCACACCGCTTAACATCGCTTCAAGTGCCTCAAACATTCATCGAATGATGCTCCAAAGAAAAATCATCCATAAAGATCTCTATGGTCCTCTCTACCATGTCCGAGAAAATTGCCATCATACACCTCGAAGGTTGCGGTGCATTGCATAGTCCAAATGGCATCCTTCGAATGCAAATGTACCAAAGGACAAGTGAATGTTGTCTTTTCACGATCTTCCGCGCTATTGCAATCTGGTGATACCCTGAGTACCCATCCAAAAAGCAGTAGTAGTTGTGCCTTGCAAGTCTGTCCAACATTTGATCTAGAAATGGCAAAGGGAAGTGGTCTTTTCTGGTTGCCTTGTTCAACTTGCGATAGTCAATCTGGTCTCCATCCGTCGATGGTATTCTAGAAGGAATGAGTTCGTTCCTTTCGTTGGTCACCACTATTATTCCACCTTTTTTAGGCACAACTTGTACTGGACTCACCCATGTGCTGTCAGATATAGGGTAAATCACTCCTGCATCGAGCCATTTCAGAATTTCCTTTCTGACTACCTCTTTCATGTTTGGGTTCAGTCGCCTTTGGGCTTCGATGAATGGTCTACTCTCCTCATCTAGACGGATCTTATGCATTACCGTTGACGGGCTTATCCCTTTTATGTCTGCTAATGTCCATCCAATGGCCCGCTTGTGATCCCTCAGTACTCTTAGCAGTTTATCAATCTCTTCGGTGGATAGGTGGCGTGAAATGATCACTGGTAAGGTTTTTTCTTCACCTAGGTATTGGTATTGTAAATGATTGAGTAGGATTTTTAACTCTAACTCTGGAGCCTTCTATGTGGATGGTAATGATCTTTCTGGCATCTGTCCAAGCTCTTCATACTTCCTCTTATCCCATTTCTCATAAACATTCATCCAATTTGCATACTCCATCAGACCTGGATCGTTTCTATTATCATCATCCCATTTGGTCAGTACTTCTTCAAGCGTATCATCATGTACGAACTCCTTGGCTGACACTGCTTCTTCGATAATATCAATGGCTGAGCAGTTATCCTTGGCATCTGGGAAAGTTGCTGTTCGAAAAACATTAAAAATCACCTCTTCTTCATCTACCCGAAGCTTCAACTCCCCTTTGTGAACATCAATGAGAGCCTGTCCTGTGGCTAAGAAGGGTCTGCCAAGTATGATGGGGATTTCGTCGTTATCTTTTATGTCTAGGATAACGAAGTCAGCGGGAAAGATGAACTTGTCCACCTTCACTAATACATCTTCGATGACTCCTCTAGGATGAACTATGGAGCGGTCGCCTAACTGCAAAGTGATGTTTGTAGGTTTGACTTCTCCCATTCCCAGTTTGCAGAAAACTAGATAAGGCATCAGATTTATGCCTGCTCCCAAGTCGCACAATGCTTTCTGACATTCAAACTTTCCAATGGTGCATGGGATGGTGAAACTCCCTGGATCTTGTAACTTCTGAGGTAGTTTCCTCTATAGGATGGCACTACATTCCTCAGTCAACACCACTGTTTCGTAGTCCTCTATCCTCCTCTTTTTGCTAAGCACATCCTTCATGAACTTTACGTAGCTCGGCATCTGCTCTAATGCTTCAGCAAACGGGATATTGAGTTGTAATTGTTTGAGAATCTCCACGAATCTAGAGAATTGCTTGTCAAGAGTACATGTTTTTAGCTTCTGGGGATATGGTACCTTCACCTGGGGTGCATTTGCTCTGACCTCACCGACTTTTCGACTTACGGGTTGTGCGGCGCGCGACGCATTCCTTCCTTGCCGCCGCGGCGCTCAAACTCCTGCCCTGTCTCAGAATCTTCGGCGCCGCGGCCCTGCTCATCGGCGCCGCGGCGCTGCTGCTGCTGCGAACTTTCTATCTCCCCTGATTCGGCATCCTTCAGGTCAATTGCCTGACATTGTGCTTCCATATTGCCTACCCCAGGTGCAGATTGCTCTTCTTGCGTTTCGCTGTTCAACATGATCGCGAGTTCTCCTATTTGCGTTTCCAACTTCTTCATGGCCATTCTCGTTTCATCCATGAACTGATTTTGATACCTAGTGAAACTGAGTATGGCTTCTCGTAATTCCTCCATCTCTTCTACATGGTTGGAGCTCTATCATATCGTGAGAAATCCATGTCTTAAGGATCCCGAGATGAATCAAAACCAACAACGAATCACTAAGACACTTGTTTTTACAAAAGAAAATAAGATAAAATAAATAATTTGAAGAAACAAAAATAAAAACCAAATTAGAAATTAAAAATAGATAACTTGATATTGAACTATGCCTAATCCCTAACGCGCCAAAACTTGATGCGAAAAGATGCACACACTTTAACGCAAGTGCACGTTATCGCCACAAGTAATATAGTCTTGGTAAGACCAATATCGCCCACAAGGATTAGTGTTCAAGTACCAATTATCTATCTTTTGGTATCTATTTGGTAACCGATATTGATTTTGTTGTTTATAACTAATAATTATAAAGGCTAATTAACTATAGGTTTACTTCAAAGTGATGGGAATAGGGCTTCCACGTCTCCTCAACTATCCGCTCATGTTACTTATTAATGCAATGAATTATGGTTCTTCTTCTTTTGGAGCTAGCAGGTTTACTAAATCGTTTTATACTCCCGTTAAGGCTATATAAACACTCAACCCCAGTATTGCTCCTTTCTACCTTTCGGTGATAAGGATGACTCTATAGGAGGATTAAGACCAAAAACCTAGTTAACCGTCACGCGCCATGCGTAAAATTAGGTGTTTAGACCTCTCGTTAACGCTACACAAGTAATTGAGGTATTTTCATCCCCAATCCAAAATATGTCTACCCAACTTACAGCATATTCACAACCTCCTCCTTTCGAAGTTTGATTAGAAATCATATAATTAATGATAATTAGTGATCAATTAATTACCAAGCATTCAAAACAATTATTGGATAAATCTCAACAAGAAGAAGAATAACCATAACCATGCATCAATTCATAACATAAGTTTCTAATGATTTAACATGGAAAGCCCTATAATGGAATTAGTTCCTAGCCATTGACATGACAAGAACTAATTCAATGTTCATCATAAAAACTGAAATAAAGAAAAGAAAAGAAAAGAAAGTTACTAAATTATGATCTCCAATCTCCAATCGAAGCCTTGTGTTGTGCGAAAGGGAACTCTTAAAAGCGCCTAGGGTTCTCCTTTTATAGGCTCAAACCGCTCTAACTTTTCCTTCAGTTGGCCCAAAATCGTTATTAAACCCGATTTTCCATGTCGAGCCGCGCGCCTGAAGTCCTGCGACCCTCGATGATTAGGCGCCATGCTCGCAACTCATTGTTCTGCAGGCGCGCGGCTGAAACTTCGCGACCCTCTCGATGATTAGCGCCGCGCCAGTTCGATCGCGAGGCATGGCGCGGGCCCGTGTTTGTGCCTCGTTCACCACTTTCTCTGATTTTAAGCTCTGGAACCTCTACTTTTGCCCTCTTTTTGCTCATTTTCCGCCATTTGTCCATTTTAACCACTTTGACTCAAAAGAAAGAAAATTTATCCTAATACGACACGTATTTGTACAAAAAGGGACAAAAGACTAACTAAAAACGACTCAAAAAGTGTATATAAAATACACCGATCAGTAGCCCCGGGACCCAACAAGTGGTATCAGAGACAACACTTGACACAATAAGTGCTTGGTCCTGTTATTCTAAGCTATGGATCCGGCAAATTCAAAATATTGGTAGACTTCCCTTTGGTTTAAATTATGTATATTGGAAATACTTTTATGTTCTCATATCAAATTAATTGATGTTAGGACATGAATGTTATACCCCGTAGTTCTGGCCATACGTGTGAGAGCGTGCGAAAGGGAGTAAGACTTAAAATTTTCGAAAGATAAGTTGACGGATTGTTTCGGACGGGTTTTAGTCAACTTTGAGGCGGGTTATGACCCGGTACGTTGAGAGTTGCTAAGTGTTTCAAAGGCCTAGGGCGTAGTTCGTTGAGTCTAGTTTCCAACGCAACCAACCGTTCGTCGATAGGACGTCGGAGTAGAAAGTTATGGGAGTTACAAGTTCGGCGCAGACGACGTAAATGCGTTTCGAGCAAGGCCGCGGCGCCGATGCGAGGCGCGCCGGATATACCGAGGGGTCGCTGAAGTGCAGCGGCGCGCGCCAGACAGGCAGCCGCGCGCGAAATTCCGTAAGTCCTCAGAAGTTTCAGCGCCGCGGCGCCGGCTGCAGGGCCGCGGCGCCGAGGCGGGATTCCTGGCGGAAAAACTTTGGAAAAATCAGATTTTTCTTTTGAAAGACCTTGGGAGGGTGACAAGTGTCCCCCCCATCTGATTTCTTGCATGCCTTATATTGACCAAGTCTTGAAGACTTGGTCATCTTTCAAATCTCTCTCTCTCTCTCTAAGCTTAAGCTCCCACTTCTCTCTAAAATTCCAAGAGGAATTCAAGCCTAAGAAAAATCTGAAAAGTTAAGAACAAGAAGGAAGCTTGTGGCTAGCTTGTTGGTGTTATTGTGGTGGTGTTCTTGGAAAGGAGGCTAGCAAAGTTGTTGTAATAAGTTTGGCTAAAGCTTTAAGGTAACATTTCTTCTCTTGTGGTTAGTTATTAATGTTGCATGTGAAGAAGAAGGGATGTGTAGTAGTAAATAATGCACTTAGAATCCTTGCATGTAAGAAATGTGGTTTGGATATGAAAGAATTGACTAAAAAGATATTATGAGCATGTTGTAGCCTAAAAACTACCTTAGAATTGTTAAGTGAATTATTGTACCTTATGGGGCAGAATTTTACACACCCAAGTTTAGGTGTGTAATCCTCTTTGAAATGTTTGGATTGTTGAGCCTTAAATGTGGTGTTTGGATGTTGAATTCGGCCTTGAGAAAGGTGGCAAAGTATGTAGAAACAAAGGAAATGCTGCCCAATTTTCCATAGAATTTAGTGACTTTGAACTTTGATTATTCTACATTGAAATTAGAGGTTAATAAACGTATCATGGTTATTTTAGGTTGACATATTACTTGCGGTAGTTTGGACTTAGCAAGTGGATTGATCAAAGAGGTATGTGAAGCTTTCCTATCTCTTGAGCATGAGTAGTTGTATCTATATAGTATGGTAGACGTACAAGATTTAGTATTCTTACTTGTTTTGAGTATATAAAGACTTGTTTCGTTTTAAGAAGTATAAGTCCCTTGGTTAAGGGAAAAGTATGATTTTACTAAAGTATAGGGTTAATATAACAACTTTATGGGAAGTTGGTTTATTAGCCTTATAAAAGGTTGATAAGAAGAGATTTATTCTAAGTAAGAAAAGTAAGGACAAATGATTTGATTTATGAAAGGCAAATTGATTTTAAGGCATCAATTGACCAAAGGTTTTATATGAAAAAGAGTCACTTTTAAAAGAGTTGAAGTATGTAATACTTGGGTTAAATTCCCGGTTTTCTTTTATTAAAGCTATGATTAAGTGCCTTAAGTAAACTAAAATGAGAGGGTATATGAACAAGGCTAATAAGAAGTTATAAGTTTTCTTAACTTATTTATGATTATGATATGATGACAGTTTGAGCTAGGGTAAGAGTATATCTGAGGGGCAAGCCCCAAGATCGTTATACCACCTTCTCCAGGGTAAGAGTATGAATGAGGGGCAAGCCCCAAGATCGTCATACCACCTTCTCCAGTGTAAGAGTATATCTGAGGGGTAAATCCCCAAGATCGTTATACCATCTGCTTCAGTGTAAGAGTATATCTGAGGGGTAAGTCCCCAACATCGTTATACCATCCGCCTGAGTAAGAGTATATCCGGCGGGTAAGTCCCAAGATCGTTATACCATCTGTTCCGGATTTGCTACCCACGACGCGAGGAATACCTCACGCGAGTCCTTATGGGCTTACGCGGTGAAATAGTCCCACGTGGGTAGTACAACTATGCGAGGAATACCTCATGCGGTCCATAGGACCTATGCGGTGAAATAGTCCCGGGAGTAGGGTGTTTATTGATACTACGCGAGGTACCTGTTTGATCATGAGGCCCCTATTTTATGCGATTATATATATACTTGTCACTCTCATTGTTAGTAAGGCACAATAAAAGGTATTTTGATTATCTTTCATGACTCAAATTACTTTTAGACTTATGATATCATTATTACGATTTTCCACTTTACATACTTGGTACATATCAGGTAATCGACCCCTTCCTGGGGCCGCGTCATGCCGCAGGTAAGTGGTAAGATTGTGGATCCTCGTTCTTAGGATCACCGCTCCTGTCGAAGCTCCATTCCTCCGAAGCTTATTTATCGTACGGACATTCCCGATGCTATAGGTATTTTGTACATTCGGGGTATGGCGGCCCCGCCTCCACAGTTGTTATCCCTAGAGGTCTGTGGTCACATATGTGTTTTGGGCTATAAGAACAAGTTGTACTTCTATACTTTTGATTAAGTATGTTTTATGGAAGACAGCCTTATCGGCTGGCCAGTGATGTTTACCTTTTTATAAGTTATGTGTTATGTATGTTCCGCTGCTATTCTCTGATGTATACCTGACAGGGTACCCCGGTAGGGTACCAGTCGCGGCCCCGGGGTCGGGTCGTGACAATGAATATCTATAATCCATTAGTATGATGTACCAATGTAGTCGTCGGATGAGGAATGTGACATTCTTGTTACACCCAAATCCAAATGGACGACGGAAGAAACCAATAAAGTGAGCTACAACGAAAAAGTCTTAAATGCAATCTTTGTTTATGGCTAAGAATACTTAGGAGACCTTACAAATGCTATTAAAGGTAGCTCGAGTATTCAACGTTTGAAGCTTTGTGTGCTCATGAGCCGACATGAATTTTTGAGGATGGAAGAAACGGAAGACATAAAATCCTATTTTGAAAAGTTGAATGACATTTCCAGATTGATAATGTTGGAATTAATGTCGTAACATTTGTGACAACATATTTCATGTATGTGAATATGTTGGGACAAATGTTGGACAACATTCTGACAACATACCTTCGAATAAATGTCAAATGTTTGGTATTCCTTTAACCAACACCCAACTTGTGGAAAAGACTCTCTGTTTTCTTCCTGAGAAGTTCAATATAAATATTTGTGCGATTGAAGAAGTTTGTTATGGTGCTAATGTTGTCTTGCTCTCTCGAAAATTCATTTCGATGGTGAGAAAGATCAACAATGATTAAGTCTAAATCCAAAGAGTACCAAAGTCAAACTTTTAATCATCAGTCCACTAGATTTTCTTCAAATACACAAAAAGGTAACTAAGGAAATTCAATTCGGATCATACCAAATTTGATCTCAAGCAACTTGAGTCCGGACATGTATGCTCAAGATGGGGTCATTATGCTGATAAATGTACAAACACTCTTGGAAATTTTGTAAGAGTCGGTGAGTTTTTCTTAGTGATGATGAAAAAGGAGATCCAGAACCAGAATCACAAGCAATGTTGGTTGCTGTTTTCGAACAGTTTCTGTTGATAACGAAGATGTCATCGACAATGTTGCCTCAACATCTGTGGCAACATCTGCAGGTGTTGCTCAACATCTGTGTCAACATCAGCAACAACATCTGCGACAACATCTCTAAGGTATGAATATTTTAACTATCCAGATGTAAATTGCTTTAGTGATTTTATTTCAACTAGCGATGCTCTATGATTGGATCAAGTTGACTCTCAAGATGACATGATTAAGGAAGTACAAAATCTTTGTAAAGCTTTAATAGTTGAACATGAGCAACGTGACTCAAATGTCAAATCTTTAACTTGTGAGAAGCATGTTTTAAAAGGCACAATTACCCATTTAGTGGTAGCACTTATAAAAAAAGATCTCTAATTTGGTAAGATTCGTGTAAAATTTGGATTCTGTCGTAGCCACTTTCCAGAAGCTCAACACGAGGATCTTAAAATTGAATGAAATTCTTTACTTTAGTAAGTCTTCATATGCAGGTATTGAATATCAAAAATCTCTTAAAATTGTTTACTCTAGTTTCGTTGATAAAAATGAGAAATTTTTTTAAAGAAAAGATTGCCTTGTTTAAATCAAAGAATAATCTGAAGTATGTGGGTAGTTACTTAAATTTCCTTGGAAATATAATGACATACTACTTCAAACTTCAAAATTCTGTGAAGAAGGTGTTGCCTAAAATGTCGTGTAAAATGTTGTCCAAACATTTCAGACAACATTCGAAGCTACATTTCTAAACAGACAAGGAGAAAATATTTTTAGAGAGATTGGGTTCCCAAAATGGTCTTAACTGGCAATATCTATATTACTGCATTAAAGAACTAACATTACATGTTCTTAGTACTTTGATTATGAGCATTCATGCCACATGAATAATACGAAAGACTTTATGAAGAATTAAGAGTCGTTCAATAGAGGTTACGTGACTTTTAGTGGGAGTAAGATCAATATTATTGGTAAAAGAACGCTGAATGGTTCTGATATACCAGCCTTGAAGATTATACTTCATGTTAATGGCTTAGTTGCTAACTTTCTTAGCATAAGTCAGCTTTTGATCTCAAGGTAAAACAGTCTCTGAAGTTTGTATGAAAGATTAGCAAACACATGTTGCCCTTAATGTTGCCCAACACGATGGACAACATTCAGGTATGTCTCTCTTGTTTCAGTTACTACATGTGGATCTAATGGATCCAATTGAAGGAGACAACCTACGGACATGAGGTATTCCTTTGTTATTGTGGATGATTTTTTTAGGTACACAATGAGATATTTCTTTAAATGAAAAATCATGAACCTTTGATATGTTTAAAACTTTACACTCTAGAGTTATGAATCTGTTTTGTTCTCCTATTTTTTTTTGGATTAGGTCCAATCATGGAAAGGATTTTAAAAATCCATTCTTTTGCAAAAGTTTGTGAAAAGAAAGGGATTTTCCCATGAATTTAACGCTCTCAAAACTCCTTAGTAGAATGGGATAGCAGAAAGGACGAACAAAACCCTGCAAGAAAGAGAAGAGTAATGTTAAGTTCTAAACAAATGTCAAAGAGTTTTTTTTTTTTGTTTTATGGCAGAATCCTTAAATACCACATTTCTAATAGAGTCTACCTAAGGTCAAGTACTAAATGACACCCTTTGAAATAATAATTGAGTTTCTTTTATATCTCTTTTGGGTGCATTTGTTACATCTTAAATGACAAGTATCATTTGGTGAAGTTTGACTCTAAGAATGAGAAAGAAATTTTTATTGGATAGTCATGCTTATCGTATATACAATCTGAGGACCAAGACCGTACAAGAGTTGGTGAATGTTATTTTTGGTGATCTTACTGATGTGACATGTAAATCATCAAAAAACAGCATTGCAGTTACAACAGAAAAATAGCAAAATACAGAATCAAATGTTGTCCCAAATGTTGTCACAACATCAGAGGCAACATCTGAAGCACAAGAAGAGACCACAAGGGTCGAAGTGGAGGATGAGTCCAGAACTGAAATGCAAGATCAAGAGACTCTCCATCAAGGATTAGTAAGAATCATCCCTCAAACCAGGTGATAGGGGGAGTTTGTGAAAGAATTATTACAAGAGAGAAAAAGCCAATCAACTACCGAGAGATGGTAAGGTATGTATGTATGTCTACCATATACCAACATGTTAGTATTTCTTGTTTTATATCTACTTTAGAACCAAAAATATTTTGGAAGCACTAAAAGATGATTTATGGATTCAAGAAATGCAAGAAGAGCTTGAGCAACATTCTCGAAATGATGTCTGAGATCCGGATCCATGTCTTAACAATTCAAATGTTAGTGAAACTAAATGGATCTTTAAGTCAGACTAATCGAGAACTATAGTTCAAAATAAAGCTCATCTAGTGGCTCAAGGCTATACTCAGATTAAAGGTATGGACTATGACGAAACCTTTGCACCTGTGGCTATAATTGAATCAATTAGACTTACCTTTGCTGTTGATTGTTGTCTAAAAATTATATTGTACCAAATGGATGTTAAAAGTGCTTTCCTAAATGGTTTTTCTTGATAAGGAAGTCTATATTTTGAGGATCCTCACCACCCACATTATGTATACAAGCCCAAAAAATGCTTTGGATAGGATGAAACAAGCTCCTTGTGTGTGGTATGGTCGTTTGAGTAGATTTCTACTTTATTTTGGTTTTAGTCGTGATGAATCTGATAGAACTTTATGTATAAAATGTCATGGAGTAGATATTATCATTGCTCAAATTTATGGAAATGACATAGTTTTTGGCTCGACCTCACAGTCGTACCTTAAGACTTTTTGTCGAGGCTATGTGATCAACATTTGAGATGAGCATGATTGGGGAACTAACTTATTTCTTAGGCCTGCAGATAAAGCAAAGTGAAGATGAACTTTCATCTCACAAACCAAATACGCCAAAAATCTAGTTAGAAGATTTGGATTGGAGAATACTAAACATATGAAAAATTCCAAAAGACTTCTCGCAAAAAGGTATGTAAAGACGATGTTGGCGATGATGTTGACCCAACATTGTACCAATCCATAATAGGTAGTGTAACACCCCATTTTAACCGAAATCGAAACGGGGGGCCACGTATGGTTGATTCCTAAATGTATTTTAAGGAGTCGCCACCTAATTAATTTGGGTGAATTAGGACACCTAAATGTTAACTAGTTTAAAGTAAACATTAACTCCATTTAAATGGTCTGTGAAACTAAATGAGATTCTGAGTAAGGGTTTTTTATTATCCTAAAGGGAAGGGGTCAGGCACCCTAAAGGATCCGCTAACTTGCGGTTGTCCGTTCAAACAATAGGTTAATTTATTTGGCTAAGAGATGTATATTTTAGAAAAAAAACAAGATTATTTAAATAAAGGAATGTGGTAAATATCTAAAGAATGTATATATTGATAACTAAAGGGTCTTATAAGGCTATACAAAAGTTGATTATTTAAGACATGAAGTTATTTTATTTGACAAAAGTAAGAAAATGATAAATTGCTCCTATTAGTATATGTAAGGTTAAGACTCCTATATAAAAAGTTAATTATGAAATTATTTTAATATACGTGTATGCGAAAATTACTTCCTATGATATTTATGAAGAGTTTATGAGAGAGTTTATTTCTTAAGAATTAGATATGGAGGAATATATTAACTACATGACTAAAGCATAGCTAGGATTAATTATTTTAGATTTAGATTTATATGATGAGCCTAGAATAAGTAAAGGATGAATTTATCTTTAAACTACCCCTTCCAAAATATTCAAAGACTGGTAGAATTAATTATCCTATTAATTACAAGGTTAATAAATGTGACAATAATAAATAAACAAATAAATGCATAAGTAAGCAAAGAGAGGAGGGAGATCGGAGTTGTTGTGACGTCTGGAACGGATGGCGACACCATCTATCCTATAGCTGTTTGGAAGCCCTGCGGCGGAAGTGTGGTTGGCGATATGGAAGTCATGATGAGTCTCATACCGAGACTCTTGATTATTCTCCCGATGCATGTCATGTAAAAATAAGAAAGAAAAGGATTAGTACATGTCAAAAAAAATAAGCATTGAACGTGGAAATTTGATACATTTTTTATATCATTTTTTGTTTGGCAGTTTGAAAGAAGGAAAAGATTAACCAAGCAGTGACTATTTTTAGTTCTTTGCCTCTGTTCTTAAAGGGAAGGGCCAAATACAGACCTTGATACATGTAACACTCCTCACTGTATGCAATAAGCAATAGCCAATTTCGTATTCCAAGAAGAGGAAAACACATACACATCTTACATGGCTCAGACGGCAATGCCAAGCCAAACGAAACAAAGTTAACATGCCCCTTTTTTTGAGACTCGATTCATGCAAAATATAATACCACATAAAGGGCAGGAACAAATTCATTAAAACATACAGCATTCTCCAAGACATTAAAAGGTCCAACCTTAATTAAGAACCTAGGACGGCAGGCCCTATTTATACACATATGCCCTTGGCCTAAAATCTAGCACATGATTTGCAACTTGGCATATATGCAGTGATTAAATTACAAAGCCCACAGATGATCCACATGCTGAAGATGACTCGAAGGACTGTTTCCAGATTGACAACACAGAAATTGAGAAATAAACGGGATGGATTCAAAATATATATAACATGATAATATACCCACGCTGATACCTAATGTACAAGGGTATATTGACCTATATATCTTCATATGTGTCACTGTATTTTAACAAACTAACAAGATCAAAATCAGTGGAACAAATATTCATTAAATTAGGATAAGAAGATGTACGCAGGGCCGAATCAGTGGAACTGATGCACATTAGAACTGGATTTCAGAGGGTATGCAGGATCAAGTTTCGAAACTTTCATTTAGACATCAAAAAATGGGCAGTTATGGCGTGATACAAAGTCACTAGATGTCCTTATGTATATGTCAATATAGAACAACATACTTAACAATATCTTAAGTAGATTTCCAGTACAGACATAACCAATCAATTCCGTGAATCCTGGCTATAACGTAAAGCCCCCCTTCCCCAAGATGGACAGGTCATCACAATTAGCATTTAAGATTTAACGACTGTCACTCGCATCATAGTGTTTTTTGGATGAATGTCGGAAAGTCACACATATAACATGCATAGATCAAATACACAAATAAGTTTACCTATTTAGCCGCAAATCCAAATAAACACAAATAAATATGGGCGTTCTTCCAACATGTTTACTACTTAGCCAAATGGAAATCAGTAATGCCTGGTTTAACTAGATACACTCACAATTTAACTTAGCAAATTCACACAATAGTTAATCATATTTATCAACCAGAAGCCTACCAATTTCTCAACTCGGCGTATTAACCTGAAAGACTCAAAGAACTGATATAGCCGCCAAACAACTTTATATGATTTAACATAAATAACTATATTAAGCTAACACAATCATCGTACATATCGTGAAAGACAAGTCGAACAGGATATAAAAACGAAGCAGTTCTGACCTTTTATGTAGCGAACTGAGGCGACAACAAAGGCTTCCCAGAATTGTCGAAGGAAAGCTCGCAAAAGAACTGTTTTGCGAAATAGATAGCAGTAAATTGAATAGAAAAGGAGGGGGTTCTAGGCTCAATACTGTCGGGGTTCTTCATTTTTCCTCCCCCCCTTTTGCATGTCCAAACGTTGGTATTTATAGCTGAAATTATGAATTCAGACTCCTCTAATTGAGGACCGAATCGGCCAAAAATAAGGAAAATAAACGTTGGTTCTTCTTTAGAAAAGTTTGTGAATCCTAAAATTGGTAATCGAATCTTGTGAATTTGATTTAGCTTTCCTTTGATAGTATGCAAGTTGTAGCTGCTTTACTTTGAATTTCCATCTAGGACGGTAAACTATATTATTCTACAAGGAAGGTAAAGAAAGGGACCAGATTTCTCGGCGAGAAATTTGACGTGAAACGCGGCTGAGGGAGCTTCTCGTTGGTTTCTAGGGTTCCTCTTTGGACGTGAAGGGTTATGGGCTGTGAAGATCTGGGCTTCTGGGTAATAAAGGTCGGGTATTGTGATGGATTATGGGCCGCGGGTAGTTGGGCTGGACGATGGATAAGTTAAAGGGAAATGGGTTATGGGCTGCAAGAGATGTTTTGGGTTGGGTAGACTGATTCAAAGGGCATGGGCTGTTAATTATTTGGTTTTGTGTATTAGTTTAGGTGTATTATTTAATTAATGGTAGCTAAATGAAAAATCTAAATTGTGATTAAATTATTTAGGTGTTTTGTTAGTCTAAGCTATTATTATAACAATAAATGGGTGTGCTAATTAATTAGTGCTTAATATTAAAACTTACTTACTATGTGTATTTTGCGAAGTAAAATTGTGGTTCTAAAAGAAAGAAAATTGTTTAATTTATTGGTTATTTATTTACGGGGAATGGACAAAATTGGGTGTCAACGGGTAGTCTTTTGTATCTTATTGCTAGTCGTCCAACATTATGTTTAGTGTATTTTTGTGTGTATGTGTTCAAGCCTGTCCCAAAATATTCCACTTAAATATCGTAAAACGTATTATTCGATATGTTGTTGGCACATATGAATTGGGAATTTTGGTATTCCAATGACACTTATCCTAACTTAATAGGATTTAGTGACATGGATTGAGCTGAGATGTGAATGATAGGAAGAATACAAGTAGAGGATATTGTTTACCTTGACAACAATCTTATTTATTTGATATACGACATTTTTACCAAGACTCTAGATCATGAGAGATTTTCTAGTTTGAAAAAATAAATAAATCTTGATCTGTGTTTTAAATAAGGCCGTTTTTGATAGATGTTGCCTGAAATGTTGCACAACATTCTGGACAACATTTACTGGTTTGTCAATATACTCTGGTGATGTTACATTATTGTGCATGCATTTGGTCATGCAAGTATGATGCTACAAGAACAAGAACTGAAAGATGATATTGTTCTCTGCGATGGTGTATATAAATTAATTATATATATATATATATCATAAAAATGGAGTATCAAAAGTAGGCAAAGCCTCGACTAAAGATTTGACAATGTTTAAAATAAAAAAGAGCAAAGCTCTAAATTGGTACCGTTCCTATTGTATAGGAGTATCATGTGCTTAAAAGAAGGTTGAAAATACCATCAAATATATTTTCATTTTTTAAAGACATAGAGTATTCTGCATATGTTCAACTAAGTTTGATTACAGACACGATGGAAAATGTTACATTGGTCCAGGGATCAAACTCATAGGGAAAATATGCAGAATGTGTCTAATGTTAATGCCAAATCTAGAAGTTTATGTGGTGTCATAATACTTGTGTTGCCCAAAATGTTGCCCCAACATTACTGACAACATCACAATCCAATATATTGATTGTTCTTTCAGAAAATTATTTTTCTGTTGTTTATTATGCCTTAATTATTCCTGTTTATTTTTTAAATTTAAATCATTAACCTCAAATTTCGTTTTATACTGGACAATTTTTGTTTTTAAATTCAAAAAACAGTTTTATGTCGTTAATTTCTTAATTTGAGGAGTGTAGAATCCTAATTAATCTACACTACTTACTGTTTAGGAAATATATTATTGTGAGTTGCTTAAAGAAATGTTGTCTTGTGTATAATACTTCTCTTATTTGTTATTTTTCAAGTCATTTCAACAGTTTTTCCCGAAAAAGCATCTCCTTGGGTTGTTTTCTATCTATTCGATGAACTCATCATCATTTCACACTCCAATCTAGATAATTGTTATCCTGATTAATTCCCAAAATCCTCTCATACATATTCTCCAATAGAATACCTCTCCAATGTCAACACAACTGTCAAATACCACTCCATCCAATGAACATTAGCCATCCATCGAATACAAAGAACTCAAGCTCAATACCTCTCAGCAAACTGGACAATTATATTTCTCTAGGATAGATACACTGACTTGACCTGGAAGAAGGAAGCAGGAAATGACGATGTTGCCAGGAATGTTATCAACGATCTAGGAATGACTCAAGACAGTTCACATTGTTTTCAGAGTCAAGAGTTCATTTCATGATACTGCTTTCTCCACAAAAAGGGGGAGAAAATATTGTTATCTATGCAAGAGGAGTAGGTTATCTATGCAGGGAGAGATAGCTAAAGTTGTACAAGCTCTATCATACATGGGAGACTTACTGTATATGGGGAGATTTCTACTACGGTGCTTCTTCTCAATGTTGCTGCTGAATAAAGAGTAAGGGAGAGATTGATGATGCTGAACCTGAACTGTTCATGTTTGGTTAATGTGTGGGTTTTGTGAAGAAAGACAAAAAGGGGGAGATTGTTAATGTTGGAATTAGTGTTGTAACATTTGTAACAATATATCTACATACATGTATGGAGATATGTTGGGACAAATGTTGTGCAACACTTTGACCAACATTTCTTCTAAACTAGTTTTGTCTTACTTCACGCTGGTGGATATTGATACGTGTGGACAATGAGACAGTTCTATTTTTAGTCTGTAAATATATTTGTATATATTTTATTTGTGGATGATGTATGGATATTCGTCTTTGACTTCTTACAACCATGTTGTATGTGAATTGTGACTAATAGATATATGTTCTTACTAACCCAAATTACAATACAATACTTGAAACTGTAGGCTGCGGGGGAGCATGGCTACGATCTTACTGAATGTGGAATGTTAAGGGAAACATTTACAATCAGTCGTATCCTAGACATTTTTAGATTTATATGAAGTTTTGTGAAAAAGGTGAAAAGGGGGAGATTGTTGATGTTGTGTGAGTGTTGTGACAACGTCAGATTTTATGCCTGGACAACATCTCGCAGTGTTCTGCAGATGTTGCCCGCAAGGTTGCGCAACATCCGCAGTCACCTGCAGATGTTGTCTCCGATGTTGCCTCAACATCTCACCCGACATCTTTGAAAACGATTTTGCCTATTCTTCCGGCCAAAACAGTGTTTGTTACTGTGAGTTAAAAATGCCCTAGGCAAGCTGAATATGAAATTGTGTTTAAAACGTGGGAATTGAAGGAGTCAAGCTTGAAATCGAAGCAACTTGAAGACCAAGTCAAAATAGACCAAGTCAAAGCTGTTGAGAAATTCATGGAGCTGGACTAGGTCCAAGCTGCAGCCTTCTTTCTCTCAACGTCCACAACCAACCAACGACAATTTCAAGGAAGTTTCTCACTATATATAGAGGAGGAACTTCAGAGTATTGACATCCATAATTAAAATGTAAAAGTACCAAGAGAGCTCTCGGGATTTCGCTTCAGAAATCTGGATCAAAACATTTTAGCCTAAGTCTTTTAGCAACATCTGTCCCACACTACAATTGCTATCTCTATTCTAGATTAAGCTTTATGTAAAGCAATTGTGGTGGTGATGTTGCATTTGTCTTTTTAGACCTTTTAACTTACGTGAAGTCATCTGCGACTTCCTTTTTATTTGTAATTTCTTTTTGTTTGTATTGCACAATTTATAAAAAGAAATTCATTTGTAATTGTATATAATATACAAATTCTTTTGGTCATTGACCATCAAGGGATATATTAATATATACCCTTGAAAATATAAACCTTGTGTCTTTTACTTTTCCGCTGCATTTATACTCTACAAAGGTTTATACTGTTAGGTTTATTCTGTTTTATCAAAATGTTGCCACAAATGTTGTCCCAACATTGTAGGTAACATTTGAAACTGTTTCAGCATTTTAATTTTGAATTTAATTTTGCTTTAACTTTCTGATTTGTAGCCCCGAGACCCAACAGTTCTTTTGCTTCTTTTTACTTGGGCTAAAAAAAACTAAATAAGATTGTGCATACCACTAAGGGATGTGGACTTTCTCCTCCTTGATCATAGTTCTGAGGTTCAAGTTTTGTGGATGAATTTTTTTTGGAGGGAGTACTTCTTCCTTAACGGGTCTTTTGTGGTGCGATTCTAAGATTAGTCAAGTTTGTGAGTTTCACATTATAGTTCTTAGGCAATCTCTTTCTTGAAAATTTTGATGTCTCGAACAATCGCTTACTACATAGCTTTTTTTGTGCTGTCATATGATAGAACTTTTATGAGGAAGGGAGATAACTTTTCTAATGTATCAATTCTTTCACATGGAGAAGATGAAACCACGAGTCGACACATCTCTTAATTTCTTAGGCAATGTTTGTCATAAGAATTTTGATGTCTCGACTAATAGAGCACTTCATAATTTTTTTTTGATGACCGGAGAATCCTCAACCGCTACTTTTTTTTATAAGTATGTGTTAGGTAAACCTTCGGACTGACGCAATAGCCTGCAAACCACGTCATGCTATTGAATAATCATTTTTCCAATATATCAATTCTTTTTCAAATGGAAAAGATGAAAACTACGAGTTAATCCATCTCTTAATTTCTTAGGTAGCCTTTTTCTTAAAGAATTTTGATGTCTTAAATAATAGAGCACTGTGTAACTTTTTTCGTGCTAATGGATGATTACTTGTAAAGAGAAAAGACATAAACTTTTTCAATGTATCAATTATTTTTCAAATGAAAAAGATGAAAACTAGGAGTCGACCCATCATAATTTCTTGGAAAGTCTCTGTGTTTAAGAATTTTTACTTCTTGAATAATAGAGCATTATGTCAACATTTTGAGTGGTAAAGGTAGAGAGGGCTAGCCTCCTCTTCTCATTTTTTAGTAGTATTATTTAGGTATCACGTAGTTTCTTACAATATGTTGCTTCATCTGTTTTGTATCTTGATATTTTGATATTTTACTTTTTTATAATCCTGCATTGACTATGTTTTTTTGAGTCGAAAGTCTATTAGAAATAATGTGTCTCCCTACACAGGTAGGGTTAAGGTAATCCTACTCTCCCCATACTCCACTTATGAGATTGCACTGAATATATTATTGTTGAGTAATAGAGCATTATATATTTTTCGTGCTATCAGATGATACTTGTAAAAAGAAGGTTGATAACTACTAATGTATCAATTCTTTTCCAAATGGAAAAGATGAAAAATATGAGTAGATCCATCTCTTTATTTCTTAGGCAGTCTATATCCTAAGATTTTTCATGTCTCGAATTATATTACCCTACGTAGATTGTTTTTGTGCTATCGGATGATACTTGTAAAGAGAAAGGAGAACTTTTTCAATATATTCTTCCTCAAACGGAAATGATGAAAACAAGGAGTTGGCCCATCTCTTAAGGGTAGTCTTTATACCATCTACTCTGTAATTAATATTTTAATATAATTATGTAAAGTATAAATTCTTGTTTCATTAAAATTATAATTGTACACACTATATATATATATATATATATATATAAATTATATTAATGAAAGGACTCCACTCAAGGAGATTTACACTATTCTATATGGTATTAAGAGTCAAAAATTCCTCCCTACCCTAAACCTTAATTTCGGATGTCCTTCTCTTCCTTTTCCGGCGCCAAATCGCCCGTATACCGCCGATAGACCTCTGCCTAGCCCTCCACTTCTACAACCAGCCCCGTATACCTATGGTATACTACTGATACCATCTCGAAGAGTTTGGAATAGGAATCCATAAAGAAATGATCCAATTAATCAAGATTGAATAGGAATGATTTAGGAATTGTGCTAGACCACCACTTCCGCCCTCGCTTTTTTGAAATAGCGCGGATAAGCGCACTAGCGCGAAAGTCGTTGCGCAACAAGCAACGGATGAGCGCACTAGCGCGAAAACCGTTGCGCAACAAGCAACATGTGTTTTTTGTTGACCCTTATTTTAATTGATTGGATGCTTGAGCACTCAGAGATTTTCGTGAGTTCCTCGGCATGAACTCATTTCTGCGTTTCCCCACGACTGCCCGAAATCCTGCATTGGTGGGCTTCCCTCAAGATTTTGTGATCGAATGCCACTAGACAGAATTTCTCATTGATTCTATAAAAAATCAAGTTTCATTTTTGAATGAAGTTAGATGATACAATTTTAGAAGAAATTCCTATTTTATTTCTAATCGGAAAAGATTAAACACAAGCAAAATCCGCAGTACGCATTCCCTTCTCTCCCTTCTATCGTCCCACACAGAAAGAAAGAGCGCAGAGCCCCGGTATCTCTCCAATGGGCCGTATATCCCTGGTATACAACTGATATACAATAGTTCTACACCCTTTTATTTCTCTACTAAATTTCGGATACCATCATGGCGTCACCCGCGACCCACATAGTTTATCCCGCTCCCTCTTCCTCAATACCCGACGTCACAAATCCTCCTCCCTCTACACCCCAAATACTTTTCATCCGACTTTCGCCGTAATCAATATCGAGAACTTCGTCCTGTTGATTCTTGATCAAGAGGATGGACAATACACGTCGTGGGTTGAACTCTTCCATATTCATGTATATGCTTACAACGTGCTTGATCACATTGATACCATATATCCCCGCCCACCTGGACAAGAAGTGGAAAAGGCTTGATAGCATTGTCAAGCAGTGGATCTATGACACTATCTCCAAGGATTTGCTGCATACCATTATGAAGACCGGAGCTTCGGCTCACGAGTTATGGACACGGTTGGAGGAAATTTTTCAAGACAACAAGCATACACGTGACGTGTTGTTGAGTCTATTTTATATACACTTTTGAGTCCTTTTTAGTCAGTATTTTTCCTGTTTTCTTTGTGTTTTATATAGTGGTAGGGTTGTTTTTCTTTATTTGAGTCACAACGATCCTAAAATGGATAAATGGCGAATTCAAGAGGAATTTAGCTGATTTGGAGGATAAAAGTGCACATCAAATCCCAAGAAATTAAGTCAAAGATTCCATGAGAAGCAATTTAAACAAAATTACACTGTCAATCGGGGTCTACAAGGTTAATTGCAGAAAGTGCTCAGAATCAGAGCCGCGGTGCCGGAACTTCAGAGAGCAAAAAATTGGGTTCTGCCAGTGTCAGCGATTTTACTTATGCTCACGCAAGTGTACGTATCGCTTCAAGTAATATAGTCTGTAAGACCGAATATCGTCCACAGAGACTGGTTATCAATTATCGATTATCTAATCTATGGTATCTATTTGGCAATCGTAAGAATGTTTTTGGTTTTTATCTAAGAACTAGCTAGAGTAAATTGCAGGAATTAACCTAAGTATGCTTTGGTTTAAATCAGTTATGATGGAAATAAGGCTTTCAATATCCTCAACTATCAACTTTTTTTCAATCTTAATGCAACAACAATGACTTCTTCTTCTTTGTTAAGCTAGCAGGTTAACTAATCTGTCTTATATTCCGGTTAGGATATATAAAAACTCAACCTTATACAGAAATCTTCTATATTTCTATGATAGATTTTACTACACAGGAGGATTAAAAATAATAACCTTAAATACTACATAAGTATCGGGGTACTTTCGTCCGCGATTTTAATCTATGTCTATTCAATTACAACATATCCACATCTCCTCTCTCGGATCTCGATTCAAATTCATATAGATTATGACAATTAGTGATCAATTAATTATCAAGCATTCAGTCCAATACTGAATAGATCTTAACCAATTGAAGAAGAAATCAATATTAATGCATTAATTCATAAAAAGAGTTTCAAGCGATTCAATGGAAAGCCCTAATATAAAGATTAACTCCTAGCCATTGTCATGCTAAGAACTAATATATAATCCAACATGAACTGAAATAAAGCAAAGAAAAGAAAAGAAAATAACTTGAGCGTGGTCTCCAATCTTCTAGCCTCCAAAGTTCTCTCCAAAAGTGTGATAGAATATCCGAGATGCCCTAATAAAATATGTCCTAGGGGTTTATATACGCTGTCTAAAACTCTTTTCGGATCCTTTTGCCCCTAGTTAAATTTGCCTCGGATCTGGAAAAACCCACATCGGCGCCGCGACCCCGCATTTTGGCGCCATGACGCCGGAAGTCCTGTTGCTCTCTGAGAAAATGGCACCGCGGCCCTGCTGTCTGGCGTCACGGCCTGCAGGCTCTTCGTCCGGATGCTGCCAACTGTCGTCCACTTGCCTCGGGAACCCCCTTTTCTGCTTATTTTCGACCTCTTTTTGCCATTTCTTCATTTAGAACCGCTATGACTCAAAAGAAAGAAAAACAACCCTAATACGATACTAATTTCAAAGAAAATGAGGAAATACTAACTAAAAACGACTCAAAAAGTGTATATAAAATATACCTAACAAATACCCCCAAACTTAACATTTACTCGCCATCGAGTAAAGATCAAAACACCAATCAAAGAAATCAAGGAAAAAGACTAAGACTCTGATCAAATAGCTATACCAATGTTACTAGAAAATCCTGGATGACAGTTGAGATAATATGTTGGAACATGTATAGCATGAAGATCAGAAATCTAGAATTTCAAGTCAGATATTTCGCAAATTCACTTCGATCATAATCAATGGAAACATAAACACCTAACCTGTGCATGTCAATTTCATTTAACCTTTCCCAAAATGCTATAGACCTGTTCACTTGCTATTATTCACTAATCATAGACATACACATTAGAGATCTTCAGGACTTTCATGAGTTGTAATGTAGGCTTAGGCATGAGTAGATAAAAGTATGCATTTAGGCTCAGATTACGTACCATAAACATTTTTCATTCAACTCCTTTTTCCTTCTTTTTGACTTTCTCTCTTTTTATTTTATTTTATTTTTATCTCATACCTATTTTCCCCTCTTTTCTTTTGAGAGAATGATATGTATTATAAATAACAGGCATCCACAAGCTTAGAATTTTGCATATTTTTCACTGGGGTGCATCACATTTTTCACTCACTTTTTGATTCTTTTTCAACACTTTCCATCCCAAGAGGTTTCAATTATAACTTATGGCACAAACAGGGAATTATAGGGTGTCAAAGGGGCTGACTAGTGATACAATTTATGTCAGGGTAGGTAATGAATGGTAAGAAGGGCTACCAAAGAAATGTCTTAATCATCTCCCTAAACATGTACATCTTAACTATTTCGCCTCAAATAACAAGCAAACAGATTTTCTAAACATTTTTCAACCTTTCTTTCCATAACTGACACACATAGGCTAAGTACAAATATCCCAAATAATTAGATGTTATGAATTTTGGTTTATCTAACTTAAGCACACATATTGTCGCTTTTAATTCCATTACATTATCCCACTTTATCCACTCAATATCGTTAGTAACTACAACATACATGATCCATAAAAAAAAATTATGACTCAAAAACACACAAAACAACACAAAGACAAATAAAAAGACTCAAAAACAAAATAATAAAGCAAAATAAGATGCCCCCCCCCCCAAACTTAATCGACACATTGTCCTCAATGTGTGAAGACTAAAAATAAAGGGACAACTTACTGACACAACACAACGGTCATAACGGAGGTCAGGGAGGAAAATTTTTGGAAATCGCACGACATCTGGGCTCTCTAAAGTTTCAGCGCTTTTGATCCTTTTCCAGTCAGGGTCAGTCCCTAGTCCACCTGCCATCAAAACATAAGACAAAAACCAAGACCGTGAGACTGTTCAAGACAAAATAAAACAACTAAAACAAGAATTGAAATAACATAATTAAAACCATTGGGTTGCCTCCCAAGTAGCGCTTTCATTAACGTCATTTAGCCGGACGCAATTAATCTTCACTAGTGCTCAGTGGATCCTTCTGCGAACGGCTTGCAATCCGCACAATTATTGTTGTTACACCCCGTAGTTCAGGTCATGCTTTTGAGAACGTACGAAAGGAATTAAGTTTTAAATTTTAGAATGATGGGTTGACGGAATGTTTCGGACGGATTGTTGGTCAACTTTGAGGCGGTTTATGTCCCGTTACATTGAGAGTTCCTAGGTGTTTCAAAGGCCTAGTACGTAGTTCATTGAGTCTAGTTTCCAACGCAACCAACGAGACGAGATACTGCAGGACAGACGAGAGGCAGCGGTTCCGGTTGTACCCGTAGTTCACCCTAGATCAGATAGCGTGAGACTTAGGGACTTTTTGAGTTGCAGCCCACCAGAGTTCTATGGGTCGAGGACTAAGGATGATCCTCAGGAGTTTATCCGACAGTTGCAGCGGATCATGAGAGTGATCAAGGCCTCGGAGACAGAGTCGGTGGTATTTGGGGCACATCGGCTGCGTGATACTGCAGTTGACTGGTTTGATTCATGGGAACTGTCCCGGGGGGAGCATGCACTTTCAGCTGGTTGGGACGAGTTCTCAGCGGCATTTCTTGCCCACTTCTTGCCTTCGCAGATGAGGAGAGCGCGGGCGGATAGATTTTTGACGTTGAGACAGAGTGGGCGGACGGTCTGGGAGTACAACGTAGAGTTTGACTCATTGGCTCGATATGTACCCACTTTAGTAGCAGACATGGAGGACAGAGTGCACCGCTACGTCACAGGGCTCGATGATTACTTAGCGGAGAGTTGCACGGGGGTAGCTCTTCAGCCGGGCATGGACATAGCCCACATGCAGGCTTATGCACTTGGGTGTGAGGAGCGTAGAGGTCGACGGAATAACCAAGATCAGCAGAAGAGGGCCAAGACAGCAGGGTCCTTTGGTAACTTTAGAGGCGGACCGCCTCAGCAGCAGGCTAGTTATGCGCCTCAGCCAGTACGGAGTACTCCACCACAGTCTTCAGGACGTTCGGGAGATTTAGGAGCAGGTCAGGGTTCCAAGGTTTCAGGTTTTCGGGGAAACATGGATGTTAGTCAGATGGGGCCACCACTACCTTGTTGTGGCCGTTGTGGTAGACTCCATGATGGGGAGTGTCGTGCTAGTAGGGGAGTTTGTTTTACCTACGACCAGCAGGGCCATTTTGTGAGAAATTGTCCGACCAGAGATAGCACGGATGTAGAGATTCAGCCTTCGGGATCAGTGGCTGGTTCATCGCCTTCTTTTGCTATGCGCCGTGCAGGGCAGGATCATGATTAGAACGACAAGGGGAAAGTGAAGCAATAGTTACAGGTATATCCTTAACCCTCTAGAGATTAGTGGGTGTGATAAGATGGTTACATGTTAAGTGTTATGTGCGGGTAATTTTATGTAAATTGTGATTTTTAAAGCCTGGCTTGTAGAAGGGGTAAGTTTGGGGACATGGAAGTTGTGAGCCTTAGAATTTTGATAACCGTGGGAACCTTAGATACAGGGCCATTTTGAGTGAAAGATTCTACAGGGGACCTTTGTAGAGGAACGTCGTATACGTGGGGTATACGTGGGTAATAAGTCCATGAGTGGTGTGAAATGATAGTGAGTAGCTAAGCTAAGGAAACCACTAGGTTTTCGTGACTTGAATAGTGAGATTGTCTCGGATCGGGAACAAGAGTTGATACGTAATGGGTCGGGTTGAGGACCAATCGCGGGTCAACCCGCAGATCCGGAAATGAAGTAAGGTAAGTTTGAGGTGGTCCCTCTAGGTGATAAGGTCACGTGGGTGCTAGGCCCAAGTTTAGGTAATCATTGTACGAGTTCGTGGACGCGTTCGACTAGAATCGGAGCATGAAGGCCGGGAATGACCTTAAAGGAAATTGGGGCTGGTAATGAACAAGTTGGAAATAGTAACCCCGAGAGTTTGAGAACTGAAGCAATGACGGAAATGTGGTGCGTATACTAGAAAGAGTTCGAGTGTGCAAGGAGGATACGACAAGTGGAAGAAGAAGCGAACAGGTGTTAAGAGGATGGAAGTGATCATTTTGTGAGGAGAATATCCTTAGACCATGGATGAGAGCTAATACGTTGTTATATGCTTTAGAGGTAATTCCTCGTTGGCTGGGAGGTAAGCTTTTGCGTGGTTAGTATATTATGGCCATATGTGGCATAATTGGTTTTATAGGTGTAGTAGTGAAGACTACACCGGCGCATGCGTTTTGGAGACGTAGAAGGAACATTCGTGTTACACCCCGTAGTTCGGATCATGCTTAGGGGGACGTACGAAAGGAATTAAGTTTCAAAATTTTGGAATGATGGGTTGACGGAATGTTCGGACGGGTTGTTGGTCAACGTTGAGGCGGTTTATGTCCCGTTACATTGAGAGTTCCTAGGTGTTTCAAAGGCCTAGTACTTAGTTCGTTGAGTCTAGTTTCCAACGCAACCAACCGTTCGTCGATAGGACATCGGAGTAGAAAGTTATGGAGGTTACAAGTTCAGTGCGCAGTCGAGCCGAAAAGTGTTTTCGGTCGAGCCACTGGCCTTGCGCTGAATCTGAGGGCGCGACCGGATAATCTGGAGCATCGCTGAAGTTGAAGCGCCGCGGCGCCGGAAAGCAGGGCCGCGACGCCGGAAGTGCCGAGACTTTGCATATGTTTCAGCGCCGCGGCGCCGGCTGTAGGGCCGCGGCGCCGAGGCGGAGTTTTTGGCGGAAAAACTGAGGAAAATCAGATATTTTCTTTTAAAGAGGCCATGGATGGGTGACAAGTGTCCCCCCCCCCCCATCTGATTTTTGCATGTCCTATTTATTGACCAAGTCTTGAAGACTTTGTCATTCTTCAAGCTCTTCTCTCTCTCTAAAAAAAATTAAAAGCTCTCCCTTCTCTCTAGAAAATCAAGAGGAAATCAAGGCTTGAGAAAAATCTGAAAAAGGTGGCAAGAAGGAAACTTGTTGGCAAGCTTGTAGGAGTTTTTGTGGTGGTGATTGTGGAAATGAGGCTAGTGAATTTGTTGGATTAATTTGGGTAAGCTCTAAGGTAACAATCCTTTCTCTTTTACTGGTTTATTGTGTTGCATGTGAAGAAGAAAGGATTTGTAGTTATCAATATTGCCTTTAGAAGTATTGCATGTAGAAAATGGATAAGAATTTGGACTAAAAAGGAATTGGATAAGAATTTATGTTGTTATACCTCAAGATTGCCAATTGGACTTTGTAGTTGTATTAGTTGTTATATATTGTGGGGCAGAATTTTACACGTCCAAGTTAGGCGTGTAATCCCCTTTTGTGTTGATTGGATTGTTGAGCCTTAAAGGTGGCGTGTTTGGTTATTGAATTCGGCCTTGAAAAAGGTGACAAAGTAGGTAGAAACAAAGAAAATGCTGTCCAATTTTCCGTAGGAATAATGGACTTTTCTAGTAGAATGTTCTACGTTGAAGATAGAGGCTAATGGACGTATTATGGTCATTATAGGTTAAACATACTACGTGCGGTATATTGGACTTGCAAGTGGATTGACCCGAAGAGGTATGTGGAACTTTCCTATCTCTTGAGCATGAATAGTTGCACTTATATAGTCTGATGAGCGTCTGAGAATTTGGCGTCCCTTACTTGTTTTAAGAATGGCCAAGTTTGGTAAGTAAGGGGATTAACTCACTTCTTTAAAAAGTATTAATGATGTCTTAAGTTTTCAAAGTTAAGGGACTTGAAGTGTTTTAAGTATATAACACTTGTTTCGTTTTAAAAAGTATAAGTCCCTTGGATATAGGGAAATGTATTTGAATAATGTATAAAGTTAATATAACGACTTTATGGGAAGTTGGTTATATTAGCTTTATGAAGGTTAACAAAAGAAAGATTTACTCTAAGCAAGGTAAGTACGGATAAATGATTTGAAATTGTGAAAGACAAATTGATTTTAAGGCATTAAGTGCCTAAGGTTTTAAAGGAAATGAAGTCACTTGATTTAGAAGCCTATTATATTTTTAAAAGGAAATGTGACTTGTCTTGAAAAGTAGTAGTGACTTGATACTACGGTTATTAGTATCTTGGAAGTTTTACATAAAAAAATGAGTCATTTCTTAAAAGTTTAGAGGTACGTGGTACTTGGGTTGAATTCCCGGATTTTCTCTTAAATGACATGTTAGTGCCTTAAGTAAACTAAAATGAGAGGATAGCTTAATAATGTTAATAAGAAGTTAGGGGATTTTTTAACTTGCTTATGTTATGATAAGCCGGTAGCGCTTATGTTATGTATGATAGCCGGTTGTGCTAGGTTATGTATTCTTACGGGGTAGACCCCGGGTTATTCTTGTTATTTCCTTTGGACGTACTGACACGATGGATGATCCACGGGTATGCGTCCATTAGGATGATTACTACGTATTCCATGGATTTGCTACCCATGATGCGAGTGCGGCGCTTGTACTCATGCGGGCCCACTGGGTCCATGCGGGTGAAATAGTCCCATGCGGGTGAAATAGTCTCATGCGAGGCGGATGACCTCATGCGGGTGAAATAGTCCCATGCGGGTGAAATAGTCCCATGCGAGGCGGATGACCTCATGCGGGTCCACAGGACCTATGCGGGTGAAATAGTCTCAGGAGTAGGACTGCTTAATGATACTATGGGCGAGGGACCCTGTTTTGATCATGAGCCTCCTATTTTTATACAGAAAAGTTTATACTTGATACTCTCATTGTTAGTAAGGCACAGTGTACTGTATTTTGATTTTCTTCCATGACTCCAGCTTATTTTAGACTTATGATATTATTACAGTATTTTCCAGTTTTACATACTTGGTACATATTGTGTACTAACCCCCTTCCTCGGGGGCTGCGTTCATGCCGCAGGTAGGGGTAAGCAGGTGGTGGATCCTCATTCTTAGGATCTTTGCTCAGGTGTCAGAAGCTCCATTTCTCCGGAGGCTTGACTTTTGGTACGGTTCTCCCTGGTGTTGTAGATGTTTTGTACATTTAGGGGTATGACGGGGCCCTGTCCCGTCATAGTGGTTACACATTCTTAGAGGTCTGTAGTCCTGTTATAAATTGGGTTGTTAAGGATGTAACTGTTCAGTTTTTGTTATATTTAAATGTAGCCATTTTGGGTTAGTCTGCTTTATATTCTATATGGATTCTTGTTGTGAGTTTATTTTTCCGCTGGTTTTCTCTGATGTTGTATCACCAGGGTGCCCGGGGTAAGGCACCAGTCACGGGTCCGTGGTCAGGTCGTCACAATTCGGGACGAATGTTTCTAAGGTGGGGAGAATGTTACACCCCGTAGTTCAGGTCATGCTTTTGAGAACGTACGAAAGGAATCAAGTTTTAAATTTAGAATGATGGGTTGACAGAATGTTTCAGACGGATTGTTGGTCAACTTTGAGGCGGTTTATGTCCCGTTACATTGAGAGTTCCTAGGTGTTTCAAAGGCCTAGTACGTAGTTCGTTGAGTCTAGTTTCCAATGCAACCAACCGTTCGTCGATAGGACGTCAGAGTAGAAAGTTATGGAAGTTACAAGTTCGGTCTTGTGATCGGCGAGAAAACATTTTTGGTCGGGGTCACGTAGGCCGCCGGATAGTCTGGAAAAACGCTGAAGTTGCAGCGCCGGCTGAGAAAGGCAGCGCGCGAAGTTATGAAAGGTTGCGAAGGTTTCAGCGCCGCGGCGCCGAGGCGGAGTTTTTGGCGGAAAACTAAGGAAAAATCAGATATTTTCTTTTAAAAAGGCCATGGGAGGGTGACAAGTGTCCCACCCCCCCATCTGATTTTTGCATGTCCTATTTATTGACCAAGTCTTCATTCTTGAAAGCTCTCCCTTCTCTCTAATTCAAGAAGAAACCTAAGCCTAGAGAAATTCTGAAAAGGTGGCAAGAAGGAAACATGTTGACAAGCTTGTAGGAGGATTGTGGAAAGAAGACAAGTGGATTTTGTTGGAATAATTTGGGGTAAGCTCTAAGGTAACAATCCTTCCTCTTGTGCTAGTAAATTATGTTGCATGTGTGTAAGAAAGGACTTATAGTGGTCAATATTGCCTTTAGATGCTTTGCATGTAGAAATTGGATAAGAATTTGGATTAAAAAGGAATTGGATAAGAATTTATGTTGTTATACCTCAAAATTGCCAAATTGGACCTTGTAGTTGTATGAGTTGTTATGTATTGTGGGGCAGAATTTTACACGTCCAAGTTAGGCGTGTAATCCCCTTTGTGTTGATTGGATTGTTGAGTCTTAAAGGTGGCGTGTTTGGTTATTGAATTCGGCCTTGAAAAGGTGGCAATGTATGTAGAAACAAAGGAAATGCTGTCCAATTTTCTGTAGGAATAAGGGACGTTTCTATTAGAATGTTATACGTTGAAGATAAAGGCTAATGGACGTATTATGGTCATTATAGGTTAAACATATTACGCGTGGTATTTTGGACTTGCAAGTGGATTGACCCGAAGAGGTATGTGGAACTTTTCTATCTCTTGAGCATGAGTAGTTGTACTTATATAGTGCGGTAGACGTACAAGACTTTGATGTCCCTTACTTGTTTTAAGAATGACCAAGTTTGGTAAGTAAGGGGATTAACTCACTTCTTTAAAAAGTATTAATGATGTCTTAAGTTTTCAAAGTTAAGAGACTTGAAGTGTTTTAAGTATATGATACTTGTTTCATTTTAAAAAGTATAAGTCCCTTGGATATAGGAAAATATATTAGACTAATGTATAAAGTTAATATAACGACTTTATGGGAAGTTGGTTATATTAGCTTTATGGAAGGTTAACAAAAGAAAGATTTACTCTAAGCAAGGTAAGTACGGATAAATGATTTGAATTTGTGAAAGACAAATTGATTTTTAGGCATTAAGTGCCTAAGGTTTTAAAGGAAATGAAGTCACTTGATTTAGAAGCCTATTATATTTCTAAAAGGAAATGTGACTTGTCTTGAAAAGTAGTCGTGACTTGATACTAAGGTTATTAGTATCTTGGAAGTTTTACATAAAAAGGAGTCATTTCTTAAAAGGTTAGAGGTACGTGGTACTTGGGTTGAATTCCCGGATTTTCTCTTAAATGACATGTTAGTGCCTTAAGTAAACTAAAATGAGAGGATAGATTAATAATGTTAATAAGAAGTTAGGGGATTTCTTAACTTGCTTATGTTATGATAAGTCGGTAGCGCTTATGTTATGTATGATAGCCGGTTGTGCTAGGTTATGTATTCTTACGGGGTAGACCCCGGGTTATTCTTGTTATTTCCTTTGGACATACTGACACGATGGATGGTCCACGGGTATGCGTCCATTAGGATGATTACTACGTATTCCATGGATTTGCTACCCATGATGCGAGTGCGGCGCTTGTACTCATGCGGGCCCACCGAGTCCATGCAGGTGAAATAGTCCCATGCGGGTGAAATAGTCCCATGCGAGGCGGATGACCTCATGCGGGTGAAATAGTCCCATGCGAGGCGGATGGTCTCATGCGGGTCCACAGGACCTATGCGGGTGAAATAGTCCCAAGAGTAGGATTGCTTAATGATACTACGGGCGAGAGACCCTGTTTTGATCATGAGCCTCCTATTTTTATGCAGTAAAGTTTATACTTGTTACTCTCATTGTTAGTAAGGCACAGTGCAATGTAATTTGATTTTCATCCATGACTCCAGCTTATTTTAGACTTATGATATTATTACAGTATTTTCCAGTTTTACATACTTGGTACATATTGTGTACTGACCCCTTTCCTCGGGGGCTGCGTTCATGCCGCAGGTAGGGGTAAGCAGGTGGTGGATCCTCATTCTTAGGATCTTTGCTCAGGTGTCAGAAGCTCCATTTCTCCGGAGGCTTGACTTTTGGTACGATTTTCCCTGGTGCTATAGATATTATGTACGTTCAGGGGTATGACGGGGCCCTGTCCCGTCATAGTGGTTACAAACTCTTAGAGGCCTGTAGTCCTGTTATAAATTGGGATGTAACTGTTCAGTTTTTGTTATATTTATGTTTCCGGACAGGTAACCATTTTGGGTTAACTCTTCATATTTTATATGGTTTCTTGTTATGAGTTTACTTATTGGTTTTCTCGATGTTGTATCACGAGGTGCAGGTAAGGCACGATCCACGGTCGAGTCGGGTCGTGACAATTGTTGTGGGTCTCACTTCACCTACAACAATTTTTCCAAACAATGGCCCCAGATTTAAGATTGTCCCCCATTTACACAAGACAGACTTGTCTTCAAGGCTCTTTATAATGTAGGGATCAGTGAAACTCCCTACATCTCTCAACTTTTGGGGGTGCCCTTCAGAGTATGGACTTTCTTTTTTAGGGTCAACAATGACATTTGGTGTTGTCTTTTCTGCAATAGGGTGGTCCTCAGTTACCTCTTATTTCTATACACCAACTATCTCTTCAGATTCCTCAACAACTTGTTGTGGTTCAAGTTCCTCAATCTGCTCACCACTCCTCATAACTGGGTCACTCGGTGGACTTTCTTGAGGTGTAGTGGTTACCATGTCCATCAGTTGCCCGATTTGTGGTTCCAAATTCAGATGCTGTCCCACTTGAGTCTCCATGTTCTGAAAAGAGGGTCTTATTTCCACCATGAACTGAGTTTGGGTGTTGGCCAAAGATGAAAGTGAGGACTCCAAGTTGATGATACTGCTGTTGTTGATAGTAGTAGTCCATGCACTTATACTAACTTTGCCTATAAAATAAGAAAAACAACAAAAACTGATAAAAATAATTGCTCGCAGAAAAAGGTAAAAACTTGTTCTTGGAGCAACCAAATTAGAAATAAATAACATAACCAGTTATATACAAACCAAATTAGAAATAAGAATAGATAATTCGATATTAACAGTACGCCAGTCCCCGGCAACGACGCCAAAAACTTGTTAGTGATTTTACTTATGCTCACGCAAGTGTACGTATCGCTTCAAGTAAT
This sequence comes from Przewalskia tangutica, assembly GCA_029844215.1. Classification (NCBI taxonomy): domain Eukaryota; kingdom Viridiplantae; phylum Streptophyta; class Magnoliopsida; order Solanales; family Solanaceae; genus Przewalskia; species Przewalskia tangutica. The sequence goes on from CM056720.1 coordinate 4,056,317, forward strand.
ATAGTCTGTAAGACCGAATATCGTCCACGACTGATTATCAATTACCGGTTATCTAATCTATGGTATCTATTTGGCAATCGTAAGGATGTTTTTGGTTATTATCTAAGAACTAGCTAGAGTAAATTGCAGGAATTAACCTAAGTATGCTTTGGTTTAAATCAGTTATGATGGAAATAGGGCTTCCAACATTCTCAACTATCCATTTTTTTTCAATCTTAATGCAACAACAATGACTTCTTCTTCTTTGTTAAGCTAGCAGATTAACTAATCTGTCTTATATTCTGGTTAGGATATATAAAAGCTCAACCTTATGCATAAATCTTCTATATTTCTATGATATAGTTTACCACACAGGAGTATTAAGAACAATAACCTTAAATACTACATAAGTATCGGGGTACTTTCGTCCGCGATTTTAACCTTTGTCTATTCAATTACAGCATATCCAAATCTCCCCTCTCGGATCTCGATTTGAATTCATATAGATTATGACAATTAGTGATCAATTAATTATCAAGCATTCAGTCCAATACTGAATAGATCTTAATCAATTGAAGAAGAAATCAATACTAATGCATTAATTCATAAAAAGAGTTTCAAGAGATTCAATGGAAAGCCCTAACATAAAGATTAGCTCCTAGCCATTGTCATGCTAAGAACTAATATATAATCCAACATGAACTGAAATAAAACAAAGAAAAGAAAATAACTTGAACGTGGTCTCCAATCTTCTAGCCTCCAAAGTTCTCTCCAAAAGTGTGATAGAATATCCGAGATGCCCTAATAAAATATGTCCTAGGGGTTTATATACGTTGTCTAAAACTCTTGCTTCGGACCCTTTTGCCCCTTGTCAAATTCGACTCGGATCTGGAAAAACCCCGCGTTGGCGCCGCGACCCTGCATTTTGGCGCCACGACGCCGGAAGTCCTGCTGCTCTCTGAGAAAATGGCGTCGCGGCCCTGCTGTCTGGCGCCGAAGCCCTGCAGGCTCTTCGTCCGGATGCTGCCAACTGTCGTCCATTTGCCTCGAGAACCTCATTTTCTGCTCATTTTCGACCTCTTTTTGCCATTTCTTCATTTAGAACCCTATGACTCAAAAGAAAGAAAAACAACTCTAACACAATACTAATTTCAAAGAAAACGAGGAAAATACTAACTAAAAATGACTCAAAAGTGTATATAAAATATACCTAACAGCCAGATTAGCGCCGCGGCGCCTGACTGTAGGGCCGCGGCGCCGACACGGGAAATTGAGGAAAATGGACAGAATTTCAATCAGAAATCCTAAGACTCAGAAAGGGTTTTGGGACAAGTATAAATAGAAAGTCTTGACTCATTATTCAGGGACTAGAAATCACCTCTTGAGAGCAGATTTGGAGTTTAATGATTCTTGCAATTCCAGTTCTTCTTTGTTCTTCAGTATTAGCGTTTGTATGAGATTTTTAGTTTGTAATTCCTTTATTATGAACTAATTACTGTGTTAGGGTTTCAAGACGGATTCTCTTGAACCCCTCACTATGATATTAATGCTATAGTTTGATTTCTTCTTCTATGTTATTGAAATTATTCAACTTGTTATGATTGTATGATAATTAATTGATCACTAATAGTCATAACTTATATGATTTCTAATCAAGATCTGAAAAATGAGATTTGAATATGCTATAGTTGTCTTGACATAGGTTAAAATCGCGGCTGAAAGTACCCTGATACTTGTGTAGTGTTTAAGGTTATTGTTCTTAATCCTCATGTGTGGTAAAACTTATCATAGAAATATAGGAAGTTTCTGTATAAGGTTGAGTTTCTATATGTCCTAACCGGAATATAGAACAAATTAGTTAACCTGCTATCTCAATAGGAAGAAGAAGACTAGGTATTAATGGAATAATATGGTGGATAGTTGATGAAGGTGTGAATCCCTAAACTTTCTCATACGTTATTCTAGTTAGTGATTAATGTCCATCTCTTTACTGCATTCTTAGATTAATAATTTTATCAAATTATCGATAACCAAATAGAAACTAAAAATCAGACTATAGGTAATTGACAAGTTAATCCCTGAGGACGATAACTCGGTCTTACATACTTTATTACTTTAGCGATACGTACACTTGTGTAAGCACATAGAAATATCGCAACACGTGTATCTTGAGGACCAATTCAATACCACCCGTCTTGAAAATTTTGCAAATATGGTCGACTACTGTAAATAATTAAAATTGCTTGTCTCAACTATCCAATGTTGGTACTCCAATTTCGGACACGAAGATGTTATTGCAGTTGATTAATGGTTTACCGAAAGGTGAATACGATACCCCCTCAATGATGATTTTAGCAAGTCGATCCCCTACCTAGTTTCAACAAAGAACGGTCTCAATTGCTATTAGAAAAGACGAGAAGAGCGAAACAGGTCGACCATACCTCCAAGGCGTTGGTGGTTGACGCCCCCGCGACAACCACCGCCACATCTGGCCACCCACCATATTCTGACCACCAACAACCGCATCACAACCGCGGTGGCAGTAGAGGCCGCGGAGGTGGCTAGAGAGGCAAATGAAAGGGTCGAGGGCAACGGGCCAACCATACAAATAATCAACCGTAGGCCCAATACTTGAGATAGTGGGACATCCCACTTCCTTGACAACTGTTGGGGCACTGCGCCCCCCGACCAGCCCCTTTCCAAGCTAGGCCCAGCAACAATAATGGGCATCGTCGAGGCCCATCATTCTGGGAGCCCATCCAGTGGCTCGCCAACCAGACCCAGTCATCAAGCTCACTACATAGCTACCCAACAACTGACGTCCAACCTCGCTCCAACAAATTTGGGCCAAGTTTTCAGTTCTTTAAATATTCAGCAACCTAATAATGCATGATATATAGATACGGGCACCACGTCTCACCTCACCAATAATTCTGGTTATCTTCATCAACTGTATAATTTAAATACTTATCAATTTATTATGGTCGAAAATTGATGCATTCTAATTGAAGGGTTTGGCCACACGCTAACTCCACCACCTAACCCCCACTTCTCCCCTAATCACGTCCTATATACCCATATCAAGAACCTAATTTCTGTTAGAAAATTTATCACTGATAATTTTGTATCTATTAATTTTGACATGTTTGGTTTTTTTGTGAAGGACCTACGTACAGGGAGACTTCTTACGAGATGCAATAGTGTGGGGGACCTCTATCCTTTCCTATCCACGTCCGTTTCCAGTGTCAATCATCCCACATCTCTAGCTGCAATCTCCTCATCAACGTGGCACAGTAGACTTGGACATTCCGGAGCTCCTATTTTTTATTTTCTTAGAAATCACAATTTATTTAAATATAATAAAGAGAACCTTGCCCAAAATTGATACTCTTGTCATATTGGAACGCATGTTAGACTTCCTTTTACATCATCTTTGAGTATTATATTTTCTCCCTTTGATATTATTCATGCAGATTTATGGACCTCTCATATTACTAGCAAATTGAGTCATAAATATTATTTAATATTCTTGGATGATTTTTCTCACTTCCTATGGGTCTATCCGCTCCACTTTAAATCTCAGGTCTACTCAAAATTTCTTGAATTTCGTACGTATGTTAAAACACAATTCAAAAAAGAAATAAAAATGTTTCAGTATAACAATGGTCGTGAGTTAATAATTCTCTCTTTCATAAATTCTATGCGGCTAACGACATGATCTTTCGTTTCTCATTCCCCCATGCTTCCCTACAAAATGGAAAAACCGAACAAATTCTCCGCACTATTAACAATATAATTCATACCTTATTTTTTCATGCATATCTTCCCCCAACTTTTGGGTATATGCACTAAAAATGGTAAAATACCTTCTTAACATACTACCTACTCGTACACTCCAAAATAGGACCCCTATCGAGTTCCTTTTTCGCCGGATTTTTACCTATGATCACCTTCAAATTTTTGATTGTCTATGCTACCCGAATCTTGCCCCCATCATCCCTCACAAATTAACACCTCATACCACCCCGTGTGTCTTCTTGGGGTTCCCGTCGAACCATAGTGGGTACTTATGCCATAACGTGTCCAAATATAAAATTATAGTCTCTTGCCATATCACGTTTGATGAGAACGTCTTTCCCTTTACCAACATCCACCAATTTAGAGCCACAGATTACGGATTCCTTGATGACCTGAATACCTCACCTCTCCTTCAAAACACACTACATTGGACAAATACCATCTTGTCAAACACCGCTCCACCAACTGCCCCAATTACGGACCCCAGTGCACAACTCACTGCCCTAGTCCCGTAGCCCCCACCTACTACCCCGTCTCAAACAACCCTGTCTCATTACCCATATCGTCTCCTAGTCACGTGACACACTGCCCAGTCACACGACACACTTCCCCACCGAACACCCTGCCTAGTCCCGCCAATCCACTGGCTCCCACAACATTACCCGAGCCCCATTCCCCGCAGCCCCCACCTACCACCGTACTGATTGTGATCCAGACCCCAACCCACCATATGGAAACACATGCACAACACGGGATTTTCAAATTAAAAGTTCACTTTAACCTATCCACTCAAATTATTTCACATATTTCTAAAAAACCCCCAAATTAGCCAAATTTAACCAAAATTGGAATGCGGTCATGCGTGAGGAGTTTAATGCATTAACAAATTAGGACACTTGGGATCTTGTCCCGAAACCAGAGAGGATGAATGTGATTCTTTGTATATGGCTCTATCATCACAAATTCAGAGAGTGGTGAGCTTAAACGTCATAAGGATAGACTTGTGACTAATGGTACATAAAACATAAGAGAGTTGATTGAGGTGAGACCTTTAGTCCGGTAGTCAAACCAACCACCATTCGCACCGTATTGAGCATAGCTATGGGAAAGAATTGACCTATTCACCAGTTTGATGTAAAAAATTCTTTCTTACATGGGGATTTAAAAAAATCATTTATATGCATCAACCGCCTGGATTTGTGCATCAGGAGGTTCCTCAGTATCTTCGTAAGTCACTATATGGTTTAAAATAAGCCCCAGGGCTTGGTATGAGAGGTTTGCTACATACATCATACAGAACGGGTTCGTGTGCAGCAAGAGTGATGATTCACTGTTTATTTTTTATCGAGGTACTGACATGACTTACCTTCTTTTATATATGGATGATATTGTTATGACAGCTTCTTCTGATATACTGAAACACGAGATCATTGTCCTGCTCAAGTCTGAATTTGCTATGACAGATTTGGGTAAGTTGAGTTATTTTTTGGGGATATCAATGATCAGATCCGCACATGCTATGTTCTTATGTCAGCGTAAGTATGCAGAAGAGATTGTCTACCGGGCTAAAATGGCAAAAATACAAGATCATGTCCACTCTTGTTGACTCCAAGTCAAAACTTAGTGCAAATGACGGGGATCGGGTCAGGATACCTTTTTTTATAGGAGTATCACAGGTACTCTTCAGTATCTCAGCTTCATTCAGCCTGATATTGCATATGTTGTTTAACATGTGTGCTTGTTCATGCATGCTCCTAGGGAGCCTCATTTTAAAGCTTTTAAATGTATCATTCGATATGTTAAGGGCACTATTGACTGTAGACAACATCTATATCCATCCACGCCGACTAGATTGCTCTCTTACACGAACATCTATTGGGCAGGCTGTCAGGACACTCGTCGCTCTACGTCGGGCTATAGTATATTTCTGGGGGATAATATTATTTCATGGTCTGCCAAGCGGCAAGCCGCACTTTCACGTTCGAGTGCCGAAGCAGAATATCGAGGCGTTGCAAATGTTGTTGCCGAGCTATGTTAGATCCATAATCTCTTTCTTGAGCTTCATTATCCCTTACGTAAGACATCTTTGATTTACTGTGATAACATATATGTTGTGTACTTATCTCATAATTCGATTCAGCATCAGCGAACCAAGCATATTGAGATGGATACACTTTGTTCGCGAGAATATTGCAATGGGTCACATTAGGGTGTTACATGTTCCTTATTCATATGAATACACATATATCTTTACTAAGGAGCTTCCTCGGTAACTATTTCTTGACTTCAGATCTAGTCTCAGCGTCCGGTCTCATTCCGCTCTGACTGAGGGGGTGTGATAGTAAATATATTTCTATATATTCTATAATTAAAATTTTAGTGTAATTATGTAAAGTAGAGATCCTTATTCCATTAAAATTACAATTATACATACTATATCTATTGTACTAATGAAAAGACTTCAGTCAAAGAAATTTACACTATTCTACATTTATCTTAAAAATTTTGATGTCTCGAATAATAGAGCATTACGTAGCTTGTCTATCAGATGATACACTCGTAAAGAGAAAGAATAACTTTCCCATGTATCAATTCATTTTTAAATAGAAAAGAAAGACTAACTATTCCCATGTATCAATTCATTTTTAAATAGAAAAGATAAGAGTCAATAGATAAAAACACATCTGAACTATTATTTTTTGGTGGGTATCATCATACTTCAACTTTCAATTGTTCCCCTTTTTAATCTGAACTATCACCATCTAATATATTAAAACATATCTTAACTATCGTTTAGTTAAAAAAAGGAAATAATTGATAATTTAGGTTTGTTTTAATACATAGATGATAATAGTTCAGGCAGGAAAAAAGAATAATTGATAGTTAAAGTGTGAAGCTCGCGAAAAAGTAATAATTCAGACGTGTTTTTACTATTCTCTTAAAGATAAACATTATGTGTTGACCCACCTTTTAATTTCTAAGGTAGTCCTTATCTTAAGAATTCTAGTTAAAGTGTACATCATCAGTCGTATGTTAATGTTGACAAAGTCTGCAGTGTTGCTAGTTTTTAGCTTTCAGTTGTTATTTGTTATTTTTAGTTCCTGATTTCTTTCCTAGTTTTTAGAGTTGTGGATATCTTTTCCTAAAATTTAGGGGAATTTATTTAGTGGGATCTTGTTAGTAATTTAATGGGACTACGAGTCCTATAATATCTGTATGCCTTTATAAGGCCATTAACTGAATTCAATGAAGTACCGCCATCTATTTACTTCTCTACAAATAATAAATTATCTTCTTGTTATCTTTTTTATTGAACTTGCTATTTTCTTAAGTTCGGTATTAGAGTCAGGCTCATCTGATGTGGGCCTCCAAATGTGGGGGTAAAATGCCCCCGGACCAATTGAAAGGGGTGGAAAATAGCATGAGTCCATGAATGTGTACGCTCTAGACCGAACACTGAAACCCCCAGATAAAAGAACGTGTGGATCTGGACGTGAAGGGGACGTTGAAGATAAATATACCAAATCGGTGAAGAATGAGATCCTTGTACTACTTATAAGGCTTGGGTAATTCTTCTCTCTTTAAGCTAACTTTTGGGGCGTGAGTTAGGCCCAATATCTAATTTGATATGGTATTAGAGCTAGGTCCAGGCCCGATCTGATGTAGGCCCCTGAAAATAAAAAGGAGGGAAAAATGCTCCCCGAATTGATGGGGTGAAAATGCCCCATCCATAAAAGTGCACGCTCCAGACCGGATAGTAACCCCTTGATAAAAAGAATGTCTGATTCTGGGTGTAAGAGGGGAGAGGGGTGAAGAGAATATACCACATCGGTGCCCTTGAGCTCCTTATAGGGCTTGGGCAATCCTCATTTCTTTGAGCTAGCTTTTGGATGTGTATGATATGTATTTGTATCTAATCATTTACGTTGCAAGATAAAAAAGAAGGATGTTAGGTGTATCTTTGTAGGATAAGACAGTCAATGAAAAGGGTGGCAATGTTGTGATCCAACAACGGGGAAGTGTTACACTTCTCAGAATGTGATGTTTGATGAAGCTTCTTCAGGGTGGTCTTCTGTCACGACCCGACCCGACGGATCGCGATCGGTGCCTTACTTGGATACCCTTATACCCACTTGTCACATATAATCACACATATACCAAGGATAATGTAGAAATCGGTAAATCATATCAAAAATAGTAAAGCCGACAAGGCTGCCACTATATACGGGAACATCCCAAAATTGAGTACAACAACACAGCTGACCAAAACACATATACAATCCACACAAGTCCAAAACATATCTACCACCCACACCTGTATACAGACCTCTAAGAGTATGATAGTGAAACATGACGGGACAGGGCCCCGCCGTACCCCTGAATATACATAAGTCTATAACAAAAGGGTCTGTACCAAAATGACTTGGCTCTGGATCAATGGAGCTCTCCAAATAGCAGAACATGAATCCTAGAATGGAGGATCACCAAAATGAATATATGTACGTGCGGGCATGAAACGCAGCCCCTCGAGGAAGGGGGTCAGTACGAAATAATGTACTGAGTATATAAAACATGAAGTACTGTAAGGAAGATCATAACTGGCCAAAAGATAACATGAGACAAGTATAATAATCAAAATACCATTGCAACTGTGCCTTATGAAATGAGAGTCAAAACATGTCCATATAAAATAAGTAATATTCGTGGATGCTTGTCCATATAAAAATCATCATATATATATATATACTGCCCGACCCTCTAGTGAGGGACGCGATGAACATAAAATGTGTACACATAGTCATATTCGTGGATGCCTGTCGACATATATCATAACCGCGGATGCCTGTCCGCATATGTCATATCCGTGGATGTCTGTCCACATATATCATATCTTTACTGCCCGGCCCGGGACCGGTGAAATAATCATATCATATCAAGCATGTATAGAATATCATGAGTAACCTTATACAAATTAAATCATCATTTGACCCTCAATGGAATAAATATAATGAACTATCACTTGTAAAATCCAAGGCAACTATCATATCACGTGTCACTAGGAATTATGATCAATGGAATTATGTACGTCCGTCGTACACTCACATTATATAAATCATGCCAAAAAGAAGAAATGATAGTTTCACATACCTTATTGTCGAACTAACCAACTCTATAATTAATATTCGTCTCGATTAGCACTTCAACCTATAATAATAGTAATTTGTTCGTCAACTCTGTGATTTCTAGTATAAGTTATGTCGAATGATGACTCTCTTTTCTATAAAAATTTGGACAGCACTTTCCCTATTTGTATGCACATTCACAACTTACAAACAAAGCCAACAATACCAATAACAAGATGCAACTTAAAGATATAACCAAAACAATCCCAAATACTCCATATACGCCATTATAATACATTCCTTCTCTTTACGTTCATGGAAGACAACAACTACAACAACCAAGGTGATTAATACACCTATTTTTCTTGTTAATTCAGTCCCTTAAACCACATTAAAACAATCCTTAAAATAGTCCATCAACTCTAGCAACAACAACAAGAGTGCAAGTCTTATAGTTTGCAACATAACACTCTTCTACACCTTAATTCATTTAAGACATACATTAATAATTACCACAATGTATATACATGTTTATAACTTACATTTACAACATTACAACTTAACAAGAACAGCCCCTAATACATCACAACAATGTCCAACGATTTGAATGTCACGGTCCACCCACAAAAAATCCATAACTCTTCTCATAATTTCCTTAAAATCCAATTCATGTTTCAACACTTCCATATAACTAATTACAAATTTAAATATCAATGTTTCCTTCAATTTCAACATGCAATTAGTGACAATGATAACAATAACAACAATCAAATCCAAGGTATACCAAAACAGTCCCCAAAATCGGTAATATAAATTCCAATCGGCTCAACAACATCAACAACAATCACATGCAATCTCTTATTTCTAATTCCTCTTTAACATTTTGTTATTCTATTCACGGGCAGTCTAGGATTCCTGCCCATAAATAGAATAATGGACATTTGTTTTGACCCGACCCGATGCCCTACCTGAGCACCCTTATACCAACCTGTCACATATAATCACACAGATACCAAGGATAATGTAGAAATTGGTATACCATATCAAAAATAGGAAAGCCGACAAGGCTGTCACTATATACGGGAACATCCCAAAATGGAGTACAACAGCACAGCTGACCAAAACACATATACAATCCACACAAGTCCAAAACACATCTACCACCCACACCTGTCTACAGACCTTTAAGAGTATGATAGTGAAATATGACGGGACAGGGCTCCGCCGTACCCCTGAATATACATAAGTCTATAACAAAAGGGTCTGTACTAAAATGACTTGGCTCCGGATCAATGGAGCTCTCCAAATAGATGAACATGAATCCTAGACTGGAGGATCACCAAACTGAATATCTGTACCTGCGGGAATGAAACGCAGCCCCCCGAGGAAAGGGGGCCAGTACGAAATAATATACTGAGTGTTGACACCCAATTTTGACCCTCCCGTCCAGCCATTAACTACAAAATCACACTAATTTGGTAAAATAATTTTTTTTAGGATTTTTTATAATACAACAATAAAACATAAATACAGGCATTAAGAATTAATTTAATAACGACATCGCATCTTACGCAGAGTTTTAAGCACTTAGAGTCTCGCGCCCGCGTTAATTAACTTTAAGCTTTGTCGTATTTCTTAAATAATTAATAAATACATAAAATAATTAATTTAGCAATGACGTCGTGTCAAGTAGCATAACCGCATTTATTAATACGCAAGAGAATGTCATAGTCATTTATAATTTAAAATCAATCTTAATCTAATACATGCATTTTTAATAGCACCGCATTTATAAAGCTTTAAAACAATTCCTAAAAAATCATATTTGCATTAGCATTTAAATAATTCAATCTAAGCTCATTTTAATTTTAATTTAACTTCGCAATAATGCATAACAATAAGATTTTAAATAATAGCGTCGCATTCTAAAGTATTAAGCATTAATTAAATAGCACGCCCGCATTTATTTATTATAACAATTAGATTAATGAAGCACCTAATTAGTTTAATCACATGGGTTAATTTAAGTTATCACTAATTAATCATTAATACACTTGCCTAGAATTAATTAGCTAATTAACTAAGCCTAAAACTAATTAATCTATCACTAACTAATACTAATTAAATAACTTAACTAATTAAATACCTAAAGGCCTTAATTAATTAATTAACTAACCTAACACTAATACCCCTAACTAATTAATTACCTAATACTAACTACCCTTAATTAATTAACCCGCAGCCCACACCCGCAGCCCACACCCGCAGCCCACAAAACACCCCCAGCCCTTTACTTATTCCTCATTCCCTTTACCCATCCCGATCGTCTCTCCCACAGGAAAAAGAAAAAACGCAGCCCTTTCTCTTACAAAAACCTAAACCTAGCAACCAGCAGCCATCGCCGCCCGGATTTCTCGCCGGAGAATCCGGGCTTCCCTTTCCCCACGCGGCTCCCTTACCATATCTATCACCCAAAACCTTCCTAAAGCTACACAAAATCTACCCAAATCTCGTGAGCAAATCGTAAGAATCGATACCAAATCGTCCACAAATCTGTCCGAAATCACAATCAAAGTCTACCTAATTTAGAGCCCAATTTGGAGCTATATAAACCAACCTCTATACACTTGAAAAGGGAGGCAAAAAATAGGGAGGAGGGCAGAGCTCAGTAAGGAAAGCATCGGTTAGTTCTGGCTCAGCATCCAGGGTATTAGCATCGCAATAACAGGGGCTTCGAAACCCTTCCTCTCCATATCAGTCAAGAAGCCATCCACGGATAAACTTTGCCCTTTTTCGCATCGAAAACCCGAAACCCGTCGAGTGGACCGACGACTTGATACGCTGCCCGTTACGTCGGAGAAGGTAAACCCAAATGCATTTTCAATTAAATTCTCATTTTTATGTGCGCTATAGATGCAGTGAATTAATCGCATTTGTTACGAATGTTTGAATCAGTTTGAGTGGTTTGAGTAAGCTTAGATCTGTTTTTAAATCCTATTTTTGACGGTTTAATGTCCTCATAAGTCTGTGTTTATCTGGGTTTCACTGCTCTGGTATGTGTTATGTGATTATCAGCACGATTAGTTAAATAGAGTGATTAATATGTCAGTTTAAGATTAATATTAGTTACGTATAAACTATGTAAAATCAAATCCCTTTGAATCCTGTTTCCTCTTATTTAATTGTGTGTACAGTGGTATTTGTGCATTAACAAGCCTATTTAGTATGGTTTAGTTCATTAAGTCGTCGATTAAATTCATATTTGACAATACGCTGCCATAATCTGAATAGATTGAGTATTATATTATATCACATTTCCGATCTATTGTCAATATAACTAATTAACTGTTGAGGCTGGAATATATTATGTGGTTTTGTCTGTGAAATGTGGTGCTATTTGTTGCCGGCTTTAGTATTCGAAGAGGTTGGCATAATGTATGGCCATACTCTGCAATTAGATATGCCCCCCCTACGTTTTGTATGTAAACATTATGATAAAGATGAAGTTCTTGGATGCCTGTCCATGAATACCTTTTTTGCTACAAAAAATAATAATGACAAGTTGGCATCAGCACGTTTATGAATCTATAGGCTAAATATGCAATGAAATAACTTAAATAAGGGTAATTATGCTAAATCTAGGATCACCGTATGCTCGTGTTCGGTGTAACATGTCATGGGATATGTGTGTTTGATTGATCCTATTAAAATTTTCTAGTTCTGCATATTGCTCAAACACTAATGGCCCCTTAAAATAGTTGTTTGAACCAGGTTGTAGATTTATTTATCCGGACAGGACAATCTATCTTAGACTCCTATATTTACATAGGAATCAGAAGAGCATTTTATTTACACTGTTTGTAGCATATACTAATCTTTATCTTCTTCTATTTTGCATGAAAGCATCGACAACAAAGAGTCTCATGGCGAGACTCGTGGTAGTAAACGTGAAAACCCACATCTATGTGCATCTATGTTTGTGCCAGAAATTCCAAGCCGCCGGCGAAAAGACATCGCCTTTCCTTCGAGTCATCTTTACTTATTTTTTATTCTGCCTTATTTATTTGTTGTAAATTAATTGGCTAACACTACACTATTAATTAGCATTTAGAATAGTTAAATCTGGAATCGATAGCTAGAAATGAGTTTGACTTACTTACCTTAAATTAATTACTTTAGGTTTGCCTTGCCTTGTTTAATAGTCATAATAGATCACTTAACACCCTACATTCGCATAATAAGCTGGGATATTATTTGCCAAACCGTGTTGCAAATTAATACGAAATACAGAATAGGAAATATTCCTATGGCATAAGAAAAACGTTTTTTTTTATTTTACTTTATCTTACAAGCACACGTTTGTCATGATAAGCTTACATTATTATGTTAGGTGATACATACTCCTTAGGTAAAAGAATACTTGCACACATTTTTACTCCTGTTATACCTATGTTTAATATAGTATTTAGGCATCTTAAATTGCATATTTCTCAAAATTGACTTTGACTTTAAATACATAAATCTTGCAAAAATATGTCGTATACTCTCCCTCTTAAAACGTTTTTTTATATACCTTTTCCTTAGCATAATAATTAACCCTAGGTTTGGCAGGACAACCGCAAGTTAGCGGATCTTAGAGGGTGCCTAACCCCTTCCCTCTAGATTAATAAAGAGCCCTTACCCAGAATCTCATTAAGTTTAGCAGACCATTAAAATGGAGTTAAATGTTTACTTTAAACTAGTTAACATTTAGGTGTCCTAATTCACCCAATTAATTAGGTGGCGACTCCGCGAACCCTTTAATTAACCCTCTAGCAAACCTTTTAGCATTTTAATATCTTTAGCACCTTTTTCACTTTTAGCACCTTTTTTTAAATTTTAGCATCTTTTAACATTTTAAGCCTTTTAATTATCTTTCTTTTTATTTTTATTTTCTAACCTTTTCATTAAGCAGGAGTTTTTATTTTAAAAATGCCGCGGCCGAAAATGGGCGCGACAGAAATGGCGACTCCACTGGGGATTTTAGAAAATTTATCATCTTCCCAAAGGATCGGTTCGTATTCGACTCAACAATGTCGGAGCATCCACACTTCACCAGATCCAAGGCAAGAAATGACGATATGACTGGCTCAGGGGCGTCTGAGCCGAACGGTTTGGGAATTATTCTGTCGGTAAACGAAACTTGAAGGAGGAATATCACGGTCGGGAAGAATGTATTGCTCATTCTTTGCAGCAATGATTCGATATGCGAGTTGAGATGGAGAGGCTACGGAATCGACCAACCTATCTATCGATTTGAATACCCACGTGCGAGCAAAGGGCCACTATCTCGAACCACCCCGCATCGACCTCCACCACCACATATCCCCAAAACTCCCCACAAGGCCGCGATTCGACCAATCGCCCTCGCCGCCAATCATCAACCTCACCTTCAAAATGATCCTCCTCGCCCATGTACCTCCGCCTCCGCCTACTCACTTCACCATAATCAGCCCTAATCGCCAAGCCAACCAGTGCCCACGCACCATACCCACTACCAGCCCCAGCAAACCACCCAGACAGTTAACTTACACAACAGAAACCCAACCTTTTACCGTCCCCGCGCTTCACCAAGTGGATCATTCTGAAGAAATGGAAAGGAAGTCAGAGCCAAAATGGGCGATAGCGTGGCAGAGATTCACGACTGAAAGAAGCGGTTCGTGGCATGCGATCGGATAAAGGTCACGAAGGACTAGATTATGAAGATCTTTGCATGCATCCAGATGTGGAACTGCCAGTGGGATATAAGGTGCCGAAGTTCGATTTATTTGATGGGAAGGGAAATCCTCGTGCACACTTGAGATCATATTGCGACAAGTTAATCGGGGTAGGGAAGAACCAGTGATGCATCATGAAGTTGTTCATTGAAGCTTAACCGGCGAGGCAATAGATTGGTACACTAGCGAGATCGCGTAAATGGCATAGTTGGAATGCATTGGCCCAGACTTTGTGGAGCGGTTCGATTCAACACGAAACCGGTGTGGGCGAGTTCTATCTAATGAAGTTGGAAAAGAAATCTACGGAGACTTTCGGGAGTGCGCCGTGAGGTGGCGTTGAGCGACAAAGGTACAACCACCCATGGTGGAGAGTGAGATGACCACACTATTTGTACAATCTTTGAAGGATCTGACCTATTATGAGCGGATGATAAAGCGTCGTCGGCGAAATTTTGCAGAGGTCGTCGAATGGGTGACCGTAGAAGAAGGTATTAAAGCGGCGGGATTACGAATCCGCGGCATTGCGAGCAACCAATAAGGCGATTGATCGGGGGCGATCGAAGTACAAGGAAGAAGGAGCGATTTCCCTTCCATGTTTGTACAAGAACGCACACCGGCATTCATAACATACGAACCCGCTATCAAACCCATACTACCACACGTGACCAAAACTTTACACCTCACTATACACGCGCCCACGCGCCTACCACACACGGCCCGTATATAACGCTTCCCGGCACCCATTTATCGGCCGCGTCAACGCCCATCAAGCCCGCCAACGCCATGGCATCGATGCGCGGACTAAACACAAATTTTGAAGGAAGACCATCCAAAACCCGCACACTGGTGAACCCATACCGGATATACGAAAGATGCGAGTGCGGGTTTGATCCAACCAATTCCAGGGAGGATTCCTAGCCCTATCCCAAGATGGTATGATGAGAATAAGCAGTGTGCGTATCACTGATAGCCCGGGCATGACACGGAAGTTGCTACACCTCGAGGACAAAATCGAAGAGTTGATCAAAGAAGGAGTAATTGGTGAAGGATCACGCTGACGTGCATGATAATCCCTTGCCAAACCACGACAACGCCCAATGTGCACTTGATAACCTCGATGAGAATACAACTTGGAGGAACCATCCGTCAGTTCAAAGTGAGGAAGAGTCGAACCTACGCTTTTGTCGCCCTGCCACCAATCACCGAAAGCGATTTGAGTTGGAAAGGGCACCAGAGACATAAAGGTTCGATCACGATTATTCAGCGCCGAAGGACCACCGTCAAGATGGATCGCGGAGAAAGTGGGAAGCGGGTCATAGAAGTCACCATTGCAGTATAACCAGTCGAGGTATTACACACCTATAGAGGCAGCCAAGGAGGCCGCAAAGAAGCCCGTGTGAGGTGAAGTCGAGAATTTTGGAGGAAGATGCCCACTAAAGAGTATTAATCGTAGAGCGATTAAAGAAAACCTCAGCGTATTTCTACTTTCATTGTTAATGCATTCGCCTCACAGACTGCATTGATGGAGGTGTTGAAGGATGCATACGTCGGAGTCAAATGACGGAACTTGGCGGCTTTGGTCTGACAGTACTAGAGGCGAGAATCACCTTTCACGATGATGAGTTACCCGCTGAGGGCGTCAGACACAACCTTGCATTGAATATCACCATCCAAGTCGCAGACAAGATTGTTTCAACAGTGCTGATTGATGGAGGCTCAGCCGTCAACATTTGTCCCATGACGACCTTTGTTGAAATTGAGGCGCATGTAAGAAAATTCGTGAAAGTCATATCGAGTCAAAGGTTTCGACGGAGTCCATAGAGGGGTCGAAGGCGTAATGGACCTCACACTGCGGATCGGACCTGCAGAATTCGTTGTGGAATTTCAGATATTGGATATTGCTACATGTTACAACCTGTTGATAGGAAGGCCGTGGATCCACGAAATTTGATGCGATCCGCCCACCTTGCGTGATCGCCTAAAGTTTATATGGAATCACGGTGAAGTGGTAGTGTTTGGAGATAAAGGGAGCATCAACACCGATTATGCAATCCCCGTCATAGAAGACGTGAAACGATCGGATGGTTCGGTTTTCATATTAATGAGATCAAGAGAGCAAGTAGGGTCCGACCATTCACGGTGCCACGTTCTCTCAAAATGGTGGCGTGGAAATGTTAAGAAATGAATCTGAGCGGCAGAGGTCTTGGAGTCGTATGAAGGAATCACGAGCCGATCGGTGGTTTGGGAAGAGAGACACTTTTGGTTTGGGGTACCAGCCCGGCGAAGGATTTGGTGACCACGAACCTCCGGAAGAAGGGATACATTCCCTTGCCTGCGCCCATTCCGCCCTTGAGTCAGTCATTCGTCAAAGCCTACACCATCCAGATGCCGAGAGAAGATGACCCAGATGATTTTGCAGTAGGGTTCCAAAATCTGTTCATAGGTGATGATGGAGAAGATTGTTGCATGATTGCAGGAGATCACAAGGAGGAGCTCACCATTTGGGATGCAGAGCATGGATACAGCCTGAATAATTGGACTTGCACCCCTGTCCTGACAGTCCGAGAAGCTTGGTAGAATTTATGATTAGTTCTAGCAGTGTGACCTTTTTATCTAGAAAGAAAACAGACATGCATTTATGATTCTTAATATGTTTTTTTTTAATCTCGCAATTTTACTTTCATCATAAATTCCAGGACATTTTTGCAGCTTTTTAAAAGATTTTGTTGGTGTTAAAATTAAATTCTTTAAGCATTTTTCTTTCAGCGATCATATTAATAAACCTGTTGATAACGCGAATATGACATGTAATGAGACCAACGAACAAAGTTCAAATGACGAGCATAACCCCGAGGAACAAGAGGAATGTCCGCAATCAGAACTTAACCAAGAGCTGGAAAACTTTGAGAATAGGCCTAAACCAAATTTGGAAGAAACAGAGTTAATAAACTTAGGCGATGAGGGAACCGTGAAAGAGACTAGAGTCAGCGCCCACCTAAACGTCGCACAGAAGAAAGAATTAATTGAGCTCACGAAGCGATAATCGATGTGTTTGCTTGGTCATATGAGGACATGCGGGTTTGAGTACTGACATCGCCGCACACAAAGCTACCTATTGAACCATCTTGTTTCCCGTAAAACAAAGTAGAAAGATCAAACCGGACATGAGTTTGAAGGTCAAAGAAGAGGTGTCTAAACGTTTGAGGCAAAGGTAATTCGAGTTGCAAAGTATCCTACTTGGTTAGCAAATATCGTCGGTAAAGAAGAAAGATGGAAAGGTCGAGTCTGCGTGAATTACAGAGACCTCAGCGAGCGGCCGAAGGATGACTTTCCTCTTCCAAACATCCATATACTCATCGATAATTGTGCGAAGCATGAACTACGATCGTTAAATCGATTGCTTTCGGCTATCATCGGATCCTTATGGCGAAGAGGGCCTTGAAAAGACAGCATTCACTACCGTGGTGTACTATTATCGAAGTTATGCCGTTCGGTCTCAAGAACGCAGCGCCACCTACATGAGCCATGACCACCATCTTCCATGACATGATCCATAAAGAAATTGAGGTCTATGTGGGCGACGTCATCATCAAATCGCGAAAGCGGAGGACCGTTGGCAAACTTGAAGAAATTTTTCCAACGACTCGGGCGGTATAACGAAGTTGAATCACGCAAAATGCGCGTTTGGCGTTCCGCAGGAAGTTGGGTTTTATAGTGAGCGGGGAGAGGATTGAGCTAGACCGCCGAAAATAAAAGCCATCCAAGAATTACCTCCTCCGAAAAGCAAAAAGGACGTGATGAGTTTCCTTGGTCGCCTCAACTACATCAGCAGGTTCATAGCCCAGTCTACCGTGATATGCGAGCCGATATTCAAATTATTGAAAAAGGATGCAGCTACCAAATGGACAACAGATTGCCAACAGGCTTTTGACAGAATCAAAGAATACCTGTCTAATCCGCCAGTTCTAGTACCTCCAGAACCGGGGAGACCTTTGCTACTCTATTTGTCTGTGTTAGAAAATGCTTTCGGATGCGTGTTGGGGCAACACGATGAAACAGGGAAAAAGGAGCAGGCCATATACTATTTGAGTAAGAAGTTCACAGCATATGAAGCTCGTTATACTCTGCTGGAACGTACTTGTTGCGCATTAACTTGGGTCGCCCAGAAGTTCAGGCATTATCTATCAGCATACACTACTTATCTTATTTCGAGGATGGATCCGCTTAAGTATATCCTTCAGAAGCCCATGCCCACCGGAAAACTAGCGAAATGGCAAATTATGTTGAGCGAGTTTGACATCGTCTACGTCACGCAGAGCCGTAAAGGGACGTGCATTAGCCGATCATCTTCTTTGAGAACCCGATCGATGAGAGTACGAGCCCGCCGAACCTATTTTCTGATGAAGAGGTATTGTTTGTCGGAGAAGATATCTCAGAAGATTACCCGGGTTGGAGGATGTTTTTTGATGGAGCGGCAAATTTCAAAGGAGTCGGCATTGGAGCAGTATTGGTTTTGAAGCAGTCGGCGTTATCCGATTTCCGCGAAGCTCAGATTTCCATGCACCAACAATATGGCGGAATATGAAGCTTGCATATTGGGGCTCAGAATGGCCGTGGATATGGACATACAAGAGCTGCTGGTCATAGGTGATTCGGACTTCGCGATCCATCAGTGCAGGTGAATGGGCAACCAAGAATATGAAGATACTTCCCTACCTATTTTGCGTGAAGGAATTACAGAAGAGGTTCATCCACATAGAATTTAGGCATGTTCCCAGGATCCAGAACGAATTCGCTGATGCATTGGCAACCTTATCCTCCATGATCCAGCATCCGGACAAGAATTACATCGATCCAATCACAGTGAGTGTGCTGGAGCAGCCAGCTTATTGCTCCCATATAGACGAAGAAACAGACGGCAATCCATGGTACCATGACATCAAAAGGTACCTCAAAGCAGGAGAATATCCAGAAGGCATAACCAACATCCAGAAGAAGACACTTCGAAGACTAGCAAATCATTTCTTTTTGAATGGGGAAATTGTGTACCGAAGGACTCCAGATCTGGGCTTATTGAGATGTGTCGATGCTCGAAAGCGAGCAAGCTAGTAGAAGAGATACGGAGGGCGTGTGGACCTCATATGAGCGGCTTCACTTTGGCGAAAAGATTCTGCGGCGGTGTTACTTTTGGATGACGATGGAAAGCAGTTGTATCCGCTTTGTGCGAAATGTCGGCAATGCCGTTCATGGAGATTTGATTCGAGTGCCTCGAAGTGAGCTTAATGTGACAAGTTCCGCCAGCGTTCGCGGCTTAGGGCATGGATGTCATCGGCCCATCGAACCCGTTGCTTGAATGGGCGCAGATTCATCCTCGTAGCGATTGACTATTTCACTAAATGGGTAGAAGCGTCATCACGCGGATCGATGGCGAAAAGGTGGTGGTTGACTTCGTTCGCAACAACATCATTTGCCGATTTGGGGTTCGAATCAATTGTAGATAACGGAACCAATCTCAACGATAACTTGATGCGTGAGATATGTGGAAATTTCAAGATCACTCGCGTAATTCCACTCGCATCTGGACCTCAGATGAATGGAGCAGGAGAAGCAGCCAACAAGAACATCAAACGGATATTGCGCAAGATGATCAGCAACTACAAACATTGGCACGAGAATTTGCCTTTTGCGCTTTTGGGTTATCGCACCACAATCCGAACCTACCGGCAACGCCGTATCTTTTGGTTTATGGAGCGGCCGTGCTACCAGCAGGTGGAAATACCATCGTTGAGAATCATCCGAAGCGAGTTGAGCCGAGTGGATACAGGATCGTTATGAGCAATTGATGTTGATTGACGAAAAAAGGTTGAATGCAATCTGTCATGGGCAGCTATATCAAAGCAGAATGGCTAGAGCTTTTAATAAGAGAGTAAGGCCAAGGTTATTCAAACCGGGACAATTGGTTTTGAAACGCATATTTCCGAATCAAAGTGAAGCTAAAGGAAAGTTCGCCCCTAATTGGCAAGGGCCCTACATGGTTCATCGAGTTTTAAGTGGAGGGGCCCTGATCTTGGCTGAGATGGATGGCGAGGTATGGCCCAAGGCTATCAACGCAGATGCAGTGAAGAGATATTACGTCTAGGAGTATTTGTTTTCCGTGTAATCCCCTTTATATTGTAAAAGCTGCATTCCCTCGGTGGGGTATGCATAGAGCCCATATAGGGTCTCGCCGCTGCAAATTAGAAAGCCCTTTACTTGTAATCTGAACTACGTCATGACCTGATTCCCTTGGCGGATACGTAGGCGGCCATATCGGCTTCGGTCCCACTTTTTAGAATTTTACCCAATTTCGCTTGTAATGAACTACGTCATGACCTGATTCTCTCATGGGGATACGTAGGCGGCCTAAATCGGCTTCGGTCACACCGTTAGGAATCTTCCCATTTGTCTACAGGCAACAAAGGGGTTTGGGTTATTCCAAAAACGATATGAGCAATTCATCACGAAGTTAAGTTCCGCCCACGCGACACACATTGAAATTGAGACAGTTTTGCGCACTGTGAGGAAGGCAATAACAAGGATTCCAAAGGATGTTCGCTTGGTCAAAATACATGTCATATTCGGCAAATTAGACGAGGCTTTTACATTTTTTTTACGCATGTCATATAAATGTTTATTTCTAAAGATGTTTTGTGCATACTTCATGAAAACATTTCATTTTCGGAAAATGCTTTTGGGGGCACTACTAAACATCTCAAAGAGGTCAGACAGGGGTTGCAAACCCAAACAGGCCAGGCACGTGGACATCAAGGGACAAGGCGACAAAGTCAGATACGAATCGACCCCCCCCCCCCAAAAAACTCACAAATTTTCTTTGGCGCAGTTTTCATGTTAATGAAGCGAAGCGCAATAGCCAAAGCGAAAATACGACGAAAGATCTCTTGCGGCGAAAAGCGGCAAAGCGAGAGGATGACAACAATCCAAAGTCGCGGCAAGCGTGAAGCAGCGAAAGCGGCATCAACAATCGGCAATCAAAGTTCGAGTTCGCAACAAAACTTAGCGCGCGTCAACTCGGGCATAAAGTCAAACTTGCAACCCGCGCATCGCATGCAACAAAAGCATCATAACAATTCGTCGATTTGCGGTGCAAGGGCAACATCTCGATGATTCGTCAGCATAATCGGGGCGACATCTCGACCCATGAAATTGCACTTATATACATTTATCATTTCGTTTAGCGGTATACACTAACGTTTTTCTCAAGCTTAGCTCGCGGGAGCATTTATTCTACGAGCAAGCGGCGCGCGTCGAACAGCGACATTATCAGCATTGTGTCCAAGCAACGACACCATCGGCGTGCGTCTGCAACGACGCCGCCCGGCAACACGTCCGACGCGGCGTTATCGGCGTGTGTCCAAGCAACGACACCATCGGCGTGCGTCACGCAACGACGCCCGGCAACACGTCCGAACGACGGCGTTATCGGCGTGTGTCAGCAACGACACCATCGGCGTGCGTCTACGCAACGACGCCGGCGGAACATCGTCCGAGCAACGGCGTTATCGGCGTGTGTCAGCAACGACACCGTCAAGTGCGTCTACGCAACGACGCCCGGCGAACACGTCCGTAACGCGGCGTTATCGGCGTGTGTCAGCAAGCGACACCATCGGCGTGCGTACGCAACGACGCCGGCAGCAACACGTCCAGGCAACGACGTTATCAGCATTGTGTCCAAGCAACGACACCATCGGCGTGCGTCACGCAACGACGCCCGGCGGAACACGTCCGAGTAACGGCGTTATCGGCGTGTGTCGACGGCGACACCATCGGCGTGCGTCTACGCAACGACGCCCGGCGAGAACACGTCCAGTAACGGCGTTATCGGCGTTGTCGGTCCGGCGACACCACTCGGCGTGCGTCACGCAACGACGCCAAAGGCAACACGCCCGAACGACGGCGTCGTCGGCGTGTGTCGAGCGGCGACACGCCGATGTGCGTCTGCGCAACGACGCCAAAGAAGAACGTCGACGGCGGCGTTATCGGCGTGTGTCCAGGCAACGACACCATCAACATTGCGTCTACGCAACGACGCCGGCAGCAACACGTCCAGGCAACGACGTTATCGGCCGCAAAGAAGTCCGCAGCGCCATCATCAGCATATCACACAGGGACGATTTCTATACTCCCGGAATTGCATTTCTTACGCATGCTTTAATATTCCACCTTAGCAGTTATGCACTAACTCCTTCTTGAGCTTTAGTACGAGGACAATTGCAGCGAGACAACATACCCGCGTTCACAATCGCAACACGTCTGCGCAAGGACGAAAATCACAGCATTCGCAACATCGCATCAACACAACAGACATCACGTTTTGCAGGATAACCTTTTCTATTCACAGTTACATTGTTTTTAAAATTGTTTTGCCTTAACAGTTATGCACTAACCGTTTGTTCAAGTATTAGCATGCAGTGGCGAGAGCCTGGCGTGGATTTTCTCTTACTGACCGGGCAATCTGTTGGGGGCCAACCTTCACAACGATTGGCGAAGCGGCCTCAGCGTCGGTCACTCGCTCACATCACCATAGAACCCGGCCTGCCGCCATAGCAGTACACCCCAGGTTCAAGCCAGTTATATTCTTTTACTTCTTGCACCATAGCCCAGTGTCATCATAACTCGACACTGGGACATTTTGAGTCCGCGTTAGCCCGCCCTGGTGTTTCGACCATGGTAACCCAGTGTCGTCATAACTCGACACTGGGACAGATTTTGATTTCTTGCGTCAGCTTTGTCTACCTGCCCAACATTTTTGCAATTCTGAAGATCGAGACAAAATTGGCTATGAGTCAACGTCTTTGTCCGAAGATTCTTCCATCATCTCCATACAAAGAGGGACATCTGTTGACACCCAATTTTGACCCTCCCGTCCAGCCATTAACTACAAAATCACACTAATTTGGTAAAATAATTTTTTTTAGGATTTTTTATAATACAACAATAAAACATAAATACAGGCATTAAGAATTAATTTAATAACGACATCGCATCTTACGCAGAGTTTTAAGCACTTAGAGTCTCGCGCCCGCGTTAATTAACTTTAAGCTTTGTCGTATTTCTTAAATAATTAATAAATACATAAAATAATTAATTTAGCAATGACGTCGTGTCAAGTAGCATAACCGCATTTATTAATACGCAAGAGAATGTCATAGTCATTTATAATTTAAAATCAATCTTAATCTAATACATGCATTTTTAATAGCACCGCATTTATAAAGCTTTAAAACAATTCCTAAAAAATCATATTTGCATTAGCATTTAAATAATTCAATCTAAGCTCATTTTAATTTTAATTTAACTTCGCAATAATGCATAACAATAAGATTTTAAATAATAGCGTCGCATTCTAAAGTATTAAGCATTAATTAAATAGCACGCCCGCATTTATTTATTATAACAATTAGATTAATGAAGCACCTAATTAGTTTAATCACATGGGTTAATTTAAGTTATCACTAATTAATCATTAATACACTTGCCTAGAATTAATTAGCTAATTAACTAAGCCTAAAACTAATTAATCTATCACTAACTAATACTAATTAAATAACTTAACTAATTAAATACCTAAAGGCCTTAATTAATTAATTAACTAACCTAACACTAATACCCCTAACTAATTAATTACCTAATACTAACTACCCTTAATTAATTAACATGACCAGCTTTACACCCGCACTCACACCAGCGCGACCAAACACACCCTCAGCCCTTTACTTATTCCTCATTCCCTTTACCCATCCCGATCGTCTCTCCCACAGGAAAAAGAAAAAACGCAGCCCTTTCTCTTACAAAAACCTAAACCTAGCAACTGACCATCGCGCCGGATTTCGTAGGAGAATCCGGGCTTCCCTTTCCCCACGCGGCTCCCTTACCATATCTATCACCCAAAACCTTCCTAAAGCTACACAAAATCTACCCAAATCTCGTGAGCAAATCGTAAGAATCGATACCAAATCGTCCACAAATCATCAAATCACAATCAAAGTCTACCTAATTTAGAGCCCAATTTGGAGCTATATAAACCAACCTCTATACACTTGAAAAGGAGGCAAAAATAGGGAGGAGGCGAGCTCGATAGGAAAGCATCGGTTAGTTCTGGCTCAGCATCCAGGGTATTAGCATCGCAATAACAGGGGCTTCGAAACCCTTCCTCTCCATATCAGTCAAGAAGCCATCCACGGATAAACTTTGCCCTTTTTCGCATCGAAAACCCGAAACCCGTCGAGTGGACCGACGACTTGATACGCTGCCCCGGTTCGCTGTCCGGAGAAGGTAAACCCAAATGCATTTTCAATTAAATTCTCATTTTTATGTGCGCTATAGATGCAGTGAATTAATCGCATTTGTTACGAATGTTTGAATCAGTTTGAGTGGTTTGAGTAAGCTTAGATCTGTTTTTAAATCCTATTTTTGACGGTTTAATGTCCTCATAAGTCTGTGTTTATCTGGGTTTCACTGCTCTGGTATGTGTTATGTGATTATCAGCACGATTAGTTAAATAGAGTGATTAATATGTCAGTTTAAGATTAATATTAGTTACGTATAAACTATGTAAAATCAAATCCCTTTGAATCCTGTTTCCTCTTATTTAATTGTGTGTACAGTGGTATTTGTGCATTAACAAGCCTATTTAGTATGGTTTAGTTCATTAAGTCGTCGATTAAATTCATATTTGACAATACGCTGCCATAATCTGAATAGATTGAGTATTATATTATATCACATTTCCGATCTATTGTCAATATAACTAATTAAGCTGAAATTTGGAATATATTATGTGGTTTTGTCTGTGAAATGTGGTGCTATTTGTTGCCGGCTTTAGTATTCGAAGAGGTTGGCATAATGTATGGCCATACTCTGCAATTAGATATGCCCCCCCTACGTTTTGTATGTAAACATTATGATAAAGATGAAGTTCTTGGATGCCTGTCCATGAATACCTTTTTTGCTACAAAAAATAATAATGACAAGTTGGCATCAGCACGTTTATGAATCTATAGGCTAAATATGCAATGAAATAACTTAAATAAGGGTAATTATGCTAAATCTAGGATCACCGTATGCTCGTGTTCGGTGTAACATGTCATGGGATATGTGTGTTTGATTGATCCTATTAAAATTTTCTAGTTCTGCATATTGCTCGCTTACTAATGGCCCCTTAAAATAGTTGTTTGAACCAGGTTGTAGATTTATTTATCCGGACAGGACAATCTATCTTAGACTCCTATATTTACATAGGAATCAGAAGATCATTTTATTTACACTGTTTGTAGCATATACTAATCTTTATCTTCTTCTATTTTGCATGAAACGCATCGGAGCAACAAAGAGTCTCATGGCGAGACTCGTGGTAGTAAACGTGAAAACCCACATCTATGTGCATCTATGTTTGTGCCAGAAATTCCAAGCCGCCGGCGAAAAGACATCGCCTTTCCTTCGAGTCATCTTTACTTATTTTTTATTCTGCCTTATTTATTTGTTGTAAATTAATTGGCTAACGCTACACTATTAATTAGCATTTAGAATAGTTAAATCTGGAATCGATAGCTAGAAATGAGTTTGACTTACTTACCTTAAATTAATTACTTTAGGTTTGCCTTGCCTTGTTTAATAGTCATAATAGATCACTTAACACCCTACATTCGCATAATAAGCTGGGATATTATTTGCCAAACCGTGTTGCAAATTAATACGAAATACAGAATAGGAAATATTCCTATGGCATAAGAAAAACGTTTTTTTTATTTTACTTTATCTTACAAGCACACGTTTGTCATGATAAGCTTACATTATTATGTTAGGTGATACATACTCCTTAGGTAAAAGAATACTTGCACACATTTTTACTCCTGTTATACCTATGTTTAATATAGTATTTAGGCATCTTAAATTGCATATTTCTCAAAATTGACTTTGACTTTAAATACATAAATCTTGCAAAAATATGTCGTATACTCTCCCTCTTAAAACGTTTTTTTTATATATACCTTTTCCTTAGCATAATAATTAACCCTAGGTTTGGCAGGACAACCGCAAGTTAGCGGATCTTAGAGGGTGCCTAACCCCTTCCCTCTAGATTAATAAAGAGCCCTTACCCAGAATCTCATTAAGTTTAGCAGACCATTAAAATGGAGTTAAATGTTTACTTTAAACTAGTTAACATTTAGGTGTCCTAATTCACCCAATTAATTAGGTGGCGACTCCGCGAACCCTTTAATTAACCCTCTAGCAAACCTTTTAGCATTTTAATATCTTTAGCACCTTTTTCACTTTTAGCACCTTTTTTTAAATTTTAGCATCTTTTAACATTTTAAGCCTTTTAATTATCTTTCTTTTTATTTTTATTTTCTAACCTTTTCATTAAGCAGGAGTTTTTATTTTAAAAATGCCGCGGCCGAAAATGGGCGCGACACTGAGTATATAAAACATGAAGTACTGTAAAGAAGGTCATAACTGGCCAAAAGATAACATGAGACAAGTATAATAATCAAAATATCATTGCAACTGTGCCTTATGAAATGAGAGTCAAAACATGTCCATATAAAATAAGTCATATCCGTGGATGCTTGTCCACATAAAGATCATCATATATATATATTTGCCCGACCCTCTAGTGAGGGACGCGGAGAACATATAATGTGTACACATAGTCATATCCGTGGATGCCTGTCCACATATCATAACCGCGGATGCCTGTCCGTATATCTCATATCCGTGGATGCCTGTCCATATATATCATATATTTACTATCCGGCCCGGGACTCAGTGAAATAATCATATCATATCAAACACGAATAGAATATCATGAGTAACCTTATACAAATTAAATCATCATTTGACCCTCAATGGAATAAATAGAATGAACTATCATTTGTAAAATCCAAGGCAACTATCATATCACGTGTCACTAGGAATTAAGATTCAATGGAATTATGTACGTCTGCCGTACACTAACTTTATATAAATCATGCCAAAAAGAAGAAAAGATAGTTTCACATACCTTATTGTCGAACTAACCAACTCTATAATTAATATTCATCTCGATTAGCACTTCAACCTATAACAATAGTAATTCGTTCGTCAACTCTATGATTTCTAGTATAAGTTATGTCGAATGATGACTCTCTTTTCTATAAAAAATTGGGCAGCACTTCTCCTATTTGTATGCACATCCACAACTTACAAACAAATCCAACAACAAGATGCAACTTAAAGATATAACCAAAACAATCTCAAATACTCCATATACGTCATCATAATACATTCCTTCTCTTTACGTTCATGGAAGACAACAACTACAACAAGCAAGGTGATTAATATACCTATTCTTCTTGTTAATTCAGCCCCTTAAACCATATTAAAACAATCCTTAAAATAGTCCATCAGCTCTAGCAACAACAACAAGAGTGCAAGTCTTATAGTTTGCAACATAACACTTTTCTACACCTTAATTCCTTTAAGGCATACATTAGTAATTACCACAACGTATATACATGTTTATAACTTACATTTACAACATTACAACTTAACAAGAACAACCCCTAATACATCACAACAATGTCCAACTATTTGAATGTCACGGTCCACCCACAAAAATCCATAACTCTTCTCATAATTTCCTTAAAATCCAATTCATGTTTCAACACTTCCATATAACTAATTACAACTTTAAATATCAATGTTTCCTTCAATTTCAACATGCAATTAGTGACAATGATAACAATAACAACAAACAAACCCAAGGTATACCAAAACAGTCCATAAAATCGGTAATATTAATTCCAATCGGCTCAACAACATCAACAACAATCACATGCAATCTCTTATTTCCAATTCTTCTTTAACATGAATTTATCTCTTAACTACAACATCATTTAATTCCAATAACTCAAATAATAAGAAGAAATCTTACCTTAGTTTAGCCCAAAACAGTCCCTAAAGTCTCGGTCACTGCTCTATTTGTTTTGCACCATTTTCACCATTTCTTCAACTTATAATGATATGCATGTATTCTATAAGTTTAATCCATCATTCTTACATGTTTTTCTTTCAAAATGTTCATCTTCAACACCACAATTTCTTGGACAGTTTCGGTCCAGCTCATTGCCGAAAAACAGTGGGTAAGAAGTTTACCATGGCTTAGAAATTGTGGAGGAACTTAATCTTGGTATGAGGAGTTGATTTGGTCTTGAACTTAGCTATGGAATGGGGGGTGTTCTCGGCCGAGGAGAGGAGACGAGGGAGAAGGAAAGGTTTTTGAACTAAGGTAATGAATGAGGATATATGGGTATATGTGGGCTGATATTCTTTTATGCATGCTTGGCACAAGTTCCCATGTTTTTAATCATTCTCTCCACTAAAATTAACCCCACAATTAATTAATCTCCCACATAATCAATCTTACAAATAAAATCTGAAAATTTCATGTCCTAATCACATTATATACGACACTAAGTCCATATCACATGTGTTGCATCCAAAATTATTCCGAGATCACATCCCTTGTATACTAATTTCCCGATTAGCATATATAAATATATTTTATATCCAATATTCGAGTCTTATTTTCTTAATTACGTTATCTAATTATCGCCTTAAAATCACGAGGTGTAACATCTTCAAATAAGGAACTACTACCAAATTCAGATGTTTTCAAAGATGTGTTGGACTCGTCTCATATTCAGTTGAGTTTAGATGAACTGAAAGTGAAGTTATGGCTGTCCAGTGGGCCGGGATGACCGGTCTCGGCCCGAACCTGCCTCGATCCCACCCCAATCCTGCCCCGACCCCATTTAAAAAACAAAAAATTGGTACCGAGACTCGAACCCGGGATGGGACATGGCGTCGTCCCGCCCCAAGCCCGCCTAGTCCCGGTCCCGCCCCCGGTCCCCCTTTGAAAAAATAGTCGTTGCACTAACGACCATTTTACATTTTGGCCGTTGTGCAACGGCCATTTTTTGCCTCCCCCTAACCCTTTATATTTATTTTTAACCCCTAAGTTATTATATTTACACTTTAACCTAATTTTTCATCTATAAATACCCCATTTTCTCTTCATCTTTCTCACAAATCTTTCTATAATCTCTCTAATCTCTCAATCGATCTCTCTACAAGTCTATATTGTCTGCTAAATATTCAATTTTATTTATTCATTTGGGAGTGAAGTGACAACTAGCTTAAGGATCATCCATCGAGCAAAGTTTCAATTTTGAACCTTTCGATTACACGTCGACGTTACATCGCCGTTTTGTACATTCGTTCCTTCATTAAATTATTATTGTTTCTGCGTTTTATTTAGCGCACTTAATTTCATTATCTTTAATTATTTATTTGCATAATTATAATGGAAGGATTTAAACGTATGATTACGGGTAAAAGTACTTCTACTAGTAGGGGTAAGGGTACTTCTTCTAGTTCTAGTCATCCTATTCCTAGACAGGATCCTATTCCTAGACTGGATGATTTTGTTGAATATTGAAAATTTTCCTGAAATGCCATTATGATTTAAACGATGAAATATTTTTTGGAACTCAAGAAGACTTTAATTTAGAAGATGCTCTAGATGATGACACACCCACTAATGCGCCTTCAACTAAAATGCCTCATATTCCCCCTAGTATGAGACGAGGTCCAGCAAAACGACCATTAAAATCGGATGCATGATAATTTTTTTTTAGAGACGTAGCGAATCAAGTAGCTATATGTAAAATTTGTAAAGGGGTTTATAGTTTTAAAACTGGACAAGGTCATGGTGGGATGGGGGGGGGGAGGGGGTTTAATGAGACACATAAAATAAAAACATCCAGCTAGGTATGCCCAATACGATGCTAAAAAAAAGTGTGCAAACGCCCTCACTATCGGGACAAGGTTCACATACTTTCTCGGACCAAGTACAGGGTCAAATTAACCCTGTGACAGGGGGAATTGTAGGCCCTAAATACGATAAACATAGATATAGAGAAGCACTAGCAAAATTAGTTGTTGTGGAGGGTTTGCCTTTTTCATTTCCTTAATTTCCTTGTCACGCCTGTTTTCGACCGCGACATATTCAACTCCTGCTTAGAAGGTTAGAAAATAAAAATAAAAATGCTAAAGGCTAAAAATGCTAAAGGGTTCGCGGAGTCGCCACCTAATTAATTTGAGTGAATTAGGACACCTATATGTCAACTAGGTTAAAGTCAACATTAACTCTATTAAATGGTCTGCTAAACTTAATGAGATTCTGGGCAAGGGTTCTTTATTATCCTAAAGGGAATGAGTTAGGCACCCTAAAGGATCCGCTAACTTGCGGTTGTCCGTTCAAACCTAGGGTTAATTATTTATGCTAAGATGCAATGCACGTTTTGAAAATTCTTAAGCAAAAGATATTTATGACTGTAAATATATTTTTGACCAACATAAAATGTAAGACTTGTTTAAAACATATAAAGCTAATTCTAGTTGAAAACATGCATTAAAAAAAGTAATTAGAGAGCATATAAAATTATTCTATAAGATATATGTATTGCTTAGCATAATACAGAAGTAATAATGTAGAATCTACGATGACCAAAATATATGCTTAAACATAGGATGTAAAAATGTACATTATGCAAAGGCTAAGAATCCTACAATTTAAATAGGGATTTATAGAAAGGGAGTTTCTTATGTTAGGGTTTAGTAGGGTGGCGGTGGGCGGGCCGACCGACATCTTATCGGTCCCGACCACTCGACCCAGGCCGTCATGACGCCTTGTTAAAAAACGTGGCCGGGGCTCGAACAGGCGGGACAGTATGGTCCCGCCCGACCACCCCCGCTGTGCCCCGATCCCGCCGATCCCGCCCCAGTCCCGCCATTTGCCAAAAATAGTCGTTGTCAAACGGGCCATTTAACTTTTGGCCGTTAGACAACGACCCATTTTTGGCTTCCCCCACTCTCCCAACCCCTACCCTTTTATATTTATTTTTAACCCCTAAGTTATTATATTTACACTTTAACCCAATTTTTCAACTATAAATACCTCATTTTCTCTTCTTATTTCTCACAAATCTTCCTACATTTTCTCTAATTTCTATATACAACATTGTCTACTACATATTCACTCTATTTATTAATTTGAGAATTGGGAGTGAAGTTGGCAACTAGCTTGAGGATTAATCTATCGAGCAAAGTTTCAATTTTCAACCTCTCTCGATTACACATCGACTCTACGTCGGCGTTTGGTACATTCGTTCCCTCATTAAATTATTATTTTGTTTTTATTTCATTTAGCACATTTAATTTCATTATCTTTAAGTCTTTAACTATTTAATTATTTATTATCATAATTAAAATGAAAAGAACAAAAAGTCTTTTCGGCAAGGGTACTTCTTCTAGTAGGGCGGGTAACAAGGGCAAGGGTACTTCTTCTAGTATTCCTAGACAAGATGATTTTATAGATCCTGAACTGTTTCCTGAAATACCATATGATCTTGACACAAATGTTTATCCTCAAAATGAAGAAGATTTTAATTTAGATGACACTCTAGATGATGATACACCTACTAATGAAGATGATGATACACCCACTAGTGAAATGCCTCATATCCCCCCTAGTATGAGACGAGGTCCGACAAAACGACCATTAAAATCAGTTGTATGGAAATATTTTGACAGGGACGTACCGAATCAAGTAGCTATATGTAAAACTTGTAAAAATGTTTATTCTTTTAAAACTGGACAAGGTCATGGTGGGACGGGGGGTTTAGGAAGACACCTATTGCAAAAACACAAAGTCTTGCATGCCCAATACATTATTGAAAAAGATGGTGAGCAGACGTCCTCTCAATCGGGACAAGGTTCACATACTGTTCCGGACAAAGTACAGGGTCAAATTAACCCTATGACGGGGGGAGTTGTAGGCCATAAATACGATAAATATAAAGATAGGGAAGCACTAACAAAATTAGTTGTTGTGGAGGGTTTGGCTTTTTCATTTCCTGAATCGCCTGGTTTTATTCATTATATTAGAGATATGTATAATCCTGCTTATAAAGGTTTTCCTAGATCAACGGTTAAGAGAGACGTGTTTAAATTTGCACACGAATATCAACAATATTTGCGTTATTCATTATATCATTTAAATTGCAAAGTCGCTCTAACTTCTGATATAGGTCGTAGTACTAACGGCCATGATTATTTAACGGTAACCTGTCATTGGATAGATTATAAATGGTCTATGCAAAAACGTATTTTAGCATATAGATATATAGATAGTAGGCACACTGGTGAGTTTATTTCAGAAAATATTTATTCAGTCTGCGATTATTACGGAATAACTGATAAAGTTATGAGTATTACATTAGATAATGCAGCTTCTAACAATTCTGTTATTTATATTTTAAAAGAAGTTTTAACTCCGTCTTTTCCAAAACATTTTCATATCAAATGTGCGTGTCATATTTATAACTTAGTTGTAAAGGATGATCTTTCACTTTTTCAAGATATTCTTGAAAAAATACAATTTGCTATACACTTTATTTTTAAAAATAATAGAATTCAACAGAGAAAAGAATATAAAAAAACTTGTCACGATTGTGGACTATCTTACAGAAAAATTCCCGAAGAAGTACCTACTAGGTGGAATTCTTTATATGACCAACTAGTTGTTGCTTATGACTATAGAAAACCTATCACTTTATTTTTTAATGCCCATAATCAAAATCCAAATGATATGATTGTGGATAATGATTGGGACAAAATTAAAGAACTTATTGTATTTCTAGAGAATTTTCAATGAGCAACAAAAGAATTTTCTACTTTATATTATCCTACTATTTCAACTATGTTATTTTATATAGCTATAATATTTTTACTTCTTAAAGAATATATGGAAAAACCTGCTTATAAGGCAGCTATTAAAAAAATGTTTATGAAATTAAAGAAATATTTTATTCCTATTCCCCCTATTTATATTATTGATGATGTATTAAACCCGACTATTAAAGTAGAGGGTTGTAAAAGTCTTATTGAAAATATTTATAACTGTATGGACGTACTACCACCTCAAACTCCCAAAAATTTAAATGTTGAGCCACCTATTGAACAAACACTAGAAGAAGTGTTGAATAACGTAGAAGATGAATGCAAAAAAGTATATCGGCATTACCAGCAAGAAAGTGCTAGTAACCAACCGGCTTTCGTACCATCTTCTTCTTCAACACAGCCTAAAAAAAGACATGTTGTTTCTGCGGCTAGTAAAGATTCTATTGAAAGCCTCAGAAATATAATGTGCGGTGGTAGTAGTGCTAACCAAATTAGCGAGTTCGATGTTTTTGTTTTGCAGGGTAATTTACCTTACCAAGCAGTTATCAATGAAGACGGAAAGGAAGACTTGCTGAAATATTGGATGCAGAATGAGAAGACATTTCCGACACTTTCAATGATGGTCTGAGATATTTTGAACATTGGCGTCATCAATCGCTTCGAAGCGCTTTTTCTGCAGCGATTTCAAATAGGAGAGCAGACACTCATTAGCGGAGCGGCTTGGAGATGGCGGTACTATTCAGAGATTGGATACGAGCGGAGCGAAGGAGGTGCGGTCAACCAGAGATTAACGAAGAAGAAGACGAAAACTACGACGACATTTTATCTGAAGGCATGAGTAGCGACGTGGAACAATTTGACCAAGATATACCAATTCCAATCGAAGAACCACACGAAATTATAAAGAAACTAGAAAAAGTATTTTCAAATTGGTAATTTATTTCATTGCAATTTTTTAATTTTTCTATGTCTTTTGCAATTTTTTTCAACAACAGTACACTACAATGTTGTAATTCTGAATCTTGTATATTTCAATGAAATAATTAATAATATAAGAGGCACAAAAACAACCTTGGGATATTTTTTTTACACTCTTCTTGTCTTTGTTTAATTATTTAGTTTATACTTTATACTTTATAAATATATTATATATATGAGTATAATTATAATACTATAATATTATAATAGTATAATATGAGTCTATGACTATCACTATATGACTATATGTTAATGTTACTTTGTTAGTAATTTAGTGGGGAAAAAAACCCGCCTGACTCGTCCGTCGGCGACCGTCGACCGTCGAGGCCCCTGGCACGCGGGCCGGGCGGGACACGATATCGACCGCTAGTCCCGATCCCGCATGGCGCCCGCCCGACCAGCCTCCTCTTCCACCCCGACTGGCCCGATCGGTGGGCCGACCCGTATTTGGCCAGCCCTAGGGTTTAGTAATAAATAATGTCTTGACTGCTTAAATAATGATGCGAATGGAAAATTACTAAATGGTTTAATTATAACTTAAGCAAGCTAAAGTAATTAACTTAAGGGGGGAAAACAATTTTCTAATGTCAAGCTACTTTCTAGTCTATTGGTTCAAGGTTTAACTATTATAAATATTATGCTAGTAGCGTAATGTTAGACAAATAATTTACAGCAAATAGATGGGGGAAGGGGAATCAATAATAAAGACTCGAAGGAATGACAGTGTAATTCCGCAAGCGTTTTGTTTTTAAATTTTCCCATGCGAGATGCGGATGCAGTTGCGGATGCGGGCTACACATAGACGTAGGTCTTCATTTAAAATAGCTCATGATGAGTCTCGCCATGAGACTCTTCATTTTTGCTTCGATGCGTTTCATGTAAAAATAAGAAAAGAGAAGGATTAACACACGCTCAAATCAAATGATAAAGCAAATCGATGAAATATTCACATAGAACTCAGGCACGTACGTGACCCCTTTGTAATAGCATTAACCAAACCAAAGGGGCATACCCATCATAAATGATTCCAATGGGAATCAAACAGACAGTGGCCCTGGCTGGCCTAGAATGGCAGATAGACTATGCATATCATATGACAACACAAATGCAAAATAAGCATAGGACAAACTCCAAACAATTACTGTGTGACATGCTTGAAGATACATTACCAAACTATATGTATGATATACTGGATATACGATTATATGTCCCTTTAAACAAGCAGCATGGATGTAAAGGCATATGGCGACTGACGTAATATTTCAGATAAACACAACTTCATATTGGGCTTAAACATACGGCAACATGTGCGATCTCTTAAAGCAGTGGTGGATTAATATCATTTTGCCAGTACACCATGAATGTCTGAATTAGTATTAGCGTTATAACATTTGCAACTATAGCTACAGAGCATCACAG
The DNA here is from genome assembly GCA_029844215.1 of Przewalskia tangutica. Lineage (NCBI taxonomy): Eukaryota > Viridiplantae > Streptophyta > Magnoliopsida > Solanales > Solanaceae > Przewalskia > Przewalskia tangutica. The sequence continues at coordinate 4,092,213 of CM056720.1, forward strand.
TATCCATAAGACCACAAAACATGCCTCGAAAATTTATCAAATTATATGCAAAAATCCATAGTCGACTTCGGCAGTGCTAACCAGACTCTACGAGCAGCTTGAATAAATTCATTGGCCTCTAAAACTTATACGTGTTTAGCTATTTTAAACATGACAAACACGCAATCCAATTAAGCACACAACTGGTTACTCTTAGTACATTTAATGACTCCTCATAACGCGCTCGGCTGATGCGAACAATACTGCGATTCAATGCAACCCAATTACTGATTTGATCCAACAAAACAGACACAGATTGGTTTAAAAACACGCTTATCAAACATGATGCAGTAGCACGAAAAGATCGAACTAACACATATAGGGATACAAAAATAAAGAAACATAAACCGAGAGGGATTCAGAATTACCTTCTCCGGGCAGCGGACCGAGGCAGCGTATCAAGCCATCGATTCACTCGGGGAATGCGATTACGATGGGATGAGATTTCGATTGGGTTCTGTTCTGGTTCTCAAAAAGGTCTAAGAATTCTGGTTATTTGTATGCTAGAATGCCAAGTTTTGAATGCCTGTATATGTGCAAATTGATTAGTATTTATAGCCTGATTTAGTTTTTTTTGAGTTATGGTAAGTTTGATTTGTGTGATTTCGTGATTTTGGGGTAATTTTATGACGATTCGCAGAAGATTTGGTGTAACTTTTCGGGGTATGATTGTTAGAGATTCTTACCTTAATTTTCAGCGAATTTGGTTCTTATTGACACGATTTGAGGATTCGTTTTGGTATGATTCTTGTTATGGCAAGTTTTAAGGAAGGAAACATGGGATTTTGGTTGTGATCTGGTGGGATTTAGGGCGTGCGGGTAAGGAAGGCGACGAGTTAGGTCTTTTTAGGGTTTTTACGATTTTTTCTTTTTCTTTGGAACGATGGGGCGGAATGCATATAAGGGGAAATGGGTTGCGGGTTGTGGGCTTTGGTATTGGGCTGACTATGATTTGGGCAGGGCGAAGGGGAATTAAAATTGGGCTGGGGTTATTTAATTTAGGTGTTAGTTTTAAGTGTATTGTATTAGTGGTAAATAAATGGGGTTTAAATTATTATTAAATTATTTAAATTCTAAATGTGGATATGATATTTAAGGGTTGCTTAATGCTTTTATAAATGTGACGCTATTATTAAAAACACATGTATTAGATTAAAATCAGTTTAATAGGAGTTTAAATTACAAATAATAATTATGAAATTGTCTTACATATTAATAAATGTGAATATGCTATTTAATGAATGTGTGATGCGACGTTATTGCTAGATTATTAATTTATTTATTTACGTATTTATTATTAGTAAAATTATTAGGGCTTAAATTATGAATAATATTTATGCGAATGCGGACGTGAGACTCAAAAAATGCTTAATATTCTACGTAAAATGCGGTGCCATTATTAAATCACTTATTTATGCATGTATTAATGTTTTATTGTTGCATTTTATTATTATAAAATTGTTAAAATTATTTTTAAAAATTAGTGTAATTTTATAGTTAATGATTGGACGAGAGGGTCAAAATTGGGTGTCAACACTCCTGATTTTATTCATTACACTAGAGAAATGTATAATCCTGCTTATAAAAGGTTTTCCTAGATCAAATGTTAAGAAAGATGTATTTAAATTTGCACACGAATATCAACAATATTTACATTATTCATTATATCATTTTCCTGGCAAAGTATCTATTACGTCTGATATAGGCCGTAGTACTAATGGTCATGAGTATTTAACGGTAACATGTCATTGGATAGATTATAAATGGTTTATGCAAAAACGTATTTTAGCATATAGATATATAGATGATAGGCACACTGATAATTTTATTGCAGAAAATATTTATTTTGTTTGCCATTATTATGGCATAACTGATAAAATTATGACTATTACATTAGATAACACTTATTCTAATAATTATGCTATTAATATTTTAAAAAATAGTTTAACTCCATCTTTTTTAGATCATTTTCATATAAGATGTGTGTGCCATATATATAATTTAGTTGTAAAGGATGGTCTATCACTTTTTACAAACATTCTTGATAAAATACAATTTGATATAAATTATATTTTTAAAATAATAGAATACAACGAAAAAAAGAATATAAAAACTTTTCATGATTTCCAACTACCTTATAGAAAAATTTCCGAAGAAGTACCCAGTAGGTGAAATTTTTTGTACCATCAACTACTTGTTACTTGTGACTATAAAAGACCTGTAACTTTATTTTTTAACACCCGTAATCAAAATCTAGCTTATATGCTTGTAGATAGCGATTGAGACAAAATTGTCGAACTTATTGTATTTTTAGAGAATTTGTTTTCAAGCAACAAAATAATTTTTCGGTATATATCATCCTACTATTTCAACTATGTTGTTTTATATAGATCTCATATTTTTATTACTTAATGAATATATGTTTAACCAGCTTATAAGACAACTATTAAAAATGTTTATCAAAATAAAAAAATATTTTATTCATATTCCTACTATTTATATTACTGGTGTTGTATTAAATCCGACAATTAAAATAGATGGATGTAAATCACTTATTGAAACTATTTATGATTGTATAGCAGTACTATCACCTCCAACTCTAACAAATCCAAATGATCCACCACCTATTGAACAAACCAAAGAAGAAGTGTTGTCTAGCATACAAGATGAATACAAAAAATATATATAAGTATTACCACCAAGAAAGTGCTAGCAACCAATCGGCTTCCGTACCATCTTCTTCTTCTTCAACACAACATAAAAAAAGACATGTTGTTTCTGCGGTTAGTATTGAAAGTCTCATAAAAAAAAATGTGCGGTGCTAACACTACTAACCAAATTAGCGAGTTTGATGTTTTTGTTTTGCAGGGTGCTTTACCGTACCAAGCAGTTGTCAATGAAGAAGGACATGAAGACTTGCTGAAATACTGGAGTAAGAATAAGAAGACATTTTCGACACTTTCAATGATGACCCGAGATGTTTTGAAAATTCAAGCGTCATCAATGACGTCTGAAAGCGCTTTTTTTTTTTCTGCCGACAAATTTCAAATAGGAGAGCACATACACTCATTAGCTGGGGACAGTTTGGAGATTGCATTATTATTCAGAGATTTAATACGAGCGGAGCGGAGAAGGTGCGGTAAACCGAAGATCAATGAAGAAGAAGACGTAAACTACAACGACATCTTATCTGAAGGTATGAGTAGCGACGTGGAGCAATTTAACCAACAAATACCAATTTCAACTGAAGAACCACATGAAATTATAAGGAAAATAGAACAGGTTTTTTTGAAAATGTAATTTCTTTAATTGCAATTTTACTATGTCATTTGTAACTTTTGAACGACACTACAAAGTTGTAAATTATGACAATTGTATCTGTATAATGTATTAGAAAAAAATCATATTTCTATTAAATAATATAAGATGCACAAAAACAGTCTTGAGATATTTTTATTACACTCATGTTCAATTATTGAGTTGTTTATATATATGTTTTTTTTTTAACTAAGTGCAAAAAAAACGCTCCATCCTGCCCCAGACCGATCCTGCCCCGACCCCCTAGCCAACAGGACCGAAATCGGGATGGGACTCGGTCTCGTCCCGCTCAAACCCGGCCCGCCATCCCCGCCACAGCTCGATCCCGCCCAACCCGCCCCGACCGTCACCCCTAGGTGAAGTTATTGAAGATAATGATAAAAAAGATGTGGCTCAAAATCCTTGACAAATTGGTTTGTACCAACAACCAAGTGAAAATGGTGCGCCTAGTGAAGTAGTAGCACCACCTTCACCTAGAAGATCAACAATGATCAAAAAGCTAAATCTCAAATATGCAAATAGTGCCCTAGTAGAAGAAGTAGATGTAAAAGAACCCGAGACATTTGAAAAAGCACTTGAAGATTCAACGTGGAATAATGCTGTCACGACCCGACCCCGGGACCGCGACTGGTGCCCTACCTGGGCACCCTTACAGGTAAACATCAGAGAAAATCAGCGGAACATACACGAAACTTAAAAATAAAACATCGTAAGTAAAACAACAGGATAGCCGATGGGGCTACCTTCCTGAACATATATAAAAATAACCGAAGCAGTTGCCTCCTTTCTTTTTACAAACAGACCCACAATATGTGACTACAGACCTCTAAGAGTTTTAACAACCACTGTGGCGGGACAGGGCCCCGCCATACCCCTGAATGAACATAAACGTGACAACTCCGGAACACTGGAGCCATCTCAACTTCTTTGAGCAGGGATCCTAAGCTCGCGGATCCAATCGTAATACCTAAACTGCGGGCGTGAGCGGCCCGAAGAAGTCGATACAACAGTGCGAATATGGAGCAGAAATAACGTCTGATAAGCGATCATAATCGTAAAAGAATGACAAGGACAAGTATAAAAATACATACGGATCTGCCGTGTCATTACCAACATGAACTTAATTTCACATCAATATCTTTTACATTCCGTTAAGAATTATAGCCATATCTTACGTGCTTACTTAGGAGAAGTCATTAAGTTCATCTCTATCTAACTTACTTATCTTTCATAACATAGTCAGGCCCATTCTGAGAGGGACACATATACTACGGCCCATTCTGAGGGACACATATACTACGACCCAATGCGGGACGCGATCAAGTCACACAAATAGCAAAGTGTGCGTGGAATACCCCATCACCGCCACGGCTATAAGTGTAAAATATAACCATGTGATGCGCCCGTGGCATCCCACCTCACTGTCGGCGTACACATACACAATACATACATATATCTCCTGCCCGTGGAATCCCACATCACTGTCGACAGCTATAAGTGTAAAACATAACCACGGGTCTCACACCCATAATACCAATCAAAACATGTGGTATAGCGTCTTGGGGCTTGCCCCTCATTTATACTCTTACCCTGGAGGAGGTGGTAAAGCAGGGGGTATAACGTCTTGGGGCTTGCCCCTCATTTATACTCTTACCACGGGAGAAGGTGGTACAACGTCTTGGGGCTTGCCTCATTTATACTCTTACCCTATCTCAACCTACCGACAATCAACACATAAAGCGGGTGGTACAGTCTTGGGGTTTTCCCCTCACTTATACTCTTACCCTGGAGAAGGTGGTACAACGTCTTGGGGCTTGCCCCTCATTTATACTCTTACCCTATCTCGACCGACCATCAACAAGACATAAGCACCACCATGTCTTCTATAAAAATCCGGGAATTTAACCCAAGTACTACAAGTAACGGAAGCATACCCGTGGAATCCCACATCACCGCAGACGTCCCAAGAATCTTACAACAAGACATCCGACTTCAACCGAGAGTCGCGACAACTTAATAAAACATAATACTTGCACTCAAAGGCTATTACCCGACATATAGGCAAGTTCTCAATTAACCAAGCCAAAGTACTTATCAAGGCACACATAGGATAATTCTCATTTTATCAAGCCAAAGTACTAATCAAGGCATACATAGAATAATTCTCTTTTAACAAGTCAAAGTACTTATCAAGGCACACTTAGACAAATTCTCAATTTATCAAGCCAAAGTACTACATACGCACATTCTTTTATAAAAGACTCCTTTCTATGTAAATCTCCAAGATACTAACACCTGTAGTATCAAGTCCTATTCACCTTTCAAGACAAGTCACAATACCTTTTTAGAAATACAAATACCGCTTCTAAATCAAGTGACTTCTTTTATTAAAACCTTAAGAAATTGGTACCTTTAAACCAATTTGCCGTTCCTTAATACAAGTTATTTCTTTGATTACTTTATTAGAAAACTATTCTCTTAACCTTCCATAAAGCCGTTATAACCAACTTCCCATAAAGCCGTTATAACCCTTTATGGTTTAGACCAACACGTTCCTTTTATAACCAAGAGACTTCTACTTTTTGAAACCAAGTATTAAATACTTTCAAATCAATTCTCATACCTTTCAAACATACTACTAGTCTCTTAACCTTTAGAAAACAAGTGACTCATTTTATATAAAACCTTAGGCAATTAATGCCTTAAAAACAAGTTGCCTTTTCACTAAAATCAATTCATTTATCTTTCCATAAAGCAAATATAACTAACTTCCCATAAAGCCGTTATATTCACTTTATATCTTAGCCAAAAACAATTTCCTATCCAAGGACTTATACGTTTAAAACGGAACAAGTATCACATACTTTAAAACTCTTCAAGTCCCTTAACTTTAATAAAACTCAAGACATCCTTTATTCTTTCAAAGAAGTGAGTTAATCCCCTAACTCACCCGACTTGGCTATTCATAAAATTAGTAAAGGATATCTAGGTGTTATACGTCCCATTGCACTACATACGTGCAACTAGTCATGCTCAAAGATAGGAAAAATTCTACATAGAGTAGATCACACAACTACCTCTTAACTTCTAAGAGTAGAAGGAAACATGAAATGATACCACAAGTATATTCCATACATAGAATCATGCCACAGGAAGGAAGAGGTTCACATACCTCGCGACGATTGTCGACAAATAGCAAAATGCTCCAAAGTACTCCAACCTTGATAGCTATTCCACTCTCCAAGTAGGATACGCTATACTTAGTACTTCAACCTATAATGGTCACAATATGTCCATTAACCTTTCACTTCTAACGTAGAATATTTTAGGTGCTAAGTCGCTAAATTCTACGGAAAATCGGACAGCACCTCCTTTGTTTCTACTCACTTTGCCACCTTTTTCAAGGCCGAATACAATAACCAAACAGCCCCAATTGGCTCACAACAATATAGAAGGTATTCCAATACAATGAATAACTAAATGTTCCCAATTGGCTCACAATTTAGAAAGTAGTCCAATACAAATGAATAACAAACTAAAAGTCCAAATTCGGCCACCTTGAGTTCAACCATACCAATTCTTATCAAATTTCCATTTCAATCCAAATTGGTAGCATAACATGATATCAAGTCGCATTTGATTATAACAATCCATAATCTCTAAGTAGGTAACATGCGACGATTTCTAATAAACGACCAATTAGTAATTCCAATTTTCAAGTGGCTTATATAACATTTCGAATTTAGCTACAAGCACTCCATAATACTTATAAACTTCTACATACCAACTTCATGTTGTCAACGTGTAAAACTAACAACAACAAAAAATATATAATCTTGTAACATCTTAAAGGACAAGATTATACCTTAACGATTCTCAATCCAATCTTCAAATCCGAAGTCGTTCCTTAGCAACCTAGAGCCTCTTCAATACACCTCAATCCGTTCCTTGAGACCCTTAGAACAACCCCAACAATTTTCCTTCAAACTTCTAAACAAAACCTAGAAAGACAACTAGGTGTTTGCTTTGCGACTACTACGAAAACTCTCTTTTTCCGGGATTTTTGTATTGAGATACACTTACATAACACTCAAGCACCTTGGTTTAAAATGTGGAGCTTAAAGAACAAGCAACGAAAATTTTTCCTTTCTTCTCCATGGTGAACCCGAGAGCACCATTAGTGTAGTCTTCAATTTGTGAAATTTTGCTAAGTGTTAAGTCCTCTCTTGCTACTAGTAGTAATATAAAGGGCAATGGAGGGTCAAGGTGTCTACAAATGGGTGGCTAGGATGAGGTCTTGCTAAATATCAAGTCTAGTGGGACCTTGACTAAGTCAACTTTGTCAAGCTTAACAACTTGCAAGACTTGTCTTACTAACAAAGGTCCAATGACCCTCTTGCCCTTGCAATTTCGTCCAAGGCACCATCTAAGGGGGGGTGACACGTGTCGCCCTCCCATTCGTCACAACAAAACATTTTCCGACAATTTCATAATTCCGAGAAATTTTTACAAGTCTCCAATCTTAACACTGTGAGTTCTTACGTACGTTCTTACACCATGTCCTGTAAATACGGGGTGTAACATTCTTCCCCCCTTAGAAACATTCGTCCTCGAATGTTCTTTCGGAGTCAAACTTATAATTAGCGACATAGTTCTCTTTCACAACCCCGACATACTAATAATGCCACACATGGCCCTAATACCTCGCACACGTATATCCTTCCATCATAAGCCCAAACGAGATTATCCTTTCGTACTTCCAACTCCTTCTAGCATACATACATAACTTCCATACCGATTCTGGCCTCTAATCTTTGGAGTCACTCTAAAAAACAATATAGGGTCATTTCCGCTTCACTACTGGTTCGTGGAATCGTCCCGAACCCGTAAAACAATTAACTAGACTTGGGCCTTGCACTCGTGACTGTCACGTGGCGGAACTACTACCAACTGATCCCACTCCATTCCAGGCCATGGGAGACCCGTAACAGTCCTCAACCACTCGTCGACTTAACTCTTATCCTCGTCCGACTTAAAATCTTATTACCGAAAAACCTTATATACCTAAGGTCTCGGCGATAATCAATATTCTTAGGCTCGCACTCCATGCTCCCACTTACCTTATCGCCCTCTGCAAACGGTACAAAAACTTCTCATAAAACCATAACCATGTTGTCTCGATCACAACAACCATTACATACTCTATCACGTGCCTTATCCGTATAATTCTCTTAAGCATACTACACACTTGATCTATTAACATGACATTCCGTTAGGTTCCTTAATATGGCTTCTGGGGTCCACTACCCTATCGCATTTCATCCTTTCCCAATTATCTCAAAATAAAACACAAGACCTTGGCGAAAATTCATTAACTATTCCATACCTTCCGTATCTAGTTAGTCTTTACCGATTCACGGTAATCTAAAATCATTCTAGGCAACACGCGTCGACCTTCATACATAACTCCGTATAGATGTATGTCACAATACCAACTATATCGTAATCATTACCAACCGGATGCGCAATCCACATAGTCATTCCCGGTCATCACGCTTTCTCGTAGTTGCAATCAACATAACTCGTTAGGGAGGGACGACTAACAATACAAACTCTATCGCACGATCTCGAGTGAGAAGAATGGAAACCAATCCTAAATGTCTCGGCCTCCTGATTATAGATGTGGTGCACAACACACCGATAATCAAGACTCTACTAGACACGGTCTGTAGACACTTTCCGAGGACTAACTGATCTGATACCACTTTTTGTCACGACCCGACCCCGGGACCGCGACTGGTGCCCTACCTGGGCACCCTTACAGGTAAACATCAGAGAAAATCAGCGGAACATACACGAAACTTAAAAATAAAACATCGTAAGTAAAACAACAGGATAGCCAGGCTACCTTTCCCGAACATATATAAAAACAACCAAGCTTGCTCTTTCTTTTTACAAACAGACCCACAATATGTGACTACAGACCTCTAAGAGTTTTAACAACCACTGTGGCGGGACAGGGCCCCGCCATACCCCTGAATGAACATAAACGTGACAACTCCGGAACACTGGAGCCATCTCAACTTGCTGAACCGGGATCCTAAGCTCGCGGATCCACAACTGTGTACCTAAACCTGCGGCATTTAACGCACTTCGGGCGGCCGCATAACAGTGCGAATATGGAATGTAAATAACGTCTGAGAAATGTATCATAATCAGATAAAAGAATGACAAGGACAAGTATAAAAATACATACCAGATCCTGCCGTGTCATTACCACTTATGAACTTAATTTCACATCAATATCTTTTACATTCCGTTAAGAATTATAGCCATATCTTACGTACTTACTTAGGAGAAGTCATTAAGTTCATCTCTATCTAACTTACTTATCTTTCATAACATAGTCCGGTCCATTACAGAGGGACACATATACTACCCGGCCCATTACAGAGGGACACATATACTACCCGGCCCAATCTGGGACGCGATCAAGTCACACAAATAGCAAAGTGTGCCCGTGGAATACCCCATCACTGCCAACAGCTATAAGTGTAAAATATAACCATGTGACGCGCCCGTGGCATCCCACCTCACTGTCGGCGTACACATACACAATACATACATATATCTCCTGCCCGTGGAATCCCACATCACTGTCGACAGCTATAAGTGTAAAACATAACCACGGGTCTCACACCCATAATACCAATCAAAACATGTGGTATAGCGTCTTGGGGCTTGCCCCTCATTTATACTCTTACCCTGGAGGAGGTGGTAAAGCAGGGGGTATAACGTCTTGGGGCTTGCCCCTCATTTATACTCTTACCCTGGAGAAGGTGGTACAACGTCTTGGGGCTTGCCCCTCATTTATACTCTTACCCTATCTCAACCGGCCGACAATCAACACATAAAGCAGGTGGTACAGCGTCTTGGGGGTTTACCCCTCACTTATACTCTTACCCTGGAGAAGGTGGTACAACGTCTTGGGGCTTGCCCCTCATTTATACTCTTACCCTATCTCGACCGACCATCAACAAGACATAAGCACCACCATGTCTTCTATAAAAATCCGGGAATTTAACCCAAGTACTACAAGTAACGGAAGCATACCCGAATCCCACATCACCGCTTGACGTCCCAAGAACTTACAACAAGACATCCGACCCTTCAACCGAGAGTCGCGACAACTTAATAAAACATAATACTTGCACTCAAAGGCTATTACCAGACATATAGGCAAGTTCTCAATTAACTAAGCCAAAGTACTTATCAAGGCACACATAGGATAATTCTCATTTTATCAAGCCAAAGTACTAATCAAGGCATACATAGAATAATTCTCTTTAACAAGTCAAAGTACTTATCAAGGCACACTTAGACAAATTCTCAATTTATCAAGCCAAAGTACTACATACGATATCTCTTTTATAAAAGACTCTTTCTATGTAAAGCTCCAAGATACTAACACCCGTAGTATCAAGTCCTATTCACCTTTCAAGACAAGTCACAATACCTTTTTAGAAATACAAATACCGCTTCTAAATCAAGTGACTTCTTTTATTAAAAACCTTAAGAAATTGGTACCTTTAAACCAATTTGCCGTTCCTTAATACAAGTTATTTCTTTGATTACTTTATTAGAGAAAACTATTCTCTTAACCTTCCATAAAGCCGTTATAACCAACTTCCCATAAAGCCGTTATAACCCTTTATGGTTTAGACCAACACGTTCCTTTTATAACCAAGAGACTTCTACTTTTTGAAACCAAGTATTAAATACTTTCAAATCAATTCTCATACCTTTCAAACATACTACTAGTCTCTTAACCTTTAGAAAACAAGTGACTCATTTTATATAAAACCTTAGGCAATTAATGCCTTAAAAACAAGTTGCCTTTTCACTAAAATCAATTCATTTATCTTTCCATAAAGCAAATATAACTAACTTCCCATAAAGCCGTTATATTCACTTTATATCTTAGCCAAAAACAATTTCCTATCCAAGGGACTTATACGTTTAAAACGGAACAAGTATCACATACTTTAAAACTCTTCAAGTCCCTTAACTTTAATAAAACTCAAGACATCCTTTATTCTTTCAAAGAAGTGAGTTAATCCCCTAACTCACCCGACTTGGCTATTCATAAAATTAGTAAAGGATATCTAGGTGTTATCGTCTGCACTACATACGTGCAACTAGTCATGCTCAAAGATAGGAAAAGTTCTACATAGAGTAGATCACACAACTACCTCTTAACTTCTAAGAGTAGAAGGAAACATGAAATGATACCACAAGTATATTCCATACATAGAATCATGCCACAGGAAGGAAGAGGTTCACATACCTCGCGACGATTGTCGACAAATAGCAAAATGCTCCAAAGTACTCCAACCTTGATAGCTATTCCACTCTCCAAGTAGGATACGCTATACTTAGTACTTCAACCTATAATGGTCACAATATGTCCATTAACCTTTCACTTCTAACGTAGAATATTTTAGGTGCTAAGTCGCTAAATTCTACGGAAAATCTGACAAAGACCTCCTTTGTTTCTACTCACTTTGCCACCTTTTCAAGGCCGAATACAATAACCAAACAGCCCCAATTGGCTCACAACAATATAGAAGGTATTCCAATACAATGAATAACTAAACAGCCCCAATTGGCTCACAATTTAGAAAGTAGTCCAATACAAATGAATAACAAACTAAAAGTCCAAATTCGGCCACCTTGAGTTCAACCATACCAATTCTTATCAAATTTCCATTTCAATCCAAATTGGTAGCATAACATGATATCAAGTCGCATTTGATTATAACAATCCATAATCTCTAAGTAGGTAACATGCGACGATTTCTAATAAACGACCAATTAGTAATTCCAATTTTCAAGTGGCTTATATAACATTTCGAATTTAGCTACAAGCACTCCATAATACTTATAAACTTCTACATACCAACTTCATGTTGTCAACGTGTAAAACTAACAACAACAAAAAAATATATAATCTTGTAACATCTTAAAGGACAAGATTATACCTTAACGATTCTCAATCCAATCTTCAAATCCGAAGTCGTTCCTTAGCAACCTAGAGCCTCTTCAAGACACCTCAATCCGCTCCTTGAGACCCTTAGAACAACCCCAACAATTTTCCTTCAAACTTCTAAACAAAACCTAGAAAGACAACTAGGTGTTTGCTTTGCGACTACTACGAAAACTCTCTTTTTCCGGGATTTTTGTATTGAGATACACTTACATAACACTCAAGCACCTTGGTTTAAAATGTGGAGCTTAAAGAACAAGCAACGAAATTTTTTCCTTTCTTCTCCATGGTGAACCCGAGAGCACCATTAGTGTAGTCTTCAATTTGTGAAATTTTGCTAAGTGTTAAGTCCTCTCTTGCTACTAGTAGTAATATAAAGGGCAATGGAGGGTCAAGGTGTCTACAAATGGGTGGCTAGGATGAGGTCTTGCTAAATATCAAGTCTAGTGGGACCTTGACTAAGTCAACTTTGTCAAGCTTAACAACTTGCAAGACTTATCTTACTAACAAAGGTCCAATGACCCTCTTGCCCTTGCAATTTCGTCCAAGGCACCATCTAAGGGGGGGTGACACGTGTCGCCCTCCCATTCGTCACAACAAAACGTTTTCCGACAATTTCATAATTCCGAGAAATTTTTATAAGTCTCCAATCTTAACACTGTGAGTTCTTACGTACGTTCTTACACCATGTCCTGTAAATACGGGGTGTAACAAATGCTTTGAAAGAAGAAATTATTGCATTAGAACGAAACCAGACCTAAGCTCATTCCAAAGCCAAGAGATGTGGAGACCATTTCTTGCAAATGAGTTTAGAAGATTAAACGATGAGAAGATGGAACAATAGAGAGTTACAAGGCCCGTTTGGTAGCTCGAGGATTTTGTCAATAATATGGACTAGACTATGATGAAACATTTAGTCCAGTAGGAAAGCTTGCAACTGTACAAGTACTTGCAACCAACAAAGAATGGAACCCATGACAAATGGATGTAAATAATGCATTTTTACACGGAGAGTTGGATCGAGAGATCTACATAATCCAACCAACTGGTTTTCAGAATCAAGATTGGCATGATTATGTATGTAAGCTGCGGAAGGCGTTGTATGGGCTAAAGTAAGCTCCAAGAGCCTGGTATGGTAAGATTGTTGAAATTTTTACTCACAATGGTTATTCTATAACACATGCAGATTGTCGTTTGTTGAAAAATATTGTGAAAGTATCCCACGCTTCCTTCGGTGTCTTAGCCGACCTGATGTGCTTCAATATTTCATCTTCAAATGTGGTCCGAATCGCAATCATGGCTTTTCCAGCTCTAATCTTCCATTTCTTCAAAGCGGTTGCGTCTTCTGGTTGTGTTACCTCATTTCCACCAACGATCTCCCACAAATCTTGGCCTTGGAGATATGTCTCTATATGCATCGACCACGTGCTGTAATTCTGATTGTTAAGTTTCTTGATTCCACCGACCACTTGAAGGTCACCCAACGTGTCTTGGCTAAAGTTCTATTTCTTTTACGAAGAAAGCTTAATTTTGACAATAAGCTCTGTAGTACTAAACCACACACGAACACTCTAAGAAACTCAACAAATGACTCTTTGGTATAAAATTACCTGGCTCTGATACCACTTGTTGGACAACACAACACGTGAAAAACGTAATTACTTTATTATTTGTAAAAGTAATTACACCAAGATTTGAACACTATAATTTGACCACTTGGACACTTTTTGGATACACACTTAGGGACACTTTAGCTTACAATTTTTTTGGTTCTTAGTTTTTGGTTCTTGATTCTTGGTTGTTCTTTACAAATGACTAAGGCCACCCTTATTTATACTTGTGTAGGGATGATTCTAGACATGGTCCTAAAGATCTAGAAAATTCTATCCTATTCTACAAATATCTAAGGCTCTAGAACATCTACATATTTCTTACAAGAATCTAGAGTCTTCTAGACATATCTCTAAGTTAAGTATCCAAGACATTCTAGAACCTTCCATTCTAGAGATCTTCTTTTAACTCTCTAGAACTACTTGAATATTCTAGATTGATTGCCCATTGTCTTGGAGATTAAGTTGGTGATGACTTTTAACACTCCCCTTCAACACCAACTTTTCATACTGAGTTGTTCTCTTAGTTTCTGAAATCTTTTCTTCTTCAGCTATAACAGCATTGACATACTTGAGATTTGGCTTTCGAACTCTTATCGATCTCCGAGGATATGGGCTTACTCCTTCTGGTTGACGGTCTTCTACTCTTTGATGCATGTCTGTTTGCCACAGATTTTGTGTTACCTCATCCTCGGTATTTTCTTTGTCACTTTGACCTTCATTTTCCTTTTTTGGACTTGGATGTACTTCAATAATTTTCTCTGAATTACCACATTGTGTGCCGTCTTTGAGCTGAGCTTCATATTTTACTAATACTTCGTCAAGAGCTTTTGGGTTTTCCGATTTCTCCCCCTCTGTGAGGATCTTTTTGAAAATTCCAGCATCCTTGCAAATGTCTTTTACACTCACCCATGATAGCAATTCAACATCAAATTGTAGAGTGGAATTTGGAGGGATAGTTGGAGGAGAACCACTCATTCCATAAGCCAGCTCCAGTGGAATGTTGAAAATAGCATTTTCACCTTTCTTCATATTTATACCTTGATCCCATCCTTTAATTACATCTCCTTGACCGAGGGTGAACTTGAACGGGTCTCCCCTATCGCGACTGGAATCGAACTTGATTCCGTCAAGCAGCGTCCCAGTGTAGTGGACTTCAACTTCATCACCAGCCTCGGGAGTATCCCAACCTTCACATTCCTTGAAAAGCTTCTTCTTCAATCATTGATTTCCAATTTCCTTCTCCTCACCGACTTTCATGATCGGACTGTTGTAAGGCAGATCCATGTCTTCATCCAATCTATCTACTGGTGGAATACCAAAATCATCATCCATTGTTTCGTCAGAATTGTCGTCATTGTGGTTAGTTTCTTCTTTAACGTCCTCGAATATGGGTTTATCTTCCTGAAACTTTTTCTCGGCTTCGAGTTCTTCGATGACCGAACCTGACATGGCTGCTTGATTCTCTTTATCTCCTGTCATATGATTTGAGCAGCCAGAGTCGACTATCCAATCACTGTTGTAGTCGGTTGTTTCAGGAACAATAACTGGCAGAGCTAATTCTTCTTCCTCCACAACAAAAGAGACTTCGGCATCCCACTCTTCATCGCTTGTCTTTTCTGCATTTAACGTGGCTACATTGATTTCTGCAGTGTTCTTCTTAAACCAACAACTTTAAGCTATATGGCCCTTCTTCCCACAGTTATAGCATTTTCCATCAAACTTATTGTTATTCTTTGACCGATCACCCCAGTTGTCTTTCTTTTGAGCTCCCCCTGTTTGGAAGCTTCCATGATGATTATCCTTGTCATCATATGTTTTAGAATTTCTACTGGAATTTGGTAGAAATTGACCTTTCTTATCACCGCTATAGAGTGCTCCTTCGTCACTTTTTAATGAGACTCCAGATATTTTCTTAGCCAACGTTTCTTGGTCAGCTAGCAAGTTTTCTAATTCAACAAGAGAAGGTTGGCTTGGCCAACCTTGTATTGCGGCAATAAAACTTCTATATTCTGGCCTTAATCCATGAATAATAATCCTTCTAATTCTAGCGTCTGACATGCCAGCAGCAGAGTCTAACGCAGAAATTTCGCGACAAAGAAATTTTACATTGGTAAAGTATTGGTTGATCGTCATGTCGCGATGTCTGATAGAAAGAAGCTCGTTCTCCAGAAGTTGAAGTCTCATATCATTCTTCTTGGTGAAAAATGTTGCGAAAGTATCCCACGCTTCCTTCGGTGTCTTAGCCGGCCTGATGTGCTCCAACATTTCATATTCAACTATGGTCCGAATTGCAAACATGACTTTGCCAGCTCTAATCTTCCATTTCTTCAAAGCGGTTGCGTCTTCTAGTTGTGTGATCCCATTGCCACCAATGATCTCCCTCAAATCTTGGCCTTGGAGATATGCCTTTATATGCATCGACCACGTGCTGTAATTCTGATTGTTAAGTTTCTTGATTCCACTGACCACTTGAAGGTCACCCATCGTGTCTTGGCTAAAGTTCTATTTCTTTTACCAATAAAGCTTAATTTCGACAATAAGATCTGTAGTACTAAAACACACACGAAAACTCTAAGAAACTCAACAAATGACTCTATGGTATAAATTTACTTGGCTCTGATACCACTTGTTGGACAACACAACATGTGAAAAACATAATTACTTTATTATTTGTAAAAGTAATTACACAAAGATTTGAACACTATAATTTGACCACTTGGACACTTTTTGGATACACACTTAGAGACACTTTAGCTTACAAATTTTTTTTTGGTTCTTAGTTCTTGATTCTTGGTTGTTCTTTACAAATGACTAAGGTCACCCCTATTTATACTTGTGCAGGGATGATTCTAGACATAGTCCTAAAGATCTAGAAAATTCTATCATACTCTACAAATATCTAAGGCTCTATAACATCTACACATTTCTTACAAGAATATAGAGTCTTCTAGACATATCTCTAAGTTAAGTATCCAAGACATTCTAGAACTTTCTATTCTAGATATCTTCTTTTAATTCTCTAGAACTACTTGAACATTTTAGATTGATTATCCATTATCTTGGAGATAAAATTGGTGATGACTTTTAACAGCAGAGAATCCAGTTTTTCATGCAAGAACTAAACATGTGGAGGTGCACTATCATTTTTTTAAAAAAAAAATTCAAGGGGAAATTGGGTTGAAGTACATCAACACAGAGAAACAAGTTGTGGATTTGTTCACATAAGGTTTAAATGTTTCTGTCAGCAGCTAGGCATGGTTAAGTTTGGGAGCTGATATAGAGAGGAGTTGTTAAAGTTGTACAACATCAGTCGTATGTTAATGTTGACAAAGTCTGCAATGTTGCTAATTTTTATTTGTGTTATAGGATGAATACATAGAAAAAGGAGATTACTTTTCGAATGTATCAATTCTTTTTCAAATAGAAAAAGATGAAAACTAGACTCATCCATCAATTGGCCAATAGGGCTCGTTTGATACGTCAGACCGATCGCATTTCTAATTTCATTAGATCGACTTAATCAGATTGGATCGATCAGTATTAATATATAATGGACTGTATTTTTTTATTTTTAGTACAGTCCACGGTGTAGGTTTTTGTCGGGTTCGTACACGCAGCGGAATTTGAAAATTTATGTTTCAAACCCGACGACGATCAAACTATAGGATGATTATACAATGTAAATATAAAGCACAAAGCAAATGTAAAATTTCGACAGAAGACTTACATTCGAAGCAATCAGTCAAGCAGTTGAAATCTTCAAGCCTTGTGTTGTGTAGTCCGAGGGTGAGCACGCAATCACTCCTCGATTTGCAAGTCAAAGACTATGATATAATTACTCATTTGGAAAGCTAGGAATTCTAGCAGAGTTTCAGTAGAGTAAATCTTATGAAAAGATGGTATGTAAATTATGAGGCTAAACCTTGTATATATAGCTGAATAAATCAGCTAGGGTTTCCCTCGTGGGCCAGGCCCAGAAACCGAAGCAGAGTGGGTCATTCGGACCCACTGGACGCGTGTCGGCGCCGTGGCCCTGCTCCAATTCTGCTTCATTTCTATTTTATTCTAATGTCTCAATTATCAACCGAACATTTATATACTCTCTTATTATATCATTTGAATCGACGGAACAATAACTCCTAGACTACGCCGGAAGACGAACTCAACATGTACAGTTTAGCTGCACAAAATATGTGAACTGAACCTATATGTGGAAAGATAAAACTCCTTCATTCATGACACACCCAATCAAGCTTAGGATATGTCAAGTGTCTATCCAAATGACTTGATTATTATAACTCATTTATATTAGTTGACAACAGGACCATGTCACAGACATATCCATTGCATTGGCTAATGACTTAGTCAACCTAATACCAAATGAGTATCTGAGTGTTCACTCGAATATGTATTCAAAGAATGAATTCTAATCTTGGCTCACATTCCACCTTTAATCTACTTCGTAATGCACCGAAAACAAGTCGTGTCTCAACCTATAAGGCATTTGAGCTTAGGACATGATCAAAGTACATTACTCTGTAAACAAGATGATATTGACCTCAAGTATAAGGACTTTTATCTCCCACACGTCGATGACATTATAGACATATAACAAAACAGTACATCAGTGGGGCATACCAATACTTCAACAAGTATCCATGTGTCCATCACGAGTTTTCATAACTCGTAGTAAGTGAGACATACTATATCCCCTAAGGATATGATGCAGACCATATGTCGACGTATCGCATATCATCGTTATCCCAATTTCGATGATCATTAGTCGAGATAATTTAAGAGTTACGTTATAACATTAATTCTCACATCATTAATAAACACGTAACCTCTAGGGATGCATTTATAGAATATTATAAACAATCAATTAATAATTCAATAAATGCAAATTTCCATAATATTAATCATCATTAATATAAATACAAATGTGTATAAAGTACATTGTGTCCTAATACAGATTGTCTATACTTTTAATCTCCCACTTGGCCTAGAGCCAATCACCAACATATCTAATACCCATGTTCTCAAAATGATCATTATGCTTTACCAAGCTTAATGGTTTAGTAAATGGGTCTGCTATATTATTGTCTGTGAGAATATAATTTATCTTGATATCTTCAGCTTCCACCATCTCTCTCATGATGTGGTACTTTCTTGGTACATGTTTGATTCTGTTTGTTGATTTTGGTTCATTTGCCTGTGCAATGGCACCAGTTTTGTCACAATAAATGGTTATTGGACAACTAGCACTCGGAACAACCCCTAGTTCCTTCAGGAACTCAGAAATCGCGACAGCTTCTTTAGCAGCTTCCGATCCAGCAATGTACTTCGCTTGATGAGTCGAGTCCGCGAGTAGCTGCTTGGAACTCTTCCACCACCGCTTCCTCCATTGAAAATGAACGTGTAACCAGACTGAGATTTAAAATCATCAACATCTGTCTAGAAACTAGCATCTGTATACCCAGTGGCAACCAACTTATCAACTCCACCATAGACTAAGAAGTAATATTTAGTACGCCTGAGGTACTTGAGAATACTATTGACTGCCTTCTAGTGTTCCTCGCCAGAATTCTGCTGGAACTTGCAAGTCATACTAAGTGCAAAGGTCACATCTGGCCTAGTACAGGTCATGACATACATGATTGATCCTATAGACGAAGCATATGGGATCCTCTTCATGAGCTCAAGTTCAATAGCATTAGAAGGGCAACCCTTCTTTGATAACTTGATGTCTTGACCCACGACCATCTTTCTTGGAATTCTCCATTGAAAAACGTCTAAGTACTTTGTCTATGTAGACTGACTGTGACAACCACAACAATCGATTAGGTCTATCTATATAGATCCTAATTCCCAGAATGTAGCAGGCCTCACCTAAATTCTTCATCATGAAAGTGTTGGACAACCAATCCTTAACTGACTGCATGAGGGTCTTATTATCTCCCATTATCAGTATGTCATCAACATATATTATAATAAAGACAATACCCTCATCCTTGCGTTTGGAATAAACACAAGGATCCTCTTTGCTTCTGAGAAAATCAAAAGATTTGATAGCATTGTCAAAGCAAATGTTCCAACTCCTAGAGGTTTGCTTAAGTCCATAAATGAACTTCTGTAGCCTGCACACAGCATTTGGTCTGGACTCACATGAAAAACCCTCGGGTTGTTTCATATATACTTCCTCAATTAGATTACCATTGAGGAATGCAGTTTTGACGTCCATCTGCCAAATGTCATAATCATAATGTGCAGCTATCGCAAGCAAAATCCGAATAGACTTTATCTTAGCCACCGGTGAAAAGGTTTCATCATAATCCACACCAGGACACTGAATAAAACCTTTAGCCACTAGTCTAGCTTTATAAGTCTGAACCATGCCAGATGCATTAATCTTCTTCTTGAAGATCCATTTGCATCCTATGGGTTTAACCCCATTTGGAAAATCAACCAAGTTCCACACTTGATTGATATACATAGATTCCATTTAGGATTTCATGGCTTCTTGCCATCTCTTCGAATCAATGTCTAGCATTGCTTCGCTGTAGGTTCTAGGCTCGTCATCATCTGGAATATCTAGCTCATTTTGTGTTTCCACAACCAGATTTAGTCTTTTCGGAGGACGATGAGATTTAGTAGACCTACGGAGTTGATTGTCTTGCAGTTCAGTTATAAGTATGTTCTGACTGTGAGTAGGTTCTTGTGAGTTGGTCGAACCACCAACATTAGAGATTTCAGGAATATCATTTTCATGTCTTTCCTGAATGGGAAGAAATGCAACTGGTGCACTTGCTCCCAAGGTCTGTGTCGGAAGATCTTGCATTTCTGCATTACTCCTTGTAGAACTCCCACTGGCCGAAGAGGGTACCCTAAATACCTAATCTTTGCCAGAAGCTCCCACTGAATTCTTGCCTTCATCATCGGGCAAGTATTCCACCTCTTTGTTACCTTGTTCTTGAATTTTTTAAGTTCTATCTTCGTGCAACTCTCATCCTTGTAGACATATTCATCTTCAAGGAAAGTTGCGTTCCTAGAAACAAATATCTTATGTTCTCCAGGTAGATATAAATAGTATCCCTTAGTTTCCTTTGGATACCCAACAAAGTAACATTTCTCACTTTTAGATTCCAACTTATCAGTGACCAACTTTTTGACATATGCAGGACACCCTCAGGGCCTCATGTGTCTAAGTGATGGCTTCTTGCCACACCATACCTCATATGGTGTCTTTTCGACTGATTTAGATGGAACTCTGTTTAGAACATATATATAGGTTAAAATAGCGTATCCCCAAAGGTATGTAAGAAGAGCTGAAAAGCTCATCATGGAACGAACCATGTCAAGCAAGGTTCGATTTCTCCTCTCGGCAACATCATTCATCTGTGGTGTTCCAGGAGGTGTCCATTCAGAATTAACTCCATGAAGCTTTAAGTAGTCAAGAAATTCTTTGCTTAAGTATTCACCTCCACGATCAGATCGGAGAGTCTTGATACTCTTTGAGAGCTGTTTCTCAACTTCACACTTAAACTCCTTAAACTTCTCAAAAGCCTCGGATTTATGTCTCATAAGATACACATATCCAAACCTTGATAAGTCGTCTGTGAAAGTGATGAAGTAAGAGAAACCCTCTCTAGCTTGAGTCGAAAATGGTCCATATACGTCTGTATGTACCAACTCAAGCACCTCCTTGACACGAATTCCCTTTCCAGAAAGAGGTTTAATGGTCATCTTACCCTTCAAGCAGGATTCACAGTTACCATAAGATTGTAAGTCAAATGGTTCGAGGTATAATTTCATCAACCTTTCTATCCTTGTTTGATTGATATGACCAAGTCTGCAATGTCATAAGTAGGTTGAATTTCTTTCATTTAACTTAGCCCTTTTATTTTGTACATTAAAAATTTCCATGTGGCAGTTTAATGTATACAATCCATTCACAAGAGGCGCAATTCCATACACAACATTATCTAAAGTCAAAACCATATTGTCATTAGACGTGTTTGAGGAAAAACCCTCTGAATCAAGTACAGGAATAGAAATAATATTCCTTGTCAAAGAAGGAACATAAAAATAATTGTTCAACATTAAAACTTTTCCAAAAGGTAAATCTATCATATAAGTTCCCACGCGCTTGTTAGGTGTATTTTGTATACACCTTTTGTGTCATTTTTAGTTAGTATTTTCCCATTTTTCGTTCAAATAAGTGTCGTGTTAGGTTGTTTTTCTTTCTTTTGAGTCACAGCGGTCCTAAATGGAGAAAATGGCAAAAAGAGGAGGAAACGAGCTTGATTTAGATGGAATTGCACACTAAAAGGGCCAAGAAATGAAGCCTAAGAAGTCCCGGGAAGTGTAGAAGAAATCAGACAAAGTCCGGACGAGAAAATGACAAGGTTTCGGAAAATATTTGCTGCAGTACTTTCGGCACCGCGGTGCCATTTTGCAGCAACGCGGTGCCAAAAGATCCGCGAGTTCAGGTTGGCTACAGGACTTCCGGCTCCGCGGTGCCATTCTGCAGGACCGCGTGCCGATGCGGAATTTTGCAGATCCGAGCCGAAATTGGACAGGGGTATAAGGGTCAAAAGAAATATAGTTTATAAGTATAAAACCCTATACCCTAGGTCATATTATGGATGCTAGCTTGGAATGCTTGTACATATTCCACAACACAACTCTTGGAGGCATCAAGATTGGAGACCTAATTCAAGTTATTTTCTTTTCTCTTTTCTTTGTTTTATTTCAGTTCATGTTGGATTCTGTATTAGTTCTTAGCGTGACTATGTCTAGGAGCTAAACACTCTATTAGGGATTTCCTTACGAATCACTTGAAACTTTTATTCATGAATTAATGCAGTAGTTTGATTTCTTCTTCACTTGATTAAGATTTAGTCAATATTTGGTATGAATGTTTGATAATTAATTGATCACTAATTATCATAACCTATATGATTTCGAATCAAAATCCGAAAGGAGAGATTTGGATATGTTGTAATTGACTAGACATAGGTTAAAATTGCGGACGAAAGTACCCCGATACTTGTGTAGCATTATAGGTTACTGTTCTTAATCCTCCTATGTGGTAAATCCTATCATAGAAATATAGAAGGGTTCTGCACTGGAGTTGAGTGATTATATGTCCTAACCAGAATATAAGACAATCTAGTTAACTGCTATCTTAACGAAGAAGAAGAATCATTCTAGTCGCATTAAGGATTGAATAAAGTGGATTATTGAGGAGTTTAGAAGCCCTAATTCCTTCATAACTGATTTAAACCAAAATATTATCATAGTTAGTTTATTTTCTGCAATTACTTAGCCTTAGTTATTAGATAAAAATACAAATCAATTAACGTTCACCAAAAATAGAAACCATAGCTTAGATAATCGGTACTTGATAACCACTCTCTGAGAACGATATTCGGTCTTACAGACTATATACTTGTGAGCAATATGTGCGCTTGCGTGAGCATTCGAAATATCGCTAACAAGTTTTTGGCGCCGTTGCCGGGGACTGGCGTACTTTCAATGTCGATTTGTCTATTCTTATTTCTAATTTGGTTGCTACAGGAATAAGTTTCTAACTTGTTCTGTGAGCATCTTTTTATCACTTTTTGTTGTTTTTCTTATTTTATAAGCAAAGTTCGTGTGTCAAAAACAAATAGGACACATGGACTATTACAACTATCAGGAGCAACTGATTCAACAACAACAGCCTAACCCACATGTTCCACCGGAAGATCGAAATGAGTCGCAGGCAGCCATACTCAAGCTCACTAAGTTCCTGACTCAGTTTATGGCTGAGACAAGGGTGTCCGTCAAAAATTTGGAGACACAAATAGGGTAGCTGATAGATATGATGATCAATACACCTCAATAAAGTCTGTCTAGCGACACCATTGTGGGAAGTGGTAAGCAGAATGAGGAACCTGAACCACACCAAGTTGTTAAGGAATTGAGAAATGTGGTTGTTGTAGAGAAAGAAGGGGTTACTGGAATCCAATTTTTTATTTTTTGGATTCTTTGGAGTTCCTTTTTGCTGAACCCATTGCAGAAGAAACATCACCAGATGTCTTTGTTGACCCCCAACTAGAAGGTCCATACCTGTTACACCCCGTATTTCCATAGCTACTAAGTGAGAACATGATTATAGAATTAAGATTGGAATGTCGAAAGAAAAAGATTTTTACATTTCCTTATACGGAAAATTTTCGAGTTTAATGTGATGTCAAGAATTAATTCTAGTAATGGAATTATTTTTCATTAGAATTATGGACTTAGTGGATTTATTAAGTCTTGGTATACTATGTTACATGTCCATCGAAATGGGATGAAAATAACTAAGTGTGGATGAAATTTTTTGTGAAGAAATACTTGGCCAATAGGAGGTTAGCAAGTGCCATCCCCACTTGTCTTGTGAAGACCCCACACACCTTTATATATATAGGTCTTGAAGACTTAGAACAAAAGATATTCATCCATACAAACCCTCATCTCTCCAAAAACCTAGAGCAATTCGAAATCCCCATATCCAAAGACAAGATCAAGATCAAAGTATTTTCTTTCCAAGATTAAGCACCCTTAACCCCTAAATCTAGGTTGGGCCGAAAATAGAATGAAACTCTAGGGGGGTTTCGTCGACTTTTTGGAAGCGAAACGTGAAAAGTTGATCCTAAGGTTGTAGGGGATACATATATGTGATTGGAACTTGAAGAAGTGGAGCGAAATGAAAACTGCGGACCAATAAAGACCGGACTATTTTGGGGCATTTTTGGGGGGAAAATGAGGTAAAAGCCCTTCTTATTTTAAAGTAATTGGATATTACTTATTGTTATAATGTATGGATTAACTTGTGTTAAAAATAATGAAGAATAAAAAGCGTTTGAGCCATTTTTGGGGCTAAAACCGATTTGGGACAGATTTGGTGTAAATGGAATTCGTTGGTTATTGTCGTTGTTATCTTCACCTATTGCATGTTATAATGGATTAATATTGTTGTTAATAAGTTGTTATAACTTATGTAGAAGTTTTGGAACTCGAATTGGAATAAAAAGGATTAAGGAAAGAGTTATCGAATTTTAGTTGTTGGCCGTAGAATTTATAAAACGGTTCGATATTGTCGTGCAGTTTTTAGGGACTGTTTTAGTCGTGTTGTATGCTGGAAAATCAGCCCCTATATTTCATGTTTAATGTAGTAGATTGCTAATGAAAACCCCGAAGGAATAAGGGTGTGGAAAGGAGTTGAAAGGCCTCACATTCCACCCTCGTTATAGTAATTATGGACTGTTTTAGGGGCTGTTTTGGTATGGTTTTGGGGCAGAATTTTATACGTCATGTTGGGTGTGTAATCCCCTTTGATTAGCTAAGTTGGTTGTGCCTTAAATGTGGCGTTTTGGTTGATGAATACGGGTCTTGGAAAAGGTGGAAAAGTACATAGAAACAAAGGAAGTGCTGCCCGAATTTTGGTAGAATTAGAGGGCATTATTTGGTATAAGTCTTATACTAAGCAACTATGATATTGATAGAATTGCTATCGTCATTATAGGTTGAAGTACTATGTGTAGCATAGTCTACTTGGCTTAAGGAATAGTCGATGAGGTTAAAGTACTTCGGAGCATTTTGTTACTTGTCGATAATCGTCGCGAGGTATGTGAACCTCTTCCTTCTTTTGGCATGATTCTACGTATGAAATATACATGTGGTATTATTTTATGATTCATTCTATTCTTAGAAGTTAAGAGGTACGTATGTTGATTTACTCTATGTAAAAGGTAGGTCTAAGTTATCCTAAGTTCTTACCAAGTCTTATGGGGAATGTTGGTAAGAGTCGTTAGGAAGTATTTGGAGTCGAGTTGACTTTGCTAATTTACTGCACGAATGAGAATAAGTATCGAACAAGCCATTGCAGCGTTAATAAAAGAAAATGTATCGACAATCAATTATATTAAAATGAGTAGAATTCTCCATCTGCATAGAAACTAAGATAAGACAAAATTGTATTACATTTTCTAGATCATGGCTGCTTTAATAAGATCGTTATAAACGAGTATAACCTATTCACAACTCATAAAAGTATATGCTACTTAAATTAAAAAAGTTTATGTTATGAAGTTTTAAGACTATGAACCTTGATTTCTTAAAAGGTTACGAGACTTTATTTTTCAAGTTATGGGACTTGATTCTTAAAGGAAGAAATGACTTGATTTAAAAAGTATGGTTTCTATGATTTATTTCAAAAGTTAAGAGGCTTGATTTCAAAAGAGAATGTAACTTGAGTTTTCAAAAGAAGAAGTTTATTGATTTAAAAAGAGAAGGAGTTTTAAGATTCTTTTTAAGTATGTATGTACGTAGTACTTTTGGGTTTAATTTTCCCTAAAGTAATAAGGAATAAAAGTGCCTTAAATTCTCTAAAGTGAAAAGGTTGTTATAATAGCTTTATGGGAAGTTGTTATAACGACTTAAGAATAAGTGAAAAGAGGATTTAAAATGTTATGTAAATATGACTTTATCGCGTCCCAGGAATGGGCCGGGCAGTATACCTTTATGGGCAGACTATATGACATTATCGCGTCCCAGGAATGGGCGAGCGATACTTTTATGGGCGGACTATATGACATTATCGTGTCGAGAATGGACCGGCGTTATACATTTATGGGCGTACTATATGACATTATCGCGTTCGAGAATGGGGCGGTATACCTTTATGGGCGAACTATATGACATTATCGCGTCGGGAATGGGTGCAGCGGTATACCTTTATGGGCGAACTATATGACATTATCGCGTCGAGAATGGTAGAAGTATACCTTTATGGACGGACTATATGACATTATCGCGTCCGAGAAATGGGGCGAGATACCTTTATAAGCGGTATATGACATTATCGCGTCCCAGGAATGGGCCGGGCCGTATACCTTTATGGGCAGACTATATGACATTATCGCGTCCCAGGAATGGGCCGGGCAGTATACCTTTATGGGCAGACTATATGACATTATCGCGTCCCAGGAATGGGCCGGACAGTATACCTTTATGGCCAGAATATATGACATTATCGCGTCCCAGAGTTGCATACTCTGCAGAGTCCTCCGCCGGAGCTGTGGGGAACACTTTGTCCAATGTATACACAATTTCTTCTTGTCTAAGAACAATTCTAACATTTCTTAGCCAGTCAATGAAGTTGGGTCCGGTGAGTCTGTTTGACTCCATGAGCATTTTCAACGAAAAATTTGACATTTCTGAAGATTTGAAGATAATAGATAGAACAGGAAAATGCAATCAAAAATTCATTCTCCTAAATTATACACATTCACAATAAACTAATTTAACATGACCTTTTGTTTAATTAGCTCTCATTATTTTGCATACTTCTACGACCCCAAGGTAGAATACGGACCTAAATCAATATAAGGGTCATAATGGGCCAAGATCCAAACATATGATATATCCGCGTTTGCTTTGGCTGATAACTTCAATAGCACACTTTGGTAGGTCCTCAACCAATTGTAAAGCAACTCTACAACTCTTGGTTTGATTAAATATCTTTCATTTTAATCTTACGTCTTTAGACTAGTCCGACACTTTGGCGCCAAGATTCATCTAAACAAGCCAACCCCATTACACGACTGTGTTTAAATGCCTAAGTAAATTTAGCTTTTGCAAGCAAACACTTTGGTGTAAATACCTACAAAAGTTTATTATCTACTTTCATTTTAACACATCTATGAAAGGGTATCGGTCCTCTTAGACTTAGAGCAAATGCTTTGGCATAAATATCTTTATCGCCGAAAAGGACTTAGCACCCTAACAATTATAATGGACGACGCGTTATAATTAGACCTGTATTAATGTTTGGGGAACATTTTTAGTTTTCAGGGATTCATTCAAGATCAACAATCAAGTCATACATCATATGACATCCTATCATGCAATTTCTAAACATAATTAGATGAAAAACCATTAAACCCAATAGACATGATATAAGATGGTTTTAATCACATACTGGGCGCCGTCTACCCAGACAGTTAAAGCGGTCATTTGAAATTAAACAATTACTGGGCGCCGCCTACCCAGACAATAATTGCGGACGATATGCTAATAATTTAAATGCATCACATTCAATCACTTAGCACATTTGTATATTATAGAATAATATATCATTAATGACAATCATGAGTTTATTTGTCTAAACTTTAAACTATGTCTATACCAAAAAGTCCCTAAATATTTTCTGATTTTAAAATACTGATTTTCAGGATTTTTGCAACTTTTAAAATTTACAGTTTAGTCCCTTAAGAATTTAAAAGTTCAATTCGAACCCTTATAAATTCAAAAAATGCAATTTTAAATCTAGGAAAATATTTTCAGATTTCAGGGACCTGTTTGCAATTTCCAAAACTCAAAATCGAATTTTCAGAAAGTTTCTTTAATTACAAATTTGCCCGAAAGGACCAAATCTGTTCAATTCAAAATTTTATTTTCATTAGAATTTCAGAATCAGATTCTGAAACTTTTAAAACTTTAGTTTCTGATTTCGTTATTTTTTTTTTGAAAACCCATCGATGGCGTCGTGGCCCTGCAGGGAGGCGCCGCGGCGCCGCAACTTCAGAGACGGAAATTTTTTCAGATTTTCTCGAAAAATTTATTTTAAGCTTCTGGATGAACAGCGTCATGGTCCTATTGATCAGAGCCACGACGCCACCGCAAAACCCTAGTCAGCGCCATGGCGCTCCATGATGGAATCGTGGCGCCTCAACCCCAGAAACACAATCTGTGCAATTCCGAAAACCTAAAACTCGTTTAGGTTCAGATTTGCAGATTCATTTCGTACCCCTTTCGCTATTTCACAACACGTTCATCGACCATCATCAAATCCTTCTCGTTCTTCATTTCAATGAACCATGTTCGAATCGAACCGGCCACACATATCAACTTAGATGAGTTAGATTTGAATGACTTCCTCAATTACATCACTGTTCAACAGATCTGGAGAAAAAACCATGTGTTCTTGAGTTTTAAGGGTTTAAAGCTTTTAAACGACATAAATTAAATTTAAACAAATCCTAACCCACGTTATCATTAATATACATTGTATAATCACACAAAACAACTCAGGCTCTGATACCACTGTAGGTTTTTGTCAGGTTCGTACACACAGCGAAATTTGAAAATTTATGTTTCAAACCTGATGACGGTCAAACTGTAGGATGATTATACAATGTAAATATAAAGCACAAAGCAAATGTAAAACTTCGACAGAGGACTTACATTCGAAGCAATCAGCCAAGCAGTTGAAATCTTAAAGCCTTGTGTTGTATAGTCCGAGGGTGAGCACACAATCACTCCTCGATTCGCAAGTCAAAGACTATGATATAATTACTCCTTTGGAAAACTAGGAATTCCAGCAGAGTTTCAGTAGAGTAAATCTTATGAAAAGATGGTATGTAAATTATGAGGCTAAACTCTGTATATATAGCTGAATAAATCAGTCAGGGTTTCCCTCGTGGGCCAGACCCAGAAACCGAAGTAGAGTGGGTCATTCGGACCCACTGGACGTGTGTCGGAGTCGCGACGCAGAGTAAGTGGCGTCGCGGCGCCGTGGCCCTGCTCCAATTCTGCTTCGTTTCTATTTTATTCTAATGTATCGATTATCAACCGAACATTTATATACTCTCTGATTATATCCTTTGAATCGACGGAACAATTGACTTAGTGTTATCCTTCAGGCCTTTACATATTGACACTAATAACATTAGGTCTACTCGAAACTCCTAGACTACGCCGGAAGACGAACTCAACATGTATAGTTTAGCTGCACAAAATATGTGAACTAAACCTATATGTGGAAAGATAAAACCCCTTCATTCATGACAGGCAGCTTAGGATATGTCAAGTGTCTATCCAAATGACTTGATTATTATAACGCATCTATATTAGTTGACAACAGACCGTATCACGAGCATGTCCATTCGTTAACAATGATTTAGTCAACCTAATACCATATAGTACACAGTGTTCACTCGAATATAAATTCAAGGAATGAATCCTTTCTTGGATCACATACCACTTTATCTACTTGTAATGCACCCCAAAACAATGGCGTCTCAACCTATAAGACATTTGAGCTTAGGACAGGATCAAAGTACATTACTCCGAAAACAAGATGATATTGACCTCAAGTCTAAGGACTTTTATCTCCCACACGCCGATGACATTATAGATATATAACAAAACAGTACATCAGTGTGGCATACCAATACTTCAAAAAGTATCCAGTGTCCATCACGAGTTGCCATAACTCGTATCAAGTGAGACACACTACATCCCTCTAAGCATATGATGCAGACCACATGTCGACGTATCGCATATCATCGATATCCCAATTTCGATGATCATTAGTCGAGGTAATTTAAGAGTTACGTTATAACATTAATTCTCACATCATTAATAAACAGGTAACCTCTAGGGATGCATTTATAGAATATTATAAACAATCAATTAATAATTCAACAAATGCAAATTGCCATAAAATCATCATTAATATAAATACGAATGTGTATAAAGTACATTTTGTCTGTCTGATTATGCAGGCATACATATACTTTCAAGCGAGACTCACACATGTTAGATGAGTGCAAAAAATGACGGTTACATCTTATTTACAGTCACGGTGAAAATGCCACTAAACGTCAGTATTATTTTTTGTCCAAGTCTGATTCAATTAATAGGTACGTGCCCTAAGTGTTTTGATTTTATTTGAAAATGAAATGTTCATAGTTTAAACATGCTTGAAACAGTAGGTTCATTGTTTAATCACCAATAAAGCCTATAAAAAGCTTTTCTCCTTTTTGTCGTCCACCATTAGTTCGTGTGGCGCCTGACATTTTTGTCTATATCATAATATATTCAATGACGTAAATTAATGTGAAAGCTCAACTGCTCAAGTACACCGACACTTTTAATATCTTTCATGTTGTTTTTTTTTTTTTTTTTTATAATCGAGATTTAAGGCCTGCGCCTGACTACTTCACTGATATTACTCAAACGTCCTCGAGATGATGACACCGGTCCTTCAACAACATCACCAGTAAATCACGGAATGTGCTCCAGTAGCTAATTTTTTAGAGCGTACAACTGATCAATCGAAATATACAACACGCTTAAACACTTGTTTAAACATCTCAAATCAATCGAAATATTTGTAATTATGAGATTATATTTAATAATTATGCTCAATAAACTCTTACACATGCGAATCAAGATTATACTATATGCTACATTAGAGGCAGATTCAGAATTACAAATAACCTAATCTTGCTCAAATAAATTTACCTTAATTTTGAATTATAGAGGGTCGTGTATGGTTCACAAACTGGTCGGGTAACAATTAAAATGCAGAGATTATTATGCAATAACGAATAATATAATGTGGTTGTTATGTAGTGTATAACAACAGCAACAGCAACAGCAACTTGAATTATTTTGTAGGGATTTGCCTACTTTAGTCTTTTAGATACTCTTACCATGTATCTATTCTCTGCATGATTCGTCTTTACATTTCCAACTCATTTTGTTTATCAACGTATATTTATCTCTTTTTATTTACGATGTATCGGTCTGAATTCACTGACCCGATGAATAAGTTGTCAACTTCAAAGAGGATTTATAATCAAACATTGAATTTATTTTTGAACCATTTTCTCATAAGTTGTCAATTCCAAAGTGGTTTTATCGCAAAAGCATGCACTATAATTATATCTTTTTCTTTATTTTTTTGTCCTAAATAGCTCATGATATAATACTGCCATAGAAATATTTAAAGTGAAAAAGGACTATATCAAAAAGAAAAAAAGTTAGGTGGCCAAGATAATAATAAATCCCCTGAGAAAATGAACACACGTGAATTGACTATAAAGAGATGTCCTTTCCGTCCAAGTTATGCAACACTATTTAACTACTTATAGTTTAAGAAAAAAAAAGTTTTTTGGTTTAAAACAAGTTTTTTATGTTTGTGTGTCTATAAATTATTCCACTAAAGATAAAATAAGAATTAAGTTAAATAATTTATAAATATAAACGGATGTAACTTTTTTTAGATACCAAAACGAAAAGTGTGTATACGCCTATAATAGAGGGTAGGCCGAATAGGAGTACAAGTCAAAGAAAAGGAACGACAAGTTTCTCATAACACCTTAGGCGAATCACAAATTAAAATATGAGGAAAGTATAAGGTACTACACAAATTCATATAGTACGCACGTTTTAGGGCTCGATGATGACATGGACAAATTACGAGGAAAGTATAAGGCTTTATAAGGTACTACCCAAATTCATATAGTGCGCACGTTTTAGGGCTCGATGATGACATGGACAAATTTAATACCCCGTATGAAAAAGGGTATTTAAGTAATTGACACAAAAAAAAAAAAGATAAAAGAAGACTAAAATGAAACAAAAATAAAACAAGAAGAAGATGATACAAGTGGGCTTCAGCCCATGAGAAACGTAAATAAGGAAAAAGTAAAAAATATATAAGCTAAATAGATTGGGATGAAAAGTTCTTGCCAGTCACTCTTGAGAGCGAGAAGAAAACGTGGGTTCTGCCTCTATTTTCAGTGAAAGAGCGTGAAGAAGTTTCAACACGGAGAAAAGTAATTTATTGAGTTCTCGTCTGTGGGATAAGTGGTCTTCTTATATGGCTTCGACAATCTTTCTCTCATGAGCTATATGTTATCAGAGTCATACCCGTCTCAATTAATTGTTTTCGATGTTGGGTACCCTCTTATATTGTCCACGCTTCAGATGTTCAAATCCGGATGTGAGGCGGGTATTGAGTTCTCCACATCGGTAGAATAAGTGGTACTTGGTGTTCTTATATGGTTTGGGTAATAATCCTCTCTTTAAGCTAACTTTTAGGTTGAGTTATACTTATACCTAAAAGTCTTAGATTCATTCTTTACATAAATAAATAGACAAAGAAGAGGAAACCCGCTTCTGTAAATTCAGATTTCAAGGTAATTTATTTTCTTTGATATGTTTGTATATATATTATTATGGGTTGAGTTAAAGCGGTATTTGTTATCAATCTATATTGCAAAAACCAATAAATAATAATAACTGAAAATGAACAGAATCAGTGTTGAAAGAAAAATAATAATTTTCAGAATATAATCGGGTCCACTTAGTTCAAAGTGTGTGCTTAAGGAAATTATTCCCCTCACGGTACTCGAGATTGATGAAATATCGCTTCTCAGGATAGAACGATTATCTTACCAGAATAGTAGTACTCCAAATTCAGGTAGCGGCGAACTACTCAATGACAGTGTATCACACGGAATAAACAAGAGAGTTTTTTAAGAGAAGGAAAGAAAAATTCGTTCTGAATTTTGGAATAAAATCAAGAATTTATAGCAGTTGGAGGTACTGATTATGAATGTTTGCAATCATTCAGATCATATCTTTTAAAAGGAAAACGGACCGGGTCGGTCGCGGGTCAGAGTCAATTTGAATGTTTTTTGTTATTTAATTAAATAATTAATTAATTAAATAAATAAAGAAAAGTTTGTCCAAAAAGATAATCAGTCAATCGATCTTTGACAAATGTGACCAGAGAAGGTGTAATGTAATATATATACCCCTCTTTTTCTTTTTTTTTCTGATGTGGGACATTTGTTTTAACCAAAGCAAAATGAACCTTTTACATTCCCTTCACTTTTCATCCCATCATTTCTCATTCACCAATATCAAAATTCAACAATCCCCCACATGAATGGGGAATGACCATAATATAAAAGAATGCGCGGACAAGTGTGATATACAAGCGAGGATTGACTGCATCTGGATAAGTAGGTTTCCCTTTGAACTTTCCGTAGTGAACTTATATCGGATATACTCGATCAATCGGTAGATTTGATATCTTTGAACCGTCGAACTTTGTTGTATACCTAGACAACATAAGTCACATAATCAACCCTCAACCGTTTATGGTTCTCACGGTTGTGTTCGTTTCAGCCATGAACACCGCCTGATTTCATGAGTGCATAGAGAATAGGCTTTTACTCTCATTCTCCTTTAAAACGGCTTACACTTAACACTCACATAAGTGATTTCTAAACATGTGGTCCTATAGCCACATTATCTGGTCATATACTTCCAGATTTAGATAATCATTAAAAATCTTAATGTTTTATTAACTCATTAACAAGCCATAAAGTTTTATCCTTATTTCTGAATATTGTCTTCATCCGAGAATTGGTTGAGTTATTTGACAATGTTGAACCGTCAGTCACAACTTTGTTTGATCTCCTTGAACCTAGCTCTTGGGATCTCTAGTCTGCTAGGTAGAGTTATCGCTATGATGACTTGTCCTCGGCCTTAACCTCATTCCCATTGATGATCTACTAACTCCCTCTCTAGATAAGCCTTTTGTAAGCGGATCCGCAACGTTATCTCTTGACTTTACATAGTAAATCGTGATAACACCACTAGAGAAAAGTTGTCTAATGGTATTGTGTCTCCGTCGTATGTGACGATATTTTTCGTTATACATTACGCTTCATGCCCTACCTATTGTTGTTTGACTGTCACAATGTATCCATATAGGAGCCAAAGGTTTGGGCCAGAATATAATATCTTCTAAGAAATTTCGGAGCCATTCAACTTTTTCACCGGCCTTGTCTAAAGCTATAAATTCAGATTTCATTGTAGAGCGGGCGATGCATATCTGTTTTGATGATTTCCAAGACACTGCTCCTCCACCAACGGTGAAAACATATCCACTCGTGGATCTAACTTCAGATGATCCGGTGATCCAGTTTGCATCACTATATCTCTCACGTACTGCGGGATATTTATTATAATGCAAAGCATAATTTTGGGTGTGTTTTAAATACTCCAAGACTCGTTTCATCGCCATCCAATGAGTTTGATTGGGATTACTCGTGAATCGACTCAGCTTGCTTATAGCACATGCTATATCTGGTCGTGTACAATTCATAATATACATCAAACTTTCCAAAGCTCGTGCATAGTCCAATTGTGAGTCACTTTCACCTTCATTCTTTTGAAGTGCAAAACTTACATCAATTGGAGTCTTTGCAACCTTGAAATTTAAATACTTGAACTTGTCAAGTACCTTTTCAATATAATGCGACTGTGATAATGCTAGACCTTGTGGAGTTTTATGGATCCTAATTCCTAAGATCAAATCAGCAGCCCCTAAGTCTTTCATGTCAAATTTGCTAACGAGCATACACTTCGTAGCATTTACATCGACAATATCTCTACTCATTATCAACATGTCATCAATATATAAACAAACAATGACTTCATAATTTGAAGTATTTTTAATGTAAACAAATTTGTCACACTCATTAATCTTAAATTCATTTGCCAACATTGTTTGGGCAAATTTCGCATGCCATTATTTGGGTGCTTGTTTAAGTCCATACAGTGACTTATCAAGTTTGCACACTTTCTTTTTTTTACCAGGAACCACAAAATCCTCAGGTTGTTTCATGTAATTTTTTTCCTCCAATTCTCTATTTAAGAAAGTTGTCTTGACATTCATTTAATAGATTTCAAGACCATATACGGCCGCCAGTGCCACTAGCACCCGAATAGATGTTATTCTTGTTACCGACGAGTATGTGTCAAAGTAATCAAGGCTTTCTTTTTGTCTATAACATTTGACCAAAAGTCTTGTCTTATATTTGTCAATAGTGCCATCAGCTTTCATTTTCCTTTTAAAAATCCATTTTGATCCTAAAGGTTTATTTCCAGGAGGAAGATCAATCAATTTTCATGTATGGTTGTTCAAAATTGATTCAATCTCACTATTGACTTGTCACGACCCGACCCCGGGGCCGCGACTAGTACCCTACTGGGGTACCCTGTCAGGTATATGTCAGAGAATAGCAGCGGAACATAACACAACACATAACTTCAAAAAAAAGGGTAAAACATAATCGCCGGTAGATAAAGTGCCGCTTCATAAACATACTTAAACAAAGTATTTATAATACAACTGGTTCTTATAGCCCAAAATATATAGGTGGCCACAGCACTTAAAGATAACAATCGCGGGACAGGCCCGCCATACCTGGATGTACAAAATACCTATAGCATCGGGAATATCCATACCAATAAATAAGCTTCGGAGAATGGAGCTTCGACACCGAATAGTGATCCTAAGAACGAGGATCTCAATCGCTTACCACTTACTGCGGCGTGACGCAGCGGCCAGGAAGGGTCGATTACCAATATGTACCAAGTATGTAAAGTCGGAAAATCGTAATATGATATCATAAGTCTAAAAGCAAGCCGAGTCATGGAAGACAATAAAATACCTTTTCTTGTGCCTTACTAACAATGAGAGTGACAAGTATATATACATATATAATCTGCATAAAATAGGAGGCTCATGATCAAAGCAGGTACCTCGCCAGTAGTATCAAAAAGAAACCATCCTACTCGGGACTATTTCACCCGCACGTGGGTCCCGTGGACCCGCGTGATCTTTCCTCGCGTCGGTACTGCCGGCACGGGACTATTTCACCGCGTAAGCCCATAGGACTCGCATGAGGTATTCCTCGCATCACGGGTAGCAAATCCACGGAGCAATTGGTATAACGATCTTGGGGACTTTCCGCCGGATATACTCTTACCTCAAACAGATGGTATAACGATCTTGGTACCTCGGATATACTCTTTGCTGGGCGGATGGTATAACGATCTTGGGCTTGCCCGCCGGATATACTCTTATCTTGGTGCGGATGGTATAACGATCTTGGATCCGCCTCGATATACTCTTTACAAG
The DNA here is from genome assembly GCA_029844215.1 of Przewalskia tangutica. Classification (NCBI taxonomy): domain Eukaryota; kingdom Viridiplantae; phylum Streptophyta; class Magnoliopsida; order Solanales; family Solanaceae; genus Przewalskia; species Przewalskia tangutica. The sequence goes on from CM056720.1 coordinate 4,129,054, forward strand.
CAGATGGTATGACGATCTTGGGGCTGGCCCCTCAGACATACTCTTACACTGAAGGAGGTGGTATGACGATCTTGGGGCTTGCCCCTCAGACATACTCTTACCCTATCACAAACTGTCCTCATATCATAATAATAATAAGTTAAGAAAACTTATAACTTCTTATTAGTCTTGTTCACATACTCTCTCATTTTAGTTTACTTAATGCACTTAACCATATCTTTAATAAAAGAACACCGGGAATTTAACCCAAGTACTACATACTTCAACTCTTTCAAAAGTGACTCTTCTTTATACATAAAAGCCTTTGGGCAATTGATGCCTTTAAATCAAGTTGCCTCTTCATATAATTATCTTACTTAGAGTAAATCCCTTCTCATTAACCTTTTATGAAGCTAATAGACCAACTTCCCATAAAGTTGTTATATTAACTCTATACTTTAGTAAAAATCATACTTTTCCCTTAACGAGGACTCATACGTTCTTAAAACGAAAAGTCATTTTATACTCAAAACAAGTAAGAACACCAAATCTTGTACGTCTACCGTACTACATAGTTTCATCTATTCATGCTCAAGAGATAGGAAAACTTCACATACCTCTTTGGTCAATCCACTTGCCAAGTCCAAACTACCGCAAGTAATATTTCAACCTATAATAGTCATGATACGTTTATTAACCTCTAATCTTAATGTAGAACAATCCAAGTTCAAAGTCACTAAATTCTAAGAAAAATCGGGCAGCATTTCCTTTGTTTCTACTCACTTGCCACCTTTCTCAAGGCCGAAATTATCATCAAAACACCACATTTTCTACCAATCAATCCAACAATTCAAAGGGGATTTCACACCCAAAATTTCTGCCTCATAAGTTTACAACAAATCACTTAACAATTCTAAGGTAGTTTTTAGGCTACAACAAGCTCATTTGTTCTTCTTAACCCATTCTCCATATCCAAACCACATTTACTTGCATGCAAAGACTCTAAGTGCATTATTTTACTACCACGAGATCTTGCTTTCTAAGCATGCAACACTAGAACTAAGTTTAAAGGAAGAAATGTTACCTTAAAGTTTTAGCCAAAACTTATTCCAAATATTGCTAGCTTCCTTGCCAAGAACACCACCACAACAATGCCAACAAGCTAGCCACAAGCTTCCTTTTCTTGCTCTTATCCTTCAGATTTTTCTAAGGTTTTTTAGAGAGAAGGGGGAGCAATTTGAGAGAGAGAGAGAAGATGAAAGATAGAAAATGACCAAGTCTTGGTCAATATATTGCATGCTGTGAAAAATCAGATGGGGGACACTTGTCACCCTCCCATGGTCTTTTAAAACAAAATCAGATTTTCTAAGTTTTTCGCCCAAATTCCGCCTAGCGCGGCCGCGGCCATGGCCACGCGGCTCCGCAACTTCAACTTTCGGCCGCGCGCGCTGGCATCTGGCGTGGCGCTGCAACTTCGCGACTCTCAAGATTTTAGGCGCCATGCGCTCGCATCTGCGCCGCGCCACACGCTTTGCTCGAACGCATTACGCGGATCTACGAGCTTGTAACTCTCATCACGTGCTCCGCCGATGCCCTATCGACGAACGGTTGGTTGCGTTGGAATCAAGACTCAACGAACTACGTCCTAGGCCTTTAAAATACTTAGGAACTCTCAACGAATCGGGTCATAACCCGCCTCAAAGTTGACTAAAAACCGTCCGGAACGACCGTCAACTGTCGCCCGGAAATTTTAAGTCTTACATACTTTAAACGCTTCCATACGTAGGTCGAACTACGGGGTATAACATTCTCCCCCCCTTAGAAACATTCGTCCCGAATGTTCCTTCTAGGCTTACTCAAATCACGACATCGACATAGACCCTCTTAACTATTCATTCGTAATAAAGAAGCTCCACGAGCCACAACATACAGAAGCGTAAATGCTAAATCAAAACTAACAAGCAGAAAGTAGGTTACCTGGAGGTATAGGGAATAAGTGAGGATACTTCTTCATCATGTCATCCTCTGCTTCCACGCCATTTCCTCCTGTTGTTCGCCATGTGACCTTGTGGAAGCCGTCTTTTCGTCCAAGTCGTCTAACCCGACGATCGAGTATCGCTATGGGACTCTCTTCATACGATAACTCCTCATTACTGGACATCTGAACCGGTGCACTCTAGATGGATCTCAATACATTTCCAACATGGACACATGAAAAATCGATGCACCGCCTCCAAATCGGACGGAAGATCTAACTCATAGCAACCTTGCCTACCCTACCGACAATCGGATACGGCCCAATGTACCTTGGGCTAAGCTTCCCTTTCTTTCCAAATCTCATCAAGCCCTTCATGGGCGATACCTTTAGGAAAACCCAATCATCTATCTCAAATTCCAAGTGTCGACGCGATGATCTGCATACGACTTTGCCGACTCGCCGCCAACAACCGCTCCTCGATAAGCTTCACTTATCCATCTGCTGGACTAAGTCCGCCCGACTAATCAACTTCTCCACTCGAACCAGCCTATCGGTGACTGCACTTCCTCCGTATAAGGCCTCATAAGGCGCCATCGAATACCGGAATGATAGCTATTGTTATAAGCAAACTCCACGAGAGGTAAATGATCCTCCCACTACCACGAAATCAATAACACAAGCCCGCAGATATCCTCGAGTGTCGGATAGTGCGCTCGGCTGTCCGTCCGTCGAGGTGAAACGCCCGTCGAGACTCACTGTGTCCCTAACCCTTCTCGAAAGGACCTCGAAGTTAGCCGAGAACGGCTCCTCTCTCGATATAATCGACACCGACCCGTGCGATCTCACAATCTCCTAATATATAATCGCATAGTCCTCACCAAAACGTCGTTACGTCGGAAGAAAATGGGCCGATTTCGCCACTGCCGACAATCACCCAAATGGAATCATGCTTCCTCGAGTGGTAGGTAGCCCTATAATAAAATCCATATTTATCACCTCCACTTCCAAGTCGGAATATCAATGGCTCGCAATGTACCAGCTTCGTGCTCAATCTTAACTCACGACAATTCGCATCGTGCCACGAACTCAACGCCCTCTTTAGGCCATCCCACCAATACACGATTCGAGGTCATGGTACATCTTAGTCGACCCGGATGAATAGAATAACGAGCACCGTGTGCCTCCCGAGAATCTGTGACGAAGTCTGTCCACATCGGGAACACACAACCGCCTCGAATCTTAGCACCCATCAGCGCTACCTCAAATAGACTCTTCTCCTTCGGAGAGTCTGCATCTCGATCGTGCAAAATCGGATCCTCATCGCCGCCTCCTTACCTCCTCGATGATAGAAGACTCGCAACCTCTCGAACCCGAATTCCTCACTATCGATCAACCAAACGAACCCCAAGGCTCGCTAATCGATGTAACTCTCGGACCATATCCTCTTCTGCCGTGAACATCGCATGCACTACCCATCGACCGCGACTAAGGGCATCCGCCACCACATTGGCCTTCCGGGTGGTATAGAATATCAACATCGTAATCCTTAAGTAGTTCCAACCACCGCCTGCCGCAAGTTCGGCTCCCTCGGTGAAGATATCTTGGAGACTCTTGTGGTCCGTAAATGTCACATGAACTCCATATAAATAATGTCTCGCATCTTTAAGGCACGAATCACTGCCGCCGGCTCAAGTCATGTGTGGGATAGTTCTTCTCATGTTTCCTAAGCCGCCGGGATCATGCTATAACCTTGCGTCTTTGCATCAAGACGCACTCCACCGGCACGCACAAATAAACCACATATCCATCTAAGCCCTCGGAAGAGTAAGCTGAGGCGGTTGTCAACTTCTCCTTTAGCATCAAAACTTTCCTCACAAGTATCCGCCCACCGAACATAGCCGCCTTCCGAGTCGGCTTAGTCAAAGTCTTTGAAATAAAGCAAACTTCTCCACAAGCCTCCGATAATAACTGCAGGCCCAAAGCTACGCACTGCCGGTGTAGTGGGTCTAGGCCAAGTCTTGATCGCTTCAATCTTTCTCAGATCAACCCGAATACCATCGGCCCGATAACATGCCCTAAGAAAGCCACCGACGCCAGAACTTCGCACTGAGAACTTGGCATACAATCGCCGGTCTCGGAGGACTCAATACCGTCCTCAAATGATTCAGATGCTCCGCTGCGTGCGCGAATACACCAAGATATCATCAATAAACACTATAACGAACATATCCAAGAATGGCTCAACACCTATTCATCAAATCCATGAATCTTCTTTGGGCGTTGTCAACGAAAGACATCACCACAACTCATAGTGCCCATCTAGGGTCCGAATGCGATCTTTGGGATATCTACCTCTCTAACTCGCACTGATGATAAACTGCACCGTAGGTCTATCTTGGAAAAACACTTTGCACCACCGCAATCGTCAAACAAATCGTCAATCCCGGGAGGGATATCTATTCTTGATAGTTACCTTGTTCACCGCCTGTAATCAATACACATACGCAGCTGGCCCCATCCTTCTTCTTTACAAATAACATCGTGCTCCCAAGGAGAAACACTTGGCCTAATAAAGCCTTTCTCCAAGAAATCTTTCACTGGTCCTTCAACTCCTTCACTTTCGGCAGTGCCATCCTGTATGGCGGAATAGATATCGCCGAGTATCCGCGCCAAATCAATGCAAACTCAATCTCCTTTCTGAGGGATACCCTAAGCTCATCCGAATACGTCTGAAACTCTCTAACGATCGAATCGATCAAGGTCCGTACCTCACCTCGATGTCGAATACCCAACCATATGGTAGATATACCCTTTCCGCACCATCTTCCTAGCCTTGAGGTAAGAAATAAACTTACCCTACGACGCAAAGATTCCCTTCCACTCGATAATCGGCTCACGAAACCGAACCGAACTAATCTCTCCTACATACCACGTTGGCATAGCAAGATGCTAGCCAATCCATACCCATAATCACATCAAAGTCCGCATATCCAACTCTATCAAGTCGGCTGAGTCCGACGGCTATCTATAGTCACAGACAAGCCTTATACACTCGCCGCCTACCATCGAATCACCATCGCGTAGCCACCTCAAAAGGTCTTATGGACTCGCTCTATCCCTATTCTACCGGCAATATGAGGAGATATGTAGGACAAGGTAGAACTGGATCTATCAAAGCATATACATCACAAAGAAGAAACCAATAATGTACTGGCGACATCCGCGACGCCTCCCGGTCCCGCTGACCGACATAGCATAGATGCGGTTCGAGGACCGCTAGAATCGAACCCTACCACGACCTGCCGCGCTCGCCGCCCATAAGTACCACGCCTCCGGCGTCTAACCATCGAAGATGAAGATCCAAGAATGCACTTCGCCACAACTGCATGCTCCCGCCGCCAAGGGCGGACAATCGCTTCGGGATGGCCTCGCCGCTACAAGAGTAACATGATCTCGAACCCATACGGCACTCGCCGGATGAGACCTACCGCATCGAACGCACCGAGAGGTAGGTGGTCTCGACAGCCGGTCTCGCCTCCTCGAAAACTCGACGCCCCGAGCCACGACCGCCTCGAATAACCTCACGATCGTACTCCCGCGAAAACGTGAAGGAGCACTCGAGCCGGGCCGGAAGGTGGACCTAGTTCGCCGAGGCCGCCGCCTAAAATCGCTCAGAACCCGATGTCCGCCTCTGGCCGCCCAAATCTAGCCGATCCGCTCTCTGTCCTCGATCCTCGCGTATGCTCGCATCCCGCAATATCCATCCTCGGTGAAGTGCCACTCCTAAGCAAGCGAATCGTGACGGCCCAGCCCCATCACGTATCTATGAACCCCGCTCGCCATATCGCCTACAATGGTGTGTGCATATCCGCCAAGGAGTCAAACTCAGTGCCGTACTCGATAGTCCTCCCGCCCCGTCTCAAGGTCAAGAACCTATCTACGCGGGCTCTCTCACCTCGTGAGGCAAGAAGTGGTCTAGAACGCCTCTGTGAACTCCTCCAATCACCGGGAAGAGCATCATCACCTCGACAATACCCATGACTCAAACCAGTTCAACGCAATATCGCGTAGAACCGTAAGAAGCTTGGATAATGCACTCACCGATGCCCTAAGAACTCGCACGGTCCGTCAGAATCGCCGGACAAACTCCTGCGATCCTCATCAAATCTCGAACCATAGAACTCGGTGGGTGACAACTCAGAAATCCCGAATCCGTAAATCGCCGGCTGTGGTCGCCGCCGCTCGCGTGCCGCCGCCACTATGCTGGCCAAGAATCAACTGCTCGTAATCTTATACTCGTTCTCGATCGCGAGCTGAGGCTCCGTGATCTCGATGCGCAGCCGCCCACGCTCGAACTCGGTGAGGCCGGCGACGACGTGGAACTCGCCGCCTAAACATCATCTCGTAAGGATTGGGCTGTGCCTCGTGATTCTCCGCCCCACTAGCAAGACTCTCACCGCTTGCCCTTCTCGGGCCGCGTTGCCTTGCGTGGAGGCATAATCGATACATAAAGGAAAACATCGGGAGATTCAACCTATAACTCAGATCTATTGCACGATCTTAGAGTGAAAGAATGGAAACCAACCCTAAATATACTGCAGCCTCCTGATTATAGATGTGGTGCACGACACACCGATAATCAAGACTCTACTAGACACGGTCGTGGACACTTTCCGAGGACTAATCGCTTCGATACCACTTTTGTCACGACCGACCCGGCCGCGACTAGTACCTCTGGGTACCTGCCGTATATGTCGAGAATAGCGGTGAACATAACACAACACATAACTTCAAAAAAGGGTAAACATAATCGCCACCGATAAGTGTCGCTTTCCATAAACATACTTAAACAAAGTATTTATAATACAACCGTTCTTATAGCCCAAAATATATAGGGTATGCACTTAAAGATAACAATCGTGGCGAGGGCCCCGCCATACCCTCGATGTACAAAATACCTATGATCGTGGAATATCCATACCGATAAATAAGCTTCCGAGGAATGGAGCTTCGACACCGAATAGTGATCCTAAGAACGAGGATCCTCAATCGCTACCCTTACCTGCGGATTGAACGCACCCGGGAAGGGGTCGACACAATATGTACCAAGTATGTAAAGTCGGGAAAATATTGTAATATGATATCATAAGTCTAAAAGCAAGCCGAGTCATGGAAGACAATAAAATACCTTTTATCGTGCCTTACTAACAATGAGTGACAAGTATATATACATATATAATATCGCATAAAATAGAGGCTCATGATCAAAACAGGTACCTCGCCTCGTAGTATCAAAAAGAAACCATCCTACTCCTCGGGACTATTTCACCCGCACGGGTCCCGTGGACCCGCAGGTACTCCTCGTGATCGGCCGCACTGCCGCACGGGACTATTTCACCCGCATAAGCCCATAAGGACTCGCGTGAGGTATTCCTCGTGATCACGGGTAGCAAATCCACGGAACAGTGGTATAACGATCTTGGGGACTTTCCTCGATATACTCTTACCAAACAGATGGTATAACGATCTTGGTCACCGGATATACTCTTACACCGAGCAGATGGTATAACGATCTTGGGGCTTGCCTCGATATACTCTTATATTGGTGCGGATGGTATAACGATCTTGGATCCGCCTCGATATACTCTACATCAAGCGGATGGTATGACGATCTTGGGGCCGCCTCGGACATACTCTACATCTGGCGAGGTGGTATGACGATCTTGGGGCTTGCCGCATATACATACTCTTACCCTATCACAAATCATCATATCATAATAATAAGTTAAGAAAACTTATAACTTCTTTTTAGTCTTGTTCACATACTCTCTCATTTTAGTTTACTTAAGGCACTTAACCATATCTTTAATAAAAGAACACCGGGAATTTAACCCAAGTACTACATACTTCAACTCTTTCAAAAGTGACTCTTCTTTATACATAAAAGCCTTTGGGCAATTGATGCCTTTAAATCAAGTTGCCTCTTCATATAATTATCGGACTTAGAGTAAATCCTTCTCATTAACCTTTTATGAAGCTAATAGACCAACTTCCCATAAAGTTGTTATATTAACTCTATACTTTAGTAAAAATCATACTTTTCCTTAACGAGGACTCATACGTTCTTAAAACGAAAAGTCATTTTATACTCAAAACAAGTAAGAACACCAAATCTTGACGTCACTGCACTACATAGTTTCATCTATTCATGCTCAAGAGATAGGAAAACTTCACATACCTCTTTGGTCAATCCACTTGCCAAGTCCAAACTACCGCAAGTAATATTTCAACCTATAATAGTCATGATACGTTTATTAACCTCTAATCTTAATGTAGAACAATCCAAGTTCAAAGTCACTAAATTCTAAGAAAAATCGGGCAGATTTCCTTTGTTTCTACTCACTTGCCACCTTTCTCAAGGCCGAAATTATCATCAAAACACCACATTTTCTACCAATCAATCCAACAATTCAAAGGGATTTCACACCCAAAATTTCTCGCCTCATAAGTTTACAACAAATCACTTAACAATTCTAAGGTAGTTTTTAGGCTACAACAAGCTCATTTGTTCTTCTTAACCCATTCTCCATATCCAAACCACATTTACTTGCATGCAAAGACTCTAAGTGCATTATTTTACTACCACGAGATCTTGCTTTCTAAGCGTGCAACACTAGAACTAAGTTTAAAGGAAGAAATGTTACCTTAAAGTTTTAGCCAAAACTTATTCCAAATATTGCTAGCTTCCTGCCAAGAACACCACCACAACAATGCCAACAAGCTAGCCACAAGCTTCCTTTTCGCTCTTATCCTTGATTTTTCTAAGGTTTTTAGAGAGAAGGGAGCAATTTGAGAGAGAGAGAAGATGAAAGATAGAAAATGACCAAGTCTTGGTCAATATATTGCATGCAACAGAAAAATCAGATGGGGACACTTGTCACCCTCCCATGGTCTCTTTAAAACAAAAATCAGATTTTCTAAGTTTTTCGCCCAAATTCCCGCCTCGCCGCGCCGCCCAGCCATGCGCAAACTCTCCGCAGTTTTCAACTTTCGCCGCTGCTGCCTGTTCCAGCGGCGCTGCAACTTCTGCGACTCTCGACTTTAGGCGCCGCGACCTCGCATACGCGCCGCCTCGCCGCTTTGCTCGAACGCATTTACGCCGATCGCTACCGAGCTTGTAACTCTCATAACTTTCTACTCCGATGCCCTATCGACGAACGGTTGGTTGCGTTGGAATCAAGACTCAACGAACTACGTCCTAGGCCTTTAAAATACTTAGGAACTCTCAACGAATCGGGTCATAACCCGCCTCAAAGTTGACTAAAAACCGTCCGGAACGACCCGTCAACCTGTCCTTCGGAAATTTTAAGTCTTACATACTTTCGTACGTTTCCATACGTAGGGTCAGAACTACGGGGTATAACATGACTGTCTCTTTCCAAAATGCTGAATCAGAAGAAGACATCGCTGCTTTAAATGTTTGAGGCTCATTTTCAAGCAAAATGTCACAAAATCTGGTCCAAAGAAAGTAGATGTCATTTGACGTTTGCTACGCCTTGGATCCTTTTTACTTGGTGTACTTTCCTTTGGTTCTTTCCGCGGTCGTTTAGATGTTTCACTTGACGACTCACATTCAGTTTTATACGGATAAATGTTTTCAAAGAATTCCGCATTATCTGATTCAATTACCGAATTAACATGAATTTCGGGATTGTATGATTTGTGAACCAAAAACCGACAAACTTTGTTGTTTGTAGCATAGCCAATAAAAACACAATCCACAATTTTTGGTCCGAATGTTACCCTTTTGGGCAAAGGAACTTGGACCTTTGCTAAACACTCTCACTCTTTGAAATATTTCAAGTTAGGTTTTCTTCTTTTCCATAGTTCATATGAAATATATTGTGTTTTGCTGTGGGGCACCCTGTTGAGTATTCGATTAGCTGTAAGGATAGCTTTCCCCCACAAGCTCTGCGGTAAACCAAAACTTATTAATAAAACATTCATCATTTTCTTTAATGTTCAGTTTTTTCTTTCCGCAATTCCATTTGATTGTAGTGTGTAAGGGGCAGTAGTTTGATGAATAATTTCATATTCTAAACATATCTCTGCAAAAAGAGATTCGTACTCTCTACCCCTATCACTTCTAATCATTTTTATCTTTTTATTCAATTGATTTTTCACTTCATTTTTGTATTGCTTAAATGCATCAATTGCTTCATCCTTACTATTAAGCAAATACACATAACAATATCGTGTGCAATCGTCAATAAAAGTTATAAAATATTTTTTCCCACCGCGAGATGGTATTGACTTCATATCACATATATCTTTGTGGATTAAGTCTAAAGGATTTGAATTCCTATCAATAGACTTATATGGATGTTTAACAAACTTAGATTCAACACAGATTTCACATTTTGATTTATTACACTCGAATCTAGGCAATACTTTTAAATTAATTAATTTCCGCAAGGTTTTGTAATTGACATGTCCTAAACGAACATGTCATAAATCATTTGACTCCAATAAGTAAGACGAAGCTGAATTCTTATTAATATTGTCAACAACCATTACATTGAGTTTGAAAAGGCCCTCGGTGAGGTAGCCCTTTCCTATGAACATATCATTCTTACTTACTACAATTTTCTCACTAACCAACACGCACTTAAACCCGTTTTTGACGATTAGTCAGGCTGAAACTAAATTCTTCCTAATTGTTGGAACGTGCAGAACATTCTTGAGAGTCAGGACCTTGCTGGAAGTCATCTTCAGAAGTATCTTCACATATCCTTCAACCTCGTCATGCGGATTTCCCATAAACAAGACATCTTCGTCCAATGAGCGTAGGTTGCAAATGCTTCTTTTGCAGCGCAAACATGTCGAGTGGCACCAGAATCAAACCACCGCTCATTTGGGTTTCCAACCAAATTGCACACAGATTATTCATATCATCATTCATTTCCACCATATTGGTTTGTCCTTTTCCCTTGTCCTTTTTCGGGAGACGATAATCTGGGGCTTTGTGGCCAGCTTTCCCACAATTATAGCAGTTGCCTTTGAACCTTTTCTTGTTAGGATCCTTCTCCTTTCCAGAAGGCCTCTTCCTTTTCTTGTTCATTTTCGGAGAAGCATCTTCAACGACGTTTGCCCCTTCAATCGGTGAACTCTTACTGTACCTCTTCTCAGCGGTTTTGTTATCTTCCTCGATTTTGAGACGAATCACAAGATCCTACAACTTTATTTCCTTTCTCTTGTGCTTAAGATAATTCTTGAAATCTTTCCATGATTGCAGCAACTTTTCAATCATTGCAGCCACTTGGAACGCTTCATTCACTACCATACCTTCAGCAATAAGGTCATGGAAGATAAGTTTAAGCTCTTGAACTTGGGTTCCAACGGTTTTACCATCCACCATTTTGTAGTCTGGGAATTTAGCAACCACAAACTTCTTCAAGCAAGCATCTTCGATTTTGTACTTCTTTTCAAGTGAACTCCATAGTTCTTTGGAGGTCTCTACTGCACTATAGACGTTGTACAAGTCATCTTCTAAGGCACTCAAAATGTAGCTTTTGCACAAAAAATTAGTCTGTTTTCAAGCCTCAGTAACCATGAACTTTTGGTTGTCAGGCATGTCGACGTCAGGCACGGGAGGGTCCTCACTGGGGAACTTTTGCATACCAAGGGTGGTAAGCCAAAAGAACATTCTTTGCTGTCATCCTTTAAAGTTGGCACCGGTGAACTTCACAGGTTTCTCGGTAAATGTACGCACGTCAGGAGTAACCGCTAGTGCAGCATTCGCAGAGGTAGTTTCAGTCTCAATTGCCATTATTTGTTTGTCACTGTCAAATCGACAAACTGTTTTAGTTAATAAAACCATAATAGCAATTAAATCACAAACTTAAACGATGAAGATTTTATTTCTTCAAATCGCAGTATAATTATGAACTTTGGTATTCCAACGAAGTTTTTATGTCTTCAAGTCAGAATACTTTTACAACAGCAGCGATGAAGTTTTTATGTTCTTCAAATCATTGTACAATTATGAACATTAATATTCTAACGAAGTTTTTATATCTTCAAGTCAGAATACGAAATTTCATACGGAGTAGAAAACCACACATGTTTTAGTCTCCAAAACAGAATACAGATTAATAAAAAAAAGGTAATTTCCTTAAGATTGTTATCAACCTGTATTGCAAAAACCAGTAAACAATAATAACTGAAAATGAACAGAATCAGTGTTGGAAAAAAACAATAATTTTCTGAATATAATAGAGTCCACTTAGTTCAAAGTGTGTCCTTAAGGAATTATTCCCCTCACAGTACTCGAGGTTGATGGAATATCGCCTCCCATGATAGAACGATTATCTTACCAGAATAGTAGTACTCCAAATTCAGGTAGCGGTGAACCACTCAACGACAGTGTATCACACGGAATAAACAAGAGAGTTTTTGAAGAGAAGGAAAGAAAAATTCGTTGTGAATTCTGAAATAAAATCAAGAATTTATAACAGTTGGAGGTATTGATTCTGAATGTTTGCAACCATTCAGATCAGTCACCAGGTGAAGGGAAAGTCGAAAAAATCTTTTAAAAGGAAAACGGACCGGGTCGATCGCGGGTCAGGGTCAATTTGTATATTTTTGGTTATTTAATTAAATAATTAATTAATTAAATAAATAAAGAAAAGTTTAACCAAAAAGATAATCAATCAATCTTTGCCAAATCTAAAGCCGAGCGACGACGACGCGAGGGGTCCTTGCCCCCTCAACCCTTTTGGTGACCAGAGAAGGTGTAATGTAATATATACACCTCTCTTTTCCTCTCTTTTTCCGATGTGGGACAATTGTTTTAGCCAAAGCAAAAGAGACCTTTTACATTCCATTCACTTTTCATCCCATCATTTTCCATTCACCAATATCAAAACTCAACAGTATTAACAATTTGAAAATAGTGAGTTTCAATTGATTTGAATATGAGAATACCCATAGATCAAAGCAGAGTTCTATTTTGTATGAGTTAGGTTATAAATCAGTTGATGAAATCAGATTCATATTGCATTAATTGAGTATGGTAATCATATACTTTTATTCCTGTAAAAAAAATGGTTATATGTATCCTAATAGATGCTACTTTGAGAGAAATTAAGATGTGGGACGTTGAAATTATGACTCCTTACTTAAATTGAAGAATTGTGAAACTACGAGTAAATATAATTTGACTAATCGAGAGTCTAACATGCGCGCTGAAGGTTGGGTATTCTAAATTAGTTACGAATTAGCCTAAAAGAGGAAATTAACACGAGATCGACATGATATGATAATAGATTGATCGAAGGAAGTTGTACGGATTGCTCAAGGAGACACGTTTGGTATTTTGATAGGAGTACTCTGAATAGTGATTTTACCACAATTTATAACTTGCATGATTTATACATGATTTTGAAAATAAGGTGTGTTACCGATGCTTTGAAATTGTATGTGGGACAAGTCTTTTACTTGATATGGTACCGAACAGTTTACTTGAGATGTCTACCGGTTATTCTACCGTTACTAGATATGTTTTGCCGTTACTTGAGATGTTTACCGTTACTTAAAATGGTCTTAATATTTTCATTGTTACTAGATATGTTTTACCATTATTTGAGATGTTTACTATTATTTAAAATGTTCTCACTGTTACTAGACATGTTTTATTGTTACTTGAGATATGAATACCATTATCGAAATGAAATTATATAATTTGATAAGAATTGAAATGCTCTGTACTATTTTGAAAATGCTTTCATACGAGTATTTACTGTTTATAAGAAAATTATTAATGGGAGGAGATTCCGCAGCTAACGACGAATTCGTTAGATCTGGTGCGCCTTGTATTTACATATTATAGTTACAATCCTCACTAGTGGAAAAGGTAGAACTAGCATACAGTTATCGATTTCCCTCGAGTAGGGACCTACAATTATAATTGACTCCATTTACGAAGGGGTCCCCACTGATACCAATTGCATGGTCCTTTCTTGAAAATCTCCCAAACATAAGATTTGATATTATTTGATTTATGCTTACATGAAAAGACAAGACCGATTATTGTTACCGTTTCAGAAAAGGACATTTATTTCATGATATTTTTGAAATATTGTATAAGCATGTTTTCTAACTTGTCCCCCCTAAAAACGATTGTGGTTAAGTGTTATTACTTACTGAGTTAGTGTCTCACTCCTCGCTATATTTTTTTTACATAGATCGCAGACTTTGGCGAGGGTTTCGTTAACCAAAGAGCACGAGTTGAAAGTTTCCCGTGAGCCCCGCACTTGTTCGCGTGAACGAAGAGTCTATTTATTTGTCATGGTCTTCCTTTTGAGCTCTTAGAGTTGCTCCACAGTCATTGGCCCTAAATTGGGTGGTGACAACAAAGAACAGTCCATGAAACTTGTTGAATCAAAACGAATAATACATGACATAAACTTGAGCAATAACAGTGCACCACGTAAACTGAGATAGAAATAATACCATATACTAATAATTTATAATAAAGGAAAATGAAGTGCACCAATTTAGTCAGTGATGATGGGCTGAAGATAATTTGCGTCTGAGAAAATGTAAAATTTGTGTCTGCAAAATCTAAAAGGGTCCTCACAATGTTCCTCAACAAACTACAAATCTACTGCCAATTGCACCGCCCATTGCCCCACTTTTAATATTAACTTTTTTCAGATACAAACATTCCAAGCCTTTATATATTTCGTCGGCAAATATATGCCAATACAACAGTCAACTCACCCTGCGTTCTGCATAGACAATTCAGATAGCACACTATATTTCTAAATCTTCAATGATAAGGAGTAAATCATTGACTATCCTTTTCTCTTTAAGATTAGTGATAGAGTCGAACAATTTAATGAGGAAAATAGAAAAACATAACGAATTCAAATTTTCTACACACCAACTAACGCGAACAACATAATGTGGGACCAATATTGAATATACATCAAGAATTGTGATGAATATAGCTTTGATATCATATGAAATCTCGAACATAACTCAAAATCACACAAGGAGATCACAATCATTAATCAACCTGTCCTTTGCAAGTTCATGCGTGCTAATTGAAGGGTGAACAACATATATAATTGAGATTGACATGCATGACCCTAATACAATATTAAGAAAGAGATTTTAAACCTAATTCAACCCTAGATAAAATAATCGCATCTTACGAGTCAAAATGTGGGACAAACTCAACAACTATCTTCTATTTGCCTTATTGAAATTATATTCCGTATATTATGTGTCGACAGTTTCCATTTTTCAACTATTTTCATCGAGTTATTTCACTCCCTTTTCATATCTAAAAAGTTAAAGTGGTGAAAGTAGGTGTGATATATACATATGTCACCAATTTTGTGCTACTTTTGTTCTTGTTCCAATTAATTATTAATCTAAATTCTAATGATCTTATTTTGATAATTTCGTAGGAATGGTAAGTGTGGACCCTTTATCTCTTTGGAAAAACTTCATCTCAAATAATAATTGCATGTAAAGAAAAATATGTGAACGTTGTTGAGGGACAAAACTAAATGGCTAATAGATATAGTCCGTACTATCATCATTCATCTTCTTAGGTTTTGTCGGTTTAAATTTTTATGAAAAAAGAAGGTGACATATAAGAATGTTACTCCTTTCTTTTCAAATTATTTAACTGGTTTTAATTTGACATCGAAATTTTAAAAAGTAAAGAAGATTTTTGAATTTTGTGATTGTTAATTGAAGATATATAAAATATATCAAAATACTCTTTAATTTTTTGATCTTAAACATGTAATATGAAAAGTTAGAACTAAAGAGTTGTCAAGAAAGGAAAAAAACATTTCTTTTTAAATGGACTAAAAAGAAAAATAAGACAAACATTTTGAAACGGAAGGAGTACTATATATCTCATTTTAAGTGATGATTTTCTTTTTTAGTGTGTGCAAGAAGAATAATATATGTACTTATTTTGGTTTAATTTATGTGATACTATTTGACTATATATGGAGTTTAAGAAATAAAATAAGACGTAAAACGTGTGGTCTAAAACTATTCTTAGATATTTATGATTATAAATCATTTCATTGCTAATTAAATAAGATTTCAGAGTTAAGTTGCATTTAAATATGAAATGAGACATTTTTTTGGAACAAATAAAAACTAAAAGTGTAACATTTAAGGTACAAGTTTTAAGTTTTTCTTTTCTTTTTTAAATTTCACGTCCCCAATCAATCACTATCAGATTTTGGAGAAAATAATAGTAATTTGCCCTGCCGTCAAAAAAAGTAAAGACTCCATAGTTCATACGGATATAATGTCGTACCAATATGTTTTGAACAAGTGAAAATCTAAGATAAATGAACACAATGTATAAGAATTGTCTATAATATAACATAACAGTACCAACTTATTTATTTTATTTTTTTGACGAAGGAACCCGCGGCCGCTACTCTTTCGAGTCGCAAGCATGGAAATTCCGAAATGTGTGATAAGCGCAAACCACGTCGGTCGATTAACACGCAAGTCGTGTGTGATTTCAACCAATAAGGTTTATGCGGTGATCGAACGTGGCCGCGGTCGTATTCTCTTCTTCTGTACACCAATTTCTCTGCAGCGAATGTGATAACAATTATGAATAATAGTAAGTGTGTTAATGTTAAAGAACCTGAGCGATAAAAGAATAGGAATTAGCCATAGAAACATTTCGTAGCTAAACAGAAAAGTTTAGCGTTAATTCTAATTAGTAACAGATTAGCTAGGGGTTATCACAATCTCTTTTAATTACGAGTAATTTATTGATAAATTAGCGAAGAAGTTTGCAGTTAATTCAATCTTTTTTTATAGTAGTAGGATCTTAATATTTTGTATATATGCATAATGACTATTTGCTTATTAGTATCAGGATCGTCTCAAATATTTTGTGGGTCATCTTCTAATTCATAAAAATGGACCCTTAATATAAGTAATAGGTTTGATTTAAAATCTAAATTTGGGTCTCCACATGCATGCGCCACTGAAACTGAATCACTTTACTTTAATTGTGTTGATGTTGGATAGGATGTTGTGACAACATCTGCGAAAGCACAGGACAACATCTTCAGGATGTTGCCTGCGATGTTGCGACAACATTTCTGCCAACATCTATGTAACTGTTTTGCCTATTCTTAGCCTACTTCTGAAGTTAGTAAAAATGACGTAGGCAAGCTTACCAGATTGCTGTGTTTAAAACGTGGTGAAAGACCAAGTCAAAACGTGGAGAGAAAGCAGCGAAGACCAAGTCCAGATCGTTGAGGAATTTTAGGAGGAAGACTCGGTCCAAGCTGCTGCCATCTTTTGCTCAACCTCCGCAACCATCAGTGAGGATTTCAAGGGAAGTTCAACACTATAAATAGAGGAGAGCTTTACAAGTATCGATATCCAGATTTAGAGAAGAAGAACTTTCAAGAGAGCTCTCGGATTTTACCTTAGAAAACTGGATCAACCTTTTAGCCTAAAGTTGTTTTAACAACATCATGTCCCTCATTGCAATCGCTATTTTTATTCTAGATTAAGCTTATTGTTCAAGTGATTGTAATGAAGATGTTGTCTTTTATCTTTTAGATTTTGTAACTTTAGGCGAAGTCATCTGCGACTTCATTTTTGTATGTAATTTCTTTTTCGTTTGTAATGCTCAATTTGTAAAAAGAAATTCTTTATAATTGTATATAATTTATACAATTCTTTTGGTCATCGACCATCAAGGGATATATTTATATATACCCTTGAAAATATAAATCTTGTGTTCTTTTACTTTTCCGCTGCATTTACTCTAACAAGGTTTATTCTGTTTTATTACAATGTTGCCTCAGATGTTGACCCAACATTAAAGGCAACATCCTGTGACTGTTTTTGTTGTTCGTAGTTTTGCGACTTTTAATCTTACGTCTTGTTGAATCTGTAGCCCACGGGACCCAACAAGTGGTATCAGAGCCTGCACTTGATACACTAAGTGTTTGATTCTGATTATTACGACTATTGACTCAGCTGCACAAAACGTTGGTAGACTTCCAATACTTGACGGATCTAACTATGCCTACTGGAAAATTCGACTGTGTTCGCACATCAAATCCATTGATGTTCGAGTCTGGAGATATGTATCCAAAGGCTATGTAATCCCCAAGTACCCAGCAGATGAGGATGGTGATGTTCTCACTAAACCCGAGTCTGAATGGACCCAGGAAGAAATCAACTCGGCAAGCTTTAACGAAAACGCCCTAAATGCGATATTTGAATGGGTAGATCTCTATATGTTCAAGCTTATCCAGAATTGTACAATGGCCAAGGATGCTTGGAAAACCTTACAAACCCATTGTGAGGGAACCTTAAGTGTTCGACGTACAAAGTTTCGCATGATCTTGAGTCAATACGAGCGCTTGAGGATGGAGGAGTCTGACGACATAAAATTCTATTTTGAAAAGTTGATTGACATTGCTAATCAGTGTCAAGTGCTTGGGTCTCCATTAACCAACACACAACTTGTGGATAAAGCTCTCAGATCTCTTCCTGAAAGATTTAATACTAAGATTTGTGCTATTGAAGAGGCTCATAATCTTGCTACTATGGATCTTCACGCTTTAATGAGCATTTTTTCAAACATATGAGATGAACATGAAGATCCAAAGAGATCTATATAAAGACAAGACTTTGGCACTCCAAGAACAAACCTTCGAATCTGAAATAGAAAACGAGGAAGAAAACCTGAAGGAACTGGGGAGTGATGCAACTGTTGCCTTACTCACACGTAGATTCAATTCTATGGTGAGAACACTGACCGTAGCAAAGCAAAATATAACAAGCATCAGAACCCTCTCTTCAATAAGCAGCCAAATAGGCCAACTTCTGAGCAAAGTAACCGCTTTCCACTGAGGAAATCCAACTCCGACAGAACCAATTACAATCCCACACAACTAGAGAAAGTGCAATGTAATACATGCTCGGGTTGGGGACACTTCGTTAATGAGTGTGCAAACACCCTTAGGAAAATTGGTAAGGTCATGTGGGTAACCCTCAGTGATGATGAGAATAAAGAGGAAGAAGAAGATCGAGAAGAAGAACAACCACATGCAATGCTTGCAGCCATGTTTGAGCACTCAATGTCCGACTATGAAGATGTTGTTGACGATGTTGACCCAACATCTAAAACAACATCGGAGGCCACATCGAAATGTCTGCATCATCAGAGAGGTATGTCTACTTTAATTATTCTGATGTAAATTGTTTTAGTGGATTTATTTCTTTAACTGAGGCTGCTGATTTGGATCTAGTTGACTCGAAAGACAAAATGATAAAGGAATTACAAAATCTTTGTAACGTCTTAATCACTACATCTGAGCAACTGGACTCAAAAGCAAAATCATTGGATCATGAGAATCGCAATTTGAAAGGCACAATCAACCGATTAGAGGTGACACTTACCAAGAAGGATCTTGAGCTTGGTAAGATTCGTGCACGATTGTACACAACTGAGACCACATCTCAAAGGCTAAACATGGGAACCTCCAAACTGGATGAAATTTTGAACTTCAGCAATCCCACAAGGACTGGGCTTGGTTATCATTCTCCCAGAAAAAACCGATACTTCCAGGATCCATAGTCCAACTGAGAGGATAAAATTCGTCAAAGAAAATACTTGTAACTCTCATAGCACTATGATTGGATAGAAGTTTGTATGTAGCTTCTGTAAAAAGACAGGACATCTCATACCCTACTGCTACAAGCTTCAAAATTTGGCTCTCAGCCTATTGCCTAAAGGGTTGTCACCAATGTTGCCCAACATCACTGACAACATTCAAAGCAACAAGCCTGGAGGTTTGAGATTTGGTACCACGACCCAACAACACTAATGTTATTGGGACTAAATGGATATACAAAAATAAATCAGATGAATTAGGACAGATTGTGAGGAACAAAGCTCGACTTGTTGCTCAAGGATATACACAAGTTTAAGGTATCGACTACGACGAGACCTTTGCACCTGTGACTAGACTTGAATCAATAAAATTGCTTCTTGTCATTTCTTGTTACTTGAAAATTACATTGCACCAAATGGACGTTAAATGTGTCTTTCTCAATGGATACTTGGACAAAGAAGTATATGTTGAACAACCAAAATGATTCGAAGATCCTCACCATCCACAACATGTATACAAGCTCAAGAAAGCTTTGTATGGGTTAAAACAGGCACCACGTGCATGGTATGGTCGCTTGACTAACTTTCTTATTGATTTTGGTTTTTCCCGTGGAGAAGCTGACAGAACTTTATTCATAAAGAGACACGGAGTAGATGTAATCATAGCTCAAATCTATGTTGATGACATTGTCTTTGTCTAGACTAAAGAATCCCTCTTGAAATCATTTGTCGAAGCTATGTCGATAACATTTGAAATGAGCATGATTGGAGAACTAACATTTTTCTTAGGCTTGCAGATTAAACAGGTTGAAGAAGGGATTTTTGTATCCCAGAGCAAGTATGCCAAGAATCTTGTTAAGAAGTTTGGTCTGAAAAATGCTAAACACATGAAGACGCCAATGGGAACTACGCAACAGGTTTGTAAAGACAATGTTGGACAAGATATTGACCCAACATTGTACCGATCTATGATAGGGAGCCTTTTATACCTTACTTCCAGTCGCCCGGATATCACGTTTAGTGTGTGTGTTTGCGCCAGGTTCCAAGCCAGTCCCAAGGTATCTCATCTTAATGCCGTGAAACGTATCATACAATATATTGTCGGTACAAGTGACTTAGGAATTTGGTACTCTAGAGACACTAATCATAATCTAATAGAGTATACTGACTCAGATTGGGCCAGTGATGTCGACGATAGAACAAGCACTAGTGCTGGTTATTTTTATATTGACAACAATCTAGTCTCATGGTACAGTCGTAAATAAAATTGCGTGTCACTTTCGACTGCCGAATCTGAATATGTGGCAGCCAGAAGTTGTTGTGCTCAACTGATTTGGTTACGACATATGCTTGATGACTATGGCATATCTAATAACTCTATGATTTTGTACTTGTCGCGCCCATTTTCGGCCGCGGCATTTTCTAAAAAACTCCTGCTTAAATACAAATGTTAGAAAATAAAAAAAAATAAAAGCTGAAATGTTTAAAAGAATGCTAAAATTGCTAAAAGGATGCTAAAGTTTAAAAGAGGCTAAAATTTAAAATGCTAAAGGGTTGCTAGAATGCTATGGTTCATGAGTCGCCACCTAATTAATTGGGGTGAATTAGGACACCTAAATGTTTAACTAGTTTAAAGTAAAACATTAACTCCATTTTAATGGTCTGCTAAACTTAATGAGATTCTGGGGAAGGGTTCTTTATTATCCTAAAGGGAAGGGGTTAGGCACCCTAAAGGATCCGCTAACTTGCGGTTATCCGTTCAAACCTAGGGTTAATTATTATATAAAATGCTTGTTTTGAAAATATAAAAGATGCTTCAGAATGTTTTATAAAAATGCATGTTGATAAAGTATTTGAGCAAAAGCATTGCAGGCTAAGAATATGTTTTTGACGAAAGAAAAGAAAACGTGTAACACCTCTTTAGTTTTTGGAAAAGGCATGTATTTATAAGGTGCTTAAATAACAGGCTATATATGCAAAGATCTATTATGCATATGGACCTGTATATGAGATGCCATAAACATTGGCTAAAGCAATTGCATGCTATAAGGGTTTTATTAAAAAAATGGATTTTTATATTAGAAATTAGTGATAAATAATGTTTTGACTACCTAAATAGTTATGTGGATGGAGGATTACTAAATAGTTTGATTATAACTTAAGCAAGCTAGAACAATCAACTAAATGGGGGAAAGCAAATTTTTAATGTTAAGCTACTTTATAATCTATTGGTTCAAGGTTTAACTATTATGAATATCCTACTAATTAATGTAGCGTTAGACATATAATTTACAACAAATAAATGAATGGGGGCGGGGTAGAAAATAATTAGAAGGACTCGAGGAATGGCGATGTCATTCGCCGGCAGGTTGGAATTTCTGATGCGGATAGCAAGATGCACATAGAGGTGGGTTTCACATTTACTATAGTCTCGTCATGAGACTCTTGTTGCTCCGACGCGTTTCCTTCTCCGGACAGCGAACCGGGGCAGCGTATCAAGTCGTCGACTCGCTCGGGTTTTGGTTTTGGCGATGCGAATGAAAAGGGGAGGTTTTTGTGCGATTTCTGGACTAGTATTTAAAAGGTTTCGAAGCTCTGTTCTTGCTCTCGGGCTGCTAATCTCTGAATGCTGAATACCTAACGCTGAGGTTGAAGGCTGCTAAATGCCACTACGTCGATCTGCTTTTGTTAATTTAGAAAAAAGAAAGGAGGTTTGGATTGCTGGCCACCCTTTTCTCAACTCCTCTAGATGCTGTGTCTTCTCCCGACTCCGCTCTGCCTATTGCATGCGCATAGCTTCTGTATTTATAGCCCTAATTCGGGTTCTAAGTTGGTAGGGTTTTCAATGCTGATTCTGTGCGATTTGTACGAATCTTGGCGAGATTGAGGATGAAGATTTGTTACCATCTAGGGACTGATTTGGTTCGATTTGAAGTGGTTCGATAAGGTAACGATTTGAAGAAAAATCTGGTTTTATGGAAAGGATAGCTGGCTAGGATGCGTGGGTAAGGAAGGTCGCCGGATTTTCCACCCTGAAAATCCGGCGAGATCCGCGGTTGAAGGGGTGTGTGCGGCGGTTTTTCTCTTTAGGGTTCGTTGTTTACCTTTTGTGTTCTTTTTAGAAGATGAAGTAGAAAGGGGTGCTGATAATAGAAATGAATTGGGCTGAGGGAAGAAAAATAAGGTCAAGCGGGTTTAGAGAAGGCGTGGGGTGGGAAATGGGTCAGAGTGTGGTGGGTCTTGGACGAATTAAAGGGGTGTTGGGCTAATATTCTAGGTATTAATTAGTTTTAGGCTAGTTAATTAATTAGCTAGTTAATTCTAGGTAGGTGTATTATTAATTAATAAATTGTGCTCAAATTATTTAAGTGCTTTATTAAAATTATTACAAGAATAAAATGGGCGTGCTATTTAATTAGTGCTTGAGTTTAAAATATTATAAAGAATAGAGACGGACGTGCTATTAATGCTTAATACTTTAGAATGCGGCGCTATTATTTAAAAACTTATTATTATGCAATATTGCGAAGTTAAATTAGATTATTTAAATGCTAAATGCAAGTATGATTTGTTTAAGAATTGTTTTTTAAAACTTTTTATAAATGCGACGCTATTAAAATGCATGTATTAGATTAAGATTGATTTTAAATTATAAATGACTATGACATTCTCTTGCGTATTAATAAATGCGGTTATGCTACTTGACACGATGTTATCGCTAAATTATTTATTTTATGCATTTATTAATTATTTAAGAATTACGACAAAGCTTAAAGTTAATAAGTGCATAGCGGACTCTAAATGCTTAAAACTCTACGTAAGACGCGATGCCATTATTAAATTATTTATTTATGCCTGTATTTAATGTTTTATTGTTGTATTTTATTATAAAAATCCTAAAAAATTATTTTACAAAATTAGTGTAATTTTATGGTTAATGGCTGGACGGGAGGGTCAAAATTGGGTGTCAACAGATGTCCCTCTTTGTATGGAGATGATGGAAGAATCTTCGGACAAAGACGTTGACTCATAGCCAATTTTGTCTCGATCTTCGCAGTGCAGAATGCCGCGGTAGACGCCGACGCAAAAATCAAAACTGTCCCAGTGTCGAGTTATGACGACACTGGGTTACCATGGTCTAAACACCAAGGCGGGCTAACGCGGACTCAAAGCTGTCCCAGTGTCGAGTTATGACGACACTGGGCTACCATGGTCAAAACACCAAGGCGGGCTAATGCGGGCTTAAAGATGTCCCAGTGTCGAGTTATGATGACACTGGGCTATGGTGCAAAAAGTAAAAGAATATAACTGGCTTGAACCTGGGGTGTACTGCTATGACTTGTGGTGCTGGGTTCTACGGTGATGTGGAGCGAGTGGACCGACGCTTGAGGCCGCTTCTGCCAATCGCTGGGAAGGTTGGCCCCAACGATTGCCGGTTATTGTAAGAGAAAATCCACGTTGTGCTCCTGCTCCTGCATGCTAAGACTTGAACAAACGGTTAGTGCATAACTGTTAAGGCAAAATGATGATGCATAACTTTAAAGTAATGCAACTGTGAGTAGAAAAGGTTATCCTGCAAAATATGATGCCTGCTGTGTTGATGCGATGCTGCAAATGCTGTGATTTCGCCCTTGCACAGACGTGTGGCGATTGTGAATGTGGATACGTTGTCCTTGCTGCAATTGCCCCTGTAGACTAAAGCTCAAGAAAGAGTTAGTGCATAACTGCTAAGGCAAAATAAAGCATGAATGAGAGGAAATGCAATTTTGAGAACAGAGAAAATCGTCTCTGTGCAGATGTGATATGCTGATGATAGCGTCGTTTTCGGACTTGTTGTGCTGATAGCGTCGTTGCCTGGACGTGTCGCTGCTGGCGTCGTTGCGTAGACGCAATGCTGATGACGTCGTTGCCTGGACGTGTTGCTGCTGGCGTCGTTGCGTAGACGCAATGCTGATGGTGTCGTTGCCTGGACACGATGCTGAATACGTCGTTGCCTGGACGTATTGCTGGGGGCGTCGTTGCGTAGACGCAATGCTGATGACGTCGTTACCTGGGCGATGTTCTTCGGGCGTCGTTGCGTAAACGCACGTCGATGGTGTCGTTGCACGGACACGATCTTTGAAGACGTCGTTACTGGGCGTGCCTTTGGCGTCGTTGCGTGACGCAATCGCGATGGTGTCGTTGCCGACACACGCCGATAACGTCGTTGCTGGGCGTATTCGAGGCGTCGTTGCGTGACGCACGCGATGGTGTCGTTACTGGACACAACGCGGATAATGTCGTTGCTGGACATGCCGCCGGGCGTCGTTGCGTGACGCACGCCGATGCGTCGTTGCTGGGCGTGCCTTCTTTGGCGTCGTTGCGTAGACGCAATGCTGATGGTGTCGTTGCCTGGACACGATGCGGATAATGTCGTTGCCTGGACATGTTGCCACTGGCGTCGTTGCGTAGACGCACGCCGAGGTGTCGTTGCCTGGACACAACGCGGATAATGTCGTTGCCTGGACATGTTGCTGCTCCTGTAGAATAAATGCTCCTGCAGGCTGAGCTTGAGAAAACGTTAGTGCATACCTGTTTAAACAAAATGATAAGCATATAGGATAGGTGCACTTTCATGGGTAGAGATGTCGTCCCTGATACTCCAGATGAATACTGAGATATTGTCCTTGCACGGATATGCTAGATGTCGCGGTAGGCAAAATTGCCCGATGCGCCGTTGGGTGCGATGCCTTAGTCGCAAATTTGACTTTATGCCCACGCCGGTGTGCTAGATTTTGTCGTGCGTTTTGAACTTTGGATTGTGGATTGTTGTTGCCCCTTTCTGCTGCTGCTGCTTTTTGCTGCTTCCGCCAATATGAAGAAACTTTTCGCCGTATTTTCTGCTTTGGCTATTGCGCTTTCTGCTCCTGTTAACATGAAAAAACCTGCGCTCAAAGAAAATTTGTGAGTTTTTTGGGGGGGGGTCGATTCGTATCTGACTTTGCCGCCTCGTCCCTTGATGTCCGCGTGCCTGGCCTGTTTGGGTTTGCAACCCCTGTCTGACCTCTTTGAGATGTTTAGTAGTGCCCCAAAAGCAATTTCCAAAAATGAAATGTTTTCATGAAGTATGCACAAAACATCTTTAGAACTAAACATTTATATGACATGCGTAAAAAATGTAAAAGCCTCGTCTAATTTGCCGAATATGACATGTATTTTGACCAAACGAACATCCTTTGGAATCCTTGTTATTGCCTTCCTCATAGTGCGCAAAACTGTCTCAATTCCAATGTGTCGCGTGGCGGAACTTAACCGTGATCGTTGCTCATATCGTTTTTGGGAATAACCCAAACCCCTTTGTTGCCTGTAGACAAATGGGAAGATTCCTAACGGTGTGACCGAAGCCGATTTAGGCCGCCTACGTATCCCCATGAGGGAATCAGGTCATGACGTAGTTCATTACAAGCGAATTGGGTAAAATTCTAAAAAGTGGGATTGGCCGATATGGCGCCACGATCCGCCAAGGGAATCAGTCGTGGCGTAGTTCGACATAAGTAAAGGGCTTTTGATTTGCGTGGCGAGACCTACGTGGGCTCTATGCGTATCCCACCGAGGAATGCAGCTTTTACAATATAAAGGGATTACACGAAGACAAATACTCCTAGGCGTAATATCTCTTCATGCATCTGCGTTGATAGCCTTGGGCCATACTCGCCATCCATCTCGGCCAAGATTAGGGCCCTCCACTTAATACTCGATGGACCATGTAGGGCCCCTGCCAATTGGGTGCGAACTTTCCTTTAGCTTCAATTTGATTCGGAAATATGCGTTTCAAAACCAATTGTCCCGGTTTGAATAACCTTGGCCTTACTCTCTTGTTAAAAGCTCTAGCCATTCTGCTTTGATATAGCTGCCCATGACAGATTGCATTCAACCTTTTTTCGTCAATCAACATCAACTGCTCATAACGATCTTGTATCCACTCGGCTTCGCTCAACTCGGCTTCTTGGATGATTCTCAATGATGGTATTTCCACCTCTGCTGGTAGCACAGCTTCTGTTCCATACACCAAAAGATACGGCGTTGCCCCGGTAGAAGTTCGGATTGTGGTGCGATAACCCAAAAGCGCAAAAGGCAAATTCTCATGCCAATGTTTGTAGTTGCTGATCATCTTGCGCAATATCCTCTTGATGTTCTTATTGGCTGCTTCCACTGCTCCATTCATCTGGGGTCGGTACGGAGTGGAATTACGGTGCGTGATCTTGAAATTTCCACATATATCACGCATCAAATTACTGTTGAGATTGCTTCCGTTATCGGTCACAATTGATTCAGGAATCCCAAATCGGCAAATGATGTTGTTGCGAACGAAGTCGACCACCACCTTTTTCACACCGACCGCGTGTGATGATGCTTCTACCCACTTAGTGAAATAGTCAATCGCTACGAGGATGAATGCGCCCATTTGAAGCTCGGGTTCGATAGTACGATGACATCCATGCCCCAAGCTGCGAACGGCGGGAGAACTCGTTACATTAAGTTCATTTGGAGGTACTGATCAAATCTCCGTGAATCGCATTGCCGACATTTACGCACAAAGCGGATACAACTGCTTCCATCGCTATCCAAAAATAACTCGCCGCAGAATCTTTTCGCCAAAGTGAAGCCGTTCATATGAGGTCCACGTGTCCTCCGTATCTCTTCTACTAACTTGCTTGCCTCTTGAGCATCGACACATCTCAGTAGGCCCAGATCTGGAGTCCTTCGGTACACAATTTCCCCATTCAAAAAGAAATGATTTGCTAGTCTCCGTTGTCTTCTTACGGATGTTGGTTATGCCTTACGGATATTCTCCTCGCTGAGGTACCTTTGATGTCATGGTACCATGGATTGCCGTCGGTTTCTTCGTCTATATGGGAGCAATAAGCCGGCTGCTCCAGCACACTCACTGTGATTGGATCGATGTAATTCTTGTCCGGATGCTGGATCATGGAGGATAAGGTTGCCAATGCATCGAATTGCTCGATCCCGGGAACATGCCTAAATTCTATGTGGATGAACCTCTTCGTAATTCCTTCACGCAAAATAGGTAGGAAGTATCTTCATATTCTTGGTTGCCCATTCACCCCGCACTGATGGATCGCAAGTCAATCACCTATGACCAGCTGCTCTTGTATGTCCATATCTACGCCATTCTCGAGCCCCGATATGCAAGCTTCATATTCCGCCATATTGGTGCATGGAAATGAAGCCATGGAATCGGATAATCTTGACTGTTTCAAACCAAAGCGCTCCAATGCCGACTTTGAAATTTGCCGCCCATCGAAAAACATCCTCCAACCCGTAATCCTCGAGATATCTTCTCCGACAAACAATACCTCTTCATCAGAAAATAGGTTCGAAGGGCTCGTCTCTCATCGATCTGGTTCTCAAGAAGATGATCGGCTAAGGCCCGCCCTTTACTCTCTGCGTGGCGTGAGACGATGTCAAACTCGCTCAACATAATTTGCCATTTCGCTAGTTTTCCGGTGGGCATGGGCTTCTGAAGGATATACTTAAGCGGATCCATCCTCGAAATAAGATAAGTAGTGTATGCCGATAGATAATGCCTGAACTTCTGGGCGACCCAAGTTAATGCGCAACAAGTACGTTCCAGCAGAGTATAACGAGCTTCATATGCTGTGAACTTCTTACTCAAATAGTATATGGCCTGCTCCCTTTTCCCTGTTTCATCGTGTTGCCCCAACACGCATCCGAAAGCATTTTCTAACACAGACAAATAGAGTAGCAAAGGTCTCCCCGGTTCTGGAGGTACTAGAACTGGCGGATTAGAAAGGTATTCTTTGATTCTGTCAAAAGCCTGTTGGCAATCTGTTGTCCACTTGGTAGCTGCATCCTTTTTCAATAATTTGAATATCGGCTCGCATATCACGGTAGACTGGGCTATGAACCTGCTGATGTAGTTGAGGCGACCAAGGAAACTCATCACGTCCTTTTTACTTTTCGGAGGAGGTAACTCTTGGATGGCTTTTATTTTCGAGGGGTCTAGCTCAATCCCTCTCCTGCTCACTATAAAACCCAACAGCTTCCCTGCGGGAACGCCAAATGCGCACTTTGCAGGATTCAACTTCAAGTTATACTGTCTTAGTCGTTGGAAAAATTTCTTCAAGTTTGCCAAATGGTCCTCCGCTTTTCGCGATTTGATGATGACGTCGTCCACATAGACCTCAATTTCTTTATGAATCATGTCGTGGAAGATGGTGGTCATGGCTCTCATGTAGGTGGCGCCTGCGTTCTTGAGACCGAACGGCATAACTCGATAATAGTACACCCCCCACGGGGTAGTGAATGCTGTCTTTTCTGCGTCCTCTTCTGCCATAAGGATCTGATGATAGCCAGCAAAGCCGATTTAACGATCAGTAGTTCATGCTTCACACAATTATCGATGAGTATATGGATGTTTGGAAGAGGAAAGTCATCCTTCTGGCCGCTCGCTGAGGTCTCGTAATCCACGCAGACTGACCTTTCCATCTTTCTTCTTTACCAAGACGATATTTGCTAACCAAGTAGGATACTTTGCAACTCGAATTACCTTTGCCTCAAACTGTTTAGACACCTCTTCTTTGACCTTCAAACTCATATACGGTTTGATCTTTCTACTTTGTTTTACGGGGAAATAAGATGGTTCAATAGGTAGCTCATGCGGCGATGTGCGTACTCAAACCTGGCGTGTCCTCATATGACCAAGCAAACACATCTGTATCGCTTCGTGAGCTCAATTAATTCTTCCTTCCGTGACGTTTAGGTGGCGCCGACTCTAGTCTCTTTCACGGTTCCTCATCGCCTAAGTTTATTAACTCGCTTTCTTCCAAATTTGGTTTAGGCCTATTCTCAAAGTTTTCCAACTTTGGCTAAGTTCGATCATGGACATTCCTCTTGTTCCTGGTTATGCTCGTCATTTGAACTTTGTTCGTTGGTCTCATTACATGTCATATTCGCGTTATCAACGGGTTTATTAATATGATCACGAAAGAAAAATGCTTAAAGAATTTAATTTTAACACAAACAAAATCTTTTAAAAGTCGCAAAAATGTCCCGAATTTATGATGAAAGTAAAATTGCGAGATTAAAAACATATTAAGAATCATAAATGCATGTCTGCTTTCTTTCTAGATAAAAAGGTCACATCGCTAGAACTAATCATAAATTCTACCAAGCTTCTGACGGTCGTGACAGTGGTGCAAGTCCAATTATTCAGTCAGATCCATGCTCGCATCCCAAATGGTGAGCTCTTCCTTGTGATCTCCTGCGATCACGCAACAATCGCCTCATCATCACCTACGAGCAGTTCTCGAACCCTACCGCGAGATCATCCGGTCGCCTTCTCTCGGCATCCGGATGGTGTAGGCTTTGACGAATGACCGACTCAAGGCGGAATGGGCGCAGTGAGGAATGTATCCTTCTTCCGAGGTTCGTGGTCACCAAATCCTTCGAAGTGCCGGTACCCCAAACCAAAAGTGTCTCTTCCCAAACCACCGGATAGGTTCTCGTGATCCCCTTCATACCGACTCCAAGACCTCTGTAGGGCTCGTATCCATTTCTTAGCATTTCGGCCACCATTTTGAGAGAACGTGGCGGCAAGTGGCCGGACTCTACTTGCTCTCTTGATCTCATTAATATGAAAATCGAACCATCCGATCGTTTCACGTCTTCTATGACAGGATTGCATAATCGTGTTGATGTTCCTTTTTATCTCCAAACACTACCACTTCACCGTGATTCCATATAAACTTCGTGCATCGATGCAGCGGACGGATCGCACCAATTTCGTGGATCCACGCCTTCCTATCAACGAGGTTGTAACATGTAGCAATATCCGGATTTGAAATTCCACAACGAATCGTAGTCCGATCCGCAGTGAGGTCCATCACGCCTTCGACTCCTATGGACTCGTCGAAACCTTTGACTCGATATGACTTTCACGAATTTTCTTACGATGCCCCAATTTCAACAAATGTCGCTACGGACAAATGTTGACCGAGCCTCCATCAATCAAAGATTGTTGAAACAATCTTGTCGCGACTTGGATGGTGATATTCAGCAAGGTCAGGTCTCGACGCCTCAAAGGTAACTCATCATCGTGAAAGGTGATTCGCGCCTCTAGTACCTGTCCGACCAAAGCTGCCAAGTTCCCGTCATTGTACCCTCCGAACGTATGCATCCTCAACACCTCCATCAATGCACATGTGAGGCGTAATGCATTAACAATGAAAGTAGAAATACGCTGAGGTCTTCTTTAAGCGCTTCTGACGGAATATTCTTTAGTGGGCATCTTCCTCCAAAACTCCTCGACTTCACCTCGATCCACGGGCTTTTGCGGTGCCTCCTTGCTGCCTCTATAGGTGTGTAATACCTCCCGACCGTTATACCTGCGGTGACTTCATGACCCGCTCCCACTTTCTCTGCGATCCATCTTGACGGTGGCCCCTTCCCGCGCTGAACAATCGTGATTGAACCTTTATGTCTCGGGTGCCTTTCCAACTCAAATACTGCTTTCTTTCGAGGATTGGTGGCAGGGGCGACGAAAGCAGAAGGTTCGACTCTTCCCTCACTTCGAACTGATCGGATGGTTCCCTCCAAATTGTATTCCTCATCTAGGGTTATCAAGTGCACATTGGCGTTGCCGTGGTTTGGCAAGGGATTATCATGCACGTTTGGGGCAGGATCCTTCAGCTGAATTACTCCTTCTTTGATCAATTCTTCGATTTTGTCCCTGAGGGTGTAGCAACTTCCGGTGTCATGCCCTGGGCTATCAGAGTGATACGCACAACGCTTATTCTCATCATACCATCTTGGGATAGGGCTAGGAATCCTCCCTGGAATTGGTTGGATCAAACCTGCAGCTCGCAGTCTTTCGTATATCCGGGGTATGGGTTCACCAAGTGCGCGGTTCGATGGTCTTCCTTCAAAATTCGTATTTGGTCTGGGCGCATTGGGTGCTCTATGTTGTTGGCGGGCTTGATGGGCGGGTTGATGCGGGGCCGGATAAATGGGTGCTTGGGAAGCGTTATATATGGGCTGTGTGTGGTAGCTGGGGTTTGGGGTAGGTGTATAGTGAGGTGTGAAGTTTCGCTTTGGTGTGGTAGTATGGGGTTTGATAGGGTGGGTTACGGTATGTTATGAATGCTTCGTTTGCGTTCGCGCAAACATGGAAGAAACCGCTCTTCTTCCTGAAGTACCCGATCGTCCCCGATGAATCGCCTTCATGGTTGCTGCAATGCCGCTTGATTCGTAATCCTACCGCTTTAATACCTTCTTCACGGTCACCCATTCGACGACCTGCAAATTTCGCCCACGACGCTTATCATCCGCTCATAATAGGTTGCATCCTTCAAAGATTGTACAAATAGTGTGGTCATCTCACTCTCCACCATGGGTGGTTGTACCTTTGCTGCCTCTGAACGCCACCTCATGGCGTACTCCCTGAAAGTCTCCGTAGATTTCTTTTCCAACTTCATTAGATAGAACCTGTCCACACCGGTTTCTGTGTTGAATCCGAACCGCTCCACAAAGTCTTGGGCCAATGCATTCCAACTATGCCATTTACGCGGATCCTGGCTAGTGTACCAATCTATTGTCTCGCCGGTTAAGCTTCGAATGAACAACTTCATGATGGCCATTGGTTCTTCCCTACCCCGATTAACTTGTCGCAATATGATCTCGTGTGCACGAGGATTTCCCTTCCCATCAAATAAATCGAACTTCGGCACCTTATATCCCATCGCGCTCCACATCCGACGCATGCAAAGATCTTCATAATCTAGTACTTCGTTACCTTTAGCCGATCGCGTGCCACGAACCGCTTCTTTCAGTCGTGAATCTCTGCCACGCTATCGTCCATTTTGGCTCGGACTTCCTTTCCATTTCTTCGTAATGATCCACTTCGTGAGCGGGAGCGGTAAAAGGTTGGGTTTCGCTGTAAGTTAGCCGTATGGGTGGTTTGGGCCGGTAGTGGTACGGCGTGGGCATTGGTTGGCTTGGTGATTAGGGCTGATTATGGTGAAGTGAGTAGGCGGAGGCGAGGTACGTAGGCGATGGGAGGATCATTTTGAAGGTGAGGTTGATGATTGGTGGGCGAGGCGATTGGCCCAGAATCGCGGCCTTTGTGGGAGTTTTGGGGATATGTGGTGGTGGAGGTCGATCCGGGTGGTGCGAAATAGTGGCCCTTTGTTCGCATAGGGTATTCAAACCGATGGATAGGTTGGTCGATTCCGAGCCTCTCCATCTCAACTGCATATCGCCAATCATTGCGGCGGTGAGCAATACATTCTTCCCGATGGTGATATTCCTCCTTCAAGTTTCGTTATTGACAGAATAATTCCCAAACCGTGCTCGGCCACGCCGAGCGATCATATCGTCATTTCTTGCCTTGGATCTGGTGAAGTGTGGATGCTCCGACATTGTTGAGTCAAATACGAACCGACCCTTTGGGAAGATGATAAATCTTTCTAAAAGATGCAACAAACGGTGTTAGCATAAGAACATAATTTGCAAGTATGTAGCAGATATATTGCACATAGCACATTCGAACGTTTCCTAATATGCAAGGGGGACCTCTATTATGCCAGAGGTAGGCCTAAGCGTCATACATGCAAAGTCATGTTAGATGTACCCAAGCCATTGTATCGAAATGCCTTTATTGGAAATAAAGTTAATTGAAATGACACTTTATAATAAAAACAATAAAAATCTCAAACTAAATAACTATGTCGTCGATGTGATGGTGAAGCTTAGGTTTTCTTTGGTATAGCTCCCGCCTGTTCCAAGTATTGTACTGCATCGTGCATTAGGGCCCACATGTCTGGGGTGATGACCCTCTCCTTGAGTTGATTGTCTTTCATTCTGTCCCTTGCAGCAATGTCCTCAACGCCTTGCTCCCCTTCTGGGCTATATTCCATGCGATCTAGAAACCATGCTTGATACCCTGGGGAGACCCCTGCTTGGTCCTTCCCGATTTCCATTTGGTCAATATGATGCCATTCATAAAGGATCTGCTGGCCGAACGATGAATTCTGGTCCGAACTGAATTTGGAGGCTCATGCGTCGCCTACGAGAGGATTACTTGTGTATGGCCAAACCGCCGAGTACGCAGAGTGGAGCATATGGTTGTAGTCCCTTTAGACCTATAAGTCCGATATAATACAATCCCTTAGGTCTCAGTAGACCTTTTGACCACGTGAAGCAATGGATACTTCCATTGAACTTGATCGCATCGCGGGATGCTAGGTACTTGTACCAATCCTCTGTGCCGACTGGTGACACATAACGCTTCGTTCTTTCATAAAAAGTGGAGATCTTGTTGTCCGCGCTGTGGCATACATCGGTCATGTTTGAACGCTGATAAAAATGTTCTATTGCCCACATTTGCAAAATGAGATTACTGCCTTCAAAGAAGCTCGATTCACCCCTTCTGCACCTGTTCAACGCTCTAAATAGTTCTGCCAAGATCATGGGTGTCAGAGTGAGTTGTTTGCCACCAACGTCATCAAACACTGCTCTAACCACCGAACATATGCATGTGCTGATCCTTCCATGCTCGAGCGGAAATAAAAGAATCCCTAGGAAAGCCATAGCAAATGCAATAGGACGTCTAACTCTCCAATGGTCTGCAGTGCAGCAAAATTCATTCTTAAACAATTTATATCCGTCTCGGCAACCATATCTCTCGTACAAGTAGTCTAGAGAAACCCAATTATTTTCAAAGCAACGCAATTCTCTGGTATTCTTCAAACCCAGATACCGGAGGAGCTTTTTCCCTGACTGGCCATGTGGAATAACTGGTTTCCTGTCGTGATATGCTAAAGCGGTAAAGTAGCTGACTTCTTCCGCGTGGGGTTATTTCGAAATCCCTGAATTTGAAGGTGACTCGATCCGGATCCCAAAATTGGATCAATGCTCTGACCAAATGCTGATCGGGGGATATGTCGATTAACGAGGTAAGGCACCCCAACCTTCTTCTGATTGCCATTTGACTACCCAAGTCGAATTTTGACCACCATGTCCTCAATTTGCTCGGAACCCCATTCACCATTCTGATCTGAGGGATAGGTTCCATCTAAAAAAAAAACAAATAAAAATGAGTATACATTTTCCAATTTAGGCATTTCAACTTCGGGCTTGGTTTTGTTTATCATGACTATGCAACACATAATATGCTTTTGGGGCGCGGGGTTATAATAACCCGTCGGCCAATTTGGTGTCTTCTTAATTGTGGTGTCGATGCCAAGGACCACCCACCTAAGGTAAATGCACGCATGCCCTAAAATAAGGTGGTATAGCTCTATCTTAAGTTTCTAAGAATTGGCTTTTCTAGACGCCGAGTTCCCGAGCGACAACTCGAGTGAAGGCTACGCTACCGATCGACGAACCGATCTAACTCACGCGCCAACTCTCTTAAAATTTGGATATTTTTTGAAAGAAATTTGCGGGTGCGCGAAGCACACCAGCGCGTGAGTGTGTGATTTGTGTGAATTTTCCAGAGTGGAAGAAATATGAGCGGAATGCCAGTTTAGGGAAAGCAGTAAAGCAAGTAGTAAAATAAACAAAATACAATACACAAAAAATTAAATGCAAAATAATTGCCAAATAATAGTCCTAGGTCTGTTGTGGTTAAGAACCTAAAATCCCCAGCAGAGTCGCCATTTCTGTCGCGCCCATTTTTCGCCGCGCATTTTCTAAAAACTCCCGCTTAAATACAAATGTTAGAAAATAAAAAAATAAAAGTCAAATGTTTAAAAGAATGCTAAAATTGCTAAAAGGATGCTAAAGTTTAAAAGAGGCTAAAATTTAAAATGCTAAAGAGTGCTAAAATGCTAAGGGTTCGCGGAGTCGCCACCTAATTAATTGGGTGAATTAGGACACCTAAATGTTAACTAGTTTAAAGTGAACATTAACTCCATTTTAATGGTCTGCTAAACTTAATGAGATTCTGGGGAAGGGTTCTTTATTATCCTAAAGGGAAGGGGTTAGGCACCCTAAAGGATCCGCTAACTTGCGGTTATCCGTTCAAACCTAGGGTTAATTATTATATAAAATGCTTGTTTTGAAAATATAAAAGATGCTTCAGAATGTTTTATAAAAATGCATGTTGATAAAGTATTTGATCATAAGCATTGCAGGCTAAGAATATGTTTTTGACGAAAGAAAAGAAAACGTGTAACACCTCTTTAGTTTTTGGAAAAGGCATGTATTTATAAGGTGCTTAAATAACAGGCTATATATGCAAAGATCTATTATGCATATGGACCTGTATATGAGATGCCATAAACATTGGCTAAAGCAATTGCATGCTATAAGGGTTTTATTAAAAAAATGGATTTTTATATTAGAAATTAGTGATAAATAATGTTTTGACTACCTAAATAGTTATGTGGATGGAGGATTACTAAATAGTTTGATTATAACTTAAGCAAGCTAGAACAATCAACTAAATGGGGGAAAGCAAATTTTTAATGTTAAGCTACTTTATAATCTATTGGTTCAAGGTTTAACTATTATGAATATCCTACTAATTAATGTAGCGTTAGACATATAATTTACAACAAATAAATGAATGGGGGCGGGGTAGAAAATAATTAGAAGGACTCGAGGAATGGCGATGTCATTCGCCGGCAGGTTGGAATTTCTGATGCGGATAGCAAGATGCACATAGAGGTGGGTTTCACATTTACTATAGTCTCGTCATGAGACTCTTGTTGCTCCGACGCGTTTCCTTCTCCGACAAATAACCGGCGTATCAGATCGTCGCCGACTCGCCGGGTTTTGGTTTTAGCGATGCGAATGAAAAGGGGAGGTTTTGTGCGATTTACGGACTAGTATTTAAAAGGTTTGAAGCTCGTTCTTGCTCTCGCCGCTAATCTCGAATCTTTGAATACCTAACGCTGAGGTTGAAGGCTGCTAAATGCCACTACGTCGATCTGCTTTTGTTAATTTAGAAAAAAGAAAGGAGGTTTGGATTGCTGGCCACCCTTTTCTCAACTCCTCTAGATGCTGTGTCTTCTCCCGACTCCGCTCTGCCTATTGCATGCGCATAGCTTCTGTATTTATAGCCCTAATTCGGGTTCTAAGTTGGTAGGGTTTTCAATGCTGATTCTGCGGCGATTTGTGCGAATCTTGGCGAGATTGAGGATGAAGATTTGTTACCATCTGTGGACCGATTTGGTTCGATTTGAAGTGGTTCGATAAGGTAACGATTTGAAGAAAAATCTGGTTTTATGGAAAGGATAGCTGGCTAGGATGCGTGGGTAAGGAAGGTCGCCGGATTTTCCACCCTGAAAATCCGGCGAGATCCGCGGTTGAAGGGGTGTGTCACGGCGGTTTTTCTCTTTAGGGTTCGTTGTTTACCTTTTGTGTTCTTTTAGAAGATGAAGTAGAAAGGGAGTCTTGATAATAGAAATGAATTGGTGAGGAAGAAAAATAAAGAATTTGACGGGTTTAGAGAAGACGTGGTGGGAAATGGGTGTGGGTGTGAAATGGGTCTTGGGCCGAATTAAAGGGTGTTGGGCTAATATTCTAGGTATTAATTAGTTTTAGGCTAGTTAATTAATTAGCTAGTTAATTCTAGGTAGGTGTATTATTAATTAATAAATTGTGCTCAAATTATTTAAGTGCTTTATTAAAATTATTACAAGAATAAAATGGGCGTGCTATTTAATTAGTGCTTGAGTTTAAAATATTATAAAGAATAGAGACGGACGTGCTATTAATGCTTAATACTTTAGAATGCGGCGCTATTATTTAAAAACTTATTATTATGCAATATTGCGAAGTTAAATTAGATTATTTAAATGCTAAATGCAAGTATGATTTTTTAAGAATTGTTTTTAAAACTTTTTATAAATGCGACGCTATTAAAATGCATGTATTAGATTAAGATTGATTTTAAATTATAAATGACTATGACATTCTCTTGCGTATTAATAAATGCGGTTATGCTACTTGACACGATGTTATCGCTAAATTATTTATTTTATGCATTTATTAATTATTTAAGAATTACGACAAAGCTTAAAGTTAATAAGTGCGGGCGCGGGACTCTAAATGCTTAAAACTCTACGTAAGACGCGATGCCATTATTAAATTATTTATTTATGCCTGTATTTAATGTTTTATTGTTGTATTTTATTATAAAAATCCTAAAAAATTATTTTACAAAATTAGTGTAATTTTATGGTTAATGGCTGGACGGGAGGGTCAAAATTGGGTGTCAACAGTACTGTGATAATTTGAGTGCTATTAATGTTTCCAAAAATCCTGTTCAGCATTCACGTACAATACACATTGACATAAGACATCATTTTTTAAGAGACTTAGTGGAAAAACAACTAGTTCAAATCGAACATGTTGATACTCTTTCACAACTAGCTGATATTGTTACCAAACCCTTAGATCATGAGAGATTTTCTAGCTTGAAAAAATCTCTTGGTCTCTGTTTTCTCTGAAAATAAGACAGACAAGATAGATGTTGTCCTAAATGTTGACCTAACATTCTAGGTAACATTTACCGTTTGGATCAGTGTACAGGATATAGGTTGTAAGTAATGTTGCACAATTTTTTCAAATGAATCAAGCTTGACTTCACAAGGACAAGGTTTGAATGTGATACCGTTCTCTGTGATGATGCATATCATAAAAATGGAGTATCATAAGAAGACGAAGCCTCAACTAAAGATTTGGTTTTATACAAAAAGAGCAAAGCTCTGAGGTTGGTGTCGTTCATATTCTATAGGAGTACCACGTGCTTCAAGAAGATTGAAAACTCCTTAATTTTTTTTTATTCATATGTGTTCAACTAAGTTGATTAAGGACAATGGTAAAATTTCACATCTGTCCAGCGATCAGTATCATAGGGAACATATACGAAAAACCATTTGCCAAATCAGAAAATCCTTGAAGTCTCAACATGCTTGTGAAAACTTGGAAATGTTGCCAACATCGTTCACAACATCGTGTTCCAGTACATTGGTCGATCTTGTTTACCTTATTTTATTCGGGGTTTTAATGTGTAACAAGTCTCTGTGAATAACGAAAATCCAAAAAATAAGGAGGACCGTTTCTTTTAAAAAATTTAAATGTCTTGTGTCATGTAAAAACCTTTGTTTTGGATATGTGTAAGAGTTCAAATATTTTTCACTACCTTGATTTAAGGAAAAAGAGTTTGTGTGTAAATTGAAGATTTTCTTGATTAAAATCCCCATTATTGCCTCGGTCTTGTCACATCAATCAGCCACCAAGTCGAACCATCAAATGACAGCCCAAACATCACCGCCAATTTTTCAAAGTTTTTCAAATTCGCCCAACTCTTCAAAACCCTCTCCCATGTTCATATCTCCAAAATCTTTCCAATATTTCAAATCAAACGAGTATTCTCCTATGTCAACAAGTCCACCAAACAGCAACAAAATGTATAAACATTACAAAGCCATCAATGAAGAAAAATCTTTTGAGGAAGACGCAAGTGTAACCCTATTTTTTTTGGGTTCCGATGAGCTATTAAATGTGTGTTACCCTGAAAATTTGGAGAACCCAATAGATGTTGATACAACATCTGATTTTATAAATCTTGTGTCAAGAAGATCACAATCAACAATGCCAACGAGAAGGTCGAAAAGTGTGTTTGAAAGCAGATTCAGTGAAGAGCAAACTGCTAAAAAGACCAGGGCAGAATCGATTTTCCCTGTTGAAGAGTCGAATTTCCCGGTTGAGTCCACAACTTCCACCAGCACTGATTCAGACTTCATTATACCCAAAAGTCCTACAACTTCAGTCGCCACTCCAACCTCTCCAACCACTCCAACCGAAGCCGAAAATGAAGGAGAAGAGGAAATGTCTGACGACACTCCTCTAAGGAACTTCATTCCCAAGAGAGTGCGAAGAACATACTGGAACCTAAGCTCAAATGTTGCCTCAATATCGAAGGCAACAAAAAAAAGAAGTTGATCTTGACTATGTTGCCCCAACATCCGAGGAAACACCGGAAGCCACATCACCAGAACAAGAAAATACAGAATCCGAATCAGATTCTGAGGTAATACCTTACTCTATTTTGTTCCATAGTAAAACGTGCTCAAATAATTGGAACTGGTTTAAGAATAGAGGCATCAGAAGTGAAAATGTGATAGATGAATCTTCATTTTCAGAATATGGTTTGATTTTGTTAGTAGTCGTAGGGTTCTGAGCTCTGTAACTGGAAAGAATCCTTACTGTGAGAAGGTTGTTAGAGTGTTGTATGCCAATCTGACCTACCTAGTAAGAGACACAACCTCAAAGAAATTTGGGAGAGTGTATCTTTACAACAAGGTGTATAATTTTACCCCTGACATCATAAATACCACACTAGGGATCCCTAATGTTGTTAGAACCCCAAAAGCTACTCCCACTGCTGAAGAATTGAATGAAATGATCAAATACCTCACTGAACATTTGATCACCACTTGGACTCCTCGCAGTCCAGTGTCGAGGCTCACAACACTGTTTGCAACCTTACATAGAATTTCCATATACAACTGGTTGCCCACCGTGAATGAAATTGTTGTTACCCTTGACCAAGCAACCCTACTGTACAAGTTAGAAAGAAACTACATAGTTGATCTTGAAACGCTGATTTTCAACCATGTCACAAACTTGGCTGAAAGACAATCTAACTCTGCTCTTCCATACCCTTCTCTCAATTTTCAAATACTACTGAACCAAAACTTTAAGACTCCTAAAGGAGAAAAACTGAGTAAGCCCCTAGATTCTTATCCAGTACAAAGAGCAGTAGTGAATAGTAGGGACAGAGTCATAGACTTGCCCTGAAAGAAAGAAAATTGGGACACCAAAATATCGCAGCATGTTGCCACTGAACCAACACAGAATGTTACCAACATTCCTGGAAACATCGAGTGTACTGTCCCTATGTCCAAGGAATGGCCAAGGAAGCACATTG
This sequence comes from Przewalskia tangutica, assembly GCA_029844215.1. Lineage (NCBI taxonomy): Eukaryota > Viridiplantae > Streptophyta > Magnoliopsida > Solanales > Solanaceae > Przewalskia > Przewalskia tangutica. Next base: position 4,169,674 of record CM056720.1, read on the forward strand.
CTAAATTTGATCGACAGATTCTGGAGATTGTGCGTGTAAAAAGCTACTATGAGGACATGCTTTCTTCACAAAAAGGGGGAGAGAGTACTGATGCAGTTGCTGAGGGAAGGAGCAAACAGAAAGGGGAAGATGGTGCAGAATCAAGCTAGCAGGGGGATAAGAGATGAAGATGAATATGGTGGTGATAGTATATTGATGCTGCTCGATCTCTACTATGTAAACAATCATTTCGTTAATGGTTTGGTGTTCTTTTAACTGACATTTGGATACAATTTTGTTTGGTTTGTAATAATTAATTATGGGATATTTAGGTATGGTTTTGGCAGATATATCTTTGTGCTTATTTTATATATATATATATATATATATATATATATATGTTTGCCTAATGTGGATTAGTGTTATGGCTGTAGATTAACTATGCTCGCATCTGCTGAAAGTAAGTCACGACGGACATAACATAACTCCTAACTAACCATAACATCGATATCACATTACTTGAAATCTTGTAACTGCAGGTTAAGGGGGAGCACGACATTGATCTTACTGTCTTCTAGATTATCGAGGACTAAATCTAGATTCAGTATCCTGGTCATTTTAGCATCGTATGGAGTTTTGTGAAGAAAGGCAAAAAGGGGGAGATTGTTGATGTTGGATAGGATGTTGTGACAACATCTACGAAAGCACAGGACAACATCTTCAGGATGTTGCCTACGATGTTGCGAAAACATTTCTGTCAACATCTATGTAACTGTTTTGTCTATTCTTCCGGCCTAAACAGTTGAAGTTACTGTGAGTAAAAATGACCTAGGCAAGCTTACCATATTGTTGTGTTTAAAACGTAGTAAAAGACCAAGTCAAAACGTGGAGAGAAAGCAATGAAGACCAAGTCCAGATCGTTGAGGATTTTTAGGAAGAAGACTCGGTCCAAGCTGCTGCCATCTTTTGCTCAACCTCCGCAACCAATAGTGAGCATTTCAAGGGAAGCTCAACATTATAAATAGAGGAGAGCTTCACAAGTATCGATATCCAGATTTAGAGAAGAAGAACTTTCAAGAGAGCTCTCGGATTTTACCTTAGAAAACTGGATCAACCTTTTAGCCTAAGGTTGTTTTAACAACATCTTGTCCCACATTGCAATCGTTATTTCTATTCTAGATTAAGCTTATTGTTCAAGTGATTGTAATGAAGATGTTGTCTTTTATCTTTTAGATTTTGTAACTTTAGGCGAAGTCATCTGCGGCTTCATTTTTGTATGTAATTTCTTTTTCGTTTGTAACGCTCAATTTGTAAAAAGAAATTCTTTGTAATTGTATATAATTTATACAATTCTTTTGGTCATCGACCATCAAGGGATATATTTATATATACCCTTGAAAATATAAACTTTGTGTTCTTTTACTTTTCCGATGCATTTACTCTAACAAGGTTTATTCTGTTTTATTAAAATGTTGCCTTAGATGTTGACTCAACATTGAAGACAACATCCAGTGACTGTTTTTGTTGTTCGTAGTTTTATGACTTTTAATCTTACGTCTTGTTGAATCCGTAGCCCACGGGACCCAACAGATTGGGCTAAGACCTGCGAATTATGGGTCTTTACAGTAAATTTTGGCTAATACTACTTAATAAAAAATGAAAAAAAGGAACCTCTAATTTTGTTTTTGTTTTTCGAAAGCCAGTGCGGTAGCACAACTCGCATGAGCTAAAGACGACTCTGATTAGTATTGTTGTTATTATTTGATGATATGTGAAAAGATTTCTATAATATGGCGATGTCCTACAAATAGACTATAGGACAATTCTGTTTATGTTGAAGATAATGTTACGTGCTATTTTTTCTTATGTAGACCCCAATGATTATCTAAGGTTTCTTGATTAGTTTTGAAGTAATAAAAAACAAAACTGATATTGATGTTTCAAAGGCATAAAGATGTATTAGTGCATGTTTGGTTCCGCGTTTGGGTACCCAGAAGTGATTCTAAGTATCCATTTTCGTGAAAATAGAAAAATTGAGATATTTGGTTTCGCGTTATGGAATTAATTCTGTCAGAATCAATTCTGTCATTTATTTCAATTTGAATTTTATCTTTTTCTTTATTACCCTCTTTAATTTTCATCAACAACTCTATCCACCTTCATTACTCTCTTTTTAAATATCTAGAAATAATTACTAAAAAAGTTCAAATATTAAGTATTAAGTATTATTTAATTCTAAAAATTAAGTATTAAGTAAAATTCTAATATTTACGTATTATATATTGCACTTTATTAAAAGAGTAAAATTAGAACGCACTATGCCTCACACGTGTAGTAAAACAATCATTGTATAGTTTTATATTTAAATATAATTTTTTTTTTAATATATAATGCATAACTTCAAAATAATGGTATTTGATTTGGACAATATATCGATTCAATTAAGAAAAATAAATGTAAATCTTCTTTTAATTCTATTATCTATTTAACTATGTCCTTTTTGGTAATTCTACGTTCACAAGCAATTTTGATCCAAATTATTCAAACATCATAAATTAATAACAATCATTTTTACATTGTTGCATTCAAACATAAATCAATTCTACGAGAATCAATTCTATCAAAATCAATTCTGACAGAATCAATTCTGTCTACCGCAGAATCAAACTTAGTCATTCAAATGTATAGTGAATCACGGCCAACCACCAAAAATTGCGGCCAGAGAAATTAAAGTACCTCTCTATCCTTGATCGGAAATCTTGATTTTGAATTTTAAAAATATAATCATTTTTAATTGAGAATGTTTCATTTTTAGAGTAGGATTTTTCAGTAAGAATTTAGATTAGTCGATCTCCAGAACAAGCAGCTACTAGATGCCAAAATAAAAAAATAAATATTAATTAACTATCATCAAAGGCTGTGATGCGGTGATAAATAATCATTCATCATTAATCAGGGGTCTCAGGTTTAAACCCTGAAAATAAAGTCGTCTTTGATTGTGAGACTTCACTCTTAAAAAAGGACTTTCCAACGCGAATTCAGATTAACTGAGTCCTAAACGTATATCAAATACTAGGTGAAAAATAGAAAAAAAAAACTCTTCATCTTTAATTGAAAATTTTGGGTTCGTCCTGAAAATAAAGTCGCCTTTGTTAGTGGTCATTTTACTTTCAAAGTGGAACTTTTCAGCGTCAATCTGAATTAGTCGGGTCCTAAAGTGAATACCGCATACCAAGTGAAAAACAAAAAAAATCAACTAGCCTACCAACAAAGATTATGATGGTGTGAAAAGTATCTTTTCACTCTTAATTGGAGATTTCTGATTCGTCCTGAAAATAGAGTCGCCTTTAATAGTGATCGTTTTACTTTCAAATTGAAGCTTTTCAGTGCAAATTCAAGTCGGGCCCTTAACGAGTTCAACATACGAGGTGAAAAACAAGAAAATCAGTTATCATGTAGCAAAGGTTGTAGTGGAGGTTGTAAATTCTCCTCTATCGTTAATCAAAGATCTCGAATTCGAATTCTAAAGATAATATCATCTTCGTTAATGAGCACTTTATCCCGAAAGCAAAACTTCTTAGCCCGAATCCTAATTAATCGAACCAAAAACACAAATATCAAGATTTTTTTTAGCTAGCCTACTATTTTTCTCATCGGGCAAAATTATACTAATAAATAGTTACGATGTGGACCATCTTTTGCATGTCTAGATTAAACAAACTTATAAGAACTTACGCACTGTCTTTATCTATTTGATCAACAACAATAACAACAATAATATATTTAGTGAAGTTTGAAAATGGCAGAGTACGCTGATTTGGTATGTCTTTATGTATTTGGTCATTGACTATATTAGAGTTAGCATGCACACGGACGGATATATACATAATACGTGTAAATTGTAATTAAAGTTTCATTGTACTTGGGGCGAAATAGTGGACATAGTGTCGGCCTAGCTATTCTTATTTACAGTAAATAGAGTTTTAAATGGTTTGGTTAAGGCATTACTTTAACAATGTCTTGTATTATTATTTTGAAACAATGTCGGAATAGTGTAAATACATATCTAAAAAGAGATTCATTACGCACAAAAGAAAGATTTAAGAAGTGGGGTTGGATGACATGGCTCAACACTATTAGTGGTGCAAAACTTCGAGTGAGAGGCCTTAATATTTTTTTTATATAAAAAAAGTCATATAATAAATGTTTTTATTTAAAATATATTTTTCTACTTTTTGAAATATAATGTTATAAATAATCTTCTTATAATGAATTTCTTCTAATAAATCATTTTCAATTGAAAATATACCTAATCCATGACATTATTGATTTTGAGTAAGAATTTATCAATTTTAGTTTTGAAAAACTTTTTTCCGCTGAGGCAACTGTTAAAATTATTCTATAGGTAATATAAGTATTTGGAAAAGAATCAAGTTTGTTAATATTAGGATCTGTGTTATGACATTTTTCCTAACATATCATTTTTCGTACTAAGTCCAAATCAGAAAATATTGGAACAAATGTCTTTGACATTCTGGCCGACATTCTGGTAACTGTTTTGCCTATCTTCACGGACAGATTTCAGAAATGTGTGACCTTTTTATCACATGACAATTTGACTTGGTAATGAGTCTTTGAAACAGATTGAAAACGTGGAAGACTAAGTCCAGGAGATAGCTTAACTTAAGGAGCAAGACGAGGGAAGAAAAAGTCCAAGCTGTTGAGAAAATCACTCCTCAAGTTTCTGCCACACGTGACCATTTTAGCTCAACCTCCACAACGATTCATTGAGATTTTCAAGGAGGACTCTCTACTATAAATACAGAGGGCAGATCAGTGAATTAAGATCCAGAAACAAAATGTAAAAATACCAAGAGAGCTCTCGGGATTTCTTCTCAGAAATCTGGATCACAAAATATTGCCTGAATTTGTAACGACATTCTGCATGACATTTCAGTCGTTGTTTCAGATTCTAGATTAGCTTTGTATGGAGCAATTGTAATGAGATGTTTGTCACTTCTATTTAGATATAATTTTCAGGCATAAGTCATCTGCGACTTAACCTTTTTATTCCTTTTGTATCATCTTGTAAATCTTGTAAAGAAAGAAATATATCAATTGTATATACATATATATATACAATACTTTGGTCATTGACCATCATGAGTTATATTAATATATAACCTATGAAAATTAAACTTTTGTGTCTTTATTATTTCCGCTACATTTTACTCTTCAAAGGTTTTATTCTGTTTTTAACTGAACACTATTTTTTTACGAAATGTCGTCAGTTATGTCAGACGACATTTTCGCCAACATTTGAAAACCGTTCCAGCATTCGAATTGAGTTAATTTCCAGTTTGTTTTTATTATTTCATAGTTGTACCCTCGGGACTCAACAAGTGGTATCTGAGTCAACACTTGACATAATAAGTGATTGGTCCTATTATTCAAAGCTATGGATTCAGCTAATCTAAATATTGGTAGACTTCCCATTTTAAATGGAACAAAATATACCTATTGAGGATTCGCCTACGTTCTCACATCAAATCAATTAATGTTAGGGCATGGAGATCTATAACCAATGGGTATGTTGTTCAAATGTTGCCGCCGGATGAGAAATGTGACATTCTAAACCTGAATCCAAATGGACGGCGGAAGAAACCAATAATGCTAGCTTAACGAAAAGGCCTTAGATGCAAATTTTGGATGAGTTGATCTTTACATGTTCAAACTCATTCAAAACTGTCCAACGGCTAAGGATGCATGAGATACTTTACAAATTCATTGTGAATGTAGATCAAGTATTCGTCGAACAAAGCTACACATGATCATGAGCAAATATGAACATTTAAGGATGAAAAAAACGGATGATATTAAATCTTATTTTGAAAGGCTCTTCGTTCTCTTCCTGAAAAGTTCAATTTAAAGATTTGTGTCTTTGAAGAAGCTCACAATCTTACTACTATGGACATTCATACCTTGATGAACATTCTCAAAACCTATGAGATGAACATTGAGAATCAAAGAGAACTATATAAGAGCAAGAATGTGACACTTCAAGTTCAATCCTCGAAGAATCAAATCAATGAAGAGGGTGAGAATCTTGAAGAAATTGGTGAAGGTGTTAATGTTGTATTACTCACTAGAAAATACAATTTGATGATGAAGAAGTTCAACAATGAGAAGAATTAATCTAAATCTAAAAGGCATCAAAACCAAGACTTCAATCAAAAGTCCATCAAGTTCCTTCCAAGTGCTAAAAAAGGATGACCACTAAGAAGAGAAAAAGATCATGAAATCAAATCACAAGCACTGTTGGCCACTGTTTACGAACATCCCCTGTCTGATAATGAAAATGTCGTCTGTAATGTTGCCCCAGAAGTCACGACATTTCAGGCAACATCTGCAACGACATCTGCATCTCCAGCAACATCTGAAAGGTACATATTCTTTAACTATCCTGATGTTAATTGCTTTAGTGATTTTATTTCTAGTGGTGAGGCTGAGAGTATGGATCAAGTTTAATGGAAAGATGACATAATTAATGAATTACAAAACATTTGTAAAACACTAATCATAGAATCCAAGTAACTTGAGACAAATGTAATATCTTTAACTCGTGAGAATGTAGATCTAAAAGGCACAATAACCCTACAAGAGGTTGCACTTACCAAATAGGATACTGCATTCGGTAAGATTCGTGCAAAATTAGATTTAGCCAAAAGAAACCTTTCGTAAGCTCTACTCATGGACTTCTAAATTGAAAGAGATACTCAGCTTTAGGAAACCTCCACATGCAGGTATTGGGTATGAAAACTCTCTTAAAACTTTCTGCTCTAGTTTGTTTGACAAAAATGAGAAAATGTGTCTTGTAAAAGAAAAGTGATTAAATAATAGGTTCTCATATATGTCAAAAGGATATGAAGTTTGTGTGCCGTCATTGTAACTCTCCTTGTTTTTTTAAACCGTACTGTTTTCAAACTTCAGAATTCTGTGAGCGAAATGTTGCCTAAAATGTTGTCCAGCATTTCTGACAACATTCAAAGCAACATTTCTGAGCTGAAATGTAAAAATGTTTTGAAAGAGTTTGATATCCCAAAAAAATAGCGCACAATAGGCTTTTTTCCATTAAGTTGTGATAAATTCTTTAAGAACTAACATCGCAGGTTTTTGGTACTTTGATAGTGGATGTTCTCACCACATGACAGGTACAAAGAGTTTCTAAAGAACTGTGAGTTATTCAATGAAGTTAACGTAACTTATGGAGGTGGGAATAAAATAATTGGAAAAGAAATCTTGAATGTTCCTGGATGTCCAAACTTTAAGAAATGTCTTACACGATTGAAGGTTTAATAACTAAATTGATGAGTCAATTGTGTAATGTCAATCTGGAGGTGAAATCTAATAAGAATGTTTGTAAAGTTGCGAATAAAGCTAATGTGTGTGTCAGGTACTAGAACAGGTGATAATTATTGCACTCTCGCTGCAAGACAAGAAATATGCAATAATGTCAAGATGAACGACACAACACTATGACATCAAAAGTTGGGGCATGTCAACTACCGCAATCTGAAAGAATTGGTCTCATATGAAGCGGTTAGAGACTTACCCAACTTCAGCCATAAAGGTAAAACAGTTTGTGCAGATTGTCTCTAAGGTAAGCAAACTCATGTTTCCCATAATGTTGTCCAGAATGACGACAACATTCAGGTATGTCTCACTGTTCTCAAATCATTGCACATGAATCTTATAGGTCCAATTGAGGTAGACAGTTTAGGAGGCATGAGGTATTCCTATGTGATAGCACATGATTTTTCTAGGTACTCATGGATATATTTCATGAAAGAAAAATCACAACTTTTGACATTTTTTAAAATAAATTTGCATTCTAGAATTAGGATCTTGTTCTATTCTCCTATTTTTTTTTGGATTATATCCAACCATGAAAAAGAATGTGAAAACATCTCCTTCACAAAATTTTGTGAGAAAAGAGAAATTTTCCATGAGTTTTTTCTGCTCCCAAAAACTCCTTAACAGAATGGGTAGCACAAAGGAAGAATAGAACATGGTAAGAAATGGCTAGAGTTTTGCTTAATTCTAAAAATTGTCAAAATGTTTTTTACTGCATGTCACATCACTAATAGAGTCTACTTAAGGTCTGTAACAAAGATGACACCCTATGACCTAATATATGGAAAGAAACCTAACTTGTGTTACTTTCATATTTTTGGGTGTATTTGTTACTTTTTAAATGATAGAGATTATCTGGCTAAGTTTTACTCTAAGAGTGACAAAAGGATTTTTGTTGACTATTCCTAAAATAGTCATGCTTACTGAGTGTACAATCTAAGGACAAAAACTATACAGAAGAAGACTGCTGAAGTCGATAATACAGGTGGAAATGCGCAGAATGCTGAAACTCCAGATGCTGCTCCAAATGTCACGACATCTGAAGAAACATCTGAAACAGAATCAGAGACCACATAAGGTGTGAATGAGGAGTCAAATGCTGAATTGCTAGATCAAAGGGACCCCTCATCAAGGATTAAGAAGAATCATCCAACATGTCAAGTGATATGGGAGAGTGTTTGAAGGTAGTAGAACAAGAAGCAAAGAACCACTCAATTACAAAGATATGGTAAGGTATGTGTGTATGTCTACCATATACCAAGAGGTTTGTCTTCCTTGTTTTATATGTGCTTTAGAACCTATGTTTAGTGTTTATTTTTGTGCATGATTCCAAGACTATCGAAAGTATCCCACTTAAATGCCGTAAAACGTGTCATTAGATATGTTGTCGGCACATGTGAGTTGGGAATTTGGTATTCCAAAGACACTAATCCTAATTTAATAGGACATAGTGACTCGGATTAGGCTGGTGATATGGAATATAGAAAGAGTACAATTGGAGGATATTTTTATCTTGGCAATAATCTTATTTTTGTATAGTCGTAAATAAAAATGTGTCTCATTTTCAACTGCTGAATTTAAATATGTAGCAGTTGAAAGTTGTTGCTCTCAATTCATATGGCTAGGACACAAGTTAGACGACTATGGTTTTACTAGAAACATGTTTTGTTTACGGTAATATTGATTTTAGACATCACTTTGTTTAAGGAGATTTGATTGAAAAACATCTAGTTTAAATTGAACATGTTGATACTCTTCATCAACTAGCTGATATTTTTACAAAAGCTTTAGATCATGAGAGATTTTCCAGCTTGAAAAGCTTTTTTGGTCTCTGAAACGGGCATTGTTGGGCGAATGTCGGCTGAAATGTCTCTAACATTTCGAGTGGCATTTAACCTTGTAATATCATAATCTGATTTTCAGTACTGTGCAATGGCTGATTTTTGTTCACACAGATATGATTCCAAACGTGATTTTAATGTGATACCATTCTCTGTGATGCTATTATATATCATAAAAAGGTAGTATCAAAATAAGACAAAGTCTTTCTAATTCTCGGCAACTGTGCAATACGGGCAAAGCCTTGAATTTGATATCATTCCTATACTATAGGAGTATCAAAGTGCTTAAACAAAGAAAAACATTATGAGGATGCTAAATAAGTATTCTTGTTTTTGACACGAAAATGAATTTTGTATGTGTTTTATGATTAGATCTAGGACTCAATGGAAAAATGTTACATTGGTCTGGAGGTTAAACTCATAAAATCATATATGAAACGTGCCTTGATTTGTTGCCGAAAGGAATATGTTCTTGAAGGATTATAATACTTGTGTTGTACAAAATATTGCCAACATTACTGTTGACATTCTCAGATAATGATATTTGTTGTGATGCGATGTATAACTGATTTTGAAAATTCAGTTATTTTTCTCCCTATTTTTATGCCTTATTTTGATAGGAATTTCAAACTTTAAAATGATAAGATTAATTTTTATTCCTACTATGATGTCTAGTTATTTTATCCCATTATTTTAGGTGCAAATTATTGTGTAAAATTGAAACACCTAAATCTAAGGGATTTTTGTTGCTTAGAAAGATTTGTCATGTATATAGATATTCATCTTATTTGTTATTTTTTTATCATCTTCGATTTTCCCTATAATTTTTTTTAGTTATTCTACCAAGTTTATAAATCATTCTTTACTTGTTTGTCATTATTGTTATCTTTTTATTTTTTTCGAAAAAAAAAATATATAAAAAAAAATGGGAAAATCACATCACTTTGGTATATACAACCGATGGAACACTCAAAGCCTTTCATCTTCCAAAATTCCTCAAAACTCTCTCCACTATATTCACCTATGGAAACTTTTCAATGGCAACGTCAATATCAACCAACCCACCGACCAACTTTTCTATGAGTACTAGCCCTCCAATGAACACTGAATCTTCTGAGCATGTTGAACCACAGCAACCCCACTGGTTTTCTTCTTCACCATCCACAGAGGACTTGTCTACAGTCATAGTATTCAAAGGTTTACATGAACCTTTAGATATCAACTACCCATGTGATGACAACAATCTAATAAATGTTGATGAAATATCTAATATTTCAACATTGGGTAAGAGACTAAGATCCTCCACCTTCCCTACTTGTCGATCGAGTAGATTGTTTGAGAAGAACAGTTCGTGCAGAGCCGAGCAACAACAGGTCAAGGTCCAGATGTGATATTGCTATATCTGCTTGCTCGAGCCGTGACAGTGACGACACGAATTTGGTGTTCTCAACTGAAGAGAGTAAAGAAGAAACAACTGCCTATGTACTGCAAAATGTATCTCAAGAAAGTGAGGAAATTTTTGGTGAAACTCCATTGAAGCAATTCTTCCCAAGGGAAATTTCCAGATATGCTAAAACGAGTGTTGTTCCAAATGTTGCAACTGATGCCACAACATCTCAGGCAACATTTTAGCCAACATCAGAAGGGACACAAACTCCAACATCCTCTAGCAAAATCAAACCTGAATCAGATCTTTAGGTATGTATCTACTCCCTTCTTGTTCAAAATATAATTTGGTAGAATTCTTAAAGGAAAGACAGCTCCAAAGATCTGTTACTGAAAAAAAAAATATGTTGATAAAATAGTCAGGTTGTTTTGTGCTATTTTGAGTTATGATGTAGAGAATACATCCTCAAAGAAGTTTGGGAAGGTACATCTCTATAACAGATTATATTTCTCACACCTGCTGTTATAAACCAATGTATGAAATTAAATGTTGAGGAGAATGTTAGAGAAGCAGGCCCTGCAGTTTTGAAGAGTAGAGACAGAGTCATCGATCTACCCTGGAAAATGGAAGGAAATAGTGCAGATGTTGACAAGAATGTCACCAACATTTTTGACAACACTGGTCCAAGACAGTCTCCACTGTCTACTGATTCAAGCCAAGGACCATTTTATGGTGCTGCTTTCTTCACAAAAAGGGGGAGAAAATGATATGCATATGCTACTGTCTCGAGAGAATGATGATGCTACTGTTGAGGCTACTGTAGATAAAATGATGAAGCGCTGAAGTCGATGAAGCAGAGAAAAGTGCTAATGCATGGGGAGAAAATATTACATGATGAAGCAGACAAAGTGCTAATCAGGGGGATCAGAGAAAGAAGGATAAATGTTGTTGTTCTGTGCAGAGAAGTGTGCAGAGAAAGGAGTTATGCAGGAGTAGAGAACTGCTGGAAGCTACTGCTGTTTTATGATGTTGTGCTAGAAGCTACTGCTATTTATTGAAAAGGTTGTTTTGTGAAGAAAGACAAAAAGGGGGAGAATGTTAATGTTTTGCCCTTCCTTCACGGACTGAAGTTGATGCTACTGGTTGGTGTTGAGAATATGGTCTGAATATAAATCTGTATAAGTGGATGATATGTGTATATGTGCTAACATCTTTCTTATTTTCTAATCATATATAAAAACGACATATATGTGTATATTTGTGTATATTGTTTTTATGCCAATTTCAGGTTGAGGGGGAGCATTTATGTAGATATATCATTGCAATAGGTCACTCACACTTAGTTGATTAGGTTTTGTGAAGAAAGACAAAAAAATGGAGAATGTTAATGTTAGGATCTGTGTTATGACATTTTTCCTAACATATCATTTTTTGTACTAAGTCCAAATCAGAAAATATCGGAATAAATGTCTTGACATTCTGACCGACATTCTGGTAACTGTTTTGCCTATCTTCACGGACAGATTTCAGAAATGTGTGACCTTTTAATCACATGAAAATTTGACTTGGCAAGGAGTCTTTGAAGCAGATTGAAAACGTGGAAGACTAAGTCCAAGAGATAGCTTAACTTAAGGAGCAAGACGATGAAAGAAAAAGTCCAAGTTGTTGAGAAAATCACTCCTCAAGTTTCTGCCACACGTGACCACTTTTAGCTCAACCTCCACAACGATTCATTGAACTTTTCAAGGAGGACTCTCTACTATAAATACAGAGGTCAGATCAGTGAATCAAGATCCAGAAACAAAATGTAAAAATACCAAGAGAGCTCTTGGAATTTCTTCTCAGAAATCTGGATCACAAAATGTTGCTTGAGTTTGTGACGACATTCTGCATGACATTTCAGTCGCTGTTTCAGATTCTAGATTAGCTTTGCATGGAGCGATTGTAATGAGATGTTTGTCACTTCTTTTTAGATAGATTTTTCAGGCATAAGTCATCTACGACTTAACCTTTTTATTCTTTTTGTATCATCTTGTAAATCTTGTAAAGAAAGGAATATATCAATCGTATATACATATATATACAATACTTTGGTCATTGACCATCATGAGTTATATTAATATATAACCTATGAAAATTAAACTTTTGTGTCGTTATTGTTTCCGCTACATTTTACTCTTCAAAGATTTTATTCTGTTTTTAACTGAACACTGTTTTTACCGAAATGTCGTCAATTATGTGGACGACATTTTTATTCGACATTACAAACCGTTTCTAGCGTTCGAATTGAGTTAATTTCCAGTTTGTTTTTATTATTACATAGTTGTACCTCCGGGACCCAACAATTTTTTTTATATGATTCAATTTAAATAGTATCATCTACGTGTACAATCTCTCTTAACACACTTCATTTAGAAAATAAGCTTAAACCATCAATATCATATTGATTGTTATGTTTTAAAGAATATTCAAGATTAAGGCAACATTTAAAAAAAAAAAAATCATCATCCGGTGATCTCAATTTTTTACTAGTATATGTTGAAATGTCTTTTTCAAGGCCTAATTTTTTGTCAAATCAAAGTCCCAAAGATATTTTCTCGTTTCAGTCAAGAGATGTAAATACTTTTTTCCCCCTTAATAAGAACTTATATACTTAACTATTTTGGTATAAAATGGGGCCTCTAAAATTTGGAGGCCTAAAACCCAAGCTGATGGCATCACTTATTATAGGTGTTAATGGTCCATTTGTGGTGTCAATAATTTGGACGAAGTTCTTATTTTTATCTTTAAAAATTATTTAATTTGGACGAAGTTCTTATTCCCCTTGAAATCGAAATAAATGAGTAATATATGTTACTTTAACTTGTTTAAAATAATAATGTGCCAATTTTGTATGGAGAGAGCAAGTATATAGAGTGAAAATAAAGCGTAGGATATCATCAGATCTGAGACAAAAAAGTTCCCATATTTGTATTTCTGATGTATAAACTTTTATTGTGAAATTCTATTGGATATATTATTGTTGTATGTATAAACTTTTAGTGATATGTAGCTAAATGTTAAAAACAGCCAAACAGGTGCAGGGAAATATCACACAATAGACCCACTGAGAAAGACTTATTAGAAAACATATTTATGAACCTTTAAAGCTAGTTAGGGCCTTCAACCTGCTCATGGCTAGATCGATCGGTTTCGGGTAAAATATGAAGAACTAGAAGATTTCACCTCTGGAAAGACTTTTCCAAAAGTCTCTTTTTGTCGAGAGGCACCCATCCTCGTAACGTAAAGGTTGTGGTATCTTTCGAACTATCTTTTTCACCGCGGCTCGAGCAATTTGATTCAAGGAAAACTTCAATCGAGGCGTTGACTTAGCTTTCATTATCTTTTGTTCAGTTATAGAGGCTCATCTTTCAAATGTATCGCCATGATATTAAGTATTTTGATTTAAGTTCTTTGCTTTATAAGATGTGGAATAGAATAACCCGGTTGAAGCGTAATGATCATGCATCTGTAATACATTGTATGTCTCATAAACTAAGAAAGACTTACGAACCACTTAGGAAGGATAAGAGTCGTAGCTACAAAGCAAAAGAAGTTGTCGGAGCACTATTCCCGCCTAGGTCCCAGGCTTTGGTTGCTTGTCCTGGATAGAACCAGCGCTTAGTAAGCGGTGGTCTAACGATGAGATAAAATAAAAGATTAGTGAGGTAAGGTCTGTCTTAGCCCAACAAATGTGTTGCGAAGAGAGATCAAAGACGAAGACTTTCTGACGCATTGCGGGCACGGGATGGAAAAGACTCCTACTTGATGCTTCTTTCACGTAGGTGCACGCTAGAAGTATTCGTTGATTGCCTTACAAAAGGTAGCAGTTTAGTTAGCGCAAAAGGTAGCAGTTTAGTTAGCGTGTCCGAATTCGATATCGACACATCAGATCTCACTTTATTCCCTTTTTTTTCGGACGAGTCAAGGAAGTCCAGGAAGAGTGAATCGTAGAATAGGGGGAAGTAATATCACGACAAAAGCCTTTTGGGTCGGAAGAGCTTTCATAGCTGAGTCAACTGATTCAATGGTCTCCTTCTCTCCCTATACTTCGAACCAAGACTCTTCTTCAAGCTTAGGTTCTCTAGCTTCTATTCTCGGGGTACGTAGATCCATCCGTCTTCGTTTTCCTATAAATAAAGAAAGGGGAAATTATTTTATGGTAAAAAATTCTAAATTGGCTTGGCAGGGTAAGAGCTGCCCTTGACTCTCTTCCTTCCTACCTGCTAGAGACGGCTCAAATAACAAAATAAAACTTTATTAAACCTTCCCCTTTTAATAATATAATAAGAAGGTAAGCATCAAAGCCTAGAAAACCCAACATATACAAAGAGTTATTATTTTCTAGAATCTCAGGAACTATCCTTTCCGGTTGTCCCCTCCCCTGGCTTTGCCCTTGGGTTTGTCAACCAACCTGGCATGTTCAGACCGGGGCGCCTCGACGATGATATAGTCGTAGTAGTTCTCTGATGGGAAATCTGTGTTGATCCGTCCATGATTCGTGAAACCATTCTTTCGTGTGCCGTAGCTTAGGATTCGTGCTATTGTTATTGTTTAGGGGCGTCAAGACCGGGTTTCGACTTTTTCTTTTTGAGAAAGAAGAGGTCGCCTCTGAAAGTGTCCTTCCTTCTCAATGCCCGGGCTTGAGTGACTGGTAAGAAAGAGCTTCCGTAAGAACTGGAAGACTCTTGTATGGTGCACTAAGCTTCACTATGCGTGGGTTCGGAAAAGGACCGGATCACTAGGGTCTGTTATACGCAATCTTATCTTACATTTCTGTAAGAGGCTGTTTCCACGGCTTGAACCTGTGACTTCTGGGTCACATGACAGCAATTTTACCAGTTACTCCAGACTCCCCTTCCTTCCTTGAAGCTAGTACTATCTTCAATTATTTTAAAACAAAATAACATTATTATGAAAACTTGTAGTCGAGTGTAGTCCTACTTACGCTTGCAAACTGATAGTTGTAGTGTTATTATTGTAGGTCCGCTTAGCCTATCATACTAATAGACACATTATTGTTTTATAGTCCTCTGTAATTTGATTTCAAGACTTTCTGTTGATATGTGTCATTTAGTGTACTTTGCATAACTTATTTACCTGCGCTAGTTACTGCTTACTTTTTTTTAAATGCGCTATCATGGCTTATTCGCTTTTGATACCAACATTTTCATACTGCTTTAAATTTTTTCTGACGGTTTCTCTTGATTTGCTTTTGCTGTTGCTTTGCTTGTGCTTAGTTCTATCTTGAGCCGAGGGTCTCTCGGAAACAGTCGCTCTACCTACCAAGGTAAAGGTAAGGTCTGCGTACACTATACCCTCCATAGACCCCACGTTGTGGAATTTTACTGGGTATGTTGTTGTTGTACTATGAAACCATTGGCTGGTGTTTGATTGCTGAAGTTATGTGTACCATATAATTAGAGATGGCGACAATTTGCAAATATATATACGAGGGTGTTACATCCTGTCAGGCTCATGCGGTGCCGACATTAATGAGAAATGCGTCCCCTCGGGGAGTTGGAATGATACAAAGAAGATTAACACGATTCTTGCGCAAGGATGACATGCACAAAATCGAGAAATAGTCCAAATTTCTACACCAAAGGATGTGATGCAGCGGATGAGATTGCCCTTCTCCTAATCAGAAGTCTCAGGTTCGAGTCCTGGATATGAAAAAATTCTTTGTATGAGCACTTTCCACGAATGTGCCTTACGCGACACAATTCAAATTAGTTGGACTCCAATAAGGGTACCGGGCATCGGATGGAAAACCAGAAAAAAATATATGAGGAACTTTTACTTTGATATTTTTTATCTGTATACCATTTATACTTTAATAGAATTTTAAAACTCAACTTTCTAAAATAAACATTTTTTTATTAAAAAAATACTTTAACTTTTCAAAAGCTTATCCAATCATGCTATTAATTAGTTTTCATGTTATTTTTGCATCTAGTTATGCAAAATTTCAATGTAAATCAAAGTGATGAGTTAATTACTTCAAATTTGTTTGCAATTTTCAATGCAAATTGATTGTCCAAACCAATTTGAGGAATAGTTCGTGGCCTATACATAAAGTGGACTTTTACTCGGCCATTTTGAATTTTTTTTTCTGTCTATACCATTTATACTTTAATAAAAAAAATTAATTTAAATTTCTAAAATAAATATTTTTTTATTAAAAAATACTTTGACTTTTCAAAAGCTTAGCCAAACATGTTTTTAATTAGTTTGCATGTCGTTTTGCAAACTGTCAATGTATACAAAAGTGATAAGTTTAAATACTCCAATTTGAAATACTTCGTGGCCTAAACATAAAGTGGCCCAATATCTAGCTATTATGTTCATTAATTAGCCCATTAATTGCTCTAAACACACTCTTAAGCCTATTAAGCCTACTCCTGACGCATTAATAACCTTTTATATTCAAACAAAAAAATGGATCTTAACAATTTTGGCGGGTCGATTGAAACTAATTATAGCTGCCTATTAATATTTTATGGAATAATTACACTGCTGTGCAAAATAGGATATGCACAAGTGAATGTCAGGATTTCGGAGATAAAGTCCATATTTTTTCGGAAGGAATAAGAAAAAAATCGCTATACCCATGAATAAGAAGAAAAATAAGTCCGGATTCGAATATCCCCATTCTTCAAATTGAACATGGCAAAAAAGATATGATGAATAGTGAGTTTAATTACGAGTAATGAGTAATTCCTATTGTATAGAATAAATGTATTGGGCAATGCCTTTCTTTTTTTGAATTTCAAAATTCTCCGCATTTTCTCAGCTTGACACCTAATTTAGTCTTTCCCGCGAGGAGAATTTGCTAAGCTCAAGCCTAGAGCTGATGGACTATTCAAAGTTCTCAAACGCATTGGTGAAAATGTCTTAGGCCGACGGGGTAGGGCGCGACCCCTCAATTCTCAACCCTGACCTACACAAGTGGGTTTTAACCCATATTTGGAAAAGTTCTGATTCCAGTAGGCCTTTCTCCTGTTGAAATTACCCAATTGCATCGAGAGACTCAAGAGAATGTCGTCCATTGTGGCAGGCTCTTGCAAGGAATATGTGGGCAAGAAAAAGATTTGTCCGTCAGGCAGGAGCGCTGGACGAGCTCACGCTCGAAAAATTAATAGAACTATATGTTAATTAGGGTAATAATGCTACCAAAATTGATCCACCTTTTTAAACTTACAAAAAATGACACATCTCCCCCCATTATCTCTCTTTCCCTCTCTTAGATCTGGTCTCATCGACGTGTCCTCTCTCTCGTTCTTCGATCTGGTGGTGGTGAGTAAGGTGTTGTCACTGGTGATTTTTGCCGGAGCTTCTCGAGGTAGAAACAGAGATGAACGGAGAGGGAGAACGAGTGGTGATTGGGGTCAACCTGAATGTGCAGTGGTGGAGCGTTGCCATGGGTGGCAGGAGACGACTGCGATTGTGGTGTTGGAGTTTGTCGAAGTTGTGGGGCTGCGATTCGCCGTCGTTGGTGGTGTTGAAGTTCGCAAGAGTTGTGGGGATATGACTCGGCGTCGTTGGTGGTGTTAGAGTTCACCGGAGTTGTGGGGCTGCGGTTCGCTGTCACCAATCGTTGGTAGTGTTGGAGTTCGCCGGAGTTGTGGTGCTGCGATTCGTCGTTGGTGGTGTTGGAGTTCGCAAGAGACAGAACTCAGGCGATGGTTATTACTGCTCCTGCTCTGTCTAGTTGGAGTTATTTTTTGTATAATAGTGTATAATATTATATAATAGAATATATATATACACCCATATACACTATAATATATTTTTATACACACATATACATATGTATCTATTGTATAAAAGTGCAATTCTTATTCAAATCAATCCAGATCTATGTATTATACCCCCTTATATAATATTGTATAATTGTGTATAAGTACGTATTTTCATGTATAATATTGTAATAATTATTTTTTAGAGTATATACCTACAAATTATACACTTATATACATAATGTACATGTATTTTGTGTATAAGTGTATAACATTATATAAAAATATTTTGCGCTATATTTTTGCAATGTAAGTTTTGGATTATATTTTGGTAATGTAAGTCAACCAAGTGTACATTTATGTAGCGAAGAAAGAAGGCATAAAGCTCACCTTTAATTCACCGGAAAATTCAATCAGCTGAGTTGAAAGAGATTATAAACCTAAGTAGAAATACATACATAACCAATTCAATACGGAGTTTCTCAGCCTGTTGAGCTTGCTCTCTCTTTCATGCACATTCATAACATGTTCACTCGATTCATACCACTCTCTTAGTATCTTTCCACATTTTCATTTAGAGCAAATTCATAATTTAATTTAGTACTCTAGATCGTTTTAGAAGGTCTGAATGATCATATATTTCCATTATGTAATGATTAAAACGTGTGTACATCAATTAACAAGTCTTAATCATGATTATGAAACTTTTTTTTTTGTTGACGAAGGAATCATGGCCTTCTTTCTTTTCCCGTGCAGTAAACCGGATGTATGATAAGCGCGCAAACCACGCGTGGTAGGTTAAACCACATGGCCAGTGTGGCGGACTCAGGGCGGCGCAGTCGGGACGTTACTGCAGGGTTTTGAACTTGTGACCACTCTCATGGCGATGAGATCTTCTGCGCTTTAAGGCCATTGGTACAGGGCTTCGGATATGATGATTATGAAACTTAATTAGATACAAAGTTGTACTTGAATTGCGGCTACATAGTTATTAATTCCTCGTGGACCATATATATTGTACAAAGGGGCTTAAAATCTACAGTAAATACTAATCTTAACTACACAACTGGAAAGACTGCCCCAAGCGTTAACATACTAGTTTAAGTTATACATATCGTCAGTTTTTTTTTTTTTTACATTATTAAATTACTCAAAGGACATACATAGATAAATCTTCTTAAATATAAAATTTGTAATCGTGATAAGAAGACAAGTTATCTGATACAATTGTTAAATGGGACCTGATCCCATAAAAATATTCTTAAACAATATATATATATATTATAGGGCTAGGGACCATTTAACCAAAAAATATCTATGGACCATCTATTGAAAATTGAGGCACATAATTGAAAGGTGGCTATACTTTCATAGGGAAATAATTAATTTCAACCCCAAAATGCTTCCTATGAAATATTGATAGATGACATTTCAACTACTTGGGGAAAAGATTCTACTGCATTTTGCACTAATTTCTTCATGAGCCCATAAAATAAGCTAATTTGCACCCCTTCTTCAACAAAATGTCAATATCTTGAAATTACTATACACCTACCATTCCCATATGTGTGTTCCGTGTCTTTATAGAGATCAATATCTAAATTAAATCTAAGTGTTCGATCTTATGCTACTAACTACTAAGAGTGTGTTCGGTATAAAGTAAAATATTTTCCGTAGATAAGTAATTTTCTTACTTATTGCCGCTTTCAGTTAGTGTTCATTGCTGAGTGATCACTCGCTATCTGGCTGGAAAAGATGGTCTGAAAGCTTCATCTCTCCCAGCAAGCAAGACGAGATCACCACTTCTCTCAGTAATGGACTTCCTTTACTTCGTAACCTTAGCCTTAGCCGACAGACAGAATCTCCATGCATGCGTTCTTTCTCTCCTCCCCTCAGCCATACATCAAGACTCGAATCCTAGACCTCTGCCTGCTCTACTATGGTGAATTGTGTGAACCGTCTCATCTAAAAAACTTAGATATCAGAGAGGGAACACTTTTATTTAGTTAATTATGCATTAACAGCTAGTACGTCGTTGCTGAGTTAGAATACCCCAAACAATGTCATTTGAATACTTGGAACAAAAAGAATTTTGAAGAAAGTCAAGTGCACCAAGTGCGTGTGATAACTAGAAATTCACAATTCTAAAGAGCCTCGAGTTTCCCATAGAAAGCATGTGGCTCAACAGTTTCAAGATTACTATCCCAAGAATATTTATATATAATCTAGAAAACTATTATGGGGTAAGGGGGGGGGGGGGGGGGGGGGGGGAGTCGGGAGTGGTGGAGGGTGGGTGGCGATAGGGGTTGAGGTGGAGAGGAGATAATGATCAATTGAAACTTGTTTCCCCTCCCTTCAGCGACTTATTTTATTTAACAAAAACACACCTTAAAAGGTTAAATAAGTACTTCTCATTATTGCAATTAATAAATGTTAATTAAGTGAAACATTTAAGGAAAAATCAATAATATCTTAGAGAAACACTTTTATAATTATTGCTATAAATTGTTGTAGTACATTCTTAAACATTTTATGTGATTATTGAAGATGATTGCATCTTTAGATGGGGTTTGCATGAAAAGCTGAACACTTGAATTAACTTGTACTGTAATCATAGGTATCTGATTAGAACTTTAGATACTCCTCAATTTATTTGACACGTTTTGCTTTTCAGAATCAAATGAGTTATTTTTTATTTTAATTTTTTCATATTTTTTTTAAATATTTTAAATTATTAATTAAGATGACTTGTAGTACTTTTGACGTAGTTTTTAAATATGTAGATTTTATTTCAAAAAATTTAAAAATTCTATGTTCAAATACACGATCAAAATTAAAAAATCTCACTCTCGAAAAGTGAAAAATATCAAATAAATTAAAGAGAATGAGTAATTTCTTTTGTCATAAAAAGCATTTTTCCTTTAAGAAACATGAATTAGCTTCACGTTTTCATGTGCCTTCTTTGTTGTGTGACAGGAACTAAAGTCATGCATTCCGATGCTTCATGTTTCACATCTTATCGTGCAAAAAATAAAAAAAAAGTCTGTTCAGTTTCTCTTTTTAAAATTATGAAATAGCTTTTCCCTTATCATTTGCCTAGATATTTTAATTATTTAATTATGGTCGGCATTGCAGAATTATGAAATTCTCCTTTTGGAGTCTTTTTATTAATATAATATATATAAGTGTTTATAATTGTAATCATAATCGTATGACAATATCTATTTTACATAATTACACAAAAATAATAATTATAAAATATATGTAGATATTTACGTATTCTCTATCACACCCCCTCAGTCGGAGCGGAAGGAGACCGGACGCTCAGACTGGATCAGAAGTCAAGGAACAACTGTCGAAGAAGTCCCTTAGTAAAAATATCTGCGTACTGATAGGAAGAAGGAACATGTAACACCCGAACATGGCCCATGACAACCTTCTCACGAACAAAATGAATATCCATCTCAATATGTTTGGTTCACTGATGTTGAACCGGGTTAAGAGACAAGTAGAAAGCAGATATGTTATCACAGTAGACAATATATGTCTTATGTAAGGGACAATGAAGCTCTAGAAGGAGGTTTCTGAGCCAACAAATTTCGACAACAACGTTCGCAACGCCTCTTTATTCTGTCTCTACACTCGAACGGAAAAACATGGCTTGTTGTTTGGCAGACCACAAGATGAGGTTATCACAAAAAAATACACAGTAGTCGAAGTAGATCGACATGTGTCTGGACAGCCGCCCCAATCGGCATCCGTATAGGATATCAGCCTGGTCGGTGTAGATGGATAAATATGTAATCCGTAGTCAAGAGTACCCTTGACGTACCGAATGATACGTTTAAGAGCGGTAAAGTGAGGCTTCTTGGGAGCATGCATGAACAAACACACATGCTGAACGACATAAACAATATTGGGCCTAGTGAAGGTAAGATACTAAAGTGCACCAGCGAGACTCATATAAAGAGAATGATCAAGCATCGAATCCCCGTCATCGGCGCTAAGTTTCAACCTTCGAATCGACTAAAGTGGGCATGATCTTGTGGTTTGATATTTTTGCCATGTAAACAATCTCTTCAGCATACTTACGTTGACACAAGAACATTGCATTCTCGGATCTGGTCACGAAAATCCCAAAAAAATAATTCAACTTACCCAAGTATGTCATGGCAAATTCGGATTTGAGCAGGGTAATGATCTCATGTTTCAGCACATCAGATGAGGTAGTCAGAATAATGTCATCCACATAGAGCAAAAGGTATGCAGTGTCATTACCTCGATGAAAAATGAAAAATAAAAAATAAATTATCACTTTTGTTGCACACGAACCCGATCTGCATGATGTAAGTGGAAAATTGCTCATACCAAGCCCTATGGGCTTGTTTCAAGCTACAGAGTGACTTTCGAAGACGTCAGACATACTGAGGAGCCGGTGGATGCACAAAGTCAAACAATTGATGCATATATATGATTTCTTTCAAATTCCGATGTAAGAACACATTTTCACATCAAGTTGATGAATCAACCAGTTCTTTTTCATATCTATGCTCAAAACAATGCGAACGATGGCTGGTTTAATCACTAGACTAAAGGTCTCACCATAATCAATTCCCTCTTGTTGCCCCATTTTATTTGTCACAAGTCTCGCCTTATGGCGTTTCATGCTCACCACTATCTCTGAATTTGTGAAGATGTAGCAATATGCAACAAATCACATTCACCCCCTCTGATTTCAGGACAAGATCCCAAGTGCGATGTGTAGTGAGTACATCAAATTCCTTATGCATGGCCGCATTTTAATTCGGGTCAAGCTTGGCTAATTTTGGGTTTGTAGGTAGAGGTGAGATAGTCTGAGTGGATAGGTTAAAGTGGAGTGAATGTTGTTTCCGACTCTTCTTGGATACACAACCTTCTACTTGATCTTCACTTCCCACTCCATAAGGCTACAATGGTTTACTGTGATAATGTAAGTGCGATATATCTGTCACGCCCCGACTTTTCCTAAGCCTTTACTTAGGGCGTGATGACACCTGCACAATTATTTCCCACCAGGAGCACCATTTAATTCTCTTTATTTAGAAATTTGAACTTATATTCAAATACGGAGCTATTAATAAAAATAACAATAAAGAAATCTGTTTATGACTTTATTGAAAACATAACGCGAGCCCATGCTCGTGCAAATATTGTTTCTACATAGACATACTGACAAAGATTATTCTAAGTTGGAAGGGAGACCATTCCACACGGGCATTTCCCGAGACACTGGAACTAGGGGTGCACAAAAGGTTAAATCGGACCGAGGACCGAACAGTCGGATTCTCCGGACCGAAGACCGGACCGAATTTCTCAGTCCGGTCCGGTCCGAATTTCTCGGTCCGGTCCGGGTCATTTTCGGTCCCGGCTCATCGACCGAATTCCCAAATTTCCCCCCAAATTTCACCCCCAATGACCCTCACCACTCCCAAATTGCCGGGCGTATTGACATATCAAATATAAGTTGTAAATTAGTGAAACTTTAAATGGTCATAACTTTGCGCTCGGACGTTTTTTTTTTTTTTGATTTCGTGTATTTCAGTTTTTTGATCTAAAATAAAACTAAAGTCCGTTTGCTTCAGCCGATTTCTCCAAAAACGTCCATCTTTCCCCTCAATTTCACGTTTCCCCCAAATCGTTACGTTTTTCTCCTTTTCAAATTTAAATATCTCGCGATGTACAATAGATTTCAACGTAAATTTTTTGTGGTAATGTGTCCGAGAATGTCAATTTCAGTATTGAAAATTCAATTTTTTAAAAAAACGGGCCCCGGAAACCCGACCCGGAATTATATATATATTATATATTAGGAATTTAGAAAATTAGAAATTATATATATTAAAAATTATATATATTAGGAATTATATATATTAGGAATTATATAAATTATAAAAAATAAAAAATAAAAAAAAATTCGGTCCGGACCGGACCGAACCTGGACCGGACCGGACCAGATCGAAAACCGAAACTTATATTTCAAAGGACCGAAGATCGGACCGAAAAATTCGGTCCGGTCTAAACAGGTCCGGTCCGGTCCATTTTTTCGGTCCGGACCGATTTTTGTGCACCCCTAACTGGAACTGACATTCTGAACCTGACGAGTATCAAGCCCGAAGCAATGGACTTGGTATAACAAGAGGCTGCAGGACGATCGCTAACCGAGGCGTGAAGTCTTTCCTCTATCACGTTTTTCTGAAACATGTTAAATAAAGAGTCAGCCCTACCATCTGGGGCTGAGTGAGAACTTTACCGTGCAATTCAAAGTAACACCACAATATTCCAAGTGCAATCACATTATAACGTAATAAGCATATTGCAAAAACATATCAGGTTACAACATTTTTAAATATGCAACAACTCCTCATAGGAAATTCTCGGTTTAACTAACACTTCATTTTATCTCGTATTATACGTTAAGACATTCCCCTGCATTTCCATATGTTTATTACATTTATATATTTGTGAACGCGTATTCACTTTTCATATTTATATATAGGTGAATATGTATTCATCTTTCATATTTGTTGCGGCGTGCAACCCGATCCATTATATTTACGTATTTGTAACACGTATTCACTTTACGTTTTGTTGCGTGCGGCGATCCATTATGTTTACGTATTTGTGAACGCGTATTCACTTTACGTTTTGTTGCGGCGTGCAACCCGATCCATTATATTTACGTATTTGTGAACACGTATTCACTTTACGTTTTGTTGCGGCGTGCAACCCGATCCATTATGTTTATATTTATATATTTATGTGAACACGTATTCACTTTTCATATTTTTCAGAAGATCGAATAAATAATATTCTCTTTCCCAACATTCTGTCATTCATACTTGTAACGATTATAACTTTTTAACCATAACTCCAACCAAGGTGTTTCTCAAGCGGAAACTAAAGTAAGACGGGGATATTTCACTGTACCAAATTTTATTTAAAACTACTTTGGGTAACTAACACAAATTTATCCTCAAAACAGTCACACGAAATTTGTTTCGGCATAATTTTTATTAAACAGAACCGAATCTTAGAATAGTCATAACTCCTAATCTGTAAACCCGTTCAAGCCCCATAAAATTTCAAAACGACGAGAACAGAGAGCTACACGTCTCCATGTGAACCATCCTTTCATATTCTGTACCATTAGGTACAGTTTTACACTTTTATTCGCTGCCTTTTCTGGATCTCGATAGATCCGAGGCAGAAACTTTAAACAACGATAACTCTCAATCCGTAAGTCTGATAGACCTCCGTAAGGTCTAAAAATGTCCACAACAGAAAGATATAGAACTTTAATTTAGCACCAGTTTTCATATTTCCCACGGATTAGTACAGTTTTACGTTTCAACGTCCTGCCCTTCTGGATTCCGATGAATCCGAGGCAGCAACTTCAAACTACAATAACTCTCAACTCGTAAGTCCGTTTTAACAAATATTTATCTATATCTGTCCGTAGAAGAAAGATTTACAACCATGTAAATTTTCATATAATTCTAATAAGTAAAACTCAATAAAAACAGTCCGTAATTATGCCTTTCCGAATTTCGGCCAAATCTAAGGCAGAAACTTTGAACTATGATAACTTTTAAACCGTATGTCCATTTTACCTCATTTTTGGTTCTATATGATCATAATAGAGAGGTGTACCATTCTTCCGAATTTCATCAAATTCTAACAATTATAACTCAGTGAAACCAGTTCGTAAAGTTCATGACGCAACTAGTTGTTTAAACGATCAAAAGCTCATTATTTATTTTCAACACTCAATTCTTATTCTAACATGTATTGAACTTAAAATAAAGGATGTTACCAAGAATTTCTGAGTGAAAAAACTCACCTTGTAAGTGTGAAGATTATTGTTGTGTGGTTTCTAAAATGATCCTTACTCTCTAGTATTTTGATTCTTGTTCTTCTTGCCCTCTTGGTATTTTTTCCAGATTTTTTCCTCTTCTTTTCACTTGTTTTTTTCTGATTTTCTATTCTTTGTGCTAGGTATTTTATTTGTGTCATGTACAATGTATAAGTAGAAGAGTTTTCTATAACCTATGGGAGGTGGAATGACAAGAGGGGAAATAAAAAGGGGGGGGGGGGGGAGGAGAAGGGAAGGGACGTGCACATCATGCATGCATCCCCTTTTTTTTTTTTTCTTATTTTCATTTTATCTATCTATTTATCCAACTTTAACACTAACTCTATCTCATGCAATTTATTTTTTGTTTTCTTATATATATATATTTTTATTAACCCAACCACAACTATATATTATTATTTTTTTTCCGGATTTTACAATATCTTTCCTGAAATTCCGTTCAATATCAGCGCACTAAACACATTGAAATGGATATTCACTTTGTACGTGAGAAAGTTGCTCGTGGACAAGTTCGTGGTCTTCATGTTCCTTCCCGATATCAGATTGGTGACTATTTACTAAATGACTTCCGCGCATACTCTTTGATGACTTTCGAGCCAGTCTCAGCGTACGAGAACCTGCCGCTTCAACTGCGGGGATGTGATAGAATATTACTATATCTTGTATATTATCATTGATAGAATATTACCATATCTTGTATATCTTTTGTATTAGGTAAATTTATATTTCAATTGTAATTAGAAAGATTTAGTTACCTAGTTTGTAATTATGTAACACTATATATATTGTACACAATAATCAATGAAAGACAAAAAATATATTCCTACCGTTAATTCCATCAACTCTGGATCCTGTTGATTTTAATTTCACTTATGTAACTTAAACGACATGAAATGATATGTGGAAAACATAAACTGTTGATTCATTTGACTCCAAATCGTATTCAAAGGCCAAAAATATGTGTCTTCGAAGTGACCATGTTCCATTTGTTTTGCATGAAAGTTGGAGAATTATATTGTTAAAATCACGTCTGGTGTGATGTCGTCCGGATCTTCCTGCTTTCATTCAAAGACCAGTGACAGCTACAACTACAGCTACGGCATAACCTCCTCCGATACTGATGCCTGCTGACTTTTTGCATTTTCTTTATGTGATAGGGGATACGGAAAGAAGTTTCGCTGGGGCTACTCTATTGCAAATAGTTACATAGCAATACTGGAAACAATGCAAAGAATGAAGGAAACTGATCTAATATGGAGCTCTATAATGCTACCTAGACAGAGATTTATCCTATGGCTAGCAAATAAAAACAGTCTGCTGACAAAAATGAGACTAAAACAAATGAACATACCAATAAGATACATCATGCTTCGTATGCAATACAAATGATGAAGAGAGCCAGATGCACCTATTTTGAAGTTGTGAATGGGCCAAAAAACTGGGAAATGAAGTTGCAAAGTGGCTGGGAATAACCATGAAACAGGGAGAAGTGCACAGAGTTATACAATGGATCAATGGGAGGCATTGGAGGAAATTCAAGAAGGAACAGTGACAGCAGTATGGGGAGCAATGATCTACCATATCTGACAAGCAAAAAACAGAAAAGTATTTGAACAAAAGGAGACAGAAACTAGCTGGATAAGTATTCCAATACAAAAGGAAATGAAGGAAAGAATAGAAATAGCTAGAAAATCAAGGAGAGCAAGAAGATGTCAACAATGGATAAATATAATATGTAAGTAGCGATACATATGTTAACTGCTTTGCTAAGGTGTAGTAAATATTCTTGCCCATAGGAAGAGGGAAGATAGTTAATACATGCTCTTTCTTTATAAATATTTTATTAGTAATGGTAATGATTCACAGTTGATTAAAAAAAACACCTGCCTAGTTAGTTTCATGCAAAACATGTACACTACACGATAAATATAAACTATCAAATATACTTATAGGAAGTAGAGCTAGGTCTTACATTAAACTAACTAGTGACTTTTAATTTAAGTTATTTTTGGTTGCCAATCATAATCTGATAAATTGAACTAAGGATGTAAAATTATTCAACCTGGTACAGTTGTGCATTGTTCTTCGAAAAGGATTTCCTACTTTTAAGGTGAATGGAAACTTCTTAGACATTACTATATGATTACAAATTAAATAGACTGCTCTTAATTTATTTATTGCAATTGCTTCCATTAGAAGTAATATATATCTGCATCGAATGTTTCCAAAAGAAAATTAGATAGGAGTAGTTTTTCTTTCTATAAAGATCTAGTGCTTTTACTTCATAGAGGAATGTAAACTAACTAATTAAACAAAATAATTTTTTGAAAGCTAGGGTTCAAATATTTATAGTCTTTAAAATAGTGCAGTACATAAACATTTTATTATTACCAAGTAGAGAATTTACATATCAGACTCAGAAAATAGCAAACTAAAAAAAAAAAAAACTGAAGCACTGTCAAGCCCAGTTTTACTTCTACACCTCTTTAGCCTAAGACACACGATAGGCAACATAAAGCCCGCGTGGCCGTAGCTCAGCTGGTTCCAGGGTGGTAGATTGTCCCAAGTAGGCAGGTTCGAGCCCTGACAATCGCAGTGTGGGAGTTTCATTCCTCCTTTGTGGGGATGGCTCGCGTGGGCACTGGACACGTGTCTTCCACCGCGTCTGCTGTCGGACCAGGGTGGCGAGGGATTTCGCCTTTTTGCCCCCAAGGATAGGCAACATAAACTAGCAAGGATACCAATCAAGAGTTCGTAGTCTCCCAGCCGATTTTGCCTTCATGCTAACGCTGACATAGACCTCATGGATAATATGCTTCAACAAGTTGTCACATGTATTCCTTCTTTCTTGGAACACTACTTGATTTCTCTCCAGCCAATTATGATATGTTGCTGCTACAAGAACTGTTCTAAACATGGTTGCTTCACTGATCTTTCCATTGTATCTAGTGACATACCATTTGAGTTCCTCTACCCATTGCTGAGGCTGCCTGTTGATGCATAGCCATTGCAACAATTTAGCCCATATGTTAGAGAATATCTCACACTCAAAAAACAAATGGTTGATGTTCTCCGGCACTTTTTCAGATAGTGGACACATAGGATCCACCTGCATACCCCATTTAGCCAATCTATCTCTAGTGTATAACCTTTCATGTGCAAGCAGTTACATGATAAACGGTCATTTCGGAGCATCTGGAGTATTACATATAAGTCTTCTCCAATTAACCTTTGAACAATCCCCTAACAACTTGGTATAAAAGTTTCTGATTGAGAATTTCGGCATAGCAATCAATTCTGCCTCTGTCATCTCAGCTTCCTCAACATACTTTCTTGCTTTGAGGACTTTATGTATTATCCATCATGCTTTCTTGGGACATAACCCCCACAATGAGTCAATTTTTCCATAGTAGATATAGACTCATTAGATCCACAGCACATCCTTCTTCTTGCATAGGTTCCATAACATTTTGCACAAAGCAGCCTTATTCCATAGCTCTAAATTAATATACTACTCCTTCCGTTCTAAACTTCTAATTTATGTGGCACCGTTTGACTTAGCGTAAAGTTTAAAAAAGAAAGGTTGACTTTTGAAATGTGTGGTCTAAAACAAATTCTCTCAATAGCCTCCATTATCTTCTTAGGTAACAAGAACAATTGGGACCAATATATTTGTATAGAGAAAAGTACTGCCTTTAGTAATTGGAATCTACCTGCATATGATAAAAAAATGGAAGTCCATGATGTTACTCTACCCAGCATCTTATTCAGGAGTGGCTTACATTGTGTTATAGATAATCTTTTATTACTCAGAGACACTCCCAAATATCTAATGGGCAGTTCACCTTTAGGAATTGAGAGAACTAAATATAATAGTAAGAGCGTAAATTTCTGTACCTCACACAATATATAAGTATTTTTATATTACCATATTAAATTGATCTATAATAGTAATAGGTAGTTAACTCTATATAGCACGACTGATGTCACAACGTTAAAAAATATAATTTTAACTTATATACATTGAAAATATAAAAAATTATCTACATTATATATCAGGTCGTGCAAAATATAACTATAGGCGACCCTTCATATAATATAACAAATTGGAATTTGTAATCTTAGAAAATATAATGTGGGTTACATGCTATAACTGTGATGAGAGAGCAGGGGCGGATGCAGCTTATTGTTGTTAGACGTATTTTATATACACCTTTTGAGTTATTTTTAGTTAGTCTTTGGCTCATTTTTGTACAAATATGTGTCATGTTAGTATAGATTTTCTTTCTTTTGAGTCACAGTGGTTTAAAATGGCACATTGGTGAAAAGAAGCAAAAAGAGGGCAAAAACAGAGGTTCCAGAGCACAAAGAGACGAAAGCGGCACCGGGAAAAATACGAGCGGCGTGGCGCTGATCCATCGAGAGCAGGGCCACGGCGCCCATATCATTGGGCAGTGCGGGAGTTCGGTGCCACGGCCTCAGGTCGTGTGGCGCTGACGGCGAGTTTGTTTTCAGCCAAATCCGAATGGAAATGGGCCAAGACCAAGAGGGAAAAGTTGGGAACGTTTTTGGAGGATATAAAAAGGCCTTAGGGCAGATTTTTGAAGGGTTCCACAATCCCTAACTCTACCCAACACATAGTTCTTGAAAGCTTCAAGATTGGAGGTTTGTTCTTGAGTAATTCTTTTTCTTACTTTATTTATTTTTCAGTTTATGTTGGATAATCTTTTAGTTCTTAACATGTCTATGGCTAAGAGCTAAACTTTAATTAGGGCTTTCCATTCGAATCACTTGAACCTCGTTTTATGATTTAATGCATGGTTTTGGTTTCTTCTTTATATAGTTGAGATTTATTCAATAATTACTTTGATTGCTTGGTAATTAATTGATCACTAATTATCATCACATATATGATTTCTAATCGAGATCCGAAAGGAGAGATTGTGAATATGCTATAGTTGAATAAACATAGGTTAAAATCGTGGACGAAAGTACCCCGATACTTGTGTAGTTTAATAGGTTATTGTTCTTAATCCTCCTTTGTGGTAAATCTTATCATCGAAAGATAGAAGGATTCTGCATCGGGGTTGAGTGTTTATATATTCTAACCGGAATATAAAACGGCTTAGTTAACTTGCTATCTCAATATAGAAGAAGAACCTTTATCATTGCATTAAAGATTAAAGTAAGTGGATAGTTGAGGAGATTGGAAGCCCTATTTCCACCATATCTGATTTAAGTAAAGCAATTTAGTTAACTTTTATAATTATTTAGTAGTCATAGATACAAACAACCATCAAAATATCGATCACCAAATAGATACCATAGGAGAGAAATTGGTAATTGAACACTAATCCCTAAGGACGATATTCGGTCTTACCCAGACTATATTACTTGTCACGATACGTGCACTTGCGTTAAGCGTGTGGATAAATCGCTAACAAATTTTTGGCGTCGTTGCCGGGGACTGGCGTAGTTTAATATCAATTTATCTATTCTTAATTTCTAATTTGGTTTTTATTTTCTTTTATTTTATTTTATTTGTGGAACCGTGCGCCGTGATCCGTTTGTTGATTTGATCTATTTCAGGTATCTAATTTATGCGAAGAAGAAGAGGAACATATACACTTGTTCCCTTCAACCCTGAGATCGAGAAGACTTGCAAGCACAACCGGTGAAACAAAAGAATCTTGGACTTAATAGCCATGAGGGATCGACAGAATAATAATGAGATGAATGAAGAGATGGGTGATCACCAACCCAACCAAGGAATACCCCAGGGTTGCAGAATGATGAAGATGATGAAGAGGAAAGAGTTCAGGTCCAGGCAGAAGGGAGTCTGGGAGACTATGTGCTACCAAGAGTGAATGGAGCACAAACATGCATAAGGCTCCCAGCAATAAGAGCGAACAATTTTGAAATAAAGCCTGCGATCCTGAGCATGGTGCAACATACAGTTCAATTTGAAGGGTTATCATCTGAAGACCCACATATGCACATTGCAAATTTCTTGAAACTGTGTGCAACGTTCAAATATAATGGTGTTATTGATGACACCATCCGGTTGAGGCTCTTTCCCTTCTCACTCAGGGATAGAGAAAAGGTTTGGTTGAATTCCCTCCCTACAGATTCTATATTTACATGGCAGGATCTGGCACAGAAGTTCCTAGCAAAGTTCTTTCCACCTTCCAAAGCAGCCAAGATGAGATGAGAGCTGACCAATTTCTACCAGACTGATGGAGAGTCACTCTATGAGGCTTGGGAGAGATTTAAAGATCTGCAGAGAAAGTGTCCGCATCATAGCATTGAACTGTGGAATTTGGTCCATATTTTCTACAATGGTCTAAGTGGGACAACAAGAACCATCATTGATGCAGCTGCAGGTGGAACCTTCATAAAGAAGACAACACATGAGGACCATGATTTGCTAGAAGACATGGCCACTAATAACCATGTGCCAGATGATAGATGGGTAAGTGGAAGGAGAGCGATATAAGTTCATGAGATCGATGCCCTTACAACGTTAATTGCACGGGTTGCTCTCTTGACCAAGCAACTTCAGCAGAACATAGTGTCGGTGAATGCAGTTCAGATGCCAATGAATTGTGAGATTTGTGGGGGTCCTCATTCTTTTGATAGGTGTCCATCAGCAGATCCCCAACAACATCCCTATTGAGCAAGCAGAATGTCAGGCAGCGAGAAATTACCAGAGGCCCCAGAACAACCCTTATTCAAACACTTACAATCCGGGGTGGAGGAATCACCCAAACTTCTCATGGAGGGGTGACTAGGGGCAGCAGAATCAATACAGAGGCCAATACCAGAATCAGCAACCATTTAATCAGGCCTCATCTTCACAACAGTTCAGTGCACCTTCCCCACAAGAAAATCCAGATGAATTGCGAGCAGCCTTGTTGTCACTTACAAATTCACAGACTCAGTTCATGGCAGAGACAAGGTCATCCATAAGGAACTTGGAAACCCAAGTTGGATAGCTGGCAAAAATGGCAAATAACAAGCCACATGGCACTCTTCCCGATGAATGAGAGATAAATCCTGCAGAGCGATGTCGAGCGATGCGGTTGAGAAGTGGGAAGCAGTTAGAACCAGTTGCTCCTGAACCTGCAGTGGTGACTGAAAAGGAAGATGAGATTGAGAAGGAAGGGGTTACTGATGACCGCTCTATTTTAGAGGAGGCTCCACTAGTTCCAGTAAAGGAGTACACAGAGAAGATCCCCTATCCTCGGAGGCTTCAGAGAAAGACCCAAGATAAACAGTTCTCAAAGTTCCTAGAGGTTTTCAGGAAATTGCATATCAATATCTCCTTCATTGAAGTGTTGGAACGATCGCCTACCTACTTCAAATTTATGAAGGAGATCCTTGGAAAGAAGAGGAAACTAGTGGAATATGAGATCATAGCACTAACTGAGGAGTGTAGTTCCATTTTGCAGAAAAAGCTGCCCCCAAAGTTGAAAGATCCGGGGAGTTTCACCCTACCTTGTACGATAGGGAATGTGACTTGCAACATGGCATTATGTGATCTAGAGGCTAGCATAAACTTGTTACCTCTATCAGTATTCAAGAAGCTGGGATTGGGAGTGATCAAGCCAACTACAGTGAATCTACAGCTAGCGTACAAATCAGTGGTGCATCCTTTAGGCATCATTGAAGATGTGCTCATCAAAGTGGGGAAGTTCTTCTTCCCAACAGACTTTCTCATCCTCGACATGGAGGAAGACGATTAAATTCCCATTATTTTGGGATGGTCATTCATCGCAACTGGAGAGCATTGATTGATGTGGAAAAGGGCGAGCTAAAACTGAGAGTTGAGGACGAGGAGATGATATTTAAAGTATTTAAACCCTTAATTGAATCCTCAATCATAAGCAAATGTCTCATGATCGGCCACGGTGACACATCATTAGACGATACAAGCTAAAACCAAGGAAGCGATCACAAAGACAGTAAGTATTTCTAAACATCCTCTTGAGAAAAAAACGAAAAATACAAATAGAAGGCTAAAAAGAAAGATGATCATGAAATGGATAGGCTGTGGGGTTAAATTACCCCAGGCTTCTTGATAAGGAACTTGCGTCCGGCTATAAGACATTAAAGACATCGCTGCTTGGGAGGCAACCCAAGGTTTTAAATTTATGCATTTTTAGCTTAGTTAGAACAATCTCACGTATGGTGTTGTTTTTGACATTGTGATGCTAGGAACAAGGCCAAAAATGTGGAGCAAAGCGTCGTGGCGCCGAGTTCTCAGACCTCGCAGTACTTTGGGTACCACAGCGCCGACATGCAGAGCCGCGACGCCACCCTGAAATTATCTGTCATGCATTATCCACCACCACCGCCACCATTTTAAACCACAAGTCTGTAAGTTGTCCCGTATTTCTTTTATTTTTAAGTCTTGCACACATTAGGGACAATATGTGATTTAAGTTTGGGGGGGGGGGGGTGGGGTTCTTAGTTTATTTTTATTCTTAGTTTATTTTTTATAGTTTATTTTTGGAGTCTATTTTTGTGTGTTTGAGTCTTGTTATTGTTTATTTTTATGTTTTATATGAGTCTAATTTTTTTTATGATCATGCATGTTGTAGTTACTTGAAACGCCTAATGAAGTAAAGTGGGATAATGTAATGGAATTAGAAGTAGAAAATCTGAACGCTTAAGTTAGATATGCCAAGAATTCTTGAAATTAAATTATTTGGGGTATCTTGCTTGATTTATGCATTTGTTAATGATTAAGCCTATGTGTCTGCTTACTTGTTATTTGAGGCGAAATAGTTAGGATATACATGTTAGGGATATGACTCAGACATTTCTTTGTTAGCCCTTTCTTATCATTCATTGCCTATCCCTGACATTAAAATTGTATCCCTAGTCAGCCCCTTTGAGCCAAAAATAAGATCTTTCTTTGACACCCTATAATTCCACAATTGTGTCATAAGTGGAAAATTAAGATGTTTGGAATGAAAAGTGTTGAAAAATGACAAAAAGAGAAGAAGAAAAAAATTGATGCACCCCAATGAAAAAAATGCAAAAGCCTAAGTTTGGGGGTACCTGTTATTCACAATGCACTTCATTATCTCTAAACAAAAAGAGGGGAAAGATAGATACGAGATTAAAGAGAAAATCAAAAGAAAATGGAAGAGTTGAAAGAAAAAGAGCTTATGGTACGTAAGTTGAGCCTAAATGCCTATTGTTTTACCTACCCCTGTCTAAGTCTACATTACAACCCTGAAAAGTCCTGAAGATCTCTAGTATGTGTACCCATGATTAGTGGAGAATAACAAGTAAATAGGCCATAGAATTTTGATATTGACATGCATAGGTTAAGTGTTCTTACGTCCATTGAGAATGATTGAATTGAATTTGCGAAATATCTGACTTAAGAGTTTTAGAATGCTAAAAATTCATGCTATATGTTCATGCATATTATCCTACTAACCTTCATGTTTTTCTAGTGGCAATTGTGCAGCAGATTGATCAGTGTCTTTGAGTCCTTTTATTTTCTTTTCTTTCGTGTCTTTGTCTCTATTTCTGATCTTTACTCGAGGGCGAGCAAAGGTTAAGTTTGGGAGTGTTTGTTAGGCGTATTTTATATACACCTTTTGAGTCATTTTTAGTTAGTCTTTGGCCCATTTTTGTAAAAATATGTGTCATGTTAGTATAGATTTTCTTTCTTTTGAGTCACAGTGGTTTAAAATGGCACATTGGCGAAAAGAAGCAAAAATAGGGCAAAAACAGATATTCCAGAGCACAAATAGACGAAAAGCTGGCACCCCGGGCAAAATACAGGGCGGCGTCGTGGCGCCAGTCCATCAGGAGCAGCAGGGCCACGGCGCCCAGATCGCTGGACAGCTGCAGGAGTTTCGGCGCCACGACGCCGCCTGGCCGTGCGGGCCGTGGCGGTTTTCGGGTTTTCAGCGAAATCCGAATGGGAATGGGCCAAGACCAAGAAGGAAAAGTTGGAAACATTTTTGGAGGATATAAAAAGGCCTTAGGGCAGATTTTTGAAGGGTTCCACAATCCCTAACTCTACACAACACATAGTTTGAAAGCTTCAAGATTGGATGATTGTTCTTGAGTAATTTTTTTTCTTACTTTATTTATTTTTCAGTTTATGTTGGATAATCTTTTAGTTCTTAGCATGTCTATGGCTAAGAGCTAAACTTTAATTAGGGATTTCCATTCGAATCACTTGAACCTCGTTTTATGATTTAATGCATGGTTTTGGTTTCTTCTTTATATAGTTGAGATTTATTCAATAATTGCTTTGATTGCTTGGTAATTAATTGATCACTAATTATCATCACATATATGATTTCTAATCGAGATCCGAAAGGAGATATTGTGAATATGCTATAGTTGAATAAACATAGGTTAAAATCGTGGACGAAAGTACCCCGATACTTGTGTAGTTTAATAGGTTATTGTTCTTAATCCTCCTTTGTGGTAAATCTTATCATCGAAAGATAGAAGGATTCTGCATCGAGGTTGAGTGTTTATATATCCTAATCGGAATATAAAACGACTTAGTTAACCTGTTATCTCAATATAGAAGAAGAACCTTTATCATTGCATTAAAGATTAAAGCGAGCGGATAGTTGAGGAGATTGGAAGCCCTATTTCCACCATATCTGATTTAAGTAAAGTAATTTAGTTAACTTTTATAATTATTTAGTAGTCATAGATACAAACAACCATCAAAATATCGATCACCAAATAGATACCATAGGATAGAAATTGGTAATTGAACACTAATCCCTGAGGACGATATTCGGTCTTACCCAGACTATATTACTTGTCACGATACGTGCACTTGCGTTAAAACTAGCAGCCGCCTTTCGATTTTTCGGCCACCTGAGGTTCAATCGACAATCCTGAGTAGTACCACTAGCTCCGTCGTACCCACGCCGATATTTTGCACCCACTCTCAACCCTCAATTCATCCCCAATCGTCCGGTCAACTAAATTAGCTAACTGCCGGCAGTAATGGCTGCGACATCTACTGGGCGACCTCCCGGTGAGGTTGCTCAGTCCATTTCAGCTGATTTTCCTACCCTCATTCGTCCTAAAAGAAACATTTCACCTGTTCAAAAACATGCATTCTCAAAACTTCACTTTCTAAAATACCCATTGATTTCAGAGTTTCATTCAATCACACAACCAAATCTCCGAAGTGAATCGACGTTCGAAACGCGCCTCAGTTCGCAATCATGGAGATGCTATTGTTCCCCTGCCAGTATGCAATGCAATGTTTCTAACTCCCGTCGTTTCATCATTGCTATTGTGTCGAACGCATCGATGCGATTCGATCAGGTTGTATCTATCCTTTTGTTTTAAATTTGTGCACCTTGCCCTATTTAGTGTACCCTTTATTTGAGCCTCGCCGGCTGTTGTTGATTTGCTGCTATTATTTGCCTCGTCTGCTCCATTAAACTATAGCCAGTGCAAATGGAATATATTTTAATCTATATTGCATATTGGTGAACTCTACATATTTGTCAATCGATAATTAATTAAGATTATCTGAAACATGTCTAAATTGATTACTCTTGTAACTTCCATGTGCTTTAGTCTCTTTATATAAAATAGGTTTTAATCTCCTTAAAAATAAAATTTGCAACTTGTTGTTTTCCCTCTTTGTGTGTTTAAACCACTATCCAGCCTTTGGTAACCAACTGGGTGGTGTGTTTTTTTAAACCACAAGCTGAATTATATATACTTCTCCTAATCAATAGTTAGTGGGAAGTAAACATGGAATAAGAGATCTAATCCTATATTTTCAAACTAAGCCGACGCGTTGCCCGGAAGTAACAACAACCAAAATTCAAAGGATTATGTGTGATTATGTGTGTACATTTATATGCCTATATCCAAAAAGATACAAATCTTTTACTTGTTTTCTAAAACATCACTATAGTATTTTAAATAACTTAAGACCGACCTCCAATCAAAATGTTACTAAGATCAAGGATATACGATTTACAATGTCGTGTTATCATCCCGATAAAGTAACAAATATTTTAATCCTAAAATAAAATCTTCACGTTCTCGTCTCATAAGATGGCTAATATATATTACTTTTAAGCTAACTACACGAGTTTAATATCTATCATAATACGTTTATATAACTCTTCGTTTTATTTATTTCATGTTGTTGATCTTAAGTGTCTGAGTTGGTGATCTTAAGTGTAAAACTTATGTATGTTTGCGGTTGGGATTGTTGTAGACCACTGCTGGACTAAAAATGTTGACTCTGCACATATCCTACTTGTTTAAGTGGTAAAGGCCATCCATATTAATATGTAAAGTCTTCTAAGTCATCCTGTATCATGACTGTTTACTAAGTTGCAGAATGAAACATGTATCGACATTACATACTTGCCCCTCTCTGTTTTTATCTTCTGCATATTTGTCCCTATTTGTCTTGTCTTCTAAAATGTGAAATGAAATTCCTAGATCATATTTGTCCTGAGTAATCTCCTTAAGTTGACATATAGTTTTGGCAGCTCCTTTACTTGACCTCAGAATATTGAAGCTTGTTCATCTTGTTTAAGCTCTTTAACTAGTCTAACTATAATATCTGTTATTTGATTATTGACATTTGTATACTGCTTGTTCTCTGTTAAAAACAGTAAGCTTCATAACTATTTCGTATACAGTCCTGAAATGTTTCCATATAGCATAGATGTGATGTGTATGACTTAAGAGACTCTATATAGATGAAATGGTAATCTCTAAGTGGTCTACTTGTTCATTTTCTAGAACTTCATGTCTATATGATTGATCATGTGCTTGAGTAAGTTTTTGCATACCTAATTGTAAGTTCAAATGTTTTTGTGCAGCCTGAAATATGGATATAAATGATCTCCTGTGTGTTTTCTGAGCCTTAACGTCCTTACGAATTAATCACACACATTTCGGCCTCCTCATCTATTCTAGCACCAGTCTTTTCCCCCTTTTGTATAACTAAATAGGCAAAATCATAGATTTTAGCTACAAGTTAAAGTTTGGCTCTTTCTTTTGACGTAAAGAAAAATAGTAACTAGTGGGCCAGCCACTTTACTTTGGACTGATTTATTCTTCCCTTAGATTTGAATCTATTTGTATGAGGTTATTTGTGTAAGTATATTTATTTGTTGGACGTTTCTATTCTAACTATGTTTTTGTAATATCTATGTTTTGCAGTTTGTTCATAGTTCACCACTCAAAGTTTATCCTACAAGCAAAATGAAGAATTTTCGAATTAATTGGGCGAGCTTCTGATCGATTCCTCAAAGAAAAAATGGAAGGTTGAAGCTATTAGTTAGTATTTTGATGTAATTGTTGACTATGTCGGATTGTTATTAGTTAATGATTGTAAGCTACTAATGATTGAGATACTATTTTAAATATATTATGTTTTATGCGAATGATTATATTATATTATATTTTGAATGAGTATTCTTTTTGTTATCTTTTTGATATTTTATTTATTAGGTGAAAAATAGGGGGGGGGGGGGGAATAGGTACCAAAACAATAAATAAAAATTAAAAAAACAGATAAAAAGCTTGCATAGCGCTTTGGGGGGGGGGGGATAGGTACCAAAATAATAAATAAAAAGTAAAAAAAAACAAATAAAAAGCTTGCATAGCGCTTAAAAAAGCACTATGCAAGCTAGTATCTTCAAAATAGAAGTATAACTAGCATAGCGTTTTTTTTGCGCTAGGCATGAAAAGCGCTATGGTAGTAGTCTGTTTGCATAGCGCTTTTTTAAGCGCTATCTAAGCTACCATAGCGGTAGCTTGCATAGCGTTTAAAAGCGTTATGCAAGCCTTAAAAAAAGCGCTATGCAAGCGCTTTTCTGTAGTAGTGTAAAGTCCGAGAGCTCTCTTGGAAATTCTTCTTTTGAATTATCTGAAGTGACTGGATCATTGATACTCTGAAGTTACCCTCTATTTATAGGGTGGAGCTTCCCTTGAAATTCTCACTGATGGTTGCGGAGGTTGAACAAAAGATGGCAGCAGCTTGGACCGAGTCTTCCTCAAGGAAAACCTCAACGATCTGGACTTGGTCATTCGCTACTTTCTCTTCACGCTTTGACTTAGTCTTTCACCACGTTTTAAACACAGCAAGCTAGTAAGCTTGTCTATGTCATTTTTACTCGCAGTAACATCAACTGCTTAGGCCGAAAGAATAGGCAAAATTAGTACAGAGATGTTGTCAGGAATGTTGTCACAACATCTCAAGTAACATCCTGAAGGTGTTGTCATGAGCTTTCCCAGATGTTGTCATAACATTATATCCAACATCAACAATCTCCCCTTTTTATCTTTCTTCACAAAACTCCATACGATGCTAAAATGACTAGGATACTGATTCTTGATGTAGTCCTCGATAATCTAAGAAACAGTAAGATTAGTGTTGCGCTCCCCCTTAACCTGCAGTTACAGATTTCAAGCAATGTGGTATCGATCGATGTTTTGATTAGTTAGGTGCTACGTTCTGTTACTCATTACTTACAGCAGATGTGCAGTAAATATTCATAACATACCATAACATGTATCCAGATATAGCATTAGCATTAACCAAAAAATATCCCAAAACTTATTACAAAACCAAAAAAATAGATAGTAACCAAATGTCAGTTAAAACCAAAACATTAAAACAACTAAAACATGATAACACATTTTCAGCCTTCAACACATCATCCATCGATCACCTGCACATAAATCTGGATCAACAGCAACTATCCACATCATCATCTCCACGTTGGTAGTCAGTAGTCAACATCATCTCAACTCTTCTCCCCTGCAACATGGCTTGGCCCTGCACCCTCAGTTGCCCCCCCGGTTGTCTACTTCCAGCATCAGCATCATCTCCCCCTTTTTGTAAAGAAAGTATATCCTCATAATAACTTTTGGCTCGCACAAGTTCTTGAATCTGCCTGTCAATTTCGGCAATGTGCTTTCTAAGCCAGTCTGGGGACATCGGGAACTTTTCATGATCAATGTTGCCAGAAATGTTGGCAACATTCTTCGATGTATCATAGTCCCATTCTTCTCTTTTCCAGGGAAGATTAAACACTCTATCTCTGCTATTTTTGACTACTCTCTGTACTGAGTAGACATCTAAAGCTGGACTCAGTTTCTCTCCTTTTGGAGTCTTAAGGCCTTGGTTAAGCAGGATTTGGAAGATTAATGAGGGGTATGGAAGGGCAGAGTTGCTTTTTCTTTCTGCTATATTGGCAACATGATTGAAAATAATGGTTCCTAAGTCAACTTGTTGGTTCCTTCCAAGTTTGTAAAGCAGTGTTGCTTGGTCAAGAGTTACAACTGTCTCATTGAGAGAGGGTAGCCAATTGTATATGGACAGTTTGTGTATCATGGCAAACAGGGCAGTGAGCTTAGAGACAGGACTACGAGGGGCCCAAATAGTTCAGATTCCCCGTAAGATATTTGATCATCGTATTGATCTCGTCGACAGTAGGGTTTGGTTGAGACTCTCTTTCATTAATGCATATCCCAAGGGTGGAGTTGATAATATCGGGTGTAAAGTCATATACTTTGTTGTAAAGGTACACTTTCTCAAATTTCTTCGAGTTGGTGTCCCTCACAACAAGTTGCAGATTAGCATAGAAAATCTTAATTACCTTCTCACAGTACGGTCTCTTTCCAAATACACAGCTTAAGACTTTGCGACTACTCAAAAACTCGACTAGTTATTGGTGGAAAATGAAGAGTGATCAATCACTTTTTCATCTCTGACTCCTCTATTTTTGAACTAATTCCATCTACTAGAACATGATTTATTTAGAAACAAGGGGGAATAAGGCATTACCTCAGAATCTGTTTCAGATTCTGTGTGCTCATGTCCTGATGAGGTGGCTTATGGTGTTGCCTCGGATGTTGGGGTAACATAGTCAGGATCAACTTATTTTTCCTCTGTTGCCTTCGATGTTGAGGCAACATTTGAACTTAGGTTCCAGTATGTTCTTCGCACTCTCTTGGGCATGAAGTTCCTTAGAGGAGTGTCGTCAGACATTTCATCTTCTCCCTCATTCTCGACTTCATTTGAGTGGTTGGAGTGTAGCTGAAGGTGTCGGACTTCTGGGTAGATTAAAGTTGGAATCAGTGCTTGTGGAAGTTGTGGACTCAACAGGGAAAGTCGACTCTTTAACATGAGAAGTCGATTCTGCCCTGGTTCTTTTGGCAGTTTGCTCTTCACCGAATCTGCTTTCAAAAACCTTTTTCGACCTTCTTGTCGACATTGTTGACTGTGATCCTCTTGATGCAAGGTTTGTAAAGTTAGATGTTGTATCAACATCTATTGGGTTCTCTGAATCTCCAGGGTAACACACATTTAAGGGTTCGTCGGAACCCAGAAAAATCAGTGCTAAACTTGCGTCTTCCTCAACAGTCTTTAGTTCATTGATGGCTTTATAATGTTTATATATTTTGTTGTTATTCGGTGGGCTTGTTGACATTGGGGAGTAATCGTTTGATTTCGAAGAATTAAATGATTTGGGGGATATGGACATGGGAGAGGGTTTTGGCGTATTTGGGAAGTTTTGGATTTGAAAAACTGGCGGTGATGTTTGGGCTTCCATTTGTTGGTTCGACTGGCGGCTGATGTGACAATGCTGGGACAAAAAATAGGGATTTTCATCATGGCAAACATTACTTTACACTCAAACTCTTTTCCTTAAATTTAGGTAGTGCAAAATATTTAAACTCTTCACATACCCAAAACAAAAGATTTTATATGGCACAAGACATCTTTAAAAATTAAAAAGAAACGGTCCTCCAGTTTATTGGATTTTCATTATACAAAGAGACGTGTTACATACCACAACCCAGAAAGTAAATAAGAAAAACAAGATCGACCAACATACTGGAATACGATGTTGTGAGTGATGTTGACAACATTTCAAAGTTCAACAAGCATTTTGAGACTTCAAAGATTTTCTGATTTGACAAATGGTTTTCCGTATATATTCCCTATGAGACTGATCGCAGGACAAATGTGACATTTTACCATTGTCCTTAATCAACTTAGTTGAACATATATGGATAAAAAACATATTAAGGAATTTTCAACCTTCTTGAAGCACATGGTACTCCTATAGAATAGGAACGGTACCAAACCTAGAGCTTTGCTCTTTTTGTATAAAACCAAATCTTTAGTTGAGGCTTCGCCTTCTTATGATACTCCCCTTTTATGATATACATCATCGCAGAGAACGACATCACATTTAAACCTTGTCCTTGTGAAGTCAAGCTTGATTCTTTTGAAAAATAGTGCAACATTACTTACAACACATATCCTGTATATTGACTCAAACAGTAAATGTTACCCAGAATGTTAGGTCAATATTTAGGACAACATCTACCTCGTCTGTCTTATTTTCAGAGAAAACATAGACCAAGAGATTTTTTCAAACTAGAAAATCTCTCATGATCTAAGGGTTTGATAAAAATATTAGCTAGTTGAGAAAGAGTATCAACATGTTCGATTTGAACTAGATATTTTTCCACTAAGTCTCTTAAAAATGATGTCTTATGTCAATGTGTTTTATACGTGAATGTTGAACATGATTTTTGGAAATATTAATAGCATCAGATTATCACAGTAAAAAAATCATAGAGTTATTAGAAATGACATAGTCATCAAGCATATGTCGTAACCAAATCAGTTGAGCACAACAACTTCCGGCTGCCACATATTCGGATTCGGCAGTCGAGAGTGACACGTAATTTTGTTTACAACTGTACCATGAGACTAGATTGTTACCAAGATAAAAACAACAACCAATAGTACTTTTTCTATCGTTGATATCACCGGCCCAATCTGAGTCACTATACCCTATTAGATTAGGATTAGTGTCACTAGAGTACCAAATTCCCAAGTCACTTGTACCGGCAATATATCGTATGATACGTTTCACGGCATTAAGATGAGACATCTTGCGACTGGCTTGGGACCTGGCGCAAATACACACACTAAACATGATATCCCGGCAACTGGCAGTAAGATATAAAAGGCTACCTATCATAGATCGGTACAATGTTGGGTCAACATCTTGTCCAACGTCGTCTTTACATACCTTCTGCGTAGA
The DNA here is from genome assembly GCA_029844215.1 of Przewalskia tangutica. Classification (NCBI taxonomy): domain Eukaryota; kingdom Viridiplantae; phylum Streptophyta; class Magnoliopsida; order Solanales; family Solanaceae; genus Przewalskia; species Przewalskia tangutica. The sequence goes on from CM056720.1 coordinate 4,214,097, forward strand.
GCCCATTGGAGTCTTCATGTGTTTAGCATTTTCCAGACCAAACTTCCTAACAAGATTCTTGGAATACTTGCTCTGGGATACAAAAATCTCTTCTTCAACCTGTTTAATCTGCAAGCCTAAGAAAAATGTTAGTTCACTAATCATGCTCATTTCAAATGTAGTCGACTCCCCTTCGACAAATGACTTCAAAAAGGATTATTTAGTCGAGCCAAAGACAAAGTCATCAACAATGATTTGCGCTATGATTACATCTACTCTGTGTCTCTTTATGAATAAAGTTCTGTCAGCTTCTCCACGGATAAAACCAAAATCAATAAGAAAGTTAGTTAAACGATCATACCATGCACGTGGTGCCTGTTTTAGACCATACAAAGCTTTCTTGAGCTTGTATACATGATGTGGATGGTGAGGATCTTCGAATCCTTTTGGTTGCTAAACGTATACTTCCTTGTCCAAGTATCCATTGAGAAAGGTACCTTTAACGTTCATTTGGTGCAAGGTAATTTTCAAGTAGCAAGCAATAGCAAGAAGTAACCTTATTAACTCAAGTCTAGCCACAAGCGCAAAGGTCTCGTCATAGTCGATACCTTCAACTTGTGTATATCCTTGAGCAACAAGTCGAGTTTTATTCCTCACAATCTGCCCTAACTCATCTGATTTGTCTTTGTATATCCACTTAGTCCCAATAACATTAGTGTTGCTGGGTCGTGGTACCAAATCTCAAACCTCATTTCGGGTAAACTGCTCAAGCTCATCTTGCATAGCTTGTATCCAAAAATTATTTTTTAATGCTTCCCCAATATTCTTAGGTTCCAATTTAGATGTAAAACAAGAAAGACTAACCTGTTGGTATATGGTGGACATGCACACATACCTTACCATCTCTCTGTAATTGATTGGTTTTTTCTCTCTTGTTCGCCTCTACTCAACAACTCCTCATATCACTTGGTCGGGTGGATGGTTCCTCATAATCCTCAATGGAGGGTCTCTTCTAACTTGATCATTCAGCTCAGTAGCAGACTCCTCCTTGATATCTTCTTCGGTGTTCTCTCTTTGAGGTTCAGATGTGTTCTCTGATATTGGGACAACATCTGTTGCATCAGTGAGTTGCTCCTCTTCAACTACAACTACAATGTTGTTTTCTGAAGATCTTTAAGACATGTCCAGCAGATCATCAAAAATCACATTTACAGACTCCTGAATGGTCTTTGTCCAAAGGTTGTATATTCGGTAAGCATGGCTATTCTGAGAGTAGCCGATGAATATACCCTTGTCGCTCTTGGAGTCGAACTTGGCCAGTTTATCCCTGTCATTAAGAATATAGCACACACACCCAAAGACATGGAAGTACCTCACTGTAGGTTTCTTTCTATTTAATAGTTCATATTGGTCTCTGGCCTAAGATAGACTCTATTACTTATGTGACATGTTGTGTTCAAGGCTTCTGCCCAAAATCTCTTTGATAAATGCTTAGAGCTCAATATTACTCTTGCCATTTCCTATAAAGTTCTGTTATTTCTCTCGGCAACCCCATTTTATTGAGGTTTTTTTGTGCCAAAAATTCATAGAATATGCCTTTCTTTTCACAGAATTTTGCAAAGGTTTGATTCTCAAATTATTTCCATGATCAGATCTTATTCTAAAAATTGAAGAACAAAACAAATTCCTAATTCTAGAGTAAAATGTTTTAAACATCTCAAAGGTTTGTGATTTTTCCTTTAAAAAATATATCCAAGTAAATCTGGAAAAACCATCAACAATCACATAAGAGTATCTCATTCCTCCTAGGCTATCTACCTCAATTGGACTCATAAGATCCATATGCAATAATTGAAAACAATGAGATGGTACATTTGGAACATTAAGAGTTCCTCTACCAATAATCTTTCTCTTAATTCCTCCTCCAAAGGTCATGTACCCTCCATTGAATGCTCCATACTCCTTCAAGAGATTTTAGTACTTGGCATATGACGTGAGCAACCACTATCGAAGTACCAAGAACCTGTAATGTTAGTACGCAAGACATTTATGCACACATTATATTTCAGATTAAGTTTGGGTACCCACTCATTTTCAAACCTTTTCTTCCTTCTGCTTCCGGACTTGTTGCTTTGAATGTTATCAGTGATTTTGGGCAACATTGGTGACAACACTTTAGGCAATTGGCCGAGTGCATAATTTTGAAGCTTGTAGCAGTAGGGCAATAAATGTCCTGACTTTTTACAGAAGCTACACACAAACTTCGATCCAATCATAGTGCTCTGGGAGTTACTAGCATTTTCTTTGACAAATTTAATTCTCTCAGATTGACTCTGGATCCTGGAAAAATTGGTTTTCCTAGGAGATTGATAACCAAGCACAGTCCTTGTGAAATTGCTGAAGTTCAATATTTCATCCAGTTTGGAGGTTCCCATGTTTTACTTTTGAAATGTGGTCTCAGTTGTATACAGTCGTGCACGAATCTTACCAAGCTCAAGATCCTTCTTGGTAAGTGTCACCTCTAGTACGTTGATTGTGCCTTTCAAATTACAATTCTCAAGAGCCAATGATTTTGCTTTTGAGTCTAGTTGCTCAGATGTAGTGGTTAAGGCTTTACAAATATTTTGTAATTCCTTTATCGTTTCGTCTTTGGAATCAACTTGATCCAAATTGCAGTCTCAGTTGAAGAAATAAGTCCATTAAAACAATTTACATCAGAATAATCAAAGTATACATACCTCTCTGATGGTGCAGACATTCTGGGTGTGGAGTCCGATGTTGTGCCTGATGTTGTGGCAACATCGTCAACAACATCTTCATCGTCAGACAATGAATGTTCAAACATGGCTGCAAGTATTGCATGTGGTTGTTCTTCTTCTTGATCTCCTTTTTCTTCTTCATTTTCATCATCACTGAGGGTTACCCACATGACCTTACCAATTTTCATAAGGGTGTTAGCACACTCATTAGCGTAGTGTCCACAACCGGAGCATGCATGACATTGCACTCCCGCGAATTGTTTGGGACTAAAATTGGTACCATCGGAATTGGATTTCCTCATTGGATTGTGATTTCTTTGCTCAGAAGTTGACCTATTTGGCTGCTTATTGAAGAGAGGGTTCTGATGCTTATTATAGTTGGCTTTGTTACGGTCAGTGTTGGTCTTTCTCACCATCGAATTGAATCTATGAGCGAGTAAGACAATAATTGCATCATCTCCTAGTTCCCTCAGGTTTTCTTCCTCGTTTTCCATTTCAGATTCTGAGGTTTGTCCTTGGAGGGCCAAAGTCTTGTATTTATATAGATCTCTTTGGCTTTTCATGTTCATCTCATACGTTTGAAAGATGCTCATTAAAGCGTGAAGATCCATAGTAGCAAGATTATGGGCCTCTTTAATAGCACAAATCTTAGTATTAAATCTTTAAAGAAGAGATCTGAGAGCTTTATCCACAAGTTGTGTGTTGGTTAAAGGTGACCCAATCACTTGACATTGATTTGCAATGTCAATCAACTTTTCAAAATAGGATTTTATGTCGTCAGACTCCTCTATCCTTAAGCGCTCGTAATGACTCAAGATCATGCGAAGCTTTGTACGTCGAACACTTAAGGTTCCCTCACAATGAGTTTGTAAGGTTTCCCAAGCATCATTGGCCGTTGTACAATTCTGGATAAGCTTGAACATATAAAGATCTACCCATCCAAATATCGCATTTAAGGCTTTTTTGTTAAAACTTGCCGAGTTGATTTTTTCCTGTGTCCACTCAGACTCGGGTTTAGTGAGTACATCACCATCCTCGTCTGCTGGGTACTTAGATATTACATAACCTTCGAAAACTGATCTCCAAGCTCGAACATCAATGGATTTGATGTTCGAATGTAGTCAAATTTTCCAGTAGGCGTAGTTTGATCCGTCAAGTATTGGAAGTCTACCAACGTTCTGTAAAGCTGAGTCCATAGCCGTAATATTCAGAATCAAACACTTATTGTATCAAGTGAAGGCTCTGATACCACTTGTTGAGTCCCGTGGGTTACAGATTAGTAAAACGTAAGATTAAAATCACTAACTAGAACAAAACAAAATAGTCACTGGATGTTGCCTTCAATGTTGGGTCAACATCTTAGGCAACTTTGCAATTAAAAACAGAATAAACCTTGTAGAGTATGTGCAGCGGAAAAAGTAAAGAGACACAAGGTTTATATTTTCAAGGGTATATATAAATATATCCCTTGATGGTCGATGACCAAAAGAATTGTATATATTATATATAATTACAAAGAATTGCTTTTTACAAGTTGAGTCTTACAAATGGAAAAAGAAATTACAAACAAAATGAAGTCGCAGATGACTTCGCCTAAAGTTACAAAATCTAAAAGATAAAAGACAACATCTCCATTACAATTGCTTGAACAATGAGCTTATTCTAGAATAGAGATAACACTTGTAATGTGGGACAAGATGTTAAAACAACTTTAGGCTAAAATATGGATCCAGTTTCCTAAGGTAACACTACTACAGATTACAGCTTGCGTAACGCCACTTAGATATCGCTTTTAAAAAGCTCTATCTAAGTAACAGCTTGCATAGCGCTTTTTCAAATTTTCAAATGAAAAAAAAATCTAACAAAAAATACTTGCATAGTGCTTTTCGGAAATTTTAACCGAAGCGCTATGCAGTGACTCCTTGCATAACACTTATTTAAAGCGCTATTAAAATTTGGGTTACCAAAGTAATTTATTAATATAATAATATAAATATTCCCACTTAGATAGCGCTTGTGGAAGCGCTATTGAAGTAAATGTATATAAATATCCCCCAAGTCCAATACCAATTCCAAGCTCAATATAGAAATATTAAAAATGCTCTCTTTTCAAGAGAAATTCGCGCGTGTACAGTGATTTCAGCGGTGGAATCAATGTTCCGGCGACGTCCTTTGCCCATCGGAGAAGAATCATACACCATTTGATTCGTCTTCACCTCATCTTTCCATCCATACTAACTACATTGTTCGATTCAACCCATGACCCATTCGATTTTAGCCTCGAACTTTCGGATCGAAACTGCCACTTCGGCGATTCTCAAATTCCGGCGAGCTAAGGTTGAATCGACGGGAGTGGGTACAGAGATGTTGTCAGGAATGTTGTCACAACATCGCAGGTAACATCCTGAAGGTATTGTCCTGAGCTTTCCCAGATGTTGTCACAACATCCTATCCAACTTCAACAGAGACTAATAATACAATTATGACAAAGTGTACAAGACTAATTAAGGTACAATACTAATATATAATATTTACCAAATATGTGTTTTGACTGAGACTTAATGGGCTGGACTTTCCTTCTCAGTTTCTCGGTAATATACATTTATAGCATGTGTATATTCTATGTATATCTAACACACCCGCAGTCATAACGGGCGGTTTTCGTACGCTGAGACTGTCTCTAAAATTTTCAAAAAGGATCGAGGGAAGACCATTTCTAAAGATGTCTACAATTTGATATTTGGAAGGGACATGATAGACGCGTATTTGTCCTCGAACAAAGTGAATGTCCATCTTTATATGTTTAGTGCACTGGTGCTGAACTGGATTACCAGAAAGGTAGATGACATTAACATTATCACAATACACCAAGGTAGCTTTCTGAATAGGACAATGGAGCTCTAACATAAGATTACGTAACCAACATGACCAGAGACCACAGAGCTCGTGGTTGCTTCGAGTCGAGCAATAGAAAAGGCTTTTGGCTATCCCTCGATACTCGGCCTCTACACTCGAACGTGAAAGCATGGATTGACGCTTGGTAGACCATGAGACCAAGTTATTCCAAGAAACATACAATAGCCAGACGTAGAACGCCTGGTGTCCGAGCAACCACCCCAATCAGCATCTGTATATGAGACACGCGTAGACGTCGACGAAGGGTGCAAATGCAAGCCATAATCAAGTGTTCCCTGAATGTACCTAAGAGTGCGTTTGAACGCATTCATAGGGTCATGCATAAACAAACACACATGTTTTACGACATATGTAATATCCGGTCGGGTAAACATAAGATACTGAAGGTCCCTTGCAAGACTACGATAGCGGGTCGGATCCTCATAGGGGGAGCCAGCTGCAGCACCCAACTTGGATTTAGTATCAACTAGAGTGGACGTGGACTTAGAGGATGACATCCCAGTCCTCTCAATGATCTCAGCTGCATACTTCCTCTGTGATAAAATAGTCCACCTGCATGACGAGTGACAGCAATCCCCAAAAATAACTCAATGGCCCCAAGTCTTTCATGACAAACTCAGAACTGAGTATTGTCATAATAGAAAGGCATAACGCATCAGAAGAGGCAGTCAAGATAATATCATCCACATATAATAGTATATGAGTCATCGAAGAACCCCGAAGATATATGAATAGTGAATTATCAGACCTGTTGTGAGAGAACCCAATAGTCGAAACATAGTCAGCAAACCTCTTATATCAAGCCCGTGGAGACTGCTTAAGCCCATACAAGAACTTCTTCAACAAACAGACATGATGAGGATATCGAGTATCTCTAAACCCCAATGGTTGATGCATATAAACTGTCTCCTTGAGATCACCATGTAAGAAAGCATTTTTCATATCTAACTGATGAATGGACCATGCTTTCGATAGAGCCAAGTAGAGAGCTGTACGGATGGTGTCTGTCTTGACCACCAGACTAAATATCTCACCACAATCAACACCAACCTGCTGAGTCTTACCATCACCTACAAGACGAGCTTTATGTCTTGCAAAAGAACCGTCAGAATTATCCTTATGAGCAAAAATCCACATAAATCGAATAATATTAACAATAGATGGATGGGGTACCAACTCCCACATCTTATTATCAATAAAAGCATTATATTCATCGATCATGACAATTTTCCAATTTGGGTCATTTAAAGCAGACACGGGATTACGGGGTAAGAGTGATTTAAAAACATTAAAATTTAAATTAAAATGTCTCTTTAGTTTAAAAATACCTCGTTGGGCTCGGGTGACTGGTCTATGACTCGGGGCTAAATTTGGTGAATTTTGGAAAGGACCGGGATACGGGACGGACTGGCCAGCAGGAAGTGGGCCTGCTGGCCCAATATGGATAACACTGGGCGACGCTGGAACATGACCATGATCGGCACTGGGCTGGGCAACTGGCCCAGTTGTCCGAGACTGACCCATTGCCGTTTCTGGGAGCAAGCGTTGAAGGTTGTATCGAGGCAGTGGGGCTAGCGGGTAGTGGTCCTGCTGGCAGATTCGGGGTGCGGGACGTATCCGATAAATGGTGAATAATATTTGGGGATATATCATCATCCAAAAAATTATACGAACTAGACACTGAACTATTGACCTTAGTAAACGAAAATTGGGATTCATAAAAAATAATATGGCGACTAATTATGATTTTATTAGAGGATAAATCAAATCAATTGTAACCACGATGATTCGACGGATAACCCAAAAATACACAAGGAGTAGAACGGGCCTGAAGTTTGTTAATTGCGGTGAATAACACAAGCACCCAAAAACCCTAAGATGTGAATACGAAAGAGTCTTATTATATAAAATTTGAAGAGGGGGCGAATATGTCAAACATTTAGAAGAAATAATGTTAAGAATATTTGTAGTCATTTGTAGAGCATGATGTCAAAAAACGGGGGTACGGATGCATGAACCAATAAAGTGCGGATAATGTTATTAATGGTACGAATTTTACATTCGGCTTTCCCATTTTGTGAAGACGTATGAGGACAAGAAAAATGAAAATTGATCCCATTTTTAGCACAAAACTCCTGAAACTCCCCATTGTCATATTCTTTGTCATTATCACATTAAATATTTTTTATTTTCCGTTCGAATTGAGTTCTAATGACAGCTCTAAATTTTAAGAAGATGGAAAAAACTTGGGATTTTTTCGCTATTGGAAAAATCCATAAAAATTTAGAGTAATCATCCAAGAATAATACATAATAACGATGACCCATAGAACTGAGAACGGGAGATGTCCATAAATTGCTATGAATAATATCAAATGACATTGAAATATGAGAATTCAAGTCTACAAATGACAACTTAACAATTTTTCCTAGAGAACAAGATTGACAATTTGGAGTACTACGCGTACTCTTACATGAAATAAACTTATTTCTATCTAAAGTAGATAAAATAGACGACCCCGGATGACCTAGACGTGCATGCCACAAGTAAGGAGCAAGAGCTGCAAAAGTTGAAGGCATGACTTGATGCGAGAAATTAAGACTTGGTGTGATTTGATAAAGATCTCCCCTACTATCACACCTCATGAGATGACTCCCCGTCTTGAAATCATTCACAGAAAACCCAAAAGGATCAAAATCAATAGAAACTCAATTATCAGTTGTGAATTTACGGACAGACACCAAGTTTTTAATTAGTTTGGGGCATGAAAGGTATTTTTCAAGACAAGTGGTGGATGAGGAGGAGACAAAGTTTTATGACCATAACCCTTAATTGAAATTGAATTACCATTACCAACAATTATACCAAGATAACTACTCAAATTGGAATAAGATGAGAGAGTACCTTGATCAGATGTCGTGTGGTAATGGCGCCGGTGTCCATATACCAATTCGGGTCTGATTGAGTTAAACCAAGTGTGTGCATTGCGGCTTCAATGTCGATTTATGTGGGTCTCGCTGGGTGATGGACTTGAGGGGGCCGAGGCCTAAGTGTTGGGTTAAAAGCAGCAAAATGAACAGTGATGCCACAAAATGAATAGTAAATTCACTGTTCATCAACCGCAAAATGAACAGTAAATTTATTGTTCATCAATCGCAAAATGAACAGTAAATTCACTGTTCATCTTGGAAAAAATCAGAAATTTTTGCCTATAAATAGAGGCCTCTTCATTCTCATTCAAATCATCCTAAAATTAGAGAAAAACCACTAAGAGAAATATTCTTAGTGAAAGCTTAAGAAAGAGAAGCTTTTGAGAGAGAATTTTGGTGAGAAAATTCTCCGGTCTAATTAGGATCGGATTGTGAGTCTGAGTGTTGTAAACACTGTTTTAATATTCCTCCCTATATAAAAGATCTACAGCAGTCCGGAGATATAGGAAAAATTGGCCGAACTCTGTTATCAATTGTGTGTGTTATTTATTCTTCGCTTACATCACGGCGTAAGTAGGTTCTGTCTAAGGAGGTTGGTATTTAAGTGGTTCATTGTGACCCTCCAATCTTTCCTGGGAACCTTCTTACAAAGGTCGGATTTGAGATTCAAATCCTAACAACTGGTATCAGAGCAACAGGTTGTGTTGTGATTCAGAAATGATGGGAGACGAAGATGGTTCGACGCATGACATCGGTAAATTCGATGGTATAGATTTTGCGTTCTGGAGAATGCATATTGAAGATTATTTATATGGCAGAAAGCTTCATGAACCTCTGAGTCAAAAACCAGAGAAGATGAAGGAAGCAGATTGGAATCTCCTTGACATGATGAAGAACGTTGCTCACAACGTGGCGAAGGAGAAGACCACCACAGACATGATGAAGGTGTTGTCTGACATGTATGAGAAACCTTCGGTAAATAATAAGGTATTTATCATGAAGAAACTATTTCATCTAAAGATGATGGAAAATTCTCCTATTGCTGCACACGTAAATGAATTCAATACCATTGACAATTGTCATCGGTAAAAATTGATTTCGATGATGAGGTGCAAGCTCTAATTTTGTTGGCATCCCTACCAAATAGCTGGGAGCCAATGAGAGCAGCGGTTAGTAATTTTTCGGCAGTGACAAAGTAAAGTTCAATGATGTTAGGGATTGTATCCTTGCTGAGGAGGTGCACAGGATAGATTCTGGAGAGGCATCGACGGGTTCTGCCTTTAATGTTGAAAACAGAAGCACAAATTATGACAGAAACTACACTCGAAATAGGGGCAGATCGAAGTCAAGGAATGGCAGGGGTCAATCCAGACCAGGACGAACACTTGAGTGTTGGAACTGTGGAAAACCAGGTCACCTCTAGAAGAACTGCAGGGCGCCAAAGAAGGAGGACAACAAGGGGGCTGGAATCAACGCTGCTACGGAAGACATTGGCAATGCGTTGTTGCTATTGGTTGACAGCCCGATAGACTCTTGAGTGCTTGACTCAGGAGCGTCATTTCATACCACCCCACATCATGATATAATGACGAACTACGTGGCTGGGAATCTCGGCAAAGTTTATTTAGCCGATGGAGAGCCTCTAGACGTTGTTGGCACGGGAGACATTAATTTGAAGATGTCAAATGGATCCTCGTGGAAGATTACAAAAGTTAGACATGTTTCAAAGCTGATGCGAAACCTGATCTCAGTAGATTAACCTGATGATGAGGGACATGATCTCAACTTTGGTAATGGGTCTTGGAAGGTGGCGAAAGGTGCTATGGTAGTTGGCCGAGGAAAGAAGATTGATACTCTATACATGACGACTAGCTATCGTGATACTGTTGTTGTGGTTGACAACACAAAGAAGACATATTTGTGGCATTGTCGGCTGAGGCATATCATCCAGAAGGGGATGAAGTTGTTGGTGACAAATGGCTTAATTCCGGAGCTGAAGACAGTGGACCTTCATACGTGTGAGATCTGCATTCTCAGAAAACAGAAGCGAGTAAGCTTCTCAAATGCAGGCAGGGAGTTGAATGTCGAGAAACTGGAATTGGTGCACACAGACGTGTGGGGGCCTACCACTGTCCCCTCTCTTGGAGGATCACACTACTACATGACCTTCATTGATGATTCAACCAGGAAGGTATGGGTTTATTTTATGAAAAGTAAATCTGATGTGTTTAGTGTATTCAAGAGATGGAAAGCCATGGTCGAGAATGAAACAAACCTTAAGTTGAAGTGTTTGAGGTCCGACAACGGCGGAGAATACACTGATGGTGATTTCAAACGATATTGTGCCGATAATGGGATCAAGATGATGAAGACTATTCCTGGAACGCCGCAACAAAATGGAATAGCAGAAAGAATGAACCGAACGTTGAACGAGTGTGCTCAGATTATGAGAATACACTCTAGGCTGCCCAAGACATTCTGGGCAGATGCAGTCAATACCGCGGCCTTCTTAATTAACCGAGGACCGTCAGTTCCTTTGGATTTCAGAATTCCAGAAAAAGTCTGGAGTGACAAGAAGGTAAATCTTTCATTTCTGAAAATGTTCGGCTGCTTATCATATATTCATATTGATGATACGGCTAGAACCAAGCTTGATCCAAAATCAAAGAAGTGTTACTTTATCGTCTATGGTGACACCGAGCTTGGTTACCGATTTTGGGATGAACAAAATCGGAAGATCATCCGAAGCAGGAATGTTGTCTTCAACGAAGAGGTGTTGTACAAAGACAAGTTGTAGAAAACTTCAGAATGTCAGGACAAGGAATTAGAAATAGTCGATTTGAAGGACTTTCGGACACCTGAGATGCAGCCAAGTGCAGTCGAGGCAGAAGAATAAATAGTCCGAGAAGATGCTGATAAAAGTGTTGATTCTGAAACAAATCAGCAGACGCCAATCACAGAACTACGTATATCATCCAGGATCAGGAAACCGATTCACAGGTTCTCTTCATCCCCCAACTACATTCTGCTCACTGATAGAGGGGAGCCGAAATGTTATGAAGAAGTAATGTAAGTCGATGAATCGACTAAGTGGGAGCTGACAATGAAAGATGATATGGATTCACTATCGGCAAATCATACATGGGAGTTAGCCGAGTTGTCAAAGGAGAAGGGGGCATTGCAGAACAAATGGGTTTATCGGATAAAGGAAGAACCCAATGGAAGCAAGCGTTATAAAGCAAGACTGGTCACAAAGGGATTTCAACAGAAATAAGGCATCGACTATACGGAGATCTTCTCTCCCGTAGTCAAGATGGTGACTATCAGAACTGTTCTTGGACTGGTAGTAAAGGAAAATATACATCTGCAACAGATGGAAGTGAAAACTGTCTTTCTTCACGGTGATCTAGACGATGAAATCTACATGCAACAGCCGGAGGGATTCAAGGTCAAAGGAAAGCAGAATCTGGTGTGCAAACTTCAAAAGAGTCTATACAGACTAAAACAGGCTTCAAGACAGTGGTATTTAAAGTTTGACAGCTTTCGGAAGAAAGCTGAATTTTCAAGGTACGAGGCAGATCATTGTTGTTACTTCAAGAAATTTGAAGTCTCGTACATGATACTGCTAATCTATGTTGACGACATGCTGATCGTAGGATCAGACCTACAGGAGATAAATCGGCTTAAAATGAAGTTGTCGAAAGAGTTTGCAATGAAGGATTTGGGAGCCGCAAAACATATCCCTGGGATGAGAATTAGCCGAAGAAAGGAGGACATCAAACTCTCACAAGAAGAATATATAAGGAAGGTTATCAAAAGGTTCAACATGCATGATGCCAAACTAGTCAGCACTCCCTTGGATGGACACTTTCGGTTGTCAAAGGATCAGTCGCCAACAACCGATGATGAGAAGAAGCAGATGGACAAGGTACCTTATGCATCTGCTATCAGCAGTCTTATGTATGCAATGGTATGTACGAGGCCAGACATTGCACATGCAGTGGGAGTTGTCAACCGATTTATGAGCAATCCGGGAAAGCAACACTGGGAGGCTGTCAAGTGGATATTCAGATATCTGAAGGGCAAATCGAGTTCAGCTTTGTGTTTCTAAAAATTAGAAACAGGATTGCAGGGGTATGTTGATGCTGACAACAGTGGTTATGTTGATAGCAAAAAGAGCATATCCGAGTATGTTTACACCTACGGAGGTACTGCAATTTGCTGGGTTTCTAAGTTGCAGAAGATAGTAGCTCTCTCTAGTTGTGAGGCTGAGTACGTTGCTGTGAAGGAGACCACAAAAGAGATGATGTAGCTACAATTCTTTTTGCGGGAATTGGATCAGGACCATGAGAGAAGTTTGCTATATTGTGATAGCCAAAGTGTCATTCATTTGGCAAAGAACTCGGTCTACCATGCTCGAACGAAGCACATACAACTCCGGTACCATTTCATCGGATCAGCTTTGGAAGTGGAGCGTTAGTACTTGAGAAGATCGCAGGGAGTCAGAATCCAACAGACATGCTGACAAAGGCAGTGACGATAGACAAACTGAAGCTATGTTCAGCTTCAGTTGGCCTGCACGAAGTATGAAACTAGGAAAAAGCTGCTGCATCGATTAAAGTGTGAAGACAAATTGAAATTAGTCTTCAAGTGGGAGAATTGTTGGGTTAAAAGCAGCAAAATGAACAGTGATGTCGCAAAATGAACAGTAAATTCACTGTTCATCAGCCGCAAAATGAACAGTAAATTCTCTGTTCATCAACCGCAAAATGAACAGTAAATTCACTGTTCATCTTGGGAAAAATCAGAAATTTTTGCCTATAAATAGAGGCATCTTCATTCTCATTCAAATCATCCTAAAATTACAGAAAAACACTAAGAGAAATATTCTTAGTGAAAGCTTAAGAAAGATAAGCTTTTGAGAGAGAATTTTGGTGAGAAAATTTTCCGGTCTAATTAGGATCGGATTTTGAGTCTGAGTGTTGTAAACACTGTTGTAATATTCATCCATATATAAAAGATCTGCAGCAGTCCGGAGACGTAGGCAAAATTGGCCGAACTCTGTTATCAATTGTGTGTGTTATTTATTCTTCGCTTACATCACGACGTAAGTAGGTTCTGTCTAAGGAGGTTGATATTTAAGTGGTCCATTGTGACCTTCCAATCTTTCCTGGGAACCTTCTTATAAAGGTCGGATTTGGGATTCAAATCCTAATACCAAGTACTCCGAACTGTTGCCCCGGCCCATAGGCTGCTCTGAAACCCGAGACAAGACCCAAGAAACTAGGCATGGGTTGGGCAGAAATTGGGGCCCAGTTTCTCAAGTAATAAGTCAAGGGGAAGGAATCGGGGCTCTTCACATCGCATGGCGCCACCACCATCGCTCCTGCCGCTGTTGTCGCCGCGATTCTTGCCATTATTTTTCCTATTTTGACCCTTTTTATCACCATTGTAGTTGCGATTTTGGCTCGAGTTGGTGGCACCGAAAGGAGGAAAATTTGACTCAGTCATCATGACGACGGGACTAGCCCCGGTAGCCACCTTTTTAGCCAAACCCATTTCTTCCAACGTGTGCATGGAGCGGGTGTCGCACCCGATTTTGAACTCTCGGGCTTGAATGCGCGACAGAATGGTTATCCTCCCCAAAAATGTAAAAAATAAATGTTTAAAATGTTAAGGGAGTCGCCACCTAATTAATTGGGTGAATTAGGACACCTAAATGCTAACCGATCAAAGTCAACATTAACTCCATTTAAAGGTCTGCTAAACTTAATGAGATTCTGGGCAAGGGTTCTTTATTATCCTAAAGGGAAGGGGTCAGGCACCCTAAAGGATCCGCTAACTTGCGGTTGTCCGTTCAAACATAGGTTAATTTTATTTGGCTAAGGGATGTATGTTTTTTTTTTCTTAAAAAAAGATTATTTAAGTAAAAGGGGTGTGGCCAATATCTAAAGAATATGTATTGATAACTAAAAGGTCTTATAAGATTCATAAAAAATATGTACAAAGTTGATTATAAAATTATAAGACATGAGATTTTTTTTTTTTTTTGACAAATGTAAGAAAGTGATAAATTGCTCCTAACAGTATACGTAAGGTTAAGATTCTTATATAGGAGTTAATTATAAAATTGTTTTTTTTATACGTGTGTGCGAAAATTACTTCCTATGGTATTTATGAAGAGTTTATGATAAAGTTTACTTCTTAAGGATTAAATATGGAGGAATATATTAACTACATGACTAAAGCATAGCTAAGATTAATTATCTTAGGTTTAGATTTATATGATGAGCCTAGACTAAGTAAAGGATGAATTTATCTTTAAACTGCCCCTTCCAAAGTATTCAAAGGCTAGTAGAGTTAATTATCCTATTAATTACAAGGTTAATAAATATGACAATAAATAATAAATAAACAAATAAATAAATGCATAAATAAGCGAAGGAGGAGTGAGATTGGAGTTGTTGTAACGTCTAGAACGGATGGCGACACCATCTATCCTACAGCTGTTTGGAAGCCCTGCGGCGGAAGTGTGATTGGCGATATGGAAGTCATGATGAGTCTCATACCGAGACTCTTGATTATTCTCCCGATGCATGTCATGTAAAAAATAAGAAAGAAAAGGATTAGTAAATAATGTAAACTCCATCATATGCGAAATAAATGGAATGTTGAATTAAACACACAAGTACATATGTTGCCAATGTTAATGCGAGGCAATACAGACACAGGATTCTACCAGCAGATACACACTTTGGGGTATTATTTAGTGACGGGCCCAGTATGCAGGAAACATAATTCAGGCCCAATGACATCAGATTTCCTTTTACTAGATTTTGAACATGAATGTTATCACCCAAACAGACCCACTTATACGAAAATACCTCTAATATATTTAGCCATATAAGGATGGATACCCGCAAGACATACACTTAAACCATGGGAGGTATACAACCCATATACACTGAATGTATACTAATGCGATATAAACAAGACAACAGATAAAGGGAAGTACGGAGCATCAAGCAGTGGGACAGATATGTCGACTGTTATATTTTATTGTGATGCATGGTTATTTACACACTGGATTGGCAGAATTCGAAAGGGAAATACAGGGGGGGAAGATATTTTCCACGACCAATAGTTTAGGTAAATATAGGACAAACTTAAAACTGTCGGATTGGAATTCATTAGTAGGATATGTGAGGCATAATGGCTTATTAAATATAGCCAACATACATAAATAGCTAGAAGACTCCTTAGAAATATTAGATCATACATAACAGGACAGATTATTTCATTCAATTGGATGAGTTAACAAACAGATTTTTTAAATGTCACAGATTGTGATCAATATTGTATTATTCATTTAACAAACTACAAATACCCTGAGATAGCACAGAAAATCCCACGCAACACAATACTAGACATGTATCTGAATGTTCACAGGAACATGCGCAATCTTGTGTCCTAAAATATGCAGAAACAAAATATCCAAATCAACATTTAACTGAACATCAGCATATAACCAACAAAATGGATCCGCGACCCTTATACAAACGTTATACTCTCAATCATACCCACAGAAAATACTATCGAACACACACACACATGCTCAAGAACATAATCGACACCACAAAAATCGAAAGCCACAACTGAAAAAGAAACAGCGGCTAAACTGAGTTAAGTCAAATAGATTTTATAAAGAATACATATAATCCTATCATGCAGAAAACACATACTATCAATTAAGTAACTAAACAGTAAGAAAGGAGTAGGTTTCGGACCTTTTGTGGGTAGCGAACTGAGGCGACAACAAAGGTTTTCCCGAATCGTCAAGAGAAATTCGTGAAGGACTGGTTTGCAGATTTAAGTAGTAATAAATTGAATAAAAAAATAGAGGAGTTTAAGCACAATGCTGTCTGTGTTCTCGATGATTGATGATTCTTTGCATGTCCAAACGTTGGGTATTTATAGCCCCTATTTAGGCTTCGATTTATGGTAAGTTTAGGACGGGGTGTTAGGGACGATTTGTATTGATTTTGACGCGGTTTCGAAGCTATTTTAGGACGATTCGCAGAAGATCTTGATATAGCTTCTGCGAGTCTTGGTACTTGTTGACACGATTAAGGATTCGTTTTTTATATGGTTATGGTTATGGCAAGTCTCCAGGAAGGAAGCACGAGATTTGGTTACCATTTCGTACTGATTCGAGGGTTAATTGGTAAGGTCTGAAACAGAAAGGGAGGTTTGATTCGGGGCGTGATTTGAGGAAAGATTCTGGGATGCTTGCGCGATATGGAAGGAGACAGAAGCGGGATATTATTGACTTGCCGGATTCTCCGGCGAGAAATCCGGCTGGTGATGGAGCGAGGGTGCGGCGGTCGAATGGTATTAGGGTTTTGGTTTTCTGAGGTTAGTCGATGGAGAAGGGATATCTGAGGGTATAAGGGGGGAATGGGCTGGACGAGGGGGAATTAAGGGCTTAGGGGAAATGGGTCGCGGGTAGTTGGGCTGCGGGCGTAAAAGAAAAGGGCCTGGGTATTAGTTGGGTTGGGTGGAGTTTTAAGTATTAGGTGTATTATTTAATTAATGGTAGATAAATTCTTTAAATTTTGATTAAATTAATTAGGTGTTTTATTAGTCTAGCTATTATTATAATAATAAATGGGTGTGCTAATTAATTAGTGCTTAATATTTATAATGCTAGGCAGTTATTAAAACCTACCTATTATGTGTATTTTGCGATGTAAAATTGTGGTTCTAAAAAAAAGAAAATTGTTTAATTTACGGGGATGGACAAAATTGGGTGTCAACAGTTGTCCCTTTTTGTATGGGGAAGATGAAAGAATCTCCATACAAAGACGTTGACTTATAGCCAATTTTGTCTGGGTCATCGGAATTGGAACAAAGTGTTGCTGGTGTCTGAAAACTAAGGGTGGGGCCGACGCGGATTTAGAATCTGTCCCAGTGTCAAGCTATGGTGACTATGAGTTATTGTGGTGCTAGAATGTTGGGAGAGAGTAGGTCGACGTTCGGGTCTACTTTTGCCTTTTGTTGGGAAGCCCTGCTCCCAACAAATTACCTCAGTTCGCCGTAAGAGGTAGGTCCACGTTGTGCTCCATCCTTTGTAGTTTGTTAAAGTTTCTGTAGATTGAAGCTAAGATAGAAGCATTAGTGCATAAATCACAAACAAAACAATTGTAAGAATGTGAATTTGCGTGGTTGTAGTGATTGTATATACTATATAATGAAATGATGTGATGATACGCCGCCAGATATAGAGATGCAGATGTTAAATGCAGATGTTCGTCGTATGGACGAAATGCGGTTCGTCGTCAGATGGACGAATGCAGATGTTCGTCGTTGTATGGACGAAATGCGGTTCGTTATGGACGACGCAGATGTTCGCGTCAGATGGACGAGATGCAGATGTTCGCCGTATGGACGAGATGCAGATGTTCGCCGTTGTATGGACGAGACGCAGATGTTCGCCATCAGATGGACGGACGCAGATGTTCGCCGTTGTATGGACGGACGCAGATGTTCGTCGTTGGACGGACGCAGATGTTCGTCGTTGTATGGACGAAATGCAGATGTTCGTCAGATGGACGAAATGCAGATGTTCGTTGTATGGACGAAATGCGACGTTAAGCCGTATGGACGAAATGCAGATGTTCGTCGTTGTATGGACGAAATGCAGATGTTCGCCGTTGTATGGACGAAATGCAGATGTTCGCCGTCAGATGGGATGCAGACGATGTTCGTCAGACGGACGATACGCAGATGTTCGTCGTTGTATGGACGACACGCAGATGTTCGTCAGATGGACGAGACGCAGATGTTCGCCGTATGGACGAGACGCAGATGTTCCTCGTTGTATGGACGAATGCAGATGTTCGGTCAGATGGACGAGACGCAGATGTTCGTCGTTGTATGGACGAGACGCAGATGTTAACGTTGTATGGACGATACGCAGATGTTCGCCGTTGTATGGACGAGACGCAGATGTTCGCCGTCAGATGGACGGACGCAGATGTTCGTTGTATGGACGGACGCAGATGTTCGCCGCCAGATGGACGGACGCATGTTCGCCGTATGGACGGACGCAGATGTTCGCCGCCAGATGGACGACGCAGACGTCGTTGTATGGACGAACGCGATGTTCGTTGTATGGACGAAATGCGATGTTCGTCGTTGTATGGACGAAATGCAGATGTTACGTTGCCAGATGGACGAAATGCGATGTTCGTCGTTGATGGACGAAATGCGATGTTCGTTGTATGGACGAAATGCAGATGTTCGCCGTTGTATGGACGAAACGCAGATGTTCGTCAGACGGACGTAATGCAGATGTTCGTCGTTGTATGGACGACATGCAGATGTTCGTCGTTGTATGGACGACATGCAGATGTTCGTTGTATGGACGAAATGCAGATGTTGCTCGTTGTATGGACGAAATACGATGTTCGTCGTTGTATGGACGAAATGCAGATGTTAAAGCGTTGTATGAACGAAATGCAGATGTTAACGTCAGATGGATCTAAATACGATGTTAACGTTGTATGGACGAGACGCAGATGTTCATCGTTGTATGGACGAGACGCAGATGTTCGTCGTTGTATGGACGAAATGCAGATGTTAAATGCGTCAGATGGACGAAACGCAGATGTTACGCCAGATGGACGAAATGCGATGTTCGTTGTATGGACGAAATGCGATGTTACGTCGTATGGACGAAATGCAGATGTTACGTCAGTATGGACGAAATGCGATGTTCGTTGTATGGACGAAATGCAGATGTTCGTCGCTCGACGAATGCAGATGTTAAATCGTTGTATGGACGAAATGCAGATGTTCGCCGTTATATAGACGATGCAGATGTTCGCCGTTGTATGGACGATGCAGATGTTAAACCGTTGTATGGACTAAACGCAGATGTTCGCTGTCAGATGCAGACGCAGATGCGATGTTCGTCAGATGGACGAAATGCAAATGTTCGTCGTTGTATGGACGAGATGCAGATGTTCGTCGTTGTATGGACGAAATGCATATGTTCGTCGTTGTATAGACGAAATGCATATGTTCGTCGTTGTATAGACGTGATGCAGATGTTCGTCGTTGTATGGACGAAATGCAAATGACGCCTTCTAGGGCATAGATAAAAATTGTTCCACATATGGAGTTGTGTTATGCATAATCAAAGCTAAATGAAATAATTAAAGTGTAAATGATGTAGCCTGAGTAAAGAAGATGTGGCTTTTGCGAGATGTATTTGATGTAGACTTGTTACAGATGGACTTCGTGAGCGAATCTGTTGTATTGGAATGTTGTTGTCCTCCTTGTTCCTGTTGTCCTGCAAAATTCACTCAAAGAAAAATTGTGAGTTCGGGGAGGGGGTCGGCCGATTTGTGTTGGCTCTTGATACTTGTACGCGTTGTCTTGTCTGGACGTGTAACCCCTGTCTGATTTCGAGTCTTGGTCAAAACATGTGTTGAAAAAATATTCTATCTTGAGAAAATATACTTATATATGCTAGTAGGAAATTATGTCGATATTTGAATAGTGACATGTTGTGAAACAAAGCGAACTTCCTTATCCGAAATCGGCGGTATATTCTCTCATACTCTCAGTGTTCACGCTCTCTTTAAAATTTGTCCCGCTTGGGACATGGAACCCTTTGCGTAAATTAATCATGCCCATTGAAGTCATTTGTAGTAAAACCCTTAAAATTGTCCCAGTTTATGTCGATCTTTCGAGCATATGGAATCATATTTGTTTGTCTTTCGTGGCGAAATCCTTAAAAATTGTCCCGCTTTGATCGATTTAAACCGGTCGGATATATGTCGTAGGTTTGTCTCGTGTGTATGACAGGACTGAGTACAATTCACAAAACTGTCAATTGACAAAACGAAGATTTCCTAATGGTGTGACCGAAGCCGATTTAGGGCGCCTACGTATCCCCATGAGGGAATCAGGTCATGACGTAGTTCATTACAAGCGAATATTGGGTAAAATTCTAAAGGTGGGACCGAGGCCGATGTGCCGCTTCACGATCCGCCCGGAATCAGGTCGAACGTAGTTCCAAAGTACAAGCAAAAGAGAAATTGGGATTTTCTAAAAGGTGGGACCGAAGCCGATGTGGCCGCCTACGTATCCGCCAAGGGAATCAGGTCACACGTAGTTCCAAAGTACAAGCAAAAGAGAAATTGGGATTTTCTAAAAGCGGACCGGCCGATGTGGCCGCCACGATCCGCCAGGAATCAGTCACACGTAGTTCCAATTACTGCAAAGTGATTACATGGAAAATAAAGCACTCTAAATATAGTATCTCTTCATCGTGATCGTTGATGGCTCTCGCCACACTTCGCCATCCATTTCACTAAGATGAGGCCCTCCCGTAAGCACTCTACAACCATGTAAGACCGCCAATTGGGCGAATTTCCTTCGCCTCACTTTGATTAGGAATATACGCTTCAAAGACCACCGTCCCTTGGAAGTTTCTTGGTCGCACTTCTTATTAAAAGCTCGCCATTCTGCTCGTAAAGTTGTCCGTGATGATCGCATTCATTCGCTTTCATCAATAAGCATCAATTGTTCGTACTCTACTCAGATCCATTTGGCTTCATTTAGTTCGCTTCCTGGATGATTCTCAAAGACGGTATTTCCACCTCCGCCGGCAAAGACCTTCTGCTCCATAAACCAAGAGATACGGTGTTGCTTCCCGGAGGTCCGGATTGTAGTACGGAACCCAAGAGGCGAAAGGCAAATTTTCGTGCCAACGCCAGAAGTTATCTATCATCTTCCTCAGTATCCTCTTGATGTTCTTGTTGGCCGCTTCAACTGCTCAATTCATTTGTGGTCGATATGGAGTTGAGTTGCGATGAGTGATCCTGAACTTCTCACACATTTCCTTCATCAGACCACTGTTGAGATTGGACCCATTGTCGGTTATGATTGATTCTGGAATTCCGAACCGACAGATGATGTTGTGATGAACAAAGTCCACTATTACTTTCTTGGTCACAGACTTGTATGATGATGCTTCTACCCATTTTGTAAAGTAATCGATCGCCACTAGGATAAACCTGTGTCCATTTGACGCTGCCGGTTCAATAGGACCGATGACGTCCATGCCCCAAGCTGCGAATGGCCATGGGGAACTAGTGACATTGAGTTCATTTGGTGGCACGTGAATCAAGTTGTCATGGATCTGGCATTGATGGCACTTTCGCATTTAAACCGATGCAACTGCTTCATCGCCATCCGTAAGTAACCTCCCCGTAGTATCTTCTTTGCTAGCATGAAACCGTTCATGTGGGGTCCGCACATACCTCCGTGTGTCTCTTCTAATAACTTGTTTGCTTCTTAAGTGTCAACACATCTTAACAAACCCAACCGAGTTCTCCGATAAAGCGACCTCGCCGCCAGAAGAAATGGTTTGCTAACCTCCAAGAGTCTTCTTTGTATGTTGGTCGTGCCTTCCGTACTCACCGCCTTCGAGATACCTCTTGATTTCGTCATACCAAGGTTTGCCCTCCGATTCTTCATCTATCCGAGAACAATAGCTGGTCGCTTCTAGCACATCTACTTTGATTGGGTCAATATAGTTCTTGTCCGGATGTTGAATCACGGGACAAAGTCGCTAGAGCGTCGCAAACTCATTTGAACCCTTGGATTATGCCCGAACTCTATCTTAACGAACCTTTGCGCAATTCTTTCACACACAGGTGTAAGGAAGTATCTTCCTATTCTTGGTGGCCCATTCGCCAGCACCGTGAATCAACAGTCTGAATCCCTATGACCAAGAACTCTTGTATGTTCATGTCAATAGCCATTCTGAGTCCTAGTATGCAAGCTTCATATTCGACATATTATCGTGCACGGAACCCGAGCTTTGCGATATCGATAGTGTTGTCCTGCTTCGATACCAAACGCCCGATACCTACTCCTTTGAAATTACGCGCCATCGAAGAACATTCTCCAACCCGATATTCTTCTAAGATGTCTTCTCCTACAAACATCACTTCTTCATCCGGAAAGTAGGTCCGCAGGGATGTATTTCGCTCACCGGATTCGGCCGCGAGATGATCTGCTAACGCTTGCCCCTTGATCGCTTTTGGGTGACATATACGATGTCGAATTCACTTAAAAGACCGCCATTTTGCAAGTTTCCCGAAGAGTATAGGCTTCAAAGATATACTGAGCGTCCATCCTCGAAATGAGGTAGTGGTGTATGCGGATAAGTAATGTCTGAATTTTTGTGCAACCCAAGTCAAGGCACAACACGTGCGTCCAAAGATTGTGTAACGAGCTTCATAAGGCGTGAACTTTTACTCAAGTAGTATATTGCTTGTTCCTTCCTTCCCGCCTCATCACGTTGTCCTAACACACATCCGAACGCATTTTCCAATACGGATAAGTATAATGAAAGGCCTCCCGTTCGGAGGTACCAAGACCATGATTTGACAGATACTCTTTGATTTTGTCAAGGGCTAGTTGGCACTCCAATGTCCACTTAGTGGCAGCGTCCCTCTTTAACAACTTGAATATTGGTTCGCATATCACTGTTGATTGTGCTATGAACCTGCTGATATAATTCAAACGACCGAGAAAACTCATCACTTCCTTGCGATTTTTCGGAGGAGGCAGTCCCTGAATGGCCTTTATCTTCGAAGGATCCAACTCTATTCCCTTCTCGCCACAATGAAACCCAACAATTTTCCCGCTGGGACGCCGAAGGCACACTTTGCCGGATTTAACTTCAGGTTGTATTGCCTCAATCGTTCAAAAAACTTCTTCAGATGGACCAGATGGTTTGTAGCCCTCCATGACTTGATAATGACGTCATCCACGTAAACTTCAATTTTCTTATGGATCATATCATGAAAAATGGTAGTCATGGCTCTCATGTAAGTGGCACCTGCGTTTTTAAGTCCAAATGGCATGACTCGATAATAATATACCCCACTGAGTGTGAACGCGTCTTCTCTCGCATCCTCTTCGCTCATTAAGATTTGATGGTACCAATAAACAATCGACAAATGATCGCAACTCATGCTTCGCACAATTGTCGATGAGTAAATGAATGTTCGGGGGAAAATCATCCTGTGGGCTTGCCTTGTTGAGATCCTCGTAATCGACACAAACTCGTATCTTACCATCCTTCTTGTTATCGCACAATGTTGGCTAACCAAGTAGGGTATCTTGCTACCCGAATGACATTTGCGTCCAATTGTTTGGAGATCTCCTCCTTGACTTTCAAACTCTGATCCGGCTTGATTTTCCTTGGTTTTTGCTTCATCGCGTGCATGATGGTTCAATGGGCAACTTATGAGAAACGATGTCTGTGCTTAGACCTGGCATATCATCATAAGACCAAGCGAATATGTCGACATACTGCTTCAATAGGGCCACCAGATCTTCTTTCTGTGCGGTATTCAAGTGAACGCTGATCCTTGTCTCCTTTACGACTTTATCATCTCCTAGGTTTATTGTCTCTGTTTCATCCAGATTTGGTTTCGGCTTATCCTCGAACTTTCCTAACTCTTTCGTCAATTCCTCCAACGGGAAATTTCCTTCGGGTTCTGTTGGGTTATTTTCGCGGTTCTGACTTTGTTCGCTTGTTTCATGACATGTCACATTTTCATTATCGACAAGTATATTATTTTGTATGCTGAAAGAAAGGGAATAAAGAGCGTTGATTAAAACATAACTTGTTATTAAAACTTCAAAAGGGAAATAAGCTCATAAAAACTGTGTCCCATAATTCAGAAAAATACGAATCAATTGTAAAAACGCCTAATTATTAATTCTACCTGCATCATGAAAAACAGGTGTTGGGTACAGTCCAGCTTGCTCAAGACATCTCCCGCTCGCACTCCAAATGGTCCAGTCATCCGTAGTCTTCCAAAATCGCATGACACTCGCTTCTTCCTCGTAAATGAAAAGGCCTCAAGTCCTCCGCAGCATCGTCCGCATCCTCCTCTTCTCGTAGATGAGCAAAGCATGCTTTGACGAATGAATGATTCAGGTGGAACAGGTCTTGGCGTATGAGACTCACCCTTCCTTCGTGATCAAATAACATCATCTCCCAGCTGGTCGATATCCGAGGCCAAAAGTGTCCTTCTTCTCCCGGCAGTGAATCGGCTCTGTGATTCCTCCTAGTTTTGGTCCAAGTCCTCGCCCGCTCGAAACCATTTCTCAAAGATCTCTGCCACCATTTTGGGAGTGCGAGGCGCTGCATTCCTTTAGCCTTGCTAACGCCTACGATCTTGTTCATGTGGTGCATGATCCATCCACTTTTCCATACTCTCGATGACCGAATTGCCCCTTCGTGTTAGCATGTTGTCCTTGTCTCCTCAACCACAACTTCATGACGATTCCGGATGAATTTCAAAACTTGATGCAAAGTGGAAGGGCGCTCCTACCACGTGGATCCAAGGTCTACCGAGTAACAAATTGTAGACGTGGATATGTCCAATACCGAATTCTATCTCGAACTCTGCGGGCCCGACCAGTAGTGTCAAATCGCCTACCGCGACGCCCTCGTGGTCCCATCGAAACCTTTACCCTTGTGTAGCTCTCACGGAGTTTCCCAATGTTGACTCCTAAAGTTCAAGAGTATTCAAAGTGGCATACATTAACAACCTCCATCAATCAAGACTCGAGAGATAAACTTATTAGCACACTTGATCATATGTTCAATGCCTTATTATGACCCCGACCTTCGTGAGGCAATTCATTCTCATGGAAAATTATCTTTGCACCTCTTTAATTTTCCCGATCGCTGAAAAGTTCTCATCCAGCCCCTACCGCACACGAGCCTCTTTCAAAACCTTCATCAAAGAGGTTTGGTGGTTCACTAATTCATCAACAAATGATAACAGAGAGATTTGTCCGGTGTTTTACTCAACTGCTCTACAATGGAATAGTCTCACGTAGGCATCCTTCTCCAAAATTCCTCTACTGGTTCGGCCACGCTTTTTCTGGGTGTCTTTCGCGATACTTCTGCGGATGAGTAACGTTGTCCGACTCGCCACCCCGCCGCAACAACTTCTACCACCGCTTCGCTTCACCTCATTATGTTGCTTGATCGAATGACTCCATCCCGGTACTAAGACCGACATTAGAGGCTTACGACGGCTCAACTCTACTTCCAATGCGCTCGCCTCGCAAGAATCACACGGGCAAAGTGGGTCAAGATCCCCGCCTCCTTCTCCTCGATTGGTACGATGGTCCTTCCATATCGCATACATCATCAAAGGTGATCATGCGTGCACGCCAAAGATTGTCGTGATTTGGCGGGGATCGTTGTTGACATTGGGAGGCTCTTTCAACCGAATAGCTCCTTCTTTGATTAGTTCCTCAATTCGCTTTTTCAATGCATAACAACCATCTCAGATTGTGCCCTCGATACTCAGTGGTATGCACAATGCTTATTCTCATCATGCCATGGTGGGAGTGGATTGGGATTTTGCCACGGATCTACCAGATAAAACCAATGCCTTAGTCTTTCATATAGTTGGGAGTATGGTTCACCAACGGTGTATGATTTTGCGCCTCCTCGGTGTTGGTTCGGGTTTCGTGTGTTTTGTGTGTGGTATTGTTGTGGGGGTGGGTATGCTGGTCGGTATTGTGAGGAATTTGTGCGAACGCCCGTGGGTCAGATATCGGTGGGTGGTGTAGATGGGTGAAGGTTGATGGTATGGAAGTCTTTTGGCTAAAATGGTCATAGGGAGGGTTTTGGAACGCGGGCTCGTATGTTTGGGGTTGGTATGTTTGGGGTTGGGGTTGGTATGTCAGGGCTCGATTCGTTCTGTGTTGTTGCACCGTCATGATAGGGGCTACTCCATCCTTTTTCTTCTTGTTCATCCCTCCCATTGACTCTGATTGTATTGCTTTGCTTGTTGCTTGCAAAGCAACCAGATTCGTGATCCTACCTGTTCTAAGTCCCTCTTCCACAAAATCTCCCATTTTTACTACTTCAGAAAAATTGCGTCCAATAACGCTGATCAACCTCTCATAGTACGTGGGGTCCTGTAGGGATTGTACAAACAAAGGTTGTCATTTCACTTTCTTCCATAAAGCGCCGGACCTTCGCCGCTGCACTTCCACCTCATCGCATATTCCCTAAAAGTTTCTATCGACTTTTTCTCCAATTTCATTAGGTAGAATCTGTCCAGGACGTTGTCCGTATTAAATCTGAATCTGTCCACAAAGTCCTGTGCCATCTCCCCCCAACTACGCCACTTTCTTGAATCCTGGCTAGTATACCAATCCAAGGCTTCTCCAGTCAAGCTCCTAATAAACAATTTCATGATGATCGATTGATCCCTTCCCACACCCACTAACTTGTCGCAATAGGATCTCAAATGTGCACGAGGATTACCTTTGCCATCAAACATGTCAAACTTTGGTACCTTATATCCGACGGGCAGTTCGACGTCGGGATGCATGCATAAATCCTCGTACTCTAGTCTCTCATGGCCCTTATCCATCTGAAGGCTCTTAAAAGCTTTCTTCAAATCATGGATTTCTCTGGCCATGTTTTCATCTATCCCAGCTCTTGTCCTCTGCTCCATATCTTCATATCGAGCAAACTCCGGGGAAGGTATAGGTACGGGTGTGAGATGTGGGGCATGGGTCACATATACGGGTGATCCGTATTGTTTATTATGGTATGTCATCGGTGTGGGTTGAGTAGGTTGGTTGTCTTGGGCGGGTAAGGTGGTTTGTATCATCCGGGCCGGCGCGCGTTAGGGTCACGGCGGTCCGCGGGTTACGAGGAGGTGGGTTGTTGTGTTGTGGATTGGGGCCGCGGTTACGGCGAGCGCGGTTGCCGTTGTGGATCGAGGTTGTGGGTTATCCGCTGGGTGTTGGGGATGGCGCCGAAAAGACGTGAATTTGGAAGTGTGGTAGTTGTGTGTTGAGGCTTATGGATAGCTTAGTAATTTCTGAGTCTATCCATTTCCGCTGCATGACCGCCATTTGTTGCGCAAAGATTTGAGCAAGGTATTCGCTTAATACGTAGCATTTCCTCTCGATGTTTTCGTTCCTCCGTTGAATGGCAATGAGTCCCAAGCCATCCTCGCTCGCTTGCCCCGAATCATTCATTTTGTTGCTCGTGTTTTAGATCTTGTGAAATATGGGTGCTCCGCTGCTTGCCAACACAAACCAAACCGATAAGTGAGTAGTACAAAGAAAGTCCTTTTATTCAAAACATGTGTCAGTATTAAACAGAATAGCAGAACATATGGGCATGTAATGAAGCTTCAATAAATAAAGTAGATTAAAGCGCGTCCTAATATGCAAGGGGCCTCTATTATGCCGAGGTAGGCCTAAGCGTCATATATGCAAAGTCACGTTAGATGTACCCAAGCCATTGTATTGGAATGCCTTTATTGGAAATAAAGCTAATTGAAATGACACTTTATAAGAAAAACAATGAAAATCTCAAACTAAATAACTATGTCATTATGTGATAGTGAAACTTAGGTCTTCTTTGGTATAGCCCCGTCTGCTCCAAGTATCAGATCGCATCGCATTAGGACCCACATGTCCGAGTGATGACCTTTTCTTCGAGTAGACGATCTTTCATCCTATCGCCGTGCCCACGCCCCTAAACCTTGCTCTCTTGGGTCAGAAGTCAGGCCGCGTGATCCTCTTGCAACCATGTTCGATATTCTGATGTGCATCCCGCTTGTTCACCTCCGATGTTTACCTTGTTAATGTCGCCCCATTCTCTCAAAATTTGTCCGGCCGGGCACGATAAAGTTTGGTCCAAATGTGACTTCAAACTCCCATGTCCGACGGAGTGGGATTATCTGTTTCGCCGAATTGTCGGCACGCTGCAGTGAGCGTATGGTCGCACCTTTAAACCAATAAGCTCAATATAGTATAATTCTTTATCGCGTATAAAGGCTCCAAATGAGGGAGTAAGGGATATTTCCACCGATCTCGATCCGGAGGCGCGGATGTCAAAAACTTGCACCACCTTTGGTGCCGACCGGTGACACAAACCGTTTCGTCCTATCATAGAAGTTGTCGATCTTATAAGATGCGCTGAAACAAACGTCTGTCATATTTGACCGTTGGTAAAAATGCTCCATGGCCCACATTTGTAAGATAAGATTGCAACCTTCAAAGAAGTTTGTCTGGCCTCTTCTGCATTTCCCAAGAGCTCGGAATATTTCTGCCAAACTCATAGGAACCAAAGTGGGTTGTATGCCGTCAATTCCCTCGAAAAGTGATCTGGCCACGGAACATATGCAAGTACTTATCTTGCCATACTCAAGAGGAAAAATCAAGGTGCCAAGTAGAGCGACAGTGAATGCAATAGACGCTGCTTTGCCAATGGCGTAGAGTGCATGAAATTGCTTTTGCATGTCTTGTAAGCGTTATTATGTCCATACCTCTCGTAAAGATAGTCAAGAGACACCCGATTGTTCTCAAGCAACGCAATTCCTTAGTATTCTTAAGACCCATGTAGCGGAGGAATTTCTTCCCCGATCGGGTCATTGGGAATAATCGCCTTCTACCTTGTAAACTAGTTGGTGAAATAATGCACTTCTTCCAATGTAGAGTTATTTCAAATCCTTGAATTTGAAAACGACTTGGCCCGATCCCAAACCGGATTAAAGCTCAGATCAAATGCGGATCCGCGAAATACCAAATAGTGAGATGAGACACCCCAACTTCTTCCTAATCATCGCCCGATCACTGATGTCGAAATCCTCCCACCATACTCTTAGCTTATTAGGAACTCCGCTAACCATTCTTATATGATCCATGTTATGATACAAATGCTGAAAAACAATAAATACTAATAAACTTACATTTCCAACTTTGGGCATGTCTTTTGGCTTGGATAAATCTATCATGATTGTGCAACACATAATATGCTGGTTGGTCGTTGGGTTGAGAAACTCATCGACAAGTTTGGTGTCTTCCTAATTGTGGTGTCGATACCAAGGACCGACCCACCTAAGGTAAATGCATGCATGCCTTAAAATAAAGGGTGGTATAGCTCTATCTTAAGTTTGCTAAGATTTGGCTTACTAGACGCAAGGTTCCCGAGCGGACTACTCGAGTGAGAAGGCTACGCGACCACCGGTTGGACCGGATTCTCCGCGCAAAATACCAACTCTCTTAAATTTGGGTGTTTGAAAGAAATTTGCAGGTGCGCAAAGCACACCCGCGTGTTGTGTGTGATAGTGTGAATTTTCCATAAGGGAGGAAGTATGAGCGGAATGCCAGTTTAAGGAAAGCAGTAACAAATAGCAGTTAAAACAATATGCAAATATCTATATGTAAAGCAAAATAGTTTAGGCAAAACATAAAAGCAAATAAGTGTGAAACACAAAATAAGCAAATTAAGCAAATAAATAAAAAAATAAAGAAAGAAAAATGAAGCACAATAATTAACCTATGTTTGTTATGGTTAAGAACCTGTCTATCCCCAGTGGAGTCGACATGCTGTCGCACCCGATTTTGAACTCTCAGGCTTGAATGCGCGACGGAATGGTTATCCTCCCCAAAAATGTAAAAAATAAATGTTTAAAATGTTAAGGGAGTCGCCACCTAATTAATTGGGTGAATTAGGACACCTAAATGCTAACCGATCAAAGTCAACATTAACTCCATTTAAAGGTCTGCTAAACTTAATGAGATTCTGGGCAAGGGTTCTTTATTATCCTAAAGGGAAGGGGTCAGGCACCCTAAAGGATCCGCTAACTTGCGGTTGTCCGTTCAAACATAGGTTAATTTTATTTGGCTAAGGGATGTATGTTTTTTTTAAAAAAAAAAGATTATTTAAGTAAAAGGGGTGTGGCCAATATCTAAAGAATATGTATTGATAACTAAAAGGTCTTATAAGATTCATAAAAAATATGTACAAAGTTGATTATAAAATTATAAGACATGAGATTTTTTTTTTTTTTTGACAAAAGTAAGAAAGTGATAAATTGCTCCTAACAGTATACGTAAGGTTAAGATTCTTATATAGGAGTTAATTATAAAATTGTTTTTTTTATACGTGTGTGCGAAAATTACTTCCTATGGTATTTATGAAGAGTTTATGATAAAGTTTACTTCTTAAGGATTAAATATGGAGGAATATATTAACTACATGACTAAAGCATAGCTAGGATTAATTATCTTAGGTTTAGATTTATATGATGAGCCTAGACTAAGTAAAGGATGAATTTATCTTTAAACTGCCCCTTCCAAAGTATTCAAAGGCTAGTAGAGTTAATTATCCTATTAATTACAAGGTTAATAAATATGAAAATAAATAATAAATAAACAAATAAATAAATGCATAAATAAGCGAAGGAGGAGTGAGATTGGAGTTGTTGTAACGTCTAGAACGGATGGCGACACCATCTATCCTACAGCTGTTTGGAAGCCCTGCGGCGGAAGTGTGATTGGCGATATGGAAGTCATGATGAGTCTCATACCGAGACTCTTGATTATTCTCCCGATGCATGTCATGTAAAAAATAAGAAAGAAAAGGATTAGTAAATAATGTAAACTCCATCATATGCGAAATAAATGGAATGTTGAATTAAACACACAAGTACATATGTTGCCAATGTTAATGCGAGGCAATACAGACACAGGATTCTACCAGCAGATACACACTTTGGGGTATTATTTAGTGACGGGCCCAGTATGCAGGAAACATGATTCAGGCCCAATGACATCAGATTTCCTTTTACTAGATTTTGAACATGAATGTTATCACCCAAACAGACCCACTTATACGAAAATACCTCTAATATATTTAGCCATATAAGGATGGATACCCGCAAGACATACACTTAAACCATGGGAGGTATGCAACCCATATACACTGAATGTATACTAATGCGATATAAACAAGACAACATATAAAGGGAAGTACGGAGCATCAAGCAGTGGGACAGATATGTCGACTGTTATATTTTATTGTGATGCATGGTTATTGACACACTGGATTGGCAGAATTCGAAAGGGAAATACAGGGGGGGAAGATATTTTCCACGACCAATAGTTTAGGTAAATATAGGACAAACTTAAAACTGCCGGATTGGAATTCATTAGTATGATATGTGAGGCATAATGGCTTATTAGATATAGCCAACATACATAAATAGCTAGAAGACTCCTTAGAAATATTAGATCATACATAACAGGACAGATTATTTCATTCAATTGGATGAGTTAACAAACAGATTTTTTAAATGTCACAGATTGTGATCAATATTGTATTATTCATTTAACAAACTACAAATACCCTGAGATAGCACAGAAAATCCCACGCAACACAATACTAGACATGTATCTGAATGTTCACAGGAACATGCGCAATCTTGTGTCCTAAAATATGCAGAAACAAAATATTCAAATCAACATTTAACTGAACATCAACATATAACCAACAAAATGGATCCGCGACCCTTATACAAACGTTATACTCTCAATCATACCCACAGAAAATACTATCGAACACACACACACATGCTCAAGAACAGAATCAACACCACAAAAATCGAAAGCCACAACTGAAAAAGAAACAGCGGCTAAACTGAGTTAAGTCAAATAGATTTTATAAAGAATACATATAATCCTATCATGCAGAAAACACATACTATCAATTAAGTAACTAAACAGTAAGAAATGAGTAGGTTTCGGACATTTTGTGGGTAGCGAACTGAGGCGACGACAAAGGTTTTTCCGAATCGTCAAGAGAAATTCGTGAAGGACTGGTTTGCAGATTTAAGTAGTAATAAATTGAATAAAAAAAAGAGGAGTTTAAGCACAATGCTGTCTGTGTTCTCGATGATTGATTATTCTTTGCATGTCCAAACGTTGGGTATTTATAGCCCCTATTTAGGCTTCGATTTATGGTAAGTTTAGGACGGGTATTAGGGACGATTTGTATTGATTTTGACGCGGTTTCGAAGCTATTTTAGGACGATTCGCAGAAGATCTTGATATAGCTTCTGCGAGTCTTGGTACTTGTTGACGCGATTAAGGATTCGTTTTTGATATGGTTATGGTTATGGCAAGTCTCCAGGAAGGAAGCACGAGATTTGGTTACCATTTCGTACTGATTCGAGTGTTAATTGGTAAGGTCTGAAACAGAAAGGGAGGTTTGATTCGGGGCGTGATTTGAGGAAAGATTCTGGGATGCTTGCGCGATATGGAAGGAGACAGAAGCGGGATATTATTGACTTGCCGGATTCTCGTGAAATCCGGGTGATGAGCGAGGTGCGGTCGAATGGTATTAGGGTTTAGGTTTTCTGAGGTTAGTCGATTGAGAAGGGATATCTGAGGGTATAAGGGGGGAATGGGCTGGACGAGGGGGAATTAAGGGCTTAGGGGAAATGGGTCGCGGGTAGTTGGGCTGCGGGTGTAAAAGAAAAGGGTCTGGGTATTAGTTGGGTTGGGTAGAGTTTTAAGTATTAGGTGTATTATTTAATTAATGATAGATAAATTCTTTAAATTGTGATTAAATTAATTAGGTGTTTTATTAGTCTAAGCTATTATTATAATAATAAATGGGTGTGCTAATTAATTAGTGCTTAATATTTATAATGCTAGGCAGTTATTAAAACCTACCTATTATGTGTATTTTGCGATGTAAAATTGTGGTTCTAAAAAAAAGAAAATTGTTTAATTTACGGGGATGGACAAAATTGGGTGTCAACAGCGGGCTTGATAGAAATCCGGAAGAGGGTTACATTGATGAAGAATCGAAGCAACACCGTTATAGGCCTCGGGCAGGCCTACAACCATCTGTAGAACGAGACGACTATTGCTCACAGGAGCACCCACGTTGCGAAGTTGATCCGCCAAGTCCTTGAGTCATTTACAATAAGATGAAACGTTTGGAAAATTCTCCATAACAACTTGAGAAAATTCCTGTTCAAGAGTGAAAATGCGTGAATGACTGTTATCCTGGAAGATATCACGCAACCGATTCCAAGCCTCCACAGATGTGGAGTTGGATTCCATAATCGTCTGTAAGAGGTCTAGGGAGATAGTGGCATAAATCCACTGGAGAATTTTTGCGTCAAAACTGACCCATAATTTTGGATCATCCTCTTTGGTGGGCACATCATCATCATTGGTTGTCTCATCCCCCGTTTTAAGAGTCGGAGGGGTGATGTGGTGAAGAACTTGATGTGTCATTGTATGAATCTTGAATAACTCTGCCCACGTCCCATATTAGACGTTTTCTAGATCAAGAACGCTCTTGATGTTAGAAACTGTGAGGGTAGGATGAAACGTGTTCTTATCAGTCATAGTGAATAGAACAACATGATTCGGAGAAGGGATTTGGTGAAGGGAGGTCTCGGATTTTATTGGAGAAGAGAAGAACAAACTGAGAAGTGTCTCGGTTGTTTGGGGAAGGGAGGTCTCGGATTTGTTGGAGTTTGCGGAAGCAAGCAAGGAAAAATTACCTAGACTTGTGATACCATGAAAGAAATAATCCCTTGATTATTTTTATTAATTGAAAGACAATATATACACTTTAGAAATAGGAGAATTATATCCCTATTCTACTCTTAAATCTCTATTCTATTTGGAGACTAATAATAAAATTATGATAAAGTGTATAAGACTAATTAAGGTACAATATAATATACAATATTTACCAAGTATGTGCTTTGACCGAAACTTAATGGGCTGGACTTTCCTTCTCGATTTCTCGGTAATATATACATGTATAGCATGTGTATATTGTATGTATATCTAACAGCTACTGAGTTCATATGAACTCAATATTTTCATAGTAGAGTATAGATTTATGTGTAAAAAAATCACTAAAGTTAAATTAAATATTGATCCATAACTTTAAAATATAATGAGTTTATATTAAAAATCTTAAAGGTTGAACTCATAGTTCATAAATTATGAATTTGCTTTTGTAGAATAATGTAGAAATTGTTTACATTATTGGGGGTGTATAAGTTAAACTCTTAATTAATAATAATATGATAATAACTTACGACAATCACTTAAATTACATTAATATTGTATTTTCTTACATGTTCAATTAATGTATATGTCTTAAGCCGAATAAATAAGTAGATAAAGTCATGAAAACAAAGCAATAAATGTAGCATTTGGCAAGATAATTTTTTAGTATAGGAATGAAATAAATGTAGCATTTGGCAATCTCTTCATTAGTGAGTGTTAACAGTTTCGACATAGCTTAAGGTGAAAGGGAATTTAATCCCCTGATTTCTTTTGAAGTTATTTGTTTGGTCTATTTTTCCATTTTTTTTAGTCTTTATCCTCTTTTTCATTCCCTTTTCCTTAGATTGATTTCCCCCACCCCCTAAGTATTTCCATTCCCTTTTCCCAATCCGGACCCCGGACCACCCCAGAACCCCGACTCCAGACCATCCAGAACCAAACATATAGGGACAATCAAGATAATTCCTTTCTTTTCCTTTTCATTTTATTATCTTCCCTTACTGAATTTCATTTCGTTTATCCTGGGCGAACTAACCGCATTAGAGTCTAGCTGTGGAATAGTACTACTTTATTGAAACAAAATTTTAGATGTTTGGTTTAAAATGTAGTATTATCATTGCATTGCTCTTTTCATGCATTCATCCTCAGTCCCATGTTCAATATTCCACGTAAACCATTTTATTGATTTAATACAATCTTGTGCAAAAATAGAGGAAGAACAAAATTTAGAAAAAAAAATAAAAAAATCAAGAACATGCTTGAATAAATAATTCACTGTTAGGTGAATACATACCTCAACTTTAAATGGCCATACGGCCCTCATATGTAAAATTATTTTCTTTATATATTTTGTTTCGAGGGATCATTTATTTATTTATTTATTTCTGAGGGGTCATTAATTAGTAGTCCCTGGAAATATTTCAACTACTATGATGCATTTTCCTTAACGATCATGATCTTGATGTATGGGCACGCACATATTAAATAATATACTGCCAAGATATCTTTAAATAAATCATAAAATCATATACGTTTTATTAAGTAGGATGGGATCATACCCGCATCGACACATAGAATTTTATAAGAATTCTGAGTTAGGCGTGTTTGGGGGAGAGTAGTACTAGGATAGTTGATGTTAAGAGTCTCACATCGGATATGAAATAAGAACATGGATTCCTTATATGGATTTGGACAATCCTCACCCTACAAGCTAGCTTTTGGGGTTGAGTTAGGCCCGAGTGAAAGTATATGTATGTCCTAGAGACAGTCTGTATTAGGACAAATGTACTTTATACACATTCATATTATTATTAATGAAAATTAATATTTTTGGCATTTGCAATTTATTGAATTAGTTGATTGTTTGTAATATTCTATAATATGCATCCCTAGAGGTTACATTGTTATTAATAGTGTGAGATATTAATATTATAACGTAACTCTCGAAATAGCCTCGACTAATGATCATCGAAAATGGGATATCGATGAAATGTGATAAGTCGACATGTGGTCTGAATCACATCCTTAGAGGATGTAGTATGTCTCACCTACTACGAGTAATGACTACTCGTGATGGACACATGGATACTTTGGAAGTATTGGTATACCCTGTTGTTACACCTCGTACACAATAATTTGAGAACGTAATTAAGAAATTAAGATTCGGGTATCGGAAATTAGTATACGAAAGAATGTAATCCCGGAATAATCTTGAACACTACAAGTGTGCCGATGAAAATTAATACTAGTAGTTGAAAGTTCCCAATGAGGTTATGGATTAGTGTCGTGTTATAAAAATATTGTCGTCGAAAAGGAGGACTTATCGAAAATTTCAGGATATAAAATAAAAAGGGGTCTAAGACTATTTAAGTATGGGAGATTGATTTATTATTTGTGGGATTTATTTTAGTGGAGATGATAATAAGTGGATTTGGCGGAACTTGTGCCAAGCATGCAAGACTTTCTTTTGTTAGCCCTTATATCAATATATCTCTCCTCTCATTTCTCCCCCCCCCCCCCCCCCCCATTTTCGAAAATCAGCCCTCTCCCTCATCCCTCCACCCTCTCTCTTCTAAAACAGATTTTTATTGACCTCCATAGTTAAGTTCAAGACCAACTAACTCCCCCTTTCAAGATTAAATCCTTCTACAATTTCTAAGCCATGGTTAGCTCCTAAAACAGTGCTGAAAATCGGTAATCTGGACCGAAATCTGCCCCCAACAACTTCAAGCTTTGGAGATGAACTATTTTGGAAGAAAAACATGTAAGTAAGATGGATTTAAGCATGAGTAATGCATGCATGTCATTGTAAGTTGAAGAAGTGGTGAAATGGAATGGTGCAAAAATATGAGCAGTGGTGTCGTGACTTAGAGGGACTGTTTTGGCTAACTAAGGTAAGAATTCTTCTTCTTATAAAGTAATTGGAAGTTAAATGATGTTGTAGTTTAGAGATGAACTTGAGTTAAGAGGAAATGGAAGTAAGAAAATGCATGTAGTTGTTGTTGGAATTGTTGGTGCCGATTTGGGACAATTTTTTTATTACATTGGATTCAATTATTGTTGTTGTTATTATCGTCACTAATTGCATGTTAAATATTGAAGGAAATATTGATATTTAAAGTTGAAATGGTTTATATGAAAGTATTGAAAGGTGAATTGGATTTTAAGAAATTATGGAAAGGGTTATGGAATTATGGTTGTTGGCCGAGACCTTCATGAAATTATTGGACATTGTTGTGTCGAGTTTAGGGGTTGTTTTGTTGAGTTAGAATGTTGGAAATTTTAATTACAAATATGCATGTATGTTGTGGTAATTGCTAATGTATGCCCTAAAGGAATAAAGGTATAGAAAGGTGTAGAAAAGCTTCACATTGCACTCTCGTTGTCATTGTTGTATCTCTCGTTGTCGTTGTTGAACTCTCGTTGATTGCTAGAAGTATGGACTGTTTTTAAAGATTGTTTTAATATGGATTAAGGGGCTGGATTAACATGAGAAATAGGTGTATTAATCACCATGATTGTGGTGGTTGTTGTATTACATGAAGGTAAAGATAAATAATGTATAACGATGATGTATATAGAAGTATATGGGATTGATTTTGTTATGACCTTGAGACGTGTCTTATTATTGATGTTGTTGACCTTGTTTGTGAGTTGTGGATGTATATATAAATAGGGGAACTGCTGCCCAATTTTATATAACAAGAGAGTCGTCATTCGATACATATATAGTATACTAGTAATCATAGAATTGACGGACATGTTATTATTATTATAGGTTGAAGTGTTAATTGAGACGTATTCTAAATATTGAGTTGGTTAGTTCGACTATAAGTTATGTGAAACTACCCTTCTTTCTTTTGGCATGATTTATATAAATGAATGTGCGACGGACGTACATAGTTCCAATGAATTCAAATTCCTAGTGATACATGATATGATAGTTGTCTTTGATTTTACAAGTGACAGTTCATTCTATTTATTCCATTGAGAGTCAAATGATGATTTAATTTGTATAAGTTACTCATGACATTCTATTCGTGTTTGATGTAATTATATCATTTTACCGAGTCCCACATTGGACCGGGTACGGTATGTATATATATATGATGATCTTACCGAGTCCCAGAATAGGTTGGGTACGACATATGTGGACAAGCATCCACGAATATGATTATTTCACCGAGTCCCACGATGGGCCGGGTACGGTATGTACACAGTGGACAGGTATCCACGTATATATATGTGGACAGGCATCCACGGATATGATTTCATTCACCGAGTCCCAGAATGGGTCGGGTACGGTATATATAGACAGGTATCCATGGATATGGTATATTATATGGACTTACATGACTCTAATTTTATAAGGCACAGTTGTATTGATATCTTTGATTATTATACTTGTCTCCTGTTATCGTTTGGCTAGATATGATCTTCTTTATAGTATTTCATGTTTTATATACTCAGTATATTATTTCGTACTGACCCCCTTTTCTCGGGGGTTGCGTTCATGTCCGCAGGTACAGATACTCAGTTTGGTGATCCTCCAGTCTAGGATTCCTGTTAAGCTATTTGGAGAGCTCCAGTGATCCGAAGCCAAGTCATTTTGGTACAGACCCTTTTGTTATAGACTTATGTATATTCACGGATACGGCGGGGCCCTGTCCCGTCATGTTTCACTATCATACTTTTAGAGGTCTGTAGACATGTGTAGATGGTAGATGTGTTTTGAACTTGTGTGGATTGTACATGTGTTTTGGTCAGTTGTGTTGTTGTACTTCATTTTGGGATGTTCCTGTATATAGTGGCAGCCTTGTCGGCTTGCCTATTTTGATATGGTTTACAGATTTCTACATTATCCTTGGTATCTGTGTGATTATATGTGACAAGTGGGCATAAGGGTGCCCAGGTAGGGCACCGGATCGCGGCCCGTCAGGTCGGGTCGTGACACCTGCTTATATATTGTTTGTTATACATGTCTAAAGTATGATCAGCGTGTAGGAGATAAAAGTCCTTAGACTTGAGGTCGATACACACCTTGTCTACAGAGTAATATACTTTGATCATGTCCTAAGCTCAAATGCCTTATAAGTTGAGATACGACTTGTATTGGGTATATTGCGATGTGGATTAAAGGTGGTAGTTGAGACAAGATTAGGATTCATTCATCGAATGTATATTCTAGAGAACACTCAGCTTCTCAATGATATTAGGTTGACTAAGTCGTTGGCCAAAGCAATAGACATGTCTAGGATATGGTCTTGTTGTCAATCAATATAGATGAGATATCTGATCAAGCCATTTAGATAGATACTTGACAAATTCTAAGCTTGATCGAGTGCGTCGTGATTGAAAGAATTTTATCTTCCTACATAGAGGTTTAGTTTACTAGATTTGTGTAAATATATTTCACATATTGAGTTCGTCTTACGACACCGTCTAGGAGTTCCGTGTAAACCCTAATATGATTAGTGTTTATATATGAAGGCATGTACGGTAACACTATTGTTCCTTCGATATAAGGATGTAATGAGAGAATATAAGTGCTCGATTTATAATCGACACATTTGAATGAATAATGATTATTTAATTAAGTCGAAATTGGATTTCTGATTTAATTAAAATGAAAACGAGACAACGTCCCACACTGGACGTCGAGGGCCGCGACGCCGCCTAGGAAGTGGGCCAGTCTGACTGACACATTCCACCTCATTTTCTGGGTCTGGCCCACGAGAAACTCTAACTGCGTTTTAAATCTAAAACGCAACTATAAATAGAGGACTTCTATTCATTATTCAACACACACATTATTCATATATTATTCTAAGTCTTAGAGACCTAGAATTAAACTCTCTCTTGAACCTCTGTCGAATTTCCTAGTTGTTCGAATGAAGTATACATCTGAGTTCTTGAAACTTGCTATCGAGGATCAATTGTGTGCGCACCCTCAGAAATTACTAAAAAGACTCCAAAGTTTTCAAACCGTAAGTATTATATCGAAATATTATAATTATATACAAGTTATGTATTTACATGTTTTACATTACTACATAATCATCCTACAGTTCGTCGCTTGTTGGGTTTGAAACACAAAATTTTCAAATTTCGCTGCGTACACGAACCCAACAAAACCATACACCAAGATTCATTTTTTACATGATATCAGAGTCAGACTCATTCTAATTCTTTGTTCACCGATGTTGGACCCCCAATTTATATTATTCACACTCCAGTTAACAATGTATGGGCGTGCGGTGGAGTGTTAAGAGTCTCACATCGGATATGGAATGGGAACATGGACTCCTTATATAGACTTGGACAATCCTCACCCTACAGGTTAGCTTTTGGGGTTGAGTTAGGCCCAAGATCCATTCTTACAATTGATACTTTATTGTCATGCTTTCTCTTGAGCCGATGGTCTTTCGAAAACAGTCTCTCTACCTCTCAAAGTATGAGTAATGTCTGCATACATTCTACTCTTCCTAGACCCCGCTAGTAGAATTACAGGATATGTTATTATTGTTGTTGTTGTTAAATAGTATAACAGACTAACGATTAACCAGGGACGGATTATAGGGTAATATATAACTTGACGTGAATTCAATAATTTTGCTCAAATACTTTATTTGTATCGAAACTTACTAGATAACTATTTGTTTGTGATTCAATTATTAACTTATTATTATATATTAATTTAATGACGTTTTAGGAACCCATAAATTTACCCGAGTCGCCTCTATCGTTAAGGACTCTTTTAATTATTATTTCATTTCTATGGCCGAATAAAGACTCCACTATGACTTGAAATCATACCACCATCAATAATCCTTATCTAATAATTGCTAATTTATTTATTTTCATTTAAATTTATTTTTATTGGCGAACCCACAGTTGCTTATTAATTAAGAACCCACAGACCACAGTTGCTTATTAATTATTTTAATGTGATAATTTGATTAAGATTTGGCAGTTAGGATTTGTTGTGAATATTGTGTTTGTGAAGTAGTAGTTGAAGGATTAAACCTGTCAAACAGATTAGTGAAAAACTAAATAAATTATAAGTTGCCATGTGTTCCCTACATTTTATAAAAAATAATTAATTTGACTGCGATATCTTTTAAGTTCTAAATCAAGAAATGTCATTAAAGACACCCGATCCTCAAAGAGATCCAAAAAAGGAACGAAATGATTCCAATATCTTTTTCAATTTTAGGATATTATTATTCTCTTTTTAGTGTATTTCAAGAAGATTAACACCCTTTTATTTTTAAAATTCTTGAATATAATATTTTTATTTATTCTTATTGATATGTTCTTATATAACAATATATCCAGTGTAATCTCATAATTAAGGTTTGGGGAGGGTAGGTTGTACACAGACCTTAACCCTACCTTGATAGAGATGGTGTTTCTGACAGACCCTCAGCTCAGAATAAAGCAATAACAAAGCATGTAAAATTGAAAAATGAACATAAACTACAACAAAACAGTATGATACACGAAGAACGTGAGACATAAAATAATAACAGAAGTCGAATGACAAGAAACTACAGGTGAAATACTACGACTGCTAGTAAGGACGGATAGGCGCAATAACGCCCTACTACCTACTACCATATTTGTGTCTTTCACAGCTCCTATCTAAAGTCATGTCCTCAGTAAGCTGCAATTGTTCTATGCACTGTCTAATCACCTCTCCTCACTACTTCTTCGACCTACCTCTACCTCTCTTGAAGTCATCCATAGTCAAACTCTCACACCTCCACACTAGGATATATACAATTATCCTCTTCACATGGCCGAATCATCTCAATTTCGCTTTTCGCATCTTGTCCTCCATCGAGGTCACTTCCACCTTGTCCCGAATATCTTTATTTCTAATCCTATCTCTCTTAGTATGCTCATACATCCACCGCAACATTATCATTTTCTCAACTTTCATCATCTTCTATACGTGAGAGTTCTTGATTGTCCAACACACCA
Source organism: Przewalskia tangutica (assembly GCA_029844215.1). NCBI lineage: Eukaryota > Viridiplantae > Streptophyta > Magnoliopsida > Solanales > Solanaceae > Przewalskia > Przewalskia tangutica. The sequence goes on from CM056720.1 coordinate 4,256,137, forward strand.
CCTTTACAACATAGTTGGTCTAATCACCAATCTGCAGAATTGCCTTTGAGTTTTGGTGGCACCTTCTTATCACACGAGACTCCGGATGCAAGCATCCATGTTATCCACCGGCACCAATACGATGTGTGATAATATTATTAATCTCTCCAATATCTTGGATAATAGACCCAAGATACTTAAAACTTCTTTTATTTTGAATGACATGTGTATCAAGCCTTACTTCCACATAAGCCTCCCGCGTCACGCCATTGAACTTATACTCAAAGTATTCTGTCTTGGTTCTGCTCAACCTGTACTGTTAGACTCCAGGATTCATCTCCAAACCTCAGCCTAATGTTAACTCCCCTAGCTAGTCTCGTCAATCAACACTATGTCATCCGCAAATAACATATACCATGGTACCTCTCCTTAGATATGACGCGTCAAGATATTCATCACTAAGGCAAATAAAAACGAGCTAAGAGTTAATCCTTGATGCAATCCCATCAGAACTTGAAAGTGTTCTGAATCTCCTCTCACTGTCCATATCCGAGTCGTGGCTCCCTCGTATATCTCCTTGATCACCCTCGTGTACGCCACATGTACACCTTTAACCTCCAAGCACCTCTATATAGAACCTTTTTAGGTACTTTATCATAAGCATTTTCAAGGCCGACTAACCCTATATGAAGGTCTTCATCTCCCTGTACTACTCAACCAGCTTCCTTACAAGATGAATGGCTTTTGTTGTTGAGCGTCTCGACATGAATTCAATCTGGTTCTCTAACACAGTCACACCCCTCCTCACCCTCATCTCCATCACTCTCTTCCAAACTTTTATAGTGTGTCTTAGTAGCTTGATATCCCTATAGTTATTGTAACTCTGAATGTCACCCTTATTTTTGTACGACGGAATCATTTACTCCACCTTCATTCTTTAGACATTTTTGTCGTCTTAAAAATGACATTAAATTTGAATGCTCTTATATATAATCATAAAATATCCTGATATGTTAACATTATAAATTATAATAGTAATTTTTTATATGCGCAAAAGTCTTTTCTGTGTTCTTAAACTCCATACCAATTAACCACTGTCATATAAAATGAAACGAGTTAATACACTATCCATCCCAATTTATGCGCCATATCTATATATGTAAAAATAATAATTTTAACTTTAAAACTTATTTTATACCTCAAATTTCATAAATCTTCCTTCCTTTGTGCACAAAGAAATATTATTTTGAAGAGACAAAATTTGAAAGCGAACAAAAATAACAAGTGGCATGATGAATAATTTCACTGAGTGATTTTCTCTTATACGTGTAAAACTTCTTTCATTTATAAACTATGTACGAAATTAAAGCCACAAAATATCTAAGACTTATTTGAACAATAAATTTCAGATTTTTTTTTTTAAACTTCGTGATCAATCAAAAAACAAATTAGGTAACAGTCTTTTTATATCATATAAAAGTTTATTTCTGAAAGAAAAACAAATCTTGTTTTAATAAATTTTGACTAGTCTAAATTAGGAAGGAGGGGAGAAAAACCAAGCAGCGTGAGGAATAGTAGAGATGAATCTGATAGCTGGAGAAAAGCTGTTATAGTACGTAGTATGTGGAGTACATAGTATACTATATATGAGCAAAAGGAATTGAATTATGAGTTGTCAGTTGTCGTATAAAGTCTTTATTATATAGTCTTCATTTACTTTTGAATGAAAGCAACAACTTTGGCTTTGCTCACAAAAGTGAACTATTTGACTTCATGTCCTACACTTCAACATCATCTTCACTTGGGAAAAATACAGGCACGTAGATAGATCTATACATGATAATTTTATCCTAAACAAAAAAAAAAAATTACAGAGACATACACTATAATAGCCATACTATATAACTGATAATGTGACCAAAATATAGTCTCAATAAATAATTACTATATATAGATTTTTCTTTTCCATTTTATCCTAATTTTTGCTAGGTTTGTTGCGTTTGCATGAATTTCAAGAGACATTAAATCTTTCGATACAACTTCTTTTCATATAATTTTAGGTCTACCTCGTTCAACTTTTAACTCTTTTACACACCATAATTTTGCACTTACAAATTAGTGCATCTGGGGATTGACATAGCATGCAGACAACAAGAAATTAGTTCTTTTCAATGAAATTTGGTGAAGGAGTTTGGCTCGTCGACAATGTTTTCGATGAATTTCTCATCAAAAACACCTTATAACCAACTAGCTAAATTTCGATGAGACGTAATTAGTAAGGAGTTAGCAATTTTCTGCTACTGGCATGACATAACCGAACTATCTCAAACGATGTTTTCTATTATTTTATAAATATTATTGATGTGTATACTTGCAACCTTTTGCTAGATTTAATTAATTCTAATTTTGAACGACGATAAATTTATCTTCGCATGTGAATCTAAGCACTGCTTTAATTAGTCTGACAATTTCTCTTGCGTTACTCTTTACTCTTGTTTTACTAGTGCTTCGTTTTGATTGCATTGCTTGTGATTATGCTTTGTTTTGAGCTGAGGATTTTCCGAAAACAGTCATTTTACCTACCAAAGTAGAGGTAAGATCTGTGTACACTATACCCTCTCCAAACTCCGCAGTGTGGATTTCACTGAATATATTATTATTGTAAGTGAATATAAGCAATGGTCATCTCAAAGATATGTTAGACTTTAGAAACTCAACTTTTAAACTCATATAATACTATCAGTCTTGATAATTATTCTATAACAACAACAAAAACAACAATGTACCATTATAATTGTTCTATAGACAATTACTTATTTACTTTAATAAGTAACATGCTATCACATATTACCTCTTTTATATTTTCTATTTCAACCGTTTTATTTTAATTTTATGTATAATATCTTCATTTTTTCAAACGACATAGTTCTGGTTGACGGAGTTAACTTTAAATTGGAGGTTTGGAGGCGGATCCTAAAATATAAGGGTTTAGGTTGAGCAGGACCAAAACAAAATACATAAAATGCAAGTTTAGTGACGTAACTCATGAGGCTGACATATGATACCCAACCATCTAAAAAGGAAGTTTCAAGTATTTTGGGTCGATTATCCAACGTAATGGAGAGATAGACGATGACGTCACACATCATATTGATGCAGGGTGAATGAAATGGAGGCTCGTTTCCCGTGTCTTGTGTGACAAGAAGGTACCACCCATTTAGATTTAAAGGCAAGTTCTACGGAGTGGTGGTTAGACCAACTATGTTATATAAAGTGAAATGTTGACAAATCAAGAACTCTCACATTAAGAAGATAAAAGTCGTAGAAATGTGAATGTTGAGATGGATGTGTGGGCATACTAGGAGAGATAAGACTAGAGGTAGGCCGAAGAAGTATTGGGGATGGCTGATTAGACAGGACATGGTGCAATTTCAGACCGAGAACATGACCTTAGATAGAAGGTTGTGGAGGGTTAGTTAAGGAGTTGAGTATTGTATCGTTTATCCATACATACTAGTAGTCATAGTAGTTTTCTTTTTTGAACTTCTTTGATATGATTTTACTTGAGTCAGGGTCTATAAAAAACAAGCTATCTATCTCTCAAGGTAAAAGTAAGGTTTTCGTCCCTTCTTAGACCTCACTAGGGGGGTTTGAGTATGTTTTTTGTTGTATAATATCTTCATTGATCAAAATTTTCTCAAGAACATCACTTGTATATAGCCATGTGGTGGGTGTTCCCATAATAATTAGTTGTAAGAACTTTCTTCAAGTGTTGCAGAAGGTTCCTAGCTAACAAGAAATGGTAGCATTAGGTCCAGGCCTGCAGCGTGGATTCGAATCCTGGTGGAAGCACTTTGTTCTCTTCTGAGATATGATTTTGTAAGTGATGTCAATTGCTCTGTTCTCAAACTTTGGTCATTCAGGCATATTCCATAATTTACTGATAGTAGTGTTTGAAAAATCGATACTACTATCTCAAGTAATAGTCTGACGTAAATCATGAATATGAATATAAAAAAAATAGTAGCATTAGAACATAAATGGAGAATATCAAAGTGAGCAGAGCAACGCGTTTTAAGGTGAACCACACAATGATTAAAGCATCTGTCACCTTTAGAGCACAGCATTTGAGTCTCAGTTTTTAGGACCCCATCTCATATTGTACGAAAGGGAGAAATGCTTCTTATCATATTCTTTTCAATTTACAATATCTAAATGGAAATCTCTAATTACTAATGATTCAATTTATTTTAATTTCTCTTCCGATGTTCGGCCAAAAAAGTTATTGTTAAAAATGTAGTGAAAGATAAGTATCGTTAACATACTCTTGTCCCACATTCGATAAGAGATTATTTTATTTTGTTATTCCCCCTTATATAAAGGAATGTAATTGTTTTTCTTTTAACTTATCAAGTCACTATCAATAATATTCTTATTCTTTTTTCTTTACTTTTGTTATTGCCTTATAAGAATTCATAAATTATATGAATTCTAACATGGTATCAATATTCGATCTATGCTTTTGTCAGCTAGTGTTCCTAGCGAATTTTGGGAAGAAATTGTCCTAACATCTGTTTATCTTATTAATAGGATTCCTACCTCTCATAATTCTGGGATTTCTCCGTATGCTAGACTATTTGGTCACACCCCACTGTATTTCCATATGCGAGTTTTTGGCTCAACATGTTTTGTTTTGCGTCCACATGCAGAGCGTACTAAGTTATCATCTCGTGTCGCTATTTGTGTTTTTCTTGGATACGGGTTTGGGAAAAAAGGTTATCGTTGTCATGATCCAGTTTCTGGAAAATTATATGTTTCTCGTAATTTTTCCTTTAATGAGCATGTTTCTTTATTCTCCATCCCATCTACTTCACATGGCATATCAAAATCTGACATTGTTGATATTGATCCTTTTACTACTGATTGTCCATCTGATTCTACATCTATTTCATATACTCAGTCTTCTGGCAGGTCTCATGATATTGATACTCACTTCCTTCTTACGACTGTTTCAGAACCTCTTGTGATTGCATATCCAGATCCACCTCGCTATCCTAAACGCACTACTCGATCTACACAGGTATCCAATTATGATTATTCTTGCTATTCTCCATCATTTGCCTCTTTTTTAGTTTCTATTAATTCTCGTTGTGAGCCTACCTCTTACTCTGAGGCAGCTCGTGATCCTCTTTGGCAAAATACTATGAGTGAGGAATTGTCTTCTTTGGACATAACTGGTAGTATTTGGTTTCTCTACCATCTAGTAAGAAAACTATTGGTTCTCGCTGGGTGTACAAGATTAAAACAAAGTCTGATTGTTCTATTGAATGATATAAAACTCGTTTGGTTGCAAAGGGCTTTGCTCAAGAGTATGGTATGGATTATGAGGAGACTTTTGCACCTGTTGCAAAAATGACATATGTCCGGATTCTTATTGCAGTAGCATCTGTTCGTCATTGACATATTTCACAAATGGATGTTAAAAATGTCTTTTTGAATGGGGATCTTCAAGAGAAAGTCTACATGGTCCCTCCACCTAGTGTGTCACATAATCCAGGACAGGTATGCAGGCTTAGAAGGCTTTGTATGGTCTCAAACAAGCCCCAATAGCTTGATTCGACAAGTTTTCCACTGTAGTATCTTCTCTTGGGTTTATTTCCAGCTTTCATGATTCGGCGTTATTTGTTAACTCGTCCCCGGCAGGATATATTTTGCTTTTGTTGTATGTTGATGATATGTTAATTACAGATGATAATATTTATGGTATCACAAACCTAAAATCCACTTTGTCTCGTCGCTTTGAGATGAAAGATTTAGGTCATCTACGTTACTTTTTAGGCATTGAGGTAACTGTTAGGCGTATTGTGTATACGATTTTTGAGTCATTTTTAGTTGGTATTTTACTCATTTTCGTTGTGTTTAGCATAGTAGTAGGTTTGTTTTTCTTTCTTTTGAGTCACAGCGGCGCAAAAAGGCAAAATGACAAAAAGAAACTAGAAATTGGCATAAAAGGAGGTCCTCGGGCAGAAAAATGTTGAAAATTGATGATTCGGAAAAAGACAAAGAAGCACCGCGGTACCATTTGTACTGAGAGCTGCAGGACTTTCGGCACTGCGGTGTCCAGAAGAAGAACCGCGGTGCCGAGACGCGAATTATCAGATCCGAGTTAGAATTGGCCAATGGCAGAAGGGTCTATAGTGCAAGAATTTGCAACATATTTAAGCCCTAGGGATTAGTTTAATGAAGGAGTTGGTCATTCTACAACACAAGAAAACACAAGACAAATTTGGAGCGAAAATTAGAGACTTTTTTCTACGTAATTTTCTTTCTTCCGTCTTTAATTCAGTTTATGTATGGATATTGTGTTAGTTCTTAGCGTGACTATGGCTAGGAGCTAAACACTTTATTAGGGCTTCCCTTATGAATCGCTTGAAGCTTTTATTCATGAATTAATGCAATAATTTGATTTCTTCTTCGCTTGATTAAGATCTATTCAATAGTTGGTATGAATGTTTGATAGTTAACTGTCCATTAATTATCATAATCTATATGATTTCGAATTAAAAATCGAGAGGAGAGATTTGGATATGCTGTAATTGAATAGACATAGGTTAAAATCGCGGACGAAAGTACCCCGATACTTGTGTAGCATTATAGGTTATTGCTCTTAATCCTCCTATGTGGTAAATCCTATCATAGAAATATAGAAGGGTTCTGCACTGGGGTTGAGTGATTATATTGTCCTAACCGGAATATAAAACAGTCTAGTTAACCGTTATCTTAACAAAGAAGAAGAATCATTCTAGTTGCATTAAAGATTGGATAAAGTGGATAGTCGAGGATTTTGGAAGCCCTAATTCATTCATAACTGATTACACTTTATTAGTTTAAATCTTGCAAATATTCTAGTAGTTAAACAAAAATCTCAATCAAATATCGATTGCCAAATAGATAACATAAAATAGATGAACGGCACTTAGAAAGCAGTCTCTGTGGACGATATTCGGTCTTACAGACTATATTACTTGTGAACGATGCGTACGCTTGCCTGAGCAGTCGAAATATCGTTAACAGTAGCTTATTCTGAGAAGGGGTATCTTATCTCTCAGTCTAAATACGCTGCAGATATTTTTGAGCGGGCTCGTCTCACAGATACTCGTATTGTCGACTCTCCTCTTGAGGTCAATGTTCGTTATACCCCTACTGACGGGGATCCTCTTTCTGATCCCACTTTATATCATTCAGTTGTGGGTAGCCTGGTGTACTTTATCATTACTCGCCCTGACATTGCATATGTTGTTCATATTGTCGACGACCGCTTGTTCTCCTACATTTGTACATCGGGTCGCTAAGCATGCGTATTCTTCGCTATCTCCGAGGAACGATTTATCAAAGTCTTTTGTTTCCATCAACCTCATCATTAGAGCTTCGTGCATTTTCTGATGCAGAATAGTAACCCGACTGATCGAAAATCCGCTACTAGTTATTGTATATTTTTAGGAGATTCACTCATTTCATGGAAAGTAAGAAACAAGATGTTGTTTTTCGCTCTTCAACCGAGGCAGAGTATCGTGATATGACTTCTACTACATGTGAGATTGTATGGTTACGATGGTTATTGACTGATATTGGTGTCTCTGTTTCCTCACCAACATCGATGTACTACGATAATAAGAGTTCTATTCAGATTGCACACAACACGGTCTTTCATGAACGTACCAAGCATATTGAGATTGATTGTCATATTATTCGATATCATCTTCAACAAGGTATTCTATCCTTGCCATTTGTCTCATCTTCGATGCAACTTGCAGATTTCTTCACAAAGGCACATACCTTACAGCGTCACCAGTTCTTTCTTGGCAAACTCTCGATGTTTCTCTCTACACCATCGCGAGCTTGAAAGGGGATGTTAACATACTCTTGTCCCACATCGGACAAGAGATTGTTTTGTTTTGTTATTCCTCCTTATATAAAGGGATGTAGTTGTTTTTCTTTAACTTACCAATTCACTATCAATAATATTCTTATTCTCTTTTCTTTACTCTTGTTATTGACTTATAAGGATTCATAAATTATATGAATTCTAACAAGTACTACACAGTTTTTAATTGGATATCTTGAGGTCAAACCTTAAAAATAAAATAATCTTTAATAATAAACCTTTAACTTCTAAATTGTTGGATATTGCATCTGTTACTACTACAACCTTTACTAGAATAATTATAGTTTGTTTAGTTGTACGTGAAGTTTATCTTTGAGTTAGTTGGATGTTGGGAGTAAAATACTACTGCATGGAGTTGGTTCAAGCATCTATTTCCAAAATTTTGTATTTACGTCTAGACATTGACTAATGCTAAATTAATCACCACGTTACTTGAATATAACTCGAGGTGGTACCACTTAGCATTAAACATAGTGATTAGTGGTAGTATTAATTATAACACGCGTCAACTAAAATTAACATTGATTTGTTCTTCATACCATGATACCAATATTTAAAAAGTCTTTAATTAACTCCGAATATACTATGAAATAATAATAAGCTTAGGATTGACTTAGAGTTTAGTTTACGAAAATAAACCACAAATCAAGAACACGAAGAAGAACGACCAGTGAAAGGAGCCACTTTTCTTTATGCAGCAGGGAAAGGAGTAGAAGTACCTACATATATGATTAAATGGTAATATGAAAATCATTCGGGCTCCCCTATAAATTTAATTTTTTCCTAATATACTACTAGTAATATTTATGATATTACAATAGAGTCCTCAATTCTGATTTTTTCGGGCTCCCCCTAGACACCTAAAGCTTCTCCGGGCTCCCCCTAGATCAAAATTCTGATTTCGCCCCTGCTCCTACATTTAAACAAGTTTTCTCCTATTATTAACTTTGTATAATCATATCACTTATAAAAAAAATTATACCTAAAATTGCTTCAAATATTTTCTTGAAATCTAAATATACAATGTAAGAGTATTTACATTTTTTGAAAAATAAATAAATCCTAGACCAGATATTTAAAATCAAATAAGTATCATTAATCTGCTTCTCCTGCTTTTGATGGGGAATCATTCGGGGAATTATATCATCTTAGAGAAAAGAGGAGATCTTGAGTTATTTGTTGATATGTCAATACCCAAATTTAAAGAGATTTTTTTGTTGTGAAAGGCCGCACGCTTCTTCCGAGTCTTCTTCGAAGTGCGGATCGAAACCAGTGCGAACCACGATAGCCCGCAAACCACACCCGTCGTGATTCATAGCAATGCGGTGTGTGTGCTCCCAAAGCGGGCGGTCAGCGTTCTGGGTTTCAACTCACTGACTCTCTCCACACCACCCAATGAGGATATCCTCTGCCTTCAAGATCAACTGGTCTAGGGCTTCGGATCCAAATTTAAAGAGATTTTGTTTTCATAATATGTTGTCTTACCATTCGATCATGTCGCCAAATATTAAATACAAAATAGATGATTTTTTTTCTCAATTACTAAACAATTATTAAATTATAGTCTACACCAAATTATAATAAATAATAATTGATAATCTAATACAATCTTTTTTAATCTAATATCTAATAATAATATAGTAACAAATATGGTGTAACACTTACACTCCCTCTCCACATTAAAGAGAGGGAAGTAGAAATCTGAAAGGGAAATTTCTTCTTGATATGATTGTTTATACGAATTTATATTAAAACAGTAAATTTCGAATAACGGAAAATTTCTTCTTGGTAGGAGCTTTGAGCGTTGAAGTAACTGATAAAATTGCTACAAGAAAGTCATGTATTTAAGTCGTGAAAACAACTTCTTCCATAAATATAAGACAAGACTGTGTACAATACATCCTTGTGGTCCGATCATTTCCCGAACCCTACATATAGCGGGAGTTTAATGCACCGAGTTGCCCTTTTAGAAAAAGAAAAAAAAAAGAGAAAAGGAAAATCAACTAAAGAGATTATTTGATAATCATTTCACCATATATCATAAAGAATATCCTATAGCTGTAAAAATACCATTGCAAACTGGCCAAAAGTACTACTTGAGATGCAAGAAACGTATAAAGTTCATTCCTTGGATCAATAAATTCACCTAAATAAAAAACTAAAGTATAAATTAATAAAAAATAAGATTAGGCAAAACAAAATCACCATTTTTATCCTAATGTTGCCATAAAAAACTCTGAAAAGCTTCTAATCCTGTAAATTCCATATTAATACTATTATTATTCTCTTCACCAAAAAAATATTCACAATTCCCATAATCCCACCATCCATCTGACTCGATGAAACTCAGTACTTCCTGAGTTGACTCAACTGAGTCGTAACTCGTTCCCAATCTCGGTAGCTCCACTATCTCGCTCAGCTCCTCCTGCTGCGTCTCCGCAGCCGCCAACGGAACCTCATCCTCCGGCGGAAGCGGTGTCGACTCCTCGTCGCACGACGAGGTAATGCCCGAAATCAATAATGACGAAGATGATGACGTCATCGACTCTCCCGGAGATGATGACGTCATCGCCGCCACATCTAGCGGCGGTGTAAATTCATCGTTGCAAGAAGACGATGTAATGCCTGATACCAGTGACAACGATGATGAGGTTGGGTTTAAGTGGTCCATATGAGCAGCTTTAACAGCAGCGGTTTGGACGTCACGTGGGGAGCACGTGGCGGGTCGGGGTAATAAATCAGCGAATTGAGGGAAATTGAGTATGGCTGAGCTACCTTTAATGGACATAGCGGCGACGTCGTGTGCACGCGCCGCCATTTCGGGCGTGGCGAAAGTGCCTAACCAAATCCGAGATTTCTTCTTGGGTTCACGGATTTCGGATACCCATTTACCCCATGCCCTCATTCTTACACCCACATACAACGTTTTCGTCTTTTTTTTACCATCACTTAATTTTGCATCATTTTTCTTGCTATTTGTGATGGTACTATCATCGTCTTCTTCCCCACGGCATCTTTTGAGTCGATTTTTGGAGTTGATTTGGGGAAGTGGGTGAAGAAGAACAGGTGAAGATGAATAATTACTGGTAGATTCAGTTTCTGAATAATTTGGTAGCTCTGGAGACATTATTAATGTATGTAAAATGCCTGTTGTTGATCTATATTTTTTGTAAGCAGCTGGAGTAACTTCAACAAACTGAAAAGCACTGTAGTAGCTGTGTTGTAGATTTGTATAGATGTTGAAGAATGATGAATGTTTTAGTGTAGAGAATAGAGAGGGAGAGTTGATAAGAGAGAACAATTGATTTTGTTTGTAGGTGAGTGTGGTGTATATATAGTAGAGATGGGGGACAGATCTGTGAGAAAGGTGAGGGTTTTATTTTTTGGGAGCAAAAGCCGAAATTCCTCGCCCACAATGAGGGTTTTATTTCTTGAAAATATTTGTAGGGGTTAAGAGAGCTAATATACGACAACATATTGACTCAAATTTCATAACGTGAGTTTGAGAAGGGTAAAGTGTACACAGACCTTACTTCTATCTTGATAGATAAAATCATTGTTTTCGGAAAATTTTCGACTCAAGACAAAGCATAATCACAAGCAAAGTAATAGAAACGGTCAAATTCCAACAAGAAATTAAAGCAGTATGACCATGTTGATAACAAAATCGAATACGTCATGATAGCGCATTCTAACAGAAGAAGCAGTAGCTAACACATCTAAATAAGATGAACAAATTACATTAAAGAACACATAGCAGCAGAAATCAAACTACACGAGACTATAAAGTAATATTGCGTCTATAAATGTGATAGACTAATCAGGCCTACAGTAAGGACACTACAACTATCATTTTATAAGCGTAAGTAGGACTACACTCGACTACCTACTACCCTAATTCGTGTTCTCCACAACCCCCTATCTAAGGTCATGTTCTTAGTAAGTTGCACATGCGACATATTCCGTCTAATCATCTCTCCCCAGTACTTCTTCGATCTACCTCTACCCGTCCTGAACCCTTCGATTGCCAACCTCTCACACTCCACATGTGTCTTTCATCTACACATACTCGAACTATCTCAATCTCGCTTCCCACATCTTATCCTCCCCACTCTGTCTTGGATATCATCATTTGTAATCATATTTCTTCTTGTGTGCTCACACATTCATCTCAGGATCCTCATATCCGCAACTTTCATCTTTTGTATATGTGAAGTCTTGACTGACCAAGACTCCGCCCCACAACATAGACGGTCTAACCACCACCCTATAGAACTTGCCTTTAAGTTTTGGTGACACTTTTTTGTCGCACAAGACTCCAAATGTGAGTCTCTATTTTATCCACTCTGCTTCAATACGATGTGTGACATTGTCATCAATCTTTCCATTCCATTAGATAATAGACCATAGATACTTGAAGCTTTCTTTCTTTGGAATGACCTGAGTACCAAGTCTCACCTCCACACCTTTCTTAGGGCCGCTCCCGTTGCTGAACTTGCACTCAAAATATTCGTTCTTAGTCTTACTCAATCTGAACTCTTTAGACTTCAGAGTCTATCTCCAAACCTCCAGCTTGGCGTTCACTCTACTGTGAGTCTCATCAATCAGGACTATGTCATCTGCGAATAGCATACACCATGGTACCTCCCCTTGGATTTATCGCGTCAGTCCGTCATCACTAAGACAAATAGAAATGGGCTAAGAGTTAATCCCTGATGCAGTCCCATCATCACTGGAAAGTGCTCCGAGTCTCCTCCTACTGTCCGTACCCTAGTCTTGGCTCCGTCATACATATCCTTAATTATCCTAGTGTACGCCATAGGTACATCTTATAACCTCCAAACATCTCCATAGAACCTCCCTAGGGACTTTGTCATATGCCTTCTCGAGGTCGATGGAAACCATATGTAAGTCTCTCTTCCTCTCCCCATACTGCTCCACCAATCTCCTAATAAGATGAATGACTTCATTAGTCGAACGTCCCGACATGAATCCAAAACGATTCTCGGATATAGACACGATTCTCCTCACCCTCATCTTCACGGCCATTTTTCAAACTTTCATAGTGTGGCTCAGCAGCTTGATACTCTTATAGTTGTTGCAACTCTGGATATCACCTTTGTTTTTGTACAAGGGAATCATTGTACTCCACCTCCATTCTTGGGGAATTCTTGCCGACTTAAAAATAATGTTAAACAACTCAGTAAGCCACTTCAAACCTGTCCTGCCAGCGCTCTTTCAAAATTCAACTGAGATCTCATTAGGCACGGTCGCTCGTCCCTTGTGCATCCTACGAACAACACCCTTAACCTCATCAACCTTAATGCTTCTACAATATCCAAAATTTTGGTAGCTACTAGAATGCTCCAGATCTCCCAACACAATGTATCCATCTCTTTTTTCGTTCAAGAGTTTATGGAAGTAAGACTACCACATTCGCCTAATATGTGCTTCCTCCACCAGTACTCTGCCGTCCTCGTCCTTGATTCATCTCACGTGATCCAAGTCACGTGCCCTCTTTTCCCTTGCCTTGGTGTCACACCCCGAACCCCGGGCCCGTGACTGGTGCCCTACCTGGGCACCCTGCTACCTTAACAACTAAGTATATTGCGGAAATTAATAACAGCTCATATTTTTTTTCCTTTTAAAACCAACGTACGTACAAGGCAAAGCCGACTAGGCTGCCATATCATATACATAAACAAAAGACACTACACTGTACACGAGTCCAATCCCACATATGAATACAGACCTCTAGGAGTTGAATTGAAATATGACGGGACAAGGCCCCGCTGCACCCAAAACTGCATAAAGCCTGCATCAAGGATATATACCAAAAGATAAACTCCCGGATGAGGAGCTATCCAAAACCACGAGCAGATCCTACACTGCCGATCACCAAACAACAGACCTAAACTCGCGGATGAACGCACTTCAAGGCGAGGTCGAGACGAAGAATGTACCGTATGTGAGCGATGAAGTATCGTAATAAAATCATAATGATCTAAACAAAGCAGGAGACATGTATGATAGCTAACCTACAGTACACAATACATAAGCAGTCATATCAAGTCAGGGACGCAGGCCCTCAAAGTCACTACTCAAATATAACTATGGGTCTCACGCCCATAATATCAATCATGCCCGTGGAATCCTTCCTCACTGCCATCCATGATATAACATAGCACCAATAGGCATACATGAACACCAAGTCTCACTGTGTTCTAAAATCAGACGCCAAGTAGGCAAACGAGCAGTGGTATAACGTCTTGGGGTTTACCTCATTTATACTCGACCGGGCGAGGGTAAAGCGGGTATAACGCCTGGGCTTGCCTCATTTATACTCTTACCGGAGAAGGTGGTATAACGTCTGGGCTTGCCCTCATTTATACTCTTACCCTATCTCAACCGGCCACAAACAACACATAAAGCAGTGGTACAGGCCTTGGGGTTTACCCTCACTTATACTCTACCCTATCTCGACCGACCATCAAACAAGACATAAGCACTACCATGTCTTCTATAAAAATCCGAATTTAACCCAAGTACTACAAGTAACGGAAGCATACCCGTGGAATCCCACATCACTGTCGGTACGTCCCAGTAACTTACAACAAGACAACTGACCCTTCAACCGAGAGTCGCGACAACTTAATAAAACATAATACTTGCACTCAAAGGCTATTACCAGCACATATAGGCGAGTTCTCAATTAACCAAGCCAAAGTACTTATCAAGGCACACATAGGATAAATTCTCATTTAACAAGCCAAAGTACTTATCGTGGCACAATTTGAATAAATTCTCATTTAACTAGCCAAAGTACTTATCCGCACAAATAAAAATTCTCAATTTGTCAAGCCAAAGTACTAATCAAGGCATACATAGAATAATTCTCTTTTAACAAGTCAAAGTACTTATCAAGGCACACTTAGACAAATTCTCAATTTATCAAGCCAAAGTACTACGTCACGCATTCTTTTATAAAAGACTCCTTTCTATGTAAAGCCCCAAGATACTAACACCGTAGTATCAGCGTGTCTATTTTTCAAAGTAAGTTACTACACTTTTAGAAAACTCATTTCAAGTCTTGAAATCAAGTAACTCCAAATTTTCACAATCTTGGCAACTTATGCCCTTTTATCAAAATAGACAACTTTCTAAATCTTTCATAAAGCCGTTATAACCAACTTCCCATAAAGCCGTTATAACCCTTTATGATTTTAGACATATCCATTCCTTCAATGACCAAGAGACTTATACTATTAAAACCAAGTATCACATACTTACAAATCAAGTTCTTAACTTTCAAAAATACTCCAAGTCTCTTAATAGTTAGAAAACAAGTTTTCTTCTACTTTTAAACCTCGAGTAACTTCACCCTTAACACAAGTTACTTCTCTTAAATCATGTCATTTCTCCTTTTAAATCAAATAAGTAAATCACTCCTTTGACTTCTAAAGTCACTATAATGGCCTTTAGGTTTTAGAACTAAGGCACTAGCCAAAAGATTTGGAAACCACTTCCTTTTAAGACTACATGTACTTTAAGTAAAAATACCTTCACTTTTAAGAATCCAAACTTCATCAAGAAAATGGATTCTACAACTTACAATCCAAACATCAAAGTACACTCGAGTACATAGAACAAATTCTATTTTAGGCAATCCAAATACAACCAAGGAATGGATCATTTTGAGTAGAACCTACTTTCTTTATCTTACGGAATCATGCTAGAAGGAGATAGTTCACATACCTTTTCGCTAAAATCCACAAGCTAAGCCGAATACGCGTGCAGAAGTGTCAACCTATAATGGTCACAACAAGACTATCAACTTCTAGTCTCAACGTAGAATAATACTAAGTGTTTGGTCTCTAATTCTACGGAAAATCGGGCAGCACTTCCTTTGTTTCTACTCACTTTGCCACCTTTTTCAAGGCCGAATACAATAACCAACAAGCCACTTTTAAGGCTCCAAACAACAACCAAACAGCGGGATTACACGCCTACAATACGTGTAAAATTCGCCCACAATTCATAAAGTAGTCTAATGCACACTAGCCAATTCTCGCCAACTTACATAGAACACTAAGTCTTTTCCAACCCTTTTCAAATTCCAAGTTCCAAGGTCTAACATGTTATATAGTTATAAGCTACTTCACAACTACAATTTCCTTCTTTATACAACATGCGGCGCTTAGACCAAAAGTCGACTTGAATTGAAATCTTAAGGCTAAACATGCTAGTTTTCTGATTAGGTTTCCAATTGCCAATAAACATATCAAACTTCATACTATATAACACATGCTTGCTAAAATCCATAGCTACAACAATAAGTAAGTCTTAACTACTAAAACGACAAAATTTATACCTTTATAAGCCCTTAAAATTTCCAAGATTCCAAAGTCGCGCCTTAGCAATTCTTAGCTCCTTTCCTTAGGTTCCAATCGCTCCAAGCACTCCTAGAGGCCTATGAAGAACCCATCTTCAAGTTCCATCTTCAAAGTGAAGAACTCACTTAGTTTCCGCTTTGCGACTAACGTAAAAATGCGTTTTTTCCAAATCTTTCTATTGAGATAACCTTACAATACCCTGGGGACATTGGGTTAAAGTCTTGTGGCTAATGGATCAAAACTACAAAATTTTGTGTGAGAAAGTTGGACAAAGCGAGAGCTTCTAAGGCTAAGCTCAAGTTCTCTAAATTTTCTAAGTGTAAAATGAGCTTGTCTTGCACTAACTTAGTATATAACACATATTGAGGGCTTAGACTTAAACAAATGGGTGGCTAAGATGAATTTCACTGGATTAAGCCTATGTGGACAAGTTGACAAGTCAACAATGTCACGCTAGCAAGACTAATCTTCCGGTGGTCAATGACCATTTTGCCCTTACCAATTTCGTCCAAGACCACTTGGGGTTCCACGTGTCGCGCCTCTCATTCGTCCATAAAATTCAGAACCTCATGGGTCCCACAAAAATGTAAAATTCCTCGGGTGGGCCCCACGTGACCAAATCCGTAATAAATAAATTTCCATAATGCCAATAGGTTCCATACTCTTCAAATAATACATTTTGAGAATCCAATTCTCAACAACGAACATTTTTCCTTTCCGATGTCCGGAAGATTTTCCGTCGGAAAAACAATTCTTCCTTTCGTACTAATTTCCCAGTCTTGTTTCCTTTCGTACATTCTCTTTTACATGTCCTGGACTTACGGGGTGTAACACTTGGCTAGTCTGTACAACTTCTTATCCATGTTTTTTTCCTCTAATTCCACATACAAGTGTTCAAAATTCGTCGTTTTCGCCTCCGTAACCGCTAGTTTTGCCTCAATCCTCGCCATCTTATACAATTTCATATTCATCCACTTCTCCATCCCATCCTTGTTTTCTATCAATTTCACATACGCTGCTTTCTTCGCTTCCACCTTCTCTTGAACTTTACCATTTCACCAATAGTCCCTTCGATTCCCACCAAAATTACTCCACGAGGCCCATCACTTTATATGGGAGTGACAGGGGTTCAGTCTCCTCTTTTCATCTTCATCTTGTGTAGTAGTATTAGTTAATATTCGAGTAGTGTCTTATTCTTCTAATTTTCTATTATCTATTGCTTCATTTGCTCTGTCAATCTTGTTATTTTGTTGTTCGAATTTTCCATTCTATCATGCTTTGATTACATGCATTTTGAGCAGAGGATCTATTGAAAATGACCTTTCTATCTCATAAATATAGAGATAAAGTTTGCATACATCGTACCCTCCTCATTAGGGATGTCAATGGGGCGGGGCGGGGGAAGGGTATCCCATATCCGTACCCGCCACCTAAAACTCACCCCCACCCCGCCCCACCATCCATCACAGGTAGTAATTTCTCCATCTGTCCCCGCCCCACTTACCTAGGAGGGTACCCACTTACCCGACAGGTACTCATCACGGGTAGTAAGAAAAAAAGGAGGTGCAAGAAAATAGAAAAAATGAACTTTTTTCACTATGGTGTATCGAATATCAAAGCCTGAAACTTTACCAAAATATTAAGAATATTAAAAGGTTAAAATAAAGTGTGAAGTTTATATAGAAAAAGACAAGAAATTTTCTAGTCCTTTTAAATGATCACAATTGTAAAAAAAGGAAAAGAGAGACTCCAATGTCATTACCAAAGTTGTCACATACACACAAGTAGAGTTGTTGCATTGTACCATACATTTTCACACTAAAACATTAAAATTACCGTACATTTTATTTTAAATAATAATAATAATAATAATAATAATAATAATAGATTGATGACTTGACTAGAATCAGGTAGTCTTGACAAGAATAAAAGATTTTAAGTCCTTGTCTAGTTAAGAATACCAGAAAATCAGCATAATTAAAGAATCTAACACAAATATGTATGGGGCGGGTAGCGGGTACGGTGCGGGTCTTATATAAAATTCACCCCGCCCCACTATCCATAGCGTGTGACATTTTTGATACTCATACCCGCCCATCACCCACCAAACCATTACTATACCCGCTCCAATTAAAGCGAATGCGGAGCGATACCCGCATTTACCCTCCCATTGACATCCCTTACTCCACATACACCACATGTGATACTGGGTATGAATTGCTGTTGTTGTCGTCTCTCATCTCAATTTATGTATTCCATTTTTGTTTTTAGTCTGATAATTTAACTTTCAAAAATTATTCTTTCATTTTTAAACTTCATGCTCATTTAAAGTATAATATTTTTTGTTAAGTTTGTGCTTGTGTTGTTTTAACTAACAACGAACTTTAGTATGATACTCCTATTCTATTTTGAGTGTGGATTTAAGTTATGTATATTGATAGTATAAATTTTCTTTATATTATTAGTACGATAAATAAACTTTTCACTTTTAATTAAATATCTTAAATTCGAATTCTAAAATGGATAAATTCATAATAAAGAGCGCCTTCCTCTTAAATGAAATCTATGCTATATGAATTTAAATTAATGAAATTAATAAATTATAAATATATGGTAGTCAAACAAAACAATCTAGGTGTATATAGAAAGAGAGAGGGAGTGAGGGGAGACAAGAAAAGGCCACACAACCAACCGAAGCCTTCACCCATCAAATCTTTAATCACTGAGCACACAACCAGAGAAATAGAGTGAAACTAATACATAGAATCTAATATTAAATATTACTCTAATTCTGGCGGTAAGGCCCTCAGGTAAGCTCGGGTTAGCCTGTCAGGGGTGAATGCAGGTAGTGGATGTAGCTTTTCTTCTTATAATTACTATATTAATCAATACTATACTCAAATTCAGATTTCAGACAGTGCAAAAAGGGAAGGAGACTTGAATGAAAAGCATTAATTAAAACAATGCAGGGGGGTGGGTGGAGTGGGAAGAAGATTTTTTTTATTTTTAGAACATGAAAGGGGGAACAAGAATTAATTATTATTATTATTATTATTATTATTACTATTTTAATAATAATTTAGAAGCCTAAGGTGTACTTAGTTAGAAGTAGGAGAATATTAAGCCTAGATTTACAGTCTAAAAAGGTCAAAGCCATTTTTCTAAGCGGCACATTTTTCTCCATTAATCATAGGAATATGGTAGGATCTTTATCCTTTTTTGTTTTTGTGGTTTCACATTTGGTGTCCAGTGTCCACACTAGAGCTCGATTATATTCGGATTCACACCGCATAGAGCTCATTCGATGAAAGCGCGCCCTACTAAATATTTTTTCATACCCTAAGCTCGGACCCGTAACTTTTAATTAGAGGAAGAACAACTCCATTTAATGCACCACATCTTTGATGGTACATCTTTATCATCTAATTATGTATGTACCTTTAACACATTCAACTCGTTTAAAAGAAATCTCTTTTACTTTTTGTCCTTTTCTTTATCTTCTATTCCATTCGTTTCAATTTATATAATATAATTTAACTGTATATATTTTAGTAAAAAGGAATACTTTCGAATACATATGCTAATTCAGACTTGAAGTGTATGAATTCAGAATTTTAGCCCTTTTGAGTTATTGAGTTCTTAGATTGACAAGTTATACTTCTACATATTAAAAGCTTTTTTAGAATAAATACAAAGTTTAGATCAAAATTATTAAATTCGGCCGAATTCGTAGCCTAAACTCTACCTCTACCGTTATTTAAACATGTCATAGTATATGTGCATTAATAAAAGCCTATTATTAAGGATATAATAGAGAAGTTTAAGTTAAATTATCTCTTAATTAGAAAAAATATAAATTTTTTAAAAATAAATTAATAATAAAATAGTACTTATTATTTTTTACAGTATTTTTCTTGCATTTTTATTTTTTGGGAAAAAACAATTAAGGTGAATATAAAGGTTTTAACTTTGGATTGGAATGAGTAATAGTTTCTCCTTTTCATCAAATTAGTGCTATGTTCGAGTTACTTGGAAAGTGGAGAAATAGGAGGGGAAGTACAAGGTTGTCTTAGATCTCTTTGTCAGCCTTTTTAGTAGCTATGCATGTGAAGGAATGAGATACTATTTTTAGCTCTCCACTCCAAAAAAAATAAGATCTTCTATGTGCTTTAATATCCACAAATAGACAATTTTACTACCAAGAATTTCATTCTTTCATCATCATTGGAAATTCATTGTCTCATGTACTTATAAGTTCCACTAGAATAAATACATACAAGAAAATGTCATATACAATGGTATATTAAGAGAACTTTTTGTATCATTATTTAGAGAACATAGGAAAATAACACGATTATTTTTAAGTCATATTAATAAATCATAATTCATATTAATGTACATTATACTTGTTACATGCTGACGGTGATGTTTTATTCTACGAGCATGCTTCTGTGATATTATATGCTGAGGGCAGGTGTCCCAGATTTTTGACATGACTTTCATATGTGAGAGTGGTACGGTGTTACAGTAGTACAGTGATACAAGGTATAGTTGGCTCTGATTGTTTTATGACACGGTAGGATCTGATGTTTGCTTTTCATACTTGCCCCTGTCAATCTTGTGTATAGTTATGATCTTGCTTATCAGACTTGTTTACATACGATGCACTCTCTGTTAAGTCATGTCCGCAGGTCTAGGTACACAGTTGTTGAAAGATCACTAAGTTTCTTAAGATTAAAAAAAACGTTTTATTATGATTTTGAACATCAACAATTTATGTAATTTCAAGCTGAAAATGAAGGTCAAGAGCAAAATAGTTATCAAAATACCAGAATATAACTTTAGTCAAACAATAATATCTTTTTACTTTTTATATTTATACCAAATAACTTTTTAATTTGTGTATTAATTAATAGTTTTTTCGACGAAAGTATATTCCGTCACATCGCTTAAGATAAGGTAAATATGTCCATCTTAACATGTCTCATCTATAATTCTTCCTCTATTAATTCCATTGTATATAGGTCAATATAATATTATTCGGAGGGTCAAACAGTCGTTTTTTAACATTATCCTTTTTTATTTTTTTCTTATAAAAACTTGTGATCTAGGGAAATATTCTTAAGTCGCTAAATATATAGGAGTAACTTTAATTTCAAACAATTTAATTTTTCATACAAAAAAATGCATTGACACTCATATTTTGAAGGGAAAAGGGGCATATTTTCCCTCTAACTTTGAGAAAAGGGGCATATTTGCCCTCCGTCAAAGTTGGGGGACAAATATATCCCTTCTGTTAATAAACTCCACCATGTGGGCATATTTGCATAACCTTAACTGCGATGACTAGGTGAAATCCACGTGGACGCCACCTGTGCGCCACCTGGATGACCCGACCCGATTTGAAATAAAATCCAAATACGCTGCAATGGAGAACACCCAAGTCTTTCTTCTTCAAATTTGTGCCCTAAAAATCAGCCACTTCATTCTCCAGCAACAGCATCATCGATTTCCATCTTCCAACATCAATATTTCAAGCTTTGTCCTCGAATTCAATCAGTAACCTTCCAGTACAGCGAGCTCTTCTTCCCCAAAAGCGAAAATCGAAGCTGTCAAGGTTCTAAATTTCATCAACTTCCGTCTTAACATTCAGGCCTACTAATCGCGTACGATAAGGTTAGAAATTCTTGAACTTTATGTGTTTAATCGATACTTATATGGTTCTAAGTCTTTCGTTGACATATAAATGTCTAATCGACACTTGAATTTCTGCAAATTTTTATTGTTTGAAGATTGAAATTCAGCGTCTTATATATATGGTTATAATGTTTGGTTCATCTGGTCGCTAAAAAAACAGTGAACTCAATCGTCGACATAGGCATATTTTTTCGGATTTGAGAACTCAATGTCGACTGGTTTTAAATGGGTAGTTGATTTTATTAGATTTGGTTGTAGAATAACCTACTAATCGCGTACAAGAAGGTTATAAATTCTTGAACTTTATGTCGACTGGTTTGTTTTTTACTGAACAGTAGATAAGAAATGACTTCCTGGACTTGGGAGCAACAGGAGCTATGATGTGCTAACATAGTTAATAGGAATTTCCTACTGGTAAGGTGTTGTTTAGTTAATAGTAATTACCTATTCCTGAGGCATTTAATTCAGACACTTAATCCTCTGAATATTAGGTTGCATGTTCCTTTAGCTACACTGTAGATCATTTGAACTGTTTTTATGTCTGACATCCTTTTCTTAATGTTCGTGGATCGCAGTCCTGATGTCAAGATTTCTGGATGCAATTGAACAACCTATTTTTCTACTGAATTGCTTCTGGTACACTTAGCTTAGACCATTTTTGACGTAGTGCTCTATTGTCCAAAGTTCTCCAGAAGTACATGCTAATGCAGCAGAGACTCTATGCACAATAACCCTAAATGCACCATCTCCTCTTGTTACTAAACTCTATCCCAAGGTTTGTGGGACTTCTCTTGATATTTCCCTTAAAAGTTAGTTATTTTACTTCTGCTGATAGTAAATTATCATTTTTATTGAGTTCTAAACCAATTGAAGTTTATGTGTTAATCGATACAATTTTTATTGTTTGAAGACTTAGAACCAATTGTCGGGTAACTGTTAAGTGCATACTTGAAGGTTATAAATTTTTATTGTTTGAAGATTGAAGTTCTATGCTTCTTATTCTACTTCGAAAGTGTAAATTTGGTTCGTCGATGAGTTTTGACAGTCTTTGTTTCGATTAAGTTATAGTCGATAGTGTTTGCTTAAGTTTATTAGTTAATACAATTGTGTTTATGTTCAGCAAGTAAGAAATGTCTCAAGTTAGTTGTTCTTCACAAAGGAGGTGTCATTGTGGTATGACTGCGAATCAATTTATTTCGAGGACTACTTCAAATCCCGGAAGGAAATTCTTCAAATGCCCCAAACCTAAGGTAAGTAATTTTAATCTAATACTTTGACGACATTTTTTGTTTGTTTGATTTTGTTTTTTTCTTTTTCATTTTTTGTTTATGTTCTTGTGGATATTGGCAATGGGAGGATGAGGAACATATTGAAAGTTTCTCTGGCGAATTAATGTCGTCATTGGATGTGTTTAAGAATGTAATAGCAGATTTGAAGAGTGAAAGAGATATGTTGAAAGCAGAAATCGTTGCGTTGAAGAGTATAAATCAAGCTGAAATGAACAAAGTTTTGAAGATGCGCGTGTTTATGATGATTTCATGGGCGTTATTTGTTGGATTTGTTGCGACATCGATTATGAAATGATTATGTATTTGTAGTTGAGTAAGAACTTTTAATTTTATGTTTAGGAATTAATATTTGTAGTTGTGTATTGAAGTTTAATGACAGTTAAATGTTATTGAAGAATCATTCTCATTTTTTCACCATTGGCTGCTGTAAAAGATGTACTTTGTAAAATGGTTGTGGTTTGTTGGGTGGTTGAAAAGTTTTTACCCTTAAATTATTATGACCAGTTTAAAGTTACTAATTTCTTCTCGTTCTCATGTTCTTTTTAGGATAAGCTTTGGTTTCATGTACTTGGTTGTTGTTAAAGCCAATTTAATGTCATCAACGCTCAACGAATAAGAACAGCTAGCTACAATTAAGAGAAGGAAAAACTGGAAAGCTGAACATTGATATATTTTCTTCATTGTCAAGGTGCCAACTTCAATGAATAAACACACTAGATAAGAGGCTATAACAACAAAAACAGTCGAATAATTTCTGCAGTGACTAGAAAATTTCTGCAGTGACTAGTCGAATAATTCAAGAGAATATCTCATTGACACAGCAGCAGCATAACAACATCAACATGAATAACAAAAGTGCAGCAACCTCTAAGCTATATAAATTAGAACTTCATCATTGTTGACAAACACCAAAAAAGTTTGACAATGGCCAAGGCATCAGTAATTTATGTCTTCGTCATGTGTCAGACTGCCTATTTCTCTTACATGTCTTCAATTTCTCTCTTATAACAAGAGTCTTGTTTCGTGGTTGATAAGGCAAGTTGGTTAGCTCACTCATTGAAGTAGAATCACCAACGATGGATATTTTTCTTGTTGGTGTAGCTAATCTTTGTTTCATCCTTTCAAGTATTCTAGTATTTGCCTCCGAAAATGACCTTGGCCTTAATGATGGTTCTGCTTCTATCATAGCGGTGGTCCTTTGCATTGAGTTAGACGTTCTTCCGTTCTCGCTCACGGAGTAAATATGTCTTGTTATTCTTGCTTTATTCCTTGCAAGTTGTTTCCTTTACTAGCTCTTTGCTTAAAACAGACAGAAGATGAACAATTTAAAAGAACACCAAAGCAGGCTAAAACAACACCACAAAGAAGAACTAAAAATTTAAAAATAGAGAAGAAAGAATTTAAAGAACACCAAAGAAGCCTAAACGAGACACCAGCAGCTAAAACAGAACACCACAGCAGCAACTAAAAATTTAAAAATGTGATAAAGGCGGCGGCTAAAAAGAATACCAAGAAGCCTA
Source organism: Przewalskia tangutica (assembly GCA_029844215.1). Lineage (NCBI taxonomy): Eukaryota > Viridiplantae > Streptophyta > Magnoliopsida > Solanales > Solanaceae > Przewalskia > Przewalskia tangutica. The sequence continues at coordinate 4,280,960 of CM056720.1, forward strand.
AACGAGACACCAAAGACTAAAACAACACCACAACAAAGAACTAAATAAAGAAAAACAGACAAGAAAGATATTTGCAACTAAAAATTGAAAAACGAGACACCAGCAGCTGACTGAGATGTGTAGAGTGTTACCTTATCACATCCTCTTGCATTGTGTCCACTGTGATGGCATGTAGAACATGTCATAGGTTTTCCTTTCCTTGAAGCGGACCATTCACCTTGTCTTTTCAAGTTTTCCTTCCTCACTCTTCCTCTCTTAACTTTGGGTCGACCCATCATCTTACACATTTCTGGTGGTTTCATATCGTGACTCTTTTCATATTTCCAGAATTTAGACCCTCTAACTGGTTGAAGTTTGTGTGAATAGATTGACAAGTATGTTGACTTATTAAAATATGGGTGAATGGCTCCCTCGCAATATGATCCTTGTGTCTATGCTTGTATGCTCTTATAGCATGAGGACATGGGATACCACTAAGTTCCCATGTCCTACAACTACATTTCTTTGCCATTAGATCGACAATATGTGTATCGGTTCCCTCAGACACTTCAAACCCATCATCACCACTAAAATGAACCTCACAATTTTCAGCAATAACCATAAAGTCCTTGTAAATCTCTAATGTTGTAGGACTGTATTCCGTAGCCCATTTATGCCCTTGACTTTCATTCGCTACCAACATGGCCATTACCTACACAATGTTAAGGTGTTAATTCCGTGGCTTAAAACTTAATTGAAAGGGTCAAGTGTTACCTTTAATCTAATATCTTCAAGCATCTTGATAATTGGCTTGTGCTCGCCTCCAGAATCCACTTGTTAAACGACTCTATCCACATTTTGATTCTTGCAAGTTGTGTCGAAGTAGGCTCTAACCCAAGTCACAACTGGGTATGTCAATAAATTCTCAGCAGCTGACTGATCCATCTCACCTATAACCTTCAAATGGTCAACAAACTCTTCATGATACGAGCTCCATGCACAATGCCACATCTTCTTCTTCAATGCTTCAGAACCACCCCATCTTTTCAACCAATTGTGCTCTATATGTTTGGCACAAAACCTATACTTAGCTTCAGGTAACTTTGTCTGGATTGCATCAATTAAACCCTGCATATATACATCAAATTTTTAGTTTTTCAGATTTTCAGTTTTCAGAATTTTCAAGATTCCTGCATTTTCGATTTTCAATTTTCGTAATTTTCAATTTGAAATTTTCTGAATTTCAGAATTTTCAGAATTTCAATTTTAGCCATGGTACTTAAATCAGAAATATTTTACCTTTTGTATATCAGACATGATGGTGATCCCTTGGCCTTGCTGCAGGTTTAGTGAATTCTTTATAGTCCTAAAAACCAATTTCAAGTGACCTTGTTCTCTTTAGAGACTACTGCCCAGGCTAGTGGATAAATATGGTTCATTGAATCTTGACCAACAGCTACCAACAGTTGCCCTTTAGCCTTTCCTTTCAAGAATGTGCCATCCAATCCTATGAAAGGTCTTAACCTACCACTAAATCCATTCTTCATTGCATTAAAACATATATACATTCTTAGGAACTGTCGTACTCCCGTTTCAAGTGCATCCCTAGATATGTTGATTACAACATCATCACTTCCACGGTTGCTATTCCTCAATTCATTAGCATAACTCTCTAACTTATTATACTCATCATTGTAACTGCCACTAAGTTCTCCCAAAATTATTCTCTTGGCCCTCTTATACTTATGAAGACTAACATTGACATTAAAGACGACTTTCAGTTCTACCCTCATCTCTTTGACCTTCACTTTTGGATCATTTTGTAGCTTGTTTTGGAAATAATGAGCTATTGTGTCACAATCTACTCTTTTACATTCAAATGCTGGTGGACAATTGTGTTCATTAACCAATGTTTTAACTGAAACCCCGATCCCGTTCTTGCATTTACTGATGAAACATTTAAAAGGACATCCCTCAACACACTTGTACCTAACCTTAGATTTGTCACTCTTCAACAATACCAACCCTTTATTTTGCGACAAGGCATAAAGCTTCATAAACATTCTAGCCTCAATGATATCTTTGAAAGACATTCTAGGATATATAGTTTTGAAATGCTCTAACTTTTGTGTAATCTCTCTTTTATTCTGAAGTCTAATAAGCTCTAATTCTTCAACATCAAAATCATCATCACTAGACTCATTACCAGAAGAGTTTAATGATTCATCGCACCGCCACACTGCGCTTAACCAACATCAATACAATATGACTCAGAATGTTGTGCAATGTTAGTCGCATCAAAATCATCAACATCTAATTCACATTCAGCTGCGACATCAACATCTAATTCACATTCTACAAGTCTTTCCATGACAATGATCTGCAAAAAAAAATACAACACTCGCGTCAAAAAAAATTGTTGGCTTCAAACAATAAAAATTTCTAACCTTCAAGTATGCACTTAACAGTTACCCGACAATTGGTTCTAAGTCTTCAAACAATAAAAATTGTATCGATTAACACATAAACTTCAAACAATAAAAATTTGCAGAAATTCAAGTGTCGATTAGACATTTATATGTCGACGACACAATTGTATTAACTAATAAACTTAAACAAACACTATCGACTATAACTTAATCGAAACAAAGACTGTCAAAACTCATCGACGAACCAAATTTACACTTTCGAAGTAGAATAAGAAGCATAGAACTTCAATCTTCAAACAATAAAAATTTCTAACCTTCAAGTATGCACTTAACAGTTACCCGACAATTGGTTCTAAGTCTTCAAACAATAAAAATTGTATCGATTAACACATAAACTTCAAACGATAAAAATTTGCAGAAATTCAAGTGTCGATTAGACATTTATATGTCGACGACACAATTGTATTAACTAATAAACTTAAACAAACACTATCGACTATAAACTTAATCGAAACAAAGACTGTCAAAACTCATCGACGAACCAAATTTACACTTTCGAAGTAGAATAAGAATCATAGAACTTCAATCTTCAAACAATAAAAATTTCTAACCTTCAAGTATGCACTTAACAGTTACCCGACAATTGGTTCTAAGTCTTCAAACAATAAAAATTGTATCGATTAACACATAAACTTCAAACAATAAAAATTTGCAGAAATTCAAGTGTCGATTAGACATTTATATGTCGACGACACAATTGTATTAACTAATAAACTTAAACAAACACTATCGACTAGAAATTCAAGTGTCGATTAGAATGTCGACGAAAGACTTAGAACCATATAAGTATCGATTCAACACATAAAGTTCAAGAATTTCTAACCTTCTCGTACGCGATTAGTAGGCCTGAATGTTAAGACGGAAGTTGATGAAATTTAGAACCTTCGACTTGATTTTCGCTTTTGGGAAGAAAGAGCTCATTGTCTTGGAAGGTTACTGATTGAATTCGAGGACAAAGCTTGAAATATTGATGTTGGAAGATGGAAATCGATGATGCTGTTGCTGGAGAATGAAGTGGCTGATTTTTAGGGCACAAATTTGAAGAAGAAAGACTTGGGTGTTCTCCATTGCAGCGTATTTGGATTTTATTTCAAATCGGGTCGGGTAATTAACGGGTCGGGTCATTCAGGTGGCGCACAAGTGGCGTCCACGTGGATTCCACCTAGTCATCGCAGTTAAGGTTATGCAAATATGCCCACATGGTGGAAGTTTATTAACAGAAGAGGTATATTTGTCCCCCAACTTTGACGGAGGGCAAATATGCCCCTTTTCTCAAAGTTAGAGGGAAAATATGCCCCTTTTCCCTATTTTGAAAGATGTCACCTATTTTGTACGAAGAGAATAAAATTTATTTTTACACATAAATAGCAGTTGAAAAGGGTGAGACACCCTTTGACTTCTCCTACTTCTTTACCTGCATCTAGGGTGGCTGGTGGGCCGGGTGGGACGGGTCGGGTGGGTTTGGTGGGATTGGGGCGGGGGCGGGATTGGGGCAAGGGCAGGAAGGGGAGGGGACGGGATCGAGCTGGGGCGGGTCCGAGTGGGACGAGACCAAGTCCCGTCCCGGTTTCGGTCCCGTTGGATAGGGGGTCGAGGCGGGATATGTTTTTTTGCATTTAATTAAAAAAATAACATATATATAAACAACTAAATAATTGAACAAGAGAGTGTAATAAAAACATCTCAATGCTGTTTTTGTGCCACTTATATTATTTAATAGAAATATGATTTTTTTCTAATACAGTATACATATACAATTGTCAAAATTACAACTTTGTAGTGTCGTTCAAAAGTTGCAAATGACATAGTAAGATTGCAATTAAAGAAATTACATTTTCAAAAAAAAAAAAAAACTGTTATATTTTCCTTATAATTTCATGTGGTTCTTCGGTTGGAATTGATATTTATTGGTCAAATTGCTCCACGTCGCTACTCATACCTTCAGATAAGATGTTGTAGTTTTCATCTTCTTCTTCGTTGATCTCCGGTTGACCGCACATTCTCCGCTCTGCTCGTATCCAATCTTTAAATAATACTGCAGTCTCCAAATCGTCTCCGGCTAATGAGTGTCTATGCTCTCCTATTTGAAATCTGTCGACAAAAAAAATACTTTCAGATGTCGTTGATGACGCTTGAATGTTCAAAATATCTCAGGCCATCATTGAAAGTGTCGGAAATGTCTTCTAATTCCCCCTCCAATATTTCAGCAAGTCTTCATGTCAATCTTCATTGACAACTGCTTGGTACGGTAAAACACCCTGCAAAACCAAAACATCAAATTCACTAATTTGGTTAGTAGTGTTAGTATCACACATTCTATTTCTAAGGCTTTCAATACTAGCCGCATAAACAACATAACTTTTTTGAGGCTGTGTTGAAGAAGAAGATGATGATATGGAAGTCGGTTGGTTGCTAGCACTTTCTTGGTGATAATACCTATAAACATTTTTGCATTCGATTTCTATGGTAGAAAACACTTCTTCTTTAGTTTGTTCAATAGGTGGTGGGTCATTTAGATTTTTGGGACTTGGAGGTGGTAGTACTGCTATACAATCATAAATAGTTTCAATAAGTGATTTATATCTGTGTATTTTAATAATCGGATTTAATACAACACCAATAATATAAATAGAGGAGATAGGAATAAAATATTTTTTAATTTTGATAAACATTTTTTTAATAGCTGCCTTATAAGCTGGTTTAGCCATATTCATTAAGTAATAAAAATATGAGAGCTATATAAAACAACATGGTTGAAATAATAGGATAATATATACCGAAAAATATTTTTGTTGCTTGAAAAAAATTCTCTAAAAATACAATAAGTTCAACAATTTTGTATCAATCGCTATCTACAACCATATAAGCTGGATTTTGATTATGGGCGTTAAAAAATAAAGTTATAGGTCTTCTATAGTCATAAGCAACAAGTAGTTGCTGGTTTCACCTAGTGAATACTTCTTCGGAAATTTTTCTATAAGGTAGTTGACAGTCATGACAATTTTTTTTATATTTCTTGTTTTGTTGTATTATACTATTTAAAAAATATATAGTTTATAGCAAATTGTATTCTATTAAGAATGTCTGCAAAAAGTGATAAACCATCCTTTACAACTAAGTTATATATATGACACACACATCTTATATGAAAATGATCTGGAAAAGATGGAGTTAAACTATTTTTTAAAATTGTAATAGCATAATTATTAGAAGAAGTGTTATCTAATGTAATAGTCATAATTTTATCAGTTATGCCATAATAATGACAAATAAAATAAATATTTTCTACAATAAAATTACCAGTGTGCCTATCATCTATATATATATACGCTAAAATACATTTTTGCATAGACCATTTATAATCTATCCAATGACAGGTTACCGTTAAATAATCATGATCGTTAGTACTACGGCCTATGTCAGAAATAGTCATTTTGTCATTAAAATGATATAATGAGTAACGTAAATACTGTTGATATTCATGTGCAAACTTAAATACATCTCTCTTAACAGTTGATCTAGGAAAGCCTTTAAAAAGAGGATTATACATTTCTCTAATGTAATGAATAAAACCAAGAGATTCAGAAAATGAAAAAAGTAAACCCTCCACAACAACTAATTTTGCTAGTGCTTTCCTATTTCTATGTTTATCGTATTTAGGACCTATAATTCTCTCGTCAGGGTTAATTTAACCCTGTACTTGGTCCGAGACAGTATGTGAACCTTGTCCCGATGGAGAGGGCGCTTACGCACCCGGTTTTTGAGCCTTGTATTGGGCATACCTAGCTGAGTGTTTTTGTGTTATGTGTCTCATTAAACCCCCCGTCCCACTATGACATTTTCCAGTTTTAAAATTATAAATCCCTTTACAAATTTTACATATAGCTACTTGATTCTCTACGTCCCTAATAAAAAATTGTCATGCATATGATTTTATTGATCATTTTGCTGGACCTCGTGTCATACTAGGGGGGATAGGAGGCATTTCAGTTGAAGGTGCACTAGTGGTGTGTCATCTACATTAGTGGGTGTGTCATCTAGATCATCTTCTAAATTAAAGTCTTATTGAGTTTCAGAAAATATCTCCTCGTCTAAATCATATGGTATTTTAGGAAAATCTTCAGTGTCAACAAAATCATCCAGTCTAGGAATATGATCCTGTCTAGGAATAGGATGACTAGAACTAGAAGAAGTACCCCGACCCTTGTTACCCCTAGTAGAAGAAGTCTTACCTAGAGATGGCAGTGGATCCTGGATCCGGTCCAAATCCGGTGAATCCAGATCCGTTTTATAAGATATGAATCTTTAAAATTTGGACTCGACGGATCCGGATCGGACCCAGATCCGTTTTTGAAGGATCAGATCTGGATCTGAATATTGTATTTGAGATTCGTATCCGGTCCAGATTCGATCCGTGGATCCGTTTTTTATTAAATATATCTATAACCTAGAATGTAATTTTATAACTATTTTCTTAATTTTTTTCATAATTTCTGTATTTTACTTTGAGATTTGGATGAATATTACTTTCTCAATTAGGAACCCGTGACTCGTGTTTTACCGGGTAGAAAATATAACTGGCAGTGCTTAATGTTATTTCAATCATATATAAAAAAGGCTTGTGTTGAATGCTTAGAGTGATTTGTTTAAAAATTAGCTTGCATCTTTGTTGAAGCTGACTTGAAAAAAAAGAAGGGTAAATTTAGCATTTGTCATTTTGTTGTCTTGATGTTACGTTCGGTAGAAAGTTTCACCTTTTCTTTGTGTTTCTAAATTTCTTATCTTGATGGATTGAATGAACTAACGCATTTTTTTCAATTAGATTGAGTTTTATTTTGTTAAAAAAGTTTCAACATATGAGAATATTATTCAAGGCAATTTTTTTATATGTGGATCCAGATTCGATTCGTGGACCCGATGGATTCGAATTTGGATATGATTTTTATGGACCCGATGGATCTGGATCCGGATCCGGATCTAGATATAGGTATGAATAACGGATCTGGATCTAGTAGGATCCGGTCCAGATCCGATCCGTTGTCATCCCTAGTCTTACCCTTACCCTTAAGTATACCTCTTATTAATTCCATTTTAATTATTTTAATAATTAGTTAAAGATAGTGAAATTAAGTGCGCTAAATAAAATAAAATAAAGAAACAATAATAATTTAATGAAGGAACGAATGTATCAAACGACGACGTAACGTCAACGTGTAATCGAGAGGTTGAAAATTGAAACTTTGCTCGATGGATGATCCTCAAGCTAGTTGTCAACTTCACTCCAAAATGAATAAATAAAATTGAATATTTAGTAGACAATGTAGACTTGTAGAGAGATTGTAAAAAGATTTGTGAGAAAGATGAAGAGAAAATGAGGTATTTATAGTTGGAAAATTGAGTTAAAGTATAAATATAATAACTTAGGGGTTAAAAATAAATATTAAGGGGGTAGGGGGAGAGAGGGAAACCAAAAATGGCCATTGCACAACGACTAATATGTAAAATGGTCGTTGTTGCAACGATTATTTTTTGCAAAGAGGGGGGGGGGGGGGTTCGGGCGGGATCGAGCAGGCCATGTCCCGGGTTCGAGTCCCGATACCGTATTTTTTTTAAAAATGGGATCGGATCGTCCCGGCCCACTAGCCAAGCCTACCTGCATCTGCATATGTTACATACTATAATTAATTTTCAGGACAGAAGCTTTAGACTCCTTATAATTTGAGCAATTTATAATTCATGACCACAAGTACTTTAAAGTTGGTCCTTACTATATTGCTCGGATTTTTAAAAAATTGTTGCATTCATGTTGGATCCTCTAAAGATGCATCACTCTTAGAGAATCCGACGCCATTTATGAGGAGTCCTAGCAATATAGGTTCCTTATGTAGGACAATAATTTTAGATTACATTTGATTAGTTCCTTCCAAGTTGCAAAAGTAGTATTGTCAATATATATACAAGAACATGTACAATTAGTCAATTGTATTGACTATATGAATCTTCATACATCAATTTAAAATTAACTGGAATCAAGTATTGACTATATGAATCTTCTAAATCAATTTCGTTAATATTGAAAGAATAATCACATTAATTATTTTCCTCGGGCGTACTACTTTCCAACCTTCTCTTCACACTTTCCCTTCTCTTTCTCTTTCTGTTACTATTCCCATCTAGGTCCCCGGCTTTAATTGCTTGGCCGGGATAGAACCAGCGCATTCTTTTAGATTTCTTCTTTCAATGGTTTTTGGTTGTCCTTGCTTGTGCGCTTTGGTCCTTCTACCAAGCCCACAAGCTTGAGTCTTCAACCAAGACTCGGACAAGGAACTATCAATACTAGCTGCAACCCCGATGTGAGTGCTCCTAATGTCTTTTCTCTCTTTCTTTCGCTCCTCTACCATATTCATGGATTCATTCTTTGGAAGTTAGGCACGTGACTCGCAAGAGTGGCGTAGCTGTTCTAAGTTTACAGGCGATTGCTCAAGACATCTCTTTTCAACCGAGGAACAAGCCAAATATAGTTCTAATTTTTATTTTCTACAAACTTTAGATAGCACAGTGTTATAATCATTAATCAACCTATAATCATAGACGTATTATACCTTACACTGAATACAGATAACAATTATAAACTATTACAATTAGAATGGTGAAATTTGTTATATTTCTGGGTTCAAAGCAGTAATTTACTAAAATCAGTTTCTATTTTAAGAATTCAAAAAACAGAAAAAGCGTTAAAAACATAAATGAAGAAAAATCAGAAAATTTTCGAGCCCACAAATTTCTTGTGCGTTATTAAAAAAATTTATCCTCTCACAGTTGTCAAGGTTAATGGATTAATTCCTCCTATTATAGAACGAAAAACTATATATACAACAAATCACATCGAACACTTATTTTCTTACTTTTAAAAATGATGTAGAATGCAAAAGTGAGAGAACAGTAAAATACGATAATTTTTTAATAGTAAAAAATTGAGGCGAAGCCTCGGAATTTATAGCCACAAGTTTGGTATGAAGGAGTGCAAAAATCTACTCATCAAAGGTTGTGTCTCTTCGATAATTAAAATTTTGCATTATCAATTAGTAGATCATTTGATCAAATTCGAAGCCGACTATAACAATGCGAGGGAAGACTCTCTTCTCGATTATTTATTTAAGAGCTAGAAAAATTAATTTTATATATAAGCACATAAAAAGTATTTTCCCTCCACCAATAAAGGACAAAGTGCATTTGCAAAAATGATATTTGTTTGAATTTCATTTCCATCCATTTTATTTCCTATCATTTCGCATTTCACATTACACTCATCTTTAAAGCCCAACAAAATGAGATATCCGTGTATGTATTGAAAATTAGAAAAGAAAGTAGTAATAATGAAACAAGGGGCATGAGTATCACCACAAAGACATGAGGGTTATTACACTGGCCCTTACTAATATATACTCCCTCCGTCTCAAATTATTTATCGTTTTTTTTATTTACACGCCTCTTAAGAAATATTAATTAGGAGTGATATTCAACTTACTTTACCCTTATTTAAAGTCTAAGTTATAATCTCTCTCCATTAAATATCTACTCTATTTATGTGTCATCTTAATTAATGACAAAGAGTAAAATGAATAAATAAATTATGTCTTAAATTTCAAAAACGATAAATAATTTGTGACAACTATTTTTAGTAACCACGATAAATAATTTGTAAGGGGTATTTTCAAGTGCTAAATTTAGACATAACAATCACAAGTGCACGTGGATAACATGTGCAGTCAGAATACATTGAATGACATTGTTTCCTCTGAAAAATGAAAAAAGAAGTAGGAATTGTTTTGCTTCTGATTCTAGCAATGAATTTTGCTTCTTTGAAGGTTGAACATTTTCTTGAGGTTTTGCAATATTTTTTTTTATTATTATTTTTTATAATTAATGTCTGAATCAAAATTTTTATTAAGAGAATTCAGAATATAAAAAAATAAACACATAAAACAATCAAGGTTATATATGTTGGAAATTTATTAGACGTGAAATAAGTTAATCCTATTAATTATGACTCGAACAATTGAGGGGGGACCCGCACGTAGGAAACATGGTTTCCACACACGTGCACAAGTTGTGCCAAGGATCGTAAATTTTCTAAGTGGAATAGATATTGGTACGTATACAAAATGTTTGAGACTTAAGTTGATGAACGGTTATTGGTCAAATGACAAATGATTTTACGTTGGTAAATGAAGGAAGAAGTGTATAATGTGTTAAAGATGAAACGAGTCATGAATCGCCGCGGCGCCAACTCTCTGAAGTTGTGGCCACGCTGACTCTATAGTTGAGCGTCACGCCTCCTGGCCGAGGCGCTGGTTGTCCAGAGGCTGCGACGGGAGACGAAAAAACATGACTTTTGGGCTGATTTTGAGGCATTAAACCTCCATTACATCCTAAATGAATTCAGCCATTATTTGGCTGAATTAACACTCCATAATCAAGGCCATTACATGGTCATTCAAGGCCATTACATGGACAATTGGAAGTCATCTTCTCAACACTATAAAATGAGGCCTTTGACTCATTTGCAAAAACACACTTAACATTCACTAAACAATTCTGAAATTGTCCTCCTCTCTTGCAATCACAAACACTTAAAGATCTTTCTTCCAAAGCAAACACTTGAGTTCCCTTTGCTCATTTGTTTGATTGTTGTTTTATCTTGGGAGATAAGTTGTCATTACAACCGTTGAAAGGATATATGGGGCAATATTATCTTAAGGATAGATCAAGAATTTGGTCGACTCAGCAAACTCTCATATTTTATCATTTTCAGATTTCTTACTCACTTGTTGTTGTTGTTGCATTCTCATTTCCTTGTCTCTACACATATTTCCCACAAGCTTAAGATATCGCTGCTTTCAACAACAACATGTCTGCTGAAGATCAATTTAACGCCATGAACAACACCGATGCTCAAGACAATTCTATTGCCTTCAATCCAACTACTCAAGGCACTAACGCTGCCTTCAACTCCACTGTTTTTGACACTTCTAGTGTCACCACTAATCATGGCATTCCTAATGTCTTCCAAACTACTGCTTTTGGCACTTCTAGTGCTACCACTTCTTTTGGCACTACGAGTGCCACCACTGCTTTTGGCACAACTAGTGTCAACACTGGTTTTGGCACAACCAATGCTTCCACTGCTGCTCCGGGGACTTATAGTGCCCATGCTCCTGCCCAAGGCGTCAACAATATTTATGCTCCTGTTGGAAGCATTCCCAACGCCTTTGCAACTGCTCAAGGGGGCATCACTGCCTCTACACCTGCTGGTTTTCACCATGAGCGTCCTGAAAAGTTCATGGGTGCTCACTTTAAGTGATGACAGCAAAAGATGCTGTTTTTCCTGACGGTTATGAGAATGTCACGTTTCCTAACCGAAGACCCTCCACTAGTTGGGGAAGATGTGGACCCTCAGCCAAATAATTTGGAGGGAGGGGGCCAAGGTAACCATGTCACTGACGACATGAGGATGGTTCGCGAAGCATGGAAACATAGTGATTTCATGTGTAGGAACTATATTCTAAACAGTTTGTCCGATCCACTATACATGGTATATTACACCGTTGAAACAGCCAAGCAGTTATGGGACAAACTCCAGAAGAAATACAACACCCAAGATGCGGGTAGTAAGAAGTTCTTCATTGGGAAGTTCCTAAAATTTCAAATGGTGGATAACAAAAGTCTGACATCCCAAGTCCAGGGATTTCAAATGATTTTACATCACCTGGATTTGGAAGGATTAAATCCTAATGAACAATTCTTGGTTGAGGCATTGATCGAGAAGTTGCCTCCCTCGTGGACTGAGTTTATGAATTATCTAAAACTCAAAACAAAGGAGATGACCTTAGACGAACTTATTGTCAAACTCCAGATTCAGGAAGACAATAAGAAGGTCATGCCAAAGGGAAAACAACCCGCTAAGGCTAAGGCAAACCTGACGGAAGTCAAAGGGAACTCAAGCAAGAAGCGGAAGTTTCAGAAGGAAGGCAAGCCTCCAACAACTGAAAAGTTCAAGGAAAATTGTAACCACTGTGGTATAGTTGGTCACATGGCCAAAGACTGCCGCAAGCTCAAACGTGAGAATAAGGCCAAAGGAAAGGCCAAGGCTAACATCGTTGAAGACAAGCTCGTAGACGATAGGAGTTCTCAGCGGTGGTTCTTGAAGCTAATCTCGTTGAGAATTCGGTGCAATGGTGGCTAGACACGGGTGCTACCCGTCACATATGTACCAATAAAGAAGCCTTCTCTACTTATACACCAGTCTCAGACAAGAAGTTGTTCATGGGAAACAATTCTTCTTCAGAGGTGCTGGGGGTAGGAAAAGTGATCCTAAAGATGACGCACGAGAAGGAGCCGACTCTGAAGGAAGTGATGCATGTTCCAGAAATTCGAAGAAATTTAATTTTCTGGACCTTTGTTAGTAAATGCTGGTTTTAGGCTAGTGTTAGAAGCTAACAAATTTGTAATCACTAAAAATGGATCATTTGTAAGAAGGGAATTCGTCTGTGAAGGCCTCTTTAAGTTGAATGCTGCACCTGTAATGCCTTCTGTTTCATCTATCAATAAAATTGTGCCTTCTACTTACTTCATTGAGTCATCTAATTTATGACATCATAGATTAGGACATGTTAACTATCAATCTATCCAACGATTGGTAAAGTTGAAACTATTGTCGTCTATCGACATAAACCCTCAACGCAAGTGTGAAGTATGCGTAGAGGCAAAACTTTCTAAGAGTCCCTTTAGATCCGTCGAAAGGGAAACCGCTCCTCTAGAACTTATACACACTGATATATGTGATTTGAAGTTCGCTCAAACTAGAGGGGGGAACAAATACTTTGTGACTTTCATAGATGATGGCACAAGATTTTGTTATATTTACTTACTAAAAAGTAAAGATGAAGCCTTTGAAGCATTCAAACGCTACAAAGCAGAAGTTGAGAACCAACTAAGCGGACGGATTAAAATAATCCGTAGCGATAGATGGGGAGAATATGTAGCGCCTTTTGAAGAATTTTGTACCCAGTCGGGTATAGTTCATCAAACAATGGATCCTTACTCACCTCAATCAAACGGTGTGACTGAACACAAGAACAGAACACTAAAAGAAATGATGAATGTTTTACTCATCAATTCGGGCCTCCCTCAATCCATGTGGGGAGAAGTTGTTCTTACCGCAAATAATATTCTTAATAGAGTCTCACACAAAGGTAAGGATAAGACTCCATATGAATTATGGAAAGGAAAAAAATCTACCTACAAATATTTGAAGGTGTGGGGTTGTCTGACCAAGATAAAAATACCTATGCCAAAGCAGGTCAAGATTGGCCCTAAGACTATGGATTGTATATTCATCGGATATGCTGATAATAGTAGTGCTTATCGCTTCATAGTGCATAATTCCGATGTACCAAACATATATGAAGATACGATCCTGGAAATCAAGGAACGCGTGGTTCTTTGAAGACATATTCCCATATAAGAAAAACAACATAACCTCTCGCAAATAAAGTTATGAGCAAACCTCTGATGAACTAGGAGTCACTGACTACCTAGATCAAAATGGTTCAAATCTAGTAAATTCTGAAGTAGATGACGATCCGGAATTTAGTATTCCAGATTTTCAGGACTTGGAAGATTCAGAGATGGAACCAAGGCAAAGCAAAAGGGCACGTAAGGATAAGTCCTTCGGTCCAGACTTTGTAGCTTATTTGGTTCAGGATGAATCACGGACAATCGTCGAAGCATTGTCAACTCCAGAAGCACCGCTCTGGAAGGAAGCTTTAGAAAATGAGATAGAATCCATTCTGCATAACCATACCTGGGAGTTGGCTGAACTTCCCCCGGGACACAAACCGTTGGGTTGTAAGTGGATCCTTAAACGGAAGTTAAATGTAGATGGTTCTATCGACAATTACAAAGCTAGGTTAGTAGTCAAGGGCTATCGCCAAAATGAGTGCCTTGATTACTTCGATACCTACGCTCCAGTGTATAGAATGACATCCATATGTATGTTCATAGATATCGCCGCCTTGCGAGATCTTGAAATACATCAAATGGATGTCAAGACTGCCTTCCTAAATGGTTATTTGGAAAAAGAGATATATATGGATCAACCCGAGGGGTATGTGGTTCCAGGACAAGAGACAAAAGCGTGTCAGCTTGTTAAATCGTTGTACGGGCTGAAACAAGCCCCTAAACAATGACATGAGAAATTTGATAGTACCTTACTATCAAAAGGGTTCGTCATTAATGGAGGTGACAAATGTGTCTACATGAAAGGAAATGTCAAATCCTTCGTCATGATATGCCTATATGTAGACGACTTGTTGATCAGTGAAAGCAGTCCTGGGATAATCCTAGAGACTAAGAACATGTTAAAACAGTGTTGTGATATGAAATATATGGGCATTGCAGATGTCATCTTAGGGATCAAGATATCTAAGACATCTAATGGATTGGTCTTATCTCAATCTCACTACATCGAGGATGTACTGAAGAAATTTGGGATTTTCGACAGTTCACAGGTATCAACACCATTGGATATAAGTCAAAAGTTTGATAAACATCTTGGTAAGCCCGTACGCCATGAGCGATATGCGCAGGTGATTGATAGTCTGATGTATATCACAAACTTCACTCGACCTGATATCGCCCATGCAGTCAATAAATTGGCTAGGTTCACTCGAAATTCAAGTAAGGATCACTGGAAAGCGTTGAACAGGATACTACGGTTCCTAAAGTTCACGATATATTTCGGGTTACACTATTCAAGATATCCAGCGATACTAGAGGGGTACAGCGATGCAAACTGGATATCTGATAGCGACGACATCAAGTCCACCAGCAGATATATTTTTACAATCGGTGGTGGAGTTGTGTCTTGGAAATCCTCTAGACAAACTCTTATTTCCCGATCCACGATGGAGTCAGAATTTATCGCTTTAGATAAAGCGGGAGAATAAGCTGAGTGGCTTCATGGTATTCTAGAGGATGTCCCATGTTGGGATAAACCCGTGTCTTCTGTAATGATCCACTGCGACAGTCTGTCGGCTCTAGAAAGGGCACGAAGTTCAATATACAACGGTAAGTCTCGTCATATTCGACGGAGACATGAGTCCATTAGACAGTTGATCACCTCGGGTATTATTTCCATTGATTACAAAAAATCTAAGGAAAATATCGCAGATCCCTTGACGAAGGGAATACCAAAAGATCAGTTATTCTGCATGTCTAGTGGAATGAGCTTAAAACCCAAACAATAAAAAGCGATATAGTGGACACCCAACCTTACAGACTGGAGATCCCAGGAATAAGGTTCAATGGAAAAACTAAACTGTAAAGGTTCCGTGAGCGCTTCGGTGGAAGCAAGAGCACTTCAGATAATGTGTCTTTCTTAAGAAACATAATCCAAGGCCGTTCCCGTGATAGACAAAAAGTGCTACATGTAAGAGGGGTAAAGGATAAATTTCCAAACCTTTAATGATCCTCAACATTTGAGGATAGGTTGGGGAAATTTTTAATGGTTCCTAATGCTTGTATAGCAGGGTATTACTGTTACACCCCGTAATTCCAAGGGAATGATATGAGAACGTACGTATGGAAATAAGATTTGAATTTTGAAAAGAAAGAAAGATTACGTTTTCTTAAGGAAAAATATCGGGAATTTGTGAAGGAAAATGGTTATTAATTGGAATTTGGTTCTCAAATTTGGTATTTGAGACTTATAGATTATATTGGAATTTTGTATTTTTAAGTCCGGATTTGGTCATGTGGGGCCCACGGGAAAATTTTACTGTTTTGTGGGGCCCACAATATTTCGAGATATTTTGGCCAAATATAGATATTTTGAAGGAAGAAATAATTTTGACGAATTGGAGGGTGACACATGGCACATCCCCCCCACTTGTCTTGCAAGGTGGCAAGTCTTGAAGATATTTGTTGAAGTGGACATGGATCCCACACACACTTGTCCACAATCTTGTCACTACACTTGTCTTGATCTCATACTTGGGATACATTATATATACATAGAGGAGTGCAAGGCTTCATTCTACACTTAGCCAACACTTAGAATTATTTCAAGAATCCTAGCTCCTCCTCTTATGGTGCTCTCGGCCAAGGCCTATTTTGGAGACCAAAAAATCCTTAAACTTCCGAGCTTTGTTCATTGATACAAGATTAATGTCCATAACCAAGTGATTAGCAAGATTAAGCACCCCTAACCCCTAAAAAGCCTCTTGGCCGTGACTTGAAGGGTTGAAACCATATGGTGTTCTTCAACTTTTTAGGTGTTGAACTTGAAGAGAAGTTGGTTATAAGCTTCTAAGGGTTACATATTTTGTATTGGAACTTGAAGAATAAGAGCTAAGATATGCTAAGGATCGACTTTTAAACTTGAATTATTTTGGGCATATTTGAGGTAAGGATCATTGTCCTCTTAAAGTAATTGGATATTACATGTTGAAGTAATTAATGGATGAACTTATGATTAAAAAGAATGAAGAATAAGAAGTACATGTCACAATCTTGGCATGTTAGTCGATTGTGGACAGTTTTGGCATTGTCGGATTCATTGGATATTATTGTTGTTAAACATTGCCTATTACATGTTGACATGAAGGAATCTTGTTGTTAACAAGTTAATATAACTTATATTAAGTGTTGGAATATAAGTTGGATTATAAGAAGTTATGGAAACAGTTTTGGTTGTAGTAGTTGGCCGAGAACACCAACTAAAGGACTGTACTAATGGACTGTACTAATGGACTGTACTAGTGGACTGTTTTAGCGGACCAAAGGACTATTTTTACATTGGACTATGAACTGATTTTAGTGGACTATTTGGTAGATTAAGAGGCGGAATTTTACACGTCAAGTTAGGCGTGTAATCCCATTTGGTTAACTGTTGATTGTGCCCTTAAGTATGGCTTGATTGGTGTTGAAATCGGGTCTTGGAAAAGGTGGAAAAGTACGTAGAAATAAAGGAAGTGCTGCCCAAATTTTCGTAGAATAAGAGGACCATTATTTGGTATAAGTCTTACACTTGATAGCTTAGAATTGATAGAAGTATTATTGTGATTATAGGTTGACATTCTACGAGTGGCGTATTCTACTTTGCGTGTGGAATAGCTTAAAAGGTATGTGAACTTCTTCCTTCTATCGGCATGATTGATTATTGGAGTATAGATGAATTGTTTCTTGAAGTATACTTGACTTGATCTTAAAGGTGGAAAGTGTCTTGATACTACGGGTGTTAGTGTCTTGGGGTTTATAATGGAAAAGATGTGCGACGGACGTACATGGTTCTAGTTGGTTTGTCTAGAAAGGAAGTGGTTCTATCTATTTCATTAATAGTACTTCGGGTTTTATAAAAAGGGAAGTTATTATACTCTTAGAAGTTAAGGGTAGTCATGTTTTTGATTCTATGTTTAAGGCATGTCTAAATTGTTCCTAAGTCCTTACCAAGTCTTATGGGAGATGTCGGTAAGAGTATTTAGTAAGCATTGAAGTCGAGTTGATCTTGCTAAGTTACAACACTAATGAGACTTGATTTATTTGAAAGTCATGAGACTAGATTTATTTGAAAGTCATGAGACTAGACTTAGTTGAAAGTATATGAGACTTTACTTGAAGGTATATGAGACCTTACTTGAAAGTATATGAGATTTGATTAGATGAAGTATAAGAGACTTGATTTATTTGAAAGTCATGAGACTAGACTTAGTTAAAAGTATATGAGACTTTACTTGAAGGTACATGAGACCTTACTTGAAAGTATATGAGATTTGATTAGATGAAGTATAAGAGACTTGATTTATTTGAAATTCATGTGACTAGATTTATTTGAAAGTCATGAGACTATACTTAGTTGAAAGTATTTGAGACTTTACTTGAAGGTATATGAGACCTTACTTGAAAGTATATGAGATTTGATTAGATGAAGTATAAGAGACTTGATTTATTTGAAAGTCATGCGACTAGATTTATTTGAAAGTTATGAGACTTAGTTGAAAGTATATGAGACTTTACTTGAAGGTATATGAGACCTTACTTGAAAGTATATGAGATTTGATTAGATGAAGTATAAGAGACTTGATTTATATGAAGTATAAATGACTTGATTTTGGGAAAGAAGAAGTAATTTGATTTAAAGGTATATGTTACTTGATTTGAAAAGAATAAAGTTACTTGAGTTTAAAAGTGTAAGTAACTTGTTTTTGATAGTGAAAGTGCCTTGATGCTACAAGTGCTAGTGTCTTGGGGTTTATAAAGGAAAGGATGTGCGGCGGACGTACATGGATATTTTAAAAAGAAAGGCATGGTATTGTCTTAGTCATTTTAAAAGGAAGGCATGGTATTGCCTTGGTTGTTTTAAAATGAAAGGATGTGCGGCGGACGTACATAGTACTTTTTGGGTTTCAATTCCCTAATATTGCATGATGTGATTTTTTTTAAGAATGGATGTACATAGTACTTTGGGTTCAATTGCCTGATATTACATGACATGATAAATGCCTTGAGTTTTCTAAATTGATAGTTCATTCTATTTGTTCTAATGAGAGTCAAAGATCATTTTAACTTGCATATGTTATCTCATATAACCATTCGTGCGAGTGTTATATTTCCACATCTCCACGTCCTCACTGAGGCCGACATTGTATATATATTTCATGGAGTAGCTCCCATGACGTGAGATGGTACACACTCACTGCGGGTCTGAAGGACTCATGCTGGTTCAAATCCCACGACATATTACATGGATTAGCTCTCCGTGATGCGGGTATCGTGTACAGATTTCCTATGCGGATGAAATAGTCTCATGCGGGTTCGAGTCCCATGCGGGTGAAATAGTCTCATGAGTAGGATTGCATAATGATGCTGAGGGCGAATGACCCTGATTGTGACATGGCTTTCATATTTTGAAATGGTAATGATTTCATATTTGAAAGAGATACAGTTGATTTCATATTTGAAATGGTAATGATAACATATTTGAAAGGGATACAGTTGATTTCATATTTGCAATGGTATTTATTTCATAACTTGAAATGACACGGTGGATCTTACTTTTAAAAAGGATATATTTTAAAAGGCTCAGTTGACTCTCATTTGTTTATATAAAATACAGTAGTACTGTGGTACAGTGATACAAGGTACGTTTGGCTTTATTTTATATGACATAGTTGGAGCTGGTAAGGTTTTTACTTGTCCCTGTCATCTTTTGGCCAGTTACGGTTTCTTTACTGTACTTTATGTTTACATACTTAGTACTTGTTATCTTCTTCGGGGTCGTTCATGTCCCGCAGTTTAGGTTCATATTGGGTGATCCGCGTGCTGGATCTTGTTCACCGCTGAGGTAGCTTTCTTGTTCCGAGCTTACCATCGTACAGTTGGTTTAGACTGCTGTGTATTTTAGTGCAGTGGGGCCTTGTCCCGTCATAGTTGTCAAAACTCTTAGGTCTGTATTCATATGTAAATGGGTATCGTGAGTTGTATTTACATTGTTATCTGATTGTAGTCTCATTCGGGTGTTATATATTATGACAGTCTTGTCGGCTTTGCCTTTGCTTGAAAAAAAAATGATGAGTGTTATTTAGCTTCCGCGGGTTACTTGTGTTGTATGGGTAGAAGGGTGCCCAGGTAGGGCACCGGGCCATGCCCGGTTCGGTCGTGACAGAGTGGTATCAGAGCAGTTAGTCTTCGAAATGTGTACATACCGTGTATAGTAGAGTCTTGTTGATCGGTGTGTTGTGCACCACATCGAACAAGAGGCTATAGTACATTTAGGATTGGTTTCCCTTCTTCTCACTCTGAGATCGTGCGATAGAGCTGTGTTGTTAGGGTAATCTCTCCCTAACATATTATTGTAGTTGCAACTATGAGAAAGGCAACAGTAGCCCATAAAGGATTATATGGACTTCTTATCCAGGTTGGTAAAACTATTGTATAGTTGGTATAATGATGATGTGTATCCGTACGAGCGTATTTATTTGGGGCCCTGTGTGTTGCCTTAAATGATTATGAATTACCATGAGTTGGTTAAGCCGTAATAATTACTTGAAAGGTGTGAAACAGTTTATTGAATTCACACATAGGCTTTATATATGTATTGATTTAGAATAGTCAGGAGGTAATGAACCGACTATGATTTTGATAGACTCTTGAAAGATCAGGTTCAATTGACTTAAGGACATACCATGTTGTTAGATTAAGCTGTGCTGTACGCTTAAGTGATATGTGTGAATAATATTGGTATGAAGTAAATAAAGTTGTTATGGTTAAGACAACGTGATTTTGAGATTATGAGAATCTATCTTACCCGTATATGGGGACTGATAATGTAAGCTTGAGACATGGAATAAATGTGAACCTTAGAATATTGATAACCGTTGAGACCTTAGATGTACAAGGCATTCTTAGGTAGTAAGATTATTTCAGACCAAGAATGAGAGTTAAGTGTGACGATGGGTCGGGTTGTGGGCCAATTCTGGGTCAACACGTAGCATGGAATGGAGTGGGGTCGGTTGGAGATAGTTGATCGGTGTATTTTATATACACTTTTTGAGTCGTTTTTAGTTAGTCTTTTGTCCCTTTTTGTACAAATAAGTGTCGTATTAGGATAGATTTTCTTTCTTTTGAGTCAAAGTGGTTAAAATGGCCAAATGGCGGAAAAAGAGCTAAAAGAGGGCAAAAGAGGAGGTTCCAGAGCTAAAAGCAGAGAAAGTGGCGAACGAGGCAGAAACCCGGACCAGCGCCGCGGCGCCTCCTGCAGACAGAAGCAGGGCCGCGGCGCCCAATCATCAGAGAGGCTGCGGAGGTTCCAGCGCCGCGGCGCCCACAGACAGCAGAGATCAGGGCCGCGGCGCCGAAAGCAGGGCCGCGGCGCCGACGCGGGAAAATCAGGTTAATTGACGAATTTCTGGGCCAGGCCTGAAGGGAAAAGTTAGAGGCGGTTTTCAGCCTATAAAAGGAGAACCCTAGGCAGTTCTAAAGGGTTCCCCTTCTTGCACAACACAAGGTTTTCTTGGATTGAAGATTGGAGACCCTAAACTTAGTAATTTCTTTTCTTTTCTTTCTTTTATTTCAGTTTTGTATGATGAACTTTGAATTAGTTCTTGTCATGTCAATGGCTAGGAACTAATTCTTTTATAGGGCTTTCCATGTTAATTCACTAGAAACTTATGTTATGAATTGATGCATGTTATGGTTATTCTTCTTTGAGAGATTTATCCAATTATTGCTTTGAATGCTTGGTAATTAATTGACAACTAATTATCATTATATGATTTCTAATCAAACTTCGAAAGGAGGAGGTTGTGAATATCTTTGTAAGTTGGGTAGACATATTTTGGATTGGGGATGAAAATACCTCAATTATTTATGTAAGCGTTAATGCAGGCTTAACAACCCTAATTTTACGCGTAGTGCGTGACGGTTAACTAGGTTTTGTGCTTAATCCTCCTATAGAGTTATCCTTATCACCTAAAGGTAGAAAGGTGCAATCACGAGGTTGAGTGTTTATATATCCTTAACGGGAATATAAAACGATTTCGTAAACCTGCTAGCTCCGAGAGAAGAAAACCATAATTCATTGCATTGATAAATAACATAAGCGGATAGTTGAGGAGACATGGAAGCCCTATTTCCATCACAACTGAAGTAAACCTATAGTTAATTAGCTTTTATAATTATTAGTTATAAACCACAAAATCAAATATCAATTACCAAATATATACCAAAAGATAGATAGTTGGTACTTGAACCCTAATCCTTGTGGACGATATTCGGTCTTACCAAGACTATATTACTTGTCACGATAACGTGCACTTGCGTTAAAGTGTGTGCATCTTTTCGCGCATCAATAGTCCCGCTACGTGATAGGGTCACGAGGATGCAAGACCCAAGTCTAGTTAATTGTCGTACGAGTTCGTGGACGCGTTCCACCAGAACCGAGTCGTGAGAGCCGAGAAGGGCCTTAAAGGAAATTGAATCTAAGTATAATGACCAAGTTTGGATATAATAACTCAAAGGATTTGAAAACAGAAGCAATGATTGAAATTATGTACGTATACTAGAATAAGTTTGGAAGTACGAGAAAAGAATCATTTTAGGCCATGAATGAGAGTTAATAGTGGTGATGTACACTCTAGATTTGATCCCTCGTTTGGCTTTTGATTGATGTATATGCATGTGTGATATATTGTGGTCATATGTGGCATAATTGATTTCATTGAGTGTAGTTTAAGGAGACTATACCGAGATTTGTTCAGCTTGACACCTAGTATGAACATTCGGGACGAATGTTTCTGAGGGGGGAAGGATGTTACACCCCGTAATTCCAAGGGAATGATATGAGAACGTACGTATGGAAATAAGATTTGAATATTGGAAAGAAAGAAAGATTACTTTTTCTTAAGAAAAAATATCGGGAATTTGTGAAGGAAAAGGGTTATTAATTGGAATTTGGTTCTCAAATTTGGTATTTGAGACTTATAGATTATATTGGAATTTTGGATTTTTAAGTTTCGAATTTGGTCATGTGGGGCCCACGGGAAAAATTTACGGTTTTGTGGGGCCCACAATATTTTGAGATATTTTGGCCAAATATAGATATTTCGGAGGAAGAAATAATTTTGACGAATTGGAAGGTGACACGTGGCACACACCCCCCCTTGTCTTGCAAGGTGGCAAGTCTTGAAGATATTTGTTGAAGTGGACAAGTGGACATGGGTCCCACACACACTTGTCCACAATCTTGTCCTTACACTTGTCTTGATCTCACTACTTGGAATACATTATATATACATAGAGGGAGTGCAAGACTTCATTCTACACTTAGCCAACACTTAGAATTATTTCAAGAATCCTAGCTCCTCCTCTTATGGTGCTCTCGGCCAAGGCTTATTTTGAAGACCAAAAAATTCTTAAACTTCCAAGCTTTGTTCATTGATACAAGATTAAGGTCCCTAACCAAGTGATTAGCAAGATTAAGCACCCCTAACCCCTAAAAAGCCTCTTGGCCGTGACTTGAAGGGTTGAAACCACAGGGTGTTCTTCAACTTTTTAGGTATTGAACTTGAAGAGAAGTTGGTTATAAGCTTCTAAGGGTTACATATTTTGTATTGGAACTTGAAGAATAGGAGCAAGGATATGCTAAGGATCGACTTTTAAACTTGGATTATTTTGGGCATATTTGAGGTAAGGATCATTGTCCTCTTAAAGTAATTGGATATTACATGTTGTAGTAATTAATGAATGAAATTATGATTAAAAAGAATGAAGAATAAGAAGTACATGTCACAATCTTGGCATGTTAGCCGATCAGGACGCTTTTGGCATTATCAGTTCATTGGATATTATTGTTGGTAAACATTGCCTATTACATGTTGACATGAAGGAATCTTGATGTTAACAAGTTAATATAACTTATATAAAGTATTGGAATATAAGTTGGATTATAATAAGTTATGGAAACAGTTTTGGTTGTAGTAGTTGGCCGAGAACACCAACTAAAGGACTATACTAATGATCGTATTAGTGGGTGTACTAATGGATATTTAGTGGGCTTTAGCGGACTAAAGGACTGTTTTTACATTGGACTATGAACTGATTTTAGTGGGTTGTTTGGTAGATTAAGTGGCGGAATTTTACACATCAAGTTAGGCGTGTAATCCCCTTTGGTTAACTGTTGATTGTGCCCTTAAGTATGGCTTGATTGGTGTTGAAATCGGGTCTTGGAAAAGGTGGAAAAGTACGTAGAAACAAAGTAAGTGCTGCCCAAATTTTCGTAGAATAAGAGGACCATTATTTGGTATAAGTCTTACACTTGATAGATTAGAATTGATAGAAGTATTATTGTCATTATAGGTTGACATTCTACGAGTGACGTATTCTACTTAGCGTGTGGAATAGCTTAAAAGGTATGTGAACTTCTTCCTTCTATCGACATGATTGATTATTGGAGTATATATGACTTGTTTCTTGAAGTATACTTGACTTGATCTTAAAGGTGAAAAATGTCTTGATACTATGGGTGTTAGTGTCTTGGGGTTTATAATGGAAAAGATGTGCGGCGGACGTGTAACACCCCATTTCAACCGGAGTCGGAAACGGGATTACTGCTACATGGTTGGATTCCTAAATTTATTTAAAGGAGTCGCCACCTAATTATTATAGTGAATTAGGACACTAAAATGTAGCATAAAATACTACGAATGATCTCCATTTTTAAAGGTCTGTGAAACTATGTGAGATTCTAGGTAAGGGTTCTTTATTATCCTAAAGGGAAGGGGTTAGGCATCCTAAAGGATCCGCTAACTCATGTTGTCCCACAAACTTAGGTTAGTATTATTTAAAAAATGTATATTTAGGAGGACATGGGTTAAAAGATGTTTACAAATAATTATTTAAAAGATATATAAGCATATATATTTTCCATAGAATTGTATGAAGTTTATTTGTAAAATGCAAGGAAAATATTCTAAAGAGGTTTATCATAAAAAATGCAAAATAAATAAAAAAGATGGTTTACTAAAAGTACGTATCATATGTAAATTTTAATCTTTGTAAAGGGTATACAAATGGGTAGAAGGATTTTCCTCTTTTACACTTGGTAATAAGAAAATAGATCTTTGTTGTAGAAAAATAGATTTTGTCATTTTATGAAGTTTAATAAGAATTAGGAACTCATTTATTCCTATAATATCAATGAAAAGGCTAAGTTATTTTGAAAAGTTTTGAAAATGCATAACGGCCTAAAGATAGATTAAACTAGCGACACATTTTATTATTTAACTACCCACCCTTAATAATTCTAGGCCTAACTATTCTAAGCATTTTCGATAATTGTATAAGGTTAGTTAAAAAATACAAATAAAAGTAAAGTGATAGAGTTAAAGAAAGGAGATAAAATGACTAGGGCAGATGAAGATATTATCATGCCCTATTAGTTTCGAAGGTCCCGAGATTGGAGGATGCAAGAAATGTAGACCGTGGATGAAATGAGTGAATCTCGTAGCGAGACTCTTTGTTGCTTTCCAATGCATGTCATGTAAACAAAGAAAAGAAAAGAAAAAGAGATTAGGAAATGTTTAGAATCTTATCTACCGTAAGTAAGCATTAGTATACAAATTTAATCACACCCAAAATATTTCATTCGATTTATGTAATGATAGGCATATAATAGAGAATTATAAACGAAACAAGCCCAATAGGAAGCGATCCAAATGAATCACGTTAAAACAGCCAAAAGATATGATAATTTCTTTTCAAAGATAAGAAGGGCCTCAGCGCTTAATCAGATTTCTCAAAGAGGGAAGGGTGAGCCCAAACGTACGCAACACAGTGATGGGCTTGCACGACATACAGTGAACCATATGCAGAAATACAAAGCAAACCCAAGTATTCTAATCATAAAACTTACAAGGAGAGGACTCAGCCCAATATGTAATAGGCCCAATAAAACACATGCTCACATTCATAGATATACTAATCCATATAATATACATTTAGATATATTATTTCCCATATACCTGGGTATACATAAGGACTGAGGGTATATAAAATATATAACCCTCGCATGGCAAGCTTGAGGATATACAAAATATATAACTCTACTACAGGTACATTTGGACTTTACATCTGGTATACCCAGGGTATATTGCTGGTATATCTTACATAGAATAGGTGAAGTGACCCGTTTCAGGTTGCAGGGTAAAACAGAGCATTTTAAAGACATTCATTATTATCCTAGTTGAATCTTCATACCAATCTTACTTCCTCTTGCTCGTATGAACCAAACTAATATTTTACACACACATATATATATATATATATATATATATATATATATATATATATATATATCAGTGATTAACTTGATACGGGGACAGACACGTCAAACATATGTGAAATAACATAATAACACATAGCATACTAGTCCAATTTAAGAAACATGATTCAAAATCAAAGCAGCTGGCCAGAATTGAAGTAAATTAATTTCCCCTAATTAAACACCTATTCCAATCATGTGCCCAGATTTCTCATTTGGTTCGAACTATATTATTACCAAATTATTCTTCCTATGTGCTAATTAGTGGGATGCAGCCAGTGATGGTCTGGTGTGACACAAACCAGTCCATGTAAATATAAAATGTTGGTATAGAAGTTGTCTAATGACTCAGCAAGCAGATTTGGACACAAAGTGACTTAGGAAGTGCAATAATCTAATATGAATACATATAGGAACTAAATGAATTCAAAACAGGACGTGATGGAACATCTCGCGAGACAGTCCATAACATATTAAACAAGAGACATTTTAGTTCAATACATTATACTAAGCTCAAAACTAACATTTACATAGAACCAACTTCTTATTATACTATGTTTTGTATTCAAATATGCCGAGGATGGATATAACTCAATATATATGTTTCTTAAGAATTGTACTTACCAGAAGACATACAGAAAGACCACTTCTTAACTAGTTGTATCTAGGCAGGAGTTTTGAGGAAAATGTAACACCACATGACTAACTCAAATCAGTAATCATAAAGATCAAAACATAGTTATATTCTATATGTAATGCTGACAGTTCATGAACTTCATTAGCTTTAATCGATAGGTTTAAAACATTTCACAATTTATATGGCTTAAACTCAACTACGACACATCACCATCTTCATATCAAACAAATTAGCATTCTGCAAATAGGCTATACATGACTGGATAGATTTCAAGCCAGATTTCAAATTAAACAGGTAGTTCATGTATGGACAGATCTGTCCCAAACCCCTATGACAGGCATTCCTCTTAACCAAACAGTCAACAATCAGTGATTATAGTAAGTTTAAACTTTCCAAGCTAACTCATAGACAAATTAATCATTAATATCTTACTCGACGTAGTCATATATGATTAAACTTAGTTTAAACTAACCACATAAATCATTAGAGACTACCACAGTGATTCATATGTGAATGAGCATGATTAGTAACATATTAAACAATCTTAAAGTTGTCATTAACCAAAATATGATTAATAAACCGTTGGAACGAATACAGACAGGTGCTGACATCAATTAGACATGTCATCAGGCATATGAATACATCACAGAGATCATATTAGGCAAAGTAAACATGAAACTAAAGACAGAATCATATTTACCTTCTTTGGGTGGCGAACCGAGACGTCGTCTCGACTCGTCGAATCCACTCGGATATGTTTTGTATGTGTGCGACTGAAGCGAAGAAAGACTTAATGTTTTCGGATTTGAATCAATACTAGAAAAAATAGAAGGAATGCAGTTTTGAAGTCTATTTTCTAGGAGTATGCATTTCTGATTTTTTCTGAGCTCCTTCAAAGTTAAAAATTGAAACTTGTTCTCGGCTTTTTTAAAGGAGAAAAACCCTGCCATCAAACACAACCAGATGGTTGTATTTATAGCCCAAAATTCGGAGCCCTCAACAGCTTCTTCAAGAAGCTCTTCATTTTTGAATTTCGAATTCAAAAGAGAGGGGGGAAACGTGTGACATTTGACAGATGAGGTGATGGACATGTTGAAAAATATTGCTTTCTCAGTCTGATTTGAGGAGAAGAAAACGTTGGGATGGGGATAAGATTTTTATCCTTTGGATTGAACTTTGAACGAAATCGAATCAGTATTTTATCCACTGAATCGAAGAGAGGAAAGGTCAGCAAACCGCCAGACCATCCTGCATGCTTCGATTCAAGGGTTAAAAACGAATCCTCATGGTTCATGCGATTTTACATGAGTTCCAATGTTCTGAAATGATTCGTAAGAAGGGAAAAGGCGGTGATGGAGGTGATGGATGGCATGGCGATGCCGCTTATCCGTGGGTAAAGGGGAGATGTGGCGCGGATCACGGTCACCGTGAGTTCGCTTGATGTGGGATTTGGTTGTGGAAATGGTAGTTAGGTTTTAGGTATAGTTTGGTTTGGTCGATTTAGTTTGGGTTGAAGAAATGAGGTTTGGGGCGGGTCGCGTAGGGTGTTGGGCTGGACGAATGAAGTTTTGGGCTGGTTTTCAATCGCTGGTTTGGGTTCTTTGGTTTGGTCGGAGTGTATTTGGTAAGAGGAAGTAATTTTGGGCCGGTCATAAGAGAATGGGGCTGCAGGATCGGGCTCAGGAAAGGTATAGGCCTGGAGTTGGTGGTAGTTATTAGGTAGGCTGGGTAGTTATTTAGGGAATGAGAATTGGGTAGAAAATAGGTGTTCTACTGTTGGGAGATTAATAGATAATTAGTCCAAATTTCTCAATTAATTAAAATATGCTTCCTTCAACTTAATTAATTTAAAAATGCACACGCATAAAATACGATACAAAAGATTTAATATATGTATTTAATTTTGAATATAATATTCATAAAAATGATTAATTTAGTAATTGAAGAACATATCAAGAGAAAGTCGGTCATCAATACTGACGACGAGATATTAAAATTGTTTCGCTTATATTTTAATTATAAAAAATGTAATATTCGATATTGTAAAATTATGCGATAATTAGTGATGAATATTAAAACTACTTATTTTTTGATAATTTTCAAGATTGAGAAGCATAATAAAATTAATTGGAGATAAAAGGACGGTCTTAATGAAATGTTCAGTAAAGACGAGACAAAATTGGGTGTCAACAGCTTGTCCCTCTTTGTATGGAGATGATGGAAGAATCTTCGGACAAAGACGTTGACTTGTAGCCAATTTTGTCTTACTCAAAAAATCGTGAAACGCAAGTGGCAAAAGGAAATTTTCGCGAAAGGGATCTCTCGATGCTAGGAAGAACTTAGCGCAAAGCGTGCCGATTCAATATTTGTCGATGTCGAATTATATGATGACACTCGATTGCTTGTGATGCTAGAAAAATTAAGGCGCATACGCCAATTCAATTGTCCCGGTCGAATTATGATGACATCGATTGTTGCGATGCTAAAATTATGGCGCGGCAATTTCGATTCGAATTTTGTCGATGTCGAATTATGATGACACCGGTTCTCCGGACGCTAGAAAATTAAAACCAAAGCGGAGCAGATTTAAAATTTGTCCCAGTTGAATTATGATGACATCGGTATTGTATCAGGTAAACGGCCGGGAAATTAAAACAGAGCGGATTCGGATTCAAAATTTTGTCCCAGTGTTGAATTATGATGACATCAAGTTATCGGGCTGCAGTAGATGCCGAGGAGAGCGGATCGACATTCGAGGTACAAATGGCTTTGGTTCGCCGTAAGAGCTAGTTCCACAGGGTGCTCTCACTCCTGTAAATTATGGTTCATGTAGGCTAAAACACTAATAACAATTAGTGCATAATCAATTAAGACAAAAATGATAAAGCATGAACATATGAGAAATGTGATCATGTGAGAAAAGATGTCGCCCTAAGTAGACGAAGGCGTACGCCGAGATGAAATGACCGCTGCTGCGACGCTGATGCGCAGATCATCGTTGCGTAGATGAACTGTTGATGGTCGTTGATAGGCATAATAAATAACGTCGTTGCATAGGCGTGACGTAGATCATCGTTGCATAGATGAACTGTTGATGAAGCCGTGCATAGCATAATGAAATAACGCCGCCGTGATAGACGTGACGCAGATCATCGTCGCATAGATGAACCGCTGATGAAGCCGTTGCATAGGCATAATGAAATAACGCCGCTGCGTAGACGTGATGCAGATCATCGTTGCATAGATGAACCGCTGACGGCCGCCAGACAGGCATAATGAAAGGGACGCCGCGATGTATCGTGACGTAGATCATCGCTGCATAGATGAATCGTTGATGGCCGCCGCATAGGCATAATGAAAGGGACGTCGTTGCGTAGGCGTGATGCAGAGATCATCGCCGTGCGTAGATGAACATGACGAAGCCGATAGGCATAATGAAAGGACGCCGTCAGATGACGTGATGCAGATCATCGTTGCATAGATGGTAATGATGAAGGCCGCGACAGGCATAATGAAAGGGACGCCGTTGCATAGGCGTGATGCAGATCATCGTTGCATAGATGAACTGATGACGGCCGCTGCATAGGCATAATGAAAGGACGTCGTTGCATAGACGTGACGCAGATCATCGTTGCATAGATGAATCACTGACGTCGTTGCGTAGGCATAATGAAAGGGACGCCGTTGCATAGACGTGATGCGAGATCATCGCTGCATAGATGAACCGTTGATGGCCGCGATAGGCATAATGAAAGGGACGCCGTTGCATAGGCGTGATGCAGATCATCGTTGCATAGATGAACCGTTGATGGCCGCCGACAGGCATAATGAAATAACGCCGTTGCATAGATGTAATGTGCGGTATGATCCTCGGGGCCGACCGTGATGTAGAAATTCCTTGTGAATCAAATAATAAGTGTTGGAGACTCCTTGTTTCTATCAAATCAAGACCGCACTCAAAGAAATTTGTGAGTTTGGGAGTGGTGGTTGATTCGTGTTGACTTGCAGCCTTTGGTGCTTGATGTATGTGTTCGAATCGCTTGGACTCGTAACCCCGCTGCTTTTCCAGTCTTGGTTAATCATTGACGAAAATATTTGTTTTGAAAATAATTTATTCATGAGAAAATATGCATAAGAATTTCACGAATTACTAATAGTGATACGTAGCGAAACAAAACAAACGCCCTTGTCCAAATCTATAAGTTTCTCCTCGCAATGTAATCCTTGAATTTCACCCCAAATACGAAGATTGTGAACTTTCAACGCACGAGATCGAATCTCGCAGATCGCTTGTCGACTTTAAACATACGAGTGTATTTCACACACGTGAAGCAAAGCAGGAGTTTTCAAATAGTGGGACCGGCCGATTTAAGCCGCCACGATCCCCATGAGAGAATCAGGTCATGACGTAGTTCATTACAAGTGGAGGGGATTATGAGGTTTTCTAAAATACGACCGAAGCCGATATGGCCGCCTACGTATCCCCACCGAGGGAATCAGGTCATAACGTAGTTCCAAAGTGTGACAAAATAAGGAGATTCTTAATAGATGAAAAATTAGGATTTTTTTCTAAAAGGTGGGACCGAGACCGAAATGGCCGCCTACGTATCCCACCGTGGGAATCAGGTCACACGTAGTTCCAATTACAAATAATTGATAACTTTTACAAAATATGAAAGAAAAGCATTACATGGAAAAATCCTAGACATAGTATCTTTTCACAGCATCTGCGTTGATTGCTTTCGGCCATATCTCACCGTCCATTTCAGCTAAGATCAATGCTCCTCCGGTCAGTACTCGATGAACCATGTAGGGTCCTTGCCAGTTAGGTGCGAACTTTTCTTTAGCTTCACTTTGATTTGGAAATATGCGTTTCAAAACCAATTGCCCTGACTTGAATAACCCCGACCTTACCTTCTTGTTAAAAGCTCTAGCCATTCTGTTCTGATAAAGCTGTCCGTGACATACTGCAGTCAACCTTTTCTCATCAATCAACATCAATTGTTCACACCGACCCTGTATCCATTCGGCTTCGCTCAACTCGGCTTCTTGGATAATTCTCAACGATGGTATTTCTACCTCTGCTGGTAGCACAACTTCTGTTCCATAAACCAAAAGGTATGGCGTGACTCCGGTAGAAGTCCGAATTGTGGTGCGATAACCCAAAAGTGCGAAAGGCAAATGCTCATGCCAATGTTTGTAATTATCAACCATCTTCCGCAATATCCTCTTGATGTTCTTGTTGGCTGCTTCTACTGCTCCATTCATCTGAGGTCGATACAGAGTGGAATTACGGTGAGCGATCTTAAAATTCCCACATATCTCACGCATCAAGTTACTGTTGAGATTGGCTCCGTTATCTGTTACAATTGACTCAGGAATTCCAAATCGGCAAATGATGTTGTTGCGAACGAAATCAATCACTACCTTCTTCGTTACGGACTTGTATGACGATGCTTCCACCCACTTTGTGAAGTAATCGATTGCCACCAAAATGAATCTGTGCCCATTGGATGTTGTGGGCTCAATAGGACCAATAACGTCCATCCCCCAAGCTGCAAACGGCCAAGGGGAATTTGTTACGTTGAGCTCATTCGGAGGCACACGGATCATGTCGCCGTGAATCTGACATTGATGACATTTTTGCACGAAACGACAACAATCTGTTTCCATGGTCATTCAAAAGTATCCTGCTCGTAGAATTTTCTTTGCCAAAGTAAAACCATTCATATGGGGCCCACACGTACCTCCGTGTATTTCTTCAACCAACTTATTCGCCTCCTGGGCGTCGATGCATCTTAACAAACCTAAATCTGGAGTCCTCCGATAAAGGATTTCCCCGTTTAGGAAGAAATGGTTTGCTAACCTCCGTAGTGTCTTCTTTTGAATGGTAGTCATGCCTTCCGGATATTCGTTGACCTGAAGATACCTCTTAACGTCGTGGTACCATGGTTTTCCATCTGATTCTTCGTCTATGTGGAGACAATAAGCTGGTTGGTCCAACAAATCCACTTTGATAGGATCAATGTAATTCTTATCCGGATCTTTGGATCATGAGGAAAGAGTTGCGAGCGTCGGCAAATTCGTTACGAGCTCGTGGGATATGCTTGACTTATTTTGACGAATTTTTGCACAATTCCTTGACACAGTCTGCGTAAGGAGTATCTTCCTGCTTCGTGGCCCAATCTCCTCAGACTGATGAATTAATAGATCCGAATCACCGATAACCAATAATTCTTGTATATTCATGCCGATACCATTCTCGAGTCCAAGTATGCAAGCTTCAGATACGCCATGTTATTAGTGCATGGAAATCGAGTTTCTTTGAAATTGGGTAGTGACCATTCTAAACCAAAACCGCTCGATTCCAACTCCTTCAAGTTTACTACCCATCAAAAACAATCTCAACTGGATAATCCTCAGAGATATCTTCTCCGACAAATAATACTTCCTCGTCCGGAAAATAAGTCTGGGGAGGCATGTATTCCTCATCCACGGGGTTTTCTGCAAGATGATCGGCTAGTGCTTGCCTTTTGATGGCCTTTTGAGTGACGTATATGATGTCAAATTCACTTAGCAAGATTTGCCACTTTGCTAGCTTCCCGGTAGACATGGGCTTCTGCAGGATGTATTTGAGCGGGTCCATCCTTGAGATGAGGTAAGTAGTGTATGCAGACAAGTAATGTCTAAACTTTTGAGTTACCCAAGTCAGAGCACAACAAGTGCGTTCGAGCAGAGTATACCGGGCTTCATACGGCGTGAACTTCTTGCTCAAGTAATAAATAGCCTGCTCTTTCTTTCCTGTTTCATCACGTTGCCCCAACACGCAACCGAATGCATTCTCCAACACAGAAAAATACAACAACAAAGGTCTTCCGCTCGTGGTACCAAACGTGGATTAGATGGATATTCTTTGATCTTATCAAAAACTTCGGCAATCGATCGCCCAATTAGTTGGAGCATCCTTCTTCAGTAGCTTGAATATTGGTTCACATATCACCGTAGATTGAGCTATGAACCTACTGATGTAATTAAGTCGTCCAAGAAAACTCATCACATCTTTTCGACTCTTTGGAGGAGGCAACTCTTGGATGGCTTTTATCTTTGAGGGGTCCAATTCAATCCCTCTTCTACTTACAATGAAACCCAATAGCTTCCTACAGGACACCAAAGGCGTTTGCGTGGTTTAACTTCCGATTGTACTTCCTTAGCCGGTCAAAGAACTTCTTCAAATTAGTCAAGTGATCTGACGCCCTTCGTGATTTGATAATAACGTCATCCACGTAGACCTCTATTTCTTTGTGGATCGTATCGCGGAAAGATAGTAGTCATGGCTCTCATATAAGTGGCACCCGCATTCTTGAGTCCGAATGGCATAACCCTGTAATAGTATACTCCCCACGGCGTGGTGAACGCTATTTTTTCTGCATCTTCCTCGTCCATCAGAATTTTGTGGTAACCAGCAAAACAATCGACAAATGATTGCAACTCATGCTTTGCACAATTGTCGATGAGTATGTGGATATTTGGGAGGGGAAAATCATCCTTCGGGCTAGCTTTGTTGAGATCACGATAATCTACACATACTCTTACCTTCCCATCCTTCTTTGGCACGGGAACGATGTTGGCTAACCAAGTGGGGTACTTTGCAACTCGGATGACTTTTGCGTCGAACTGTTTGGACACTTCTTCTTTGACCTTCAAACTCATATCAGGCTTGATCTTTCTTGGCTTTTGCTTTACCGGGAGGCAAGATGGATCAATGGGTAATCTATGTGAAACAATATCTCAGACTCGAACCCGCGATATCGTCATAAGACCACGCGAATATGTCGACATATTGCTTCAGAATTTACCAAGTTTTCCTTCGCCGCCGCAGATGGACGCTGATTCTTGTTTCCTTTACGAATTCTGTGTTTCCCAGGTTCACTACTTCTGTTTCATCCAAATTTGGCTTCGGCCTGTTCTCAAAATGCTCTAATTCTTTGACCAAACCTTCTGGTTGTGGGTCCCCCCCATAATCCTCAAAGTCTCGTTCGTTGCTTGGGTTTTGTTTGTTCATTTCACTACATGTCACATTCACATTATCGACAGATTTATTAGCTTGTATGCTGAAAAAGAAAAGAAAGTCATTAAGCAAAACAACAATTTTTATTTTATTTTTTAAAATAGCAAAGCACTGGCGATTTGTTATTTAAGCTTTCAAAAGGGGAGGCAAAACATATATGAGATTCAGGCCTCAATCTGAATCGCATTGTTTCATAAAAATCTAATACAAGTTCTACCAAGCTTCCCGGAGAAACATGGCCGGGGTACAAGTCCAATTTCCTAGGACATCTCCCTGCTTGGCATCCCAAATGGTTGGCGTCTCCTCATGATCATTCAGAATCACATTGCAGTCTACATCTTCTTCTGCAACAAAAAGGCTTTTGAGTCCTTCACGAGATCGTCAGTATCCTCCTTTTCTCGATTCTGGGTCGTGCAAGCTTTGACAAAAGACCGATTCAAAGTGAATAAAGCAGGCTTAAAGGAACATATTTTCTTCCTCGGGAATTTGTTGATGATACCTCTTCAGGAGTGGGCTCATACCCAAGTCCAAAAGTATCCTTCTTGTTGGGCAGGTCAATTGGCTCTATTATACCACCTAGATTCAATCCGAGGCCTTTACCTGGCTGGAAACCATTTCTCAACATTTCTTGGGCTACCATTGTGAGGGCCCGAGATAACTCCAACTTTTCAGCTTTTGAAACACATACAATCTCTCTGACGTGGAAGACCGAACCATCCAACTTATCTACACTTTTGACTGCAGGGATCTGGTTTGCGAGATTACTCCCCTCTCCATACACAACGATTTCCTGATGATTCCAAATAAACTTCAAACTTTGGTGTAGAGTAGAAGGGACTGCGCCTGCCATGTGTATCCAAGGCCTCCCCATCAACAGGTTATAGCAAGTAGAGATATCTAATACCTGGAATTCCACAAAGGAATTCCACGGTCCCACTTCCAAGATCAAATCAATTTCTCCTACGACGCCCTCCGAGTTCCGCGAAACCTTTGACTGACATGGCTTCCCGAATCTTGTCGACATTCAATCCCAAGGCTGGAGAGTGGTCCGGGCATATGTTTACCGCAGAGCCTCCATCTATCAACACTTTAGACACAAATTTATCCTGCGTTTCATCATTATGTTCGTGAGCCTGGTTATGCCCCAAACCTTCGAGAGGCAATTCTTCATCATGGAATGAAATCTTGTGACTTTCCAAAATGTGCCCGGCCAGGGCGGAGAGTTTCTCATCAGTGGTTTCCCGTGGGACATACACTTCCTTTAATACTTCCAATAATGCCCGCCCATGGGCGGCATAATTCATCAACAAGGAAAATAAGGATATCTGGGCAGGAGTTTTGTCCAGCTGCTCTATGACAGAGTATTCTTTTGTTGGCATCTTCCTCCAGAATTCTTCCACTTCGGCCTCTGTCACGACCTTCTTCAAAACATTTTCTTTTCTTAGCGCTCCTCGCGCTGCTTCTAACGGGGCATAATATCGTCCAGACCTCGTCAATCCTGCGACGACGGCTTCAATGATCTTTTTCCCTCCTTCCCGACTACCTTCTCCGAGTGAATGATTTCGAGGGCCAGCTTTTGTTACAACAAATGGTGCCACCATTCGGGATTTTTGAGTGAGCACTTCAACCTCGAATGGTGCTCTTGCTTGTACGGTAATTACTGGAGTGACCAGGGTTGTTGATTCTATTTTTTCCTCCTTCTGGACCGACACAATGGTCCCTTCTAGACTTTTCTCTTCGCCAAATGTGATCACATTCACCTGGGCGTTGTCGTGATTCGGCAGAGGATTATTGTTCACATTAGGGGAAGCTTCCTTTAGCTGGATGGTCCCATCTTTGATTAGTGCCTCAATTCTGTCTTTGAGGTTGAAACAATCCTCAGATCATGTCCCGTGATCCCGAATGGTACATACAACATTTGTTCACATCATACGATCGAGGTAGAGGATTAGAAATTCTTCCCGGATCGGTAATATTATGCCCGCAGCCTTTAACCTTTCGAATGTATGGGTTATGGGTTCAGAAAGAGTGTGTAGGTTTTTGCGTCTTCTTTCAAGTTGGCCCGGTTTAGGTGCATTTTGGATGTCCGCGTGGTCGGGGCGGTATGTAGTTGGTTTCGCGAGGGTTTGGATAGGAGTTGCTCGGGTGGGCGACGTAGCCGAGTATGGTATACGGGTAAGGAGTCGCGAGGGTAGTATGATGGAGGGTTTTGGTTGTCTTGGCTATAGTGGAAAGGTGATGGTTCTCGCGCAGGTCAGAGTAGGAGGATTGGCAATTTAGTGTGTGGGTTGTAGTAGGAAGGTTGATGGTTTTGATAGTTTGAGCGATTTCCATCGTATTCTTGTACCGATACGACAGAGATGCTCCATCTCTCTTCTTCGATTGCGAGCGAATCCGATTGAATTGCTTTACTCGCCGTCAGTGCGCCGGTGGTGATCCTTCCGCCTTCATACCTTCTTCTACGAAGTCTCCCATTCTCACAACTTCGAGAAACTCCGCCATGACACCTATCATCCTCTCATAATACGCAGGATCTTTCATCGATTGTACAAAGAGGTGGTCATCTCGCTTTCCGCCATCCACGGCTGAACTTTGGCGCTTCGCCTCCATCTCGTGGCAAACTCTCGAAAGGTCTCTCAGACTTCTTCTCAAGTTTCATCAAATAAAATCTGTCCAAGACCGTATCGGTATTAACCTAAACTCGCTTCTAAGTCCTGTGCCATTGCGCCCCAATTATGCCATTTTCGCGGATCTTGACCGGTGTACCAATCAAGCGCTTCACCAGTCAAACTTCTTATAAATAACTGCATGATTATAGCCTGATCCTTACCGACTCCGACCAACTTGTCGCAGAGGATCTTAAATGTTTCTGGGTTGCCCTTCCCATCAAACATATCAAACTTTGGTACCTTATAACCGAGCGGTAGTTCTACATCTGGATGCATGCAGAGGTTTTCATACTCCAAACCCTCATGCCCTTTACTCGTTTGCATGTTCCTAAGCGCTTCCTTCAGGTTATGGATCTCCCGGGCCACATTTTCATCAGTTCTTTCCCTCGTCTGCCTCTCCATTTCCTCGTATTGGTCAACCTCCTGGGTGGGTGGGGTTTGAACGACAACAGGTTGAGCTTCTGCTGCATATACCGGTGGAACATATTACTTATTGTGGTTAACAATGTGTGCCGCCGGTATGTGCTCTGTAGTCCAATAATGGGGGACGTGTAGGGTATTTTGGATGGGTGGTGGTTGGGGTATATGTGGGGTTGATGAGGATAGAGGGTTATTTTGTGGCTGGCTTCTTTGTGGGCTAGCTGGTGGATTAATGGGCGGTGGGTTAGTATGTTGTGGATTGGGGTTATTTGGTGGAAGGGTTTGAGGGGGGTTTCGGGGAAGTGCGGGTTCGGGTGGAGCTGTTGTAGTCGTTCTCTGTTCGGGAAATGGAGTGTTGAGACTAATAGACAAATTTGTTAGATTCTGCAACCGTTCCATCTCGGCTTGCATATTCTCCATCTGCTGTAGCAATTGAGCAAGATACTCATCTTGGGCACTAAGATTTCCCCTCCCTGAATTCTCCGGTTCATCCCTAGGAATAGTGATGAGTCCTAAGCCTGCCTGCTCGTAATTCCGAATCGCCCATTTCGTCAAGTGTGTGCTTTTGATCTGGTGAAATAAGGGTGATCCGCCAGCTTTAGTCAACACGAATCAACACTTGGGAAAGTAAATAAGTGACATTCTTCTAAAACATTGAGACAAACCAAATTAGTAATGCATTGGTATTTGAAAATAATATATCTTTGAGTAATAATATCGTGCAAATTGTATGAAAGCTGTAAACGCGTCCTAATATGCATAGGGACCTCTTTTAATGCCAGAGGTGGGCCTAAACGACAAATACGCAAAATTGTGATAGATTGGTCCAAGCCTTTTGATTAATGCCTTTAGTTGGAAATAACTTTTACAAGTAAAACAACAAAACTCCTTAAGACTATGCTAGAATGTTCTTATGTCTCTGAAGATGAAGCCCCGGTACTGCTTGGTCCTGCTCCTATGCCATCGAGATACTGCACTACATTCTGCATCTGGGCCCACATGTCCGGGGTAATTGTCTTCTTAAGCTGACGAACCTTTATCCGATCCTTCGCACCCACGTCTTCGAGACCCTGCTCTCCTTCCGGACTAGGACCTGTATTGCCGTGATCCTCTTGAAGCCATGTCTGGTATTCGGGAGTGATGTCTGCTTGCTCGTACTTGACGTCTATCTTGTCAATATTATCCCAATCATCGAAGATCCGCCTAGCCCGAGGTACGATGAAACTTGGTCCAAATGTGATTTCTGAAACTCTCATGTCTGACTGAAGCGGGATTACCTGCTCTTGACCAAATTGTCGGAGTACGCGTAGTGGGGCGTATGGTTGAAGACCCTTCAAACCGATAAGCTCAAGGTAATATAATCTTTTGCACCGCACATAGGCCCCCGGTTTGCGAGGGAGAAATGGATATTTCCACTGGACTTGATCATCGCGGGATGTCGTAAACTCTTGCCAATCTTTGGCGCCGACCGTGCACGAACTGTTTCATTCTATCATAAAACCGCTGATCTTATAGGATGTCGAAGCAAATATATGTCATGTTGGAACGCTGGTAGAAATGTTCCATAGCCCATATCTGTAGGATAAGATTGCAACCCTCAAAGAAATTCGTCTCGCCCCTTTTACATTTTCCGAGAGCTCGAAATATCTCTGCCAGGATCATAGGGATTAGAGTGAGCTGCACGCCGTCAACTCCCTCAAGAAGAGCTCTAGCCACGGAACATATGCAGGTACTTATTTTGCCATACTCAAGTGGGAAAACCAAAGTGCCTAGTAAAGCGACAGCGAATGCAACAGGACGCCTATTTTGCCAATGACCGGGGGTACAAGAGAACTCTGCTTTGCACGTCTTGTAAGCATCCCGACGCCCATACCTTTCGTAAAGATAATCGAGAGATACCCAATTGTTCTCGAAGCAACGCAATTCCTTAGTATTCTTCAGACCCATGTACTGAAGAAATTTCTTCCCTGACTGGCTGTTGGGAAGGATCTGCCTTCTACCCTGATATACTAGATTGGTGAAATAATGCACCTCCTCCAATGTAGGGGTTATTTCAAAATCTTTGAATCTGAAAGTGACTCGGTCAGGATCCCAAAACTGGATCAAAGCTCTGACTAAATGCTGATCTGGCGAAATACCAAATAGTGAGATGAGGCACCCCAAATTCTTCCTAATCACCGCTTGACTGCTGATGTCGAGATCTTCCCACCATACTCTTAGCTTACTAGGAACTCCGCTCACCATTCTTATGTGATCCATGATACAAATGCTGAAAAAAGGATAATAAACTTACATTTCCAACTTTGGCATATCATTTGGCTTGGATAAATTTATCATAATTATGCAACACATAATATGCTCATTTGGTCAATTGGGTCACAAAACCCGTCGACCAACTTGGTGTTTTCCTAATTGTGGCGTTAATACCAAGGATTAACCCACCTAAGGTCTATGCATGCATGACTTAATATAAAAGGGTGGTATAGCTTTATCTTAAGTTTTCTAAGATTTTGGCTTACTGGACGCAAGGTTCCCGAGTGGACTACTCGAGCGAGAAGGCTACGCGGCCACCGGTTGGACCGGATTCTCCGCGTAAAATGCCAACTCTCCTAAATTTGGGTATTTGAAAGAAATTTGCAGGTGTGCAAAGCGCACCTCGCGTGTAGCGTGTGATATTGTTAATTTTCCAGAATAGAGGAAATATGAGCGGAATGTCAATTTAAGGAAAGCGGTAACAAATAGCAGTTAAGACAATATGCAAAATATTTATATGTAAAGCAGAATAATTTAGGCAAAACATAAAAGCAAATAGATGTAAAAACATAGAGGGAGCAATTTAAAAAGAGAATAAAGCGCAATAAATTAACCTATGTTTGTTATGGTTAAGAACCTAGTATTCCCCAGTGGAGTCGCCATGCTGTAATCCCGTTTCCGACTCCGGTTGAAATGGGGTGTTACAGGACGTACATGGTTCTAGTTGGTTTGTCTAGAAAGGAAGTGGTTATATCTATTTCATTAATAGTACTTCGGGTTTTATAAAAAAAAAGTTATTCTATTCTTAGAAGTTAAGGGTAGTCATGTTGTTGATTCTATGTTTAAGGCATGTCTAAATGGTTCCTAAGTCCTTACCAAGTCTTATGGGAGATGTTGGTAAGAGTGTTTAGTAAGCATTGGAGTAGAGTTGATCTTGCTAAGTTACAACACTAATGAGACTTGATTTATTTGAAAGTCATGAGACTAGATTTATTTGAAAGTCATGAGACTAGACTTAGTTGAAAGTATATGAGACTTTACTTGAAGGTATATGAGACCTTACTTGAAAGTATATGAGATTGATTAGATGAAGTATAAGAGACTTGATTTATTTGAAAGTCATGAGACTAGATTTATTTGAAAGTCATGAGACTAGACTTAGTTGAAAGTATATGAGACTTTACTTGAAGGTATATGAGACCTTACTTGAAAGTATATTAGATTTGATTAGATGAAGTATAAGAGACTTGATTTATTTGAAAGTAATGAGACTTGATTTATTTGAAAGTCATGAGACTAGATTTATTTGAAAGTCATGAGACTAGACTTAGTTGAAAGTATATGAGACTTTACTTGAAGGTATATGAGACCTTACTTGAAAGTATATGAGATTTGATTAGATGAAGTATAAGAGACTTGATTTATTTATTTGAAAGTTATGAGACTTAGTTGAAAGTATATGAGACTTTACTTGAAGGTATATGAGACCTTGCTTGAAAGTATATGAGATTTGATTAGATGAAGTATAAGAGATTGATTTATATGAAGTATAAATGACTTGATTTTGCGAAAGAAGAAGTAACTTGATTTAAAGGTATAGGTTACTTGATTTGAAAAGAATAAAGTTATTTGAGTTTAAAAGTGTAAGTAACTTATTTTTTATAGTGAAAGTGCCTTGATGCTACAAGTGATAGTGTCTTGGGGTTTATAAAGGAAAGGATGTGTGGCAGACGTACATGGATATTTTAAAAAGAAAGGCATGGTATTGTCTTGGTCATTTTAAAAGGAAGACATGGTATTGCCTTGGTTGTTTTAAAATGAAGGGATGTACGACAGACGTACATAGTACTTTTTGGGTTTCAATTCCCTAATATTGCATGATGTGTTTTTTTTAAGAATGGATGTACATAGTACTTTGGGTTCAATTCCCTGATATTACATGACATGATAAATGCCTTGAGTTTTCTAAATTGATAGTTCATTCTATTTGTTCTAATGAGAGTCAAAGATCATTTTAATTTGCATATGTTATCTCATATAGCCATTCGTGCGAGTGTTATATTTCCACATCTCCGCGTCCCTCACTAGAGGGCCAGCAACATTGTATATATATATATTTCATGGAGTAGCTCCTATGACGTGAGATAGTAAACACTCACTGCGGGTCTGAAGGACTCATGCGGGTTCAAATCCCATGACACATTTCATGGATTAGCTCTCCGTGATGCGGGTATCGTGTACAGATTGCGGGTGAAATAGTCTCATGCGGGTTCGAGTCCCATGCTGGTAAAATAGTCACATGAGTAGGATTGCATAATGATGCTGAGGGCGAATGACCCTGATTGTGACATGACTTTCATATTTTGAAATGGTAATGATTTCATATTTGAAAGGGATACAGTTGATTTCATATTTGAAATGGTAATGATTTCATATTTGAAAGGGATACAGTTGATTTCATATTTGAAATAGTATTTATTTCATAACTTGAAATGATACGGTGGATCTTACTTTTAAAAAGGATATATTTTAAAAGGCTCAGTTGATTCTCATTTGTTTATATAAAGTACAGTAGTACAGTGGTACAGTGATACAAGGTACGTTTGGCTTTATTTTATATGGCATGGTTGGAGCGGTAAGGTTATTACTTGTCCCTGTCATCTTTTGGCCAGTTATGGTTTATTTACTGTACTTTATGTTTACATACTTAGTACTTGTTATACTGACCCCCTTTGGGAGGCTGCATTCTTGCCCGCAGGTTTAGGTTCGTAGTTGTGTGATCCGCGTGTGTGGGATCTTGTTCAGCTGTTGAGGTAGCTTCCTTGTTCCGGAGCTTACCATTGGTATGGTTGGTTTAGACTGTTGTGTATTTCAGGGTATGGCGGGGCCTTGTCCCGTCATAGTTGTTGTGAAAACTCTTAGAGGTATGTATTCATATGTGGGCTGGACTGACGTGAGTTGTATTTACATTGTTGTACAGTTGTAGTCTCATTCGGGTGTTATATATTATAACAGTCTTGCTGGCTTTGCCTTTGCTTGAAAAAAATGATGAGTGTTATTTAGCTTCCGCGGGTTACTTGTGTTGTATGGGTAGAAGGGTGCCCAGGTAGGGCACCAGTCGCGGGCCCGGGGTTCGGGTCGTGACAATTACAGGATACCTTGTAGGAGACCACCTATTTAAGTGCGAGGACAGACCGCCTCATCTTTTTTGATGGTCTGCCCTTCTCTTGGCGATTGGTAGAGAATTAACGCACTTAAGAATCTAAGGGTGTCCACGGCCCACGACGGACAAAACACTAGAAAGATTGAGTAGGAAAGGTGTTGTGTTGGTATCGTTGTCTTGACATATACTAAACACTGACGGTTCAATACATCACGTTCACCGCGCAGTAATTATGTCCGATGGTATTCAACTACGGAAGGTTCAAAGCTACGGCTACCTATCCAGATGCAACATCGATCCGCCGGATGATTGCTAGAAAGGCACCATGTGCGTGAACCAAAATCTCTTCCAAGAGGGGATTGTTGAAAATTTATTAGACGTGAAATAAGTTAATCCTATTAATTATGACTCGAATAATTGGGTTCCCACACATAGGAAACATGGTTTTCACACACGTGCACAAATTGTGCCAAGTATCGTAAATTTCCTAAGTGGAATAGATATTGATACGTATACAAAATGTTTGAGACTTAAGTTGATGGACGGTTATT
Source organism: Przewalskia tangutica (assembly GCA_029844215.1). Classification (NCBI taxonomy): domain Eukaryota; kingdom Viridiplantae; phylum Streptophyta; class Magnoliopsida; order Solanales; family Solanaceae; genus Przewalskia; species Przewalskia tangutica. The sequence continues at coordinate 4,325,067 of CM056720.1, forward strand.
GGCCAAATGACAAATTGTTTCACGTTGGTAAATGAAGGAAGAAGTGTATAATGTGTTAAAGATGAAACGAGTCATGAATCGCCGCGGCGCCTCCCTGCAGAGCCGCGGCGCCTCCCTGCAGAGCCGCGGCGCCGACTCTCTATAGTTGGAGCGCCGCGATGCCTCCCTGCAGGGCATAGGCGCTGGTAGTCCAGAGGCTGCGACGGGAGACGAAAAAACATGACTCTTGGGCTGATTTTGAGGCATTAAACCTCCATTACATCCCAAATGAATTCAGTCATTATTTGGCTGAATTAACACTCCATAATCAAGGCCATTACATGGTCATTCAAGGCCATTACATGGACAATTGGAAAGTCATCTTCTCAACACTATAAAATGAGGCATTTGGCTCATTTGCAAAAACACACTTGACATTCACTAAACAATTCTGAAATTGTTTTCCTCTCTTGCAATCACAAACACTCAAAGATCTTTCTTCCAAAGCAAACACTTGAGTTCCCTTTGCTCATTTGTTTGATTGATGTTTTATCTTGGGAGATAAGTTGTCATTACAACCGTTGAAAGGATATACGGGGCATATTATCTTTAGGATAGATCAAGATTTTGGTCGACTCAGCAAACCCTCATATTTTATCATTTTCAGATTTCTTACTCACTTGTTGTTGTTGTTGCATTCTCATTTCCTTGTCTCTACACATATTTCCCACAATACATAGGATTGACCATGAAAATTATTTATTTATTTTTTGAAATATAATAAACAACAACAATATACCTAGTATAATTTCACAAGTGAGGTCTGAAGTACTTTTTCTGAATATTTTTTCATTTATTTCTAAACTAGTGTTTGGTTACAAAATTTCCAAATCTAACTTGGAGTTGGATACCAAATTTGGAAAAGTACTCCAAACCTCTAAATAAAATGAAAAATATTTTAAATTTATGGCCAGAACTTCTATATAGTATATGTATATATAATTAAAAAAAGTTAACCCATCTATGCATTGTAATTTTCCGGCAAAGACACTGCCAATTGACGCTCCTTAAATAAGGTAGTTTCGTCCCTGTTTGTAATGTCAATAAGTTTAAATTGTATCTGTTTATGGTATGAAAACATATATACAATCAAATCACTTATGAATTACAAGTGAATATATATGATACACATTAATTAGTCATATGATAAAAATTATTTAAAAAATAGTACCCTCTGTAATAAGGTGAAATTACACTTTTCGTTTAAAAATTATATTACAATTAGATGGAAAACCATCAAATCAAATAGCATGATAAAAGATGGTTTTAATTACATACTGGGCGTCGTATACCCAGACAGTTATAACGGTAATTTGAATTTAAACAATTACTGGGCGCCGCCTACCCAGACAATAATTGCGGACGCTATACTAATAATTAGGTGGCTGGTATACCACAATAATAAAACTTCCTTTTATTTTTTTTATTCGGATTATGGAACTTTCTTCCCGAACTGCGGAACTAACGAGTCTGATCAATAGAGTCCGTCATTTTTGCTATTCCTTCCTACTTCTTATGCATCACATTCAATCACTTAACACATTTGTATATTTTCAGTCTACCATAATGTGAACTTAATGACCTGTATGTGCTTCCCATAGAAACTGCTTATTCTACTAAAAGAATTAGTTATTTCCCCTCTTCATAATACAGGGAAGAGTAAATATATAATTTTAAAATAATTACTGACACATTACGTATGATATTAATGAGTTCAATAAATTGAGCGAAGGGAAAGATTAGCGCTCTTCGCCGGAAAGGGGATGGGTTGCCATTAGGTTTAAAAGTTGGGAAAAGGTCAAATTTGCACCTTTATTATGCGAAAATGTAGGATTGTCCAAGGTGGAATCTAGGGCTGGTCAGTGAGCCGGGCCGACTCGACCCCGTCCCGGTCCCGACCCCGACACGACCCCGCTATCAAAAAAAAAAAAAAAAAAAGCGGGACCGGGGCTCGAACCGGGGCGGGGCAGTATGGTCCCGCCGACCCGACCGCAGCCCGATCCCGCCAAACCGCCGCGGTCCCCGATTCGACCGCTGCGAGAAAATAGCGTTGTCAACGACCATTTTACATTTTGGCCGTTGGACAACGGCGTTTTAGGCCTCCTCTCCAACCCCTACTCCCTTTATATTTATTTTTAACCCTAAGTTATTATAGTTACACTTTAACCCCATTTTTCAACTATAAATACCTCATTCCTCTTCTTATTATTTTCACAAATCTTTCTACTCTCTAATCTCTCAATCAATTATCACTCAATCTCTATACAACATTGTCTACATATTCAATCTATTTATTAATTTGAGAATTGGGAGTGAAGTTGCAACTAGCTTGAGGATTATCTATCGAGCAAAGTTTCAATTTTCAACTTCGATTACACGTCGACTTACGTCGCGTTTGGTACATTCTGCTCTCTCATTAAATTATTATTTTGTCTTTATTTCATTTAGCACATTTAATTTCATTATCTTTAACTATTTATTAGCATAATTAAAATGAAAGGACTAAGAGGCATGTTGGGTAAGGGTAAGGGTGGTCGAACTTCTTCTAGTAGGGTGGTAACAAGGGCAAGTGCGGTACTTCTTCTAGTATTCATGTTCCACTATTCCTAGACAAGATGATTTTATAGATCCTGAAATGTTTCCTGAAATACCATATGATCTTGACACAAATGATTATCCTGAAATTGAAGAAGATTTTAATTTAGATGACACTCTAGTTGATGATACACCTACTAATGAAGATGATGATACACCCACTAGTGAAATGCCTCATATCCCCCCTACTATGAGACGAGGTCCTAGAAAGCGACCATTAAAATCGGTTGTATGGAAATATTTTGACAGGGACGCATCAATCAAGTAGTGTATGTAAAACTTGTAAAAATGTTTATTCTTTTAAAACTGGACAAGGTCATGGTGGGACGGGGGGGGTTTAGGAAGACACCTATTGCAAAAACACAAAGCCTTGCATGCTCAATATATGATTGAAAAATAAGGTGAGAAAACGTCCTCTCAATCGGGACAAGGTTCACATACTACTGTCCCGGAGAAAGTACATGGTCAAATTAACCCTATGACGGGGGGAGTTGTAGGCCCTAAATCGATAAACATAAAGATAGGAAGCACTAGCAAAATTAGTTCTTTGTGGAGGGTTTACCTTTTCATTTCTGAATCTCTGGTTTTATTCATTATATTAGAGATATGTATAATCCTCGCTTATAAAGGTTTTCCTAGATCAATCGTTAAAAGAGATGTATTTAAATTTGCACATGAATATCAACGGTATTTACGTTATGCATTATATCATTTAAATTGCAAAGTCGCTTTAACTTACGATATAGGTCGAGTACTAACGCCATGATTATTTAACAGAACTTTGTCATTGGATAGATTATAAATGGTCTATGCAAAAACGTATTTTAGCATATAGATATATAGATAGTAGGCACACTGGTGAGTTTATTTCTGAAAATATTTATTCAGTCTTTGATTATTACGGAATAACCGATAAAGTTATGAGTATTACATTAGATAATGCATCTTCTAACAATTCTGCTATTAGTATTTTAAGAGATGTTTTAACTCCGTCTTTTCCAAAACATTTTCATATCAAATGTGCGTGCCATATTTATAACTTAGTTGTAAAGGATGGTCTTTCACTTTTTCAAGATATTCTTGAAAAAATACAATTTGCTATACACTTTATTTTTAAAAATAATAGAATTCAACAGAGAAAAGAATATAAAAAAACTTGCCACGATTGTGGACTATCTTACAGAAAAATTCCCGAAGAAGTACCAACTAGGTGGAATTCTTTATATGACCAACTAGTTGTTGCTTATGACTATAGAAAACCTATTACTTTATTTTTTAACGCCCATAATCAAAATCCAAATGATATGATTGTGGATACTGATTGGGAGAAAATTAGAGAACTTATTGTATTTTTAGAAAATTTTCAACGAGCAACAAAAGAATTTTCTACTTTATATTATCCTACTATTTCAACTATGTTGTTTTATATAGCTATAATATTTTTACTTCTTAAAGAATATATGAAAAAATCTGCTTATACTGCAGCTATTAAAAAAATGTTTATGAAATTAAAGAAATATTTTATTCTTATTCCCCCTATTTATATTATTGGTGCTGTATTAAACCCGACTATTAAAGTAGAGGGTTGTAAAAGTCTTATTCAAAATATTTATACCTGTATGGACGTACTACCACCTCCAACTCCCAAAAATTTAAATGTTGAGCCACCTATTGAACTAACGCTAGAAGAAGTGTTGAATACCGTAGAAGATGAATGCAAAAAAGTATATCGGCATTACCAGCAAAAAAGTGCTAGTAACCAACCTACTTTTGTACCATCTTCTTCTTCAACACAACCTAAAAAAAGACAAGCAGTTTCTGTGGCTAGGCCTAGTATTAATTCTATTGAAAGTCTCAGAAATAGAATGTGCGGTGGTAGTAGTGCTAACCAAATTAGTGAGTTCGATGTTTTTGTTTTGCAGGGTAATTTACCTTACCAAGCAGTTATCAATGAAGAAGGAAAGGAAGACTTGCTGAAATATTGGAGCCAGAATGAGAAGACATTTCCGACACTTTCAATGATGGCGAGATATTTTGAACATTGGCGTCGCCATCAATCGCTTCGAAGCGCTTTTTCTGCAGCAGATTTCAAATAGAGAGCACAAACACTCATTAGCGGAGACTTGGAGATGGCGGTACTATTCAGAGATTGGATACGAGCGGAGGCGAAGGTGCCAATCGTAGATTAACGAAGAAGATGACGACAACTACAACGACATTTTATCTGAAGGCATGAGTAACGACGTGGAACAATTTGATCAAGATATACCAATTCCAACCGAAGAACCACAAGAAATTATAAAGAAATTAGAAAAAATATTTTCAAATTGGTAATTTATTTCATTGCAATTTTTAAATTTTTCTATGTCTTTCACTCTTTTGCAATTTTTTCAACAACAGTACACTACAATGTAATTTTGAATCTTGTATATTTGATATTTCAATGAAATTAATAATATAAGAGGCACAAAAACAGTCTTGGGATGTTTTTTTTACACTATTCTTGTCTTTGTTTAATTACTTAGTTTATAAATTTATACTTTATAAATATATTATATATATGAGTATAATACTATAATATTATAATACTATAAGTCTATAATATTATAGTATATGTATATGACATTATGACAAGTATATGTTAATGTTACTTTGTTAGTACTTAGTAATTTAGTATTTTTAATTTAGTGAAAAAAAAAAAAAAAAAAAACACACAAAACATCCGCCGCCCCGTCCCCCTGGCCCCGACCGGGCCCAGACCGGACGACACTGATGGTCCCGCCCGACCCCTCCAGCGCCCACTGACTCGACCCGCCCATTTTCCCGCCCCAGCCCCGTCCGCTCAAAACCCGACTGGGCCGGCCGCCACTGGCCAGCCCTAGTGGAATCTGATGCATTTTTTTGTTAGTCCTTTCTTACCATTTTTACCTATTCCTGACATTCAAAATATCCCTAATCAGCCCCTTTGAGCCTAAAAAAATTAGACTTTTTCTTTGACACCCAATGATTCCACACTTGTGTCATAAGTGAAAAATTGAGGTGATTGGAATATAAAGTGTTAAAAAAAGAGACAAAAAGAGTGAAAAATTTTGATGCACCCCAATAAAAAGTAATAATAAATAGGCAAAAGTTGATTGCCATTAGGTTTAAAAGTTGGGAAAAGGTCAAATTTGCACATTTATTATGCGAAAATGTAGGATTGTCCATGATATTGACATTTTGATGAGGTAGACGCCACATGACAAACCATCTCAGGTCCAACTCATTTTATCCTCCCATTCACTTTCTCTTCTACCACTAGCATTTTGTTCTGTTCCACCACCATGACAACCTCAAATTTGAACTGGAATACGTAACAAAGTATATAACCAACAATTAATGGAGATTTGAGATTATCATGGTGGTGTTAAAGGGAGGTGGAGGAGAAGCAAATGCTAGTGGTAGAAGAGCAAGTGTAGGAGAGGGGTAAAACGGGTTGGGATTCTCAGATCCCGTGTCATGTGGTGTCCACCTCACTAAAATGTCATATCATGTAGGATTGAGTGTGCACCTTAATAGATAACCTTGAAGAAGGAGGGGTATAATTAAACAATATAGATAACAATGAGGATAAATTTAGATTTTGGACTAATATTATAACGGAGGATAAAATTGATCTTTTTCCCATAGTAGAGGAGCAAATTTGCAAGTTATGTAGGTACATGTTAGCAACATAATTTTTTTATTATCATTGAATTTTAACCTATAATGGTAAGTTAGTTATCATATTTACTATAATTAGTTACTAATACTTATCAACAAATTAACCTCTAATTACTTTATAAATTATCTTATTTATGTAAATATTTTATCAATATTTAGAACTTTTAATAGATCCTCAACTTCTACATTTATTCATAGTAGTCCTCTCTTCAGTCTATTTTACTTGTCATATTTTTTTGCACGTCCCTTAAATAAATATTACTACTAAAATGGTGATTTGACTAAATTATCGTTATCTATTCTTGATCTCAATTTAATACTTTTCACCACATTAATCTCACTCTAAATTTATTGAGCAAGGATAAAGGTGGATATTAATATAATTAATTATATCTTAGATCATTTCTTTTTAGTAAGGATAAGTATTTTTTTCTTGTTTAAATAAAGAACAACAACATATCCAATAAAATCTCACAAGTGGGGTCTTGGGAGAGTAGAGTATACGCAAACCTTACTCTTACTTTTCCCTAACCAAAAGTAATTTTTTTTTAATAGTATCTTAATATAGGATTAATATTTCCATTGAAATTATCACATTTTAATTAATATTGCCTTAATAGAATGATGCATAATCTCTCATCTCTGCATGTAGGGGTGTTCACCGGTCCATTCCGATCCGGTTTTCCGGTCCGGTCCTGTTTTGTACACCCCTATCTGCATGTATGTTTTTCTATCTTGAAGTAAACAAATGTATTACACATGCATTCAATGAATTAAACTTTGTATTTATTGGTTTGTGAGACTAAAATTGTTCATGTTTAGTCATTTAAAGCAAGTTTTAATTCCGACAACTCTTTGCATTATTACATATATCGCATTGATTTGTGCTACTGTGCTTATATGAAAATGAAGTTACTGTACTAAATAATTAATGGCCTGTATATATGACAGGGAAAACACGTTTATTTTATTGCCAAAAGGTCCAATTATTATACCCCTAAATTATGCAAAATGAGCATTTTTGCCCTTCTTCAATTAAAATCAGTCATTGTCGTTTAATTTTTAAGCCTTGAAAACGTGGTGATTTTTGGTGCTAATAATTTTTTGTTAGTAAAAAAGGGCAAATATGTGTCAGTTTGGTAATGGTTGAAATAGTTTTGACCCCAATTATTAGCAAAGGGCAAAAGTAGATCATTTCACATAGTTGAGGGGAAAAGTTAAACCATTTCCGATAATCATAATGTTATATTTTAGATAATTACTACTCCTAAATCCTAATACTTAACTTACTTTGTTTCAATTTATGTATCTTTTTATTTTTAGCATGTATAAAAAAAATATCATTTTCTCTATTCATTGTATTTATTCTTTAAGTCGTTTAAGCGGCATTTTGATACATTATACGCATCTCTAGTTTAGGATCGCAAGATTCGAAAGTCTTCTGTCATTTCAATGAATTTCATGTTCGGTCAAACTAAGACATATAAATAAACGAAAAGATCATAAGTTTTAAAAAATAAATGAAACACTTACATATCCCTAAAAATAGTTTGAAAATCCATTTAGGGGCCCAAAAATCAGGATAATTGAAATACAATGGAAATTGACAATGAAGCCATAACATCTTTTCCAGGCTTTTAAAACCAAGAATTATAATTTTTGTTGCATTATAAGGTTACCTGTGGCTTCTCCATTTTGTCTGTTCTCATTCAATACTCCCTACATTTAGCCTTCCTACAGCTGTGCCACTTCATAAAGGATCTTACTAGTTCTTCTAACTGTATCGAACCCAGTCCTTTAAGTTTGTGGGTTCATAATTTTCTAAATGCATTCGACTTTTTGAGTCGCAAATAGACCTGTACAAAGTTTGGACCGGGTCAGGGTCGGGTTGGGTGTCTTTTTTTCCCTACTTGTCCGACCCTGGCCCAACCCTGATCCTATTTTTTTTAGATTTCCCGACCCTGACCCTTCGGGGACCCTACGGACCTCGGATTGGCCCTGACCCGCCCTACAAAATAAAAATAAAAACAGAAAATTTTGGTAGGGTCGGGTCAGGGGCCCGACAATTTTTTTTTTTTAAATTTGAATTTCTGTTACTGAAATTGACATTCTAGGAAACATTACCACGAAATTTGGACGTTGAAATCTATTGTATATCGTGAGATCTCAGCTAAAGAAAAGGAAAAATTAGAAACCGATTTTGGGGAAACGTCAAATAGATTGGGAAGACGGACGTTTTTCCTGAAATTGACTGCGTCGGCGGTTTTACCATCCCCGTCTAAAAAAAATACGCGAAATTTAAAAAAATATAGGTGAAATGGACGTCCGAGCGCAGAGTTATGATCATTTAAAGTTTCACCAATTTACAACTACTTTCTCTTCTCTCTTCCCTATATTTTATGTCATTTCTTCACGTTAAAACATAAAGTCTGCATCAAATATATTCTTAAAACATGTAAATATTAATAAAGGAAAAATAATATAAATTATATTAAAAATATGAAGTGGCGGGTCGAGGTCGGATCAGGGATCGGATAATTCGGAGTCGCATGAATATAAATGTTGGTTGATCAAAACATTCTTTAAATATTGAACGACTTTTATACCTTAATTGTTTCATTAATTTGGACATAGTTCGTGTTGTAAATATTTGGTACTAACAGGATGAAACACACACACATAATTGTTGTTCTCTGCCTTCAGGCTCTTATGCAAATTCTTTTAGATAATTATTTCGACCCTTCCCAATAAATTGGCGAGTACAATAGGTCACAAAAATATTGCTTTCAGGATATAATGAAGCCCTAACAACGATGTTGAATTCAAAGTTTGTACTCCCTTGATTAACCAAGAACACACAGTATGAAGTTTCTGATGATGCTTAGAGAAAGGGAAAAGAAAACAGAAGTTTTGATTCTTTTTTTCCCTCCTAAATTATGATTCTTTTTTTCTCAGAAGTTGTGATTCTTTTCTTTTCTGAAGTTATGATTTTTTTCTTTTCTGAAGTTATGATTCTTTTCTTTTCTATTTGTATTGGTTAATGAGAAAACATCTTCACTACTTATAGAGATATCACATCCATTGGAGATGCATTTTCATCACCAACACACACCTCCAAGAGGCATCATGATTGCTATTGGGAAAGGTCGTGTCTGTTAAAATTCAAAGTAAATATGAATTATGTTAATAGACTCCCCCTAAATTTGAAGAGGCATCACATCAATGATGGCTTTTGATTTTGCTGAAAATATTCAACATTCTCCCTCTATTTTCAAAATCATAAAATAAACTAAAAACTTTTAAAATAGGAATGACTGCATCACTCAAGTGATTGCCTACGTACCTGTTGAGAATCTGAACACTGTCATGGATGATGCAATACAGTCTGCTCAAGGTTTCAGAGAATACGACTAGATCTAGGTTTTAACAGTGCACATGCAACATCCACAGATCTTGAGAATGAACATAGACAACATAACAAGGAAGAAGACAACACTCAGTATATTAACTTTGAGAAGAAGAACATCGAGAAGATGAAAGATGAGAGGAAGGCAAAGTACAGAGAGAGCCTTTTACTGTTTGGCAGTGCGCCTCTTTTTCTATTTTTTCATCTGACCTAGAAGGTTGTATGTCCTTCTATTAATACTTAAGGCTTCTCGCCTAAGAAACAACTAGTGGGCTTCTGATCTAACAATGCGGGGCTGGCCACTTAATATGGGCTGACCCCTTAAATAATAATACCGGACATATTACAAAACTGGCCCAACATCATTAAATTGGCCCACTATCATTAACTAGACTTATTACATACTTGAATCAATTCTTTAACAGCCTCCCTCAAGCTGGGTGCTCAAAGATATCCAGCAACCCAAGCTTGGAACAGAGATGACAATGTTGTAATCTGGTAAGACCTTTTGTAAGTATGTCTGCTGGATGTTCAACAGTATTGATGTATTCTGTTTGTACCATCCCTTTTCTAATCTTCTCCCTGATGAAGTGGAGGTCAATTTCGATATGTTTGGTCCTTTCATGGAACACATGATTAGCTGTCATTTGTATTGCAGATTTACTGTCTGTGTACACAGTTACTGGATGATAAATGTCAACACCAATATCCTTGAGTAAGCCTAACCAGTGATCTCAAAGAATCTTGGCTAAGCTTATATTCCTTGAGCTTCTTGAGATTGTGCTTTGCTTCTTAAATTTCCAGGATATGAGAGAATCTCCAAACTTGACTAAATAACCTGTAATGGATTTTCTTGTATGGGGACATGATGCCCAATCTGCATCACAGTAGCTAGTTAATGTGTCTTGTTTATTACTAGATAACAGTATTCCTTGTCCTGGCTTACCTTTTACATACCTTATTACTCTGATGGCAGCATCAAAATGAGATTTCTTTGGGTTTTGTAAGAACTGACTAAGTGTTTGTACACTATAAGCAATATCTGGTCTAGTAAGAGTAAGATACAACAACTTACCAATTATTCTTTGATATGAGCTGATATCACCTACTGGTTCATCACCAGTGATTGTTTTCCCTTTGTCTGTCCCTTGCTTCACCTTATACTCATCATATTCTTTTGTAGTAAGCTTTACATTAGCATCAGAGGGAGTATTGATAGGTTTAGCAGCAGCTAATCCTAGTTCAGAAATGAGTTCTAGGGCATACTTTCTTTGATGCATAGTGATTCCCTTGCTGGACCTAGCAAATTCTATTCCTAGGAAATACCTTAACTCTCCCAGGTCTTTCATTTTGAAGGCATTATGCAGGGACTGCTTAGTTTCCTTTATGAGCATTATGTTATCACCTGTGACTAACATGTCATCCACATAAATCAGAATAACTACTATACCTTGATTAGTTTGTTTTAAAAACAGAGAGTGATCAAATTCAGACTGCCTACACAGCATCTGAATTAAAGCCTCTGTAAGCTTACAGTTCCATTGTCTTGGAGCTTGTTTGAGCCCATAAAGGGATTTAGTTAATTTACATACTTGTTTACTGCCTCCTTTACTACTAAAACCTGGTGGAAGAGTCATATAGATTTCATCAAATAAATCCCCTTGAAGAAAGGCATTATACACATCCATTTGATGAATGTACCATCCTCTAGAAGCAGCAATAGAGAGAACAGTTCTTATAGTTACCATTTTTACAACAGCAGAGAAGGTTTCTTGATAATCTATTCCTTCTTGCTGACTATAACCTTTAGCAACTAGTCTAGCTTTCAGTCTTTCTACTTCTCCAGTGTCTTTATACTTGATCCTGTAGATCCATTTACAGCCTATAGGTTGCTTTCCATCTGGTAGAGTAACAATTCTCCAGGTGTGATTTTCTTGTAGGGCATCTATTTCTGCTTTCATAGCATCTACCCACCTAGAATCTTTTGAGGTTTCCATGTAACTATTAGGTTCTGTTAGTTCTGAGAAAGAGCTTAAAAAGGCTTGATATCTAGGTTTTAAATTATCATAAGATATATAGTTAGCAATAGGGTAAAGTACATTGTTGGCACTTGTAGTAACAAAGTCTTTAAGCCATATAGGGGGTTGTTTGAGTCTACTAGATCTCCTACTGATTGTTACGTCTTACGGTTTACGTAGCGATTACTGCAGTTGCATATCATCGAGTTTCCTTCTAAATTATTTTTGAGGATTCTTGTCTCAATAGATTCCTTATTAATGATATCTATACATCCCTGTTTTGATTCATCCGTACTGCTATGAGGGGTTTCTTGGGGTAAAGGTTGATCATTATTGTTTCCTTGAAGTGAATTATGGAAGATAGGAACCTCAATCAAATTTTCTTTAAAAGGGTAGACAGTTTCTCTGAATGTAACATCTCTACTGACAATGAGGGTCTTAGATTGCAGATCATAAAGAATGCATCCTTTTTGAGTTTCAGAGTATCCCATCAGAACACATTTTTTAACCTTAGACTGAAGCTTATCTGTGGCAGTAAGATCACTAGCAAAGCATAGACAACCAATGGTTCTTATGTGTTTCAAGGATGGCTTTTTGTGGTAGAGACACTCAAAAGGTGTAGAATGAGTAATAGAAGAGGGTAGTCTATTGATTAAGTATACTGCAGCCTGAACACATAGACCCCAAAATTTTAGAGGAATATTAGCTTGCATTCTTATAGCCCTGGTAATTTCTAATATATGTCTGTGTTTTCTCTCAGCAATTCCATTCTGCTGTGGTGTATATACACAGCTTCTTTGATGAATAATTCCTAAGTTCTGAAAGAGAGTGGTGCAGAAATCATTAACAAACTCTGTCCCATTGTCAGTTCTAATTATCTTTACTATTTGATTAAACTGTGTTGATATGTACTTAAGAAACTGATTGATTACCACACATACTTCATATTTAAGTCTAAGTAGGTATATCCAAGTCATTCTAGTGTGATCATCTGATAGTGAGAAAAATTCTCTTCCCATTATGTGTTTTGACCTTGTATGGACCCGTACATCCGTGTGAACAATATCAAAAGCTTTATTCTTGTAAGTGGTCTTTGTTAGGAAAGCGATCTACACTGTTTTGCACAAGGACACACATTTCATGTCTTTATTGCCTCAGCTATCTCATCATTATTAGCACTTATCAATTTACTAAGTACCTTACTAGAAGTGTGGCGATCTTACATGCCAGTTAATATCTTCATCAGTCACTGTTTTCTTCTGCTGAGCTTGTGCATGTAGAACTGTTTTTCTTGAGTCCTGTATGTCACTAGCATGATTAACCAACATATAGAGTCCATCCTGAAGCCTACCAATCTCCTTCACCTTCCCACTGGAGAGATCCTGAAAATAGACAAAAATCAGGATAAAAGATAGCTGAACAGTTCACCTCTCTTGTTAGTTGGGAGACAGACAGTAAATTGTATTTGAATTGAGGTAGAAATAGTACATTTTCAAGTGTACTTCTATTAGAGAGAGTACTAATACCAGTGTGAGTAACTTGGGCTGATTGGCCATTTGGTAAAAAAACCTTCTTTGGTATGACTGAATCACTTTTTTCAGTAATTTTATCTAGCATATTTAGATCATTAACCATATGATTTGTAGCACATGTATCTATTATCCACCTTTTCATTATATTAAATACATGTAAGGCTTTGAGTTCTGATATACCTGCTAAGTTTGCAGATGATTGAATACCTTGTGTGTCCAGAGATGCTCCTTTATGTAACTGGTTATTGTTCAGCATCTTTACTATCTGCTCATACTGATTTTGAGAGAATGTTGGTGCTCCTTCAACTTGCCAATTGGTTTTAGTATTTTCAGTGGAGGACTCTAGACCTTTGTTGTGAGCATTATGAGCAGCAGCAAATTCCTTTCTTTTTGATTTAAAACCAGGAGGGTATCCAACTAGTCTGTAGCAAAATTCCTTTGTGTGACCTCTCATCTTGCATTCCTCACAGACTAGATTGGAATTCCTTCTTGATCTTTGGTTTCCTGTTGTTCCATTCTTAGATTGGAATTCATTCTTAGAGTACATAGCGATGAGGACGGCGCTAGAAGTCCTACGGACTTAGCACTAATCCCTTTCGATTTTCATCACTTCTTATCGTGGGTAGGCTTTATTGACTGTAGGAAGAGGTGACATAAGCAGAATTTGGCTTCTAGCCTGCATGTAACTCTCATTCAGACCCATGAGAAATTGGTAAAGCTTCTGCCTCTGCAGAAAATCTGTAAATTCTCTGGATGTAGGACATCCACAACTTGGTGGTGGCACAATGGCTTGGAATTCCACCCACAAATTCTTTAGTTTGGTGTAATATTCTGAAATACTAGCATTTTCTTGAGATAAGATAGCAATTTCTCTATGTAAATTGTAGGTTCTTGATTCATCCACTTTTTCAAACCTTTCCTTTAGATCTTCCCATACCTCATATGTTGTTTCAGCATATAGAACCCCACACAGCAAGTTACTAGAGACAACATTCATTAGCCACTGCTCGCTGCATTAACCTATCCAGATCCCACCATTCTATCCCAAATTGATTCTTTGTACAGTTTCCATTCACAAACCCTAGTTTGTTCCTTCCTAGTAGAGCTATTTTCATAGATTTGCTCCAAACAGTGTAGTTTTCAGAGCCCACTAGTTGGAAGGATATTAAAGAGACGCTACTGACATCTGAGGCTTGCAAGAATAGGGGATGGTTATGGTCAAATACAGTGATGGGTGAGGTTTTAGAGGATTGGGGAAGATCTGTAGTGGAACCAGGTGTTCCTTCAAGTAAGTCGGTGGGTGGATCTGATCCCATTTTATTTGATAAAGGTCAAAAACCAGAAAAAAATTGAAGTGACAATCTTTATCAAGATCTCAACAGATCTTTATCCAGATCTTAAACGGTTTCCTTTAGGAATATACAGTATCAACAAATTTCTATCAAGATCTCAACAGATCTTTATCAATATACATGTGTTTCTTCGAATATAGAACCAATATGCAATATTAACAGACTCGACTTCACAGAAGTAGAAATATCAGATTTGAGATCCAAAAGAAAAACGAAGATTTACCCAGATCTTGTGCATATTATCATGCAGCATCCGATGTCGGTGACTGGCTTTGATACCATGTTGAGAATCTGAACACTGTCATGGATGATGCAATACAGTCTGCTCAAGGTTTCAGAGAATACGACTAGATCTAGGTTTTAACAGTGCACATGCAACATCCACAGATCTTGAGAATGAACATAGACAACATATGAGGAAGAAGACAACACTCAGTATATTAACTTTGAGAAGAAGAACATCGAGAAGATGAAAGATGAGAGGAAGGCAAAGTCTGAGAGAGAGCCTTTTCTTGTTTGGCGGTCTTGCTCTTTTCTATTTTTCATCTGACCTAGAAGGCTGTATGTCCTTCTATTAATACTTAAGGCTTCTCGCCTAAGAAACAACTAGTGGGCTTCTGATCTAACAATGCGGGGCTGGCCACTTAATATTTGGCCGCTTAAATAATATCTGGGACATATTACAAAACTGGCCCAACATCATTAAATTGGCCCACTATCATTAACTAGACTTATTACATACTTGAATCAATTCTTTAACAGTACCCAAGTAGGATCAATCCAACGTAGTTCAAGCTAAGTTGAGACAAAGCATCATCATAGAAATCAATACATAAATGATAGGTATATTTTGGATTTGAACCTTCACTTATAAGGAATTCAAATTGTTATCGGGATTCTATGGTGAACTAGTCTTGAACCAAGTACCTTTTGTGATAAAATCGGAATCTCCACACATATTGACTTCAGAGGATTGTGTGTTCTGTAGCTTAGCACGTTAATGGACACGTGCTTATATCTTGGATTCATGAATATTCTTTAGAGAATGGTTTTATTCTCATAGGAAACGACCTAATTTTCATATTCATATAGGTAAGTCTCTAAGGTGTTTCTCCGATACACCTGTAAATAAACATATACTTAAGGATTTTCATCCATCCTCAATCATGCAGAATCACTACACTAATACAGAAATGGAAAGTTTTGACTTAGTGTATCATAATCACTCTCGTAATTTGTTGGTACCCATTTAACTTTGTTTATATTTTTCAAAACATAGATTGGGTTTCTGTTAACCGGTGATCAACCTTCTTTCACATACCTTAGTCAATTTCCTTACACTTTATTGAAACCACTGCCTTTGGTAGACTCTAGTAAATGGGTCTGCCAAGTTCTTCTTTGTTTCAATATAGTTAACTACAACTACTCATCTCTTGTGTTATTGTCTTACTATTTGATGTCTAAGACTTGCATGTCTTGACTTTCCATTATAAGTTTTGTTTGAGATATTATAGATCGTAGTCTGATTGTCATAATTAATCAAGACTGGTGGAGTTGACTTCTTCCATAATGTGATCTCTATAAGTAAGTTTCTAAGCCATTTTGCATCCTTACATGCATCTGCAAGTTCAATTAATTCTGACAACATTATTGAATCAGAAATACAAGTCTGCTTTTTGGAACCCCAAGACACAACAACACCACCTAATGTAAATATCCATCCAGTAGTAGAATTGGACTTGAATTCTACATTGTTTCAGTTTGCATCGTTGTATCCTTTCAATACAACGGGATAACCTGGATTTGTAAACCATAATCTATGATTCCTTTTAAGTAAGCCAACACTCTTGAAATTGATTTCCAATGTTCAATTCCTGGGTTACTTGAGAAACAACTTAGTACTCCCACCGTCTGGGATATATCTGGTCTCGTGCAATGCATAACATACATAAGACTTCCGATAATACTAGAATACTCAAGTTGTCCATGAGACCTTCCAACATTCTTCATTAATTTAATACTAGGATCTAAAAGAGTGGGGGCTAGTTTGTCATTGAAATGACTATACTTTTTGAGACATTTCTCAATATAATGAGACTGGGTTAAAGTCAACTCATCTCTCTTTCTTAGGATTTTAATTTTCTAAGATCACATCAGCCTCTCCTAGATCTTTCATATCAAAGTTAAAACTAAGAAAGTTTTAGTTTCTTCCACACAATATATGTCAGACACAAAAATAAACATATCATCAACATATAAACAGAGAATTACACATCCGGATTTATCATGCTTACTATAGATACATTTATCAACATCATTAACAATAAAATCATATGACAAAGCTACTTTGTCAAACTTCTCATGCCATTGCATGGGAGCTTGCTTCAAACCATAAAGGAATTTCACTAACTTGCAAACTTTCTAATCTTGGCCTGGTATTATGAAATATTCAGGTTGTTCCATATATATTTCTTCTTCTAAATGACCATTTAGAAAATCAGTTTTGACATCCATTTGATGTACAACTAGCTTGTGAATAGAAGCAAGTGTTATCAAACAACGAATAGATGTGATGCGAGCAACATGAGCATATGTATCAAAGTAATCAATTCCATATTTTTGTTTATATAGCAAATAATCTGGCTTTAAACTTATCAATGGTACCATCAACATTCAATTTTCTCCTGAATATCCATTTACATCCTATAGGTTTAGCAGCAGGAGGTAAATCAGATAGCACCCAAGTTTCGTTAGACAAAAGTGAATGTTTTTCATCATTGATAGCTTCTTTCCAGAAATTAGCATATCTGAAACTCAAAGCTTCAGAATAAGTTTTAGGATCATCAACATGCATATCATACTTGGTAATGTTCAGAACTTCATACTTATTACCCTCTACAAGATATTGTATAAAATCTGAATATTTTTTTTCTATTCTTGATCTCTTACTTCTTCTAGGTTCGATATCTTCAGCAGGAACTGAAATAGAGCAGAATGTTCATCATTTTCATTAGTCTCTACAGGTTCTAGACTAGGTAACAATAGGTTGTGGTTGAGAACTAGATCTTGTCAAGTTTTCAATAAATTCTAGATCTATAGATTCTATAATCTCAAATGTGTCCAGGATTAAAAATCTATAAGTAATACTATTAAGTGAATAACCTACAAAAATACATTTATACGCCCTATTTTCTAACTTTGGTCTCTTAGGATCAGGCCTTCTGACTTATACCAACCAACCCCATATTTTGAGTCTTTTCAATTTAGGCTTTCTCTTAAACCACAGTTCATAAGGAGAGATATTCTTCTTTTTCAAAGGAACTCTATTCAAAATATAGCATGCAGATAAAATAGCTTCATTTTTCATTTATTTCTTTCAGCAATACCATTTTGTTGGGGGTGTATATGGAGTAGTGAATTGATGTACTAAACCATGTTCTTGACAAAATAAAGTAAATTCAGAAGAATAATATTCACCACCACAATCAGAACGTAAAACCTTAATTTTAAGTCCTAATTGTGTCTCTACTTCTGCTTTGTAGATTCTAAATTTATCAAAGACTTCATCCTTAGATTTCATCATGTAAATATAGGCATATCTAGTACTATCTTCAATAAAAGTGACATAGTATTTGTTTCCACCACGAGTCATATGACTTTTCAGATCACCAATATCACTATGTACTAATTCAAGCAAGGCAAAAAAATTTATTACAGATTTAAAAGATGTTCTATTTATCTTTGCTTGCACACATTTCACATTTAGAAACATTATCAAAATCAGAAATCAATCCTAATCTTTTCATATTTCTAAGAGAACCATAATCCACATGTCCTAATCTAGCATGCCATAAATCAACAGAGTCAACAATATAAGTAGAATCATTATTTATTAAATAAGCTTAACCATCCCATTACAAGAGTTTCCTTGTCCAACAAACATTCCGTTCTTGGACAATACAAACTTATCAGACTCATACGTAACCTTGAATCCAACCTTGTTAACAAGGACTCCAGAAATAAGATTTTTACAAATGTCAGGGACATGTAAAAAGTTAATAAGAGTAACAATATTTTCCGAGGTAAACGGGAGTTCAAAACAGTTCTTTTTTCAACCACTTTGCTGCTTTGGTTGTTCGCTGAAGTAAAATTGTTTCCTTTTCTACTAACTGGTTTGTATGTCTTGTAAAAATTTATATCTTTACAGATATGAATGGTTGCACCAGTATCGTACCACCATCCACTACCATGATCTGCAACAGTGTTGGCAACTTGCACTACAACGACAAGTTTGCTTTTGTCATCGACCACATTCGCTTCATTTTTCATTTGTTTCTTTCGTTGACGACATTCATGAGCATAGTAGCCGAGTTTCTTACAGAAGTAGCAATTTCCCTTCTTCTTATCTTTCTTATAAATGTGCCCCTACTCGAACGTATGGAATGCATTAAATTGAGCAGTAGACAGGTAGATCAAAGACTCGAGTCTATTTGCATTGAATGTATCGAGTAATAAAACTCTGAAATCATAACAATCTTTATTCCTTCTACGTACACTCCTATGCTCCTTTATTTCTAAGCTAGCTAGCTATAATTTTTATGTTGGACAGTACAAGAATTATTGTTGCCATTTTTATTAAGAGATTAGTACATGTGGCAAGAAGTCCAATGACGAAGATGTTATAACCAACCATAGTATTACGAGTTTGATTTTTTGTGACTGTTCATTGTTGTTTAGTCATGATTATTTTGTCGCTCTTTCTTCAGATTAACTATGACAAACAAAAAAATATTGTAAGTATGGCTGAACTTTAATTATAAGATTTTCAGCAAGTTGGATATTGGGTAGTGTTTAGTGACGGAGATAAGATTTTTATTAAGGAGAATAAAAAATTAAACATACGATGAAGCTAAAAGGATTCAACATAGGTAATAATTTTTTTTACTTATCAATATGGTGTAATTTTCTAGGGAAGGATTGTTAACTGACTCGTTGAACAAAGATGACTCTGCCACTAACAACGTAACCATAATAATTTATGCACAAATAAAAGGGGTCATTTTGAATCACTATATTCATCCCCAACTTAATGTGTTCATCTCCATCATTGTCCTCCCCTTTCTCTTCATTGCCTAAACCAGCCCAGACAATATTGATTTGGTTTGGATTCATGTACCCAACTTATCGCTTCATTTTTTTGCACGGATTAACCTTCAAACACACTGATATTTAATTTTTATCCCTTATATATGCGGTCTTTAATATTTGCCGATGTTACTTAGTTAATGAAAATATCCAGACCTGCTTTGTAAGGCATAATTTTTGTAATTTTTTTTATCTTCAGAAACTGAACTTGTGTTTCGCTCAGCATAAATTATGTAGGAATTAAGTTATGCGGCATAAATTTTATAGTATTTATCAGATTATGTTGAGTGTTGAAATTTTTACCTTGTACGACATAATTTGTGTGGATATTATGATATATATATATATAACGAAGTTAAACGTAAACTATCGTAAGCGAAATCTAAATTATGTCGTTTTTCAGATTATGTTGGGTGTTGAAAGTTTTGACTTGTCCTGCATAATTTATGTGGATGTTGTGATATAAATACTGAAATTAAACGTGAAATATGTCTTATGAAATTTAAATTATGCCGCTCCAAAAATGATTGAAGGAAAAAAATTAAGGAATACAAATTTGAGGGCCAAAAATTGAAAACCACCGGAAATAGCGCCATTTGTGCGAATGATCGTATAACTTTTAATGATTCTATTTTAAATATAACCACAATTCTTACAATATATTTGGCCACTTTCTTTTGCTAAGACGCTTCTTCAATAGTTCAAACTTCAAATCATGAATCTATACGTGGGTCTTGCATGTCGGAAATATAATTTCTTCGCACATGCCAAATATACTAAATGAGTAAATGATATTAGTGTCAAGTATCATCAAGTTTTGTTGAGGAATGAAAGAGATATTGGTACACAAAGTAAAGTGTTTGAGATATGAATAGATGAATTGGTTGTAGGTGTTTACGTCGGGTTCATACACGCAGCGAAATTTGAAATTTTATGTTTCAAACCCGACGACGGTCAAACTGCAGTATGATATGTAATGTAAAATATAAACACAAAGTAAATGTAAAACTTCGAACGAAGACTTACATTTTGAAATCAGTCAGCCAAGCAGTTGAATCTTCAATCTTTGTGTAGTCCGAGGGTGCGCACGCAAACATCCCTCGATTTGTAAGTTCAGAGAAAGGTGATATAATTTGCTAAATCAGGAATGCTAGGGATTCTGACAGAGCTTTAGAAGAGATTGACCTCTCTTAGGTTTTGATGTATTGAAATGAGAAGAAGAGCCTCTTATTTATAGGATAAAATAAGAGCTCAAGGGTTTCAGTAGGGCCAGGCCCAGCAGAAACGAACTGGGCAGAATTCGGACTGCCAGGCCACGTCATGGCACCGCGGTGCTGGCACGTGTTCCTGGCACCGCGGTCCTGAATCAAGGCACCGCGGTTCCGTCCTATTTTCTGCCCACTTTTCTATTTTAATGTCCGGTCATCAACCGAACATTTAGGTATCTCCTTCTAATTACATCCTTCAATTGACAGAATATTTGACTTAGTGTTACCCTTCATGTCTTTACATATCGTCACTAATTACATTAGGATCTTCACGGAACTCCTAGACTGCGCCGAAAGACGAACCCAATATGTAAAGTTTAGCTACACAAGATATGTGAACTGAACCTATATGTGAGAAGATAAAATCCCTTCATTCATGACACGCTCAATCAAGCTTAGAATTTGTCAAGTGTCTATCCAAATGACTTGATTATTATAACTCATCTATATTAGTTGACAACAAGACCATGTCACATACATGTCCATTGCATTGGCCAATGACTTAATCAACCTAATATCATATGAGTACTTGAGTGTTCACTCGAATATAAATTCAAGGAATGAATCATTTCTTGGCTCACATACCACCTTTAATCTACTTCGTAATGCACCCAAAACAGACGCGTCTCAACCATAAGGCATTTGAGCTTAGGACAGGATCAAAGTACATTACTCCGTAAACAAGATGATATTGACCTCAAGTCTAAGGACTTTTATCTCCCACACACCGATGACATTATAGACATATAACAAAATAGTACATCAGCAGGGCGTATCAATACTTCAACAAGTATCCATGTGTCCATCACGAGTTGTCATAACTCGTAGCAAGTGAGACATACTACATCCCTTAAGGATATGATGCAGACCACATGTCGACGTATCGCATATCATCGATATCCCAATTTCGATGATCATTAGTCGAGGTAATTTAAGAGTTACGTTATAACATTAATTCTCATATCATTAATAAACACGTAACCTCTAGGGATGCATTTATAGAATATTATAAATAATCAACTAATAATTCAACAAATGCAAATTGTCATAATATTAATCATCATTAATATAAATACGAATGTGTATAAAGTAAATTGTGTCATAATACAGATTTTCTCTAGGACATACATATATTTTCAATCTCCTACTTGGCCTAGAGCCAATCGCCAACATATCTACTACTCATGTTCTCAAAATGACCATTATGCTTCACCAAGCTTAATGGTTTAGTAAACGAATCTGCTAGGTTATTGTCTGTGGCAATATAGTCTATATTGATAACTTCAGCTTCCACCATCTCTCTCAGGATGTGGTACTTCCTTGGTACATGCTTGTTTCTGTTTGTTGATCTTAGTTCCTTTGCTTGTGCAATCGCACCAGTGTTGTCACAATAAATAGTTATTGGACAACTAGCACTCGGAACAATCCCTAGTTTCTTCAGGAACTCAGAAATCGTGCCAACTTCCTTAGCAGCTTCCGATCCAGCAATGTACTGCTTGATGAGTCAGTGCGATATGCTTTGTTTGGAACTTTTCCAGCTCACTGCTCCTCTGTTGAAAATGAACGTGTAACCAGACTGAGATTTGAAATCATCAACATCTGTCTGGAAACTAGCATCGGTATACCCAGTGGCAACCATCTATCAACTCCACCATAGAATAATAAGTAATTTTTAGTACGTCTGAGGTACTTGAGAATACTCTTGACTGCTTTCTAGTGTTCCTCGCCAGGATTCTGGTGAAACTTGCAGGTAATACTAAGTGCAAAGGCCACATTTGGCCTAGTACAGATCATGGCATACATGATTGATCCTATAGACGAAGCATATGAGATCCTCTTCATGCGCTAAAGTTCAATAGCCTTAGAAGGGCAACCCTTATTTGATAACTTGATGCCTTGACCCATCGGAAGACCGCCTTTCTTGGAATTCTCCATTGAAAAGCGTCTAAGCAATTTGTCTATGTAGACTGACTGTGACAACCCCAACAATCTATTAGGTCTATCTCTATAGATCATAATTCCTAGAATGTAGCAGGCCTCACCTAAATCCTTCATTATGAAGGTCTTGGACAACCAATTCTTAACTTACTGCATAAGGGTCTTATTATCTCTCATTATCAATATGTCATCAACTTATATTATAATGAAGACAATACCATCATCCTTGCATTTGGAATAAACACAAGGATCCTCTTTGCTTCTGACAAAATAAAAAGATTTGATAGCATTGTCAAAACAAATGTTCCAACTCCTAGAGGCTTGCTTAAGTCCATAAATGGACTTCTGTAGCCTGCACACAACATTTGATCTTGACTCACATGAAAAACCCTCGGGTTGTTTCATACACTTCCTCAATTAGATTACCATTGAGGAATGCAATTTTGACGTCCATCTGCCAAATGTCATAATCATAATGTGCAGCTAACACACGCAAAATCCGAATAGACTTTATCTTAGCCACCGGTGAAAAAGTTTCATCATAATCCACACCGGGACGCTGAGTAAAACCTTTAGCCACTAGTCTAGCTTTATAAGTCTGAACCTTTCCAGATGCATCAATATTCTTCTTGAAGACCCATTTGGAAAATCAATCAAGTTCCACACCTGATTGATATACATAGATTCCATTTCGGATTTCATGGCTTCTTGCCATCTCTTCGAATCAATGTCTAGCATTGCTTCGCTGTAGGTTCTAGGTTCGTCATCATCTGGATTATCTAGCTCATTTTGTGTTTTCACAAGTAGATTTAGTCTTTCTGGAGGACGATGAGATTTAGTAGACCTACGGAGTTGATTGTCTTGTAGTTCAGTTATAGCTATGTTCTGACTGTGAGTATGTTCTTGTGCGCTGGTCGATCCACCAATATTAGAGCTTTCAGAATTATCATTTTCATGTCTTTCCTGAATGGGAGGAAATGCAACTGGTGCACTTACTCCCAAGGTATGTGCCTGAAGATCTTGCATTTTTGCATTACTCCTTGTAGCACTCCCACTGGCCGAACGGGGTACCCTAAATACCCAATCTTCGCCAGAAGCTCCCACTGAATTTTTGCCTTCATTATTGGGAAAGGATTCATCCTCTTGTTACCTTGTTCTTGAATTTCATCAAGTTCTATCTCCGTGCAACTCTCATCCTTGTAGACATATTCATCTTCAAGGAAAGTTGTGTTCCTAGAAACAAATGTCTTATGTTCTCCAGGAAGATAGAAATAGTATCCCTTAGTTTCCTTCGGATACCCAACAAAGTAACATTTCTCACTTTTAGATTCCAACTTATCAGTGATCAACTTCTTGACATATGCAGGACACCACCAGGGTCTCATGTGTTTAAGTGATGACTTCTTGTCACATCATACCTCATACGGTGTATTTTCGACTGATTTAGATGGAACTCTGTTTAGAACATATATTGAGGTCAAAATAGTGTATCCCCAAAGGTATGTAGGAAGAGCTTAAAAGCTCATCATGGAACGAACCATGTCAAACAAGGTTCAGTTTCTCCTCTCGGCAACACCATTCATCTGTGGTGTTCCAGGAGGTGTCAATTCGGAAAGAACTCCATGAAGGTTTAAGTAGTCAAGAAATTCCTTACTTAAGTATTCACCCCCACGATCAGATCGGAGAGTCTTGATACTTTTTGAGAGCTATTTCTCAACTTCACACTTAAACTTCTCAAAAGCCTCGAATTTGTGTCTCATAAGATACACATATCCAAACCTTGATAAGTCATCTGTGAAAGTGATGAAGTAAGAGAAACCTTCTCTATCTTGAGTCATAAATGGTCACATACGTCCGTATGTACTAACTCAAGCACCTCCTTGACACAGATCCCCTTTCCAGAAAGAGGTTTAATGGTCATCTTACCCTTCAAATAGGATTCACAGTTACCATAAGATTGTAAGTCAAATGGTTCGAGGTAATTTAACTTCCTCAACTGTTCTATCCTTTTTTGATTGATATGACCAAGTCTACAATGCCACAAGTAGGTAGAATTTCTTTCACTTAACTTTGCTCTTTTATTTTGTACATTGAAAATTTCTTTTATTTCAATGATGTACATACCTTATCCACTAGAGGTAGAAGCATCAGGTGCTCTTCCTCCTAGTGCAGTGTAGTCATTTCTTCCAATTCCCCTTCCTATTATAGTCGAGGCATACATCCTTAGCCGGAATCACCTCTCCGAAAATTCAGACTTCCGCCAGCCATGCGTAGCGCGATGGCTTGCGCCTTCTTACATCATTTCTTACCTTTCGGCTTGGGCCTGCTAGAGGAGCTCATCATGAGCATAACTGTCACGACCCGACCCCGGGCCGCGACTGGTGCCCTACCTGGGCACCCTTATAATCATACAACATAATAAACTGCTGCGGAAAATAAATAACACACTTTTTTTTTTACCAAGGCAAAGCCGATAAGGCCGCCGTAATATAAATCACCCAAAAATGGCTTACACTATCCAAAAATGTAATTACAACTCTAACCAGTCCAGCCCACATGTGAATACAGACCTCTAAGATTTGAACACATACTATGACGGGACAAGGCCCGCCGTGCCCCACGAATATACATAGCCATGACGACTCGGAACATTGGAGCCATCTCGAAATCTTTGAACCAGGATCCTAAGCTCGCGGATCCACAATCGTATACCTAAACTGCGGGACATGACGCAGCCGAAGAAGTCGATCTAACAGTGCGAATATGGAGCAGAAATAAAGTCTGATAAACCGATTATAAGCGTACAAAAGAATGACGAAGGCAAGTATAAAAATGCATACCAGATCCTGCGTGTCATTACCCTTATGAACTTAATTGCACATCATCATCTTTTCCATTCCATTAAGAGTTATAGCCATATCTTACGTACATACTTAGGAGAAGTCATTAAGTTTATTACCATCTAACTTACTTATCTTTCATAACCTAATCCGGCCCTTTACGGAGGGCGCCTATCTTGCAGCCCAAATGGGACGCGATAAAGTCACATAGTCGCCCATACAGGTATCTTGCGGCCCGTTTCACGGGGCGATAATGTCATATAGTGCGCCCGTAAAGGTATCTTGCGACCCATTTCGGGGCGATAATGTCATATAGTGCGCCGTAAAGGTATCTTGCGGCCCGTTTCGGGGCGATAATGTCATATAGTCGCCCGTAAGGTATCTTTGCCCGACCCATTTCGGGGCGATAATGTCATATAGTCGCCCGTAAAGGTATCTTGCGGCCGTTACGGGGCGATAATGTCATATAGTCGCCCGTAAAGGTATCTTGTCCGGCCCGTTTCGGGACGATAATGTCATATAAAATCAGAATTTAACCCAAAGTACTACGCACCTCTACTCCTTTAGAAAGACTCTTTTCAAATAAAACTTCCCGGATACTAACAAGTAGTACAAGTCATATCTACCTTTCAAGACAAGTCACAATACCTTTTAGAAATACATTTACCGCTTCAAATCAAGTGACTTCTTTCTTAAAAACCTTAAGCAATTGATACCTTTAAAACAATTTGCCTTCTTTATTTCAAATCATTTCTTTTCTTACATTCTTGAAAACCATTCTTTTAATTTTCCATAAAGTTGTTATAACCAACTTCCCATAAAGTCGTTATAACTCTTTATGTCTTAAACAAATTCATTCCTTTTATAACCAAGAGACTTATACTTTCAAATCAAATCACATAGTTTTGAAAATACTTCAAGTCCCTTAACTTTTAAGAAAACAAGTTTCAAAGTCTTAAAAACTTCATACGTAAACTCTTTTAAATTAAGTAACATATACTTGGTGCGTTGTGAATAAGTTATACTTATTTATAACGATCTTATTCAAGTAGCCATGATCTAGAAAATGTAATACAATTTTGTCTTATCTTAGCTTCTATGCAGATGGAGAATTCTACTTGTTTTAATATAACTTATCGGCATTACATTTTCCTTTATTAACGCTGCAATGGCTTGTTCGATATTTATTCTCATTTGTGTCGTAACTTAGTCGAGTCGACTTGACTCCAAATACCTCCTAACGATTCTTACCAACATCCCCGATAAGACTTGGCAAGAACTTAGGATAACCTAGACATAACCCTTACGTAGAGTAAATCAACATACTTATTTCTTAACTTCTAAGAGTAGAAGGAAATCATGAAATAATACCAAATGTATATTCCATACATAAAATCATGTCAAAAGAAGGAAGAGGTTCACATACCTCGCGACGATTATCGACAAATAGCAAAATGCTCCGAAGTACTTCAATCCTTGATAGCTATTCCATCCTTCAAGTAGAATCCGCTATACTTAGTACTTCAACCTAAAATGGTCATAATACGTCCATTAAACCTCTAGCGAGCGTAGAATATTCTAAGCACAAGGTCACTAAATTCTACGGAAAATCGGGCAGCACTTCCTTTGTTTCTACATACTTTGCCACCTTTTTCAAGGCCGAATACAATAACCAAACACGCCATATATAAGGCCCAACAATTCAGCTAACCAAAGGGGATTACACGCCTTACAATACGTGTAAAATTCCGCCCCACAATTATACCAAGTAGTTTAAAACTCACTAGCCATTCTCGGCCAACAATAACCAACAATTCAAAGTCTTTTCCAATCCTTTTCAAATTCCAAGTTCTAAGGCCTAACATGTTATATAGTCATAAACAACTACAATTTCCTTCTTTTATGACATCGGCGACTTAAACTAATAATCGACTTGAATTGTAATCTTAAGGCTAACATACTAGTTTTCGGATTAGGGTTCCAATAGTCAAAATACTTATCAAACTTCATAATACAAACCTCATGCTTGCTAATATCCAAAGCTACAACAATACGTAATCGTAATTACTAAAACGACAAAAAATTATACCTTTACAAGCCCTTAATCTTTCCAAGATTTAAAGTTGTTCCTTAGCAATTCTTAGCTCCTTTCCTCATGTTCTAATCCGCTCCAAGCACTCCTTAGAAGCCTATGAAGAACTCATCTTCAAGTTCCAACTTCAAAGTTGAAGAACTCCTTAAGTTTCCACTTTGCGACTAATACAAAAACGCCACTTTTCCGAAATCTTTCTATTGAGATAACCTTACAATACTCTTAGGAACCTTGGGTTTAAGTCTTGTGAATTATCATCCACAATTGCAAAATTTTGTCTTCAAAATAGGCCTAAAGCCGAGAGCTCCATTCTTGCACACAAGGTCTCTAAATTTTTCTAAGTGTTAAATGAGCTAGTCTTGCACTAGTTATGCATTTATAACACTATGGAGGGTCAAGACGTAAACAAATGGGTGGCTAAGATGAGTTTCACTAGGATCAAGCCCATGTGGCCCTTTGACAAGTCAACAATACCAAGCTCTATAATTAGCAAGACTTTCTCATCTTTACAATGGTCAAATGACCCTTTTACCCTTGCATTAATTCGACCAAGCCATGTGGGAGGGTGTCACGTGTCGCCCTCCCATTCGTCCATAAAATTACGTAACCCTCGTGGGCCCCACAAAACGTAAAATTCCTCGGGTGGACCCCACACGACCAAATCCGTAAAATAAATTTCCATAATGAAAATACATTCCATAATCCTCAATTAATGCATTTTGAGAATCCAATTCTCCTCAACGAACATTTTCCCTTTCCGACGTTCGGAAGATTTTTCGTCGGAAAAACAATTCTTCCTTTCGTACCCTTTTCAAGTCTTGAGTTCCTTACGTACATTCTCTTAAACATGTCCTGGAGTTACGGGGTGTAACAATAACTTTACTCTTGGCAGTTGAAGATTCAAAGGTCTTTAGCATGTCATGCAGTCCGGCAGACCCCCTTTTGTTCTGTTCATATTGTAGTATACAATATAATTCTCGAACGAACGACGGAGAAAGTTCAGGATTAGGGTGGAAGCGACGTTATTCTGCAACCTTATACCAATCGAGGTCATTCTTTCTATCAACCCCATCATCTTCAACACGTCGAGACAACGGCTCATATAGCTTACACTTGAAAAGTTTCTATTAACAACTCATATTCCATGGTTTGGGGCTGAGAGTCATAGATTTTCTTCAAGTGTTCGAGCATTTCGCTAGGGATCATGTTCTCATGCTGTCTCTGTAGTTCCACTGACATGGAAGAAAACATGATGCATCGTGCTGAAGTGGCGTCATCAAGGTTCTTATGGTAGATGATGCGCGATTTAATGCACACAGTTTAACGCAAGTGCACGTTATCGTGACAAGTAATATAGTCTACGTAAGACCGAATATCGTCCTCAAGGATTAGTGTTCAAGTACCAATTATCTATTCTTTGTTATCTATTTGGTAACCGATATTTGAGTTTGTTGATTATAACTAACAATTATAAATACTAATTAACTATGTGTTTACTTCAGTAGTGATGGAAATAGGGCTTCCAAGTCTCCTCAACTATCCGCTTATATTACTTATTAATGCAATGAATCATGGTTCTTCTTCTTTTGGAGCTAGCAGGTTTACTAATTCGTTTTATACTCCCGTTAAGGCTATATAAACACTCAACCCCAGTAGCGCTCCTTTCTACCTTTCGGTGATAAGGATGACTCTATAGGAGGATTAAGAATAAAAACCTTGTTAATCGTCACGCACCATGCGTGAATTTAGGTATTTAAACCCCTATTAACGCTACACAAGTAATTGAGGTATTTTCATCCCCAATCCGACCTATGTCTACCCAACTTACAGCATAGTCACAACCTCCTACTTTCGAAGTTTGATTAGAAATCATATAAATAATGATAATTAGTGATCAATTAATTACCAAGCATTCAAAGCAATTATTGGGTAAATCTCAACAATAAGAAGAACAACCATAAACATGCATTAATTCATAACATAAGGTTCAAGTGAATTGACATGGAAAGCCCTATAATGGAATTAGTTCCTAGCCATTGACATGACAAGAACTAATTCAATATCCAACATAAACTAAAAGTAAAGTAAAGAAAAAAAAAGAAAATTACTAAGTAAAGGTCTCCAATCTTCAACTTCAAGAAATCTTGTGTTTGTTCAAGAAAGGGAACCCTTGAAAACTGCCTAGGGTTCTCTTTTTATAGCCTCCAAACCGCCCTTAAGGTTTTCCCTTCAGGCCTGGCCCATAATTCGTCAAAAACCTGATTTTTCCCGCGTCGGCGCTGGAACTTCTGCGTTGTTCTGGTGATTAGGCGTCGCGGCGCTGCAACTTCTGCAGGTCTCTGATCATTGGGCGTCGGGGCGCTGGCTGGCCGTAGCGCGCGGCCGTGTCGTGCCGTTCGCCAGTTTCTCGTTTTTTAAGCTCTGAAACCTCCACTTTTGCCCTCTTTTAGCTCCTTTTCCGCCAAATAGCCATTTAAACCAATTTGACTCAAAAGAAAGAAAATCTATCATAAGACGACACGTATTTGTACAAAAAGGGACAAAAGACTAACTAAAAACGACTCAAAAAGTGTATAAAATACACCGATCAAATACCCCCAAACTTAACCTTTGCTCGCACTCGAGCAAAGATCAAAAGAAAGAAATAAAGACTCAAGGAAAAGAAAAATAAAAGACTCAATGACATTGATCACTTTGCTGCATTGGTGTCACTTAGAAAAACATGAAGGTTAGCAGAATAATATGCAGGAACATATAGTATGAAATTTTAGCACTCTAAACACATTAAGCTAGATATTTCGCAAACTCATTTTTATCATGCTTAACGGAAGTCAAAATACTGAATCATGCATGTTAATTTCAAAAATCCTATGACATTTTTACTTTCTATTCTCCACTAATCATGGATATGCATATAAGAGATCTTCAGGACTTTTAAGGGTTGTAATGTAGGCTTAGGCATGAGTAGTTAAAAATAGGCATTTAGGCTCATTTTTGTGTACCATAAGCTCTTTAGCTTTTCAATGTTTCCCTTTTCTTTTGATTCTTTCCTTCACTTCAAATCTATCTTTCCCCTCTTTTGTTTTGAGAGCGTGAAGTGTATCATAATAACAAGCACCCCCAAACTTAGGCTTTTGCCTATTTCTTATAACTTTCTTATTGGGGTGCATCAATCTTGTTTGCTCTTTTTGTATCTTTTTTAACACATTCTATTCCAACTATTTCACATGTTTACTTATGGAACAAGTATGGAAATATATGGTGTCAAAGAAAAAGTTCAATTTTTAGGCTCAATGGGGCTGACTAGGGATATTTTTAATGTCAGGGATAGAAAAGAGTGGTAAGAATTGGCTAACAAAGAAATGCCTGAGTCATCTCCCTAACATGCATATCCTAACTATTTCGCCTCAAATAGCAAGTAATCATAACACATAGGTTTTAATCATTTATCATGCACAATTCAAGCAAGAAACTCCAAATAGACAGATTTTGTGAGTTTTTGGCATATCTAACCTAAGTGTTTAGATAGTTGCTCAAATTCCATTACATTATTCCACCTTACTTCACTAGGTGTTTCTAGTAACTACAGCATGCATGATCTTTGACAGACAATTATGACTCAAAAGAAAAAAAAATTATGACTCAAAAATACACAAAAACAATCAAAAAGACTCAAACATACTATAACAATAAGACACACATAAGACACCCCCCAAACTTAAATCACACATTGTCCCCAATGTGTGCAAGACTCAAAGACAATAAAAGAAAAGGACACTTACAGACTTGGTTTAAAATGGTGGCGGAGGCGGTGGCATTGGATAGTGCATGGACCACTGGTTGAACAAGGAACTCATCTCGTTAATTTGCTGCCTCGTTTCTTGTTGTCCTTGTATCACCGTGTCCAAACTTTGCATCATCCTTATCTGATTCTGGAGTAACTGCTCCATCATGGGCACTGAAGGTTCTGATTCTGTAGGTGGCTGCTTCCTGCCGCATATTGAGCCTCTATTTCAGGCTCATCTTCGTTCATGGCGGCCTCTGCTGCTGCTGCTGGTGGTGCTGGTGCTCTTCTTATTGCTTCTTTGGGGACTTGGAGTGCAGGAAGGAGTGCACTATCCCATATGACATAGGCAGTTGGTTTCTCTCATGAGTATCAGTGGGTAGGATTGGGACCCCATTCATGGCGCATAAACTAGTGATAAGTGAGCCATGTCCCAACCCACCTGTTGTTACCAACCTGCTGGTTTCTTCAATACTCTGCACTATCTCCTTCCCCACATCAATCGTCTTCCCCGTCATGATTCCATATATCAATTTGATCCTGTCTTCTGGCACTCTGGTAAAGTGCATTGATGGAATCAGACGGGCACTGATGAAATACAGCCAACCCTTGGCTGCTTTGTTGAACTGGAACCTGCTTAGTCCTCTTGACCCATTTCTGGCAATATCAAATGCAGCCCTAGGGTAGCTCACTGTGTCTGCGACGACATTCCAGTCGATGTTGGTGGTGCTTCTAGACCATGTTCTAAAGTAACTCCAATCACCATCTCCTCCTTCAACATCAACTGTTTTTAGTAACAAAATTATCGCTTCTGCCGTCACATGCATATATCTTCCCCTCACAAAGCATTTATTGTCCACCTTCTCCGGAAAGTTAGCATAGAATTCACGCACCATCACTGTGTTCATTGGTGCTATCTTTTCCGGGTTTACAAATCTCTTCCACCCCATCATCTCAATCATTGCCCGAATGGGCTCATAGACATCCTCCTCCCCAAGCGAATTCCTTTGATAGTCCATTCCCCTTTCAGAGATTAAGGGCCTAGTACTAAGCTTTTTGTATCTTTCATGAGCTTGGTGGCTAATGAACCTAGTATCATCGTATTGAGGGGCTGAGATGGATGTGGAGGCTCTTCTCTGTCTGGCAGACATGGTTAATTCACTTTTTGCAGCGTTTCCTTAGTGTCAATCACTATTCACCAACCCTATCACTCACCAATCAACAGCTACAACACCAATTACCCCCAAACTTCACTTAAGAAACTTCTACACAACACCCACACCCTCCTTGTATACTCTTCCTCACAACCAATTTTTCAACACCCCACAACTTCAACACTACAACACTCCTCCAAACTACTACCTCTTTTAACTACAGTAAAGCTCTCATGAAAGGAAGAAGATTACCTTTTTACGATGTTCTTCAAGGTTTTCTTGCTTCTAATGGTGAGTTTTGGCACTGGGATGAAGTTTTGTTGGTTGAAATGGTTAAGGATTTTGGGGCTTTAAGAGTTTTGGTTGTGGTTGGGCTTGATTTATGGAGGATTTGTGGGTAAAGTGTGGATTTTCGTAGGTTTTGTGGAGAATAAGGGTTAGGTTTTGGTTTGAAATTGGGGAAAATCGAGTTTTTGGGCGTCTTTTAATTTCTGGATTTCCGTTTCGGCGCCGCTTTTGGAGCGCGGCGCTTACTTCGCACTTCGGGAATTTCTGCAGCTGCGGCCTACTGGTAGCCGCGGCTAGACAGCAATTTTTCTGATTTTTAGTGTGGCTAACCCGTTTTTCTGGAAATCTCTGGCTATTCTTCAGTTTTTCGCCCTTCAAATTTGTTGGCCTGCACCTGTTAACACAACATAAACACTACCTCCGTAAGACCGTTCTTAATAAAAATTAACTATATTAAAGTAAAATAAATCAAAATACCTTGGGTTGCCTCCCAAGTAGCGCTGTCTTTAACGTCTTTTAGCCGGACGCAAGTTCCTTAACTCAAGAATTGTGGGGTATATTAATCCCACAACTAATCCATTTTTTCCACATTTTTCTTTTTCTTCTTCTTCTTCTCTTCTTAAAATTATCTTCAAGGAAAGGTTCAGGAACACATACCTGTTTTGGTGGAGGTTCGGCAACACACACCTGCTTTTGTGGGCTCATCTCCCTTGGTTTGGCTTGTACTGGCTCACAGGGGGTTCTGATGGTGCTGATTGCAAAGCACCTGCTCATGATTGGTGGCTCAATAATGTGTTTAAATACTTTAAACATCATTTCTTCCTTCTCCACCCTCAACGTCAGCTCTCCTTTTTCTACATCGATCAGGGCTCTCCCTGTCGCCAAAAACGGTATCCCCAATATGATGGGGATCTCTGCATCTTCTTCCATGTCGAGAATGAGGAAGTCCGCAGGAAAAAAGAATTTTCCTACTTTAACAAGCACGTCCTCAATCTTCCCTCTTGGGTGCACCACTGTCCTATCGGCTAGTTGCAGGCTCACCGTGGTTGGTTTTGCCTCACCTAGCTCCAACCGTTTAAATACCGACAAAGGCATCAAATTTATGCTTGCCCCTAAATCACAAAGAGCCCTGTTGCATGTCACCTTGCCAACTGTGCAAGGCAATGTAAAGCTCCCTGGGTCTTTTAGTTTAGGGGGAAACTTCTTCTGCAAGATGGCACTGCACTCCTCAGTCAGCGCCACTATCTCATACTCTGCTAGTTTCTTCTTCTTCCCCAAAATCTCCTTCATAAATTTAAAATAAGAAGGCATTTGCTCCAACGCCTATATAAAGGGTATGTTGATATGTAGCTTTCTGAACGTCTCCAAAAATTTGGAGAATTGTTTATCAACTGCCTTCCTCTGCAATCTCTGTGGGAACGGGATCTTCTCAGTATACTCTTCTGCAGGTTCCTCTACTACTGGGCGAGCTTCAACCACCTTCTCTTTCTCTATTTCTGCCATTTGTTCAACTACCGGCTGAGGTGACTGCTGCTCCAACTATTTACCACTTCTCAACTGTACTGTTTGACATTATTCTCTCGGATTCATCTCTGTGTTGCTAGGCAGTGTACCCTGTGGCCTGCTGTTCGATTGCTTTGCTAGTTGACCCACTTGTGTTTCCAAGTTCCTGAACGAGGATCTAGTTTATCACGGCCCAGGTATGGGCGTTGGTGAGTGCCAACAAAGCTGCTCTCAGCTCGTCTGGCTTTTCTGGCTGAATAGGTGCATTAAATTGTTGAGAAGGTGGGGCCTGAGTAAATGGCTGCTGATTTTGGTGCTGCTGATGTTGGTACTGGCCTCTATATTGATTTTGTTGCCCCTGGTCTCCTCTCCATGAAAAATTTGGGTGATTCCTCCACCCTGGATTGTATGTGTTGGAGTATGGGTTGTTCTGGGGCCTCTGATAGTTACCCACGGCTTGGCACTCTGCTTGCTCGATTGGCATATTATTAGGATCAGCTGAAGGACATCTATCGAATGTATGTGGGCCACCACATATTTCCGACTCTTAGGCATCTGACCGCATTCATCGATATTGTATGTTGTTGCGGTGCAGTCAACAGGGCAACTTGGGCATTCAGGGCAGCGATGGCATCTATCTCGTGAACTCCACTGTTCTCCTTCCACTAATTGGTCTATCTTCTGTGACATGGTTGTTGGTGGTCATATCTTCTAATAAATCGTGAGCTTCGTGGGCTGTTTTCCTCATAAATGCCCCACCTGCTACTGGATCAATAATTGTTCTGGTTGTTCCGCTCAGTCCGTTATAGAAGATGTGGACCAAGTTCCACAACTCGATACTGTGGTGTGGGCACTTTCTCTGCAGGTCCTTGAATCTTTCCCACACTTTGTATAATGATTCTCCATCTGCTTGGTAGAAATTATTCAGCTCCCCTCTCAATTTCGCTGCCTTGCATGGTGGGAAGAATTTTGCCAAAAATTTATGTGCCAGCTCTTGCCATGTAAAAATCGAATCAGCTGGCAGGGAATTTAACCATACTTTTGCTCGTCACACAGTGAGAAGGGAAAAAGTCTCAATCACGGCATCATCGATGCTTGTATATTCGAATGTTGCACATAGCTCCAAGAAATTAGCTATGTGCATATGTGGATCCTCTGATGGCAACCCTCCAAACTGCATCGTGTTCTGCACCATGCTTAGAATTACCGGTTTGATCTCAAAGTTATTTGCTCCTATTGCTGGGAGCCTAATACATGTCTGTGCTCCGTTCACCCTCGGCAGCACGTAGTCTCCCAAGCTTCTTTCTGCCTGGACTTGAACTCTCTCCTCGACATCCATAGGTATTCGTCGAGGCATTCCTTGGTTAGGTTGATTTTCACCTAACCCCTCTCTCAGCACATTGTTGTTTTGACCGCCGTCCATCTCTATCAAGGTTGCAATTCGCTGGTTCCTTCTATTCTATTTACAAGTTTTCTCAATCTCTGGATTGAAGGGAACAAGAGTGTCTGCTCCTCTCCTCCTTCGCATAAACTGAGCGCCTGAAACAGATCAAAAACAAACAAACGGATCACGGCACTCTGATTTTTACCAAAATAAAAAAAACGTAATAATTTAAAAAAAATAAAAACCAAATTAGAAATTAAAAATAGATAAAATTGATATTGAACTATGCCTAATCCCCGGCAACGGCGCCAAAAACTTGATGCGCGAAAAGATGCACACACTTTAACGCAAGTGCACGTTATCGTGACAATTAATATAGTCTAGGTAAGACCGAATATCGTCCACAAGGATTAGTGTTCAAGTACCAATTATCTATCTTTTATTATCTATTTGGTAACCGATATTTGATTTTGTTGATTATAACTAACAATTATAAATACTAATTAACTAAGTGTTTACTTCAGTAGTGATGGAAATAGGGCTTCCAAGTCGCTTCAACTATCCGCTTATATTACTTATTAATGCAATGAATTATGGTTCTTCTTCTTTTGGAGCTAGCAGGTTTACTAATTCGTTTTATACTCTCGTTAAGGCTATATAAACACGCAACCCCAGTAACGCTCCTTTCTACCTTTCGGTGATAAGGATGACTCTATAGGAGGATTAAGACCAAAAACCTAGTTAATCGTCACGCGCCATGCGTGAAATTAGGTGTTTAAACCTCTCATTAACGCTACACAAGTAATTGAGGTATTTTCATCCCCAATCCGAAATATGTCTACCCAACTTACAGCATAGTCACAACCTCTTCCTTTCGAAGTTTGATTAGAAATCATATAAATAATGATAATTAGTGATCAATTAATTACCAAGCATTCAAAGCAATTATTGGGTAAATCTCAACAATAAGAAGAACAACCATAAACATACATTAATTCATAACATAAGGTTCAAGTGAATTGACATGGAAAGCCCTATAATGGAATTAGTTCCTAGCCATTGACATGACAAGAACTAATTCAATATCCAACATAAACTAAAAGTAAAGTAAAGAAAAGAAAAGAAAATTACTAAGTAAAGGTCTCCAATCTTCAACTCCAAGAAATCTTGTGTTTGTGCAAGAAAGGGAACCCTTGAAAACTGCCTAGGGTTCTCTTTTTATAGCTTCAAAACCGCCCTTAAGGTTTTCCTTCAGGGCTGACCCATAAAATCGTCTAAAACCTGATTTTTTCCGCGTCGGCGCCGCGGCCCTGCTATCGGCGCTGCGGCGCCGGAACTTCTGCGCTGTTCTGGTGATTAGGCGCCGCGGCCGCACTCGCTATCTAGGCGCGCGCCACTGCAACTTCGCAGTCTCGATCATTAGGCGCGCGCTGGCCCTTGCCGGAGGCGCCATGTGCGGCGTGTCTGTGCCTGGTTCGCCACTTTCTCGTCTTTTAAGCTCTGGAACCTCCACTTTTGCCCTCTTTTAGCCCCTTTTCCGCCAAATAGCCATTTAAACCAATTTGACTCAAAAGAAAGAAAATATATCCTAAGACGACACGTATTTGTACAAAAAGGGACAAAAGACTAACTAAAAACGACTCAAAAAGTGTATATAAAATACACCGATCAGTAGACTACCTTATTAAATGTGGCATATTTTGCAGAATCATCAACAGGCACTGTGGGGAATACTTTGTCCAATACGTATTCTATCTTTTATTGCTTTTAAGACAATTCTTAGATTTTCTTAGCCAATCAAGATAGTTCGGTTTGGTGAGTTTGTTCATTTCAACGATAGGTTCGACATTTTGAAGTTTTGAAGTTTTGAAGTTTTGAAGATTTAGATCGACAGGAAAATGCAATCAACAATTCATTCTCCTAATTTATACACATTCATTATATTATTATATTCTAATTTAACATGACCTTTTGTTTAATTAGTTTCCACTATTTTGCATACTTCTACGACCCCATGGTAGAATACGGACCTAAATCAATATAAAGGTCATAATGGGCCAAGATCCAACATATGTTATATCCGCGTTTGCTTTGGCTGATAACTTCAATAACACACGTTGGTAGGTCCTCAACCAATTGTAAAGTAACTCTACAACTCTTGGTTTGATTAAATATCTTTCACTTTAATCTTACGTAATTAGACTAGTCCAACACTTTGACACCAAGATTCATCTAAACAAGTCAACTCCATTACACGACTGCGTTTAAATGCCTAAGTAAATTTAGCTTTTGCAAGCAAACACTTTGGTGTAAATACTTACAAAAGTTTATTATCTACTTTCATTTTAACACATCTATGAAAAGGCCTTGGTCCTCTTAGACTTAGAGCAAATGCTTTGACATAAATACCTTTATCGCCGAAAAGGACATAGCACCCTAACAATTATAATGGACGACGCGTTATAATTAGACTTGTATTTAATGTTTGGGGAACATTTTTAGTTTTCGGGGATT
The DNA here is from genome assembly GCA_029844215.1 of Przewalskia tangutica. Classification (NCBI taxonomy): domain Eukaryota; kingdom Viridiplantae; phylum Streptophyta; class Magnoliopsida; order Solanales; family Solanaceae; genus Przewalskia; species Przewalskia tangutica. Next base: position 4,363,621 of record CM056720.1, read on the forward strand.
CATTCAAGATCAACAATCTAGTCATACATCATATGACATCCTATCATCTAAACACAATTAGATGGGAAACCATCAAACCCAATAGGCATGATAAAAGATGGTTTTAATCACATACTGGGTGTCGTATACCCAGACAGTTATAGCGGTCATTTGAATTTAAACAATTAATGGGCGCCGCCTACCCAGACAATAATTGCGGACGCTATGCTAATAATTAGGTGGCTGATATACCACAATAATAAAACTTCCTTTTATTTTTTTTATTCGGATTATGGAGTTTTCTCCCCGAGCTGCGGAACTAACGAGTCTGATCAATAGAGTTCGTCATTTTTGCTATTCCTTCCTACTTCTTCTTATGCATCACATTCAATCACTTTGCACATTTGTATATTATTCAATAATATACTATTAATGATAACTATGAGTCTATTTGTCTAAACTCTATAATCTATGTAAATGTCAAACAGTTCCTAAACATTTTCTGATTTTAAAAATTCTGATTTTCGGGAATTCTGTAAATTTTCAGAATTTACACTTTAGTCCCTTAAGAATTTAAAATTCAATTATGAATCCATATAAATTCATAAAAATGCAATTCTAAACTTCAGAAAATATTTTCAAACTTCTGGGACCTGTTTGCAATTTTCAGAACCTAAAATCAACTTTAAAAAAACTTTCCTTAATTACAGATTTTCCCGAAAGGACTAAATTTGTTCGATTCAAAACCTTTATTTTCAGAAACTGAAACCTTTAAAACTTCAGAATCAGAAAATTTTAAGTCTCTGTTTCTGACTTTCAATTTTTTTTTAAATTGTCGTCGGCACCGCGATTCCGAAAGGTGGCATCGCGGTGCTTCTGAGGCAGTGAGCTACTGAAATCTGCAAATTAATTAGCACCGCGGTGCCTCATAAATACCGACACAGGCACTGCGGTGCCTCGAAAGCAAATTATCCGAAAAATTAATTTTCAGCTTCTGGATGAACAGCACCACGATTCTCATAAACAGGACCGCGGTGCCTCTAGGTTCATCTGGGCAGCGGTGTTCCAATTGTGGAATCTCGAAACCGCCATAAAACCCTAGCAGGCACCGCGGTGCATCTCCTCTAGAATCACAAAATCCGAAATTTCTGAACCCCTAAAACTGATTTAGGGCCAGATCTTTCAGATATATCACTTGTATTACCATCACCATTAAAACACATGTTCATGGACCATCAAATCTAATTTTCTTCTCGTTTTTCGTTTCAATGCACCATGCTTTAAGCCGGATAACACATTTCAACTTAGAAGAGTTATATGTTGGATTGACTTGTTCGAATACATAATTGCATTAACAGATCTGGTCACAAGGACTATGTGTTCTAAAGGTTTAGGGTTTAAAGCTTTTAACAACATAAAATATAGATCTAAACAAATCCTAACCCATATTATCATTAATATCATTACAAATAACACAAAAAAGCACAGACTCTGATACCACTGTAGGTGTTTACGTCGGGTCTGATATTTCCAGATTTTGTGACTCAAAAAGAGAGAATCACCTGGCTGATTTGTCGTACACGCAGCGGAATTTGAAATTTTATGTTTCAAATCCGACGACGGTCGAACTGCAGTATGATATGTAATGTAAAATATAAACACAAAGTAAATGTAAAACTTCGAACGAAGACTTACATTTTGGAAGCAGTCAGCCAAGCAGTTGAATCTTCAATCTTTGTGTAGTCCGAGGGTGCGCACGCAAACGTCCTCAATTTGTAAGTTCAGAGAACTGTGATATAATTTTCTAAGTCAGGAATGCTAGGGATTCTGACAGATCTTTAGAAGAGATTGACCTCTCTTAGGTTTTGGTGTATTGAAATGAGAAGAGGAGCCTCCTATTTATAGGATAAAATAATAGCTCAAGGGTTTCAGTAGGACCGCACCAGTAAACGAATCGCGTAATTCGATCGCTAGCCACGCCCCGAACCGCGTCCTCGCAAGAGGCACCGCGGTCTTGCATCGCGTTCCTCGCACCGCGTCCCGAATCAAGGCATCGCGTTCTCGCCCTATTTTCTGCTCACTTTCCCATTTTAATGTCCCGGTCATCAACCGAATATTTAGGTATCTCCTTCTAATTACATCCTTCAATCGACGGAACATTTGACTTAGTGTTACCCTTCAGGCCTTTACATATCGTCACTAATTACATTAGGATCCTCACGGAACTCCTAGACTGCGCCGGAAGACGAACCCAATATGTAAAGTTTAGCTACACAAGATATGTGAACTGAACATATATGTGAGAAGATAAAATCCCTTCATTCATGACACACTCAATCAAGCTTAGGATTTGTCAACTGTCTATCCAAATAGCTTGATTATTATAACTCATCTATATTAGTTGACAAAGGACCATGTCATAGACATGTCTATTGCATTGGCCAGTGACTTAGTCAACCTAATACCATATGAGTACCTGAGTGTTCACTCGAATATAAATTCAAGGAATGAATCCTTTCTTGGCTCACATACCACCTTTAATCTACTTCGTAATGCACCAAAAACAAGCCGCGTCTCAACCTATAAGGCATTTGAGCTTAGGACAGGATCAAAGTTCTTTACTCCGTAAACAAGATGATATTGACCTCATGTCTAATGACTTTTATCTCCCACACGCCTATGAAATTATAGACATATAACAAAACAGAACATCAGCAAGGCGTACCAATACTTCAACAAGTATTCATGCGTCCATCACGAGTTGCCATAACTCGTAGCAAGTGAGACATACTACAACTCTTAAGGATATGATGCAGACTATATGTCGACGTATCGCATATCATCGATATCCAATTTCGATGATCATTAGTCGAGGTAATTTAAGAGTTACGTTATAACATTAATTATCACATCATTAATAAACACGTAACCTCTAGGGATGCATTTATAGAATATTATAAACAATCAACTAATAATTCAACAAATGCAAATTGTCATAATATTAATCATCATTAATATAAATACGAATGTGTATAAAGTACATTGTATCCTAATACAGATTGTCTCTAGGACATACATATACTTTCATTGGTTTGGCCAAACAATAGATCTCCCACATAGGTGGAAAATGAAAGGATTGAGCATTATATAAACTCTAGTTTTAAGTAAGGGTTTGGGCCCCCAAGGGGTGACCCAAGTATTTAGAAGGGAGAGGACCTAAGTGAGCTTAGGTTCGGGGATAAGCCTCACGCGCCGCCGCCGCCCGCCTGCCCGATCCGGGTCATGGGCCGTGGGATTTCTTGCGGAAATTTCTTTTGGTCCCTGAAGATTTCGGAAACGTTGCAACAACTCTATCTTCTCCAAATGGCACCAGCCAACGGATCTAACTTCAACGGTCAGAATTCGCCCTCTTCTTCACCTATAAATTGAACATTACTGTTCAATTCAAAACATACGAAAAATAGAGAAACACACGAAATCCTCTCCTCTTCGTCAGTCTTTCTATATTCTTTTTATTCGCCAAAATCAACCTTACTTGCTTTGTATTTTTGGTTGTTGTTGTTTTATCTTGGGAGACTATTGTCCAATACCGTAAAAGCATCTATACGGGGCAATTGTATCTTAAAGAAAGAGAATCATCTCTCGACTCAACCTTTCTTTTGGTTTAACCTTTCAGATACACTTAAACCTACAGTTTAAGATAATTTTTTTCTAAGTGTTCAAAGATGAATTCTTCGACCTTTACCAATGGTTCTGGTTCTGCTGCTGCTGCTCAAGGGAATGTTGTTATATCTTACTACGTTGAACCTGTCACACTTTCTGACAAAAGATCTTTCGTCTGGTGGGGATGCTGTGGACACTCAATCTAACACAACGACTGAAGTGGGCCAAGAATTCCAGGTCACAAATGCACTGAAGTTAACACTGGATGTATGGAATCATAGTAATTTTATGTGCAAAAATTGCATTTTGAATGGTCTGTCGGATACACTCTATATTGTGTATTGCACCGTGAAGACAGCAAAATAGTTGTGGGAGAAGCTCGAGAAAAATTACAGCGCACAGGATGCGGGTACTAAGAAATTCACCATTGGAAAGTTTTTGAAATTTCAAATGGTGGATGGTAAATCAGTGATGTTCCAAATCTAGGAGTTTCAAATGATTCTTCATCATCTGAATTTGGAAGGAATGAAGCCAAATGGACAGTTTTTGGTTGCATCTTTGATTGAGAAATTGTCTCCCTCATAGAATGAGTTCATGAGTTATCTCAAACTAAAGACAAAAGAAATGGGGTTTGAAGACCTTATCATCAAATTGCAAATACAGGAGGACAATAAAAGGGCTATATCTAAGGGAAATAAGCCAATAGAGGCAAAAGAGAATCTGGTTAATTCGAAGGTAAGCGCTAACAAAAAGCGCAAGTTCCAGGGAGACGGCAAAAGCCAACCGATGGAGAAGTTCAAAGGAAACTGTCATCACTGTGGAAAGTTTGGCCATATGATGAAAGACTGTCACAAACTAAAGCGAGAGCAGAAGGAAAAGGCCAAGAACAAAGGCAAGACTAAGGCTAACGTTGTACAAGATAAGGGTGATCCTTCGAACCTCAACGACATGGTTGTGAATTTTTCGGTTGTAGTGCTAGAGGAAAATCTGGTGGAGAATCCAAGGTAATGGTGGATAGATACGGGTGAAACTCATCACATCTGCTCTTACAAGAGTGCATTCTCCTTATACGCCCCTGATACAGGGAAAAAGTTATTCGTGGGCAACGACGCTACCTCTGAAGTTCAAGGGGTTGGAAAAGTTGTCCTCAAAATGACTTCAGGCAAAGAGTTTACTCTGAAGGAAGTGATGCATGTCCCTGATATCCGCAATAACTTGATTTCATGGTCACTGTTGGTCAATGATGGCTTTAGACTAGTGTTTGAGTCCAACAAATTTGCAATAACTAAGAATGGTATATTTGTAGGAAGGGGCTTCACATGTGTCGGTCTCTTCAAAATGAATATTATGTCTGTAATCCTTTCATCTAATGAAATAAAGCCTTCTACCAATTTGCTTGAGTCCTCTAATTTATGACATCGTAGATTAGGACACGTTAACTACAAATCCATTCAAAAGTTAGTAAAGTTGAAATTATTGCCTTCCTTTGACATAAACCCTCAACATAAATGTGAGGTGTGCGAAGAGGCAAAATTAACCAAATCGTCTTTGTCGAAAGAAACACCGCTCCTCTAGAACTTATTCATATTGATATATGTGATTTAAAGTTAATACAAACTAGAGGGGGAACAAGAACTTTGTGACTTTCATTGATGATAGTACAATGTATTGTTACATTTACTTGTTAAAAAGTAAGGATGAAGCGTTTGAAGCATTTAAATGTTACAAAGAAGAAGTTAAAAATCAACTAAATCTATGGATTAAGGCAATTCGTGGTGATAGAGGGGGAGAATATGTAGCACCATTTGAAGAATATTGTGTTCAATTCGGTATTGTTCATCAAACGACTGCTCGTTACTCGATTCAGTCTAACGGTATTGCCGAGCGCAAAAATCGTACGTTAAAAGAAATGATGAATGCATTACTTATCGATTCCTGTTTAGCCCAAAATGTGTGGGGCGAAACGATTCTTACCGCAAATACAATTCTCAATAGAGTTCCGCATAAGCGTAAGGATAAAACTCCATATGGATCATGGAAAGAAAAGAAACCCACTTACAATTATTTGAAAGTGTGGGCTGTTTGGCAAAGGTCGAAGTACCTAAACCAAAACAAGTCAAAATTGGACCTAACTGTAGATTGCATATTCATCGGATATGCAAATAATAGTAGTGCTTATCACTTCTTAGTGTATAAGTCAGAGATATCTTATATCAACGAGGGTACGATCATGAAATCAAGGAATGCTTAATTCTTTGAACATATATTTCCTCGAAAGGAAAAAAGAAATAATTTCGCGCAAACGAAGTTATGAACAAAATGCTCAAAATAAAAAACACCCGGGAGTTTCTGATTATCCGGAACTAGACATTTCAGATATATAGGAATCAAAAGTTACTAACTATCCGGAACTTAATGTTCCAGATCTACATAACTTAGGGGTTTCAGAGGTTGAACCGAGAAGGAGCAGAAGGGTCAAAAAGGACAAAACCTTTGGTCCAGATTTTCTAACATATATGGTTGAAAATGAACCGAGGACAATTAAGGAAGCATTGTCAACTCCAGAAGCACCGCTTTGGAAAGAAGCTATAGAAAGTGAAATAGATTCCAACATGCAAAATCATACTTGGGAAATAGTTGATCTTTCTACGGGAAGCAAACCTTTAAGTTGTAAGTGGATACTCAAAAGAAAGTACAAATTAAATGGAACTATTTACAAGTATAAGGTCAGATTAGTAGTCAAAGACTATAGATAAAAGGAATGCATTGATTACTTCGACACATACTCTCATGTGTCTAGATTAACGTTCATAAGGGTATTCAAAGCCATTGCAGCTTTGCGTGACCTTGAGATACATCAAATGGATGTTAAGACAACCTTTCTAAATGGAGAGTTGAAAGAGGAAATATACATGGAATAACCCGATGGGTATGTGGTTCCAGTACAAGAAAAAAAAGTATGTCGACTTGTTAAATCTCTGTACGGACTCAAGCAAGCCCCGAAACAATGACATGAAAAGTTTGATAATACATTATTACAAAAGGTTTCTCCATAAATGAATGTGATAAATGTATCTATATCAAAGGGAACTCTGACTCATTTGTCATGATATGCCTTTACGTATATGACATGCTCATCACCAGAAGTAGTCTAAACTTGATCCTGGAAACCAAAAATATATTGAAACAATGTTTCGACATGAAAGATATGGTATTGCAGATGTAATCTTAGGAATTAAAATTTCTAAGACATCTGACGGCTGATCTTATCTCAATCTCATTACATTGAGGATATTTTGAGGAAATTTGATATATTTGACAGTCCCCCTATGAAGTCACCAATGGATATGAATCATAGAATTGATAAGAATCGTGGTGCACCCGTATCCCAAGAGCGATATGCGCAGGTCATTGGTAGTTTAATGTACATTAAAAATTGCACCCGACCCGATATCGCTTATCCAGTCAATAAGTTGACTAGGTTTACTCGTAATCTTGGAATTGATCACTGTAAGACGTTAAATCGGATACTACAATATCTAAAATATTCACTGACTTACAAATTACATTATTCTATATATTCACCCATATTGGAGGGATACAGTGATGCAAATTGGATATCAGACATAAAGAACACTAAATTCACCAGTGCGTATGTTTTTACAATTGGTGGTGGGATTATGTCTTGGAAGTCCTCTAAGCAAACATGTATCGCCCGATCCACGATGGAATCGGAGTTTATTACTTTGGATAAAGCAGGAGAAGAAGCAGAATGGCGTCATCATTTCTTAGAGAATATCCCTTTGTTGGGATAAATCCCTACCTTCGGTGATGATTCACTGTGACAACCAATCAGCTTTAGGAAGGGCACAGAATAGTATGTACAGCGACAAGTCTAGACATATTCATCGGAGACATAAGATCGTTAGGCAGTTGATCACTACGAGTGTCATTTCCATTGATTACGTCAAATCAAAGGATAACATAGCAGATCCATTAACTAAAAGCACATCCAAAGATCAAATATTTTATCTGTCTAGGGGAATTAACTTAAAATCCAAACAATATTAACAATCTTTATGGTGGTAACCCAACCTTACTGACTGGAGATCCCACAAATTTGGTTCAATTGAAAAACTAAACTGTAGAGGTTCAGTTTTAGCACTTCACTTGAAGTAAGAGCACTTCGGATTATTATTATTATTTAAAGAAATATAATTTCAAGGTTGCTGCGATAAAGATTAAGTACTACCTACATAAATGGTAAAAGATAAGTTTCTAAAACTTTTAATGATTTCTAACAATTGTGAGTGGGGTATAACAATATACCTTATAGGATATCACCTATTTAAGTTCGAAGACAGACCACTTCAAATGTACGCACTTAAGAATCCAAGAGTTGTCCATGGCCACAACGGACAAAACTATAAGAAGAAATGAATAAGAGGAATTATTATGATGATATCATTGTCTTGGTTTACGCTAAACACTGACGGTTCAAGACTCACGTTCACCGCGCAGTAAGTAAATCCGATGGTAATCGACTAAGGAAGGTTCAAAGCCGAAAGCTACCTTTCCTGATACAATATCTTTCCGCTGAAAGAATGCTAAACTTTGACACCTCGTGTGCACCAATTCTCTTTCAAAAGGGGATTGTTGGAAATTTAAATATGTAAGATAGTTTTTTCCGTATTTAATGACTTGAACACGTATACATCGCATGTCAGAAATATTATTTCTTCGCACATGCCAAATCTACTAAATGAGTGGATGATATTATTGTCAATTATCATCAAATTTCGTTGAGGAATGAAAGAGATATTGGTACACAAAGTAAGGTGTTTGAGACATGAATAAATGGATTGGTTTGGCCAAACAATAGATCTCCCACATAGGTGAAAAATGGAAGGATTGAGCATTATATAAACTCTAGTTTTGAGTAAGGGTTTGGCCCCCCAAGAGGTGACCTAAGTGTTTAAAAGGGGGAGGACCTAAGTGAGCTTGGGTTCGGGGCTAAGCCCCACGCGCGCTGCAGCCGCCCACCCGGGTCGGGTCCCGGGTCTCAGGTCTCGGGTCTTGAGGGTTGTGGTCCCTGAAGATTTCGGAAACGTTGCAACGACTCTATCTTCTCCAAACGACATCAGGCAACGGATCTGACTTCAACAGTCAGAATTCTCCCTCTTCTCCACCTATAAATTGAACATTACTGTTCAGTTCAAAAGATACGAAAAATAAAGAAAAACACGAAATCCTCTCCTCTCTTCATCAGTCTCTCTATATTATTTTTCTTCGCTAGAATCATCCTTACTTGCTTTGTATTGTTTGTTGTTGTTGTTTTTATCTTGAGAGACTATTGTCCAATACCGTAAAAGCATCTATACAGGGAAATTTTATCTTAAAGAAAAAGAGTCATCTCTCGACTCAACCTTTCTTTTAATTTAACCTTTCAGATACACTTAAACCTACACTTATTTTCCCAGGAATTGGCTTTTTCGAAGCATTTGCTAAAAATATATTTGCATTATTTTTTAATTTTTAGGCTATATTTTAAATGATACCATTAAAAGTAGAATCAGTGCAAATAGTCCGTTGTCTTATGGCCAGGTCTTTTCCTGTGTTGAGGATTATCTTAGATCATATGGTCTTTTTGAGGTCACTCGAGAACTTATGTCACAGTTAGTGCAGGGGTCAGTCGCACAAATGTCCCTATTTCGAGGTGATCTTTAATTTTTGCTCCTCAAATTTGTTATCTTTAATTTTGTCCATAATTTTTTGGCGTAACATAATTTAAATTTTGCAAGACATAATTTACGTGTAATTTTGGCATACGTATCATAACATCCACACAAATTATGTCGGACAAAATAAACCTTACACTCAATATAATCTGGAAAAAAATATTATTTGAGATTTCTCTCGGTATAGTTTACATTTAACTTCGGCATATGTATCACAATATCCACACAAATTATGTAGGACAAGACATAATTTTCAACACTCAACATAATTTTAAAAGAAATACTACAATACTATGTCGCATAACTTAATTACTACCGAATTTATGCCGAGCGAGGCAAAGTTAAATTTCCGAAAATAAAAGTGTTACAGAAACTATTTAGGACAACCGATATGTGAGGCAAAAATTAAAGATCAGGGCGTTTGAAGGGAAATCCGTGCAAAAAAAAATGTAGTGCAGTAGTAAAAATTTCAATGAAATTGCGCGAATTTACCTATAAATAGGTTGGTCTTTAATTTTTCCCCTTCAAATGGGTCCTAACAATCGAACTTATGCCTAGTGATCGTATAAATTCTTTAAGAGCAAAAATCATGAGCGCTATAACTTGTGCAATATTGTGATGCTAAAATATAATTATGCTTCAAGAAAAGATTATTTGTTACCAGGAACAAAAATTAAAGACCAATACAAAATAGGACATAAGTGCCAATGACCCATAAATTTCACTTTCAAAAGTTGTTGGATAATTTTTTCTTTTTGCAGACAAATTCATCCCATTGAGCTAAAGGGGTAAAAATGTGAATAGCAAACCTTCAAAAGGCCATTTGTGCAAATGTCTCAATTTGCACAAGTGACCTTTTTGTGGCTTGTATTTAGAGCATATCTCCTCATGCTTCTGATACTTTCTGTGACAGAAAATCTGAAGGTTGTTGAGAAAAGAAACACAGCAACTCCATTTTCAACCCTTCTTTAATAGATCAAACGTTTCAAGCCCATATTTTTCTTCAACAAGCAGATTGTGGTACAAACAGAAATAAATACAACCTACAATATCAAGGCAACAGTTCCTCCAAAGCTCATCTCAAAATTATCACAAACCTTTTCGGAGGTTAGGAAACCTATGTTGCTCGAACTCTCCATAAATATTGTTGTGCCCGTATCGAATCCTCCAAAAATGCACTACTTTGGAGGATCCGACACGCACCTGTAGCATTTTTTAAGAGTCTGATTGAGCAGCATAGTAGGAACCAACTGTAACCATAATGTACCAATCCTTTGCTGTTGTTATCTCACTTTCGTTTGAAAAACTCTATTGTACCAAATCGAATGAAGTGTCATGTGAAACAAGTCGTATTTTACAGGCTTTGCATGCCAAAGGAAATGGCGCTGAACCTTCCTGACAGCTAGTTGCATATCGCGATACTTCTTTTCCGGTATGGATAGAAGTATGCTTCTCAAGTTCGGAATATCCTTCTCAGCTAAGATTAAAGAGAACGCATCCCAATTCAAGACTTCGAAAAAAGGAGGCACAAAATTATCGGATATAATCACTGGAACACATTCGTAAAATATGGCTTCTACTACTCTCGGGCTGTTGACTTCGTAGCCCTTTGGGCAGATGCAGAATTTGCTGCTCTTCATATGCTGGATATACTTCATTTTGCTAGCAACTCCACTTGGCATCGGACCAAAGATCTCCATATTAGGATCTTTGTCCTTCCAATGCTCGAGCAAGATCGGGCGCAAGTATCCGTGCATATTCCCAGCATAGAATGCAAGAGCTTTCCTTTGAGATGGTGGTTTTCCTCCGAGATCTCTAAGAGGATTTCTGGCAGAACGGACATATGTTTCTGGTAGGGACACATCCCTTCCTATTTTGAAGCCTAAGGTTACGTCAGCGTTGCAGAGGGCCTTGATACAGTGCTCCATGTGGTGCCTCGTTTCATAAGGAGCCTATGATAAAATAAGATTGTAAGAACAAATGTAACGAGTGGAATAATGTCAGGTAACTTGAATATCACATAGAAAAGGTGGTCGCAAGCTAAGTTGTTCGGACTTTTTACTTTTTGTGCCGCACGCCGCACGCGTGTCAACACGATGTGAGTGTAGGATCCGTACCGGATCTGGTCAACCGATTTTGGGTACTTTGATCAAAATCAACAGTGAAATTCGGGACAGATACAATGATTTCTATAATCAAAATAAAAGGTAAGGTAAAATTAAAGAAAATAAAATACCTAGAATATAGAACTTTCTATGTCAGTTCTTTTCCTTATATCTCCTTCTGGGATTCTCCTCTTGATCAATATTTTCTCTACGGACTACCTTATAAGTTTTCTACATAATGTGTCATATTTTAGATATATAACTCTATTTATAGATATTTGAATTATTTTAGCCGAATCTCCGCACCAGTACCCGTACTTGGATCCATAACTCCGAATCTTAAAATATAGATCATGAAGGATTCGACCGCTAGATCCGCAGCCGTATCGGACACCCACATTCGAGTTCGAGCAACTTAGATCGCAAGAGATATATTAACACATCTTCATACCCAATTCTTTATGTATTGCCTTGAGATAATCTTTCAGTAAGAACTAACTGAGTAGTTCTCTCTAACTTCTCACCTTATGAACAATAACTCAATGCAAGGGTTGCCTAAATTACATACTCATTTAGTGAATCATCAAAGCATAGTGGATAACACGAAATACACGTGAAGTTAAAAAACATGATGAAACAGTAACATTACCCAGTCATGGCATGCAGCAAGAAAATGATCCGCCCCGCCGGTTCTGTTCCAGAAACGGTATTTTGCTGCAATCTTTTCTGAGTATTCCTTCAAATACTGGCGTAGGTTTGTTCGGTTATGAGAATTACGCACATAAAGAGAATGCTCCAGCATCCTTGAACTAAAGGGCATGTAGAACAAATGAGCTTTTCGGGGATCCTTCACAACAAACTTATTGTTTCGCTCCATTAGTTTCATGAACCATCCCTCGGATGCATACAATCCTTTCATTATTGGTTGATGAAAAATGGGCTTCTCCCCTTCCTTGTAGACATAAACTTTGAGAATCCGCTCCATGAGTTCATAGCTCCTGCAAATACGAGGCATAAGAGAAATTCAAATAGCAGAAATTTCTCAAAATCCAAGATTTTGTTACTTTAGCAGAAACACATAAATTAATAGTTTGTTTGGTCAAGCTTCCAGAACCTGCTTATTTTGAAAAGTGTTTTTTGTCATAACTGCTTTTCGAAGGTACTTCTGGAGCATAGCGATTTATGTTTGGCTAATCATTTTGAAAAACACTTTTGCTAGTATTAGAGCAGTACTTTGTGCTAGGCCAATGTTCCAAAGGTGCTTCTGGGAAAAGCTACTTTTTTAGCTTCTAAAAAACTTTTGCTACAACTTGTCTCAGATGCTTGATTGGGGTGGCTGTCCAGAAACCAGACGATCTACGCCTGGCTATTGCATGTTTCTTGGTAATAACTTGGTCTCTTGGTATGTCAAGCGTCAGTCGACGTTAAAAGCTCTAGTGTAGAGGCCGAGTATTGAGGGGTAGTCAATGTGGTTTCTGAATCCTGCTGGTTACGTAATCTTCTACTAGAGCTTCATTGTCCAATTCAGAAGGCGACCTTGGTTTATTGTGATAATGTTAGTACCATCTACATTTCTGGTAATCCGGTTCAGCACCAGCGCACTAAACATATCGAGATGGACATTCACTTTGTTCGCGAAAAAGTCGCTCGTGATCAAGTACGTGTCTGTCATGTCCCTTCCATGTATCAAATTGCAGATATGCGTACGAAAACTGTCCGCTATGACTGCGGGGTGTGTTAAATATACATACAATATATATTGTATGTATATTCAGTCACGGGTTAAGTATATGGCCGTGATATTAGTCACGGTTTCCTTGATAGTTAGTGTACAATAAATGTAATTAGTATTGTACAATTACCATAATTGTATAGTTAGTCTACAAATAGAATAAGGTTTTAGGAGTAGAATAGGAATATAATTTTTCTATTATGGAAATATATAAATTGTATCTATATCTCTTTCATTAATGAAAATAATCAAGGGATTATTCCTTTCATGCTTGTGCACTGTGGATATTATAGCTCTTTTACTCTCTTTCTATCTAGTTTTATACTTTTATCTACAAGGAGTATAGATTATACTGCAGTCTGCAAGAAAAAACTAATGTAGAAAATATCAGCTGGTATTATGCATCAAAATGTTACTCTGCGTTTCAATTTATGTGACTTAGTTTGACTAGGCATGGAGTTTAGGACAGTAGAAGAAACTTTTGGATCTTATGGTCTTAAAATAAAGATGTGTATAATGTACCAAAATGTCCTCTAAATCTTGCGACCGTAAATATGTCATGTAGGATGTTGGATTCAAAGAATTACTCCCTCTGTCCCAAAAAAATTGTACTACTAAGATTGGCACCTTTCTATATTTAGAAACAATTCAACTTTATGAGATGATTTACAACACAAATATGTAAGGCTTGTTTTGGAGCACACATTTCAAAAGTCTTCCTTTATTTCTTAAACTTTGTGCCAAGTCAAACTAGACCAATCTTTTTGGGACAGAGGGAGTACTAAATATAGATAGCGGCATTCTTTTTGAAAGAAGTTTAAAAGGAAAGTTAGACACATTAATTGAAATTGAGGGAGTACTAAAACACTACAAACCTTTTGAACATGGACATATTTCGAAAGGCAGGAGCATAAAGTTCTTGATCATTCCTCAGAAGTGGAGCATTTTCAATCTGTAACCTAGCAGCCAGAATTTCACGGTCACGTTCCGACGACCACCTAGGTCTCTGCAATGCAATTTAAACAACTCAACAATATACAGAAAGCAACAACTTTGAGCAGGAGAAGAAATGTTGTTGGAAGACTAATTTAAAGTTGTAGGAAACCAAATTTGTTTAGGATTTGGTATTTGTTAGTTTAGTTAAGTCATGCCTAAATAGATTTATAGCCAATGACTCAATTTTATATCTGAATAAGTTTTTCAAATTCTAGTCAAAGTAGGTTTCTTACTATTATAAATAGGGATGCTACTAGCTATTTTTGAAGCAGAAAACTAGTGGAGATTTATCAGTTTATGAATAAATTATTTTTCTTTCAAATACATACCATAGCATGTGAACGAGCACGATGCCTAACTAGTAACCTTTCCATCTGAGAGATCGAAGTTACTGTTTTTGGCGGCAACATGCATCTCATCTTCTTTTTGACTGGAGTATTGGTATCACTTTGCACCAAGGCATGATTTCCATGATTTGGGAGAAGTTGAGTCAAATCTCGTGTGGAAGACTCATTATTAGCAGTATGAATAAAGTTTTTTTCATCTATGGTAACCAATGGCAAGTGATCTAGATGGTTTGAGGACTCGTTACTCACAACTTTTGCATCATTAAGCACGCTATTTCTATTTGCATCTAATTCGGAGTCTGCTGAAAGTTCACCATTTGGTCTAGTCTAGATTCATTGTTATTTTGAAGTACAGAACCACGAATTTGGTTTCCACTGTTCTGCATTGTAGTTTCCTCATCCACGTCCACAACTTCATCAAATAGATTATCATTCACAATAGTTGCATCTTCAACGAAATCAGAGTCATTATCCAGGGCTTTACCAACTGAATGAATGCTACGCAGTTTTACATCCTCCTCATTTACTCTCTCGTCGGTTTCACCATCTTCACCCCCATCACCCTTATCCGTACTTTTCACACGATCAATCAACACATTTGCATAATCAAAGTTTGAAAGGCTGTCACCAACATTTGCAGATTTGACAACAGAAGATTCTCTACTCGACAAACTCATCTTCTCGGGTAGAAGAATCTTGCTCTCAGATAACAGAGAGCGAAGAGCATTTCCATAAGGAAGCATTAAGGTCTGACAAAATAAATGTATCACAGCCACCAAAACCACTACCAAAATCCACTTCCTTTTATCAATTTGTCGCAAATACTGAAACTCCTCGCGGAACTTCATTCTTGAGTTCACCTAAAATCAATAGCTTGTCAAGACGATTCAAGAATCTGCTTCATGATTTCCTGCATAAGAAGCTGAAATTCCTATAATCTCTTAGTTAGATGTACTTCAAAATCAAAAGCAGAATCAATGTTTTGGCAACACTTACTGCCTTCCATTCAAACTATATATATCGAAATGAATTGAAATTTTATATTTTTTGTTAAGAGTCCCACATCACATATGGAATGGAACATGGACTCCTTATATGGATTTGGACAATACTCACCCTACAAGCTAGCTTTTAGGGTTGAGTTAGGCCCAAGATCCATTCTTTACATGGTATCAGAGTCAAACACATTCCAATTCTTTGTTCACCGATGTTGGGCCCCCAAATTATATTATTCACGCTCCAGTTAAGAAGGTCGGGTGTGCGGGAGAGTGTTAAGAGTCTCACATCGGATATGGAATGGAAACATGGACTCCTTATATGGACTTGGACAATCCTCACCCTAAAAGCTAGCTTTTGGGTTGAGTTATGCCCAAGATTCATTCAATACATGGTATCAGAGCCAGACTCATTCCAATTCTTTGTTCACCGATGTTGGCCCCCAAATTATATTATTCACGCTCCAGTTAACAAGGTCTGGGTGTGCGGAGAAGTGTTAAGAATTCCACATCGGATATGGAATGGAAACATAGACTCCCTATATGGATTTGGACAATCCTCGCTCTACAAGCTAGCTTTTTGGGTTAAATTAGGCCAGGATCCCTTCTTTACATTTTTCTTGAACAATAATTTAAGTTAATAAAACTAGAGGCGAGTATTCAACTATCCATTTATCTCAACATAAACATAAGCAACAACAACGCCTCACTCCCAAATAAGTTGTCTTCAGAATTCCCATTGACCATTTATTGTTGTTGTTGTATTGACCATGTTCCCCATTTAAATTCATTTCCAGCCAACCAACATTATGCAAAATAAAAACAAAAAACGGAAACTGCTAGAAGTTCTATATATTCCCTACTGGCATAAGAATCTGCAATAGAGCTTAAAAAACTCCTAGAAAGCATAGAATCTAAAGTAAACGTATTGATCATGATTAAAAGATATTCCCAACTAACTGGTATCGCATACATAAATATCTCTACATAAACATAGATTGTGAAAAATATGTGTTTACACCTCATTGTCATGAAGCAGTACTCTACAGTCTACACCCACGGACTCGAAATTTGATATCCACTACAACAACAACAACAACATGTATCCACTAGTCAACATGTAATGAAATTGAACTATCTACTCTGTAGAAGAGCTTGAGCTCTCGAATGTATAATCTTTAGCAACAAATTCAAACTCCAAGAACCAAAACAACAACTATCTGTTCAATGTGAATATAAAAGTTACAAAGCAAAAAAGAAGCTAATTTTGATCAACTCAAGCACAATCTATAGCTTCATATTCAAGCTCTATAAGCCAAACCAACAACTGGTATCGATAAAATGAGCATAAAAGTTACTCCCTCCGTTTCAAAAAGATTGTCTTACTTTCCTTTTCAGTCCGTTTCAAAAAGAATGTCTCTTTCCTTTTTTAGTAACTTTTTCATTCCAACTTTTCACATGGCATGTTTAAGACCACAAGATTAAAGGTCATTTTTGTACATTCAACACATCTTTAATTTAAGAACACAAGATTGAAAAGTCTTCTATACTTTCTTAAACTTTGTGTCAAGTCAAAACCAGACAATCTTTTTGAAACGGAGGCAACTAAAAAAGAAGCTAAATTTTTATCAACTCAAGCACAATCTTTAGCTTCAAATTCAATCTCCAAGAACCAAAAAAAAACAAATGGGTATCTCTAAATTGTGACCATAAAAGTTACTAAAAGCAAAAGAGAAACTCAAAGTTGATCAACTCAAGCACAATATTTAGCTTTAAATCAAGCTCCAAGAACCAAAACAACAAGTGGGTATCTCTTAAATGAACATAAAAGTTACTAAAAGCAAAAAAGAAGCAGAACTTCGATCAACTTAAGCACAATCTTTAGCTACAAATTCAAGCTCCAAGAACCAAAACAACTGGATATCTCTAAAATGAACGTAAAAGTTACTAAGAGCAAAAAAGAAGCTCAAATTTGATCAACTCAAACACAATCTTTAGTTTCAAATTCGAGCTCCAAGAACCAAAACAACAACTATCTCTAAAATGAACATAAAAGTCACTGAAAGCAAGAAAGAAGCTGAACTTTGATCAACTCAAGCACAATATTTAACTACAAATTCAAGCTCCAAGAACCAAAACAACAACCGGGTATCTCTAAAATGAACATAAAAGTTACTAAAAGCAAAAAAAAAGTTGAACTTTGATCAACTCAAGCACAATCTTTAGCTTCAAATTCAAGCTCTATGTGCCAAAACAACAACTGGGTATCTCTTAGATATGAACATAAAAGTTACTAAAAGCAAGAAAAGAGCTTAACTTTATTAACTCAAGCATAATATTTAGCTTCAAATTCAAGGTCCAAGAACCAAGACAGCAACTGGGTATCTCTAAAATGTAAATATAAAAGTTACTAAAAGCAAGAAAAAACTGACCTTTGATCAACTCAAGCACAATCTTTAGCTTCAAATTCAAGTTCTATGAACCAAACCAACAACTGGGTATCACTTAAACGAGCATAAAAGTTACTAAAAGCAAGAAAGAAACTAATTTTGATCAACTCAAACACAATATTTAGCTTCAAGAACCAAAACAGCAAGCGGGTATCTCTTCAATGTGAACATAAAAGTTACTAAAAGCAACAAAAGTAGAACTTTGATCAACTCAAGCACAATATGCTTCAAACTAAGCTCCAAGAACCAACATAGCAAGTGGGTAACTCTTAAATGTGAACATAAAAGTTACTAAAAGCAACAAAAAACAGAACTTTGATCAACTCAAGCACAATCTTTACCTTCATATTCAAGCTCCAAGAACCAAAACAACAACTGGGTATCTCTTAAATGTTTAACATAAAAGTTACTAAATGCAAGAAAAAAGTTGAACTTTGATCAACTCAAGCACAATCTTTACCTTCATATTCAAGCTCCAAGAACCAAAACAACAACTGGGTATCTCTTAAATGTTTAACATAAAAGTTACTAAATGCAAGAAAAAAGTTGAACTTTGATCAACACAAGCACAATCTTTAGCTTCAAATCAAGCTCCAAGAACCAAAATAGCAAGTGGGTATCACTAAAATGAGCACAAAAGGTCTAAAAGCAAAAAAGAAGCTATAATATGATCAACTCAAGCACAATATTTAGCTCTATGAGTCAAACCAACAACTGGGTATCTCTTAAATGAACGTAAAAGTAATTAAAAGCTTAAAAAAAAGAACTCAATTTTGATAAACTCATGCATTACCCAGCAAAAAAGGATAGTTGAAGTGAAGTGAAGTGAAGCAGCAGGTGTCGGTAGCGGCCACAAACTCTCAAGAAAAAATAAAAAGAAACTTTAGAGTAATGATTTGAAATAGTTAAAAAGGTTTTATTTTATAAGAAGTTGAATGGATTAAAGAATCAAAATACTATATTTTTCCGGGATATTAGTAAAACCCAATGCTTGTGTTTTTTAGTATATCAAAATGGAACAAGAGTTGACAGGGTCTGCTCATAGTGAAGGAACATCTTTTATCCATTAATCAGACAGTTGGCTTTTTTTACTCGTCCATTTCAGGTAGGGCTGCGCATAAAACATCTAATACCGAATTACTGAACATCTAATACCGGAATTACTGAACCGAAGCAGGACGATAGTTCAATATTCGTATTTCAGTTTTCGGGAATAAAATTATTGATTTAGGTATTCTGTTTGAGATAATTATAAGTTTTGGGTAATAGTGAAAAAGTCGACAGATAAGTCATTCTTACTGTCACTCTACAGAACCGTACATGAGATTTTCACCTCATACTGTTTCTCGTTCAATTCTTTTAAATTCATTGGATCCTTTTCCGCGTTCGAGAATCTCTCTTCTATGTCTTGCGGTAATGATTCCTCTGGCATTACGACCTTTACAACAATGATGTTGTCCATAGATCAAATTATTTTGTGTATTGGATTTCACTTGACTATCTAATTTAATTCTTCATTTTTACAAAAACTTTACAAAAAAATAGGAGTAAGTGTGACACGTTACTAAAAAATCCCTTTATAGCCAATCATTATTAAAAAAATCGATAGTGCCGAATACCGAAATAAGTTGTTGGATAACAATAGATGTACGTGAATAGTAACTAACTATTACAAGTGCTTCGAAAGGGTAAACACTAAAGTATTACAATAACAACAAACTTGTAGCCAACAAGAATTGTGGCAACAATAAGTTTTGAGTTCTTGATCTTCGTTCCAATTGCAGCAAGCTCCTTGATCTTGATAATCTGAAACCAAGAGACACTAAATTTGGTAGCGTTACAAAGGCGCTGCTGAGTCGAGTGATATTCACTATGTACTTAAGATAAGATTGTCCCGTATATATCATTTTACGTTAATGGGCAATTGTCTCCCAAGATAAAACATCAATTAACAAATGAGCAAAGAAAACACAAGTGTTTCTCAAGAAGAACCTTGAGTGTTTGAAAGTATGCTTAGAGAGGAAGAAGTTCAGAAAATCTGAGTGTAGGTATAGAGTTGTGTTTTCAACAATTAAGCCAAAGCCCTCAATTTATAGTAGTGTAAGAGGTCTCTTCAAGTGCCCATGTAATGGTCATTTAAGTGTCATGTAATGGCCACTTAATTCATCAAGTAATGCAGTCAAATAATGGCTGATTTATGGAGGAAAAACTGACATTTGAATGCCCCAAAATGTCCCCATAATCAGCCAAACTTTTAGACTTCCGTCGCACGTACATCGCCGAGCCGCGCTGGCCTCGAGTCGCCGCGCGCCGCGATTCGAGAAGCCGGATGAATTAGCGTCGCGGCTCAACCATCAAGGCGCGCCATTGGTGGGCATCATGCGCCTCGGCTCATGCGACCTTTTCCGACCCGTTTCAATCTTACACTTATTCCTTCATTTACCAATGACCGTCCATCATTCTACGTCTCAAACATTTACTACGTAGTACTATCTCTTTTACTAATGAAATTTATGATACTTGGCACTACGAGTGCATGTGTGTGAAAACGACGTTTCCGACGTGCGGGGCCCCCAATTGTTCGAGTCATAAATAATGGGTTAAACTTAATTCCACATTAATAAATTTCCAATGATCCCCTCTTGAAAGAGATGTTGGCGCACTCACAAGTTTCCTTTCTAGCAATCTCTCGGTGGACCGATGTTGCATCTGGATAGGTAGCCTTATCTTTGAACCTTCCATAGTTGAATACCATCGGACTTACTGCGCGGTGAACGTGATGTCTTGAACCGTCAGTATTTAGTGTAAGCTAAGACAACGGTACCAACACAACAACTTTCATTACTCTGTTCTTCTTAATGTTTTGTCCGTTGTGGTCGTGGACACTTCTTGGATTCTTAAGTGCGTTCATTTGAGTTGGCATGTCCTCGCACTTAAATAGGTGGTCTCCTACAAGGTATTTTGTTATACCCCACTTCACAAGTGTTATGCACCATTAAAAGTTTCCCCAAACCTAACCTCAATCGGTGATGATCATGAAAGGTTTTGGAAACTTAACCTCTATCTATCATGCAGGTAGCACTTTAAGGTCTATTGCGGGAATGACTTTGGATTCATGTTTCTTTACAGAAATCATCATTCGAAGTGTTTTTGCTTCCACCGAAGCGCTCAACTGAACCTTTGCGATTTAGTTTTCCAATTGAACCTAATTCATGTGATCTCCAGTCAGTAAGGTTGGGTTTCCACCGTATCAGTTGTTATTTTTTGGGTTTTACGTCTATTCCCCTAGACAAGCAGAAATCTTGATATTTGGGTAGTCCTTTAGTTAAAGGATCCGCTATATCCTATGATTAGTAATCAGGAAGTGTCACATGTGATAATCAACTGCCCAACGGTCTTATGTCTCTGACTAAAATGTCCAGACGCCGTCATCTGTGACCTACAGTGTAGTACTGACGAGGGCACGTGTTTCTTTCAACAAGGGACATCCTCTAAGAGGTTGTGAAGTTACTCAACTTCTCATAATGATTTGTCCAAAGCGTTAAACTCTGAGTCCATCACGAATCGGCCGATGCAAATTTGCTTAGAGGATTTTCAAAGACACATCATACACATCTACGTGTGGCTTTGGTGTTCTTAAGTCTGATGTCCAGTTTGCATCACTGTGTTCTCCCAGAACCGCTGGACATCCAGAATACCATAATCCGTAGATAAGCAAAGATTTCAGATATCGTCATATCCGATTTAACGCCTTCTATCGATCATTTTCAGAATCACGAGTGAACCTTAGTTCAACTGATATTCTTTATAAGCCGATATCAGGTCAGTTGTAGTGTGTAAAATATATCGAACAACATGTGACCTGTGCCTATCTCTCCTGGTATATGGGTGTATCATAATTCCAATCAATTATATGATTCATATCCATTGGTGACTTCAAAGAGACTGTCAAACACCTCACAAATGAGTTTGGAATTAGACTAGTCCGTTAGATGTCTTAGAAATCCCAATTCCTAAGATGTCATCTGCAATACCCATATCCTTCATATCAAAACATCATTCCAACATACTCTTAGTCTCTAGGACTACTACTTGTGATCAACGTGTCGTCTATGAAAAGTCATATTATGATGAATGAGTCAGAATTACCTGGAGAAACCTTTCGATAATAGAGTACTATCAAAGTTTTTGTGTCATTGCTTCGGGGCCTGTTTCAGCCCGTACAGAGATATCAACAAACTTTCTTCTCTTTCCTGGAACCACATACCACTCGGGTTGTTTCATATTACTTTCTTCTTCCACTTTCGGACTGTTGGTTGTCCAACTGTTGGCTTTCTAACTTCATAGTCAATATTTTTGTTATCAGATTCATTGTTTCTGTTTTAACTGAAACTTCTAAGACCAAAATGTAAACATTTCAGGGACCAAGGCGGAAGTTCAGGAAGAAGCCCAACAGTCCACTAAACCAACTCTCCGGTTAGGAAGGTTGTCTTCACATCTATGTCACGCAAGACTGCGGTGTCCCTGGATGTTACGCTATTTACGGGGGAACACGTGTCCAAGTAGCTGAGGCCTTATACACGTCAATAGATCCATCTATTTTATACTCAATTTGAGTATTCACTTTTACAACCCAAAGGTTTTTTTCTTGGAGGAAGATCAATCATCACACAAGTATGGTTTTATTTGATGAAGTCTATTTATCTCTTTGTATCTTTCTTCCAAAGAAGTGCTTTCGGAGTTGACAATTCTTTGTTAATGGCCATGGTTCATTCTTAACCATACACGCTAGAAGGCCTGGAATAAGTCTTTGTCCCCTTTTAGCTCCGTCTCGATTCAACATCTAGAGTCTTTGAGTTCTGTAGATCTGGAATCTCTAGTTCTAGATAGTCAGACATTCGCGGGTTCTTGTTAACCTCGAGCAATTACTTATTTTTCCTTCTTAAAGAAAGTTATCTTCAAAGAATTCAGCATTCTTTGACACCAAGAGGCAATAAGCACTACTATTATTTGCAGATCCAGTGGATATGCAATCTACAATCTTAGGTCTAACTTGACTTGTTTCGGTATTCCAACCTCTACCAAGCCACCCCACATCATAACATTTGTATGTGGGATCTTTCCATGTTTCACATGGAGGGTTATCATTATCCTTATGTGGAGTTCTCTTGAGAATCACATTAGCGGTAAGGATCATCTCTTCCCACTTATTTTGGGCATACGGCTTTGCGCTTGGCTAACACCGTTAGACTGAAGTGAGTAAGGAGCAGTCGTTTGATAAATGATGCTTCACATTCTCCCCCTCTAACCCTACGAATTCCTCAAACCGTAGGCTTTAGTTGAGTTTCAACTTCTGCTTTGTAGCGATTATCCGCTTCAACAAATTCATCTTTGTTTTTCAACAAATAAATAATACAATACCTTTGTACCATCGTCAACGAAGGACACAAAGTACTTGTCTCCCTCCTCTATTTTTTACAAGTTTTAAATCACCCAGGTAGGTGTGACTAAGTTATAGAGGAGCGGTGCTTCTTTCGTTATTCCTTTGACGGAATGGAAAAGTGATTTTGCCTCTCGCCTACCTCACATTCAATTTGAGGGTTTATGTCGACAGACGACAACAATCTCAACTTCGTTAGTTGTTGAATGACTTTCTATTTAACGTGTCTTAATCTGTGATGACATAGATGCACAGATTACAAATATATCATTCATTTGGCTACAGACATACTGTACCATTCTTAGTTATTACAGACCTGTTGGACTAGACTCAAACCAGTTTGACCAACAGCGTTCCTGAAACCAAGTTGGGGACATGTATCACCTCCTTTAAGAGTGATCTCATTCCCTTAAGTCCTTTTGGGGATAACCTCTCCAATACCTATACTTTAGAGGTGGTGTTGCTTCACATGAACAACCCCTTGCCCGTGGTTAGGGTGTAACTGGATCATATGTGATCTAGATACTCTGGCCCACTCTAGTTTCCTTGGATGACTGAGTGTCCAATTTATTTTCTGTCTTTCTTGTGGCCTTCAGATCATTTAAGACCTGGAAACTCTGGCCCACTCCAGTCGCCCATAGGTTTTGTATGACTGAGTGTTAAACACCATTCTATCAAATGAAGGATCTTATATCATATAGTGTGACAAGTTCAACATCTTAATATAAATCATTATCTTTTAGTCTTCTTCCTTTGAGATTGGCTTATTCTCAAATGCAATCTACAGTCTTAGGCCCAATCCTGACCTGCTTTGGTTTAGGTACTTCAACCTTCGCCAAACAACCCCACACCTTCAAGTATTTATAGGTGGGTTTCTTTTCTTTCCATAACTCGTATGAAGTTTTATCCTTACCCTTATGTGGGACTCTGTTAAGAATCGTATTAGCGGTAAGGACAACTTCTCCCCACATATTTTGGGAAAGATCGGAATTGATGAGCAAGACATTCATCATTTCTTTCAATGTACGGTTCTTGCGATCAACGACACCGTTTGATTGAGGTGAGTATGGAGTCATCGTTTGATTAAAAATTCCCGATTAGGCACAATAATCTTCAAACGACGCTATATATTCTCCCCATCTATCGCTACGAATTGACTTAATCTGTTGGCTTAGTTGATTTTCAACTTCTGCTTTGTAGCGTCTGAACTCTTCAAAGGCTTCATCCTTACTTTTCAACAAGTAAAAGTAGCAATACCTTGTACTATCATCTATGAATGTCATAAAGTACTTGTTCCCCCCTCTAGTTTGTGCAAACTTCAAATCGCATATATCTGTGTGAATAAGTTATAGAGGAGCGATCTCCCTTTCGAAGGATCTAAAGGGAGTCTTAGTGAGTTTTGCCTCTATGCACACCTCACATTTACGTTGAGGATTTACGTCGATAGACGGCAACAACTCTAACTTTACCAACCTTTGGATGGGATTGCTAGTTTACATATCCTAATCTATGATGCCGTAAATTAGAAGTCTCAAGCAAGTAAAAAGAATCTTTGATTTTATTGTTTGTACGTATGATAGACATAGCGTTAACTTTGAAGAGGCTTTCACATATGAAGCCCCTCCCCACAAAGGTTTCGTTCTTGGTGATTACAAACTTATTGGACTCAAATACTTGCCTGAAACCAGCATTAACCAATACATGACCTGAAATTAAATTCTTTCTAATTTCAGAGACATGCATCACCTCCTTCAGAGTGAGCTCCTTGCCAGAAGTCATCTTCAGGATCACCTTTCCTACCCCCAACACGTCAGAGAAAGCGTTGTTACACATGAATAACTTTTTGTTTGTAACCCGTGTCCATCCATCATTGCTTGGGGTTCTCTACAAGATTTGCTTCTAGCACCACCACAGAGAACTCATCAATCATGTCGTCAAGAAGCGTGTCATCGGCGACGTTAACCTTAGAATTGCCTTTGGCCTTCTGATGGTAGTCTTTGATCATGTGACTAGCTTTGCCACAGTGGTGACAGTTCCATTGAACTTCACCACTGTCTGAGTCTTGCCATATTTCTGGAACTTGCGTTTCTTGCTTGGGTTCCCTTTGGTGTCAACCAGATTTGCCTTGGCCTCAGCGGGTTGCTTTCCCTTAGGCAAGGACTTCTTACTATCTTCCTGAAATTGGAGTTTGATAATAAGTTCTTCAAAGGTCATTTCATTTGTCTTGAGTTTTAAGTAACTCATAAACTCATTCCACGTGGGAGGTAACTTTTCAATTAGTGATGCAACCAAAAACTGCTTATTTGGTTTCATACCTTTCAAATTCAGGCGATGTATAATCATTTGGAATTCCTGGACTTGGGACATCATTGTCTTGTTATCCACCATTTGAAATTTCAAGAACTTCTCAAAGATGAATTTCTTCATACATGCATCTTGTGCATTGTACTTCTTCTAAATCTTCTCCCACAACTCTTGGGTGGTGCCTACAGTGCAATACACCGTGTAGAGAGGGTCTGACAAGCAATTCAGGATGTAGTTCTTACACATGAAATCATTATGATTCCATGCATCAAGAGTTATTCCCAGGCGAGCCTGAGAATCTTGGCCCCCTTCAGTTGTATCAATAAACTGAGGGTCCGAACCATATCCTGTTTGAGTAGGCTCTTCTGTGACACAGTGTGCCACTCCCATTACAGTTAGGAAAAACAGCATCTTTTGAAGTCAATTCCCATGAACTTTTCAGGGCGTTCATGGTGAAACCCGACAGGAGGAGGAATTCTAACATTCTCTTGAGCAACAGTGGGGAAGACATAGGTGTTTCATTGAGGAGCAGTAATTGAATGAGAGGCAAAATTATTGCCTTGAGTAGCAGCAGCGGTGGGAGAGGCAAATGTATTGCCTTGATTAGCAACAGCAGATTCAGAACCAAATTATTCTTTTCCAGTCATGTTTACTAAGTACTAATACAAATCTTGTCTTAAAATTTTTACTAAAAATGAATACAACAAATGAAAAATAGTAAATAGTAAAAGACCTATTACAAGAACTAGGAAAATGAAGAATAAGAGATTACAACAAAACAAATAACCTGAACAACAACTGGAAACAAGAACGAACACTTGGTTTGATTGTTTGCTGAGTCGAGTGATGTCACTCTGTCTTTAAGATAAGATTGCCCCGTATATATTCTTTTACGGTTGTTAGGCAATAGTCTCCCAAGATAAAACAGCTACTAACACTTGAGCAAAGGAAACTCAAGTGTTTCTCTTGAAAAAACTTTGAAAATTGTAAGAAAGCTAGAGAGGAAGAAGTTTTCAAAAAAAACTGATTGCCAGTTATTGACAATTGAGTCAAAGGTCTCAATTTATAGTGTGTAAGATTTATCCCTTCAAGTGTCAAGTAATGGCATTGAATCACCCATGTAATGACAGTCATTTATCATCCAAGTAATGGTTGAATAATGCTGAAATGAATGTCATTGAGGGCAGCCCAAAGATCTCAAAAATCAAATTTTTGTTTCTGACTTTGGGTAGCGCTGCGGCTCGGCCTCGGAGGCGCCGCGGCAATTTTCCGACCCGTTCCAATCTTTTACACTATGCACACTTCCTCCTTCATTCATTAACGTGGAACACTCGTATTTTGACCAACAACCATCCATCATTCTATGTCTCGAACATTTACTTACGTACCAATATCTCTTTCACTAAGGAAATTTACGATAATTGGTACAACGTGTGCACGTGTGTGGAAACTGCATTTCCGACGTGCGAGGTCCCAATTGTTCGAGTCATAAATAATGGGATAAACTTTATTCCACATTAATAAATTTCCAACAATATCTTTAATGATCCGAACAATAAATTAGGCAGCTGCAGACGAAATTTCCCCAAGCAAGATTGTAAGGATGAATCTCGAGACGTTGAGGCTTTCACTATCTACGAAACGCTTAACACTAACTGGAATCTCGAGACGTTGAGTCTTACCAAGATTTTATAGAGGATTGGTGCAAACAGAATTGTTTGAGTGATTGTTATTGTGTTGTTACTGTTTGCAGTGCAGACAAAGTTTGTGGGAAGAAAAGGTATCCGCTTTTAAACGGGAGGGTAGATCCAACAGATTCAACAAAATCCTTTTTAAAAATAGGGAAAGACAACTCCACAGTGGGATCATCAACAACAACAACTACGCCTCAGTCTCAAACCGGTGAAAAACAAAAAATCAATTTAGTCTAATCATTTCTGTATTATTGGGCAGCTCAGTTTTCATCTTAATATTGTTGGCCTTTTTGTATGTTTAAAGGGAAAAACGCGAAGAAACTTTCACCATATCAAGTTGTTCCATGAGTGAACATAAGAAGTTTTAGCTACAATGAGCTAGAAGAAGCTACAAACGGATTCGAGGAGTTAGGAACCGGGGCCTTCTCAACAGTTTACAAAGCTGTTCTTAATGACGAAAATGGGAAAATCATCGTTGTCAAGAAACTACACAAGATGGTGACAGAAGGAGAACAAGGATTTGAAGCTGAAGTGAATTCAATCAGCATGACTAATCACAAGAACTTGGTACAACTCCTCGGGTTCTGTAACGAAGGCCAACACCGACTTTGGTATATGAACACATGGAAGCTGGCTCATTAGCAGACTTGCTATTCAAAGATTCTAAGCTTAGTTGGTCCAAAAGGGTACAAGTTGCAATAGATAATGCGAAAGGGCTTTGTTATTTGCATGAAGAGTGTAGTACCCAAATTATACATTGTGATATCAAGCCCCAAAATGTGCTTTTAGATGAAAGTTTGACAGCAAAAATAGCAGATTTCGGAATAGCCAAGCTTTTGGGGAAGGATCAAATTCGGACAACCACTAAGATACGTGGAACGAGAGGGTACGTAGCCTCAGAGTGTCTAAGGAACATGCCTATAACCGTCAAAGTGGACGTGTACAGCTTCAGAAGCTTTCTCTTAGAGCTAATTTGCTGCAGAAAAAGCTACGAGCGGGATGTGGCGAATGAGAATGAAATGATACTCGCGGAGTGGGCATGTGATTGCTATAGAAGAAAAGAGTTGCATTTAATCGCGGGCGATGATGAAGAGACAATAGAAGATATCGAGAGGTTCGAGAAGTTGTTGATGGTTTTTATTTGGTGCATTCAAGAAAATCCAGCATTAAGGCCATGCATGAAGAATGTCATGCTAATGCTTGAAGTTTCTGTGGAAGTCTCAGTTCCTCCTGACCCTTTCTTCTTTATATGTTCTGTTTAGATCAACGATGTTTTCACTTTATCTTTTTTGTATGCTATATTGCTCGACCTCTCCTAACATGTTGCTTCACCCATGTTGCATCCTCCAAAAATGCACTATTTTTTGATGGTCTGACACCCGATCTATTGGCATTTTGAAGAGTACTCTATGCAACATAGCTTGTATGTGAAAGAAATAATCTCTTGATTATTCTTATTAATGAAAGGCATATATATACAAGTTACAATAGGAGAATCATATTCCTATTTTACATTTAAAACCATATTCTATACAACTAAGGTAATAGTATAATTCTAATTATGGTGCAAGACTAAGTCTACTAAATATACAATATACAAAATAGGAGAATCCCGGATTCTGAATGTGGTCGGCCACACGCGGCTCCTAAGGGTCGCATGATAAAGCCATCTTGTCGGGCATCGCTTAACACACCGCAGCCATAGCGCGGTCTTCAGACGAGATCGCTCTAAAATCTTCAAAATGGACTGAGGGAAGACCCTTTGTAAAGATGTCTACAATCTGATATCTGAAAGGGACATGGCAGACGCGTACTTGTCCTTTAGCTACCTTATCTCGAACAAAGTGAATATCCATCTCTATGTGTTTAGTACGCTGGTGCTGAACCGGATTATCAGAAAGGTAGATGACACTTATATTATCACAATAAACCAAGGTAGCTTTCTCAATAGGACAATGAAGCTCTAACAATAGATTACGTAACCAACATGACTCGAAAACCACATTGGCTACCCCTCGATACTCGGCATCTGCACTTGAACGTGAAAGCGTGGATTGATGTTTGGCAGACCATGAGACCAAGTTATTACCTAAAACATGCAATAGCCAGACGTAGACCGTTTGGTTTCGGGATAATCACCCCAATCAGCATCTGTATAGGAGACCAATGTAGACGTCAACGAAGGATACAAATGCAAACCATACTCAAGTGTTCCCTTAATGTACCTAAGAATGCGTTTGAGCGCATTCATATGTTCAACTCTGGGATCATGCATAAACAAACACACATGTTATACGACATATGTAATGTCATGTCGCGTGAACGTCAGTTACTGAAGGGCACCTGCAAGACTACGATAACGGGTAGGATTCTCATAAGGAGAGCCGGCTGCAGCACCCAACTTGGGTTTAGTATCCACTGGAATAGAAGTGGACTTACAGGATGACATCCCAGTCCTCTCAATGATCTCTGCTGCATACTTTCTCTGTGACAAGAACAATCCACCTGCATGACGAATGACAGTAATCCCCAAAAAGTAACTCAATGGGTGATGTGCGATTTATGTACACACTTAACGCAAGTGCACGTATCGTGACAAGTAATATAGTCTAGGTAAGACCGAATATCGTCCTCAGGGATTGGTTTTCAAGTACCGATTATCTATGCTTGAGTTTCTATTTGGTTAACGTTAATTGAGTTGGAATTCTAAACTAATAATGCAGGAAATAAACTAATTATGAAAATACTTTGATTTAAATCAGTTATGATGGAGAATTAGGGCTTCCAAGATCATCAACTATCCACTCTATTCAATTCTTAATACAATTAGACTAACTTCTTCTTCTACGTTAAGATAGCAGGTTAACTAGACCGTTTTATACTCCTGTTAAGGTAATATAAACACTCAACCCCAATGGAGAACCCTTCTACCTTTCGGTGACAAGATTGACTACAAATGATGATTAAGAGCAATAACCTATTAAGCTACACAAGTATCGGGGTACTTTCGTCCACGATTTAAACCTATGTTTATTCAACTATAGCATATTCACAATCTCCCCTTTCGAATTTCGATTAGAACTCATATAAGTGATGATAACTAGTGATCAATTAATTATCAAGCAATCAAAATAATTATTGAATAAATCTTAAATAAGTGAAGAAGAAACCAAACTAATATATTAATTCATGAATAGAGTTTCAAGTGAATCACAAGAAAATCCCTAACAAAGTAATTAGCTCCTAGCCATAATCACGCTAAGAACTAATATAATCTCCAAACATGAACTGAAATAAACAAAGTAAAAAGAAAGAAAAGAAAAATACTCAAGAACAAGTCTCCAAGCCTTCTAGCATCCAAGGATTGTGTTGTGGAATATTTACAAGATTGATTGGAATGGAATGGTGGATGGAGAATGAAATTTGTCAAGTGTGGGATGGAATGTAGGATGGTGGATGAATTCTTCTAATGATGTAGAGACTATTTATAACCCAAGAATCCTTTAGGTAAAGGGTTAGGGATTATGTAGGTAGGAAAGGTTATGGAATCCTTTTAGGTAAAGGGTTTAGGAAAAGTTATGGAATCCTTTAGGTAAAGGGTTAAGGATTATGTAGGTAGGAAAAGTTATCCCTTTGGACCACGAAACGTCAAATTCGCCCAAAACTCGTAAATCCCGTGTCGGCGCCGCTGCAGTCCGGCGCCACGACGCACCAAAATCAGAGGCGCTTCGTAACATTCGTGGTCAGCCAAGGCGCCGGACGGCATTCTTCCGGATTTTTCGCTTCTTCGCCCTTTGTTCGTCCTGGCCTTCGTCTGATTTCTTCTATATTTCCCGGAACTTCTTAGGCTTCATTTCTTGGCTCTTTTAGTGTGCAATTCCATCTCATTTATGCTCATTTCATCTCCTTTTCGCCATTTCTCCATTTCTGACCGCTGTGACACAAAAGAAAGGAAAATAACCCTAATACTATACTAAACATAAATGAAATGAGTAAAATACTAACTAAAAATGACTCAAAAGGTGTATATAAAATACACCGATCAATGGGCCCAAGTCTTTCATGGCAAACTCAGAACCGAGCATTGTCATAATAAACTTGCGCAAAGTATCAGAAGAGGCAGTTAAAATAATATCATCAACATATAACAAAATATAAGTCATGGAAGATCCTCGACGATATATGAACAATGAATTATCAGATCTGTTGTGACAAAAACCCATAATCGAAACAAAATCAGTAAACCTCTTATACCAAGCTCGTGGAGACTGCTTAAGCCCATACAAGGACTTCTTCAATAGACAGACATGATTAGGATATCTATTATCCCTAAACCCCAAAGGCTGATGCATATACACTATCTCCTGAAGATCACCATGTAGGAAAGCATTCTTAACATCTAGCTGATGAATGTGCCATGATTTTGAAAGAGTCAGGCTGAGCACAGTGCGAATGGTAGCCGTCTTGACCACCGGGCTAAACGTCTCACCACAATCCACACCAACCTGTTGAGTCTTACCATCATCTACCAGTCTAGCCTTATGTCTTGCAAATGAACCATCAGAATTTTCCTTATGAATAAAAATCCACATAGACCGAATAATTTTAACACCAGATGGACGGGGTACCAACTCTCACATCTTATTATCAATAAGAGCATTATATTCTTCAGTCATGGAAATTTTCCAATTAGGGTCATTTAAGGCAGACACATGATTACGAGGTAAGGGGGATTTAAAAACATTAGAATTCAAATTAAAATGTCTTTTAGGTTTAAAAATACTATATTGACTACGAGTGACTGGACCATGACTCTGGGCTAGATTGGGTGAATTTTGGGAATTTTCGGGAATAGCTGGAAGTACCGTTGAAGGCGTCGCGGTGCCAGAAGAGCTGCAGAGCTCTCTGATGTTTTGGCGTCGTGGTGCCTCTGTGCAGGGTTGCGGCGCTGACTCGCAGGAGTTTTGGCGCCGCGACGCCTCTGTGCAGGGCCGCGGCGCTGAAGGCATTTTTTCGGACAAATCAAAAAAATGACGGAGAACATAGGGGGAGACATCCTCATCCAAAAAATCATAAGAACTAGACACTGATTTGTCTACTGTAGAAAAAGGAAATTGAGTTTCATCAAAGAGAACATGACGATGAATGATGATTCGTTTAGAGGACAAATCAAAGCATTTATAACCACGGTGATTTGACGGAAAACCTAAAAACACACAAGGAGTAGAACATGTCTGAAGTTTGTTGATCGTAGTGGATGGAAACAGTGGATAACATAAGCATTTGAAGACCCTAAGATGAGAATATGACAGAGTCTTATTGTATAACACTTTGAGAGGGGATGAATATGTCTAACCTTTAGAGGGAAGAATATTTAGTAGATCGGTAGTCATTTGTAGCGCATGATGCCAAAATAATGGAGGAACGGAAGAATGAACCAATAAGGTGCGAACAATATTATTAATGGTACGAATTTTTCGCTCGGCTTTCCCATTTTGTGAAGACGTATAAGGACAAAAAAATGAAAATTTATCCCATTTTGAGCACATTGAATTTTTTTTATTTCCCGTTCAAGTTGCGTTCTTATGAAAGCTCTAAACTTTATGAAAATGGAAAAAAATTGAGATTTTTTCGCAACAGGAAACGTCCATAAATATTTAGAATAGTCATCTAAGAATAAAACATAATAACGATGACCCATAGAACTGAGAACAGGAGATGTCCATAAATCACTATGAATAATATCAAATGGCATTGAAGTATTAGAACTTGACGCTACAAATGACAACTTAATAATCTTTCCCAAAGCACATGATTGACAAAGTGGAGTACTACGCGTACCCTTACAAGAAATAAACTTATGTCTATCTAAAGAAGATAAAATTGACGATCCCGGATGACCTAGACAAGCATGCCACAAGGAAGGAGCAAGAGCAGCAAAAGTGGATGACATAGCTTGACGCGAGACACTGAGACTTGGAGTGATTGGATAAAGATTACCCCTACTGTTGCACCTCATGAGATGACTCCCCGTCTTGAAATCCTTCACAGAAAACCCAAACAGATCAAAATTAATAGAAACTCAATTATCAGTGGTGAATTTACGGACAGACACCAAATTCTTAATCAATTTTGGGGCATGAAGGGTATGTTTCAGGACAAGTGGTGGATGAGGAGGAGACAAAATTTTATGACCATAACCCTTAATTGGAACAGAATTGCCATTACCAACAGTTATACCGCGATTAGTGCTCAAATTGGAATCGACGGCAGAGTACCTCGCCTGATGTTATGCTGGTAGCGGCGCCGTGTCCATATACCACCAGTGGTCCGGCTGAGCCAAGCCGCTGTGTGTATCGCCGATGTCGGTCCGAGCGGGCTCTTCGTACGTGGGCCTGATGGGGCGCGGGCCAAGTATACTGGACTGTTGTTGCTGCCCATACGTTGGTCTGAAACATGAATTTCGACCAGGTAGAAGGTGGCCACGGTGCTCGCGCCGGGCGCGCCGCAGATCGTAGTGCGCTGCCGCGATGCAGAATGCGAGTCGAGGATGGGACGACCGCCATCGCCCGCGGGGCCCGGGGCTCCAGAACTGTTGTTGCTGCTGTCGGTTGCCACCGTTGTTGCCGCCACGATTTTTGTCATTATTCTTCCGATTATTGCCCTTCTTACCACCCAGGTTGTTGTGATTTTGAGTCACGTTGGCTGGATTGAAAGGAGAAAAATTGGAAGCAGTCATCATGACGACATGGTTAGCCCCAATTGCCACTTTCTTAGCCAATCCGGCTTCCTCCAAGGTAAGCATAGAACGAGCTTGATAAAATCCCGGCAGGGGGTTACTCTGACGAATAACTGAAGCAACACCGCTAAAAGCCTCTGACAAGCCTGCAACCATCTGAAGAACTAGACGACTTTAAGAAACAGGAGAACCCACGTTGCCGAGTTGGTCTGCCAAGTCCTTGAGGCGTTTGCAATAAAAAGAAACGTTTGGAAAACTCGTCATAGCCACTTGGGAGAATTCCTGCTCGCGATAACACCGAGAACGATCATCTTGGAATATATCTCGCAATCGATTCCACGCCGCCATAGCCGTGGAATTGGTTTCCATAATCGTCTGTAAAAGATCCAAGGAGATAGTGTCATAAATCCACTAAAAAACCTTGGCATCAACTGGATCTGCTTCTTTAGTCGGCACAATCGTCGTAGAAGTACCCTCCTTTGGAGGAGAAAGAGGAATGATGTGGTGGAGGACTTTATGTGCCAAAACATGAATCTTAAATAATTCCGCCCATGTCCCATATTGAACGTTTTCTAGGTCAAGAGCGATAGGAAGAACGCTCTTGATATTAGAAACTGTGAGGCAGGGTGAAAATTGTTCTTATCAGCCATAGGGAAAAGAACCACAAGATTCGGAGAAGGAAATTTGGAGATAGGAAGAGAAGAGTCGGTTTTTGGTCAAGGAAGACAAAATATCGAGAATTTGAGGTCAAAATTTCGGACAGGAAGAGAGGAAATTTTGATGAGCGGAAGCAGGGTAAAGAGAACCTAGACTCTTGATACCATGAAAGAAATAATCTCTTGATTATTCTTATTAATGAAAGACATATATATACAAGTTACAATAGGAGAATCTTATTCCTACTTTACTTCTAAAATCTTATTCTATACAACTAAGGTAATAGTATAATTCTAATTATGGTACAAGACTAAGTCTACCAAATATACGATATACAAAATAGGAGAATCCCGAATTCTGGAAATTCGGGTCGGCGCCACGGCGCTGTGCCCTAAGGGTCACGGCGCTAAAGCCATCTTGGTGGGCACTGTTTAACAGTATGTTCTCTGCATTATGTTTCTTGAAATGTACTACTCCAATTTCAAGTCCAGTTATCATAGAAAAGTAATGTGGAATATCAATTTGATCTTTAGGCCATAACTACTTAAAAAGTTAAGCTATAAGAAACAAACTGCTTCAACATTTCCCAAAGCTAAGCTCAGAAATCTTCTTAACACTTTTTTTTAATTTACAATGAACTAGGAAGATTTGCAATATTCAGACACCACATCAAAATGATATAAATCTTCAGGAGGTGACATACTATTGAGTGTAAGAAGCGCAGTTTATTCAAGAAAAAAAGAACTACAGTAAGCCTAATCCAATAGTGAACACACAATTAGTGATGACTAATGCTTCACTCATCACCTTCAGTGTGTGTATATATTATGCCGCCTAAATTATGTCATTCCCTTTTTGATCACCGGGTTTTGATAGAAAAAAAGTCGCACCAAAAGAAAGACGAAGATGGATCCTGCAGTAAGGGCCGGGTTGACCTTAGGACTAATGCCTCAACGACCACAGTCAATAGAGAAGCCTTTGGGAAACTCAATAGGAATCAGATGAGAAAGATAAGATCATACACTCTATAAATATTGGAAAAGAATAAGAAATTCTTGATTAAAAAGACATCCAAAGTGCATACATGTACTCTACTTCTAAAGTTCTTTTTTTTTCATGTAGAAAAGATGCAATAAATAAAATCAAAATGCTACTTATTTTCATTCCTAAAATTCCAAGAAAGCACCCCTTAGACTTTTTCACCTTTCTTCAATTCAATTCCATTTTCCTCCGGTGAGCAATACCTTTTCCAAAACCAATGTTTTTCCCATAGCAAATAAATTTCCTCAATTGGAACTTGCTTTGTCTCAGGCAATAGCAAGAATATGAAGCAACTCATGATGATAATCAATCCACCAAATACCAAAAATATGCCATATTTGAGGTGACATAGTGAAACCAAGAAGCATTGTGCAATGAGGGCTGTGAAGATCATGTTGACACACACCACTATACTTTGTCCTGCTGATCTTGTTTCTAGAGGGAAAATTTCACTTGGAACTAGCCAACCTAGAGGACCCCATGATCTTCCATATGCTAAAACAAATATGCAAATTATGATCACTAGGAATATGCCAATTCCTTTTGGGAGTATTACACCTTGTCCAAACTTCAATGCAAGAGTGATGGCAAGTGCTACCTGTTTGATCAAAATTTCTAGTAAGTAAACTATAAGGAAAGTTAAGGGAAGTTGAAATTTATAGTAATGATGATTAAGGTGAGTCGGTAGAAAACGGGAGATCAACTTCCGAATGAGAAAAGAACGCCGAGCAAAATATCTTGGTGAAAATAAAAGGCTAACATTATGATTCGTAGGGGTTTGGACAACATTTTGTCGAAAGATGAAAATGAGTATTGAAATTGAAAAATAATATTTATATGTTAAGTGATGACAATTGCTAGTTGATCAAAATTTCTTATAATGAAAATTTTGAACCATTTTTTCCTCCGAAAAAGGGAAAGTTGAAATTTATAGTAATGATGATTGGCGTGAGTCGGTAGAAAATGAGAATCGACTTCAGGATGAAACAAGAATGCCGAGGAAAATAACCTTGGCAAAGATTAAAAGAGGCCAACGTTATGATTTTTAGGCGTTTGGACAATATTTGGTTAGAGTTGAAAATTGAAGTTGAAGTTGTAAAAGAATATAGGATGTTGAAGATTTGGGCTCGAATTTCACTTGGAAAAAGGTTGAAGTTTTGTGAAAGAAACCGTTATTTCACTTGAAGTACTTTTCAAACAAGTTTACAATATTGCACCAGTATCAAATACTAAAGTCCAGTAGAAAACGGGAGATAAACTTCAGGATGAGAAAGAACGCCGAGCAAAGCACCTTGGCAAAGATAAAAGAGGCCAACGTTACAATTAGTTCCGTTTGGAAAACATTTAGTTGAAAGCTGAAAAAGAGTATTAAAGTTGAAGTTGAAAAAAGAGATACTTGGATGTTGAATCAGTTGATGTCTGGACTCGAACTTCACATGAAAAAAGAAAATGTTGAGGTTCTTTAAGCGTAAACCGTTATTACACTTAAATAAGTTTTTCAACATTTCACCAGTATTTCGAATTTAAAGTTCAATATTTACAAATACTGATGCCAAACCAATATTTGTAAATCCTGAACTTATATATACTGACAACATTAATTATGTAGGTTACTAATCTCACTTTTTACGAATGTTTATATGCAATTATCAGCGCATAAAAGTTAAACGAGAAATTACCATGACACATATCATCTCAGCACCAGCTTCCAAGAAAAAAGCTCTTCTACCAAACTTGTCAACAAATGCCATAGAGATAAGTGCAGCCACAACAAGTGCGCCACCCGTGATAGCAGATGAATATAAAGCTGCACCAGAGCCAAAGCCTAAACTCTGGAAAATAACAGGTGCATAAAATAGAATAGAGTTCATGCCAGTGAGTTGTTGAAATGCTGGAATTGCAATTGCTCCGATCACCAATTGTGGTCGATTTTTTCGTTCGAGCAAGTTTCTGAATGGATTCTTTATGGCTCTGGCTGCATTGCTTGCATCAATTAGATCAGCAAACTCTGCATCTACTTTTGTTGTGCCTCTAACTTTTTCCAGGACTTCCCTTGCTTTCTCTAATTTGCCTGTTTGTATATGTAGTTTGTAATATTTGAAGTGAAATAATAAGGATATTTCAATAGTACGGAGCAGGGATTTTCAATAAGGGAATTCAAAATATAAAGAAGTAAGCATACGAAAAAGTTAAAGGGATTCAACATCTAATATATAAATGTATATACAGTGTAATTTCCCGGCGAAGGGGTTTTGATGAACTCCTTGCGCCCCAGCTCTCCCCAACCCGTTTATAATGTTAGTAGTTAGATATTAAAGTGAGAATACATATAAATTAACTATCGTTAAGTGATAAAATATGTGTATGAAGGACACACGTGACGCATCTAGTAACTCCACATTAGAAATGGAAATAGAAAAGTAGATACTACACTTTAAATACTTATCAATCCTTCTTTTTTCTATGAGAAGTTATTTTCCATTAGGTATGATATGGATTTAAGTTATATGTACTAATAGTGTAAAAGAAATTTATACCATTAGGTTGATTTAACTAGTTGTACCAGGTTACTCTTCTATTTTCCAAGTTACCATATCAGGATCACTATTGTTGTAAAGTGAACTTAACATGATGGTAGTAAAAAATCTATACACTGAACAGTACACATCAACTAATATAATACTTATAAATGATATATAATTATAGATTAATGACTAGATTATTTCGACGCATATGACCTTTTCAAAGGTCACTCTGTAAACAGAGGCCTAAACTAGACCATTTGTGCAAATGTCCCACAATAACTTGGACTTGTAATTAAAAGGTCTACTTATATTTTCATAGTAACAATAATAATAAGGATTTAAGTCATATGCAGCGACCGCGTAACTTAACATATTATAGAAGGTCAGTTACCATTCATTTTAGGTAACACATTAATCCTATTGAATAAAGTTACATGTAAATTTATTTTCTTATATCGTGAATATAAAACTGCAACAATATTGATACCTTGTTCTACGAGACTGTTTGGTGTTTCGGGAAGGAAAAGTCCACCAACAAACATGAGTACAGCAGGAACTGTTGCAATGCCAAGAGATAATCTCCATCCCCATGGATGGATTTTAGCAGTTACATAGTTGACAAAGTTGGCTATTAATACTCCAATGCAAGTTGAGAGTTGAAACAATTGATTCACTGCTCCTCTTATTTTTGCAGGTGCCATTTCTGAAAGATATAATGGGACTGCCTGTAATTTGAAATTCGATGACGACTATTTTTCAATTACTGTGGCAGAAAAATGACTATATATGATTTTTCCTTGAAATGACTCATTAAACTATTGGGAAAAACCAGATCAAAATGCAACCCAAACTTGACATGCATTATCATATTTGAAGATTGAGAATAGTATGTAATTCGGAGGAACTTAAACTAATAATATAAGAAAAATATATTGACTTCCATTTTTTTTTCAAAAAGCAAAATTAGAAAGTAGGAGGTTGAGTCATATTGGACGAGTTTGGCGGACCCATTATTTGTTGTAGTAATAGCGCGGGCTAGCCACCTTTCAGCTCAGTAATTGAAAAAGATCGTTGTTATAGAGTTTCAAATTACATAGGTGAAATTCCATGATAATATCATAGAGTATCGCGTGTAGAATTTGAAATTCCATGACAATATCGTAAAGTTTCACCTGTAGATTTTAAAACTCTATAACAGTGACTATTTTTCAATTACATTAGCTAAGAAATAACTATTTATGAAGTTTATCCTTATTTGAGCCATCTCAATCCAATGAAACTACACTGGCCCGAAGGACTATAACGGCTCATTCATTAATTCATCATGTTTTGACCCGACACACCAATTCACAACCTCTAATAACAATAGATAGCATGTAAACATGGGCAGAAGCTACACTGGCACGAAGGATGGTCAGTTGAACACTTTTGCCAAAAAATTTATACTAGTGTATATAAATCAAATATTTTCTTATAAGTATTTATTAAATCTTGCACACTCTTAAGAAATACAAGTAAGTTCCAAATTACCTGGTTGCTAAATCCAATGCCAACACCAAGAAGACATCGACCAATGATGAGCATAGCAATGTTTTTCGCAGCAGCATTAAGTACAGCACCAAGAAAGAAACTAACAGCACCACATAGAATACTAGCTTTACGACCTTTATTCCTAGTAACATGTGATGCACCAAATGTGGAAATTAGTGCAGCAAAGTACAAAGAAGATGTGAATAGTGTCAAAATTTGACTGTCATATTTGCAATAATCAGTTTCTTGGAGATGTTCTTGCTTCCTTTTAAACACACTTGGGAAAAAAATCTCCAAGAAATCATCCATTGATGTCACCCCACCTGAAAAAAATATGTATTTTTAAAACTTTAGGGTCATGTGGCGTCGACCACAATAATGTTCGGAAGACATCATACATAATATTTATGTGTGTATATCATATGTTAGTTCCTGACTCCGACTTCAAAAATGAATGTATGTAATAACGTAACAAATTAGAAAATTAAATGTACTCACCAGATACACCAAGATCATAACCAAAAAGAGAACCTCCAGTGGCAGCAACAATACAAGAACAAACAAAATAACTAGTAATTTTATACTCATAAAGATGAGCTCTTGCTCCTCTTTTATCATCAAATCCACCACCAGCCATTGTTGTTAATTCCCCTAATTACAACTTAAGTCTCTTCTTAAATTTTTTAGTATATCTTAGAAAATGTTGAAGAAAAAAAATGAAATGGGATGTAGAAGAGGATTATATTAGGAGGCACAATTGTTATTTACATAACATTTAATGTAATTGCCCCTAAATCAGCCAAGGATAATACTCATCCAAAAGTTACCTAATTTATACAGTAAGTCAATTTTCCGTATTACCGTGGACAGATTCACATTTTATATTTCCTAGTCGATATACAAAATTATATATTTCCTCGGTCCACTTTAATCGTTGACTATATTAAAAATAGATATTCACTTTTACTAATTCAATTTAAAAATTAAGAGATGATTTACGATTTTATACATATTTCACCCATAATATTATTTTTAGTATACGCAGTTGAAATTATCTTAGGTTAGTCTCATTGATTGCATTTATAATGCATTAAATCATAATATTCAAAATGTAAGTGGCCGATGAAGACTATTTCCTTAATTGAAAACTAGCTAAAAGGGAAAATATGGTATCAAACTTCAAAATTATTTGGAGTAATTGCATAGGAACATTATATTGTCGAACCGCGTCAAGTTTAAATCGTATTCATTTTTTTATCTCAATATAATAGATTGTGTTTTTTTAAAGTGTAGGTATCTATATACGTACTATAACGTTTAAGCAATCTGATTATATGAGTATCTTTTACATTATCTCCGAGATTTCATCTTGAAATATTCAACATTAAATAAAAAAACAGCTTCTGAAATGGAAAAATCAATGGTATAATAATATTTTTGGAATTAGCGCTACACAAAAGTTGAAATTAACGACGGATAATTTTCATCTATCAAAATATTTATTAATAATTTAACAGCGGATTGATTATGAGCTATTTAGCAATAAATTAGCGGAGTAACAAATTTCAGTTAATCTTTTTTTTGGGGGGTAAGATGACAATACATCGTGTTACAATTTGCCATGATATAGTGTGTGATAAACCTACCAATAAAGTTCTAAAAGAGGTTGTTGGAGCAAATATTAGTAAAGCTAGTTGATAAATGTGTGAAAAATAAAATGAATAATGAAATAGTACAGTTTACACAGAGATATATGTATAAGAATGACTAGACTTACAAATTCAACAAATTAAAATATTTATTGGATGTTTAACTTATACTAGCAAAGATTTCAAATTTCAAATTTATAATCAGTTAGCAACTCATAAGTTAGTGAAGGATTAGTGGCTTAATTAAGAAGAAGGATTCTCGTATCTGTCTGTAATCAATTAGGGATAAGATATAAAATCTTACCTCTACATTTTCAAAATTTATCGAGACTCATTTTTACTTTATGTAGATATGGGAAAAAATAAATTCATTAACTCCCTTTATCCCAAGAAATTTTCTGCCGACCAATAACTCTATAGTCAATAGGAGAAGTTGCTTGTAAGTCTAGATTTTGTGATTTATAATGACTTTTATATACTTTTGAATATGTAAATTTAATTAATTTAAAAAAGTGAAGGCGAATCTGTTGGTACCAATCTTGCACTTCAATTCAACTCCTAAAGTTACAATTATCAAATGCAGAAACCCTAGCCGTCGCCTTCGAATTTCCGGCCACCTGAGAAACAGTCGACGTTCGACAGTTGTACCACTAGACTGACCATCACCTCGCCGACTATCACGATCCGAACTCATGGGCTGCGACTGGTGCCTTACTTGGACACCCTTATACGAACATGTTATATATAATCACACTGATACTAATGACAAGGTAGAAATATGTAAACCATATCAAAATAGGCAAGTCGACAAGGCTGACACTATACACGGGAATATCCAAAACGAATTACAACTGTACAGCTGACCCAAACATGTCTACAATCCACACATATCCAACCCACACATGTCTACAGACCTCTAAGAGTATGATAATGAAATATAACGGGACAGGGCCCCGCCGTACCCCTAAATATGCATAAGTCTATAGCAAGGATCTGTACCAAAATGACTAAGCTCCGGAACAATGGAGCTCTCCAAATAACTGTGTGGAAAATCCTAAGCTGGAGGATCACCAAACTGAGTACTTGTACTGCGGACGTAAACGCAAATGAAGAAAGTCGATGCGAAATAATGTACTGAGTACATAAAACATGAAGTACGACAGAGAACATCATAACTGGCCAAAAGATAACATGAGACAAGTATAATAATCAAGATGTCAATGCACCTGTGCCTTATGAAATGAGAGTCAACATGTCCATATAAAAATAACGTACCCGACCCATTCTGGGACTCGGTGAATGAAATCATATACATATATATACCGTACTCGGTGAATGAAGTCATATCCGTGGATGCCTGTCCACATATCATCAATCTGTGGATGTCTGTCCACATATATCATCAATCCGTGGATGCCTGTCCACTGTGCACATACCGTACCCGGCCCATCGTGGGACTCGGTGAAATAATCATATCCGTGGATGCATATCCACATATATCGTACCCGGCCCATTCTGGGACTCGGTAAAATCATCATATAAATACATACCGTACCCGGCCCATCATGGGACTCGGTGAAATAATCATATATATACTGCGCATGAACAAAACATACCCGACTCATCATGGGACTCGGTGAAATGATATAATCACATCAAGCACAAATAGAGTATCATGAGTAACCATATACAATTTAAATCATCATTGGACTCTTAAAGGCATAAATAGAATGAATTACCACTGGAAAATCAAAGGCAACTATCATATCAAGTATCACTAGAAATTAGAATTCATTGGAATTATGTACGCCGGTCGTACACTCCTTTTATATAAATCATGTCAAAAGAAAGAAGGGATAGTTTCACATACCTCAACGTCTATATCAACTCGATAATTAGAATATGTCTCAATTAGCACTTCAACCTATAACAATAATAACATATCCATCAACTCTATGATTACTAGGACATACATTAGCAATTACCACAATGTACATGCATATTTGTAACTAAATTTCCAGCATTTCAACTCAACAAGAACAACCCCTAAATACACTACAACATGCTCAACAATTTCGTGAAAGTCT
Organism: Przewalskia tangutica; assembly: GCA_029844215.1. Classification (NCBI taxonomy): domain Eukaryota; kingdom Viridiplantae; phylum Streptophyta; class Magnoliopsida; order Solanales; family Solanaceae; genus Przewalskia; species Przewalskia tangutica. The sequence goes on from CM056720.1 coordinate 4,407,292, forward strand.
CGGCCCACACAACATGATACCATAGTTCTTCTCATAGTTCCTTAAAATTCCAATTCATATTTCAACAATCATATAACCAATTTCAGCTTTAAATATCAAAATTTCTTTTATTTTAACATGCAATCAATGACAATGATAACAACATCAACAACAACAACCACCGAACCCAAAACTGTGATAACAACTCCAATCGGCTCAACTACAACACTAATACAATCACATGCATTCTCTTATTTCCAATTCCTCTTTAACATGAGTTCATATCTTAACTACAACATCATTTAACTTCCAAATACTCTATCAAAAAAAGAAATCTTACCTTAACTTAGCCGAAACAGTCCCTAGTTGCATTCGACACTCACTGCTCCACTTGCTCCAATTTCGCCCTTTCTTCAATTACAATGACATGCATGCATCCTTAAGAGTTTAAAATCATCTTACTTACATGTTTTTATTCCAAATAGCTCATCTTCAACACTAAGGTTTTATGAGCAGATTATCGGCCTAGTCACTACCGATTCCACTGTTTTGGGGAGTTACCATGGCCTAGAACTTAGTAGAAGAGTTTAATCTTGGAAAGGGAGTTAGTTTGGTCTTCAACTTAGCTATGGAGGTCAAGAAAAATATGTGGGAGAAGAGAGAATGGCTATGTGAAGGAGAGAATTTCGAAATATAGGGGAGGAAGTGAGAAGGACATAGATATAAGTGAGCAGATTTGTAGCCTATGCATGTGGTGCTTTTTGCCACTTGGAGGGCACAAGGTGCCACTTGTTTTGCCCACTAGTTTCCCACTTATCATCCTTTCTACTAAAATTAATCTCACACTTAGTAAAATCCTGAAATTCCATGTTCTAATTCTCGATGACACCCTTTTTATTTACACAACATAGTCCTTAACCCTATTGGGAAAATTCAACCACTAATATTAATTTCCGTCGTCACATTTGTAGTATCCAAAAATTATTCTGTATTACATTCTTTGTAAACTAATTTTCAATACTCGAATCTTATTTCCTTAATTACGTTCTCAACTTATTACCTTAGAATTATGAGGTGTAACATCCTTCCTCCCTTAGAAACATTCGTCTTCGAATGTTCATAATCGGTCGCATGCTATAAACATTTCGACAAAGTCTCCTGTATAACTATATCTACCAACCCTTATTCAGCAACCCAAAGATGTCTCACATGGCCACAATATATCACATATATTATTTACCACTCAATACCGTCAAGTAAGGAATTTCACTAACTTGAACTAATTCTAGTCAACTAACGTAACCTCATACTTACAGTACCTAAGCTTTGTAATATTGCAGTATTAGGTAGTCTTCTACAATGCTATTGTCACACTAACTCATCTGAACAGGAAATAGATTCTCATGGATTAATTCAGATTATTATCTAGAACTGAAAGCACACATCAATCTATGTTTACTTAATAGACTCGAGTTCAGGCCAATTATATGTACAATTCTACATATAAAATACACACATAGTGACACCTTTTAAATTCTAATATTCAGTAATCTTGTGTGAAACTGTCATTGTTTAGTCAACTGCTTAAACAGAAAGTTAATAGGTTAATGAATTCTTGCCTAGGTCTGTAGTACATCTTATACATTCTTCAGTTTCAAAGAGTAGGCAAAGAAAATGAAGAGTTCTGACATCTAGTTTAGACTCATATAGGCACTCATAGTTATTAGAGCAATAACCAAATTAGTACAAATAATCATGCTTCAACTGTTTTATTATCCTGTGACTGGTTTAAATCAAGTTCCAAGTTTCTTCTAACTTCATAGTCTTATAATTAATGTTTGAACCATTTAACAGAAAATGAGGTTCAGACAACATAGGGATTTAGACCAAAACAAAAAAACATCCCAATGGCACAAGGAAACTTCCCTAATATATGTACATAAGATGATAGATACAACTCCTAAGCTCCTCCAACATCCCTGTTAAGGTTACTTCTATAGCATATCTCGTTCATGCCCCTCATTTAGTCTCAACAGTTATACAAAACAAATATCATATAGGAAAACTGATGCGCGAAAAGATGCACACACTTTAACGCAAGTGCACGTTATCGTGACAAGTAATATAGTCTTGGTAAGACCGAATATCGTCCACAAGGATTAGTGTTCAAGTACCAATTATCTACCTTTTGGTGTCTATTTGGTAACCGATATTTGATTTTGTTGTTTATAACTAACAATTATAAATACTAATTTAACTAATGTGTTTACTTCAGTAGTGATGGGAATAGGGCTTCCAAGTCTCCTCAACTATCTGCTTATGTTACTTATTAATGCAATGAATTATGGTTCTTCTTCTTTTGGAGCTAGCAGGTTTACTAAATCGTTTTATACTCCCGTTAAGGCTATATAAACACTCAACCCCAGTATTGCTCCTTTCTACCTTTCGGTGATAAGGATGACTCTATAGGAGGATTAAGACCAAAAACCTAGTTAACCGTCACGCGCCATGCGTAAAATTAGGTGTCTAGACCTCTCGTTAACGCTACACAAGTAATTGGGGTATTTTCATCCCCAATCCAAAATATGTCTACCCAACTTACAACATATTCACAACCTCCTCCTTTCGAAGTTTGATTAGAAATCATATAAATAATGATAATTAGTGATCAATTAATTACCAAGCATTCAAAGCAATTATTTGACAAATCTCAACAAGAAGAAGAATAACCATAACCATGCATCAATTCATAACATAAGTTTCTAGTGATTTAACATGGAAAGCCCTATAATAGAATTAGTTCTTAGCCATTGACATGACAAGAAATAATTCAATGTTCATCATAAAAACTGAAATAAAGAAAAGAAAAGAAAAGAAAGTTACTAAATTATGGTCTCCAATCTTCAATCCAAGAAGCCTTGTGTTGTGCAAGAAAGGGAACACTTAAAACCTGCCTAGGGTTCTCCTTCCGCCTCTAACTTTTCCCTTCACGTACAGCGTAAAATCGTCATTAAACGATTTTCCGGCGTCGGCCAGCGGCCTGCTATCGCGGCGCGGAAGTTCTGCGATGCCGGATGATTTGGCGCGCGACCTGCACTCTGTTGTCAGAAGCGCGCGTACTGCAACTTCTGCGGCCTTCTGGATGTTGGGCGCCGCGGCCCTGGACCTATCTGCAGTAGGCGCCGCGGCGCTGGTCCGTGTTTCTGCCCCGTTCGCCACTTGCTCGTCTTTTAAGCTCTGGAACCTCCACTTTTGCCCTCTTTTAGCTCATTTTCCGCCATTTTAACCACTTTGACTCAAAAGAAAGAAAATCTATCCTAATACGACACTTATTTGTACAAAAAGGGACAAAAGACTAACTAAAAACGACTCAAAAAGTGTATATAAAATACACCGATCAAATACCCCCAAACTTAACATTTGCTCGCCCTCGAGCAAAGATAAAAAGAAAGAAATAAAGACTCAAGAAAAAAAGAAAATAAACAGACTCAATGACATTGATCATTTTTGCTGCATTGACGTTACTTAGAAAAACATGAAGGTTGGCAAAATAATATGCAGGAACATATAGCATGAAATTTTAGCATTCTAAACACATTAAGCTAGATATTTCGCAAACTCATTTTTATCATGCTTGATGGAAGTCAAATACTGAATCATGCATGTTAATTTCAAAATTCCTATGGCATGTTTACTTGCTATTCTCCACTAATCATGGCTATGCATCTAAGAGATCTTCAGGACTTTTAAGGGTTGTAATGTAGGCTTAGGCACGGGTAGGTAAAAATAGGCATTTAGGCTCATTTTTGTGTACCATAAGCTCTTTTAGCTTTTCAGTGTTTCCCTTTTCTTTTGATTCTTTTCTTCACTTCAAATCTATCTTTCCCCTCTTTTGTTTTGGAAGAGTGAAGTGTATTATAATAACAAGCACCCCCAAACTTAGGCTTTTGCCTATTTCTCATTACTTTTTTTTATTGGGGTTCATCACTTTTGTTCACTCTTTTTGTCTCTTTTTTTAACATAATTTATTCCAACTATTTCACATGTTTACTTATGGCACAAGTATGGGAATATAGGGTGTCAAAGAAAAGGTTCAATTTTTAGGCTCAATGGGGCTGACTAGGGATACTTTTAATGTCAGGGATAGAAAAGAGTGGTAAGAATTGGCTATCAAAGAAACGTCTGAGTCATCTCCCTAACATGCATATCCTAACTATTTCGCCTCAAATAGCAAGCAATCATAACACATAGGTTTAAATCATTTAGCATGCACAATTCAAGCAAGAAACTTCAAATAGACAGATTTTGTGAGTTTTTGGCATATCTAACCTAAGTGTTTAGATAGTTGCTTTTAATTCTGTTACATTATTCCACCTTACTTCACTATGTGTTTCTAGTAACTACAACATACATGATCTTTTGACAGACAATTATGACTCAAAAGAAAAAAAATTATGACTCAAAAATACAAAAAACAACAAAAAAACTTAAACATACTTATAACAATAAGACACAAATAACAATAAGACACAAATAAAACACCCCCCCAAACTTAAATCACACATTGTCCCCAATGTGTGTAAGACTCAAAGACAATAAAAGAAAACAAGACACTTACAGACTTGGTTAAAATGGTAGTGGTGGCGGTGGCATTGGATAGTGCATTAACCACTGGTTGAACAAGGAACTCATCTCGTTAATTTGCTGCCTCGTTTCTTGTTGTCCTTGTATCACCGTGTCCAAACTCTGCATCATCCTCATCTGATTCTGGAGTAACTGCTCCATCATGGGCACTGAAGGTTCTGATTCTGTGGTTGGCTGGTGGCTGCTCTCTGCCGCATATTGAGCCTCTATTTCAGGCTCATCTTCGTTCATTGCGGCCTCTGCTGCTTTGGTGGTCTTTGGTGCTCTTCTTCTTCTTTGGGGGCTTGGAGTGCAGGAAGGAGTGCACTATCCCATAAGACACAGGCAGTTGGTTTCTCTCATTAGTGTCAGTGGGTAGGACTGGGACCCCATTCATGTGGCATAAATTAGTGATAAGTGAGCCATGTCCCAATCCACCTGTTGTTACCAACCTGCTGATTTCTTCAATGCTCTGCACTATCTCTTTCCCCACATCAATCGTCTTCCCCGTCATGATTCCATATATCAATTTAATCCTATCTTCTGGCACTCTGGTGAAGTGCGTTGATGGGATCAGACGGGCACTGACGAAATACAGCCAACCCTTGGCTGCTTTGTTGAACTGACACCTGCTCAGTCCTCTTGCCCCATTTCTGGCAATATCAAATGCAGCCCCAGGGTAGCTCACTGTGTCTGCGACGGCATTCCAGTCGATGTTGGAGGTGCTTCTAGACCATGTTCTAAAGTAACTCCAATCACCATCTCCTCCTTCAACATCTGCTGTTTTTAGAGACATATTTATCGCTTCTGCCGTCACAGGCATATATCTTCCCCTCACAAAGCATTTGTTGTCCACCCTCTCCGGAAAGTTAGCATAGAATTCACGCACCATCGCTGTGTTCATTGGTGCTATCTTGTCCGGGTTTACAAATCTCTTCCACCCCATCATCTCAATCATTGCCCGAATGGGCTCATAGACATCCTCCTCCCCAAACGAATCCCTCTGGTAGTCCATTCCCCTTTCAGGGATTAAAGGCCTAGTACTAAGCTTTTTGTATCTTGTATAAGCTTGGTGGCTAACGAACCTAGTATCATCGTATTGCGGGGCTGAGGTGGATGTGGAGGCTCTTCTCTTTCTGGCAGACATGGTTAAATCACTTTTTGCAGCTTACAAACTTAGTATCACAAATGTTTCCCAACACAATCACACAACACTAGCAGCTCCAACACTAACACCCCCAAACTCCAACTCCTGTACTACACAATACCCACACCCTCCTTGTATACTCATCCTCTAAACTTCACAACCAATTTTTCATCACCCCAACTACTTCAACAATGCAAAACTTCTCCAAACTACTACTTCCTTTGACTACTGAAAGCGTTCAAGAAAAGATGAAGATTACCTTTTTAACGGTGTTCTTCAAGGTTTTCTTGCTTCTAATGGTGATTTGAGGCACTTTGATGAGGTTTTGTTGGTTGAAATGGTTAAGGGTTTAGGGACTTTAGGAGTTTTTTATTGTGGTTGGGTTTGATTTTATGGAAGATTTGTGGGTGAGGGTTGAATTTTCGTGGGTTTTGTGGAGAAGAAAGGTTAGGTTTTGGTTTGAATTTGGGGAAAATCATATTTTTGAGCGTTTTATTACTTTTTGGATTTCCGCCGTGTGCGGCCTGCATTTAGGCGCGGCTGATGTTCTGTACTACTGAATTTCTGCGGCGAACTTTCTGAGGCCGCGGCGCCTGGACTTGACAATTTTTCTGGGTTTTTGGCGCCGCGGCGCTTACCCATTTTTCTGGAAATCCCTGTTGTTATTCAGTTTTTTCGCCCTTCAATTTATTGGCCTATACCTGTCAATCACAACACAAACACTACCTCCGTGAGACTGTTCTTAATAAAAACTATTATATTAACGTAAAATACATCAAAATACCTTGGGTTGCCTCCCAAGTAGCGCTGTCTTTAACGTCTTTTAGCCGGACGCAAGTTCCTTAACTAAATAAGTGTAGGGTGGATTAACCCCACAACCAATCCATTTTATCCACATTTTTCGTTTTCGGTTTCTTCTTCTTCTTCTCTTCTTAGAACTATCTTCAAGGGAAGGTTCAGGAACACATACCTGCTTTTGTGGAGGTTCGGCGTCACATACCTGCTTTTGTAGGCTCATCTCCCTTGGTTTGACTTGTATTGTCTCACAGGGGGGTTTGATGGTGCTGATTGCAAAGCACCTGCTCATGGTTGGTGGCTCAATGATGTGTTTAATTACTTTAAACACCATTTCTTCCTTCTCCACCCTCAATGTCAGCTCTCCTCTTTCTACATCGATCAATGCTCTCCCTGTCGCCAGGAATGGTCTCCCCAATATGATAGGGATTTCTGCATCCTCTTCCATGTCAAGAATGAGGAAGTCCGCATGAAAAAAGAGTTTTCCTACTTTAACAATCACGTCCTCAATCTTCCCTCTTGGATGAACCACTGTCCTATCGGCCAGCTGAAGGCTCACCGTGGTTGGTTTGGCCTCACCCAACTCCAACCGTTTAAATACCGATAAAGGCATCAGATTTATACTTGCCCCTAAATCGCACAGCGCCCTGTTGCATGTCACCCTGCCAACTGTGCAAGGTAGTGTAAAGCTCCCTGGGTCTTTTAGTTTCGGGGGCAACTTCTTCTGCAAGATAGCACTACACTCCTCCGTTAGTGCTACCATCTCATACTCATGATTTCTTCTTCCCCAAGATCTCCTTCATGAATTTGAAATAGGAGGGCATCTGCTCCAACGCCTCTATAAAAGGTATGTTGATATGCAGCTTTCTGAATGTCTCCAAAAATTTGGAGAATTGTTTATCAACTGCCTTCCGCTGCAATCTCTGTGGGAATGGGATCTTCTCTGTATACTCCTTCTCTGGAGTTTTCTCTACTACTGGGCGAGCTTCAACCACCTTCTCTTTCTCCATCTCTGCCCGTTGTTCAACTACTGGCTGAGGTGACTGTTGCTCCAACTGTTTACCACTTCTCAACTGTACTGCCTGACATTGTTCTTTCGGATTCATCTCTGTGTTGTTTGGCAGTGTACCCTGTTGCCTGATGTTTGATTGATTTGCTAGCTGACCCACTTGTGTTTCGAAGTTCCTGAACGAGGATCTAGCTTCTGTCACGAACTGGGTCTGGGCGTTGGTAAGTGCCAACAAAGCTGCTCTCTCACTGCCCGCTTTTCTGGCCGGCGGTGTATTAAATTGTTGAGAAGGTGAGGCCTGAGTAAAGGGTTGCTGATTTTGGTTCTGCTGGTTTTGGTACTGGCCCCTATATTGATTCTGCTGCCCCTGGTCTCCTCTCCATGAGAAATTTGGGTGATTCCTCCACCCTGGATTATATGTGTTGGAGTATGAGTTGTTATGTGGCCTCTGATAATTACCCACGGCCTGACACTCTGCCTGCTCGATTGGCACATTATTAGGATCAGCTGAAGGACACCTATCGAATGTATGTGGGCCACCACATATTTCACAGCTCTTAGGCATCCGTGACGCATTTATCGACATCGTGTGTCGCGTTTGTTTCGTCAACAAGGCCACTTGGGCATTCAAAGCAGCAATGACATCTATTTCGTGGACTCCCACTGTTCTACTCCCACTCATTGGTCTATCTTCTGTGACATGGTTGTTGGTGGCCATATCTTCTAATAATTCGTGAGCTTCGTAGGCTGTTTTCCTCATGAATGTCCCACCTGCTGCTGCATCTATAATGGTTCTGGTTGTTCCGCTCAGCCCGTTATAGAAGATGTGGACCAAGTTCCACAACTCAATGCAATGGTGTGAGCATTTTCTCTTCAAATCTTTGAACCTTTCCCACGCTTCGTACAATGACTCTCCATCTGCTTGGTAGAAGTTATTCAGCTCCCCTCTCAATTTCGCTGCTTTGCACGGGGGAAAGAATTTGGGCAAAAATTTTTGTGCCAGCTCTTGCCATGTAAATATCGAATCAGCTGGCAGGGAATTCAACCATACTTTTGCTCTATCCCTGAGTGAGAAGGGAAAGAGCCTCAATCTGACGGCATCATCAGTAACGCCGTTATATCTGAAAGTTGCACATAGCTCCAAGAAATTAGCTATGTGCATATGTGATCCTCCGACGATCCTCCAAATTGCACTGTTCTCGCACCGTGCTCGTAATCGCCGGTTTGATCTCAAAGTTGTTTGCTCCTACTGCGGGAGCCTAATACACGTCTGCGTTCGCTCACCTCGCAAGACGTAGTCTCCCAAGCTTCTTTCTGCACTGGCTTGAACTCTTTCCTCGACATCCACAGGTACTCGCCGAGGCATTCCTGGGTTAGGTTGATTTTCACCTAACCCTTCTCTCATCATATTGTTGTTCTGGACACCGTCCATCGCAACTAAGGCTGCAATCCGCTGGTTCTTTCTGTTCAGTTTATAGGTTTTCTCAATCTCTGGATTGAAGGGAACAAGAGTGTCTGCCCCTCTTCTCCTTCGCATAAACTGATTTCCTGAAACAGATCAAAAATAGACAACAGATCACGGCACCCTGATTTTTACCGAAATAAATAGAAAAAAAACGTAAAAATAAAATAAAAATTAAAAACCAAATTAGAAATTAAAAATAGATAAAATTGATATTGAACTATGCCTAATCCCCGGCAACGGCGCCAAAAACTTAATGCGCGAAAAGATGCACACACTTTAACGCAAGTGCACGTTATCGTGACAAGTAATATAGTCTTGGTAAGACCGAATATCGTCCACAAAGATTAGTGTTCAAGTACCAATTATCTACCTTTTGGTATCTATTTGGTAACCGATATTTGATTTTGTTGTTTATAACTAACAATTATAAATACTAATTTAACTAATGTGTTTACTTCAGTAGTGATGGGAATAGGGCTTCCAAGTCTCCTCAACTATCTGCTTATGTTACTTATTAATGCAATGAATTATGGTTCTTCTTCTTTTGGAGCTAGCAGGCTTACTAAATCGTTTTATACTCCCGTTAAGGCTATATAAACACTCAACTCGATGTTCTTTCTACCTTTCTGATAAGGATGACTATATAGGAGGATTAAGACCAAAACCTAGTTAACCGCCACGCCGTGCGTAAAATTAGGTGTTTAGACCTCTCGTTAACGCTACACAAGTAATTGAGGTATTTTCATCCCCAATCCAAAATATGTCTACCCAACTTACAGCATATTCACAACCTCCTCCTTTCGAAGTTTGATTAGAAATCATATAAATAATGATAATTAGTGATCAATTAATTACCAAGCATTCAAAGCAATTATTGGATAAATCTCAACAAGAAGAAGAATAACCATAACCATGCATCAATTCATAACATAAGTTTCTAGTGATTTAACATGGAAAGCTCTATAATAGAATTAGTTCCTAGCCATTGACATGACAAGAACTAATTCAATGTTCATCATAAAAACTGAAATAAAGAAAAGAAAAGAAAAGAAAGTTACTAAATTATGCTCTCCAATCTTCAATCCAAGAAGTCTTGTGTTGTGCAAGAAAGGGAACACTTAAAAACTGCCTAGGGTTCTCCTTTTATAGGCTCAGAACCGCCTCTAACTTTTTCCTTCGTGCCCGCCCGTAAAATCGCCTTAAACCTAATTTTCTCGCCAGCGTCGCTATCGGCGCTGGCCACGGAAGTTCGCGATACCGGATGATTTGGCGTCGCGCCGCACTCGCCGCTTAGAAGCGCGCCGCAACTGCGACGCCTTCTGGATGTTGGGCGCCGCGGCCCTGGACCTATCTGCAGTAGGCGTCGCGGCGCTGGTCCGTGTTTCTGCCCCGTTCGCCACTTGCTCGTCTTTTAAGCTCTGGAACCTCCACTTTTGCCCTCTTTTAGCTCATTTTCCGCCATTTGGCCATTTTAACCACTTTTACTCAAAAGAAAGAAAATTTATCCTAATACGACACTTATTTGTACAAAAAGGGACAAAAGACTAACTAAAAACGACTCAAAAAGTGTATATATAATACACCGATCAAAAACCAAAACAGTAAACCAACATGCTCTATACCAGAATTCAAATCTCTAAATTAGGGTAACACATTTACATAGGAAACTGCAAGAACCATACCATCCACAAATAAACCAAGTATTAAAACTAGGCTGGTCACCTCCCGGGAACACATGTGATATTTAAACCAAGATGTTACCAGAAACATACCACAAAACACCTACCAAATATCATGATATCACAGACATATAGATTACTCTGCCCTGTTCTTACTTGAGTCTAGTTTACAAGTCTTATAGGATTAAAGGAAATACTTAAAGTGGTCTAAGGGTCATGCATCTTTATTAACATTATATCCAAGGATTCAGATCACATCTCAGTTGACCAAGTATCATTTCATATGCTCTTGAGTAGGTATTGAAACTTAGTCAAGTCATACATCACTAGAAACATGCATAGGAGTAATTGTCTAGATCTCTACATATCCCAGACACCCTATACATGACTTAAATCACAGGGAGTGTTAATGGCTAAGGTACAACAGCCTCCAAGCCTCAAAATTGTCTAAAAAAAATGTAACTCATTTCAACTTAAATGCAGCACAACCTAAGGATACACCTCTCTTATATTATGCTAACATCCTTAACACATACACAAAATATGAATTTTAAACTACAAGCTCAACTTGTATAGGTCAAACATATACATGTTACTTTTCATGTTTCAAAATACCATTACTATTAGTCTATACCTTCAGAATATATCTAGCAGTAACAAACAGCCTTAAGGCCTAGCAATATATCTTAGACTGACCACATAAGCTATAACAGAAAAGAAGAGGATAATATGAATAAATAAAGCTAAAACAAATTATTGTACCTACAACATGTGATTCAAGTGAGGTATTATTGGCAACATAATAGGAAGGCAAGACTGAGTATTAACTAAAATGTTGGAACATACACTAAACTCAATTTAGATCAGCAGTGATGCACATATTCATCATAATGCACTTAATCAAAGTCTGAATGATTCTTTAAACATTTTCATCTCATTTATTCAGATTCAACAACTCATTTAGCTACCTCACATCCCATAAATTCCCATGATGTTCACTGGATTTATGAATATTTAAGACTGATACAACATATCTCTGCAGCACATAAACAGGTTTTAAGGAAAGTTGGAACATATTAGCTAGACTCATCAGCATATTGAAAATTTGTTCTTAACATGTTTTTGGCACAGTTGTTCACAAAAAGGAGGATGGGCACACTACAAGTATACACACTAGACATTCTTAGTTTCACTCACTTCAGGGATACAAGTAGACATGTAGATAGATCCCAATTCATGCAAGGCCACCAACTAAAGGTCAAGCTTTCAGATAAAATCAAATTGTGGAAATGCATTACACAAGTGTGAGATTTACTTCATTTTAATCATCCTAGGCACTCAGATGCCTTAGTTAATCTCTGGGTGAGCAAGTTGGGACACAAGAGTAGACAAGAATAATCATTTTTGGATCAAACAGTATACATATAGCAAGTGGGGTTAACCTATCACATGAGTAGACATTTATGTCCTACAGACTCAATTCTTATTCAATACACTGATGTGGTAACAAATAGTTCAACATGGCTTTGAATCAGAGGAAACAGTCATGACACAAATGCATAATATTCTTACTAAGTATGGGATTCAAAGTATACAAACAATGGATAATGCAGGACTGTTAGCTATTGTGCTCCTTAATCATATGGTCCAGATCATGGCATGAATTTTATGCAGACTGGACCTGCTCCAAATAGGCAGGGGAATATTCATACAAGATTTAAGGATGCCCTGCATACATTTCCTCATGTTAAACTGGTGTACCTAACCAAACAAGTTTCAATTTATCATTCCAGACACCATTTAGTTAATTCCACACAATCACATATGCTTGCAACCCTCTGAAGTTAACAATATCTAGGTATGAAACTGACACTGGCGTTGTACGAGTTTGAAACTAACACACCACACATGTCAGTTTATATTATTATAATATTTTATATCAACTTAAATCAATTTTATCTAATTAAACAAGCTTCCAAATTATCGTATTAATATTATTTCAAGCATAACCAGTCTGCATACCAATTAATACATATTTTTTTATCCACTTCTGGTTGTGCAAGCTCATCTATGGACTTGATCATGCAGAGTGTTAGCGATTTATCCACATGCTTAACGCAAGTGCACGTATCGTGACAAGTAATATAGTCTGGGTAAGACCGAATATCGTCTTCAGGGTCTGGTTTTCAAGTACCGGTTATCTATTCTATAGTATCTATTTGGTTAACGTTAATTGGTTTAGAATTTTAGACTAATAATGCAGGAAATAACTAATTATAAAAAGACTTTGATTTAAATCAGTTATGATGGAGAATTAGGGCTTTCAAGATCATCAACTATCTACTCTATTCAATCTTTAATGCAACAATAAAAGTTCTTCTTCTATGTTAAGATAGCAGGTTAACTAAGCCGTTTTATATTCCGGTTATGATATATAAACACTCAACCCCGATGTAGAACCCTTCTATCTTTTGATGATAGGATTTACCACAAAGGAGGATTAAGAACAATAACGTATTAAACTACACAAGTATCGGGGTACTTTCGTCCACGATTTTAACCTATGTTTATTCAACTATAGCATATTCACAATCTCCCCTTTCGGATCTCGATTAGAAATCATATATGTGATGATAATTAGTGATCAATTAATTATCAAGCAATCAAAGCAATTATTGAATAAATCTCAACTATATAAAGAAGATAACAAACTAATGCATTAATTCATGAATAAGAGTTTCAAGCGAATCACAAGGAAATCCCTAATAAGTAATTAGCTCCTAGCCATAGTCATGCTAAGAACTAATACAATCTTCATACATGAACTGAAATAAACAAAGCAAAAGAGAAAGAAAATACTTAAGAACAAGTCTCCAAGCCTTCTAGCATCCAAGAGTTGTGTTGTGGAATATTTACAAGGTGGATGAGTGTAGAATGGTGGTATGAGGAGGTCTGAAGGATGATAGATTAATGAGCATGGTTTTAGGGATTATATAGGTTTTGTAGGTAGGAAAAGTTATCCCTTTTGGACTCTGAAAACGTGTCAAATTCGGTCCAAAACGTCAAAAATCCCGCATCGGCGCCGTGACCCTGAGATTGGGCGTCACGGCGCCGAAAAATCTGCAAGTTTCCAGAAATTTCAGGGGTCGGCGCTGCTGCCAGGCACCGCGGCGCCGGTGACGACTTTTTTTTCGATTTTTCGTTTCTTGTCCCTTTTTTCGTCTGATCTCTTCTATACTTCCCGGGACTTCTTAGACTTCAGTTATTGGCCCTTTTGTGTGCAATTCCATCTCAAATAAGCTCCTTTTCGTCATTTCTCCATTTCTGACCGTTGTGACACAAAAGAAAGAAAAATGACTCTAATACTATACTAAACATCAACAAAATGAGTAAAATACTAACGAAAAATGACTCAAAAGCGTATACAAAATACGCCTAACAAACACCCCCAAACTTAACATTTGCTCGCCCTCGAGTAAAGAAAAAATAGAAACAAAGACACGAAAGAAAAGAAAATAAAATGACTCAAAGACACTGATCAATCTGCTGCACAATTGCCACTAGAAAAGCACGAAGTTTAGTAGGATAATATGCAGGAACATATAACATGGATTTTTAGCATTCTAAAATTCTTAAGTCAGATATTTCGCAAATTCAATTCAATCATGCTCAATGGAAGTAAGAACACTTAACCTATGCATGTCAATATCAAAATTATATGGCATGTTTACTTGCTATTCTCCACTAATCATGGATACACATACTAGATATCTTCAGGACTTTTCAGGGTTGTAATGTAGGCTTAGGCAGGGGTAGGTAAAAATAGGCATTTAGGCTCAACTTACGTACCATAAACTCTTTTTCTTTCAACCCTTCCCTTTTCTTTTGATTCTCGTTTTAATCTCGTACCTATCTTTTTCCTTCTTTTGTTTCGGGAGAATATGGTGCATGATGAATAACAGGCACCCCCAAACTTAGGTTTTTGCCTATTTATTTTATTTTCATTGGGGTGCATAAATTTGTTCACTCTCTTTTCATTTTTTTTTCAACACTTTTCATTCCAAACATCTCAAGTTTTCACTTATGACACAAAATATGAAATTATAGGGTGTCAAAGAAAGATCTTATCTTTGGCTCAAATGGACTGACTAGGGATACAATTTTAATGTCAGAGATAGGCAATGAATGGTAAGAAAGGGCTAACAAAGAAATGTCTGAGTCATCTCCCTAACATGTATATCCTAACTATTTCACCTCAAATAACAAGAAAGCAGACACATAGGCTTTATTTTTAACAATGCATAAATCAAGCACAATTACCCCAAATAATTTGATTTCATAAATTCTTGTCATATCTAACTTAAGCATTCAGATTTTCTGCTTCTAATTCCATTACATTATCCCACTTTACTTCACTAGGCGTTTCAAGTAACTACAACATGCATTATCATTAAAAAAATTATGACTCAAAAATACTCAAAAACACCCAAAACAAATAAAAAAGACTCAAAAACAATAAGACACCTCCCTCTAAACTTAATCGACACATTGTCCCCAATGTGTGAAGACTAAAAATAGGGACAACTTACTGACACAACACAGCAGTCATAACGGAGGTCTGGGAGGAAAAAATTCTGGAATTTGCACCAAATTTGGCTCTCGTAACTTTCGGCGCCACGACCCTGAGATTCGGCGCCGTGGCGCCCAAAATTCTGCGGGCTATCTGAACTCTTGGCGCCACAACCCTGATTCTGGGCGCCGTGGTGCTGATGACGACTTTTTCTTGTTTCAGCGTTTTTGCTCCTTTTTCCTCAGAGTTAGCTTTCAGGCCACCTGTCATCCAACAACACAAGATAAGAACTCAAGACCGTGAGACTGTTCAAGACAAAATAAAACAACTAAAATAAAAATTAAAATAACATAATTTATAAACATTGGGTTGCCTCCCAACAAGTGTTGTCTTTAACGTCTTTTAGCCGGACGCAATTAACCTTTACTAGTGCCCGACGGCTCCTTCTGCGAACTGCTTGCAATCCGCACAGTTATTGTTGCAGGTCTCACTTTTCCTACAACACTTTTGTCAAACAAGGGCTTCAGATCTAAGATTATCCCCAATTCCACAAGGCATGTTTGTCTTTTAGGCTCTCTATAATGTAGGGATCAGTGAATCTCCCTACATTTCTCAAGTTTTGGGGGTGCCCTTGAGGGTATGGACTTTCTGGTTGAGGGTCAGCAATGACCTTTGGTGTAGTCTTTTCCGCAATAGGGTGGACCTCAGTGACCACTTCTTTATCTACACCAACTATCTCTCCACCTTTCTCAACAACTTGTTGTGGTTCAGGTTCCACAGTCAGCTTACCATTCCTCGTAATTGAGTCCCTTTGAGTCTCCAAGTTCTGAATAGAGGGTCTTACTTCCACTATGAATTGAGTTTGGACGGTTGTGAGTGCCAACAATGTTGCTCTCAATTCATCCGGCTCCTTGAATGGGGCCTGAATCTGTGGCTGTTGAAATTGCCCTTGAGGATTCTGGCACTGAGTGAGCCTGAGTAAGACTTCCTGCAGTTCATTTCGATCTTCCTGTGAAACCTTTGGGTTAAATTGTTGTTGTTGATACTGCTGTTGTGGATAGTAGTCGTAGTACTGCTGCCCCTGATAGTAGTAGCAGTACATGTTCCTATTTATTTATTTTTAAGAACTTTACGTGTAAAATAAGAAAAACAACAAAAGATGCTCTCAGAACAAGCTAGAAACTTGTTCTTGGAGCAACCAAATTAGAAATAAAAATAGATAAATCGATATTGAAAGTACGCCAGTCCCCGACAACGACGCCAAAAACTTGTTAGCGATTTATCCACGCGCTTAACGCAAGTGCACGTATCGTGACAAGTGATATAGTCTGGGTAAGACCGAATATCGTCCTCAGGGACTGGTTTTCAAGTACCGGTTATCTATTCTATAGTATCTATTTGGTTAACGTTAATTGGTTTAGAATTTTAGACTAATAATGCAAGAAATAACTAATTATAAAAGACTTTGATTTAAATCAGTTATGATGGAAAATTAGGGCTTCCAAGATCATCAACTGTCTACTCTATTCAATCTTTAATGCAATAATAAAAGTTCTTCTTCTATGTTAAGATAGCAGGTTAACTAAGCCGTTTTATATTTCGGTTATGATATATAAACACTCAACCCCGATGTAGAACCCTTCTATCTTTCGATGATAGGATTTACTATAAAGGAGAACTAAGAACAATAACCTATTAAACTACACAAGCATCGGGGTACTTCCGTCCACGATTTTAACCTATGTTTATTCAACTATAGCATATTCACAATCTCCCCTTTCGGATCTCGATTAGAAATCATATATGTGATGATAATTAGTGATCAATTAATTACCAATCAATCAAAGCAATTATTGAATAAATCTCAACTATATAAAGAAGAAAACAAACTAATGCATTAATTCATGAATAAGAGTTTCAAGTGAATCACAAGGAAATCCCTAATAAGTAATTAACTCCTAGTCATAGTCATGCTAAGAACTAATACAATCTCCGTACATGAACTGAAATAAACAAAGCAAAAGAGAAAGAAAATACTTAATAACAAGTCTCTAAGCCTTCTAGCATTCAAAAGTTGTGTTGTGGAATATTTACAAGGTGGATGAATGTATAATGGTGGTATGAGGAGGTCTGAAGGATGATAGATTAATGAGCAGGATTTTAGGGATTATATAGGTTTTGTAGGTAGGAAAAGTTATCCCTTTTGGACTCTGAAAACGTGTCAAATTCGACCCAAAACGTCAAAAATCCCGCGTCGGCGCCGTGGCCCTGAGATTGGGCGCCACGGCGCCGAAAAATCTGCAAGTTTCCGGAAATTTCAGGGGTCGACGCCAGCTGGCGCCGCGGCCAAGGCGCGGCGGACGCTTTTTTTCGATTTTTCGTTTCTTGTCCCTTTTTTCGTCCGGACTTCGTCTGATCTCTTCTATACTTTCCGGGACTTTTTAGACTTCAGTTATTGGCCCTTTTGTGTGCAATTTCATCTCAAATAAGCTCATTTCCTCTCTTTTTCGCCATTTCTCCATTTCTGACCGTTGTGACACAAAAGAAAGGAAAACGACTCTAATACTATATTAAACATCAACAAAGTGAGTAAAATAATAACTAAAATGACTCAAAAAGCGTATACAAAATACGCCTAACACAGAGCATGACATATTAAAAGGTAAAAAACTTGGCATGCCATTTCAGTTCACACATACACTTGATCTTTCAATAATTTCAATCCTACAAATACTATATAAGACTAACTCTGGACCTCAACTTAATATACAGGGGTATAACTAGATCAACAAGCAACTAGTAAACAAATGGAAACCAATACTCTTACCATATCGTATTCTTAATATCAAAGAGAGAAAATACCAATAAATAGTCACAACTAATATCCCTCACATCACTTTTAAGTCATATAAAAATAGATTTATATCTTCATAACATTTAACAGTATAATAACATTACCATTCCCTATACATAGTCCCTTATTTCTTGATCAGTCCAACATATAGCCATGTGGCAGATGTAACACCCCATTTTAACCGGAGTCGAAACGGAATTACTGCTACATATGGTTGATTCCTAAATGTATTTTAAGGAGTCGCCACCTAATTATTTAAGTGAATTAGGACACTTAGTTTATTGCAAAAAATACTGCAATTGACTTCCATTTAATGGTCTGCGAAATTAGTGAGATTCTGGATCAGGGTTCTTTATTATCCTAAAGGGAAGGGGTTAGGCATCCTTTAAGATCCGCTAACTTGCGGTTATTCGTTCAAACCTAGGTTAATTATTTATTGCTCTTTTTATTCTACTTATTCTAAGCATTTTACATAATTTACAATTAAAATAAAATACAATGCAAAATAATAAAACATGAAATTAAATACGACATAAAATAAACTCCGGGGCATTCTTTTTGAAATGCATCTCCGGATACCTGCATAAACGCTTAGTAAAAGTATTAGTAATAGAATACATAAATTTTAAAATAATAACAAAAATTAACAAACAAAGCAAATAAATCCGCTTTTTGTTGCAGGAGGCCTGAAATCGACGGATTCCTTCATCGGCAAGATTATTAAAAGCAATAAAATAAATAAAACCTTGGATCCGTACAAAACAAGAATAGTTTTAAACACGGAGGGCTCGAGATATGTAAAAATATAAAGTAGGACGGCCTAAACAAGTGCGACAGAATTCGCCTTGCAAGCACACATGTTGGTTATCCTGTAAGTGGAAGAAATCATCCTTGCCCAGAAAGCTTCATTTATTTTATTTTCCGTCTTTGCAACTGTGGAGGCCTCAAAAATCGACGGATAACTTTTTCATCGGCCAAAGTATCATGTTCAAAATCAGTAAAATACCAATACAAAATCGACATCAGATTAAACAGGACATTGAATGAATTCTAGAAACCAGCAGAATCAGACAAAATGCAAAAATAGTCTGAAAACTATATTCGAACAGTGAGCATTAACGGGACAGTGATGAGAAAACAACAAGTCACCGGAAAAGGGACAGACACAACCAAATCAGTCCGGATACAACAATACAGAAGCAACAAAGCAGTAATAGTAACACAATCCACTAGAGAATAGCCCAAAACATTCCAGAAAATAGTGAATCGGACAAAAAAACAAAGTTAAAAAAAACAGCAGCGTCGCCGGAAATACCACCGGAGAGACCAAAAGCAGTGCAAATCAGTTCATTTGTAAAGCAAACAACAAAGACCGACAGGAATGCCGACAGTCGCCGGAGTTTTGAAAACTCCGGCGAGTTACAAAAATCAAAAAATCAGTCCAATAAATAGTACATAATTGATCAAAATGAAGCTGAACCAAGGTAAAAATTAGTCCAACAAACACAACAGATCCCGAACCAATAACAGATACCAAAAAATGCAAAAATCAGTCTATACCAAAACCAAGTAAAAGGGGTGCGACGGTGAGCAGGCAGTGAGGGAGGTGGGTCGGTGATGGCAGTGAGGTGACGGGTCGTGGGTGTGTGGGTGGTGGTCGACGGTGACTGGCTTGGAGTTCGAACTCCGGCGGCGTGACTTCGCCGGAGTTACAGTGGTGCAGACGACGGGAGAATGAGGGAAGAGGAGAATGGGTGAGGTTTTAGGGAGTGCTGGTGGGAGAGATGAAATGAGAGAGATTTGTGAAGTTGGAGTTTGCGGCTGGGGGGGTTCGCCGGAGATGGAACTCCGGCGAAGGGCGGCGGCGACGACGTGAAGGAGGGGAAGGGAGAGAGAGGGTGACGGGATGGTGAGGAGAGAGTGGGGGGCTGGTTATGTGGTGGGCTGCTGGGTAGTTCGCCGGAGATAGAACTCCGGCGAAGGGCGGCGGTGGTGGCGACGGGAAAGGGCTACGGGAGTGAGGGAGAGATGGGGTGAGAGAAGGGAGAGGGGTGTAGGGTTTAGATAAGGGGCTGATTTTTGTGTTGGGGGGGAAAGTGGGGTATAATGTTTTATTTATAGGGTAGTTTTTAGGGTTTGGTATTTGGTGGGGGAAATGAAAAGTGGGGATTTGAAATTTAAGAATGGGGGGAAAATAAAAAGGGGTTTTGATTTTAGGGGGGAAAATAAAAAAGGGTGTTTGGGTGATATTAAAAATAGTGTTGGCTTGGACTGATTCAAATTGTGTCTTGGATTGGACTGGTTTGACAAAATGCGAGGCTGGTTAATTATTTAAAGAAAAATTATTTAAAAAGATACAAAATTATAAAAAATGCAAATGCCGACGCAATAATACTACAATGCAATATTTAAGACACGTTTAATGCCTGATTAAAAGTAAAAATGCGGTGCCGATTAATTATTTAAAAAGATGTGAATATTATTAAAATAAAAACGACGGTATAACAATAATAAAACATAATATTAACAACGACAATATGCTTAATTTAAAAATAAAAGATGCAATGCCATTTTTGTGAAGAAACAAACGTAGAATATTATGTAAAAATATGCAAAATAACAATTAAAATGCGGTGTGCTAAAATATTTAAAATTGCACAAAATATACAAAAAACGGGTCAAAATTGACTGTCAACAGCAGATACCAGATTCCATGAATCAACAGAGCAAGCTTAAGATAGTTTTAACAAGAAGCATTTAGATCATATTCATAACTCACAATCATCACATAGGCTATCCTTTATCAATTCCCATCATAAATAACATCATATAACCTCAAACATATCAATTTACATAACTCATTCTCTTCTAGTTTTAAATTATCAAATCATACGATATAAGACAAGTTTTGTTAAATAGGACAACTAATCATGTTCTTAATCAGTGGCACTTGTTTTAGGTAGATAATATGACTAAACAACTTACATATAGTCAAACGAATTTCCAAAACAGTACATTGGTCATCACATTGAGTTAATAACCCATACATGCTAAAATCAACTTCAATCAAACATGTCAATCCATTAAATCAAATCTAGACACTTCCTACATAATTAATATCTTTAAATTAGCAATATTAAGTATTGAATTAACTAAGTAGCTGTTAGGCGTACTTTGTATACGCTTTTTGAGTCATTTTTAGTTAGTATTTTATTTGTTTTTGTTGTGTTTAGTATAGTATTAGGTTCGTTTTTATTTCTTTTGAGTCACAGCGGTTCAAAAAGGCAAAATGGCGAAAAGGAATGAAAAATGGGCATAAAAAGAGGTCCCGAGGCAGAAAAAGGTTGAAAATTGATAATTGGGACGGCGCAAAGCAAGACCGCGCACGTAAGCGAACCGCTGCCGGAAGATCAGAGACCCCGCAGGACTTTTGACACCGGGGTTCCATTCAGACAGAACTGCGGTGCCATATTTACTGTCAGGCTGCAGGACTTTCGGCACCGTGGTTCCACTCTGCAGGACCGCGGTGCCGATGCGCAAATTTTCAGATTCGAGTTAGAATTGGCCAAGGGCAGAAGGGTCCATAGGGCATGCATTTGCAACATATTTAAGCCCTAGGGATTAGTTTAGGAGCGAGGTTGGACATTCTATCAAACAACATAACTCAGGGCAGGTTTGAGGCCACAATTGGAGACTTTAGTTCACAGTATTTCTTTTTTTTTTCCTTAGTTTATTTCAGTTATGTTAGAATTGTATTTAGTTCTTGCCATGACAATGTTTAGGAGCTAATTACTTTAGTAGGGTTTCCGTCGAATCTTCTTGAAGCTCTTTCATATAGTTAATGCATTAGTTAATTGATTTCTTCTTCAACTTTATTAAGATCTATTCAATATTACTTTATTGCTTGATAAATAATTAGCTACTAATTATCATTACTTATATGATTTCGAATCATGAACCGAGAGGAGAGATTTGAATATGCTGTAATTGTTTAGACTTAGGTTAAAATCGTGGACGAAAGTACTCTGATACTTGTGTAGTGTTTAAGGTTACTGTTCTTAATCCTCTTGTGTGGTAAAATCTATCATAGAATATAGAAGGTTTCTGCACAAGATTGAGATCTCGTATATCCTAACCGGAATATGATGACATATTAGTTAACCTGCTATCTTAAGAAGAAGAATACCCATTAACATTGCATTAACAAGTGAAAGAGTGGATAGTTGAGGAGATTGGAAGCCCTATTTCCTTCATAACTGTTATAAACACATAGTATTATCAACCTCGGTTTAAATTCATGCACTTTTATTTAATTATAGTTCTTAGTTATAAAACCAAACAATTTACCGATTGCCAAATAGATACCAAAGTTTAGAAGTTCGGTATTTGATAACCAGTCTCTGTGGACGATATTCGGTCTTACAGACTATATTACTTGTGAACGATACGTGCACTTGCGTGAGCATTTGTAAAATCGAACCAACAGTAGCCTATACACGACTAGACAAATCTGAAATTAAATTGTTTTGTTCTATTTCAACTGTACATGTTATTCTTAATCAGCATGGAACATTTATCAGTTGTCTAAAAACATGACCTAAAAAAATTGAAATATACCTTATAAGTATAAAGTGTTGACCAAACACATTAATCTACAAATTCATTCCTTCACTTTAACATAGGCAAACCCATCAAATGATCTCACTCATTTTTGCATAGATACAATTCAGTCAAGTAAACCAACACTTAAGTCTAGACATGTATATCCTTGAACAATCTCATACGCCACATACTTTAACCAAGCTCAAAAGTCAAATATCATATTCAAGAAGAACTTGGATATCTAAGGTCTCAACGGTTACTTAATATTCTAAGATTCTCAAATATTCTGCTTCCCAAGCTTACATTATCTTCTAACCAATTATTAAGACTTAAACAACTCATGATAACCCATAATCACTTCAAACAACACACACATGGCCCTAATAAATATGTTCGTATAGATGCACATCATCATCACACCAACCATACAAAAATCTTACCAACCTATATACAAAGTCCATATTCCCTTCTGGGCCGCTGTCGCTTTCTTTGGAAGCATAGCTGAAAACGCAATAATTCGTTAGTGAGGTATTACCATAATAACATAGCTCTATCGCACGATCTTAGAGTAAGAAAAAAAAATGACATCCTAAATGTCCTACAGCCTCTTGCGTATGAATATGATGCACAACATACCCATACGCAAGACTCTACTAGACACGGTATGTAGACATTCCGAGGACGAACTGTTTTGATACTACTCTTTGTCACGATCTGAACCCATGGGCCGCGACTGGTGCCTTAGTTGGACACCCTTATACGAACCTGTTACATATAATCATACTGATACTAATGACAAGGTAGAAATCTATAGACCATATCAAAATAGGTAAGCCGACAAGGCTGCCACTATACACGGGAATATTCAAAACGAATTACAGTTGTATAGCTGACCCAAACACGTCTACAATCCACACATATCCAACCCACATGTCTACAGACCTCTAAGAGTATGATAATGAAATATGACGGGACAGGGCCCCGTCGTACCCCTAAATATGCATAAGTCTATAGCAAGGATCTGTACCAAAATGACTAAGCTCCGGAATAATGGAGCTCTCCAAATAACTGTGCGGAAAATCCTAAGCTGGAGGATCATCAAACTGAGTACATATACCTGCGGGCATGAAACGCAGCCCCCCGAAAAAAAGGGTCAGTACGAAATAATGTACTGAGTATATAAAACATGAAGTACGACAAAGAACGTCATAACTGGCCAAAAGATAACATGAGACAAGTATAATATCAAGATTCCAATGCACCTATGCCTTATGAAATGAGAGTCAACATGTCCATATAAAAATAACATACCCGTCCCATTCTGGGACTCGGTGAATGAAATCATATACATATATATACCGTACCTGGCCCTTTCGTGAGGGACTCGGTGAATGAAGTCATATATGTGGATGTCTGTCCACATATCATCAATCTGTGGATGCATGTACACATATATTATCAATCCGTGGATGCCTGTCCATTGTGCACATACCGTACCCGTCCTATCGTGGGACTCGGTGAAATAATCATATATGTGGATGCCTGTCCACATATATCGTACCCGGCCTATTCTGGAACTCGATAAAATCATCATATATATACATACCATACCCGGCCCATCATGGGACTCGGTGAAATAATCATATATATATTGTGCATGAACAGAACATACCTGGCCCATCATGGGACTCGGTGAAATGATATAATCACATCAAGCACGAATAGAGTATCATGAGTAACCATATACAATTAAATCATCGTTGGACTCTCAAAGGCATAAATAGAATGAATTACCACTGGAAAATCAAAATACGTCTCAATTAGCACTTCAACCTATAACAATAATAACATATCCATCAATTCTATGATTACTAGCATACGTTATATATCGAATGATGACTCTATTTTTTTATGTAGAAATTTGGGCAGCACTTCCCCTGTTTATACTTACATCCGCAATTCACACACAAGGTCAACAACATCGATAACAAGTCACAACTTAAGGATATAACCAAAACAGTCCCAAACACTCCATATACGTCATCGTTATACATTTTTTCTCTTTACATTCATGTAATACAACAACCACAAAAACCAAGGTGATTACTATACTTATTTCTCATGTTAATCCAGCCCCTTAATCCATATTAAAATAGCCCTTAAAAACAGTTCATACTTCAACAACAACGAGAGTGAAATGTGAAGTTTTTCTACACATTTCTATACTTTTATTCCTTTAGGACATACATTAGCAATTACCACAATTTACATGCATATTTATAACTAAATTTCCCGCATTTCAACTCAACAAGAACAACCCCTAAATACACTACAACATGCTCAACAATTTCGTGAAAGTCTCGGCCCACACAACATGATACATAGTTCTTCTCATAGTTCCTTAAAATTCCAATTCATATTTCAACAATCATATTACAACTTTAAATATCAAGATTTCCTTTATTTTAACATGCAATCAATGACAACGATAACAACATCATCAACAACAACCACCGAACCCAAAACTGTGATAACAACTCCAATTGGCTCAACTACAACACCAATACAATCACATGCATTCTCTTATTTTCAATTCCTCTTTAACATGAGTTCATCTCTTAACTACAACATCATTTAACTTCGAAATACTCTATAAAAAAAATCTTACCTTAACTTAGCCGAAACAGTCCCTAGTTGCATTCGGCACTCACTACTCCACTTTGCTCCAATTTCGCCCTTTCTTCCAATTACAATGACATGTATGCATCCTTAAGAGTTTAAAATCATCTTACTTACATGTTTTTCTTCTAATTACAATGACATACATGCATCCTTAAGAGTTTAAAACCATCTTACTTACATGTTTTTCTTTCAAATATCTCATCTTCAACACTAAGGTTTTCTGGGCAGATTCTCGGCCCAGTCACTGTCGATTCCACTGTTTTGGGGAATTACCATGGCTTAGAACTTAGTAGAAGAGTTTAATCTTGGAAAGAGAGTTAGTTTGGTCTTCAACTTAGCTATGGAGGTCAAGAAAAATCTGTGGGAGAAGAGAGAAGGGCTATGTGAAGGAGAGAATTTCGAAATAGAGGGGAGGAAGTGAGAAGGACATAGATATAAGTGATCAGATTTCTAGCCTATGCATGTGGTGCTTTTTGCCACTTGGAGGGCACAAGGTGCCACTTGTTTTGCCCACTAGTTTCCCACTTATCATCCTTTCTACTAAAATTAATCCCACACTTAGTAAAATCCTTAAATTCCATGTCCTAATTCTCGATGACACCCTTTTTATTTACACAACATAGTCCTTAACCCATTGGGAAAATTCAACCACTAGTATTAATTTTCGTCCGCACATTTGTAGTATTAAAAAATTATTCCATATTACATTCTTTGTAAACTAATTTCCAATACTCGAATCTTATTTCCTTAATTACGTTCTCAACTTATTACCTTAGAATTACGAGGTGTAACACTGACGTCCTACACTCAACCACCACTTTCAGTTCTAACTCAATCCGCCGGTCGACCAAATCAAAAAATCCGATTGGTTTTTCGTATTTTTCGGCCACCTCGGTTATCGACGACGGCATTGGGTGGTACCATTGTGTTCGTCTCATCAATCTCTACAATTTACACCCACCGCCGTTTCTCGATTCAACACACATCAGAAATCACCATTGTTGATCGAAAAGCTTGACTCTAGGATGTTGGATGATGTGGATGTCATGTGGCTGCCACGTGGGTGCCACGTGTCCAATCCGTTAAAAATGTTAAATTTGATAAGTTTTGACTAACGGATGGTAAATATGACCACATATTTTGACATAGGATATATGTGATCCTTTTTACTAAAATTTTAGTGTATATTTGACCCTTTTCCCTTTTCTAATTGAACTTGGTGTTTCTAATTAGTATTTGCTTTGTAAGAGAAATGATGAATAGGACTAGAATAGCAAAAGCAATCTCTTCAAAGATTCAGACTTAGCTGACAAATTGTATAAAAATTCAGTTTCAGTAATTACTAGCTGACTCTTGAATTAATATAATATACAAAAAGGACAGCAACATTTGCTAAGTTTCATGCAATGCAAGTGTTAAAAAATCAAATTTATGAAGAAGAGGGTGAAATACTTCCCACTTGTTGACTTTGAAAGTTTTTAAAAAAAAAAAATTATTTACTTATTTTTAGTTTTAAGTTGCTCTCTCATGCACCTATATTTGACTTTCCATTATCACCCATCAAGCATTGACACCTCTTGATATATTACCTAATATGATAATCAAATTGAATTTCACTTCCTTTTCTTAAGTATGCAAGAAAAATAAAGCCATATCTAGGTACCATTTTCTCGATTTTGTTATTCCAGCCTAGTCAGAAGATTATGTGTTCAAATTCTAGCTTGTCCATTTACCGTACTGAGTTTAACTTTTATATACCGACAAATATCGTAAAAGACTTTTTGCATGATCAAGTCACTTATAAGATATCGAGTAACCGTCCATAAAAAATGAGATTAATAAGCTGAAAAATAGAGCAAAGTTATGTGCTACAACATGCTATCTATCAGTACATTTAAGTTCAATCATAGTAAAACTCTTGCATCCTCACCCGGGGGTGGATCTGGTGCTTCAGCTTCATGTTGATCTGAATCAAACAATTCCGACTCAGAGTACAAATTTTATGTGAAATCCCACATTAAGATTTGAACTCATAATTCTAAAAGTATGACGAGTCCAGTTCTAAGAAGATTAAAGATCGAACTTATCAAGTCAAAATTCTGAATCCGCACGCATGTGTTCCCACCTCACACCGTCCCCTTAAAAATAGTTTCTTGAGATTGGGACATATAAGAACAGACAAACCAGAAGAATACTCTTTGAGGGGACCCCATATAAAAAAGATTCCAAACAAACTCATGTCATGATACTAACCTCCACAATCTTAAAGAGCCTTATACACACAAAATAAGAGGGATAATTATTCATGTCCTTTGGATAGTCTTGTAACTCTCTGCAATCTCAAACTTTATACTCTTTTCATAAACTTTTTTTTGTTACATACGTTATGCCGAATTCAGACAGAACCAGTAACCATCTTGCGGTTCATTATTCGAGTATGCTAGTTATAATAGCAATCATACAATTTCTACTCTTAAATGTTGTTAAGGTCAATGCATCTCCATTTCAAGAATTGCCATCTTCACAAGATGATCAATCCAACAATTTCCGACCAAGTATAGCTGTTGTTATTGGTGTCCTCTCCATCATGTTTTCCCTAACATTTCTTCTACTCCTCTACGCCAAATTCTGTCGTAGATCACCTCCTCCTCTCCACAACGCGATGCAAATTCATCAAGACGGAGTAACAACGCTCCCAATCCCGAGAATTTCCTCAGGTATCGATAAAACTGTGATCGAATCACTCCCTTTTTTTAGGTTCTCGTTGCTCAAAGGCTCGAGAAAAGGCCTCGAATGTGCTGTTTGTTTATCAAGATTCGAAGATGTTGAAATCCTTCGATTGATCCCAAAGTGCAAACACGCGTTTCACATCCATTGTATTGATCAATGGCTCGAAAAACATTCCAGTTGTCCTCTTTGTAGACATAAAGTCAGTGCTGAGGACAACTCATTGTTAACATATTCGAATAGTTTTAGATTCTTAAGGAATCAATCTGAGCTAAGAGAGGATTCCAATTTGGAACTATATGTACAAAGAGAAGAAACTTGTCAAAATGGTTGCAACATATCATCAAGATTCAGTATTGGTAGCATCAGTTTCAAGAAATCCGAAAAGGGTACTAGAGAAAATGAAATACTAATTCAAGAAAACAATGTTTTTGATCAAACAGAGGACGAAAACAGAGGAAACAGAGCTGTGTTGCACAAGTTCAATCATAGGATTGTTATGTCTGATGTTGTCCTAAAACATCGATGGAGCAACGTTAGTTCATCGGATTTTATGTTCTTGAATAGTGAAATGATTAATGACACGACGAGCAAAAGATTTAATTCAGAAAGTACATCAAAAGCGTTAAGGCAAAATGAGAAGAGGACTATGTCTGAGATTTTGATTTGTCCAAGGTTTGAAGATTTTAATACTAGGAATTGTAATAGAGAGAGTTCTTGTGTTGTACCAAATAGTGTGAAGGATGAAAAAATGAGGAATCTTTGGCTACCAATTGCAAGACGAACAGTTCAATGGTTTGCAAATAGGGAAAAAAGGTATGCAGCCCAGCCAGAATATACAAGACAATCATTTAATGTATAGTCTTTTTCATAGGTATATTTGCTTAATTGGTAACAAGGTTTTACTTTCAAGTTTCAACTGGTTAAGTCAAAGAATTTGAGTTACATTTGACATAGGTGAGAGAAAACAAACATCCAGATGTATAATTATTGAGTTCAAAAAGAAGTTACCAATGTATATTCAGTATATAACAAATATATAGTGTGTGTTATAGGCTTCGTTGGGTTATTGTGTAGTGTAAAATCTATTCTTTTCCGCTGACATTTTGTTTTGTAGGCTTATTTCTCAGCTAATTAAATTACAACAGCAACAATAAAAATACAGTGTAATTCTGCAAGTAGGTTCGAAAAGGTTGAACATTCTTTAATTTTTAGAGATGTCACGTCAGAACTACTGTTTGAAACAAGGGCTAGAAAGGGAAGGTAAGATGTGTCCATACTTTACATCTATCTTTTTGAGGTAGAGAGATTGTTAAGGCTCTCTTTCCGTCCTATCCATCGTCGATGGGAATTGTTTTTTATAGTTCATTTGCTCAAAAGAAGTGAAAGGAAGCTAATTAAATTACATGAATAATATAAAATCCCAAAAGACGACCCCTTTTTAACTTTTTAAGTTTCTAAATTAAAACAAAAGAACAAATTCATTACTTTCTGTTATACTTTTAATTATTTAAATAAATTATATTGTTTTTTCTATAATTGCGTGAGCTTTCAGTCTAACAACTCCTTAAAATACACAATTATGAAATGTCATACCTTATCCATTTCAATAACACATATCTTTTTATATTTTTGTAATTTTCTGGCTGTCATTGTGATTTTTAAAATGTCAATTATTTGCCCGCATGGACGAGTTCAGTTGATTCCAGTGTGGTAGATTGCCCCAAAATGTCAATTCTTGGATTTGGCAATTTTATCTGTGTCTTCATTAGGGGATTTTCTGATTCCCCGGGCCCCATGCAAGTAAGAGGAGTGGTTTTAAATTGTGAAATATTATTGTTGTTTGTACTCTCCATTATACTCATATTTTCATTTAAAAGCCGACTTATTCTTATTTTATATGCCAATAAGAATAAATAATGCCATTACATTGTACATATTACGTACTAAGGTCTAAGTACCTTTTTTGTGTGTGTTGTCCTAGTAGCTGTTTTTCATATGCGTTCACAGGTACAATGTTATGATGATTGGTACACTTGATACTGTTAAAACAAAGATGGTATAGACTTAAATTTACATTAAAGGAGTGTTGGGTTCCGGAGGCTATGAACAGTAAATAAAATGCAAATAAATTAAATAAAATTTGAATGTCAATTCTGTTTCCGAATGTCATGAATAATGTCGTCTGACAACGGTAACAACACAGTAGTAAAAAGCAGCTGAAATTTAAAGTACACAAATATTTAAAATCTACATAAGTTATATATATATGTTATATAACATATGACGGTCAATGACCGAAAGTATTGTATATATTATATACCATTGAATAAATTCTTTATTTTACAATGTTATAAAATACAACAAAAATAAATTAAAAACTAACTTTAGACAGTGATATCAGACAAACTTTCAGACTAATCAGTAATACAATGAGATGAAAAATAGAAGATCAGATAGCAAAATTTAATCAGATTCAGAACAAGATCAGAGTAAACTCGTATAACACCAGAAGAAGAAATAGAAAAAGAAGAATAGATGAAAAGAATCAGAAGTAAGATTAGATAAAAAGAAACAGAAGTGGAAGAAGCAGATGATGAATGAGAACCTGAATAAGAATCAGTAAATTGCCTTCA
Organism: Przewalskia tangutica; assembly: GCA_029844215.1. Classification (NCBI taxonomy): domain Eukaryota; kingdom Viridiplantae; phylum Streptophyta; class Magnoliopsida; order Solanales; family Solanaceae; genus Przewalskia; species Przewalskia tangutica. Next base: position 4,438,060 of record CM056720.1, read on the forward strand.
TTGTTCTTGCGGGAGAAAGACAACCAATGTGGCCTTGGATATGCTCTGATACCATGTTAAACTTCTACATTAATGGTTAACATCAATATCAATTACAAAGAAAGAGGTATAAGCAATAGCAGCAGAAATGGTACTCGAATGTAGAAGAAGAAAGAAGAACAAGCAACATAGTAAGTGTGATGTATAGTAAATTTTATTATAGAAAATATGATATTACAAAATGTATTGAATATTGTATTTATAGACTTGTATGTAGAGTTAAAGTGGTTATTATAATAACTACTTCTCTAACAAATTTATTAACTAGATAACTAACTTCTAACTAACTTAACAACTAACTTTAGTTGTTGTTACTCTCTCAACATACCCAACAAAATTTAGCTCAAAACACTAAAGACTCATTAGTCGAATTTGACCAAAATCTCAACTGTCAAAATACTTTAAATCAAGAGAACTACATTCAAATCAAGTCCTCCCTACGTCTCATTTTATACCAACGTTTTTAACTTATATTTTAAAGTTGAAATTCTTTTTAGGACGGACTAAAAAGGAAAGTGTGTCATATACATTAGATGAATTATATAAAAATAAAATTAAAAAGATAAAAGGAAAAGAGACTAAATCTAAGATTGGAAACAAAAGCAAAGCACCCAAATTTACAACTCACCAGAAGAGAGAAAATATGAGAAGCGCGACTGAGAGAGATGAAAATTAGAAAATCTGGAAGTTGCACGTGGATATGCTTACAATAAACTATGGTTGTCCAACGGGGCGGGGTCGGGGCGGGTGGGCGGGGTCGGGTCGGGTCGGGTTGGCGGGGTCGGGGGCTGACGGGGTGTGCTGCCACCCCATCCCGATCCAGAGGGGGTCGGGGTTGGGGTCGGGGTGGGTCAGGGTGGGTCATTTTTGTATTTGTCTTTGAATTAAATAAATAAATAACACACATACACAACAAGATAGTTTAATAAAAATATCTCAAAGCTGGTTTTTTACACTTTCTTGTTGGTAATGTGTATATACTTTTTTACATTCATCTTGAATGCTAGACATCACTTCTTCTCTACTTATTTCAACATGTGGTGGGTCATTTGGATTTTTAGTAGTTGGAGGTGGAAGTGTATATATGCAATCATAAATAGTATCAACAAGATTTTTACAACCGTCTATTTTAATAGAGTTTAATCTGACACTAATAAAAATATTGGGGGAATAGGAATAAAATATTTTTTCATTTTTTTAAACATTTTTTAATAGGTTCCTTATAAGCTGATTTTTCCATATATTCACTAAGTAATATAAATATTAGAGCTATATAAAATAACATTGATGAAATAGTAGGATAATAAATTCCGGAAAATTCTTTATTAGCTATATAAAATTTCTCTAAAAATACATTAAGTTCTAAAATTGTATCACAATCGGAATCTATAAGCATATCACTGGAATTTCGATTACGGACGTTAAAAAATTGGGTTATAGACTGTATATACTCATAAGCAACACGTAGTTGGTTGTATAAAGAATTCCATCTAGTGCATACTTCTTCAGGAACTTTTCTGTAAGGTAGACCACAATCGTGACAAGTTTTTTTATATTCTTTTAATCGTTGTATTCTATTATTTTTAAAAATATAGTTTATAGCAAATTGAATTTTTGCAAGAATGTCTTCAAAAAGTTTTATACCATCCTTTACAACTAAGTTATAAATATGACACATTTTATATGAAAATTAACTGGAAGGAGTTAAGACATTTTTTAATCTTCTAACAGCAGAAATATTAGAAGAAGCGTTATCTAATGTAATAGTCTTGACTTTATCACTTATGTCATAATAAACACAAACAGAATAAATATTTTCTTGAATATAAATATCAGTGTGTCTTTCATCAATATATCTATATGCTAAAATATGTTTTTGCATAGATCATTTATGGTCTATCCAATGACATGTTACAGTTAAATCATCATGACCGTTAGTACTACGACCTATATCAGATGTGATAGATACTTTTTCAGCATAATGATATAAATAATAACGTAAATATTGTTGATATTCGTGTGTAAATTTAAAAACATATCTCCTAACAGTTGATCTAGGAAAGCCGTTAAAGCAGGATTATACATTGATCTTATATAATGAATAAAACCAGGAGAATCAGGAAATGAAAAAGGCAAACCCTCCACTGCAACTAATTTTGATAATTTTTCCCTATCTTTCATTTATCGTATTTAGGGCCTACAACTGCCCCCGTCATAGGGTCAATTTGACCCTGTACCTGGTGCGGGATAGTATGTGAAGCTTGTCCCGACTGAGAGGGCATTGTTGACTCACCCTTCACTTGAGCCTTATATTCATCCAACCTAACTTTGTGTTTGGTACTTAAATGCATAGTTAAACCTCACGTCCCGCTCTGACCTTTTCCCATTTTAAATTTATAAACAATTTTACAAATTTTGCATGTAACAACTTGATTTTGTACGTCTCTATAAAAAAAAAGCTCATTTGATTTTAATTTTCGTTCTGGTGGGCCTCGTCTCATACTAGGGGGAATAGGAGGCGTTCCAGTTTGAGGTGCATTAGTTGGCGTGTCATCTAGATTAGTTGGTGTGTCATCTAGATGTTCTTCTAAATTAAACTCTTGTGGATTTCCATAAAATAGCTCATCGTCTAAATCTACTGGTACTTCAGGAAAATTTTGAGTATCAATAAAATCATCATGTATAAGAGGAATAGGATGACTAGAAGAAGGACTCTTGCCCTTGTCACCCCTACTAGAACCAGAAATAACCTTACCCAACATACCTCAGACACCTTTCATTTTAATTTATACTAATAAATAATTAAAGATAATGAAATTAAGTGCGCTAATTAAAATAAAAAAACAATAATAATTTAATAAAAGAACGAATGTACCAAACGTCGACGTAACGTCAACGTGTAATCGAGATGTTGAAAATTAAAACGTTGCTCGATGGATGATCCTCAAGCTAGTTGCCAACTTCACTCCCGAGTCCCGAATGAATAAATAAAATTGAAAATTTAGTAGACAATGTAAACGTAATGAGAGATAGATTGAGAGATTTTTAGAAATATAATAGATTGTAGGAGATTTGTAAGAAAGAATGAAGAGAAAATGAAGTATTTATAGTTGGAAAAATTGGGTTAAAGTATAAATATAATAACTTAAGGGTTAAAAATAAATATTAGGGGGTAGGGGGGTTGGGGGAGGGGGGAAAGGGAAAAGGGAAAAGTGTCGTTGTCCAACGACTTAATTTTCATCAAAGTTGTTGGCAACGGCTAGAAAGGGGAGGGTGGGATGGGTCGGGGGTGGGAGGCGGGGTCGGGGTCGACATTTTTTGTCGACCCCGTACCATTACCGGTACCGTATACTGGTATACCGCTACCGCTACAGTGGGGTGTGGTCGGGGTGGTGTCGGGTCGGGTCGGGGTCGGTACGCCCCACCCCACTGGACAGCCCTACAATAAACACCTCAAAAGCTAAAAACTTACGTTATTTACTATAATGTCCTATTTGTGGGAAACTATAAAGAGCCATTTTTGGTTTTATTTACAGAATTGTCCTTCGTCGTTCACAACACCTTCACTTATTAATAGTTTAAATTAAATAAAGTAGAAACTCTATAAATTAATGTTCTTTGTGACCACCAAAATTTATTAATTAAAAGAGATATTAATTAATCTATAAATTAATAATTATTAATTTATATATTAATTAATACTTTATCAATTTATAGATACATTTATAATGAAATACCCAATTTATAAACACCCTTCAATCTTTCACTTCATTATTGTTCAGTGTACTATATCAAATGAAGTATGTACCAATTTAAAAGCATCATTCAATGTCCTACTTTATTATACTTCTTATGTTCGATGTACTACTTTATGAATATTAAAAAATATTTCCTATAGAAACACAAAATCAAATCATGCTAACACAAATAAATCATACACACAACATGGCTTATCGTCTTAAATGTGTGAAAAAATTAACAGCGATTGATGAAATTCGAAGAGCATTATGTAAGCACAACAAGGATAATCCAAGTGTCACTCAAACACAATTGCAAGAATGTGTTTCTAGTAATTATGGTTTGCAGGTGAATCAGAAGACGGTATCGAATACAATTAAGCGGTTTTCAAAATATCTCACTTGCTCCTGAAAGAGGTGATGTTAAGCAGCACAAACCGACAAAATTCCCCGACCTAGAAAAATTCTCTATGAGTGGATTTTTCAATATCAAGAACATGTGAATATGATAGGAGAGCTAATCATCGAAAAGGAGAAAAAGTTCATGAAGGATATGTATCCTACGAATACTCTAGACTTTACTTTTCTATAGGTTGGCTTGGAAAGTCCAAATCAAGATATGAAATTAAAAAAAATCAGCGTTTTGGAGAGAGTGGATCAGTTGAAATGGAGGGCATGGAGGACAAATTAAAATTCATGAGAGACAAAGTGGATCAATTTGAAATGAAAGACATCTTTAATATGGATGAAACAGGTTTGTTTTTTTTTTATTTGTTTCTTTTGTACTTTAGTGATGTAATTATTTACATGTTTTAATCTTAAATACGTTTATTTTCTAGACTTCAACCGGATCATTCACTTGCAACAAAGCAGCAAGGAAAGACTAATTGTCGTTGTTTGTTGTAATGAGTACGGTTCAGAGAAAATTTCTTTATGGATTATTGAAAAATATGCTAAACCAATGTGCTTCAATAATGTAAACTTAAACAGTTTGAACTGTGAGTATCGTGCTAACAAACGAGCCTGGATGACTGGGGCGTTATTTGAAGAATATGTTCGCCAACTTGATAAAAAAATAGTTGCAAGAAAATTCTATTGATTGTGGATAATTGCCCTGCTCATCGAAAAATTATTGAAGGATTGCAAAATGTTGATTTTTTTTTTTTTTGCCACCAAACAAAACTTCAAAAATTCAACCTTGTGACGCGAGGATTATACAATTTTTTAAGATGCATTATCGTCATCGATTTTATAGAAGTCTTTTGGAAGGCTATGAATTAGGGGCACCAAATTCAGAGAAAATAAATGTGTTAGATGAAATAAATTTTGCAATTTCAGTATGGACTCTGGATGTACGTGCAAATACAATTGCGAACTGCTTTCGTCATTGTAAAATTCGATCAACAGATAACATGACTTTTGAGAAATCAGATGAATAGTTAGATGGTGAAAGCACTCAAAAACTGCAAAATTTGGGTTATCGCAATGCAATGGATGTCGAACATGTCCTGAACTATCCATAAGAAAATGTAGTTGCACAGTTATTGACTGATAAAGAAATAATTGAGAGCGTTATGGGAACTGATAAATGTAATGAAGATGATGATGAAAGTTCTACAGTAGAGCCCCCTTCGCGAAACGAGGCTATTAAAGCGGCAATCACATTGAATAATTTATTGTTGAGCTATGAGAAAACAACACCCGAAGTTCTTACAATGATAAGAAAAATTAGAGATGAGATTCAACGTGACATTGAATTTAACAAAAAATAAAAGTCAATTGAATCATTTTTCAAGAAGTCTTCATAAATCACTCATGTATTATGTAGTATATAAAATTAGGTCTATATGAGTAATCAAAAATGCATTATCTTATAATTTTAGCTAATTATTAATTTAGCACGTTATCCCCGAGTCGGGACCGACCAAAAATATTATCTAAGAGAGTTTATTAAATAACCGAGTAGTAATTAATGGAGTTTCTACTATATATATACTTATCGACACAATGATATCAGTAGTGAGGTGGAAAATGCCCCGCACGAACTATCTGATCGACTTTTATTTTTCCTATCAGAGGGCGCTGACAAAGTCGTGTTTGATCGTCGCGCTCTAGTTGATTAATTGGTCATATTTTATTTATGAAATGTCTTGAATTGATACTAGCTTGAATAGGGCAAAATCTTTCTATTAGGTCTAACAATATTCGATCTAATAAGTCCCTTGAATTTTCGAGTATCCTGAACACTTATACTATTTCTAGCCTTATCAGTAGCTTCATATTTAATTACCCTTTGCATTTTCATGGAGGAAATAATTAATGGAGTAGTGTTTAATTACCCCTTTAAAGATTGAGATCTCAAGTTCAAATGCATGCTACCTCTCTATTTCTATTTTGTTTTTGTTTGTTTGTCTGATTTTTTTGCTCTGTTTTGCCCGATATTAAATATCTTGAAGTCTGATTAATTCAAATTTACATTAGAAAATCCCACTTTAGTGAAAGCGCTATATTATCAAAAGCGATTTCACTTTCAACACTCAGAACTTCAGACTTCTAATATTAAACTCTCTGTCTTTATTTTCAACTCAAGAAAAAACATAGATTATTTTTTTGGAAAAAAAAAATGACAATCACTCGAAGTTACAAATATAGATAGTCAAATGAAGTTGACAACTTACTAGGGTTGTTCTACATTTCATGTGCTTATTTCATTGTTATATTTTTTCCTCATGTTTGACTTCCTAAATCCTAAGAGGCGGGGTTGTATCATCCCATAGTAGTTTATTATTCTCCGGTATAATTAATTTGTCTTAGTTATTATTTAGACAGTTAAAATATATTTTCTTTGATCATAATATTTTTCAAATAGTTTCTAAACATTTTAAATTGTTAATTATTGTGATTTATAATGTTTTTTATTTAGTTTCTAAATATGTAGTAAATTTTATTTCAAAACATTTAAAATTTTCTCAATTTGAATTCATATCGAATATTACTATATTAATAAGTTTAACTCTCGTACTCCAAATCAAGCAAAACAAATTAAAATTATTACACCTCAGTGTTAATTATAGGTGTCTATCGTCCGATTAGGTAGAGTGGCGTTGTCGAGTTGAACGGTCATCGTCAGGATTATCGGCTTACTGGATTTCATTACCATTTCCGGCCGAATTCATTGGTTGGTTAGGGTCGACGGACAGATTTTTTTAAAATTTCAAAAATGTAAACTAAATTCAAATTAAATATGTAATATAATATAGTTTTATATTTTAAAATTTAAAGTTAACTTTGTATTTTATAGTTTATAACTTTATACTTTATATTGTAGTTATACTTTTATTAATTTATTAAATTAATAGACATAACTCATAAGTTAACAACTAAAGAAATAATAAAATAAAAACTAATGATAAGATGTAAACTTTCGAACTTTCATTATTCATAATGTTAAAAAGAGTACATAATGAAGTAATAATAATTTTATTTATATATTATGCATCCTTCTAACAAGTTCTTCGTAATTTATAGGTTCACCTTTCATTAAATTGTTGTGGATCCATAGCCGCTAAATCTGGAGTATTCATTTCAGTCTCGCTTCCGCGGTTCCGCCGCAACTTGTGCTGTTGTAAAAGTGATCCATATATATCTAAAGATTCATTATCATCATCTTCATTAAATCCTGCAGATGTAGACAAAAAAACAGAACTAGAACAAAGATTAGTAGCAGAGTTGTTGTTATCAAATAATGTAACTACAACTTTATATTTTATACTTAATTTATTGTTGACCAGTGTGTCGGATGAACTTTCTCTACATGCCTAACTATACTGCCCGTCCTCCCGTCATTACCCCTTCTCTTATGTTTATAAGTTTGTCCACAAATATTACATCTAGCTCTATCAGTGTCCCCAATTCTATCATAAAAGTTCCACATTTTACTCATGTTATTCTACGCGTTACTACTGGTAAAGGAGGTCTACCACTAGTAGTACTAACATTGACAAAAGGCACACTAGTACGTGTATGGGTTTCAGTTTCAACAATATTATCTATATGAACATTATCATATTCATTATCTTCTATTTCAAAATCTTCTTGCATTTGATCATAATCTATATTTTGATTATATGATGAAGAACCTTTAGATTTTGTACCCCTTGAAATAGATTTACCTTTATCCATTATAAAATATTTAATTTTAATTTAAATAATCAACAAATAAATATGACAATTTAATAAAATAATTAGAGAATGGAACGAGTGTACCAAACTTCGAGATTCAGAATTCAATTGAAAGTTGAAACTTGAAGCTCGAAGTCTTGCGTCTTGCTACTTTGAAAATTAATAATAATAATAACTTGAGAATTGATAATAGAGAGTATGAAAATTGAGAGAATTGTAGAAATAATTGTGTGATAAAAATGAGAAGAATATAGAGTATTTATAGATTTTTTAAAGGATAAAAATGTAATTAATAAAAAAATTAATAAACAAAAAAAAGGGGGCAAAAACGGTCAAATGACCGTTGCCCCCCCCCCCCCCCACACCCCCTAACGGTAATATTATTGTTGGGCCCGCCAACACCCTTTTTTTTAATTCCGAAAATATAAACTAAATTCAAATTAAATATGTAATATAATATAGTTTTATATTTTATATTTTAAAATTTAAAGTTAACTTTGTATTTTATAGTTTATAGTTTATACTTTATATTGTAGTTATACTTTTATTAATTTATTAGATTAGAAGACAATCAAGACATAAGTTAACAACTAAAAACAATATAGTAAAAATTAATGATAAGAATTAAGATGTAAAGTGTAAACTTTCGAACTTTCATTATTATTCATAATGTTAATAAGAGTACATAATGAAGTAATAACAATTTTATTTACATATTATGCATCATTTTACAAAGTTCTTCGTAATTTATAAGTTGATTGAATTGTTGATGCTCCATAGTTTCTAAATCAGGAGTAGTAATTTCAGTTCCGCTTCCGCTTTTCAAAATATTGTCGATTTCTTCATCTTTCGGAGAGTCAACGTCTACCAATCCTTGATTTTTTTTTTCTGATCTGATCCAATCCCTTAAGCAGACTAACACTTCTAATGTGCTTCCGCCCAATGAGTGATGTGTGTCTCCTATTTGATCTCGTGCTTGACTGAATGCACTTTCAGAAGCCACTGTTGAGATAGGAACATTAAGAACATCTTGTGTCATAGCTGAAAGTACCGGAAATTGTCTTTTGTTATCCTGCCACCATTATAAAGGTTGAAAGTTTTTCTTCGACTCCGTTGACTTTTGTAAATAAAATTGCATATCATCACACTTTCGACTTGTGTTGTTGTAAAAGGCTTCATATATCTAAAGATTCATTATCATCGTCTTCATCGAATCCTGCAGATGTAGACACATAAGCAGAACTAGAAGGAATATTAGTAGCAGAGTTGTTGTTATCATGTAATGTAGCATAATATTCATATAATTTAGTTAAATTAGTATCAAGTTTACTTATGCAATCAATTGAAGATGGAGTTTTTGTTGCACCTACTTCCATATAATTATATAAACAAAATATTAAATTATGACAATCTACTTTTTTAATAGAAGGATTTAAGACTGCACCAATACAATAAATATCAAGAATAGGAAAAAAATATTTTTTAAACTTTTCAAACATAATCAGAATCGCTATGACTTTATATTTTATATTTGATTTTAAACCATAAAGTAAATATGCAATTTCAGCTATATGAACTAAACCATTACAAACTGTTAGGTAATAAGATCCTGAAAATTCAACAGTAGCAGTGTAAAATTTACGTAATTTTTTTAAAAGTTCAGCAATTGATTTCCAATGTTCGTCGGTTAACATATAAATCACGTTCTTACAATGAGCATTTGCAACATGTGTTATGAGGCTTTTATACTTATAACATTATTTTAAAAATAAATAATTATAATTTCACCGTGTAATAATCTCATCTGGCATGAATTTTGGTCTCAAACTAAATTGTTTAAATTTTTCTTTAAATTCTATAATTCTATTTTTTCTATATTATTACCCTGAATAACTCCAACAGCTCTTCAGACAAGTTTTAATTCAGTTGCAAATAAATCAAGACCACTTTTAATAATTAAATTATAAATATGACAAGCACAAAGAACATGAAATATATCAGGAAGTGGCGGTTCTATTTCCGCTTTTAAAAGATCTACATCAGCAGTATTATTAGATGCATTATCAAATGATATAGAAAGTATTTTTTTTATAAAGATTATAATTTTATGCATAAGCACAAATAATTTCGCTTATATATTTTCCAGTATGACTTTGATCCTCGTCATACAAAAAAACAATAATACGTTTTTCCATTTTAAAATTTTCATCAATTCAATGACAAGTAATTGTTAAATAATCATAACCGTTTAAAACATGCCCAATGTTTGAAGTAAAACTAACTAAACATGGAAGGTTAGTGAACAAATATTGCAAAAAAGTAACATAATCATTATAAAGTCTAAAAATATCGTCTCTACAAGTACTACGAGGAACACCTTTACATAAAAGATTATATACTCTTTGAATATATGTAATTAAATATGAAGAAGAAGCAAAAGAAAAATGTAAACAACCTCCGACAACCATTTTTGCTAATTCAATGTGATCCCTCTTTGGATCGTATTTAACAATGCCCCCCTCCCCCCAGTTAATGGATTAAGTTGTTGTTGACAGGCTTCTAAATCATAGACAAAAAAACAGTGTGTCGGATGAGCATGCTCTACATGCCTATCTATAGTGCTCGTCCCACCGTCACCACCCCTTTTCTTATGTTTATAAGTTTTCCCACAAATATTACATCTAACTCTATCAGTGTCCCCAACTCTATCATTAAAGTTCCACACTTTAGTCCTTTTTTTCCTACTCGATACTTCTGGTAAAGGAGGTTTCCGACTACGACTATAACTAGCAGCACTAACATTGACAAAAGGCACACTAGTAGGTGTAGGAATTTCAGTTTCAACAATATTATCTATATGAACGCTATCATATTCATTATCTTCTATTCCAAAATCTTCTTGCATTTGATCATAATCTATATTCTGTTTAAATGATGAAGAACCTCTAGAATTTTTACCCCTTGAACTAGATTTACGCATTCTCCTTAGCAAATTCATTATAAAATATTGAATTTAAAATTTAATTTAAATAATCAATAAATAAATATGACAATTAAATAAAATAATTAGAAAATGAAATGAGTGTACCAAACTTCGGGATTCAGAATTCAATTGAAACTCAAAACTCGAAGTCTTGCGTCTTGCTACTTTGAAAATTAATTAATAATAACTTGAAAATTGTTAATAGAGAGAATTAAGAGAGTATGAGAATTGAGAGAATTGTAGAAATGATTGTGTGATACAAATGAGAAGAATATAGAGTATTTATAGATTTTTTAAAGGATAAAAATGTAATTAATAAAAAATTAATAAACAAAAAAAAAAATGGGGCAAAAACGGTCAAATGACCGTTGCCCCACCCCTGCCCCTGCCCACCCCCAACGGTAATATTACCGTTGGACCAACAACCCTTTATTTTATTTTTTTAATTTTAACGTTACCGGTCCGGTCCGGTCCGATTAACCGGTAACATTACCGGTTTCCGTTACCGGTCCGGACCGGATTCAGCTTACCGGATTTTTTAAATGACTCGTACGGGTTGGGGACCAAACCAACCCCCAACCCGTTAAGGCTTACCGGTCCGGACCGGACCGGACCGAGTCCCTTATCGGGTCGACCGGTCCGATTACCGGTTAAATCGGACCGATAGCCACCTATAGTCCTGTTAATATAATGGAAGTCCTTCTATTTTTGTCAAATAATCATGCCTCCCCTTTAACTTTTCCGACTCCATTTCTTTCCTATGCAGTCCTAATCCTGCTAGATGCTTCGTTTTAATCTTTTCCTGTAATTTTTTACTCTTGGTCTCAATAAGTGTGAAGAAGACTGTTTAGAACTCATTCATTAATGGATATGTTTAACGTGTGAATAAAATTTATATTGGAAGTTGCTAAAATATAGTATACAGAATATAGTGTAATATTTTAAGGGAAAAGGGTCATATTTGCCCTCAACGTTTAGAAAAAGGTTTGTATTTGCTCTCCGTTAACGTTTGGGGTCAAATATGCCCTCCATTAGTCCAAACTTATTGTATTTGCCCTTATTTAACAGATCCGCCAAGTGTACGCCACGTCGGAGCCACGTGGAGGACACGTGGCAAAGTGGGACCCACACATTCACCCCAAAACTTCCAAAATCCGGCAATAATGGCGGGCTACAGTACCTTCGCCGGAAATTTGAAATTTTCGGCCAAACCACGATAGCTCCGGCGACGTGTGATATACAGAAAGATTCGTCTCTTCATCCTCTTCAATTCTATACTACCCATTACCGTCGATTTCATCATCTTCTCTGTCAATTTGGTGATCGAAATTCTGGACAGAAAAATCATCGAAAATGGAAACTGAAATAGTCGAGCTTCGGGAGTGGGTGTAGATTGAAGAGAATGACGAGACGAACGCAATGGTACCACCCAATGCCGTCATCGATACCTTAAATGACCGGAAATGCAAAAAACCAGTCGGGTTTTCCGATTTGGTCGACCGAAAAAATGGATAAGAACTGAAGGTGGTGGATGGGTGCAGCACGTCGGTGAGGTGATGGTGAGTCTATTGGTACCCCTGCCGACCGTCGATTGTAGCCAGGTGGCCGGAAAATCAATCGGCGGCGGCTAGGATTTATGAACTTCGATTTGTGCTAAGTTGATGTAGAGGTTGAATCGAATTGCGGCGTGGGTATGAAAATGACGGGGAGATGATGGCGGTCACAAAGGTGTGAGCCACTACCGTCAATTCGATCGGAGTAAGTCGGAAAATTCAAATCTCCGTCAGGGGTATATACGTCCAGAACTTCGATCACCAAATTGACAAAGAAGATGATGAAATTGACGGTAATGGGTAGTATAGCATTGAAGAGGATGAAGAGACGAATCTTTCGGTATATCACACGTCGTCGGAGCTACCGTGGTTTGACCAGAAATTTCAAATTTCCGGGGAGGGTACTGTAGCCCGACATTATTGCCGGATTTTGGAAGTTTTGGGGTGAAGGTGTGGGTCCCACTTTGCCACGTGACTCCGAAGTGACATACACGTGGCAGATCTGTTAAATAAGAGAAAATACAATAAGTTTGGACAAACGGAGGACATATTTGACCCAAACGTTAACGGAGGGCAAATACAAACATTTTTCTAAACGTTAAGGGCAAATATGACCCTTTTTCCTATTTTTAATGGTATGAGGTCTTTTGGAAAAATCTTACAAGCTTGGTCTAACGGACAATACACCAAGTGTTTTTGAGTTGACTTGGCCCATTAACGGGTATAGTTATCAATAGTTGGCGAGATAGAGTATAAAATAACAGAGTAATAACGTAGGATGCGACTTACTAGCTCTTACCGTTTAGGAGCCGATTTACTACTTGGACGAAGTGCATGGATACCCAATTGTGACGCCGATGTTTAACTTGTGCATGCGATTAATTTTTTTTATGTGTACCAACTTCAAATAATTTCAAATATACGATGTCTGAAATTAGTCTTGATAAGGTCTAACTTCAGACATATGACTTAAGTTCATGCACATCTAACTGAAGTTAGCTAAAAATACATGAAGTTCACTCATATGTAACTACAAACATTTTATTTGAAATTTGATTTTGTCAATCATGACTTTATGATTTTATGTGCAAAAAATTTTAAAAGACGACTACAGATTAATGACGGTGTCAAAACAGGTTGCCTCGTAATTTTTTTACCTTTACTCGTACCCACGAATCTCCAGGTAAGCCCAACTAAATAGTCATAATTTTGGTATTTGGGCCCTGATGGCCCATTTCCCTACTTGTTATTTCTTGGACTAGATATCAAAAGCCCAACAAGAATTGGAAGAGTCTGGTGATTCTCCTCCATCACAATCGTACAACCTTAGTCATCATCTAAAACAAACCAAAACTGTTTGTTTGTGTTATTCTCTCTTCACACTTCACTCCCACAAATACCAAATCAATTGTCTCATAAAACAATCACACCCCATATATATATACCTATGGCCTCATCAATTAGGCCTTCACTTTCATCTCTCAAATTTTCTGGGACCTCTCGCTTTTGTGTTTCGCTTTTATCCCATAATTCTTCAAGGAAATTCACTTATTGTCATCTGGGTAGTGGTAAATTCTCTATCTCTTTGAACCCTTTTTTTCTATGTACCCATTTCGTATTTTTTAAATATAGCACGTGCATCAGATTACCAATAGATAGTACAGGAAATGTTGTGTGCTGGTTGAACTGGAAGTTAAAGAAGATGTTTTATTGCTACTGAAAAATAATTATTTTTCCTTTGATGACAGTCTTGAAAAAATTTTATATGTTGTTTATTGTTGAGAATTTGATATGACTACTGGCCTGTGATGGAATTGTCTGTATAGTTGATACTTGATAGTAAGAAAAAAACTTTCTTGGAGGGGCAAAATTTTTTATTCTAAGAAATTGTCATTGACAAACACCATTGATGAATATCGCCGAAAGTGGTATGCACCTAATGAATAGTTGAAGTTGTTTCATTGACATAAAGTAGTTATCTCTGTCTTGGGTACTGAAATTTTTCTTCTTTACAATCAGTTTCATTGGTCTAGAAGCAATGACTTTTTAGTCATATCGTTTATGCGTCGTACGTTCTAGAATGTATAGTCAATGTGGTTTGCTACCTTTCTATTTCCCATTGGCTTGAAGGTAACATGGAAATGTGTAGTCTTGAAGAGCCTCGTCTTGCATCCCTGGTTCATAGTGTGAGAAATAAAACAAGAGAAAATATTATTAAGATGCATAAAAAAGGGGCTGCTCGGTGTACAAAGTATCCCGCGTTAGCAGGGTACGGGGAAGGGCCGCACCCCAAGAGGTGTGATGTAGACCGCCTAACCTAATGCAAGCATTAATGACTGCTTCCACGGCTCGAACCCGTGGCCTATAGACACTACATTAGAATCCTTTTCCATGTAGGATACTATGTACAATCCTATTCCTATTCTAACACTCCCCCAAGCTGGTGCATATAAGTAATATGTACTACTGAAATAGGTTGGTGCTAGAGATTTCTGGATTAAGATGTCTTCTCCTACTCTTCCTCTACAATGGATTTTTTAACTTGCAATAAATGGAAACAACAAATACTTGACACATTCAGGTTGGAGACTAATTGGCTGCTATAGTTCGCATCATTTTTCTATTACGATTTTCTCACCAACACAACATTGAATGTATCCATTTGTATGCTATTGGTGGAAATTGTTGCATATGTCTGTTGACCTTCAGACTTTACTGTATCCCAGGATGTTAGTGTGTTCATCTATTAGTAAGAGAGCTGCTTACTTGGTAATATTATTTGTTCTGCAGCGGCTCCACAGTTGCAATCTTTTAGCCTTAAAGCTACTAAGCTATTAAGAGAAAAGGGGGGCAGTTTGTCGATCAGTGCTACGGGAAATATGGCACATGCAAGCACTGCTGCTATCCAAGAAAATGTCCTAGAGTGGGTCAAACAGGACAAGAGAAGAATGCTCCATGTTGTTTACCGTGTTGGAGACCTTGACAGGACGATAAAGTACAAATATCTCGTTACTTCATATTTGCTTGTCTAATTTTGTTCTAGGGGTGTCAAATGGGCGGGTCGGGCTGAATTTAGGCGGGTCAAAATGAGTTGAGTTAATAAATAATAACCCGTCCAAAAGTTACCTGGGCTGAAATAGTTTGGGCTAAAGTGGGCTAAAAAGCGTGTCATAACCAACCCGCCCAACAACAACATACTCAGTGTAATCCCATGAGTGGGGTATGAGGAGGGTAAGATGTATGGAGACCTTACCTCTACCTTTGTGGGGTAGAGAAGTTGTTTTGGATAGATCCTCGACTCAAAAGGAACGTAAGTCATTACAGAATTGCAGGGAAAATAGGACAGCAAGAAATAAGATATAAAACAAATGACGCAACATGGTAATACACACAGAGATAATGATCTACGCTATACCAAAATAATAAGTCTTTCTAAAAAAATTCTTTTTATAATTTGTTTAACTACCTTATAGAACTATTTTTCTTTATTATGGCTATATATAACATATCAAACCAAAAAAATCTATTTAAAAATATTTTGACAAACCTTATAAAAAAAATTGACAAGATTACTCATGGGTCAATGGTCTGAATTGGGAAGGTCAAAATGGTTTGGGTCAATAAATGGCGGCTCAATGACCCGTCCAAACTTGAACGGGTTGGGCGGGTCATGTTTTATGGGCTGATTTTGACACTCCTATTCTATTCAAGAGTCATGGTATCTTCTCTCTTTCTCTCTTTTAACCTTCCATAATTGTGTGCAGATTCTATAGAGAGTGCCTAGGGATGAAATTATTGAGAAAGCGTGACATACCTGAGGAAAGATACACAAACGCGTTTCTAGGATATGGACCAGAGGACTCTCATTTCGTGATTGAGCTCACATATAGTAAGTTGGTTTCTTCCTATCCGTATCACTTTGCCATTTCCTTTTCATTCTCGACACAACTCTTAACGTTTAAGGCTACTTTTACATATCTCTTTTACAAGCTTTGCTTTGTCATGAATCTGATGTTTTAGTTTTATGGCACTGCCAGATTATGGAGTTGACAAGTATGATATCGGATCTGCATTTGGCCATTTCGGAATTGCTGTAGAGGATGTAAGTTTCTTTATAAAAGTGGTATATAAGCGTTAAAGGAATTTACATAGAACAGTACAAAATTTTCAGCATATTTTTATTGCTGTATTAAACATAATATTTACCATTTTAAAAAAGGAATTTTATATAGAACACGAGACAAAAATGAAAAAGAAAATGGTCCCTTGTGTTTAAGGATTTCAAAATAGTCCCTTAAGTATGATTGAACAGTTTTGTTCCGTTAAAGTTTATCAAAAGTTACCCTTTTAGTCTCGGTCAAATACTTACCGAACTCTACAACAATAACAACAACAACATACCCAGTGAAATCCCACAACGTGGGGTCTGGAGAGGGTAGAGTGTCACAGTCTTTACCTCTACCTTGGTAGGTAGAGCGGCTGTTTTCGAGACTCTCGGCTCAATATAGAGCATACGCATAAGCACAAGCAAAGCAAAAGCAAAAACAAAGCAAGAGAAACAGTCACCAATACTACGTCTATTAGTATGATAGGCTAAGCGGGCGTACAATAATAATACTACAACTACCAATTTGCAAGCGTAAGTAAGACTACACTCGACTACCTACTACCTTTCTACCATAATATGTGTCCTTCACAGCCCCCTATCTAAGGTCATGTACTCAGTATGTTGCACATGCGTCATATCCCGTTTAATCACCTCTCCCCAATACTTTTCGGCCTACCTCTACCACTCTTGAACCCGTTCATAGCCAACCTCACACATCCGCACTGGGCATTTGTGTCTTTCCTCTGCACATGTCCGAACCTTCTCAACCTTGCTTCCCGCATCTTATCCTCCACTGAGGCCACTTCCACTCTGTCCCGGGTATCATCATTTCTAATTCTATCCCTCCTGGTATGCCCGCACATCCATCTCATCATCATCATCTCCGCAACTTTCATCTTTTGGATGTGCGAAGTCTTGGCTGGGCTTTCGCCCCTGACAAAAGACTTTCCCCCCTGACAAAAGACTTTCCCTGGGGTTTCCTCCCAATATCTTGTTCAAGGTTGTTTTCCCTCGGTTAGAGCAAAGCCCAAAATGGCATAACCATATTTTCCATTTGAGGAAAGAGAAGATTAAAGCAAGAGAACATGACCGGTGCACGAAGGTCTTTTAGGATTACGTTAGTGTTAAGCGGAGAAAAGAAAGTAGATCCTGTGCGCCAACACTCCGTCTCATACAACATAGTCGGTCTAACCACCGCCCTATAGAACTTGCCGTTAAGTTTTGGTGGCACATTTTTTTTGCATAAGACTCCATATGCGAGCCTCTATTTCATCCACCTTGCCCCAATACGATGTGTGACATCATCATCAATCTCTCCATCTCCTTGAATAATAGACCTGATGTACTTGAAGCTTCCTTTCTTTGGAATGATCTGAGTAACAAGTCTCACCTCCATGCCTGTCTCAAGGTCGTTCCCGTAGCTGAACTTGCACTCCAAGTATTCTGTCTTGGTCCTACTCAGCCTGAACCCTTTAAATTTCAGAGTTTGTCTCCAAACCTTCAGCTTAACGTTCACTCCGCTGCGAATCTCATCAATCATAACTATGTCGTCTGCGAATAACACACCATGGCACCTCCCCTGAATTTGTCGCGTCAGTCCATCCATCACCAAGACAAATAAGAATGGGCTAAGAGTTGATCCCTGGTGCAGCCCCATCATCACTGAAGTGCTCCGAGTCTCCTCCTACTGTCCGTACTTTGGTTTTGTCTCCATCATACATATCCTTGATCGCCCTAGTGTACGCCATATGTACACCTCTAACCTCCAAATATTTCTATAGAACCTCCCTAGGAATTTTGTCGTATGCCTTCTCTAGGTTGATGAAACCCATATGTAAGTCTCTCTTTCTCTCTCTATACTGCTCCACCAACCTCCTAATAAGATGAATGACTTCTGTGGTCGAACGTCCTGACATGAATCTAAACTGATTTTCGAAATAGACACGCCACCTCTCACCCTCATCTCCATGACTCTTTCCCAAACTTTCATAGTGTGGCTTAGCAGCTTGATACCCCTATAATTATTGCAACTATGGATATCACTTTTGTTCTTGTATAAAGGGATAATTGTTTTCGCATACAGACGTTCAAAAACCACTGTTTTCGCCGCCATAATCGCAAGCTTTGCCTCCTTCCTCGTCATCTTATACCGTTCCCGATTCGCCCATTTCTCCACCTCATCTTTGCTTTCTACCAATTTCGCATACGTCGCTTTTTTCGCTTTCACCTTCTCTTAAACTTTACCATTCCACTTCCAGTCCCCTCGATGCTCACCATGGCTACTCCTCGAGACCCCAAGAACTTCTCTAGCTACCTCTTGAATGGAACTGACCGTCCTGTCCCACATACCAGTCGCATCCCCACTACTCCCCAAGCCCTTCTAGCCATCAACTTCTCCCACATCTCCTTTGCACTAGCCATGGTCAAAATCCCCCATTTGATTCTTAACGTGTCATCTACAACCCTCCTCTTCTTTTCCATCTTGATCTCCAAATCCATCACTAAAAGCTTATTTCGAGTTGTAAGATACTTCCTCGGAATAATTTTGTAGTCTTTACAAAGACCGTTGTCAACCTTCCTAAAGAGCAAAAAGTCTATCTGAGTCTTAGCCACCGAACTACGCAAAGTCACCAAGTGCTCCTCCTTCTTCAGGAACCTTGAATTGGCTATCACCATCCCAAGAGCTCTAGCGAACTCCAAAAGTGAGACGCCTCCCCATTCCTGTCTCCGAGGCCAAAGTCTCCATGCACGACGTCATAACACCCGGAAGTGACTCGATATGTCCACTGAAATTCCCTCCTACAAATAACTTCTCAGTGGGTGGTATACCACCCACCACCTCGTCCAAATCCTTCCAAAAGTGCCTATTCTCCTCCTCGTTCAAGCCCTGGGGCGCGTAAGCACTAATAATGTTCATAGTGAACCCTCCAACTATCAACTTAATCGTCATCATCCTGTCATTGACCCTCCTAACCTCTACCACTTCCCTTAGTTCGCTGTCTACTAAAATGCCTACCTCATTCCTATACCTCGACCTACCCGAGAATCATAACTTATACCCGTCCACATTCTTAGCCTTAGGTCCTACCCATTTGGTCTCCTGGACACATGCTATATTAATCCTCCTCTTCTTAAGAATCTTAACTAGCTCTATGGACTTTTCTATTAAAGTCCCAATGTTCCAAGACCCTATTTTCAGCCTAGCATCCTACTTACCCCCCCCCCCCCCCTAAGCCTCGCCCCTGTCCCCGATCAAGAACGTGACCCTAGTCTACCATTAGTTACCAAAGCCACCAAAACAAATATAAAATAATAAACTACTCAAACGTTTTACCTAAAACAGGAAGGGATCAAAGTGAAATCACAAGAATCTAGAGCGAGTAAAACCACTACGCCAAGAATGCTATAACTAAGACAAGAAGGGTAAATGCAAGAACGTAAAGTTACGAATCAATACAGCGAAGCGACAAAATTTAACAACAAAGATAAGGACAAAAAACGGATACAGGCAACCGGAGGTACCAACTCCAGTTGAATCGAACTTGTTTGCCGTGACGGGTACTGTTCACCGGAAGTATTGTTCACTTGAATTTTCACCAAAAAGTCGAGTACCTATGTAGATCGAGAAGAAAAAGAACAGAAAGAAGAAAAGAAGAGAGAACCCAACGAGAATCGGATCTGAAGCAATATATATATATGTTTGCTCCTTACCGCTGTGAAGAAATCAAGTGTTTGAGGGTTTGGAGAGGAGAAATACGATCGTCGATCGGATCTATTCCTAATAGTGGCGGAAAAATCGATATGTTTTTGCTTTTCCAACGGTTAGATTTGACGAAGTAAAACACCAAGAAAGTCTCATCAAATCCTAAAACATGCAACACAAAAAATGACAAAAATGGTCCCTAATGTTTGAGGTTAGATTCAAAATAGTCCCTTAAGTATGCATTGAACAATTTTGGTCCTTTAAATTTGTCAAAAATTAACACTTTTAGTCTCCAATTCTGCCAGTTAGATAAAAAGATTTAACAAATACACACCAAGAAAGTCCCTCCAAATTCTAAATATGCAACACAAAAAGCTGCAATAGACACTTAAGTGCATACTTAAGGAACTATGTTGAACCTATCCTCAAACGTAATGGACCATTTTTGCCATTGTCTCATAGTACTTGCATAACCCTGTTGTTCACATCTTTGACAATTTGCATATGCATATTACTTGAGAACTTACCAGCTTGTGGGATGTGCATTAGGTTTCAAAGACGGTTGAACTCATAAAGGCTAAGGGAGGGAAAGTAACTAGGGAACCGGGTGCTGTTAAAGGGGGAGAGACTGTAATTGCATTTATTGAAGATCCTGATGGTTACAAGTTTGAACTTCTGGAGAGGGGTCCAACACATGAGCCCCTATGCCAAGTAATGCTTCGAGTTAGAGATCTTGAACGTTCCATCAAATTTTATGAGGACGTAAGATTCTGTGATTTCATAAGCATTGTTGCTATTATATTTACTGCTCGTCATGTGTTGTTAGCTGAACTACAAGGATCAGTTGTTAGCCACAAATTCTTACTGTACATTGTTTCATCTTCAGGCTTATGGTATGAAGCTTCTTCGCACACGTGACAACCCAGAATACAAGGTTAGGAATTGTTTTCCTTGGTTAACAATAACTGTAGTTTTTCCGATAGTTGCTGGTTCCTTAATTTTCTTTCTTCCTCACGAAGGAATAGGGTGATTAGGTGCTATATTAATGGATCATCCGATTGGAAATGATAACAAAATTCATAAGTCGTTAGAATGTCATCCGATTGGAAATGATAACAAAATTCATAAGTCGTTAGAATGTTCTAACGACTAATGAATTTTGTTATCATTTCCAATCGGATGATCCATTAATCCAACTAGTGGAGGATTATAGATGGATTAATTCTTTTATTTATTTATTTTCATTGGAGATTAGGACAACAACAACATACCCAGTGAAATCCCACAATGTGGAGTCTGGGGAGCGTAGAGTGTACGCAGACCTTACCTCTACCGTGGTAGGTAGAGTGGTTGTTTCCGAGAGATCCTCGGCTCAAGACAAAGCATAAGCATAAGCAAAACAAAAGCAAGAGAAATGATCAGACCCGATAAAAAAAAATTACGAAAATGCTGGTATCAAAGGCGAATAAGCCATGATAGTGCATTCTGAAAAAGTAAGCAATATCTAGCGCATGTAAATAAGCTAAACAAAGTACACTAAAGGACACATAGTCGCAGAAATTAAACTACATGAGACTATAAAACAATACTACGCCTATTAGTATGATAGGCTAAGCGGACCTACAATAATAACACCAGTTTGCAAGCGTAAGCAGGACTACGTTCGACTACCTACTACCCTAATCCGTGGAGATAGGTTGACTATCTTATCCCGAAAACATAAAACAGTGGAGATAGGTTAACTATCTAATGCAGCTTCATACTTATTGGTGCTTTCCTATCAAGTGCATATTACTTGACTTATTTACTTTTTGAAGAGTCGATCTTTATTTGACTATTATTTACTCCAGAAAAGGCTTAAAACATTTGCTAAACTGAAATTTATAGGCACTATATTTCAATTTATATGGCAGTCTTTCGTTTTGAGATATTAAGAAATGTTCAAATTTGTGGCTTGATTTGAAGTGACTTCCATCAAACTAAATAAACATGCATATAGAAGACAGTGGATGGAAATTTCATTGTGTATTATTGATACAAAATAGGCTTACCAAGCTGTTAAGAATTTGCAGTATACGATAGCAATGCTGGGATATGGTCCAGAAGACACGAGTGCTGTGATGGAGTTGACTTATAATTATGGTGTCACTGAATACGACAAGGGAAATGCATACGCACAGGTAGCACTCCATAGATTGATCGCAGTCTGTGTCACATGTTATATTGGGGCATATAGGGCTGGCAAAATGGTTTAAAAAAATCCAGTAACCATCTAATCCGACCCATTAGACATTGGTTGGATAATGGATATTTAAAAAATGCATCAAATATGGTATTATCCATATTATTCACTAAAAATAGATATCCATGTTATCAATATCCTTTTGTTGTTATTTTTAATGAGTTCTTGCTTTGTGGAGTCTTAAGCTTATTTTGATTTTAGTTTGTGTTCTCACCTGACTATTCCCGAAATCCTATATTCTCCATATAATTCGTGGTTAACCCATGTTCTATCCGTGTTAAATTTGGGCAGGTCAAATATTTTATCCATTTTTGTTTAACCTGTTTTCTCCTGCCCCTATCCAATCCGCCCCGCCCTGTTTGCCACTCCTAGTTGCATACCATCAGGGTATGCCCCATGCGTCTAAGTTCACTAACTTATACATATCCCCACAGATAGCTATATGCACGGATGATGTGTACAAGACCGCAGAAGCAATAAGACTTTGTGGTGGAAAAATTACCAGGGAACCGGGACCTCTACCCGGTATCAACACCAAGATTACAGCATGCCTCGATCCTGATGGTTGGAAGACGGTAATACTATTAACGTTACAACTATGTGTTTTCCCCTTAATTCACTCATCGTAAAGTTTTTCTTGATGAATTTGCAAGGCTATAACATGTTTGGAAATCATGCAGGTTTTTGTTGACAATATAGATTTTCTCAAGGAGTTTGAGTAAGCTAAGCTATTTTTTGAGGAAATATTAGGCATACATGGAAAACATCTTGAGGACATTGATGCTTCATCAGATCACATCCTCGCCTTTGGCCAAAATTATATAAGGGAACTACCACGAAAAAGAGCGTTAAATTGTGCATTTGTGAATTGTATTACAGAAATTATCGCTTCATCACCATTAGAAGAATAAAGGCGTGAAATCATATCTGCGTGCTTCTTGTAATAACTTTAATTTATGCTGTCTTTGCTTAATGGAGAACTCAGAAAAGTATGGAATCAAATAAATTAATCAAATAAAGTATGGAATTCAGAAAGGACTCTAATCACTTTTGTTTTTTGGTTGAAATGACTTAATTACTAATCAGACTAAAACTATAGATTATTCTATTTACTTCAAGAAGATAAAAAGATTAAACCTCCTGAATATTCACATCCAAACAGTAACATTATATATAGCATTAGTCTATAGATTATGCAAAATACAAACTAAGAACTTTCGAAAATACTAGTCGAATCTATTCATATGTATATTCACTTCCGTTTTTCTACTGGGAATTCATCTGTCCTTTCTGTTGGTATATAAAGGACCAAACAAAATTGAACTTCCCCACAGTAAAAGAACATTATACTATTGATTCCACCCTTCAGATTATCACTAATTACTAACTAACTAAAATTAAAGTAACTCTAATCACTAATTAGACTAATACTATAGAATATATATTTGCTTCAAGAAGATAAAAAAAAACTAAGCTTTTATAAATTCTAAAAGTTAGAAAGCACTTAGAAATCATGCAATATATAAAACGAAGAACTTCTATAGATACTAGAATCTATTCAATATGTATATTTACTTCCATTTTTCTACTGGAAAAATTCATCTGTCCTTTCTGTTAATATAGTAAAGGACCAAAATAAAAATTGAACTTCCCCGGCAACAAAATCGTTTAAGTACCATTAAAAAGAGAAGCTTGGTGCATGGAGCATCGTGTGTTCATGTAGGGTCTAGCCAAAATCCTGCTGGCCCAATTGGTCACGGTCCAGTCCATCTGCCAGCAGGCCCGTTGCCTGCTGGCCCAACCCGTGTTTCCCCTCTCGGTCCAGTCAGTTTGCCAGCAGGCCCATTGCCTGCTGGCCCAACATATTCCAGCCTCTAGTCGGCCAATACCTCCCAACCCGACCCAGTTTCGACATCACTACACCGATCCAGGTCCGACTCACTTCTATTCCGAGTCAAAGGCTCGTTACTCGTAGCCAACGGGGTATTTTTCGAACAGAAAGACAATTTAATCTCAACTCTAATGTCACTAAATCACCACTACCACGTAACTCCGTGTCTGCCTTCGTGACCCGAATTGAAAAATGACCATGGATGATGAATATAATGCTCTTATTGAAAATAAGACGTGGGTGTTGGTGCCCCGTCCCCCTAGTGTCAATGTGATTCATTTTATGTGAATTTTTACTCATAAAGAAAAATATGATGGTTGTTTTGAGAGGCATAAGAACCGTCTTGTAGGTGATGGAAAAACTCAACATGTTGGCGTGGATTGTGGTGAGACATTTAGTCCGGTGGTCAAACCGGCAACTATTCGCACTGTTCTCGGTCTGGCTCTCTCAAAAGCATGTCCTATTCATCAGCTGAACGTGAAAAATGTATTCTTACACAGTGAACTCAAGGAAACTGTATACATGCATAAACCCTTGGGTTTCAGGGACCCTGCTCATCCTAACCATGTGTGCTTACTGAATAAGTCATTGTATGAGATAAAACAGTCTGGTACAAAAGGTTTGTAGATTATGTGTCTACTCTTGAATTTTCTCACAGCAGGTCTGATCATTCTTTGTTCATCTACCGTCACGGTTCTTCTATGGCATACATTCTGTTATATGTGGATGATATGATATTGATTGCTTCCTCTGACAAATTGCGCAAGTCTATCATATCTTTTATGAGCTCCGAATTTGCTATGAAGGACTTGGGGTCGTTGAATTATTTTTTGGGTATTGATGTCACTCGTCATGTAGGTGGTCTATTTCTCTCTTAGAAAAAATATGCAGCAGGAATTATTGAACGGGTTAACATGTCATCCTATAAGTCATCTCCTACTCCGGTTGACACTAAACCGAAGCTGAGTGCTACATCTTAGCACACCATACGAGAATCCCTCCAACTATCGTAGTCTTGCGGGGGCTCTTCAATATCTCACGTTTACGAGACCCGATATTACTTATGCAGTGCATCAGGTGTTTATTCATGCATGATCCGAGGGAAGAACACATGCACACTCTCAAGCGCATTGTGCGTTACATTCAGGGAACTCTAGATTATGATTTACACTTATATCCATCATCCGTCTATACTCTCAGGTCTTATACATATGCTGATTGAGGTGGATGTCCAGATACCAGGCGTTCGACGTCTGCTTATTGTATATTTTTTGGTGATAACTTGGTCTCTTGGTCAGCTAAACGCCAGGCTACTTTGCCGCGATCCACCGCGGAGGCCGAATATCGATGGGTAGCCAACGTGGTGTCTGAGTCATGTTGGTTG
This sequence comes from Przewalskia tangutica, assembly GCA_029844215.1. Taxonomy (NCBI): domain Eukaryota; kingdom Viridiplantae; phylum Streptophyta; class Magnoliopsida; order Solanales; family Solanaceae; genus Przewalskia; species Przewalskia tangutica. The sequence continues at coordinate 4,463,882 of CM056720.1, forward strand.
CGTAATCTCCTCTTAGAACTTCATTTTCCTATTCGTAAAGCTACCTTGGACAAGTACGTGTCTTGCATGTCCCCTCACGTTATCAAATAGCGGACATATTTACTAAGGACCTTCCCTTAGTTTTGTTTGAGAATTTTGGGACAATCTCAGAGTACGACAACCGCCCGCTATGACTGCAGGGGTGTGATAGAATATACATCGTATATTCCTGTAATATTATTAGTGATATTGTACATCTGTAATTATGATAGTAATTTTTGTATTAGAAAAATGTATATTTGATTTCCATAATTATATACTATGTTTACTAGTATATATCATATATATATAAACCAATCAAATCTAATATCAAAGGATGAACTCAATCGTTTACACATCAAAGAGAAATAAAAAACTATCTTCACGCTATCTGCACAGTATTACTTTTCAACTTGGTATTAACACACAGGGCAACTATGCATCCTCGCCAAGTGCAACTCATCATTTTCTGCTATTATCAAATTTGCAATTTAGCTCTTATATACAAGTTACGAGTTACAACTTAAGCATCAAATTTTGTATTCCACCTCCCAATTTATATTATATAGTTTAATTGAGCACAAAATTTAAAAAATAAAAAAATATTTTTGAATTTTGTAATCTAAAACAAATCAAAGATATTTATGTGATTATAACTTCTGAATAGGAACACATATTAAAAAAGAGAGTGGTAAAGTTAAAAAAGGAAAGAGCAAAGACAAAATCAAGAAGATGGAGACCCTCATCACAAAACATGGTAGAACTACGTGGAGGGAAGAGGTTCAATCGAAACTAAACCTGTCAACCGGTCCGGGTTGACCCGGAACCGGATCGGTTGACCCGGTAGTTTAACCGGCATCACCGGTTGGGGTTGGGTTGGCCCTCAACCCCAACCCGCACGTTATTTAAAACCCAGTGAGGCGGAAAACCTGCTCATTATCGGTTAACCGGACGGACAAATAAAAAATAAAAAATTGCCCAACGGTCATTTCACCGTTGGGCTGGGAGGGGGCGGGGCGGCGGTCATTATTTTGACCAGTTAGTCGATTTATTATTATTATTTTATTTTGTTTAATTATTTATTTTAATTCCATTTTTACCCTTTAAAAAATCTATAAATTCTCTACATTTTCTTCATTTTTATCACACAACATTTCTCTCAATTCTCTTATTCTCATACTCTCTTAATCATCTTTATTATCAATTTTCAAGTTATTAATATTATTAGTTTTCAAATTCAAAGTAGCAAGACGCAAGACTTGAGCTTGAGTTTCTATTGAATTCTGAATCCCGAAGTTTGGTACACTCGTTTCATTCTCTAATTATTTTATTAAATTGTCATATTTATTTGTTGATTATTTAAATATTTTATAATGTCTTTACTAAGGAATTGCGTCGGATCGCAGTAAATCTAGTTCAAGGGTAAAAATCATAGGTTCTTCATCATCTAATCAAAATATAGATTATGATCAAATGCAAGAAGATTTTGGAATAGAAGATAATGAATGTGATAACGTTCAATTAGATAATATTGTTGAACTTGAAGAACAAGAACAAGAACCTCTTACACCTACTAGTGTTCCTTCTGTCAATGTTGGTACTGCTAGTGGTAGTCGTAGTCGTAGACCTCCTTTACCAGAACCAGTAGCAAGAAAAAAAAAGGAGTAAAGTGTGGCTCTTTTATGATAAAGTTGTGGTTACTGATAGAGTTAAATGTAATATTTGTGGGAGAACTTATAAACATAAGACAGGGGGTGGTGACGGGGGGACGGACACTATAGCTAGACATATAAAATTCGATCATACGGCACAATGGAATGTCATTGATTTAGAACCGGCCAACAACAACTTAATCCATTAACCGGGGTTGGCTAAATGCGATCCAAAAAAGATCGCATTGAATTAGCAAAAATGATTGTCGGAGGTTGTTTGTCTTTTCGCTTCTTCTTCTTCATATTTAATTACATATATTCAAAGAGTATATAATCCTTTTTTTAAAGGTGTTCCTCGTAGTACTACTAGAGCCGATATTTTTAGACTTCATAATGATTATGTTATTTTCTTGCAATATTTGTTTGCTAACCTTCCATGCCATGTTAGTTTTACTTCAGACATTGGACATCGTTGAACAGTTATGATTATTTAACAATTACTTGTCATTGGATTGATGAAAATTTTAAAATGGAAAAACGTATTATTGCTTTTGTGTATGACGAGGATCAAAGTCATACTGAAAAATATATAAGCGAAACTATTTGTTTTTATGCCCAAAAATATAATCTTTATAATAAAATACTTTGTGTATCATTCGATAATGCATCTAATAATCTGCTTTGTAGATCTTTTAAAAGCGGAAGTACAACCACCACTTCGATATATTTCATGTTCGTTGCTTGTCATATTTATAATTTAATTGTTAAAAGTGGTCTTGATTTATTTTCACTGAAATAAAACTTGTCAAAAGAGTCATTGGAGTTATTCAGTAATAATAGGAAAAATAGAATTATAGAATTTAAAGAAAAATGTAAACAATTTAATTTGAGACCTAAATTCATGCGGAAGAGATTATTACACGGTGGAATTATACTTATTTATTTTTAAAAGAATGTTATAAGTATAAAGACCCCATAACACATGTTGCAAATGCGCATTGTAAGAACGTAATGTATATGTTAACCGACGAACATTGGAAATCAATTGGTGAACTTTTAAAAATTTACGTAAATTTTACATCGCAATCGTTGAATTTTCGTGATCTTATTACCCAACAGTTTGTAATGCTTTAACTCATATAAATGAAATTTCCTATTTACTTTATGGTTTAAAATCAAATGTGAAATATCTGATCACGATTCTGATTATGTTTGAAAAGTTTAAAAATATTTTTTCCTATTCTGATGTTTATTGTATTAGTGCGATCTTAAATCCTTCTATTAAAAGGTAGATTGTCATAATCTAATATTTAGTTTATATACTTATATGGAAATAGGTGGAGAAACTCCATCTTCATTTGATTGCATAAATAAACTTGATACTAATTTAACAACATTATATGAATATTATGCTACATTACATGATAACACCAACTCGCTACTAATATTCCTTCTAGTTACGTTACGTGTCTACACTGCAAGATTGATGATGATGATGAAGAAGAATCTTTAGACATATGGAGCACTTTTACAACACAACCAACTACAAGCCGATCTTGCGATGAGATGCAATTTTATTTGCAAAAGCCGTGAGCCAAGAAAAATTTTGACCGCTTTACAATGGTGGCGGGATAACAAAGGCAATTCCTGCATTGCGATGGCGGGATGTTCTTAATGTGTCGATCTCAACGGTGGCTTCGAAAGTGCATTTAGCCAAGCACGAGATCAAATAGAGACACACGCGTCACTCGTTGGGTGGAAGCACATTAGAAGTGTTAGTGCTGCAAGGGATTGGATCGGATCGGAGAAGAAATCAAGGATGTGAGGCGTTAATTCTCCGTAAGATGAAGAAATAGGCAATATTTTGGAAGGCGAGCGGCGGGATCAAATTAATACTCGATTTAGAGGCTATGGGCATAACCAATTCAATCAACCTATAGATTACGAAGAACTTGCAAAAAGGATGCATAATATGTAAATAAAATTATTATTACTTCATTATGTACTCTTATTAACGTTATGAAAGTTCAAAAATTTACATCTTATCATTAATTTTAATGTTACTATCTATTTAGTTGTTAATGTTATTACTTATAAGTTATATGACTTATATCTACTAATCTAATAAATTAATAAAATTATAATTACAAATTTACAATATAAAGTTATAAACTATAAAGTATAAAGTTATAATCTATAATAAAGTATAAAGTTATAAACTATAAAATAAAAGTTAACTTTAAAGTTTCAATTTTAATATATACAACTAAATTATATATTATATTATTATATTACATATTTAAATTGAATTTAGTTTATATTATAGAAAATAAATACTAGAATTTAAAAAAAATTAAAAAAAAATTAAAAAAATAAGAAACCGACCGGTTTCGACCCGAACCGCACGCCAACTCCGAACTTGAATCGAAGCAGACCGGTTGGCGGTGATCCGTTGGACCGGACCGGAACGGTTAAACTTCGATCGGGAGCTACGGTCCGGGTCAGCCCGTTAGCCGGGTATAATCGAAACTCACTTGTTCAAAACAGTTATCATGTAAATAAAATTAAACTAAATTCTTTTCGGTTAGATGTGTACAATTAAATTCCATTAAATATAAAAAATAAATCTAATGCAAGGGTAAATGAGATGCAAAAGTTTCTTTTGGCCACAGTTTCAAATCTGAAATATAACATCCCGAGTACTTTTTAGTTCCCTTAAATAAATTCTCATATTTTACTTAAACTTTCTCTGTTAAAATTCAGATTATAATGTCATTGATTTAAATTTTATTTTTCAATTCTCGAGTAAGTTTAAAGTTAGTTTTTTGGTGTCAACTTACAAAGACAAAATTGTATTGCTAAAATTCCAATCAACAAAATTGAAGATGAATGATTCAAGTACGAGTAACATGGCTTTATCAAGTAGGAATATTATTTTTTGCAACAACTAAAGATCTTCCTCCTACTGGTGGTGTTTGATTATAGAAAAATTGACAAAAAAACTCATAATTTTTTTTCAAGCTTTACGATATCAAGCACCATTGCGAAGGGTAAATACTGTATGGTATCATGAGATCTCACCCTGCATTACCGTTTAATGGCGTGATCAGCTTAACTACTCTTTCAGAGCTTAAAGCATTGGTGTTCCCCAGATCTCACTGTTCTAAGTGAACAGCAAAATCGCAGATTAGGAGTATAAAATGTTAGGTTTCCAAATTCAGAAAAAAACAGTAGCTCTCTTTGAATAGCACGAGTGCAGTTGGAATTCCAAGATCCATCTGAAACATCAAACATAAATGGACAGGCGGATCTCTGTGAACTGGATCCAGGAAAGACTCTACTTGGAACCAAGTTCGGAGCACGAAGGGTAAATGTCGAAATGGTGAAACTGTAGAAATGGGTGAGCAGGGATACAAATAATGAGAATAAGATTTCAACGCTGGATGGCCACTTACTGATTTTTATATATCCTGGGACTTAAATGTGTAATCAAATTTCCCTCCAGCACCACGATGGTGCACTGTGGGAGTCCATGGCCTTGCTGAATATGTTGAATCTCCCGGTCTCAAGTCATGACAAGTCAAGAAGGACTAGATATTCAGTTCATACTTCACACCAACTAAAAGGAACCTAGTTTTCCCCATATGCAGCATTCAGAAGCTCCTTGATCTTACTACATATTACACAATCATACTTGAGAAGGCATAAAGTTTCTCATCGTGATTTCCTCACGAGCCTAGCAAATCTAGCTTTTGCAAGACACATGAGAGCATGAATATAAGGTCAGGCAGAACGGTACCCAAGTTATCGGTGGTCTGCCATGAATCAACCATTAGACTTGTTAAATCAAAAGGTGCCAGTGGATACTTGTCCGTTAAATACTTGATCCATTGCACCATCAACAAACCAAACAATGCAATCACAAATTCTTGTTCTTCTGAAGTTGATTAAATCCAAGGGAGCCATGACTTTGACAGAAACCACATCTCACAGCATATCATGACATCTTCAAATGAAATTCCTGCAAATTGCAAAAGGATGACTCATAATTGAGAAGCTCATTGCAAATAACTTGATCAATAGCCAACGGACAATATTTATTGGTCAAACTTATAGTTAATAGTATAGTTTGAAGGCTAGTCTTTTTCTTGAAAGAAGGTAATCACAGATGCAAGTCTATGCACTACTAAAGTATTTGGGAGGTCAAAACTGCTTATTATAGTTAATAATTGGAATCATCTCAAGCAAATCAGACTATCAACTCACAGGAAATTACCAAATCAAAACTAACAATAAAACATTACCTGTTGACAAGCTCACCTATTGACCAGATGCAAGAGGATTCAAAAGAACAATTAGACTTTAGTGTAAGAGTGGAATGAGTGGTGGAGAAAGAGAAGTCCATAAATCAATTTGTACATCAATGCTTCACAATCCTTCTGATGATAACACACACAGTGTTTTCATTGATATAACATTTCCAAACTTCTTAAAAAATTCATTGATGTACTAGATCCAAACCCATTATCAACATGTTTGCAACAATTCATGGCTCACCACAAAATTAATCAGTACATCAAATGCTTCACAATCCTTCTGATGATAACACACAAAGTGTTTTCATTGATATATCACATTTCCAAACTTCTCAAAAATTCCATTGATGTGCTAGATCCAAACCCATTAAATTCATGGCTCACCACAAAATTAATATGTACATCAAATGCTTCACAATCCTTCTGATGATAACACACAAAGTGTTTTCATTGATATATCACATTTCCAAACTTCTCAAAATTTTCATTGTTGTACTAGATCCAAACCCATTATCAACATGTTTGCAACAATTCATGGCTCACCACAAAATTAATCTGTACATCAATGCTTCACAATCCTTCTGATGATAACACACAAAGTGTTTTCATTGATATATCACATTTCTAAACTTCTCAAAAATTTCATTGATGTACTAGATCCAAACCCATTATCAACATGTTTGCAAAAATTCATGGCTCACCACAAAGTTAAGCAATAAAGATTACAACGCATGCAACTTTGCGAGTAAAGAAGCAAGTGAAGGAAATAACCACCACTGTATGCACAAAAGGAACTGCACAATTTTTGACAATCACATATGATCTATTTTACATGGAAAAGGAGACATAAGATGTCTCTAGCGCTTCATTTTTCAGCGGACAGAAACCATCCTGATCTTAATGCAAGGATGGACCTATTTGTTTATAGTCATCTTAGGAAAAATATCTAACCCGAGCTCCCATAGAAAGACAAACAGCTGCCATCTGCCTTCATGCCCAGCTCAATTCAGACCACCCTCTTGGACTCGTGAAATTGCAAAAATCAGGGAGCAGGCCATGATCCGCCACCATAGTCATCCACACAAGCTTGTAATCATAGAATAAGGATGAGTCGCGCAATTTGACAGCACATTAGCCCCAACTTCATCTTAATCCTGAAAGGGAAGAAAGGATCTTTGTCATCATGAATAGAAATGCTTCTTATTCACAATTATAATTGTGATGTCTAATAATGTGCCACCTGACCCCAAAGCATAGCCACAGAAACATAGAGTAGAGAAAGAAGAGTACCTTTTATCACTTTGCAGAAGAAATGCGTCGCAAGGAGGAAATCCAGCTGCTGCCACCATTATCACCATCATGAGTTGTTTCAGCAGGTAAATCAGGTTTTGTGGCATTTGCTCTTGGTAAAACAGGAGCTAATGAAGTAGATGGCATGTGTGCACTACTTAGTACCTATAAGATGAAAGGGAAACTAATGAGCAGGCTACTTGGGCTGAGATAATAGGAAGAAAACTAATAATAAGACATGGTAAACAGCCAATACTCAAAGCGAAGAATACTTTATCTGAAACAAGGCTATGAAAAATAATCACTCACATTTCTTTCAAGATTGGCGGAAGGTAAATTCCTGTTTGTTGGGGACTTCAATTGCATGCGAATTCCAGGATTAGAAGGATTGTTTGGCCTTATGCGATCAGTCACCTCAGCAACATAAGGTCCATTGTTGCCTGTAGAAACTGTAGAAGGTTTTGTTCAGCCAGTAGATCCAAAGAATGCAAACCATTGTCCCAAAAGAGTACATCATTTTCTTTTTAAAGTACTACATAGTTCTCTTCATTTGTAGCATCGAGAATTTTTTTAAGAGATTCAGTTATCAACCTTGACGCTTTTCAACATCCATTGGAATGGCTCGGCTGCTTTCACCAACAACTTTCTGCAAAATCATGGTACTATAATATGTAAATATAAGTGAAATACCAGAACTACTTCAAAATCAAGTTGGAAAAGACTCGAAAAATTGTGTCTCAAGGAACAACGAATTCAAGAAATAGGACAAGCTAAAAAGATACCCGATGTGGTTTACTTGTTTGTGCCTGTTGGTACTTCAGGATGGTCCAATCGAATATGTAATCAAATTCATATCCTGCATGACACATAGAAACACATCAGTTGAATACTCTGCTCAGTAGGAAATCTTAACAAAGAACCATGGTATTGTCCAAGGATTTGATGAAGCTTAACTTTGCACATACCTTGACGGGTAAAAAGTTCACGGAAGAGGCGTTTTAGAAATCCATAATCAGGACGCTGATCAAATGTCAACGAATGACAGTAATGGAAGTACGAAGCAAACTCAACGGGATGAGACTTGCATAAAACCTTCACCAATAAATAGTAAAAAGAGTCAGAATAAGAACCTTAATTTTTTTTTAAAAATAATGGAGACAAAAAGAGCAATAGGTAGAGAAGTTATTCAGTTTACACATACCTCAATCGGAGTTGATAGCTTCTTTTGACATATTTTGTCATACTTTTGCTTCTTTGTGGCAGCTTTTAGACCCTGCCATGGGAGGCTGTTGAAGAACCAATATGCTGGTCAAATGGATATTCAATACATATGCATGCATAAGGACCCCACGGAGGTAAGGTGACCCCACGGTGTGGGATTTCACGGGGTATGTTGTTGTATGCATGCATAAGGACCAAAGAGAAAAAGGTTTAATCTAATCGAAAAACACACACCTGCCTCTCAAGAAATAAAGGAGAACATATCCAAGAGATTCTAAATCATCCCGCCGGCTTTGCTCTGTTTAACATAAAAAAAAAATATTTAAGGACAGGCCCTTTTTTAATTAGCCTCTCCCTTACAGACAGGAATAAAGGTCACTTATTTTTCTTTCCACGTTCTTTATGGTATTTATGATGGGGGGGAGAAAAACAAGTAAGGAAAAGAGTATCAGTGCTCACCAATTCCGAGATGAGTATTACAACTGGCATAGCGTGCAGTTCCCGTTAAATTTTTGTTCTCTCTGTACAGAAGAAAAGATACTAAAATTAGATCATGCTATATTTTAATAAATGACCGATGTTCTCTCTTTGAACTTTTTAACCAAATAAAATTAGAATTAGATATCACACTCATAAGAATACTAGAAGCTTAAAGGTAAATGATAAATGATGAAAATACTTCAGATTAGCATATTCAAAATATTAGTACCTGTAAGGAATATGGCGATTTGTAGTCGCATCACGATATCTTTTAGCAAGACCAAAGTCAATAATATAAACCTGAAAATTTACATAATGACAATAGGATTCAATCAAAAGAAAAGAAGAAAAAACTAACAAAACCATATAATCAATAAAAAGAGGTCAAAAGAAGAGTACCTGATTTGCTTTCCGACCAAGACCCATCAGAAAGTTGTCAGGCTTAATATCCCTGTGTAGAAAGCCTTTAGAATGTACATATTCAATTCTGGTAATCTGAGAACAGGACAGGCAGAAGAACCTGATCAGCTAAGCTGCTAATAAGGAAAAACAAGCAAGTAAATTTAAAAATAAATTGACCATGCTGAGAAATATAATGGATAAGAATATCAGGGGAGGGAAAAGTACAATAGGTAAAAACAGAAGTTAATTGGCTGAAAGAGTGAAAGGCCATGTTCCTAATAAAAGACCCATTCCACCTTATCTTAATCTGGAACAAGCTTCCACCTATCATGGAACATGCGCCAAAGTCAAAATTGTATACCTTAGCTCTGACATGACATAAACTTCTAATTTTACTGAAACATGGTCGCATGCATGTTATAAAGTGTTGAAGGAAAACTGCTGTTACCATCTGGTCAGCCAACATTAAAACAGTCTTCAGTGAAAGCTTCCGGTCACAATAGACAAAGAGATCTTCCAAACTAGGACCTAGCAAATCCATGACTAGAACATTGTCATCACCATCCACACCCGACCATTTTATATGTGGTACACCACCTAGAAAGGAGCAAATAATAAGTTACACCATTATCAGTGTCTCTGTCTATAACATGCACAAAATATACATCAACATCGCTTCAGAAAATTCAGTTAAAAACATACTTCCTCCCTGGAGAATATTGTATAACTTGGCCTCGTAGAGAAGTTGAGGATGTTTAGTCTTATTATTCTCCTGCAAAAGGTTTTCGTAGAGACAGGAACCTGTAGTGTTAGATACTAGCAAAATGTGAACCCCATATAACATTAAAAGAAATTAAACTGATACTAAGAATGCAAATAAACGGATGAAGACGATAAAGAAGAAATGGTTGAGGCACCGTGAATATAATTCAACGTGGTCACACTATAATAGTATTCAATGAAATCTGAGTCCTCGACTGACAAACTAAATCATTAAGGCGATCTAAAATATGATAAAACACACTCTTTGATAACTATCAGTTATCACATACAGCGAAAAGACTCCAACAATTGCTGTTATTATTTTTTATACTGTGGTGTCTGGTCCAGCTTGCGCTCAACTCGACTAATTACACGGGATACGAGCCACCTCCCACCAACAGCAGGTACCAAGTAACTCTGTCCACTAGAACAGTCCTAAGACCTCATGGCTCAACCCACTTCATTGCTACACCCTTGGGAGCCTGATAAACATGCTCTTTGATAACTATGAGTTATCACATACAGCGAAAAGACACCAAACAATTGCTGTCTTTTTTCTCATAGGCATATTAACACCAGTGATTTTGGCTTTTTTACCTCCACTGAAATTTGAACCTTGAACCTGAGCACTCATGATTCTCAATCCATTTCATTAACTACTTCATTAACCACTAGGCTATGCACGTGATTACAAGGACGACGTACAAAGTTTACCACATGATCCAATTATAATATACTTCATTAACCACTAGGCCATACACTTGTGTGATTACAAGGACGAAGCATAACTTTTACCAAATGATCCAATTATAATAGACTTTATTAGTTACTTTCCTGATACACAAAACACTTATAATAACATGAAAATGAATCATTCACAAATTCAACAAAATTTCAAGGCTCAATCAAGCAAAATACTCACAATTTTGACGGCGACGATCTCAAACGAATCAATATGCGTAGCTGCAACAACACAAATTCACACACATAATTATCAAAATTCACCTCAAAGTGTAGAAAATAATGCTCAAAAAACATATACACGTGTTTGCTATCTTCACACTTACCGAGGAAAATCTCACCAAACGATCCACTACCGATTTTACGACCGAGCTTAAATTTACCTCCGACGATCCTTTCCATATCTTAGATCGACGGCTCAGATCATATTAAACTCTTCACAGATCATGAAAAAACGAAAGAGCTTCTCGAAGATTCGGAGAAATTGCAACTCGCAAATCGCAATCACACAGATTTGATTGAAGCAAATAACGCCGGCGAAGAAAGCGATGATTTTTTTCCGATGAAAAAGACGGCGGAGAGGAGTAGCGGGGGTTGGGATGAGGGGAGGAGGGGGTAGGTATGAACTTTATGAAGTGGCGATGAGGTGAGGGATAACAGAGTATTATTATTATTATTTGTGTGTATACAATACAGGGTGTGATTACGTTACGGTTTCACGAGAGCAAATGAGGAAAGAGGATAAAGTTTCCACGTGGATGAACAAAGTGTGGAGGATTACATTGTGATTTGACTTTTGTGGGACTGTTATATGTTGGGCGAATATGCGGCCCATTTGGAGAATGGGCTGGAGTTTGGTTAAGTCCGAATGGGCCGCAGTTTGGTTAAGGATTTGGGCCTAGCTTACTTTATGCAATTGGGATCTTTACCCAAATTACCGACTGAATTTACTGTTTACTTTTTTTAGGTGATATATATAAAATTACATTACCGTTTTATATGTATTGTACTTATAGGTTGGTTGTGATTATTTAAAATAAAGGATGAAACTTGTACCTTATGCTTGATCTCTACATGTGTAAGGTAAGAAAACCCCATTCATATTATGTCACGATGCTTAATTGAATCTCGAGTTAAAGACGTTAATTTGATTTATGCAATTTTTAGTGATGATAAAAGAAAATACAATTTTTTTTGAAAAGAGAGAGTTCATCATAAGTTAAAATAAGAAAAGTTTAATAAATATAAATTCTTGAAAATGGTATAGAAATATAATGGTGTCAAACTTTTGGAGTGTCTTAAGATGAAAAACATGACATATAAATTGAAACATATAAAGTACTTAATAAATCACCAGTATAGATGTTGACTAATTCTGTCTAGGACTGCACAAAACCCTCGGACCGGACTGAGGACCGAAAATCCAGAAAGGTCGGACCGAAAAATTCGGTCCGGTCCGGTTCAATATACACTAAAAACCGAAAAAAAAACCGGACCGGATCGAGGACCGAACTTTCAGAAACGTAGGACCGAAGACCGGACCGAAAAATTCGATCCGATCCGATTCGGTCCAGGGTTATTTTCGATCCGGTCCATTTTTTGTACAGCCTTAATTCTGTCTACATAATTACCAAATTCACTTCCATTGTCTTTTCAACCCATTTTGTCAAAGAACTTAGAACATCACACCTATTAAATTTAAATACTAGATCTGCTTATTGCCCAAAAGAAGTCAATAGGCATAATTTTGCATTATCACCAATACTTTTTTTATTATGTTCCATTTGGCCCTGTTTCGCGCAGCTCAATTGACTGTACTCAGGAGAAGCATACCAATTATCTGGAGTTTGAGCTACACATTGATTAATGATAACGGGTCTGTTCCAGGGACATGCCTGTGGCACGAAATTTCGGTACTTGGCTATAAATGGAGCATTGGTCCAGTCCATTTTGTCAAGGCCACCTCTAGCTGCCCAGGTATCAGCATTCCAAAGGCTAGAGTAAACCGCCATTGCTTGCGCGTTCGGATAAGGAATGCGTGACTCTGATAATTCTTGTATACTCTAATTGGTATGTCGTGAACGTACCATCTGCATCATGAATGGTTAAAAGTTAGTCAAGAACTATAATAATTAAACTTTATGAATTCAACCTTTAAGGTTCATACTATTGAACCTCACTTTGGAATTTTGAGCTGACAATTTAATGTTTGTTGAAATTTTAGTATTGTATAATCTTGCATATATTTATATTCTATGTTGAAAATGTTGGATTCAGTTAAAAACACCACATTTCATCAATTATCTTGATGTTGAAAATGAAGAGGATGAGAAGTTTTTACTTAAAGGTAAAAAAATAATCACAATCAAGCAAAGAGACGAAAATCAATAGTTGATAAACACGGTACAAATATAGAGAATGAATATTCATGATGTCATAAGTTTGTTACAAACATAGCCAATAGGAAAATAGGACAATTGTATAGATTTTATTCTTTCATCTTACATTGGGTGCTATAAATAGATGTACATGTGTTAACACTCAAAAATACTTTTAAGTGTTTAGCCGAATCAGGTGACAGTCGAAGGTGGAAACCTCAAAATGAGCATGCAACATAATTTTAAGTCGATAACCTAACTGACTCGTAGCCAAATCTATTAATCCTAGCCTTCGGCTAGAAAAGCTTCATCGGTTATTACAGTAGCCTGAACGAGTCATAATTCCGAGGAATGACTGATACTCACACATATTTGGACGCCTCGAAGACCAAGTCAAAGAAACTTCTAGACCCCAAGAAACGGTAACAACCAGCAACAGCTAGAAGAAAGTGTCATTAATCGTGCAAAATGAAAATAATGAGTAAAAATCGGCACCACCTTCTCATAGTTGGCTAGTGGATTTATTGGGCAATTTAATGGCTAACACAGGGGGATCACGTTTTATTTTTCTTATACTATAAATATAAGATCATTTGTACAGAATAAAGTACAACCAATCAATCAAACAATTGATTTTACATATCTTCATTTTATCTTTATCGCATTTATTGCACTCAAGTTGTATTTATGTTTCTTACCACTTAGTTTACTCAATCACCATCCTAACGCTTTCTGGAGTAGGGGAAACCATTGTTGGAAGTTAGAGTTCCGCTTTCAGCCGAAATCGCTTAGTTAATGAACAATTTGTCATCCGGTTTCGTCAGCCGATAGACGACATACATTTCATAAGGGAACAAATTTGGCACGCCCAGTAGGACCATAGCTGACTCCATAGTGAAGTTTGATTCTCCAGGTCACGGTGACTCTTGGCGTATGCGCCTAAGGTCTGGTAAGAAAATGAATCCAGAGTCCAGTCCACATCCGAAATAGAATCCTCCCAGAAGGAACAACGAGCCACCATTTTCCTGGGGTATGCCTACATCGGTTGATACCTATCCACTTCCTCCATCAACTCAAGTTGTGGGTGAACTTAGCCAACCTAAAGGTCCAACTGCCATGACCACATCGTTCATTAGACAACAGATTGACTTAGGCATCCACGATATTATGTATCAGGTTTCCAAATAGTTGGCTGACATTGTCGAGCCAATGGTACATAATGGGGTTCAGCAAGCGAGGGAATTGGAAGTCAATCAACTGCATCTAAGAGAATATTCGACTAGTTCTTCCATCCCTTTGACAAGTGGCATCAGGCAAATACGAATCGCGTGACTCCAGTGTTGTCGCTCACCGAATGTATCGGGCCAAGACTTACTCGTGCACACCGATAAGACACCTAGAGCACAAGCTCTGGCCACTGTCGTTGAGGTGATCGTGCCACTCGATCAAGCGATTCTGCAGTATGGCCAGATTAATATGGATCGGAGGCCATTTCAGACATTCAGACACCTTGGATTGTCACATGTTATGTTGTACGTCATACAAACGGCTCTATGGTACAGACGACCAATTTTGGCCAGCCGAATTAGCAGTCGGTGACCCCTAACTATGACTTTGCTCGGCTATCAGGTGACACTGTCTACAGCGGGACACCATTTCAGTCGTCATAGTCGGTACCCAATTCATACCATCCAGGAAGTGCAAATTTTCCAAAAATGACTGATGTCAGGGGAGAGCAGACATAAAACATTATTCCACCTTATCCTCAGGCTCCGTCGGCTGTTCTAGGAGCTCAGATTGTAGGCTTTGGTGGCTTTGTCCAACAACAGCAATGGGGATAACCCCACCTATTGGTAATGGCCAGCAGAATACCTACAACTTTCAAAACCCTACTCAACAAGGTACATAATGGAGGCTTCCAGTTCAGAACGTCTACCAGTCGGTTCTAACTGAGAATCGACATGGGACTTCACAGCTGATGATCCCTAAAACTATCGCGAATACCATGAAAAGGTACTTTGGTATACAACTGAAACCCTTGGATAGACATGTTTACAGTAAGTCCTACCCCTATTGGGTAGATTAGATAGCACCATTGCCAAGAGGCTTCAAAACACCTGATTTTGCCACCTTCTCCTGTGATGACGACAAATCTATCATTGAGCACATCGGTAGATTTACCGCCTAATGTGGCGAGGTTGGTCAAAACGAGTATCACAAGCTGCAGTTATTCCCCGTTTATCTAACCGGAACAACATTTGCCTGGTACTCAGCCTTGACTCCCAACTCCGTATAGATCTGGGATAACATGGAGCGTTGTTTCCATAATAGATTTTATTAGCCCCAACCTCAGGTCACTGTAACCGATTTGACGAATTTCAAGCAACAGATCAATGAGTCGGCTACCGATTATATCGAGAGATTCAGAAGGAAGGTTGGGAAATGCACTGTACACTTCCATGAATCGGAATGCGCCCACATGATAATCAACAACATGCATCTCAACTAAAAGAGAAATTAGTGGGATAATTCTGCTCTAACTTAAGTCAGTTAGCCGAGAAGGCTAGCCAAATAGAGCAGTATATCCAGGAGAAGGAGAAAAGAAGAGCTAACTGAAACTGAGGCTCCCATTTGGTATCTATTATTGAGGCAGATGAGTCTGACTCAGAGTTAGCCATTACACGGCAGACGTAATAGTAGCTGAGATTATCAGGGGTAAGGTTTATTCTTTCCCAGTATTGAAAGCTACGAAAGGCAAGGCGACGAGTTCAACTGATGACAGGGTCGCTTACTCATTTGACATTATAAAGACAGATCAGATCTTTGATCATCTGCTTAAAGATAAACATATTTGGTTGCTTGATGGCCATAAGATTCCGCCTGCCGAAGAGCTCAAGGATAATAAGTACTTTAAATGGCACAACTCATATAGTCATGCTATTTCTAATTGTGTGGTCTTAAGGAAGACAATTCAAAAGGGCATCAGGAGGGGAGATTCAAGCTAACAGATAAACGATTAGCTGAAATGTCTGTTGATACTAACCCCTTTTTTACAATACCGATATATATGGTATCCTTTGCTAAACCGGATCAATCAAAGGATGTCAAGGGGAAACAGTCGATGAAAAATATATGGGTCCTAAAGATGACCACTGGTAAGGAGAATACCATAATGACCTTTGTGTTTGATCTGTTGGACAACTTATGTGATATTTATGAGGACACGGACATGCAGCCAGCTGCAAGCAGTTTTCATGGCCACCCTTATAAACCAGAGCACATTGCTCGAGAACCTTACAAATAGTACTTGAAATTCAACAGGGACCCATCAGACCCCAAACGCAGGCTTGGGGGTAAGCATGGCTAGCAGTCGATGAGAAGCCGAACGTGCCCTAGATAGATGAGGACTCACTCCCCATAGCTAAATAGAGGGTGGCTGAATTCAACGTAAAATGAGACGTTTCTTCCTTGCGGATCAAAGTGAGGGATGGAGGTTAGCTGAAACCCCGGATGATGATTAAGCCAACCGCTAATATAGAGAAAGGGAAGTGGTTCATCAATCAGGCTTCTGGAAATAAAGAAGCACCACTGAGTGTCATATCCAGGACTCAAAAAAGAAGGATGCAGCTTGCCAAAGCCTTGCGCAAGATGAAGAAAATGTTGCACATGATATCCAGCGTTAAGGCGGCCGAGAAGCAAGACATTCATGAGTCTGTCGTAGCTGAGGCTATCGAACGGACATTCGGTTCAATCTCTTCAGAAATAATGTTGTTGAATAGGAAAATAGGACAATTGTATAGATTTTATTCTTTCATCTTACATTGGGTGCTATAAATAGATGTACATGTGTTAACACTCAAAAATACTTTTAAGTGTTTAGCCGAATCAAGTGACATCCGAAGGTGGAAACCTCAAAATGAGTAGGCAACATACTTCTAAGTCGATAACCGAACTGACTCATAGCCAAATCTATTAGTCCTAGCCATTGGCTAGAAAAGCTTCATGAGCTATTACGGTAGCCTGGCCGAGTCATAATTATAATGAATGAATGATACTCACACATATTTGGACGCCTCGAAGACCAAGTCAAATAAACTTCTAGACCCCAAGAAACGGTAACAACCAACAATAGCTAGAAGGAAGTGTCATTAATCATGCAAGAGGAAATCAAAGAGTAAAAATCGACATCACCTCCTCATAGTTCGCTAGTGAATTTAGTGCGTAATTTAATGGCTAACATAGGGGATCACATTTTATTTTTCTTGTATTATATATATAAGATCATTTGTACAGAATAAGGTACAACCAATCAATCAAACAACTGATTTTATATATCTTCATTTTATCTCTATATCCTTTATTGCACTCTAGTTGTATTTATGTTTCTTACCACTTAGTTTACTCAATCATCATTCTAACGCTTTCTGAAGTAGTGGGGAACCATTGCTGGTAGTTAGAGTTCCGCTTTCAGCCGAAATCGCTTAACTAAAGAATCAATTTTGTCATCCTATTTCGTCAGACCGATAGACGGCAGATATTTCGGAAGGGAACAACATGAAATCAATGAAATTCATCCGGAAATTTACAATTTGCAGTGTTAATTATTTTACATTTCTTCAGATTTGGTGATTAAAAAAAAGGTCCTTTAACATAATTTATATCTTTATTATTTTAAATTACCTGATAAAATTTGCATACGTTTCAAGTGCAAGGGAGAGGAATTTGGCATTTTAGTCATCTTAAAAGTAGATAACTGTTGCAATAGAATAAACAAAATCAATTTTCGACTTTAATTAAAATATTTTAAATTGAATTTAATTACATCAAATTTTAGCCAACTCAAAGTAATATGAGATTCACGTCAACTTATTCTCCCTATGTGTCAATTATGTGGCGGTATTTGACCGGGAATAAAGCTTTAAAAGAAGTCATAAATATTTGTATAGCTACAAATGTCTCATTATGGATAAAATAAATAAAAATTAAATTAAGTTAGTTCTGAATAAAGAAGTATGAATTTGGGGCTGATCCACGTAAATTGTGACGGAGGAAGTAACATTATTGTCATTGGCTACTAAAGCTTCCCAGTTCCCACCTTGTTCTACTTAAAAGTGGCCCAACCCAATGGATAGTTTAAGGAGTGCAGCTTGGAGGTTGAATGTAAAGGCCCAATTTACAAGCCCATCTATTATACTAGTCATAAATCATAGAGTAGTTAAGCAGCATCCACTGAAAACAGATGGTCTAATTCGCTACATTTTGAAACAAACTATTGTTTCGTTTTGTAAATACACAAACTATTGCTATGTTTCGTAATTAGGGGCGAAACTTTTGCTATATACAAAATTTTCTCTATAAAGAATGGTGGGATTACCGTCGCATGTTTGATTCCTTATTTTATTAAGAGAAGGTTCGAGGCGGCATATATATATGTTTCTTTGAATTTAAACAAGTTAAATAGAGTCAAATTAATAGACGAGTCATAACTCAATCCAAAGTTTGTTTGGATTAATATGAATTGACATAGTTCTTCCAAATTTGGCATAATTCTTAATATTCAATTAGACATAATTCTCAATCACCCAATTTTATATTCAATCCTTGACTCAAATCAATCACCAAATTTTATAGTTGTATAAATCTCACGATACATTTAAAATTGCTAAAAAAAGTCTTTTTTAGCAACATTAAATTACGTGTTCGATCAAATAATACCTCATAAATTAAGTCATAAGGAGCATTTTCACATAAAAAGCAACGTATTTATGTCTACAATATCAAATAAACCATGAAAAGGAATTCCTTTTTACATGAAAAGGAACTTATTATTAAGATTATATATCAAGCTTGTCTTGGACAACATACGACATACGTATATATGAAGATTTCTTGTAAATGATTAAAGGGGTGGAGATTTAATTTCTTATCTATGTCAGCATATATATTATTTAAGGCATGAAAATGACAAGTGTGTTGATTAAAGCCGACATGTTACTATGTAAAGCTAATTAATTGTGGGCAACATGGAACTAACATTAATTAGCAAATTTAAATGCCTGACAGACCATTAATGATTGCGATTTTACCTGGTCCAAATCAAGAATTATTGGTTGCTTGAAAAATGTCTTGAGCTTTGTCTAGTAATAAAAAACAAGGTTATATGGGGTTGCCAAGAAGTGTGATGGGATATATAAAATCCGTCCACATATGATATTTTTAATTCGAGCCTTGTAAATAGAGAATGTATGGAACCTTTTTTGTTTTATTGAGATTTATCCAACATGAATTCAAATTAATCGGGTCAGTGAATTTCGAATATCAAATAAATGTCATATCAAAATGGAGTAGAGCACCCGCAAGGATAGCCAAGTTAGTGTAGCAGTAGAGCGCGAGACCGCAAGGTCACGAGTTCGATCCCCTGCATAAACCTTCTTGATTGAGCCTGTCACACACATGACTTGCCAAGTGTGGTTAATCGGCTGACGTGGTTTGCAGGCTATTGCGTCAGCCCGGGGTTTACCCTGTGCGCATTCGAAAGAATAGCGACTGCGGGTTCCTTCGTCAACAAAAAAAAATGGAATAGAGCACCAATATATCTTGGGCTTAATTAACTCAACCCTAGAAGATTGTTCATGAGGTGAATATTGGTCAAAACCCTATAAGGAGACCAATCCACATCCAATACAAATGTGGGACAACTTAATAATCCCTATACGTCCATACATGCCAACTAGAGTGTGAACAACATAATATTTGCGCATAATTGGATAAACTAATAAATGACATGATTTGATATACCATGTGAACGAATGAATGTATAATATGACTCAATCCCAAAAACTAATTCATGTGAAAAGGATAGACCAGTTGGTCTTGAAGGCAGATAGTATCCTCATTGGGTGGTGTGAGAGAGTTTGGTCACAAGTTCGAAACCTCAGGGTAATGCCTGGCCTGTCTTCGCCTCTTGGGGGGAGCCTGTCACACCTGACTTGCCAAGTGTGGTTTAACTGGCTGACGTGGTTTGCAGACTATTGCGTCAGTTCGGGGTTTACCCTGTGCGCATGATGCGCGAAAAGATGCACACACTTTAACGCAAGTGCACGTTATCGTGACAAGTAATATAGTCTTGATAAGACGGAATATCGTCCACAAGGATTAGGGTTCAAGTATCAACTATCTATCTTTTGGTATCTATTTGGCAATTGATATTTGGATTTGTTGTTTATAACTAAGAATTATAAAACTATTTTAACTAATGAGTTTACTTCAGATGTGATGAGAATAGGGCTTCCATGTCTCTTCAACTATCCGCTTATGTTATTTATTAATGCAATGAATTATGGACTTCTTCTCTTGGAGAAAGCAGGTTTACGAAATCGTTTTATATTCCCGTTAAGGATATATAAACACTCAACCCCAGTATTGCACCTTACCTACCTTTCGGTGATAAGGATAACTCTATAGGAGGATTAAGAACAAAAACCTAGTTAACCGCCAATCGCACTGCGCAAAATTAGGGTTGTTAAGCCTCTCATTAACGCT
Source organism: Przewalskia tangutica (assembly GCA_029844215.1). Lineage (NCBI taxonomy): Eukaryota > Viridiplantae > Streptophyta > Magnoliopsida > Solanales > Solanaceae > Przewalskia > Przewalskia tangutica. The sequence goes on from CM056720.1 coordinate 4,484,684, forward strand.
ACATAAATAATTGAGGTATTTTCATCCTCAATCCAAGAATGTCTACCCAACTTACAGCATATTCACAATCTCTCCTTTCGAAGTAAATTAGAAATCATATAAGGATAATTAGTTGTCAATTAATTACCAAGCATTCAACGCAATTATTGGATAAATCTCTCAAAGAAGAATAATAACCATAAACATGTATTAATTCATAACATAAGTTTCTAGTGAATCAACATGGAAAACCCTATAAAAGAATTAGTTCCTAGCCATTGACATGACAAGAACTAATTCAAAGTTCATCATACAAAACTGAAATAAAAGAAAGAAAAGAAAATACTTAATAATGAGTCTCCAAGCCTTCTAGCATCCAAGGGTTGTGTTGTGGAATATTTACAAGATGGATTGGTGGGAGGATGGATGTAGAATAGTGAATGGTGGAATGGAGAATGAATAATTCTTCTAATGATGTAGAGTATTTATAGCCAAAGAATCCTTTTGGTGAAGGGTTAGGGATTTTGTAGGTAGGAAAAGTTATTAGAATCCTTTTAGGTAAGAGTTTTAAGGTAGAAAAAGTTATCACTTTAGGTAGGAAAAGTTATCCCTTTAGGAAGGAAAAATTATCCCTTTAGAATTCTGAAAACATGTCAAATTCGGCCCAGCACTTCATAATTCCCGCGTCGGCGCCGCGGCATGATCAGCCATACAAATTCAAAGAACTCGGGACTTTCAAGACTTTGGGCGCGCCACTGCCAGCGCCGCGACTCGTGGCGTTTTGAGCGGATTCTGTTTCGTCGTCATTTTTCCGTCCGGACTTCGTCGGATCTCCTCTATAATTCCCGGAACTTCTTAGACTTTATTTCTTGGCCCTTTTGTGTGCAATTCCATCTCATTTATGCTTATTTCATCTCCTTTTTGCCATTTCTCCATTTCTGACCGCTGTGACACAAAAGAAAGGAAAACGACCCTAATACTATACTAAACATAAATGAAATGAGTAAAATACTAACTAAAAATGACTCAAAAAGTGTATATAAAATACACCGATCAGATTTCGAAAGAAGCGGAATGCGGTTCGCCTTCACAAAAAAAAAAATGAAGTAGAGCACCAATATATCTTGGGCTTAATTAACTCAACCCTAGAAGATTGTTCATGAGGTGAGTATTGGACAAAACCCTATAAGGAGACCAATCCACATCCAATGCAAATGTGGGACAACTTAATAATCCCTATACGTCCATACATGCCAACTAGAGCGTGAACAACATAATATTTATGCCTAATTGGATAAACTAATAAATGACATGATTTGATATACCATGTGAACGAATGAATGTATAATATGACTTAATCCCAAAAACTAGTTCATGTGAAAAGGATTATCCAAAATCATATAAGAAAACCCGAGGAAATTGATGGAGACGTGTTAAAGGGTCCATTAATTAGATATAATATCTAATCTAATTCTTAGTAAGTCAAGATTAAGATTGTCAATGTATTAAGTTTCCAAAAGCCAATTAAAGTATTTCATGAATTCAACTATGATCATAACGAATAAGGTACGATTTTCTTTAAACTTATCTTTTCCAACAGTGCTATCATAGGATTTATATCAAGATATGATTAACCTCTTGACATTAACCTTAATTGATATGTTTTGAATTATGGCCATTTCATACATTGTACCAAATCAAAGAACATCTTAACACCAAAAAGGTCCATAAAGATGCATACAAAAGGATTTGTTCCCTTTTTTACTTGATTGGATTGGGGTGGGGTGGGGTGGGGGTGGGGGATTTGATATCAACATAGCACCAAATTCATCTATCTATCCCCTTTAATTTTTTGTTCCCCCTTTCGTTCTTTTATAAAGTTGAACACTCTTCATAATAGTGATTTTGATAATAGAAACATCGGAAATCATGAATCTAAATTACTTATTCACAAAAAAGAAAAAAATTAAAGAAAACCATTGTTGGAGATGATTTTTGCTTCATATATACCCCAATGAGATGAGATCATTTGCTTTGTATGGCCTTTTTAAAGCTATTTATTGATTCTGTCGTCTACGTTAGTTCAGAGCGCTAAATTTTGCGCTTTATAATATAGAAATGGCACTTACTTGCAAATATACCATGTCATTGATATTATTTGCATCATATGACCTTTTATGAAGCTAGAAATTCTTTCTATGTTAGTTCAGTGAACTAAATTCTGTCTTGATAGAAATAACGTTCACTGACCAATTGTCGATCTTTAAAAATAATTATTTATGGAGTTGGATGAATTTTTCTTTTTGCAACAAATTTAGCAAAATCCAAACCAAACGGTGCTCTCTATTTTGAAAACTATTAGCTAAGTATCATAACATATATTCAATCCATAGTAATAGTAGATCAAAGGGAAAGTCTGAGCTCCAAATCTAACTCTTCAGAATTTGAACCAATAGAGTCACTTCTATCTTTCTTTCTCCTCCTTGCCGTTGAATCCTATAAAATATCCAAACAAAATTTGCAATCAATTTTATAAAATTCAAAATAATCAACTCGTGTAACTGAAATGTAGTCACTGATACGAAATTTCAAATTTTATATGTGAAATTTCAGGATATTGTCATGGAGTCTCATTTGTGGAATTGAAACTCTATAATAGTGGCTATTTTTCAATTACATGGCTGCAAATTAGGCAGGTGTGAGATAGACAAGATCCATCCCTTCATAGCTAGAGTTCTCAGGTTCGAGCCTCGAATGAAAAAAAAACTTGATAAGGAGCGTTTTTTCCTTTAATGGGTCTTACACTTACGTATTCGGATAAGTAGGGCCCCAAAACAGATACCGGACATTATGTGAGAAACAAAAAATCATGAACTTGTACACTATGCTACATGGAATTAAATATGTAGCAAGAAAAATACCTCTATTTGCATGTTATGGAGATGTCTAGTCATGTTATGTTGAGGATAATGTTGAGGCTCATACACTGTGCCAGGATGCCAAGTACTGAAATTAACCACAAAAAGTAATTAGAATCATTTGAGCCAAGTACAATGACAACATATTATAAAGATTAATAAATTGAGAGAACAGTTAAAATTGTTCATTGATTTAATATTCTTATGAAACGAGCAATTATAAGTACCTTGGTCTAGAACTAGGCTGAGAAACTCCATCTCTGATATTTGCTCCTTCAATGCCACTCATTCCCATCTGAAATTTTGATAGTCAAAAGAGTATTGTTATGTGAACTAAAATTGAAGTAAAAAGACAAATTACAAGAAAACAGTTACTCCCTTTATTTCAATGTGTCTTACACTTTTTATCTTAGTCTGTTTAAAAAAAATCCAACACTCACATATTTAAGACTATAATATTCAAAAGTGTTTTGGTACACAACACAAATCTACTTTACTTTCTTAAATTCTGTGATAGTCAAACTTGTTAAGAGTCCTACATCGAAAATGAAATGAAAACATGAACTTCTTATATGACTTGGACAATCCTCACCCTACAAGCTAGCTTTTCGGGTTGAGTTAGGCCAAGATCTATTCTTTACATGGTATCATAGTCCAAATTATATTATTCACGCTCCAGTTAACAATGTCTGGGCGTGCGAGGGAGTGTTAAAACTCACATCAAAAATGAATTACAAAACTAAGACACATAAAATGAAACGACACATAAGTCAGAACTCAGAAGATTAAAAAATATATCTTACTTTCTTAAACTCCGTAAATAATCAAACTAAAACACGTAAACTTAAATGGAGAGTATGAAATACCCTAAAGAAAGAGGGGGAAATGAAAGTAGAAATGCATATATAAATCTCCTCCAAAAAACACAAACTAGAATTATCTTTCACAATTTACTCATTTTAAGAACTTATATATGCTACATAACCAGTGCTCAATGCTTTGATCTACTATATAAACAAGTTCATGAGAAAGCTCAAAGGGTTTTCAAGGGAAAAAAATCAAAATAGAAAAATCTCATTCTTAGTCTCTTTTACTGGAAAGGGAAAGTGTTCTTCAAGGGTTTGATGCACAAATTAAATACGAATCAATCTAAAAGCAAGCATGTATTTAGGGTTAATATGAATGATCACATTTGAAAATGATAAAGAATAATAACACCAAGAGTATTTCTAAAGACAACAAAAAAAAAACAAGAAATTATCTAAACATCTCCCATATTATTGGAATGATAATAACAGAAAACTTTGAGATAACAAAGAAAATATATTGTTCATATCCAATATATATCTTTCAACTACATACCATAATGCCTTGTTGGCCAGGAAAACCATAAGAAGATGATGAATATGAAAATGACGGAGATGATGAATATGCTGTTTGTAGTCTCATATCCTCCTGCATATATACAATTTTTTTTTTTTAAAACTCCATCAAAATCTTGAACATTTGCAAAGAGTACTCAAGAATCTAGTGCAAGAAAACAAATTTGGGAGGACCGGCGTGTTCAAAAATTTAGATGCTATGGGTTCTCAAAACAAACATGGGAATGGAGGGGCGGATTCAAAAATTTAGACACTATAAGTTTTGAAAACAAACTTGTGAGTACGTTGGAGTGGTTGACTGAAAAATTTAGACGTTATGAATTCTGAAAACAAACTTGGGAGTATAGTGATGGATTCAGAATTTAGACGATATGGGTTTTGAGTTAATAAACTGTATGATAAGTACTATATTCATAAATTTTTGCAGATGTATATAAGGTTTGACTCCAAAAAACTACGTTAAAGTCATGGTTAGATCCACCACTAAAGACTTTGAAGAGATAAACAAGATTAGAGGCAAAATAATTACCTGTGTGAGATTGTTGGCATAAGGATTATTGTTGTGAAGAGAAGGAAGATAATTAGCACAACCCATTTCACTATGCAATCTAATTTTCTCTAATTGAGCAACACCAAGTCCTCTTTGTGGCTGCTTGTTTGGTTTTTCTGAATTATTTTTCTTGCTTTTTCTTGATGATCCTGATGATGATGAAGATGATCTCTCATTTCCCAAGTTTAGTTCACCAAAATAATTGCTGCTCATATTCTCTATTTTGTTTAAATAAAATAAAATTTGAGAATAAGATGAACAAGAAAGATTCAAGAATTGAGATGATTTTGCTCAAAATTTTGTAGCATTGTAAGGCTAAAACAATAGATTAAAGAGAGAGAGAGATCTTCAAAAGGGGTATTTTTTTTAAAAGAAGACAATAATTGCATAGCTGGAAGAGATTGCATTTAGATTTATGGAGATTGATTTGATTTATCCTTATATAATTGGATTTTATGCCCTTACTTTTGCTTGCTTGCTAGCTCATATTTAGGAAAAATTACTAGAGTGGAAAATATTTAGATCTGTATTTACTAAATGTAGTTATAGTTTCAAAAAAATTGCGAAACATAGTTATTATATTTACGAAATGCAGTAATCAACGTTGATATAATATGCTCTGATATATTTCTTTCGCACGGTTTCAGCTGATACATCTGATACCTGCCTGATACAACTCTTTCGACTGTTGATGTCTGATACAATTCTTCCGCCTGATATAACAATTATAGCTATATTTCGTAAATATGCAAATTTTAGCTACATTCGTAATTATGCTTTAAATTATAGCTATTTATGAAAAATTTATTTTTTAATCATCTCCTCAATATTCAAAATCGGCTTGCTTCCCAATTAATTCAAATTTGTGTTTTGTAAGATCCATAAGAAAAACAAGCTTTCTACAAAATATAAATCATTCTTAAGGCCCGAAGACAACTTCTAATTAAGAAAGAACCTATATATCACATAATGTTATAAATATTATTTATTATTATGAATATCTATCTCTACAAGGACTTCGCGCATAGCGGAAATTTAGTGCACCAAACTGCTTTTTTTATCTCTACAAGGAAAGTTAGGGTTAGTGAATTTGAGACGGCGTTTAGTGCATCAGGCTGCCTTTTTTTTTTTATCTCTACAAGAAAAGTTAGGGTTAGTAAATTTGAGACCAAGATACTTAGGCCCTATAAATAAAGATGTTCCTCTCATTGTATTTCATCATTCAAGAGAAATAATAAATCTCCTCTCTTTCTCACCAATATTCTTGTTTTAGCTTTATATTATTTCATAACACGTTATCAGCACGAGACTCTGGCTAAATATATAAGTTATGAGTCATATTTGTTAAGAGTCCACATCGGATATGGAATGTGAACATAGACTCCTTATATAGGACAATTAAGGAGTTCATAATCACATTTCATATCCGATGTGAAACACTTAACACTCCCCGCACGCCTAAACATTGTTAACTGGAGCGTTGATAATATAATTTAGGGGTCCAACATCGGCGAATAAAGAATTGAAATGGTATGACTCTAATACCATGTAAATAATGAATTTTGAGTCTAACTCAACCCCAAAAACTAGATTGTAGGGTGAGGATTGTCCAAGTCCTTCCAATATTAAATAAGTGAATGTTCTCTTCACTTTCGTTTGATTCTGATAGCTACCAGGTACGTTTTTCATATCTATTACAACAGTAGTATTTGTTTTTCTGTTTTGAGGGAGATGACAAATAAGAAAAAAAAAACAAGAGTTTTTGTTGAAACTTCACCCAAGTCATATAAGGACTCTGGGTACGAAGAATAGTACTGATTTTCTATTATAATAAGGATTACGTTCTTATGTGTTAATTAATATTAAGAAACACGAATAATTATTTACATATTATCTATCTATGCAACGAATGGGTACCTTAAAATTATTTTTGCATATTTACCTCTGAGTTGTAGGATTTGTTATTGCTAAAAGGCATCCAATAACTTCTTGTTATACGAAAATATGTTAGAGAAATTTTTTCCACATCATATATATGTCTCGATTTGGTCCTGAAGTAGTAAGATCTTAAAGAAGTTCTAAGTTATCATAATTTTTTATATTTAAGGCACGTTGAATTATGTTTCATTCCTGAAGAATGAGAACTTTTAATAAATGTTATAAGTACAAATACATTCCCGAAGTGAATGTGACAATATGTAGTAAAACTTATATATACGAACATGTAGTTTGTTGTGAAGTTATCACGACTCACCTCCAGAAGATGTATAATTATTGAAAAAAATAGTCTAAATATTTTATGCTTCAGCAAACTCAGAAATCTGCTCCCGAAGTAGCAAATTTTAAACTCTACTCCTTAAGTAATAAATCTTTGAACTCTACTCCGGAAGTAGTAGAACTTTGAAAGTAATTTTAAATTTTACTCTTGTAGTGAATTCAAAATTTATTCCCGAATCAAAAAGTCTCTGAAATTGACTCCCGAAGTAGGAGAACTCTTAAATTTACTCTCGTATTAGTAGAATTTTGAATACTCCCGAAGTAGTGGAATTTAAATCTTACCCCCGAAGTAGTAGAACTTTGAATTTACTCCAGAAGTGGTAGACCTTTGAACATTACTCTCGAAGTAGCACTACAAGAAAAAAGACCTACGGTGACGGTTAAAAACTGTCATCGGAGGGAGTGAATGACGGTTTTTGTAAGTATCATTGTAGCCAGTGTCACAAATAGATGACAGTTTAAATAACTGTCACACAGTATGTAATGGGCATAAACCGTCACAGATTTGCTTGTTGACTTTGACTATTTCTCGGCAATTGCTCGTTGACTTTGACTATTTTCCGTTTTTTTTTTAAAAAAAAATCCCGGGTATTTATAAATTTTGGCGGCAAAATATTTGAATTTTATTAATTTAATATATTTTTGCGGTAAATTTTTAAATAAATGTGAATTTTAATTAATTTAATTTAAATATAAAACAATTGCGGAAAAATTGATTTTGACGCATTTTTATTTAATAATGAATTGTTTTTTAAAAATTTCAATAATAGTTAAATTGGTGGGAAAATAGCATATTGTAACTAAAATGTAACTAATTAATCAAATCATTTTAATACATATTATTGAAACATTTAGACACATAAAAAACAACCAATACCCAATTCCTACAAATAAGCTGAAATCTCAATATCCACCAAAATTTCACCTCATGTAACTAGGTTTACACTCTAATACTTGATAGGTTTAATAACTGCAAGTTGAGGACCGAGCTTCTCCTCAACAATTTTTTCAGCCTTAACCCTGAGTTTAGCCAACTGATTTCTCCTCTCATATGCAACATGGGCTCTCTCCTTCCCTTTTGTTCTCCATCATGTAGTAATCATATTTGCAAGAGAGAAGTTAGCAAATACCGAAGGAACATGTAAGACTTCATATGTTCTAAGATTTTGCGGGTCTTAATAACAAGGTCGTTAGAAGGGTCATACTCGGTATCAAAACCAAAGAATATCAGTTCCAAATTTTTGATTACGCGTTTTGCAAGACTTTGAATGACACAATCATTCTCCTTCTTTCCACCTTCCACTGTAGCTTCTGTCGACCCTATAGCACCAATCAGTCAAAGAGTTGAGTTGCTGCTCAGACAAACAAATTTGGAAGGCCACTAACTCATCAACAGAAAAATATAGAACTAAGCCTTGTAAACATACATTAGATGTCCACAACTCCACATACCTTCGCTATTGTTCAATTTCTTCTCAGCCGCATTTTACCAATTCCTTTATCCGCCATTGTCCTCCTATCCTCTTTTAATGCCTCTGATATTCACAAACAAGCACTATAAAGGATTAGCATATTTCAGATAATTAATCTATGAAACAATTATTTATATAAGTAGTTACTGGCCTTATGTTACAAAGCAAATTCTTCAAAATAAATTAACAAATTAAAGATGTCAAATGATATATAAAAGTAGAAACCAAATAAAGATGAACCTGTCATGACTACTTAGATAGAAAGACTATTATATGTTTAGTACAATATGAGAGAAATTTCAAGCCTATAACAAGAGGAGCAAGCCCTTCGTAAATGAAATTTATTATACCATCAAATTTTAAAATACAATTAATTTCCAAGCAATCACAGACATTGTTCTTTGAATATTCAAGTACAATACAAATTACATTCACAACAAAAAGAAGCAATACATATACATTGCTGATCGCCATGCTTCGTTATCAGAACACGATTCTTCTTTTCTGTGGTATTTTTCTCAGTTTTCATGATAGTCAGGATCTGTGTAACCTCTTGGGGTGACTGTGAATTGAAAATAAATAAATTTATTAGAAGGATTTGTAGAAACCAGATAGATCAATTAGTCAAAGAAATTATGAGGTAGGAGAAAATATAAAGTTTATGATAATATATGCAAGGTTGAAATCATAGAACATAGTTGAATTAGTACACACACAAACAAAACAAAATGGAAGTCACTGTTTTATCAATAGAAAATAATAGAACTAAGGCCCGTGAGCATCCATTATGTGAAGACACATACCTTTTCCTTATAGCTCACCATCCTTCAACTTTTTTTTCTCATTTATCTCAGTACCAACATCCGTCACTGTTCGCCGTGACTCTAAAGTCAATAAAAGTTACTTGTCGGAATTAAGTGAAAGAACATTATTTCCATCTAGGTACACTGGAATGCTAGAATGTGTAAATTTGGTCTAAGATATGATCAAGTAGGAGAATATTTCTTTCTAGACAAACTGAAATACCAGAATACATATCATATTTACCACTGACATATTTAAGAGACGATGTACTATATACTACATAAATTAAATAATAAGAATCATAACCAGTCTACAAGAAAGACTGAGCTTTGATTATTAAATGCAGTTACTGAGCCAGCATATAGGAAGAGACAGTCAAATAACCTATCAACAAGGAATTGAAGATTTACTCAGACTACAATGTACATGATGCTAGGAGTCAACACTTTGCAAATATGAAGTCTATCAAGGCATTTGAGACCAGAAAGGAAAGTGGACCAACGGTGAAAATAGACAAGAAACAGAACAGAAAGAAAGTAAGAACCAACAGAAATGTGTGTGTGTGTACACGTGAGAGTGAGAGAGAGCGAGAGTAATAATGAATCATATTATAAGAGAATTCTAAGATAAATAATATTGAAAGTGAAATAAATGGAGAATTTTGAGTCAATTCTTTTGCTTCACTGACGGCTTCATAAATTCTTTTGAGGTACCTGACCAAATTCTTTCCTTAATGTATAACAATATACCTTGATAGCTGCTAAGCATCAAAATATTTAAGGATTCTTACCAATCAAGCATGGGTCGAGGACGGAGGGTGCCACATCAATAATTTGAGATAAATAAACCAAAAGCATTCCTCAGCCAATCAGCCATTTAACTAATCTTCACCATAATTTTACTAATAAGAAATTAAACCAACACAACACACATTTAAACTAAATAAGACTAGTCTAAGGATTTTAATTAACTCAAATGCTGAGTATTTACACTGTAATTAAAAGGAAGAGAATGAGAGGAATTCAAACATACCTTCTTATCGTGCAGTCGTGAACGAGATTTGGTGGAAAGCTCACCTCAGATACTCGAATACTCAGACCACACAAAAAGGAAACAAATTACTCTTGAAACCTAAGAAAAACGTTATAGGGTTTCAAATGCTCAAAATATCTCCTAAACAAATCCCAAACAAGTGTTTATCTCAACGGTCGCCCACCCAAGTTCTATTTCATAGAAACCCTCCTACCAACACTTGCGTATTTTTGGATGTCTTTGTTATCCCCTTCATTTAACCACTCACAAACTCCAACACAGTCTTCCCCATGTGTGTTTCTGAGTTATCCTGCCAATCATCGTGGTTACTCGTCGTGCTATGACTCGTCGAGCTGTAAAATTATTATTTCATGTCATGTCCTATTTGATGAGTCTCAATTCCCCTTTGCCTCTCTACACTCTCCACCTCAATATTTCTACGACTTTCTAGATGATGGCATCAGCCCTATTCTAATTCACCATTTACATAGTCCGTCGTCCTAGACCCCGACACCCACCACCACCTCGGCCAGTCCGGGACTAGCTTCCCATACGGTTCTACTGATGGTGGCATGGAAAAGCCTGCCTCAGGGTGATTCCGTATCTACCTCTCTACAAAATGAGGTTCGGTCAGGCAGTACCGTCACCCCTGCCATTCCTCCTCTTTTCGATAGTCCCGTGACAAACCCCCCTTCCGTCTTGCGTCTCTAGACACACTCTCGGACTATGTAAATCTATGTCATGCATAGAATTCATAAACCTAAATGGTTATTTAACCTTTCGGTTTCAGTTGTCCCCTCCCCTGTCCCTCGTAACCCAAAGGGTGCCTTGTCCGACCTTAATTGGAAAGCCGCAATGATTGACAAATATAATGCTCTTATTGATAATAAGATGTGGGACCTAGTACCCCGTCCACCTGATGCTAACATTATTCATTCTATGTGGATTTTTAGATATAAAAAGAAATTTGATAGTTCTTTTGAGAGGTACAAGGATCATCGTGTAGGTGATGGCATGTCTCAACATGTGGGAGTGAACTGTGATGAAACATCCAGCCCGGTCGTAAAGGCCGCAACCATCCGGACCGTCCTCAGCATTGTCATATCCAAGTCTTGTCACATTCATCAACTTGATGTCAAGAATGCCTTCTTACATGGGGATCTTCATGAAACAATATATACGTCACCATAGGTTTGAGGATCCTTTTCATCCGATTATGTGTGTGCATTGCGGACTCATGGATCAAATGCACTCGCCGAGTATGGTACCGCCAGTCACGATTATGTCTCCTCTATTGGGTTTTCACACAACATATCTGATCATTCTCTATTCATTTACAACAAGGATACAGACATGGCTTACCTATTATTATATGTCGATGACATCATCCTCACCACATCATCTGATGCTCTCAATCGGTCCATTATGTCTCACTTTTCCTCTAAATTTGCTATGAAAGATCTAGCCCCCTGAGTTATTTCTTGGGCATCTCTGTCACTCACTCGACATTCTTGCAGCCTATTTCTATGTCAGAAGAATTGCGATGAAGAGATCCTTGACTGTGCAGACATGACATCTTGCAAATTATCCCACACGCCTATAGACATCAATTCCAAGCGCAACGCTGATTTCGACCCTTCATAGTCAGACCCGACTCACTATCGTAGCCTAGTTGGAGCCCTACCGTACCTCACATTCACGAGACCATGCATATTTTATGTCGTATAAAAAATATGCTTGCATATGCACAGTCCGATGGAAGCACACATGCATGCCCTCAAACGTATTTTAAAATACGTCCAAGGTACACTTCACTTCGGATTACATCTATACAAGTCTTCGCTCACTAGTCTCACTGCTTATTCTAATGTTGATTGGGGTGGATGTCCTGACACCCGACGCTCCACGTCTGGTTATTGCATTTTCCTCGGAGATAACCTATTATCTTGATTTTCCAAAAGGCAACCTACAATATCATGATCCAGTGCAGAAGCAGAATATAGAGGTGTTGACAACGTCGTTTCTGAGTCTTGTTGGATCTGTAACCTTCTACTTGAGCTTCACTGCCCGATTTTAAAGGCAACACTGGTCTATTATGATAATATTAGTGCGATATAACTTTCCGGCAATCCCGTCTAACATCAGCGCACTAAACAAATTGAGATGGACATTCATTTTGTTCGCGAAAAATTGACTCGTGGTCAAGTTCGTGTCCTTCATGTTCCTTCTAGATATCAGATTACCGACATCTTCACCAAAGGACTTCCGCGCATATTATTTGATGATTTTCGAGTCAGTCTCAGTGTTCGAGAACCTCCCGCTTCAACTGCGGGGTTGTAATAGAATATTTTTCAATATTCTTTTATTAATTGTATATCTCTTTTTTAGGTAGAATTATAATCCTTTTATAATTAGGTTAATTAGTTACCTAATTTGTATCAAAGTAAATATTCTGGTAACCTTATATATATATATTGTAAATCATTCATCAATAAAATTAAAAAATATTTGTTTATTCTGATTTTTTCTTGAGTTTGCACAATCAACATCAGATATAAAATTCGTGTGACTATAATGTGCACATACTGAAGTCAATTATAGGCATAATATTTCGTTTTTTTTTTCAAAGTTTTACTTGTCAAACTTTGATCCCAATCTATAAATATAAAACTATAGGGTCTACTATCTCGGTTATTAAAATATCACTTTGTATATTATTAAATGGTTAATTATTCCTTAAATATGTGGTTTTCTTACGTCCAAGAAGTAGCCACGCCCTAAAACCAAGAAAGAAAGTTCTATATTAATTAATAATAATTATAATTATAATTCAAAGATTATGACTGACTACTGCGACGTTATATTACATTTATTTATTTTAAAATGATGGTATATATTTTTCTTTGGATTGAAGCTAGAAGACATTGATTGCCAAGGGTTTACTTAAATGCCTAAATGTAATGTACACTTTAATATTACTATAAAAAATCATGAATCATGTGATATCGATGCTTATATAAGTAGAGAAAGACAGGTTTAAATTTTATGTACTGACGATCTGATATCTACACAATTTGATTATTTAAAAGCAAATTAATGGCAAATATTTATACTAACATGGATTAATTAGTAACCTGGATTCAATCATTTTTCCAAAAAGGTGGATCTCCCACCCCAGGAGCCCCCACACCCCGGTCCGACAGGATTGTGAAGGAGTTAATCATGGTAACTCAACTGATTTCAAAGGTTAGACCACTACCACGCTGCGCACAAGGGGCCCTCCTTTATTTCAAGAAGTAACCCCCACTCTGCCGCTGACGGGATTCGATTTTGGTCATTTTTCCAATTATTCCCCTTGAGAACCAGTTGAGCTGTCCATGCGGACACCTGAATTCAATCATGAGTTGACAGACTTGGGGAATGTTAGGACACAATGAAGAAATGGAGATCCATACAAATTATATCTACTAGTTCATGTAAATATGTTTTAGTCATGTATAGAGGACTTCTAATATTACGGATATTATTATTAATATTATTACATATATTTAATTTATTTTTATTTGATATGATGATGACATGAGTTGAGCTCAGATGAAACAATGAGGATTTATATAGCAAACTCCACTTACTTGGAATTAAAGCATAGTAATAGTTGTTGTTGTTGTATGAATCGGTTATTAACCTGAAAAAGATGATGAATAACTTGTTCCGGACGAATCAAATTACACTAATAATTTATATGCTATCAATATATATAATTTAAATACGGAGAATAATGTCTTAATATTTTTATCCCTAGAATTACATTCTAGACAGAAAGGAAACATAAGAGAACATATATAGGTAGGGGATTGAAAGAATATAAGAAATAATCTCTTTATTATTTTCATTAATAAAAGACATATATATACAAGTTATAAAGGGGAAATTCTTTTCCCATTTTACTCTTAAATCTTTATTCTATATGGAGACTAATATACAATTATGATAAGAGTAGAAGACTAATACAAATATACCATATACAATATTTACAATATGGGCAGTGCACGAATGAGTTATATACTTTTGGACTTGGACCGAGAGACCACTGCGCTGCTTAACAGGGATTTCTCTCTTCAGGTTGCTTCAATAAAGGTGCCTCTTTTTCATTCCTCTTTCTTTTTGGTCTCCCAACAAATAATCATAATAAAATATTTACTTAAAAGCATAATGTAAAAAGTGAATTAGCTTAGACATGTAGAGCCCAAAGTTTGTCTCATAAAGCGTAATTAATACTTTAATAGCATTAGAGAATCACCTTTCTTTCATTCATAATCATGATTAAAAAAATATAGTTATGCAGTTAACCTAATCTTTTTTACAGAGTCAAACAGAATAATTATAGCAAGGATCAATAAGTACAATAATAAATATAAACAATAAATAAAGCAAACGTAGGAGGAAACCAGGGGATTAGGTGGCGATTTGATGTAGTAATGATTTGATTTTGTAGCAAATAAGAAAATATTAGGAAGATATCACTTTTGGTACTTTATTGATAAATTCTAATTTTATTCTTTTATATTATCTGACTGAAATACGAAATACATCAAACCTTCACTTCAATGAATTGTGCTGCTTGGTCCGTTTGCTTGTGAGTGTTCACAAAATGTTACCATAATTATCAACCGTTTCACAACTTATTTACTCATGTCATATGTTAAATTTATATTGGTACTGTTAGAAATTTACTAAATGTGAAATAAATTCCTATTAAATTATGACTCGAATAATTGGGCTCCCGCACGTCGGAAACATGGTTTCCACACACGTGCACATAAAGTGCCAAAGATCGTAATTTCCTTAAATGAAAGAAATATTGATACGCATACGAATTGTTTGAGACATGAGAGAATGGATGGTTATTGGCCAAATAACAATGGTTTCACATTGGTAAACAAAGAAACGACATGTGCAATGTGTTAAAAGATGAAACGAGTCATGAATATCGGGTCCCTGAAGTTTCGGCGCCACGATACCACTCTGCAGGACTGCGGCGCTACGCCTCTGAAGTTTTGGCGCCGCGACGCCTTCCTACAGGGCCGCGGCGCTGTGACCGTTTTCAGTCAGTTGGAGAAGAATAAAAACTGACGTTTGAGCTGATTTTGGAGGACTAACTTTTCATTATTCAGCTATTACTTGGCTGAATTGTAACTCCATACTAATGACCATTACTTGGTCATTCAAAGCCATAAATTGGCTAGTTGGAGAGTCTTCTTCTCAACACTATAAAATGAGGTCTTTGGCTCATTTGCAAAACACACTTGACATTCACTAAACTATTCTCTGAAATTGTCTTCCTCTCTTGCAATCACAAACACTCAAAGATCTTTCTTCCAAAGCAAACACTTGAGTTCCCTTTGCTAATTTGTTTGATTGTTGTTTTATCTTGGGAGATAAGTTGTCATTACAACCGTTGAAAGGATATACGGGCCAATATTATCTTAAAGATAGATCAATAATTTGGTCGACTCAGCAAACCCTCATATTTGATCATTTTTTTCTAACAAATAGTTGTTGTTGTTATTTTTTCCGTTCTACACATTACCACTCACATGTACTCCATATATCACAGTAATATAACTTCTATAATTAATAAAAATAATACATTTTCTACATGAAAGGATAACCACATTATAACTAATTAAAGGTAAAATTTGTTGAATCATATATCACAAAGATCAAAAGCTAATTTATCAATAATTTAGAGACCAAATAGGCTATTATCTGAAAATATTAAGTAGGAAGAAAATTTTAAAAACAAAGGCAAAAATAATTGGTGGGAGGATATGTACTGTAAATTTGTGGCCACGTGCAAAACTGCAGTATACATTGCTCTACAGGATTTGCTAAACAAAATCCCTTGGAAAGAGAAAAAATATTTCAAAACATAAGAAAAGAGAATAACCCAACACTTCCATATCAATCCAACTAGACACCATATCAACCATAATCTAATAAAATAATAAAATCTATAGTTAATAATGTTGTTAAACTAATCAACCTCTTATAATGGGTTGAGAGTCACTATATTTCCTTCCTGTCTAGGATACATTTTTATGTAACTATATATGTATGTTGTGTTCCCACTTTTATTAATAACTTAAGACAATAACATGCAAAGAAGAAAATTAGTATTTGACAGAATAATTTAAATTCAAAAACTAATTTATGAGATAAAGATTATTCAAACCATATAAGGAGATAACAATCTATTTTCTATATATTAATTAAGAATTGAACATTTGAAGTGTGGTCGTGATTAATATAACAGGGAGATTTCAACTTCCAATTAAAACATGAGGGGCCTGACTCGATTGTCTACTACTAGAAATCATGATTTTCCACGATATATCTGGAAAATTTTAAATTTTCGTGAATTTCTTACTCCTCATACGATCTCGAAATTCGACGATTCTTTTTTCTGTGAGTCTGAAATCACGATACAAATCTAGTCATTTAGTCAAAACTCAATTCAGAATTTGTTTGCTCAATGTGACACCGTTTATGCTCAAAACGACGTCTATAGTAAAATTTTCTCACGGACTCTGAAGGGGAAAATGAACCTTTAGCCTAAATTGACCGATAAATATAACTCACAATAAGGTGAGAATTGTCTATACAAGGAGATAACAACACATGCTTTCAACTAATTAATGTGGAATATTCTAGCTAACATAGTCATTTTAACTCTTAACCTAAAAAGTAAAAATAAAGTTGATTCATAATCATATTATACTGTGATCAAGCTACATATGCTTAAAGAAATGAATCTGTCAAGTGTAAAAGAGAAAGCAATTAGAAAAAGAATGAGTGTTGAAAGATTTACTATCCTGAAAAGATCATGATATAAATTCATATTCTTTCCAATCTCACAAAATCTTGAAGTTCAATTATCAAAAAATGACTCAATTTTGCTATTGTGCTTATTATTATTGGAAAAATCTAAAATTTACCCTCTTGGATAGTGGTAAAATGAGGGCTAATTGCCCCTTACTACTAGGTAAAAGATTTATATGATTAAAGACTAATTAAATAATTGTAGAAAAAAGGACATATCTAATTGATTTTGCTATGAGATTGAGTTTTGAACAAAACAAGATACACCTCCACCAAACTATACTAAGTTCCCCTTTAATTTACTTCAACCTTCATGTGCACTAATTTATTGTTAATTGTAATATATATTTTAATGTTAGCTATAATGGTTTAGTCTCCGATAATAATAAAAAAGTTCAAGAATTAACGATGGATAACTTGTATCGTTAAACAATAAAAATCTATCGCTAATATTAAATGATGATTAACAACATATTATCAGAAAATTATGTTAGCTACGGCCTATTTAACTACATATTCACGATGAACTTCGTCGCTGAGTAACTATTTTTAAAAGTATTTTTTTGTTGAAATTACAAAGAATTTGAAAGGTGCTTCCTTTGAAGATTCATCATACCTAGTAACTTCCTCTTTTTGAATGGACTAATTATTGATGTTGAGGTCCACTTCGTTTCCTTTGTCCATTGTTAATATGTTATAATTAATTATTAAAATGTTATCTTGGTGCGTGTTTATCAATTAAACACAATGCTATGTGTTGTATAAAATATAATCTAGGCCTTGTTCAATGAACTAATATTCAAGTGGTTATAAGTGAAATAAGGTTCACCTGCACTAAAATATAGACACTTATTAGTGATTAGGACTTGATGTTGTCGAGCAGAAAAGCAAAAACATACCAATAAATAAATTATTTATAGAAGCTTTCTTCTATTTCTCTTACTACACAAGTTCATGTGTAATTTAACTTGTGGGCCGCATAAATTCAAGGAGGTAATAAGATTATATATATTTCAGACTTGGCTCGTGAATTCTTTATTGATCATTACTTGGCTATGTGAAAGACAATCTTCTCCACACTATAAAATGGAGCCTTGGCTCATTTGCAAACACACCTTACACTCAACAATTTTCTGAAATTGTCTTCCTCTCTTACAATCACAAACACTCAAAGATCTTTATTCCTAATCAAACACTTGAGTTCCCTTTGCTCATTTGTTTGATTGTTGTTTTATCTTGAAAGATAAGTTGTCATAACAACCGTTGAAAGGATATACGGGGCAATATTATCCTAAGGATAGATCAAGAATTTGATCGACTCAGCAAGTCCTCTTATTTGTTCATTTCCAGATTTCTTACAATTTATTGTTGTTTTTATAATCTCATTTCCTTTATTTCTACACTTTGTTCCCACAATCTTAAGATAATATTCGCTATTTCAACAACAACATGATTGGACAAGATCAATTCAACCAATTCAACACTGAAAATTCCACCGATGCTCAAGGCAATCTCATTGCCTTCAATCCCACTGCTTAAGGCACTAACGCTGCCTTCAACTCCACTGTTTTTGGCACTTCTAGTGTCACCACTGATCATGACATTCCTAATGTCTTCCAAACCACTACTTTTGGCACTTCTAGTGCTACCACTGTTTTTGGCACTTCGAGTGCCACCACTGCTTTTGGCACAACGAATGTCAACACTGTTTTTGGTACAACCAATGCCTCCACTGCTGCTCCGGTCTCTTACAGTGCCTATGCTCCTGCCCAAGGCATCAACAACGCCTATACTCCTGTAAGAGGCGTTCCTAACGTCTTTGCAACTGCTCAGGGGGCCGCCAGCCTCTAAACCTATGGTTTTCACCATAAACGTCCTGAAAAGTTCATGGGTTCTCACTTTAAGAGATGGCAGCAAAAGATGTTGTTTTTCCTGAAGGTTATGGGAATGTCACGTTTCCTAACTGAAGACCCTCCACTAGTTGGGAAAGACGTGAACCCTCAGCCAAATGATTTAGCGGGAGGGGGCTAAGGTAATCATGTCGCTGACGTCATGAGGATGGTTCGCGAAGCATGGAAACATAGTAATTTCATGTGTAGGAACTATATTCTAAACAGTTTGTCTGATCCTCTCTACACGATGTACTGCACCGTTGAAACTGCCAAGAAGTTATGGAACAAACTTCAGAAGAAATATAACACCCAAGATGCGGGTAGCAAGAAGTACATCATTAAGAAATTCCTGAAATTTCAAATGGTGGATAACAAGAGTGTGACATCACAAGTCCAGGAATTTCAAATGATTCTACATTACCTGGATTTTGAAGGATTAAAGCTCAACGAACAATTCTTGGTTGAGGCGTTGATCGAGAAACTGCCTCCCTCGTGGAGTGAGTTTATGAACTATCTAAAACTCAAAATGAAGGAGATGACATTAGACGAACTTATTGTCAAACTCCAAATTTATGAGGACAATAAGAAGACCATGTCAAAGGGGAAACAACCCGCTGAGGCTAAGACGAACCTGACGGAAGTCAAAGGGAACTCAAGGAAGAAACGGAAGTTCCAGAAGGAAGGCAAGCCCCAAACAACTGAAAATTCAAGGGAAATTGTAATCATTGTGGTATAGTTGGTCACAAGGCCAAAGACTGCCGCAGGCTCAAACGTGAGAATAAGGCCAAAGTCAAGGCCAAGGCTAACATCGTCGAAAACACGCTCGTAGACGATATGATTCAGGAGTTCTCAGCGGTGGTTCTTGAAGCTAACCTCGTTGAGAATCTGGTGCAATGGTGGCTAGACACGGGTGCTACCCGTCACATTTGTTTAAATAAAGATGCCTTCTCCACATATACACCAGTCACAGACAAGAAGTTATTCATGGGCAACAATTATTCTTTAGTGGTGCTAGGGTTAGGAAATATGACCCTAAAGATGACGTCCGGGAATGAGCTGATTCTGAAGGAAGTGATGTATGTCCCAGAAATTCGAAGAAATTTAATTTCTGGACTTTTGTTAGTAAATGCTGGTTTTAGGCTAGTATTAGAGGCTAGCAAGTTTGTAATCACTAAAAATGGAACCTTTATAGGAAGGGGCTTCGTCTGTGAAGGCCACTTTAAGTTTAATGTTGCACCTGTAATGCCTTCTGTTTCAACTATCAAAAATATTGAGCCTTCTACTTACTTGATTGAGTCATCTAATTTATGACATCATAATTAGGATATGTTAACTATCAATCTATCCAAAGATTGGTAAAGCTAGAATTATTGCCATCTATCGACATAAACCCTCAACGTAAGTGTGAGGTGTGCGTAGAGGCAAAACTTTCCAAAAGTCCCTTTAGATCCGTCGAAAGGGAAATCACTCATCTAGAACTTATACACATTGATATATGTGATTTGAAGTTCGCTCAAACTAGAGGGGGGAACAAGTACTTTGTGACTTTCATAGATGATGGCACAAGGTTTTGTTACCTTTACTTACTAAAAAGTAAAGATGAAGCTTTCAAACGCTACAAAGCAGAAGTTGAGAATAAACTAAGCAGACAGATTAAAACAATCTGTAGCGATAGAAGGGGAGAATATGTAGCGCCTTTTGAGGAATTTTGTACCCCATAGGGTATAGTTCATTAAACAACGACTTCTTACTCACCTCAATCAAACGGCGTTGCTGAACGCAAGAACCGAACATTAAAGGAAATGATGAATGTTTTACTCATCAATTCGGGCCTCCCTCAAACCATGTGGGGAGAAGTTGTCCTTACCGCAAATATAATTCTTAACAGAGTTCCACACAAGGGTAAAAACAAGACTCCATATGAGCTATGGAAAGGAAAGAAACCTACCTACAAGTATCTAAAAGTATGTGGTGTTACACCCCGTAGTTTAGATCATGCGTATGAGAGCGTACGAAAGGGAGTAAGACTTAAAATTTTCGAAAGATAGGTTGACGGATTGTTTCGGACGGGTTTTAGTCAACTTTGAGGCGGGTTATGACCCGATACATTGAGAGTTCCAAAGTATTTCAAGGTCCTAGTGCGTAGTTCGTTGAGTCTAGTTTCCAACGCAACCAACCGTTCGTCGATAGGACATCGGAGTAGAAAGTTATGGGAGTTACAATTTCAGTGCGCAGTCGGACAGAAATGCATTTCGGACAAGAGCGACAGGGCCGCGGCGCCGGTTATCCTGAGGGGTCACTGAGGTTGCAGCGCGCCAGGAAGCGGCGCGGCGCGGAAAGTCAAAGTCCGCGAAGTTTCAGCGCGCCAGGAGCCTGCGCATGGCGCGAATTCAGCGGAAAAACTGCGGAAAAATCCTTTTTCTCTTTTAAAAGTGTTTGGGTGGGTGCCAAGGGTCCCCCCCCCCCCCCCCCATCTGATTTTTTGCATGCCTTATATTGACCAAGTCTTGAAGACTTGGTCATCTTTCAAATCTCTCTCTCTCTCTAAGCTTAGCTCTCACTTCTCTCTAAAAATTCCAAGAGGAATTCAAAGCCTAGGAAAAATCTGAAAAGTTAAGGACAAGAAGGAAGCTTGTGGCTAGCTTGTAGGAGTTATTGTGGTGGTGTTCTTGGAGGAAATGCTAGCAAAATTGTTGGAATAGTTTTGGGCTAAAGCTCTAAAGGTAACATTTCTTCTCTTGTGGTTAGTTATTAATGTTGCATGTGAAGAAGAGGGAACTTGTAGTAGTAAATAATGCTCTTAGATTCATTGCATGTAAGAAATGTGGGTTGGATATGAAAGAATTGGTTAAAAAGGTTATGTGAGCATGTTGTGGCCTAAGAACTACCTTAAACTTGATTAAGTTAATTGTTGTACCTTGTGGGGCAGAATTTTACACACCCAAGTTTAGGTGTGTAATCCCCTTTGAAATGTTTGGATTGTTGGGCCTTAAAGGTGGCGTTTGGATGATGAATTCGGCCTTTAAAAGGTGGCAAAGTATGTAGAAACGAAGGAAATGCTGCCCAATTTTCCATAGGATTTAGTGACTTGAACTTGGATTATTCTACATTGAACTAGAGGTTAATAAACGTACTATGGTCATTTTAGGTTGACGTACTATGTGTGGTGTATTGGACTTAGCAAGTGGATTAATCGAAGAGGTATGTGGAAACTTTCTTATCTCTTGAGCATGAGTAGTTATAACTATATAGTACGGTAGACGTACATGTTTTAAATGAAATAAATTCATTTGTTATACTTGACTTGTTTTAAGAAAATGTCTAAGTTGGTTGGGTTAAGGAGTTAACCCACTTGTTCATGAGTAATGATTTATCCTAAATAAGGTAGACAGGGATTTCTTGACATGAAGAAGTATTTCGAAAATTTTGTGAGTTGATTTGAAGTATAAGCCTCTTGGTTAATAGAAAGAACGAAATCTTTTGAAACATAAGGAGTTATAACGGCCTTATGGGAGGTTAGTTATAACGGCCTTATGAAAGAGTAAGAATGTCTAAAGTTTTAAAGCATAAAGTTAGTATAACGGCTTTATGGGGGGTTGGTTATAATAACTTTATGAAAGGTTAAAGAGTTGGTTTTTCTTGAATAAGGTAAACATAGAAATGAAAGTCTAATGAAGTGATGAGTTTACTTGGACGTACCGTCAGTGATGAAGGATTCCACGGGTATGCTTCCATTGTTTTAGTATGAGTTTACTTGGACGTACCGTCAGTGATGAAGGATTCCACGGGTATGCTTCCATGGTCTTTTAGTATGAGTTTACTTGGACGTACCGTCAGTGATGAAGGATTCCACGGGTATGCTTCCATGGTCTTTTATATGAGTTACTTGGACGTACCGTCAGTGATGAAGGATTCCACGGGTATGCTTCCATTATTTTAGTATGAGTTTACTTGGACGTACCGTCAGTGATGAAGGATTCCACGGGTATGCTTCCATGGTCTTTTAGTATGAGTTTACTTGGACGTACCGTCAGTGATGAAGGATTCCACGGGTATGCTTCCATGGTCTTTTATATGAGTTTACTTGGACGTACCGTCAGTGATGAAGGATTCCACGGGTATGCACCTTGGACATGCTTACAATGAAGGATTCCGAGGCATGTAGTATGAAGGGTAAGAGTATAAATGAGGGGCAAGCCCCAAGATCGTTATACCACCTTCTTCAGGGTAAGAGTATGAATGAGGGGTAAGCCCCAAGATCGTCATACCACCCGCTTCAGGGTAAGAGTATAAATGAGGGGTAAATCCCCAAGATCGTTATACCACCTGTTGAGTTATTGGACGTGCCGCTAGTGATGAAGGATTCCACGGGTATGCTTCCATTGTTTTAGTATGAGTTTATTGGACGTGCCGCCAGTGATGAAGGATTCCACGGGCATGCTTCCACGGTCTTTATATGAGTTTACTTGGACGTGTTGATTATGAGCTTCCTATTTTCATGCAGTACAATATATGATTGATTTTCTCATTGTTGGTAAGGCACAGTGTTCTGTAAACTGATTTTATACATGTCCCCAGTTATTTTAGACTTATGAGGTATTTTCAGTATTTTCCCAGTTTCGCATACTTGGTACCTGTTATGCGACCTCGCCGGCTGCGTTCATCCGCGAGTTGAGGTTCGTAACTGGCGATCCGCACTCTTAGGATCATCGCTCGATTCCGGAAAGCTCTATTTCTCGGAGGCTTTGTCTTTGGTACGGTTCCTCGAGGTTATAGACTTTTGTACATTCGGGGTATGGCGGGGCCTGTCGCCACGATTGTTATTCCTGAAGTGCAGTTACGCCGTGGTTTGGGCTGTAAGGATAAGTTGTACTGTGTCACTTTCGATTTAGTTTATTTCATGGAAGGCGACCTTGTCGGCTTGCCAGTGATGTTTACTTTATTCAGGCTTATGTGTATGTATGTTCCGCTGCTATTCTCTGATGTTGTATCACAAGGGTGCCCCGGTAGGGCACCAGTCGCGGCCCCGGGGTCGGGTCGTGACATGTGGTTGTCTGGCCAATGTAAAAGTACATATGCCAAAGCAGGTCAAGATTGGATTTAAGACTGTGGATTCCATATTCACCGGATATGCCAATAATAGTAGTGTTTATCGCTTCATAGTACATAAGTCGGATGTACCAGACATTCATGAAGGTGCGATCATGGAATCAAGGAACGCAAGTTTCTTTGAAGATACATTTCCATATAAGGAAAACAACATAACCTCTCGCAAATGAAGTTATGATCAAATCCTTGAGGATCAAGGAGTCGATGACTATCTAGATCCAAACGGTTCAGATCTAGTGAATTCTGAAGTGGCTGATTATCCGGAATCTAGTATTCCAGATTCTCAGGACTTAGAAGATTCAGAGATGGAATCAAAGAGAAGAAAAAGGGCCCGTCAGGACAAGTCCTTCGGTCCAGACTTGAAGTTTATTTAGTTCAGGATGAACCACGGACAATCGCTGAAACATTGTCAACTCCAGAAGCACCGCTCTGGAAGGAAGCCTTAGAAAGTGAGATAGAATGCATCCTGCATAACCACACCTGGGAGTTGACTGACCTTCCCCCGGGACAAAAACCCTTGGATTGTAAGTGGATCCTTAAACGGAAGTTAAAGGCAGATGGATCGATTGACAAGTACAAGGCTAGGTTAGTAGTCAAGGGCTATCACCAAAAGGAGGGTATTGATTACTTCGACACATATGCTCCGGTGTCTAGAATGACATCTATACGTATGTTCATAGCTATCGCCGCCTTACGGGATCTTGAAATACATCAAATGGATGTTAAGACAGACTTCCTAAATGGTGATTTGGAAGAAGAAATTTATAGGACCAACCCGAGAGGTATGTAGTTCGAGGACAAGAGACAAAAGTGTGTCGTCTTGTTAAATCGTTGTACGGGCTGAAACAGAACCCTAAACAATGACACAAGAAATTTGATAGTACTCTACTATCAAAAGGATTCGTCATTAATGGAGGTGACAAATGTGTCTACATGAAAGGAAATGTTGAATCCTTCCTCAAGATATGCCTATATGTAAACGACTTGTTGATCACTGGAAGCAGTCCAGGGATAATTCTAGAGACTAAGAACATGTTAAAACAATATTTTGACATGAAAGATATGGGTGTTGCAGATATAATCTTAGGGATCAAGATTTCTAAGACATCTAATGGACTGATATTGTCTCAATCTCACTATATCAAGGATGTACTGAAGAAATTTGGGATGTTCGACAGTTCACCGGTATCGACACCATTGAATATAAGTCAAAAGATTGACAAATATCTTGGTAAGCACGTACGCCAGGAGCGATATGCGCAGGTGGTTGGTAGTCTGATATATATCACAAACTGCACTAGACCTGATATCGCTCACGCAATCAATAAATTGGCTAGGTTCACTGGAAATCCAAGTGAGGATCACTGAAAAGCGTTGAATAGGGTACTACGGTTCCTAAAGTTCACGATAAATTTCGGGTTACACTATTCGTGATATCCAGCGGTACTAAAGGGCTACAACGATGCAAACTGGATATCTGACAGCAACGACATCAAGTCCACCAGCGGATATATTTTTACAATCGGTGGAGGAGTTGTGTCTTGAAATCCTCTAGGCAAACACTTATTGCCCGATCCACGATGGAGTCGGAATTTATCGCTTTAGATAAAGCGGGAGAGGAAGCTGAGTGGCTTTATGGTTTTCTAGAGGATGTCCCATGTTGGGATAAACCCGTGTCTTCTGTAATGATCCACTGCAATAGTCAGTCGGCTCTAGGAAGGGCACGAAGTTCAATATACAACGGTAAGTCTCGTCATACTCGACGGAGACATGAGTCTGTTAGGCAGTTGATCACCTCGGGTATTATTTCTATTGATTACATAAAATCTAAGGAAAATATCACAGATCCCTTGACGAAGGGAATACCCAAAGATCAGTTGTTCTGCCTGTCTAGGGGAATGGGCTTAAAACCCAAACGATAAGAACCGATATAGTGGACACTCAACCTTACAGACTGGAGATCCCAGGAATAATGTTCAATGAGAAAACTAAACTGTAAAGGTTCCGTGAGCGCTTCGGTGGAAGCAAGAGCACTTCGGATAATGTGTCTTTCTTAAGAAACATAATCCAAGGTCATTCCCGTGATAGACAAAAAGTGCTACATGCAAGAGAGGTAAAGGATAAATTTCCAAACATTTAATGATCCTCAATAGTTGAGGTTAGGTTGGGAAAAATTTTAATGGTTCCTAACGCTTGTGTATCGGGGTATTACAGGATACCTTGTAGGAGACCACCTATTTAAGTGCGAGGAAAGGCCGTCTCAAATGAACGCACTTAAGAATCCAAGGGTGTCCACAGCCCATGAAGGACAAAACATTAGAAAGATTGAGTAGGAAAGGTGTTGTGTTGGAACCATTGTCTTGGCATATATTAAACACTGACGGTTCAAGACATCACGTTCACCGCGCAGTAAATATGTCCGATGGTATTCTACTATGAAAGGTTCAAAGCTCCGGCTACCTTTCCAGATGCGATATCGATCCGCCGAGTGATTGCTCAAAAGACACCATGTGTGTGCGCCAAAATCTCTTCCAAGAGAGGATTTTTGGAAATTTACTAAATGTGAAATAAGTTAATCCTATTAAATTATGACTCGAACAATTGGGGCCCCGCACGTCGGAAACTTGATTTCCACACACGTGCACATAAAATGCCAAGGATCATAATTTCCTTAAGTAGAAGAGATATTGGTACTTATACGAATTGTTTGAAACGTAAAATAATAGATGGTTATTGGCCAAAGTACAATGGTTTCACGTTGGTAAATGAAAGGAAGACGTGTACAATGTGTGAAAGATGAACGAGTCTGAAAATGCCGCGGCGCCAGCCTGCAGGGTCGCGACACTTCGCTCTGAAGTTTCGGCGCCGCGGCGCTGCAGACGTTTCAGACCATTGGAAGATGGACGAAAACTGTTTTTGGGCTGACTTTGGAGCATTAATTCTCCATTATTTGGTTCATGAATTCAACTATTATTTGGCTGAATTATTACTCCACATTCATGGCCATTACATGGTATTTATTGGCCATTACTTGGCTATGTGGAAGACCATCTTCTCCACACTATAAAATGGAGCTTTGGGCTTATTTGCAAACACACCTTACACTCAACAATTCTATGAAATTGTCTTCCTCTCTTGCAATCACAAACACTCAAAGATCTTTCTTCCTAAGCAAACACTTGAGTTCCCTTTGCTCATTTGTTTGATTACTGTTTTATCTTGGAAGATAAGTTGTCATTACAACCGTTGAAAGGATATACGGGTCAATATTATCTTAAGGATAGATCAAGAATTTGGTCGACTCAGCAAATCCTCTTATTTGTTCATTTCCAGATTTCTTACAATTTATTGTTGTTGTTGTTGTTATATTTCTATTTCCTTTATTTCTACACTTTGTTCCCACATAAATGAACCAAACAATCGATGAGTGGTATAAATGAGTCATTTCCGATAGTTTGATGGAATTAATCAAAACTTATAAAATTAACTTTTTAGTACGAAAGAGTAATAGTTCTGCTAGAAAACATGGAATTAACAACGAAATTTATCAGTTATCCCCATCTAATTCGTCGCTAAGTAGCTCCTAGATAATCGAATTTCTTATAATTCGTCAATCTATAGCTAAATGGAATTAGCATAAATTGTTTATTATTTAGCTATGAAATTTGTCCATCGCTAATTTATTGTTTTATTGTAGTCGAGTACTGTTGGAGCAAGACAAACACATATATATGATCCCGAGGTGTGACCTTAGGAAAAATTACACTATGATCACTCTTAAAAATCAACTCACTACTAAAAAATGTGAATTTCCAAGTGACGTTCCATCTGAAATTGGCTCGTGGTTAAGTTTTCGAAGAGAAGTCTGTCGAAAATGTATTCAAAGAGTCGATGCTCTAAAGGTTTAGCTTGAATTGGATATATATCATACAATGTGGCTACTCTTGTTCCACCCTATTAATTATATTCAATTTTAAATTTTTATTATAATAAAATTTATTCATAATCCCTTTATAACAGTGATGTTCGACAGTTTAATTTGTTCACACCTTGATTATTTTAATTAACTCGTTATTTACTATATTCATCGGCACAAATATCAAATAATTTTGCTAACCAAGATAAGCTTCTTAATAAATTGATCAAACATTTATCAAAGACCTTGAGAAAACTTGATAAATATTCTCTCTCTAGGCAACAACTCTATCACAGTTACACAAAATATGGGTAGTAGAGTACCCTTAACCCTATTTAACTATGTTAATTAAAAATTAGAAAATCTATTCCGATATTGTTCTGATCACAACAAATTTTATTTAGCATGAATTAAGTAGGAAACTCACAAATACTCGTAAATAATTTTAGTTTCCTACTCCAACTTTGAATATTAGTCTTCAATCAACGAAGTGTCTGTCTACTTTCCACGAGTAATTTTTACAATTTCATCCATTTTTTTTAACCTAATACATGTGTGCAGATCATATCTTAATTAACCCTATAGACATATCTTTGTGAAAAGAGATTGTAGCATTAGAATGGTCTGATATTAGGATTGAGTAGTGTTCGGGTAGGTCTATAAAATCAACAAAAATCTGATGAAACAATTCAGCCGTTGAAGGTTAAATTGATGACGAAAGGATACACACAAGAATATTGAGTCGCACCTCTTTAGAAATAACGGAAAACTAACAAATGAGCTTGTTGTTAAAGGTGATGCATAATAAATTTGAAAGTTTTATGAATATGTTGAAGCAATGACACTACGTACTCCTAAAAGGTTGATCACTAGACATTAAAGCCTGCCATATATATTCAATATCAAGAAAGATTCATGAACAACATGGAGTGACTCATGAGTGATGGTAGCAAATTAAAAGAAGCAAGTTGCTTCTTTTCTTTTGGATGGTCCTTATGTGGGATATATTTACTAGTTTTAGTGTAACACTTGATTATGGATATATTGTTTGTTTTTTCAACCAATATTCCCTACACTAAAAGCTTTTGAATAATGAAAATTCTGTTGTAGGTTTGCTTAATTGCAAATTGTAATAGTATTATTAGCCAACTTGCTATATGGCATATAAGCAGGAGGAGTTAGGGAGCCACAAGGAGTTCATTCGAACTTTCTTCATCGGTAAAATGTACACTGTATATATAAGGTTAATAACTATTTTTATGTATATATAATAAATGTTGAATTTTCTCGACCTCTTCGTGTGTTTACTTTTTTATATTTTGAATCTTCTCAGTAAAAATCCCGACTCTGCGTAATAATAAGCCTGAGTGAAGTTGTAGCAGTTGAAGAATCTATGGTCTTACGTACAATTGTTTATTTGTCAAATTGCAAGATCTATCCTAACCTTTCTTTAGTTTAAACGAAGTAAATCCTTTTAGTAGGAATATACCCAAAACCCTTTTATATAAACATATAATATCCTAAGTTGGTTGTATAAAAGTTCCGAAAAGAGTTTACAATAATTTTATGCTACTTTACTTATTGCTTATGGTTTCCAGTTAGATGCTCATATTATTTCACATACCTATATATTATTAATTGGTAGCATAATATAGTTGTTGAAATAGTTAGAATTTGACAAATTACACTGATTGTGCAAAAACTTTGATGAGAATACAGATGCAATTCAGCTCATTAACTAGTTTGGAGTTAGTCATTTAGCTAAGTTTTACTTTTGTCATGATTTACCTTGTAGTTTTCCTTTATGCACTTTAGTTCAAAAACTCAACTATAAATAGTTGTCATTTTGTAGTCTTACGGTTTACAGAAAATGGAATAAGAAAAACTTTCTCACAAATGGTTCTTCTCTCTTGTTCTCTACTTGCCGATCTCTACATGCATGTTAATCATGGAGTTGTAATTTGGTATCAGAGCCACTGAATCATTGCATGCATCTGTAGAGCACGAAATCAGATTCAATCGAGGTGATTTCTTATTTTCCAGTTTTCTGCATGATCTGCTGTGCGATCTAATTTTTCGACTGCAATTTGTGCAATTAGACTTTATTTTGTGGAATCGATCATCGATTCACTACTCTAGATCGATTTATTGTGTAAGGAACACAATTCTAAGGTTGTAGTTGAACGTCACGAGGCTGTTATTTTGCGGTCTGTTTTTTTCTGGCTGATTATTTTGAGATTTATTTTTTCTGGTGCGATATTTTTCTGGTGTTGTTGATTTGTAAGATCTGAATCAGTGAAGTGAATAGAATGGAAAGTGCATTACCACATACAGATTCTGGGGAGAGTGCATTGAGACTGCTGTATACATTATCAATAGGGTACCCTCTGTGGTTATTGGAAATGTATCACCATATGAGAGGTTCTTTCAGAAGAAGCCTTCTTTGTCCCACTTAAGGGTAATAGGGTGCTTGTGTTATGCAACCAATCTCACTAAAAGGAACAAGTTTGATGTCAGGCAATCAAGTCAGTGTTGCTAGGATATTCTATCAGACACAAAGGATACATGCTCTTGGATCTGGTGAATCAGACCATATTCATTAGCAGAGATGTGACATTTGATGAAGAAATATTTCCATTTGATCAGGCCAAAACTACAGGACAGCAGCTGTCTTGTGATCATGATGAAGATTTCTTTCCTGACCTTGGTTTGAATGCAGGTGAAATAGATGTTATTGAGACTGATGTAGCAGACAATCAAAGTGTCTCCAACACTGAGATGAAGAGCATATCAGCAGATCATTATAGGCCAACAGAACTTGAGGCTGCAGAAGGTTTAAGCCCAACTGATGTTGTGGTGCAAGAAGAAGACCATACTGTCAGTATGGACATCATGCCTCTCCCTCAACCTGATGTGCATACCAGCAGACCAGCTAGAGAAAGAAAGCCACCATCATGGATGAAAGACTATGTTCACAGCACAGAAAATTCAAGGATTACACAAGCCAAGTATCCTTTGGCTAGTACAGTTAACTATGATGGGCTCTCTCAATCTTATCATAGTTTTCTGGCCAATATTTCAACAACTCAAGAACCAGCTTCCTATGCAGAAGCAATGAAGGACACAAGGTGGATAGAGGCAATGAAGGCTGAGATCCAAGCCTTGGAAGACAATCACACATGGAAGATTGTGTACCTACCTGCTGATAAGAGGGCCATTGGTTGCAAATGGGTGTATAAAATTAAGTACAAAGCTTCGGGAGAGATTGAGAGGTTCAAGGCAAGACTAGTAGCTAAAGGCTATAATCAAATAGAATGTGTTGATTACCAAGACACAATCTCACCAGTGGCCAAAATGGTCACTGTCAGATCAGTGATATCTATTGCTGCATCAAAACGGTGGGCCATCCACCAAATGAATGTCTTCAATGCATTCCTTTAAGGAGATCTTGACGAAGAGGTGTATATGCAGCTATCACAGGGTTACAATAACAATCAACAGAAGGTGTGTCGATTGCTTAAGTCATTGTATGGGCTTAAGCAAGCATCGAGGCAATGGAATATTAAGTTGACAACTGCTTTGCTAGCATCTGGTTTCACTCAAAGGCGTTATGACTACTCTCTTCTTACTAAGAGAAATGTGGATCATATTGTAATGATTCTGATCTATGTTGATGACCTTCTCATCACTGGGAATGACAAGGTCCTCATTGATTCAACTAAAGACATACTGCAGCAGCATTTCAAGATAAAAGATCTTGGAGAATTGCGATACTTCTTGGGCTTTGAGTTTGCTAGGAACAAGGATGGGATTGTGATGCATCAAAGAAAGTACACTTTGGAGTTGTTGGCAGACTTGAGGCTAACAGAGGACAAGCCTTCTGGCTCACCATGGAGCTCAATATCCAGTTGACATCTGTGGTGTATGATTAATGGTTTCAAGATTTGGATGCAGCAAAATGAGTGGATGCTGACTCGAATTCTTGTGATCCACCTCTGGAAGATCCCTCACAATACCAGAGGCTTATTGGCAGAATCTTGTATTTAACCAACACTAGGCCTGATATAGCTTTTGCGGTGCAGTGTCTAAGCCAATTCATGCAGGCTCCAAAGGCCTCTCACATGGCTGCTGCTAACAGAATTGTCAGGTATTTAAAGTTATCTCCAAGGCTGGGTATATTTATGCCCTCAGGGGACTATTCTACTATGCCAACCTATTGTGATGCTGACTGGGGCTCGTGCCTCAACACATGAAGGTCTGTAACTGGGTATGTTGTTTTCTTTAGCAATGCACTAATTTCTTGAAAGTCGAAGAGCAGCCCACCATTTCCAGACGTTCAGTTGAGGCTGAGTATCGGAGTTTGGCTTCAGTCGTCGCAGAAATTGTTTGGCTCACTGGTATGTTTTCTGAGCTTGGGATTAATCTGCAATTACCTGTTCCAGTGTTCTGCGATAGTAAGTCGGCTATTCAGATCGCTGTCAATACTGTCTTCCACGAACGCACTAAGCACATTGACATCGATTGTCACTTCATACGGGAAAAGGTGCAGCAGGGATTGGTCTCTCCTCTTTACATTGCTACTGATGAGCAACCAGCGGATTTACTTACAAAGGGGCTTACGCAGAAGCAACACTTCTATCTCTTATCCAAGCTCGGCCTGAAAAACATTTTTTCCGGACCTTACTTGAGGGGGGTGATGAGAATACAGATGCAATTCAGCTCATTAACTAGTTTGGAGTTAGTCATTTAGCTAAGTTTTACTTTTGTCATGGTTTACCTTGTAGTTTTCCTTTATGCACTTTAGTCCAAAAACTCAACTATAAATAGTTGTAGTCTTACGGTTTACAGAAAATGGAATAAGAAAAGCTTTCTCAAATGGTTCTTCTCTCTTGTTCTCTACTTGCCGATCTCTACATGCATGTTAATCATGGAGTTGTAACACTTTTATACGTAGAAGTACGCTCATTGGTTACTTTTTGGCCTTGTCATTTGTTAGGCGTATTTTATATACACCTTTTGAGTCATTTTTAGTTAGTCTTTGGCCCATTTTTGTACAAATATGTGTCATGTTAGGATATATTTTCTTTCTTTTGAATCACAGTGGTTTAAAATAGCACATTGGCGAAAAGAAGTAAAAAGAGGTCAAAAATAGAGGTTCCAGAGCACAAAGAGACGAAAAGCTGGCACCCTGGGAAAAGTATAGGGCGGCGCCGTGGCACCAGTCCATCAGGAATTTCGGCGCCACATCACCCAGATCACTGGACAGCTGCAGGAGTTTCGGCGCCACGACGCCGGTCTCAGGGCCGTGGCGCCGACGCGGGTTTTCAGCCAAATCCGAATGGGAATGGGCCAAGACCAGGAGGGAAAAGTTGGGAACGTTTTTGGAGGATATAAAAAGGTCTTAGGGCAGATTTTTGAAGAGTTGCACAATCTCTAACTCTACACAACACGTAGTTCTTGAAAGCTTCAAGATTGGAGGATGGTTATTGAGTAATTCTTTTTCTTACTTTATTTATTTTTCAGTTTATGTTGGATAATCTTTTAGTTCTTAGCATGTCTATGACTAAGAGCTAAACTTTAAATTAGGGCTTTCCATTCGAATCACTTGAACCTCGTTTTATGATTTAATGCATGATTTTGGTTTCTTCTTTATATAGTTGAGATTTATTCAATAATTGCTTTGATTGCTTGGTAATTAATTGATCACTAATTATCATTACATATATGATTTCTAATCGAGATCCGAAAGGGGAGATTGTGAATATGCTATAGTTGAATAAACATAGGTTAAAATCATGGACGAAAATACCCCGATACTTGTGTAGTTTAATAGGTTATTGTTCTTTATCCTCATTTGTGGTAAATCTTATCATCGAAAGATAGAAGGGTTCTGCATCGGGGTTGAGTGTTTATATATCCTAACCGGAATATAAAACGGCTTAGTTAACCTACTATCTCAATATAGAAGAAGAACATTTATCATTGCATTAAAGATTAAAGCGAGCGGATAGTTGAGGAGATTGGAGGCCCTATTTCCACCATATCTGATTTAAGTAAAGTAATTTAGTTAACTTTTATAATTATTTAGTAGTCAAAGATACAAACAACCATCAAAATATCGATCACCAAATAGATACCATAGGATAGAAATTGGTAATTGAATATTAATCCCTGAGGACGATATTCGGTCTTACCCAGACTATATTACTTGTCATGATACGTGCACTTGCGTTAAGCGTGTGGATAAATCGCTAACAAGTTTTTAGCGTCGTTGCTGGGGATTGGCGTAGTTCAATATCAATCTATCTATTCTTAATTTCTAATTTGTTTTTTATTTTATTTTATTTGTGAAATCGTGCGCCGTGATCCGTTTGTTGATTTTGATATATTTCAGGTATCTAGTTTATGCGGGGAAAAAAGAGGAGCAGATACACTTGTTCCCTTCAACCCTGAGATCGAGAAGACTTGCAAGCAGAACCGGAGAAACAAAAGAATCTTGGACTTAATAGTCATGGGGGATCGACAGAATAATAATGAGATGAATGAAGAGATGGGTGATCACCAACCCAACCAAAGAATACCCCCAGGGTTGCAGAATGATGGAGAGGAAAGAGTTCAGCTCCAGGCAGAAAGGAGTCTGGGAGACTATGTGCTACCAAGAGTGAATGAAGCACAAACATGCATAAGGCTCCCAGCAATAGGAGCGAACAATTTTGAAATAAAGCATGCGATCCTGAGCATGGTGCATCATACAGTTCAATTTGGAGGGTTACCATCTGAAGACTCACATATGCACATTGCAAATCTTGGAACTGTGTACAACGTTCAAATATAATGGTGTTACTGATGACGCCATCCGGTTGAGGCTCTTTCCCTTCTCACTCAGGGATAGAGCAAAGGTTTGGTTGAATTCCCTGCCTACAGATTCTATATTTACATGGCAGCATCTGGCACAGAAGTTCCTGGAAAAGTTCTTTCCACCTTCCAAAGCAGCCAAGCTGAGAGGAGAGCTGAGCAATTTCTACTAGACTGATGGGGAGTCACTCTATGAGGATTGGGAGAGATTTAAAGATCTGCAGAGAAAGTATCTGCATCATAGCATTGAACTGTGGAATTTGGTCCATATTTTCTACAATGGGCTAAGTGGGACAACAAGAACCATCATTGATGTAGCTGCAGGTGGAACCTTCATGAAGAAGACAACACATGAGGCCCATGATTTGCTAGAAGACATGGCCACTAATAACCATGTTCCAGATGATAGAGGGGTAAGTGGAAGGAGAGCGATAGGAGTTCATGAGATCGATGCCATTACAACGTTAAATGCACAGGTTGCTCTCTTGACCAAGCAACTTCAGCAGAACACAGTGTCAGTGAATTGCGAGATTTGTTGGGGTCCTCATACTTTTGATAGGTGCCCATCAGCAGACCCCAACAACATCCCTATTGAGCAAGCAGAATGTCAGACAGTGGGAAATTACCAGAGGCCCCAGAACAACCCTTATTCAAACACTTACAATATGGGGTGGAGGAATCACCCAAACTTCTCATGGAGGGGTGACCAGGGGCAGCAAAATCAATACAGAGGCCAATACCAGAATCAACAGCCATTTAATCAGGTCTCATCTTCACAACAGTTCAGTTCTCCTTCCCCACAAGAAAAGCCAGTGCGAGCAGCCTTGTTGACACTTACAAATTCACAGACCCAGTTCATGGCAGAGACAAGGTCATCCATAAGGAACTTGGAAACCCGAGTTGGACACCTAGCAAAAATGGCAAATAACAGGCCACAGGGCACTCTTTCCAGTAATACAGAGCAGTATAGTTATGAAGTGGGAAGCAGTTAGAACAAGTTGCTCCTGAACCTACAGTGGGGACTGAAAAAGAAGATGAGATTGAGAAGGAGGGGTTACTGATGACCGCCCGATTTTAGAGGAGGCTCCACCAGTTCCAGTAAGGGAGTACACAGAGAAGATCCCCTATCCTCAGAGGCTTCATAGAAAGACCCAAGATAAGCAGTTCTCAAAGTTCCTACAGGTTTTCAGGAAATTGCATATCAATATACCCTTCATTGAAGCATTGGAACAATCGCCTACCTACTTCAAATTTATGAAGGAGATCCTTGGAAAGAAGAGTAAACTAGTGGAATATGATACCATAGCACTAACTGAGAAGTGTAGTGACATTTTACAGAAGAAGCTGCCCCCAAAGTTGAAAGATCCGGGGAGTTTCACCCTACCTTGCACGATAGGGAATGTGACTTGCAACAGGACATTATGTGATCTAGGGGCTAGCATAAACTTGTTACCCCTATCTGTATTCAAGAAGCTGGGATTGGGAGTGATCAAGCCAACTACAGTGAATCTACAGCTAGCGGACAGATCAGTGGTGCATCCTTTAGGCATCATTGAAGATGTGCTCATCAAAGTGGGGAAGTTCTTCTTCCCAGCAGACTTTCTCATCCTCGACATGGAGGAAGACGATGAAATTCCCATTATTTTGGGACGGCCATTCCTCGCCACTGGAAGAGCATTGATTGATGTGGAAAAGGGCGAGCTAAAACTGAGAGCTGAGGACGATGAGATGATATTTAAAGTATTTAAACCCTACATTGAATCCCCAATCATAAGAAAATGTCTCGCAGTCAGCACAGCTGACACATCATTTGAGCCAACACAAGCCAAAACCAATGAGAGCAGACGCCAACACAGGTAAGTATTTCTAAACATCCTCTTAAAAAAAGAAAAAGAAAAATACAAATAGAAGGCTAAAAAGAAAGATGATCATGAAATGGATAGGCCGTGGGGTTAAATTACCCCAGACTTCTTGATAAGGAACTTGCGTCCGGCAACAAGACGTTAAAGACATCGCTACTTGGGAGGCAACCCAAAGTTTTAAATTTATGCATTTTTAGCTTAGTTAGAACAGTCTCACGTATGGTATTGTTTTTGATGTTGTGATGCTAGGTACAAGGACAAAAACGTGGTGCACAAAACGAGAAGGGAGAAAAAGAGTGCAGCGCCACGGCGCCCAGACTCAGGGCCATGGCGCCGAAAAATCAGAGAGCCACAGAAATTTGGGCGCCACGGCGCCAATCTCAGGGGCGTGGCGCTGAAAGTCCAGAGAGTCTCGGAAGTTTGGGCGCCATGGCGCCGAATCTCGGGGCCATGACGCCGAGAGTTCAGACAGTTGTAAAAGTTTGGGAGCCACGGCGCCGGTCTCAGGGCCGTGGCGCCGCGATGGAAATTTTGAAAAATAAAAGCCCTAAGTCGAATTGCCTTCTCCCACACAAAACCCAAAACACCTAAACTCTCCAAAACCCACGAAATTAACTTCTCTCACTCAAATCTTCCATAAACCACACCCAATATCAACGAAATTCCTTCAATTCCTTGCACCCATAACCATTATAAACAACAATCCTTATTCCATTGTTTCATTCCATCACTAGGAACAAGAAAAGTTGTGAAGAACACTTTCCAAGGTAACATTCATAATTTTTCTTGAAATTTCAAAGCAATTAAGAGAGGTAATTCATAAGCTTGGGGGTGTGAAATTTATTGTTGGGTATTGTGCTGTGTGTGGGAGATTGTTGTTGGCTAGTTGTTGTGGGGGGTTGTACGTAGTGATGTAGAGTGTTGTACTCGTGATTGGGGTGTAATTGGGGGTTGAGTTGTATTGTGTATTGCTGTGTTTGTGCTGCTGTGTTGATTGTGTGATTGAGAGTTGTTGGGCAACCTCACAAAACAAAAGAAACGGTGCCCAAATTTCTCAAGAATGTCCGAGAAAAGAAGAGCTTAGCATTCACCTGCTCCACAATATGATACCACTAGGTTCGCTAGTAAAAAGGCAGAAGACAGATATAACAAGCTTAGTACTAGAACCTTGATACCCGAGAGAGGAATGAAGTACCAATCATTTGAGGATGACGATGTCTATGAGCCGATTCGGGCGACGATAGAGGCAAATGGGTGGAAGAGATTCGTCAATCCGGAGAGAATAGTACCGCAGAACACTATCATGGTGAAAGAATTCTATTCCAACTATCCAAAACAGACAGATGGTATATGTTTTGTGAGATGGCAGTATGTGTCTGTGATGGCTGAGGTGGTGAACGAAATATTAAGGACAACAGGTGCTGAAGAGCGAGGCTATAACCGAAACCATTTCACAGGTTGGTCTAGAGATGTCAGCCACATCGATTGGGATACTGTCGCAGCTACATTATGCTACCCAGGGGCTGAATATGAGATTGCACGAAATGGAGAAAGGGGATTGAGCCTGTCAGTTCAACAAAACAGTCAAGGGTTGGTTGTACTTCGTCAGTGCCCGCCTGATTCCATCGACACACTTCACCAGAGTGCCGACAAATAGAATAAAAATGGTGTATGGAATCATGACGGGGAAGACGATTGACATCGAAAAAGAGATAGTGCAGAGCATTAGAGAAATCAACAGGTTGACCACTACAGGTGGGTTGGGACATGGATCTCTTATTTGCACTTTATGTGCTAGACATGGAGTCCCAGCCTTAGTTACTGATACATATGAGAAGGGTCAATCTCCTGTGACATATGGGGTAGTGCACGCTTTTCGAGCGCAGTTCCCAGCGAAGCTAGGAGAGGAGCTCGGCACCGAAGCAGCGGCAGAGGTGTCGTGGATGAGGGCGAGCACGAGCAGAGGCTCGGTATGAAGCGGCGGCCAAGACCGCGGAATTGGAACCTCCAGTGCCTATGATGGAGCAATTGCTCATGAACCAGCGGATGATGATGCAAAGCCTGGACACAGTGATACAAGGTCAACAGGATATAAGGCAGGATCAACAACAATTGTACCAAAGAGTTGGCGACTTGAGCTCCAGGTTCAATCAGTGGACCATGCATTACCCGCCGCCACCGCCACTATTTTAAACCACAAGTCTGTAAGTTGTCCCGTATTTCTTTTATTTTTTGAGTCTTGCACACATTAGGGACTATGTGTGATTTAAGTTTGGGGGGGGGGGGAGGGGGGTTCTTAGAGTATTTGTGTTCTTAGTTTATTTTTGAGTCTATCTTTGTGTGTTTGAGTCTTGTTATTGTTTATTTTTATGT
This sequence comes from Przewalskia tangutica, assembly GCA_029844215.1. Taxonomy (NCBI): domain Eukaryota; kingdom Viridiplantae; phylum Streptophyta; class Magnoliopsida; order Solanales; family Solanaceae; genus Przewalskia; species Przewalskia tangutica. The sequence goes on from CM056720.1 coordinate 4,523,987, forward strand.
CTTATATGAGTCTAATTTTTTTTTTATGATCATGCATGATGTAGTTACTTGAAACGCCTAATGAAGTAAAGTGGGATAATGTAATGGAATGAGAAGCAGAAAATCTGAACGCTTAAGTTAGATATGCCAAGAATTCTTGAAATCAAATTATTTGAGGTATCTTGCTTGGTTTATGCATTTGTTAATGATTAAGTCTATGTGTCTGCTTACTTGTTATTTGAGGCGAAATAGTTAGGATATACATGTTAAGGGATATGACTCAGGCATTTATTTGTTAGTCCTGTCTTACCATTCATTGTCTATCCCTGACATTAAAATTGTATCCCTAGTCAGCCCATTTGAGCAAAAAATAAGATCTTTCTTTGACACCCTATAATTCCATAGTTGTGTCATAAGTGGAAAATTAAGATGTTTGAAATGAAAAGTGTTGAAAAAGAACAAAAAGAGAAGTGTTTATTTAATAAAATGTTAGGAAATAAATAATAAAATGCTAAAGTGTTAAAAGGGGTGTTAAAAGGTGCTAGAATATTAAAAGTGCTAAAAAGTGCTAGAATATTAAAGGGTTCGGGAGTCGCCACCTAATTATTTTGGGTGAATTAGGACACCTAAATGTTAACTAGTTTAAAGTAAACATTAACTCCATTTAAATAGTGCTAAACTTAAGGAGATTTTATTATCCTAAAGGGAAAAGGATCATTATTATGCTAAGACGCATGTTTTGAAAAGTTTAAGTGAAGAGGTGCAAAATTTTAAAAAAGTAAAAAGATGCATTCTTTATAACTTTGAAAAGAGGTTTATAAGATTTATTTATAGAGTTAATTTTCGAAAGAGATCGTATAAAGTGTTATACATAAGAAGTTTAAAAAAAATATGACTATGCAAAGTTAACTTAGTGATTAAAAGTAAGCCTTTGTTTGCAAAGTGATAATAAATTATATAGTATTAATGAAAGAATTATTAATTCTTTTAAGATTGATTAGTTGTTCAAAAATAGGTTAAGCAAGCTAGAATAATTAACTTAATGAGAAGCAAATTTCTAGTGTCGAACTATTTTTCTAATAGCGACTTAAAGCTTAGGTTATTCTAAATATATTAATGTTAGAGTAAATGTTAGGAAAATAATTACAACAAATGAATGAGGAAGGATATGAATTAAATAAGGATGACTCAAAGAATGGCGTTTGAAATTTCCTATGCGAGATGGATGCGTATAAATATTTGAAGCTCGTGATGAGTCTCGTAGTGAGACTCTTTCGTTATCTATGCATTTCATGTAAAAATAAGAAAAGATAAGGATTAGTATACCATATTAATAATGCAATTAAAATGACACATTTGCATAAACCCAAAATGTATGACACGGTATAAGCTTAAAAGATATTATATGCCATTCATTTAGATGGTTAAGTGCCAACAAACATACATTGCGTGAATGGGTACTTAAAAATACATCTTTAGACATTCAAAACCTCCGAAATGAGGCCTACAATGACACTAAATCATTTTATTTAGACTTAGCACCAAACAAAATTCATTGACATAAAATACCATCATGATAAACTAACACAATAAACCTTCCAAATTGTAGATCCTTGTAATCAATAGTGATCTAACGTAATCGCTAAGCTAAAATTTATGTATGATTTAGTTTTAACATTAAATCCAAGCAATAATTAACTAAACATGTCAGCAATAACCATAAATCACAAGTAAGTTTCCACTATATAGATTTAATAAAGGAACAAAAACCTAATAATTAAATAAAGCCTAGACTAACCGTGATTAATGATCAATTTGACAAACTCGAATAATAATTAATTTACACTAAAAAAATGTTTAACAAGCTCATACTAAATAACAAAACAGAAACTAAAGATTTACCTTCTCCTGGCAAATCAAGTCGTCGATTTACTCGGGAATGTATTGCTTATGCGATAGAAAATAAATGAAGATTTGTATTGGGACGACTTGTGGTTTGCCACTAATTTTTGGACGGGGAAGGTTTTCTTCTTCTTTTAGTGTGTTCTTTCTTTTTTCTTGCTTTTTCCTCTCTGGTAGTAAAAGGCTAAAAGTATTTATAAAGTTGTTTTGGGTTCTAATTTTGTGGAATGATTTTGTGATTTTTGGTGTATTTGTCGGGTGATTTTGAAGGCGATTTGGTCTCGATTTTTGGTGATTCATCGAGTGATTTTATTTGGAAGATTTGGGTGTATTTTAGCATCGATTGGTGCAATTTTTGGGATAGATTTTGAGAGATTATGGTAAAAATGGTAAGTTTATACAATTATTTTGGAGGATTTGTGATGGTTTCAATATGGTTTTGTGAGATGATTTTGGTGATAATTTAAGTTTTTTTTTTTAGGTTGAGAGCTTATTTCTTTTTGTCTTTTAGGTTTATGGTTGTTTAAGGTTAAAGAGTGGGGAAGATGAGATGAAATAAAAAGATAAAAGGAGATTAAATTATAAAGGGAGTTTAGTTTATTGGGCTTGGAAAGCTAAAAATGATGGAGCTATTTAATTTGGGTTGGGTATCAATTTAGGATGTTATTTTAATGTGGTGGGAAATAAACAATGCGGTTTAAATTATGAACAATATTTATTATTAAATTGTTTTGAGTATTATTATAGGTAATAAATGTGGATATGATATTTAAAAAAATACATAATGCTTTATATAAATGTGATGCTACTATTAACTTCCTTATTTATTTACGTATGTATATGTTTATTTATCGTGTATTATTATTATAAAAATTATTTTTGGGTGTTAAATTACAAATAAAAAATTGTTTAATCTTATGATAAATACTTGAAAGATGAAAGAGTCTTATTAAAATCCTTTGGGTTACCGTAATCAAAAACACAGGACTCAAAATTTGTCGGTGTCGAGTTATGGCGACATTGGGCTACCAAAATTTGTCGATGTCGGTTAATTTGTCGATGTCGAGTTAAAAATAAAAATAAAATTTGAACACAGGTGTGTGCAAGTATCGACTTTTTATGGTGATGTGGAGCAGGTGGAGTGACGTTTTGAGAAATTTACATTTGTTGGGAAGGTTGGAATTGCCCCGTCATTGTAGAAAATCCACGTTGTGCTCCTGCTTGCATCTTTTGTGTTGATGCGATGTTGCAAATCGTGATTTCGCCACTACGGGCGTGTTGCGATTGTGAATGCGAATAATAAAGCATGAATGAGAAAAATGCAATTTTGAGAAGAGAAATGCGTCACGTAGATGTGATATCGCGACTTGGCGTCGTTTTGGTTTTGCGTCGTTTGGTTGAACGTCGTTTTGGACTGATTGTCGACTAAAACTCAAGCAAGAGTTAGTGCGAATAATAAAGCATGAATAAAAATGCAATTTTGAGAAAATAGATGTGATATTGATGGCGTCGTTTCGGACTTCTAAAGCTCGAAAGGGTTAGTGCATGCTTCTTAAAAGAATAATAAAGCATGAATGAGAAAAATGTAATTTTGAGACGGAGAAAATGATGATGGCGTCGTTTTTGTTCTTGTTGATGACATAATGCTGATCACGTCGTTTAGTTCTGCGGGCGTCTTCTTGCTCTGTCACGATCACGTCGTTATGCGGGCGATATTCCAGAATAAATGCTCATACAAGCTAAGCTTGAAAGCGTTAGTGTATTTAAACAAAGCGATAAATACATAGTGCTTTATGTTTTGAGCTTTGGATTGTTGTCATATCCTCTGCCTCTTTGATGTATTTTACATTACGCTAATATGAAGAAACTTTTGTTGTACGCCTGGCAAAGAAAATTTTGTGAGTTTTGATTCGCGTTGACCTTAGACTCTTGATGTTTCCTACCTTGTCCCGCTTTGAATATTGCGTTTGGCCTAAAGTGGGTCTTAATGGGGTTATTATGTGTATTTATTTTTAATGGTGTGGCCAAAGCGATTTTAGAGGCTGCGTATCAGCGAGAATGTGAAATTAAAATTTCTTTATTACATATAAAGGGCAAAATATATTAAACTAACTATTTGGGACTCGGCGTGCATGACTTATTGTATCTTTCACCGGTATTCCTGCGGCTTCGACTCTCACTTGGGTGTATAGGTTAGCTTTCTCTCGGCGTATCTGGGTTGGGGTCCGTTTGAAGTGCGGTTTCGTGATTGTGGTGAGTATTTTTCGTCTTTTACTCTGGAGGAGTACCTCAGAAGTGGTCATTTACTCTCTGCCATTTATTCCCGAAAGTTTACGGGATTTCTTTTCAAGTTTCATAAGATAAAATCTGTCGGGCGCGATCGATGTTGAACCACGAATCTATCCATGAAATCTTGTCCATTTTCGAGGGTCTTCGCATGTGATCCGGTACTGCCGCCGTTAGACTATGAATAGTTTCATAATGATTGCTTGATTTTTACCAACTCAATCAATTTATCACAATATGACCTTAGATGTCAAATTTGGGCACGTAATTCAACGTCGGGATGCATAAGTTTTCATATTCTAAACCTTTGTTCGTTTGAATGCTTTTGAATGCCTCTTTCAAGCTACGGTTTCTTTTGCCATATTTTCATCGAGGATGTATGCATAATAAATGGTTGGCTTTCGATCGGATGTGCTAATCCTCATATTGTTTGTGTGTCAGTATTGGGTGACTTGGCAATTTGGGATGAGTGAGGGGATATGAGTAGGTGGAGGTTGAGATGTGTATGTAGTGAGCGGATCATTTTGGAGTCGGTTTGCAAATTGGCTTTGGGGAAGTGGAGGCTCGAGCTTGTGACACGATTGCATTTGTTCTTTGCTCTGGGAGTAGATGCGTTTGGCTAATAGACAAGTTTGTGATATTTTTCTATTTCGCTGCATGATTTCCATTTCTTGATAGTTTGGCGAGGTTTTGATCATTGGTGTTTCTCCTTTCTAACGCTCTGCATCCTCTGGGGAGGAGGGCGAGTCTAAGTTGTTTCGTTCGCCGCGGATTAGTCATTTATTGGATGATTGTGCCAACGCGAATCAACCTTTTGGGGATAAGCTAGGCAAAAATAATCCTTTAACAAATGAAGCAAATCAAGTTAGTATAATATGCAAAAAGTTGCAGGCAACATATACTAATAAGTAAATTGCAAATCAAATGCGTGTTCTAACATGTTTGGGACCTCTTTATGCCAGAGGTAGGCCTAAACGCCAAATATGCGAGGTTATGATGGATTTGTCCAATGCTTAAATGGCTACCAAATGCACTTTTTCCAATTTCATGTCATGATTAGGTTTGGATTTGTCTATCATTGTGTTGGTCGTTGGGTTGAGAAACCCATTGTCTTCCTAATTGTGGTGTCGATGCCAGCCCTGACCCACCTAAGGTAAATGCATGCATGCCTAAAATAAGGGTGGTATAGCTCTATCTTAAGTTTCTAAGATTTGGCTTTTCTAGTGAGAAGGCTCTGGGGTGACGAACCGATCTAACTCCTCGCGCGTGCAACTCTCCTAAAATTTGGATATTTTGAAAGAAATTTGCGGAGTCTGTGAAGCGCGCCGGCGTGAAGTGTGTGATAGTGTGAATTTTCGAATGGAAGAAATATGAGCGGAATGCGGTTTAAGGAAGCGATAAAGCAAGTAGCAATTAAAAATAAATAAAACAAAATACAACACACAAACATTAAATGCAAAAATAATTGCCAAATAATAACCACAGAGTGCTTGTGGTTAAGAACCTAAAATCCCAATAGTCGCCGTTTTATCTGTCGCTTTTATAATAAAAGTGTTAGGAAATAAATAATAAAATGCTAAAGTGTTAAAAGGGGTGTTAAAAGGTGCTAGAATATTAAAAGTGCTAAAAAGTGCTAGAATATTAAAGGGTTCGGGAGTCGCCACCTAATTATTTTGGGTGAATTAGGACACCTAAATGTTAACTAGTTTAAAGTAAACATTAACTCCATTTAAATGGTCTAAACTTAAGGAGATTAGGCAAGAGTTCTTTATTATCCTAAAGGAAGGGTGTCGCACCAAGGATCCGCTAACTTGCGTTTGTGTCATGGTCTGCTCAAACCTAGGGTAATTATTATGCTAAGATGCATGTTTTGAAAAAGTTTAAGTGAAGAGGTGCCTGCAAAATTTTAAAAAAAAGTAAAAAAGATGCATTCTTTTATAACCTGAAAAGAGGTTTATAAGATTTATTTATAGAGTTAATTTTCGAAAGAGATCGTATAAAGTGTTATACATAAGAAGTTTAAAAAAAATATGACTATGCAAAGTTAACTTAGTGATTAAAAGTAAGCCTTTGTTTGCAAAGTCGGTGGATAATAAATTATATAGTATTAATGAAAGAATTATTAATTCTTTTAAGATGCATCAATCTCGTGATTAGTTGTTCAAAAATAGGTTAAGCAAGCTAGAATAATTAACTTAATGAGAAGCAAATTTCTAGTGTCGAACTATTTTTCTAATAGCGACTTAAAGCTTAGGTTATTCTAAATATATTAATGTTAGAGTAAATGTTAGGCAAATAATTACAACAAATGAATGAGGGAAGGATATGAATTAAATAAGGATGACTCAAAGAATGGCGATGTCCTTTCGCCGCGGTTTGAAATTTCCTATGCGAGATGGATGCATATAAATATTTGAAGCAGCTCGTGATGAGTCTCGCCGTGAGACTCTTCGTTTACTCCGATGCATTTCATGTAAAAATAAGAAAAGATAAGGATTAGTATGCACTCAAACCATATTAATAATGCAATTAAAATGACACATTTGCATAAACCCAAAATGTATGACACGGTATAAGCTTAAAAGATATTATATGCCATTACAGACACATTTAGATGGTTAAGTGCCAACAAACATACATTCAATTCAGAGGACATGAGAGCCTAAAGGTGCGCGAATGGGTACTTAAAAAAATACATCTTTAGACATTCAAAACCTCCCGAAATGAGGCCAAATACGTAGGCTTCCCTTCGCGCTACATTCCCATGTACAATGACACTAAATCATTTTATTTAGACTTAGGCTACAAACAAAATTCATTGACATAAAATAGACGCCAGCAGAGTTCAATGCGGGATAGACCATCATGATAAACTAACACAATAAACCTTCCAAATTCGTAGATCCTTGTAATAACTGCCAATAGTGATCCTAACGTAATCCTACACGCTAAGCTAAAATTTAGCCGATGTATGATTTAGTTTTAACCTGTTAAATCCAAGCAATAATTAACTAAACATGTCCAACATTGTCTCAATAACCATAAATCACAAGTAAGTTTCCACTATATAGATTTAACAGTGGAACAAAAACCTAATAATTAAATAAAGCCTAGACTAACCGTGATTAATGATCAATTTGACAAACTCAAATAATAATTAATTTACACTAAAAAAAAAATGTTTAACAAGCACATCATACTAAATAACAAAACAGGAAACTAAAGATAGAATTGGGTTTACCTTCTCCGGGCAGCGTACCGAGGCAGCGTATCAAGTCGTCGATTTACTCGGGGAATGTATTGCTTATGCGATAGAAAATAAATGAAGATTTGTATTGGGACGATTTGCTGGTTTGCCACTAATTTTTGCGACGGGGGAAGGTTTTTCTTCTTCTTTTTAGTGTGTTCTTTGCTGGTTTTCTTGCTTTTTCCCTCTGATTTTCGGGTAGTAAAAAGGCTTCTCTTATGGAAAAAGTATTTATATGAGTTGTTTTGGGTTCTAATTTTTGGAATGATTTTGCGTGATTTTTGGTGTATTTGTCGTGATTTTGAAGACGATTTGGTCTCGATTTTTGGTGATTCATCGAGTGATTTTGGGGTCTGAATTTGGAAGATTTGGGTGTATTTTAGTACTGATTTCGGGTGCAATTTTTGGGATAGATTTTGAGAGATACGGTTATGGTAAAAATGGTAAGTTTAGCCGTCATTTTGGTAATTCGAATACAATTATTTTGGAGGGATTTGTGAGGGTTTCAATATGGTTTTGTGAGATGATTTTGGTGATAATTTAAGTTGGGGCGTACGGATTGATTTTTTTTTTTTTTTTTTTTTAGGTTGAGAGCTTATTTCTTTTTGTCTTTTAGGTTTATGGTTGTTTAAGGTTAAAGAGTGGGGAAGATGAGATGAAATAAAAGGGCTGATGGGTTTTGGGCTTATCTGAAGATAAAAGGAGATTAAATTATAAAGGGGAGTTTGGGCTGAGTTTATTGGGCTTGGAAAGCTAAAAATGATGGAGCTATTTAATTTGGGCTGGGTATCAATTTAGGATGTTATTTTAATGTGGTGGGAAATAAACAATGCGGTTTAAATTATGAACAATATTTATTATTAAATTGTTTTGAGTATTATTATAGGTAATAAATGTGGATATGATATTTAAAAAAATACATAATGCTTTATATAAATGTGATGCTACTATTAACTTCCTTATTTATTTACGTATGTATATGTTTATTTATGCGTGTATTATTATTATAAAAATTATTTTTTGGGTGTTAAATTACAAATAAAAAAATTGTTTAATCTTATGATAAATACTTGAAAGGGAGGGACAAAATTGGGTGTCAACAAAGTGAAAAAAAATTGATGCACCCCAATGAAAAAAAAATGCAAAAGCGTAAATTTGGGGGTGTCTGTTATTCACAATGCAGCTCATTCTCTCTAAACAAAAAGAGGGGAAAGATAGGTACGAGAGTAAAGAGGAAATCAAAAGAAAAGGGAAGAGTTGAAAGAAAAAGAGCTTATGGTACGTAAGTTGAGTCTAAATGCCTATTTTTTTACCTACCCCTGCCTAAGCCTACACTACAACCCTGAAAAGTCCTGAAGATCTCTAGTATGTGTACCCATGATTAGTGGAGAATAGCAAGTAAACAGGCCATAGAATTTTGATATTGACATGCATAGGTTAAGTGTTCTAACGTCCATTGACAATGATTGAATTAAATTTGCGAAATATCTGACTTAAGAGTTTTAGAATGCTAAAAATTCATGCTATATGTTCCTGCATATTATCCTACTAACCTTCATGCTTTTCTAGTGGCAATTGTGCAGCAGATTGATCAGTGTCTTTGAGTCCTTTTATTTTTTTTTCTTTCGTGTCTTTGTGTCTATTTCTGATCTTTACTCGAGGGCGAGCAAAGGTTAAGTTTGGGGGTATTTGTTAGGCGTATTTTATATACACCTTTTGAGTCATTTTTAGTTAGTCTTTGGTCCATTTTTGTACAAATATGTGTCATGTTAGTCTTCGGGGTTGAGTGTTTATATATTCTAACCGAAATATAAAACGGCTTAGTAAACCTGCTATCTCAATATAGAAGAAGAACGTTTATCATTACATTAAAGATTAAAGCGAGCGGATAATTGAGGAGATTGAAGGTCCTATTTCCACCATATCTATTTTAAGTAAAGTAATTTAGTTAATTTTTTATAATTATTTAGTAGTCATAGATACAAACAACCATCAAAATATCAATCACCAAATAGATATCATAGGATAGAAATTGGTAATTGAACACTAATCCCTGAGAACGATATTCGATCTTACCCAGACTATATTACTTGTTACGATACGTACACTTGCGTTAAGCGTGTGGATAAATTGCTAACATCATTGAAAAATAGTCACTATTGTGAGGTTTTAATTTTCATCAATGTAACTCCGTGATAATGTCCTAGAATTTCACATACAAAATTTGAAATTCCATAATAATGACTACTTTTTAATTACAAGAGCTTAAAAGCGACTATTTGTGAATTTTACCTTTTTATCTCATGAATGGTACAACTCAAAGTCATAATTCTACAAGGCAAATAAAAGCAAATGCGTTTTAGTGAATTGAGTTGTGTGATATAAGACTTAAGAGTGTTGGGCTTCTTCAGCGGGCTAAAGATGTGGATCTTACTGGGTCTTTATTAGGGGTAGCAGATGGCCGTTTAGGCTGAAGTTGGACGAGTCAAGATATATAGCTGAAGTTGTAGATGGGCCAACATCCAACCCGCTCAAAATTTACATGACTAAGATAAGCGGATCGAGATGAGCTAAATGATGGGTCATAACCTAACTTGACTCATTACTTTTATAAATTTCAAACTTACCTTCTATGATATTATTTTGTTTTATATGATATTTGATTTTTCCATATTTTTATTTTTAAAATAAGAATAATATTTTTAAGATTTTTTTCATTTTTATAAAAGTAAAACATCTATGAAATAGAAATTTGAGGATGGGGTGATGTGAAAGGGGTAGGTGTGGATAAGGGAGGGGTTAAGAAAAAATTCATATTTTTTTATAAATTGTTTATAAAAGTAAAAAAAATATATAAAATAAAAATTTGAGATTGGAGTAGGCGGAAGGGGGATAGGGGAGGTACGAAAAAATTTCATATTTTTAATAATTCTTTTTTATAAAAGTTACAAAAAATATAAAATAGAACTTTGAGGATGGAGTGGGGGTGGGTAGGGTTAGGGCTGTAGGGGTGGTAAGAAAAAATACAATATTTTTTTTATAAAAGTTTTAAAAAAATGAAATAACAATTTTAGGATGGAATGGGGGGTGGAGGGCGTATGGTGTAGGTAGGGGTAGGGAGTAAGAAAAAAATTTATATTTTTATAAATTTTTTATGAAAGTAAAAAAATATAAAATAGAAATTTGAGATTGGGGTAGGGGGGCAGGGGAGAGGGTAGGTAAGATAAAATTTCATATTTATAATATTTTTTTTAATAAAAGTAACAAAAAATATGAAATGGAAATTTGAGGATGGGGTGGGATGGAGGGGGTAGGTGGGAGGTAAAAAACAAATCATATTTTTTTATAAAAGTAAAAAAATATTAAATAGAAATTTGAGGATTTGGTAGGGGGTAGGTGTGGGTAGGGTGGGAGGGGGAGGGTAGAAAAAAATTCATATTTTTTATAAATTATTTATAAAAGTAAAAAAATATATAAAATAGAAATTTGAGATTGGGATAAGGCGGGGGGGTAGGGAGGTACGAAAAAATTTCATATGTGTTTTATAAAAGTAACAAAAAATATGAAATAAAAATTTGATGATGGTGTAGGGTGGGGGTAGAGTGGGGTTAGGGCGGTAGGGAGAGGTAAGAAAAAATTTCATATTTTTTATAAAAGTAAGAAAAAAAATATGAAATAGAATTTGAGCATGGGGTGGGGGTGGAGGGGGTAGGGATGGGTATGGCGGGGAGGTAAGTAAAAAATCATCTTTTTTTATAAATTGTTTATAAATTTGAGAATGTGGTAGGGGGTAGGGCGGGAGATGGAGGTTGGTAAGAAATTTGAGAATGAGGTAGGGCATGGAGTGGAGGGGGTATGGGATGAGGTAAGAAAAAAATTCATTTTTGTAATAATTTTTTTATAAAAGTAAAAAAATATGAAATATAAGACTTGGGTAAACAATAGAATAGTAGATGGATTACTTTGGGCTACTGTAATGGGTTGATTTGGACAGTTCAAGATAAATGAGTTAAGTTGAGTTAGTCCAAACTTAGCCCATTTAATAATATGTCAATGCCAAAACCCATTAAAATCTGAGCGGATTGGGCCGGTCAATTGAGCTTGGGTCCAATTTGTCACCCCTAGTCTTTGTTGAGTTGCGAAATTTGTGTTGTTAGAAGCGTATCAAGTCACAAGCAAATGAGCAACTCAACCACCAAACAATAATCAAGTGACCAAAGAGAGGTGTAGTGGGATGAATAAGATCCATCCAACCTTAACTAGAATTCTTGTGTGTCGAGCCATATGCGGCACGAATTCGAATTAGTCACGATCCCAATGCATATACCGGACGCCAAGTGAGGAACTAAAAAAAATAATGAAGCTTTAATTAGCCTTTATTCTATGATTCATTGCCTTAAGACTAAGGAAACTAGGGCTGATTTGCACAAAATAGGATCATTTAAGGTGGTCACAAATTATGTTTTTACAAGTTATGTCGGGCAGGTAATATAACTTAGGTACAATGTTGATTTTACTTATCATGTTACATTTTTAACAAGTCTTTCCTTATTTTTATTTTTTTTGATAATCGAGATTTCCAGACTTGCGCCTGACTACTTCACTGGTATTACCCAGACGTTCTCGAGGTGATGGCACCGGTCCTTCAACAACATCACCACTAAATTGCGGGATGTGCTCCAGTGACTAGTTTTTGGGAGCGTACAACTGATCAATGAGACAATGTCAAATTCCCCAACATGCAGAATTTCTTCGCGCCTGCGGGAAATCGAACCCACGCTGTCCATGTCAGAGCGCCTTAGGCTTTACCACTGGACTATGCCCGGGAGGACAAGTCTTTCCTTATTTAAAAGTTGTATCTGCGGAGCGTTACTATTTTACAATCTTCATTCTACTATTATTGTTAAATTGTATACTAAGTCTTACCGTATTGGCAAAACTTGTATGTTTTGTTCAATTGTTAAAAAGTTTTGCCGGACTTGACAAGACTTGATACTATCTTCATTCTGCCTATCTTGTTATCTATGAATTCTGCCAGAGTTCTTATCCATATATTCTGTTACAACCAAATAAACATAGTAAAATTTGTCTAATTAAAGCACCAACCACATTTTTTTTAGATTCCTCTCATCCAATGTCTCAACAACTTAATATAGAAAGCTACTTCTTTTGTTTTTCAGTTCACTAATTCCATTGATCAAGGATAGATGCACAGATCTTACCAAGTAAAAAAAAAGAGAGATAGATAGATAGAAGGAACAGATGGAAACATACTAATTTCATTTACATGTCTGATATTGAAGCCTTGAAGACTCAATCAGTAAGAATAGCGAGAAAATAAGCATAAGATACCTACAAAGGCTAGAAATTAGAATACTCTTGCATATTATGAATATATATGTAACTCAAATAGTTAAATTAAAGACTTGTAAATGACAGGGAAACTCGAAACCCTGGTGCCGATCTTCAAATCTAAATTTGACATATATCAGAAAAAACACCTGAATTTCCGTTTCTCATTGCTTTTAGAGAATTGATCGACACATTTGAGCAAGAGTACTGCAGATCCTAACGATTTTTGCACTTCTCCGTTGCTCTCGGGGCTGCACGAAACAAGACATACTGTGTGTTACATGTCGTATAGTATAAGAATTCATTCTCCATTGTTTAGTTAGGGACATTTACATTTGGAAGTAGTCGATGTACTAGACAACATCACACACATTTTTCATATGTATTTGATATCATGCAAATCACAACGTGAAATTTGAGCAAGTAGTAATTTAATTACCTAGACCATTTGCATCTGAACTCTTCATGATCCTCAGCTTCTTGCATGACTCTGTGAACATCCTGCAAACATTAAAAAGAAAATGACAAATACGAATTACATAGTAAAATAAGGTTATAGTTCAACAGCTCCCAGGTTGCTCTAGTATCCAGATTAAGGGAGACAGAGAAAATATCACCAGAAGTATTCAGAAAGCTAAGATATAATACTTCAAACACACAGCATCACAAACGTGACCAAATAGCAAAAAAGGAACAAGAACGCTTGGACATAAACCTCACTAGACACGGAACAAGGATTTTGAGTTTATGGGTTCTGGATTCTAGAAAACGCAGCTTACTGTGTTCTTGATAAATTGTTTGTGCATATTAAGTGGATTTTTAAACACAAATAGAGGATTTGAGCCAAAGCCACTACCGAGCCTGTAGGTAAAGCTCTAGCTCCGCCACATGATTTCAAGTAGCATATCAGCAACCACCGTCCTAAAAATTATGTTCACTACTAAGTCACAACCTATCCATTGGAGTAGAAATCCGACAGGTTGATGCAAATAATTGGGCTAATGATCAATTAACCTCTCTTAGACAATATATTAAGACTCGTTGACAAAGATTCTGATCTATTTCATGGCCTGTCAGAAGTAGAAAATTCTGCTGGGATCTTTACGGACAACAAAATATAGGTCAACTTTGATAATAAATTTATGATGTTTGAGAGGTAAAGTATAAATTGTAGTGCACAAGTTCAAAATCAGATCGATGCATTAGAGCTCTAATGACTAACCTGTTCATGAGCTTTAAAAAGTTTTTCGAATTTTTTTAGAATTTAAGATAAGATGTAAGACTTACTCCCATGGGACATCACCTACAAGCATCCAATCACCATCCTTGTCTTCATAGGTAAGAACGTATTCAGATCCATGTAAAAGATCTGCTAATTTGCTTTCGTTTAGTCCATCACTGATTGAAATGCCTTGAGTTTCACATTGACCTAAATAAATCATAGATAAAGCTCAAAAGTTAACAGGCTCTTCTTAATGCAGAGACCAAAAAGAACACGTTAGTAAGATATAGCTAGTGAACTTGGTTAAAACTGCATATAAATGATAACGATTTTACTCAAATATTTACTTCCACCTTATTTAAACACCTTATCTTTTTCTTAGGCTACAAAAGAAAAGCTTTTCAAATTTGAGAGCAGTTAAAGACTAACACATCCCAACCAGAGCAGCATGTTTAGCTGTTTTTAAGGGCGTAAATCCTTGATCAAGGTAAAGAATACTGAAATATCAGAGAACTAAAAGCAATATATTTTTAACTTGGAACAACAGAAGGTATCAATTTGAGCTTTTTAAGGTCAGTTCAGTGACAGCATATAACAATTACTCCTCTAGGAGATTAGTAAATTCAGTACAAAGAACAGAAGCTTCTCATCACATACAATCACATTGCAATCAACATTTCAGAGTCAGAAAGAACAACTGGCTTTTTTCATTTTTGGCCCGTCGGCCGAAATTAATTTTAGGCGCTAGCCAAAAAATACAAAACCTATATACTGGTTATGTATATTTTTTGTACACAATGTGTACATTATATGTATATTTATACTAAATATACAAAACCTATACATTTGATGGCTATTATTCTTTTGAGCAGCCCAAAAATGTAATTACCCCAGGAACGAACAAACAATCTCACGAAGCGTTCATGGAGATTCCCTAATTGGTAAATTTCATAACGAACCAAGAATTAACATGAGGTGTTTTCATAAAGCATTACCAGCTTTGAAGCAACAGAACATTTTCTCCAGTGCTAAAGCTAGATCCTTATAGCTGCTGTAGATAGTAAGATCAACCTTCCTCAAGTAAGGAGCACCATCCATACTGACTTTGACATAATGACAACCCGCTAATAGCTTACCGTTTGCATCTTCCTCAGTCTTTGGAGGATTACTAACCATATTCTTCCGAAAAGATCGAATTGGTGGCCATCCTACTACTTGTGCCCTGACCAAATAATTAAAGGAGATTCAATTTATTTGTGGTTCTAATTATCTTTCTTCATAAGTTTTACAGGTCAAAACTGAATAGCTAGACGCAAAAGTAAAGACAAGATTAAGCCAAACAGAAAGAGATAACAGTACAACAAATTTATTAGACATCCAACTTAAGCCATGGCTACTATATATCATAGGATTACAACAATAACAACTATGCCTCGACACCTAGTGGTGGAACCAAATTTATTTAAGGGGATTCAAAAATATTCTAGAATGTCATGGTTGTAATTTGAACATATGACCTAAAGTATTTTTGAACCTCCTTTAACGCTATACTTAAATCTTCTTCATGTCAAGGGGATTCAACAACTCACATAGAAAAAAGATCATTTTTACTCTATTTGCACAATCTGTTGAGCCAACGGTCTTTCGGAACAACCTCCCTAACTCCCAAAGTAGGGTTAAGGTATGTTGTTGTTTGTTGTTGCACAGTCTAATTTTCCAACGAAGGGGATTTGGTTGAACCCTCTTGACACTACTTAGTTCCGCCACTGTCAAAACCCCACCACCCATCCCCCACCGCAAGTACGGTTGACTACACAACAATAACATACCCAGTGTAATCCCACACGTGGGGTCCGGGAGGGTAGATAGGTTGTTTTCGATAAACCCTCCGCTCAAAAAAAAGCAAACCACAGCAGTCAAGAAAAGAAATACCAGAAGTAAGACTACATGAATCCTAATTAACCATGTTGTTCCATTTTAAGCTCATCTAAGAACAATATTATACCAAAAACAACTAAAAAATGAAAAGTACTAGAGGGTTGCGGTAGACTAACAGCCAGCATAAGTAACACTAGTCATTTTTTGTTGAATACTCACAAGTCACAATACATAATCCTCCAAATTATACTGTAGTGGATCAACTGAAGAACAATTTCTTCAGTGAGGATAAAGAGACAACACATGTATTCTAAGGAAGAGAGACATTGAAAACACCAAACATGTTTGTATCATACTATGATTCTAAGTACTTATAAGGGTAAGTTGGAAGAAAATTACTTTGCAGCCGGAGTAACCCCATGACCATTAGTACTAGAAATTAGTGTCTTTTTCTCTTGCACTGTTCTTGGTGATTTTGGAGTTGCCTCTTTCACAGAATTTGAAACCATAATAGAATCAAGAATCTTGGTTCCAACTTTTACACCTTTTGGTGAACTAAAGCCACTATTTTTAGCCTCAGATCCAAAAACCCATGTACCAGAATTGCCATTTATGGTGTCAGAGAAACCCCTTTTAGCTCCAGAAGGGAAAATTTTCAAGACCCCAAGTGGTGGTGACTCAGAACCAGGCAAACCTAATCTTAGTTCAGTTGCCTTAAAGTTCAAATCTTTATTGTCCATTGAGGAAACACAGCTATTCTCTGATATGCCTATGTAATCATGCTCCTCTATAGGTATAGACATCAAAAATTTCAAGAAATGTTAGCTGTTAAGACTTATGGACTTGAAAAAATAGTATGCAATGAGAGAGTGCTTAGAGTTCTTGATTGCACAGAAGAAAAAAATGAGTGTTGTTCTTTTGGCTTTTTTCTGTAGCTTCTTTATAATTTTATACCTCCTCCGTCCCAACTCCCTAATTGACAATCTTTCCCTTTTAATACTTTTAAAAATATATATATATTTCTATATTTAGTAATAATATAATTTTAAGTTTTTTATTTTATATTTAATGAAATAATTTTTAATTACATATTTTTCAACATCTTATTTTAGACAATTAAATCACAAAAATTTTAAAAAAACTTTTATTTTTAAACAAATCAACCATATTCATATATGATGAGATGGAGGGAGTATAATGATGCTATTTCTGATTTCTGACCTACAAAAAAAATACACACTCTCGGGGCCCGTGTGATACAGCTTATTAAAAAGAGCTTTTAGAAGTAGAGTTTTTTATCAAAAAATTGTTAAGTTTGGTTGTCAATAAAAAAAGTATTTTTATATAAAAACAAAAAAATAAGGCCAAAACAAACTCTACTCAAGAAACCCAAATTTTGAGTTTCTTCCAAAAGTGCTTTTGGAACCCAAAAACACTTTTGAATTTATCAACCAAACACTCTAATTACAGGCCAAAAGTGTTTTTGACTTTCCAAAAGCACTTTTGGCCTTTAAAAAAGTCATACCAAACAGGCATTCACTCTACTATATCATAAATAGATATTTCTTCTGTGTCAAATTATTTTTTATGGTTATTAAAAATAAGTTTCTCAAATTATTTATTATTTTAGAAGTTTAAGATATAATTAATTATTTATAATTCATTTTACATTTTTTCTTTTGCCATTAATAAAGATGATACATAAATCGAATAAATATTTAATGAAGAGATATTATCGACATAAATAAGAGTAAAAATAGGTCTAATATCTCTCCTAATTAATATTTTTTAAAAAGCATGTCAACTAAAAAAAACGATAAATAATTTAAGACGGAGAAAATAGAACTGAAGAAGAATAATAATGGAATTACACGCTGAAAGAAAGGGGGGAAATGACAAAAATGGTTCCTTACGTATGAGGGTAAGTTCAAAATAGTCCTTTAAGTATGTATTGAACAGTTTTGATCCTTAAGTTTGTCAAAAGTTGACAATTTTGGTCTACGTTAAATATTTATCGAACTTTATCTGTTAGATTTTATGGGATCTATGAATAAATAACGGAAACTCGTATATGGAGGTTCATTTTTTTGTAGTTTCTGTTATTTTTTTATTTATTTTTAGAATTTGATGTAATTTTTTAAGGTGTAATTTTATTTTATTTTCCTTCGTCTCAATTTAGCTGTTGTTTTAATCATGCTCCTTCAAGAAATGTAAGTTGTTAGAATTATGGACTTGAGAAATAGTATGAAATGAGTGTGTTTGAGTTCTTGATTCCGGAGAAGAAAAAAGGAGGGTTTTTTTGGTCTTTTTCTGTAGCTTTTTTATAATTTTATACAATGATGATATTTTCATAGAAAATGAAATGAAAATATGAACTCCTTATATGGACTTGGATAATCTTCACTCTATAAGCTAGCTTTTGAGATTGACTTAGGCCCAAAATTTATTCTTTACAACATGGACTCCTTATATAGATTTGAACAATCATCACCCTACAAGCTAGGTTGAGTTAGATCCAACATTCATTCTTTACCAATGTTATATTTTCTCACCTACAAAAAAAAAAATATTACACACACTACTGTAGCAGAAAGAGATAATACTGAAGGGGAATAATAAGTGCTTGTGCTTTATTGTTTTCTTTTTTACCCTTTTCTTTAAGTGGGGATAATAGCATTTTTGATACCCTTAATTATTATTACTACCTTATAATATACTTATGATTTAATATATATGGATTTTTAATTAATTAAAATAATTATTTTTTATATCTTTATATAATATAACACATAATAATTACAAAATTGTTATTTTCAATATTAAAATATTAGAAAATTGAAAGAATTAATCTCTTGATTATTTTTATTGATGAAAGACATATATATACAAGTTACAATAGGAAGATCATTTTCCTATTCTACTTCTAAATTCTTATTTTATATGGAGACTAATAATACAATTATGGTAAGACTACAAGACTAATTAATATACAAGTCTAATATACAAATATACCATAAAGAATATCTATATGATTTGGGCTGAACGATGGACACGGACTGCTGGCCCAATTATATGTATATTTAACACACACCCACAGTCATAGAGGGCGGTCTTCGTACGCTGAGACTGTCTCTAAAGTCTTCAAAAAGGACTGAGGGAAGACTCTTTGTAAAGATGTCTGCAATTTGATATCTGGAAGAGACATGACAAACGCGTACTTGTCCTTTAGCTACCTTTTCTCGAACAAAGTGAATATTCATCTCTATATGTTTAGTGCTCTGGTGATGAACATGATTACCAGAAAGGTAGATGCCACTTATATTATCACAATACACCAAGGTAGCCTTCTGAATAGGACAATGGAGCTCTAAAAGGAGATTATGTAACCAACATGACTCAGAGACCACATTGGCTACCCCTCGATACTCGGCGTACGCGAGCGTGGCGTGGATTGGCGTTTGGCGGACCGTGAGACCAAGTTATTACCTAAAAACATCTGATATCCGTAGGCGAAATGCGGTTTGAACAACCTCAATCAGCATTTGTATAGGAGACAAGTGTAGACGTCGATGAAGGATACAAATGCAAGCCATAATCAAGTGTTCCCTGAATGTACCTAAGAATGTGTTTGAGCGCATTCATATGTTCAATCATGGGATCATGCATAAACAAACACACTTGTTATACGACATATGTAATATCAGGTCGCGTGAACGTAAGATACTGAAGGGCTCCTGCAAGACTACGATAGCGGGTCGGATCCTCATAGGGAGTCAGTTGCAGCACCCAACTTGGGTTTAGCATCAACTGGAGTAGAAGTGGACTTACAGGACGACATCTTAGCCCTCTCAATGATCTCAGTTGCATACTTCCTCTTGATAAGAACAGTCCCCCTGCATGACGAATGACAGCAATCCCCAAAAAATAACTCAATTGCCCCGAGTCTTTCATGGCAAACTCAGAACTGAACATTGTCATAATAGACTGGAGTAATGCATCAGAAGAGGCATTCAAGATAATATAATCCACATATAATAGTATATAAGTCATGGAAGAACTCCGATGATATATGAATAATGACTTATTAGACCTGTGAGTGAACCCAATAGTCGATACATTAGAATTCAAATTAATATTAACACTAGATGGACGGGGTACCAACTCCCACATCTCATTATCAATAAGAGCATTATATTCATCGATCATGACAATCTTCCAATATGGGTCATTTAAGACAGACACAAGATTACGGGATAAGAGTGATTTAAGAATATTAGATTTTAAATTAAAAAATTTTCTTGGTTTAAAAATACCCCGTTGACTTCGGGTGACCGGACCATGACTCGGGGCTGGATTGGGTGAATTTTGGAAAGTGTCGGAGAATGGTAGTGTCTGATCCGTCGGAGGCGCTGCGACCAACGCTCCAGTGGCTACTGGAAGTTAGGCGCTTCGACGCCTCCCGAAGGGCCGCGACACTGACGAAGATGGTAAAACACTTTGGCTACTGGATGGTAGGCGCCATGGCGCATCCCCGAAGGGTCCCGGCGCTGACGACGATGGTAAAACACTTTGACTACTGGATGGTAGGCGCCGCAGCACCTCAACAAAGGGCCGCGACACTGATGATGGGTTGCGGGACATATCTGACAAATGATGGATAATATAGTGGAGAATATCATCATCCAAAAAATCATACGAACTAGGAACGGGATTTTCGACTATAGAAAATGGAAATTGGGACATCAAATATAACATGACGACTAATAATGATTCGTTTGGCTGATAAATCAAAGCATTTATAACTACGGTGATTTGACGGATAACGCAAAAAAACACAAGGGGTAGAAAGTGTCTGAAGTTTGTTAATTGTGGTGGATGGAAATAATGGATAACATAAGCATCCAAAGACCCTAAGATGAGAATACGAAGAAGTCTTATTATATAAACTTTGAAGAGGGGACGAATATGTCAAACCTTTAGAAAGAAGAATGTTAAGCAAATATGTAGTCGTTTGTAGAGCATGATGCCAAAATAACGGAGGAACGGAAGAATGAACCAATAAGGTGCGGATAATGTTATTAATGGTACAAATTTTAAATTCAGCTTTCCCATTTTGTGACGACGTATGAGGACAAGAAAAATAAAAATTTATCCCATTGCTAGCACAAAACTCCGGAAACTCCCCATTGTCATATTCTTTGTCATTATCACATTGAATATTTTTTATTTTCCGTTCGAATTGAGTTCTAATGAAAGCTCTAAATTTGTCGAATGAAAAAAACTTGTGATTTTTTCGCTATTGAAAACGTCCATAAAAGTTTAGAATAATCATCCGAGAATAAAACATAATAACGATTACCCATAGAACTGAGAATATGAGATGTCCATAAATCGCTATGAATAATATCAAATGACATTGAAGTATGAGAATTCGAGACTACAAATGACATTGAAGTATGAGAATTCGAGACTACAAATGACAACTTAATAATGTTCCCTAGAGAACAAGATTGACAATTTAGAGTACTACGCGTACCCTTACATGAAATAAACTTATTTCTATCTAAAGTAGATAAAATAGACACCACCGGATGACCTAGACGAGCATGCCACAAGGAAGGAGCAAGAACTGCAAAAGTGGATGGCATGGCTTGACGCGAGAAACTGAGACTTGATGTGATTGAATAAAGATTTTCCCTACTGTCACACCTCATGAGAGGATTCCCCGTCTTGAAATCCTTTAGAGAAAATCCAAACGGATCAAAATCAATAGAAACTCAAATATCAGTGGTGAATTTACGGACATACACCAAATTTTTAATTAGTTTTTGGGGCATGAAAGGTATTTTTCAAGATAAGTGGTGGATGGGGAGGAGATAAAGTTTTATGACCATAACCCTTAATTGGAATCGAATTACCATTACCAATAATTATATCACGATTACTGCTCAAATTGGAATAAGGCGAGAGAGTACCTTGGGCGGAGGTCATGTAGGTAGTGACGCATGTGTCCATGTACCAATTTGGGTCCGATTGAGTCATTCTAAGCGTGCGCATCGAGGCTTCAATGTCGGTTTGTGAGGGTCCCGCTGCGTTTTGGGCTTGAGGAGGCCGGGGCCCAAGCACCCCGGACTGCTGGGCCAAAACCCACTGTCAGACCCGAGAAACTGGGTAGGAACTCGGCCCAGTTTCCCGGGTAAACAGGCCCACTGTTTGGCGCTGGAACTGGGGCCCACTGCCACTGCATTGGGGCCCACAGTGGGCCCCATAACTGCTGCCACTGCTGACTGGACCGAGGAACGTTGCTGCCACCGCAATTTTTGCCATTATTCTTTCGATTTTGACCTTTTTTACCACCGTCGTTGTTGTGATTTTATCTTGAGTTGGTGGAGCCGAAAGATGGAAAATTGGACTCAGTCATCATGATGACGGGACTAGCTCATATACCCGCATTTTTATACAAACCCGCTTCTTTTAATGTGAGCATTGAGCGGGCATGATAGAATTTCGGCAGGAGGTTACTTTGACGAAGAATCGAAGCAACACCATTATAGGACTCGGATAAGACTGCAATCATCTGTAGAACGAGACGACTATTAGTAACCGGAGCACCCACGTTGAGAAGTTGATCCGCCAAGTTCTTGAGTCGTTTACAATAAGATGAAACGTTAGGAAAATTTGTCATAGCAACTTGAGAAAATTCCTGTTCAAGGGTAACAACGCGGGAATGAATGTTATCTTGGAAGATATCACACAATCGATTCCAAGCCTCTATAGTTGTGGATTTGAGCTCCATAATCATCTGTAAAAGGTTCATGAATATTGTGGCATAAATCTATTGAAGAACCTTTGCATCAAGAGTGACCTATAATTTTGGATCGTCCGCTTTGGTGGGTACATCATCATCTTCGGTGGTCTCATACCCCATTTTAGGAGTCGGAGGGATAATATGGTGAATAACTTGATGTGTCATTGCATGAATCTTGAATAATTCTGCTCACGTCCCATATTGGACGTTTTCTAGGTAAAAACAATATGAAGGACGCTCTTGATGTTAGAAACTGTGAGGGCAGAATGGAAAGTGTTCTTATCAGTCATGGTGAATAGAATAAACTTTGGATAAAAAATTTAGGGGGGGAGAGGTCTCGGTTTTTTTAGAAACCGAGGGGGTGATTTTTGGGTACGGTTTTCAAGAGAATTTGAGAAAGAAGTGAGAAGCGGAAGTATGGAAAATAACCTAGACTCTTGATACCATACTACTACATTTCTGGCCTAATGTGATGGCTCATTCCTATCTAATGCGACGTCATATGTACAATCATCGCATTAGATATGGCTAATGCGACGGGTTCAAGTTATATCAAATAAGAAAATAGGCTAATGCAACAGCATTTTGTGGCTGTTGCATTAGATAGGCTAATGTGACGGCTTATATCATCTAATGCAACACCCACACACGGCCGTCGCATTAGCCTATCTAATGCAACGGCTGTGTAAGGCTAATGCAACGACCTTTGTTTTTTTTTATTTTCCTTCATAAAAGTGAAATCACATTTTTAAACCCAAAAAAAAAACCAAAAACCGAAATGCTCTCATCTTCAGCGATTTTGCCGAGTGAACAGTGAAACTGTCGGAGTTTCGTCATTTCTGGCATCCACCGGGGACAAGACTTAGTCCAATAGCTTCGTCTCTTCAAGCCCGTCATTTCCATACCAAGTACCCCCATCGATTCATCCTACATCTCCGTCAATTTTAGATCGAAAAACCCACTGCAAGCCCATCGATTTTGGTTGGTGTTTTGCAAATTCCGATCGATTTCGGCGATTTCAAGGTTCGGCGTTGGTACCGTTACACTCGGAATCACCTTTTCGTCATTTTGACACCCCCACGTTGTTCGATTCTCACCAAAACGCCACAACACCCAATCGAAAAATCTAAAAACCCTGGCCGCATAATTTCTGAGCTTTTACTGAAGTTTAAGAGCAGAAACTCACATTCTATAGCTTAAACTCAGAAATACACAAACTCTCTTTATTATAACAACTCAAAACCCTTTCGATTTCTGGTATAGGTTCAATAAGAATCCAAAAATGCTAAGTTTCACCTCTCTTTAGTCGCGTACATACAAAAACCTTTTGAGCGGACTCGACGACTCGAGACGACGCCTCAGTTCGCCACCCGGAGAAGGTAAATACGATTCTATCTTTAATTTCTTGTTTAATTTACTTGATATGATATGTATGAGTGTATTTGTATGTTTTACAAGCTTTTTTAGTTGGCATCAATACCTGTTTATGTTGGTTTCAGCGGGTTACTGTACATGTTCTGGTTTCAGTACCTGTTTATGTTGGTGTAATGTAGTCTGTATTTATGTGCACTAAATCTAGAACATGTCGGGTGAACATTGTTTGGCGTTTGAACTTGGTGGTCTAGGAGGGATTTATAACTGGTTTAGCAAATGTTAATCTAAGATTCAATCGTTCTATATCCTTTTCATGTCTCATGTTCCCTGTTAAGTAAAAAAATGAGTTTTAATCTCTCCAGGACTTATAAGAAGTGTCGTGTTCTGTCTTCTATATTCTAACGAGTTGCACATCTATGTATCTCTACTAGCGTGTTGATAAATTTGTTGTTTGCAGGTTTAGGATAGTAAAGATATGATAAAAGGCTTTATGCGTGTATGTGTTGATGTTTCTTTCATCTTTCTAGGCTCAAAGAATATGGAAACCTGCCTTTCTTATTGAAATACTCTTGTGGTTCATTTATTAACTGATAACATAATCGATCCCCAGTGTTTTATATCAGTTTGGTCTTAATATATATGTCGACCTTCATTCATGTTGTAATCTGAGCTTACGTGCAAGTTATTAATATATAGTACGCAGTATGAATAAAATTCTGTGTGAGTTTGATCCTGCGTGGTCTCACAGGTTCAGATGTTGTCTTGGACCTGTTTTGAACCACCCCATGCTTATAAAGTGTAGTTTCAACAATTTCACCTTCAATAACTGTTCTTTAATGGTTTCAAGTGTATCTAAAACTTGTAAAGTGTTTGGATATAGGAGAATAGACAGCAGTAACAAGTTACATCTTCTATTCAGGAAATGCTGAAAATATTGGGACTGAGCTCCTTGAGATTTTATTGAAGATGGCTCCATCCAAAGAGGAAGAACGTAAGCTAAAAGAATACAAAGATGATTAGATAAATTTAGTGTCTAGGTGTGAACCAAAGACAATATTACATTCATATAGTATTTTCTTAATGTGCAGTTATTGCAATTGATATATTCTTTCGTGATTGTTTGGCCCTCAATGATGTGATCTTGACAGGTCTGGAAAGGTCAAGGATCAAGAAAATGGAAGCATGGACAAAATGATGAAATTTTTGTCCAATTTGAACAAGTAACTCATATTAGTGCTGCTCTTGGTGTATTTCTTTTCTTCTTGCTTGTTGAATGTAAAGCGTTGCTTACTCTGAATGTATCAAGTATTGTTGTTGCTGTTGTATTTCCTGTTGAAGATTTGTTCGCTCGTGTCTGCTGTGCAACACACAAGAAATCTTAATTGTTGTTGCTCTTGCTGGTTTCAAGCAGTGGGTTCTATCGTTTCTGGTGCGGTCAAATACCAGAAGTTTGAGCACTGGTTGGTTTTACATGCTGCTGCATCCTGATGAAGCGTGACAGTGTTGCGTCAATTTTTTGTTTCTAGTACTTATGCTAAATTTGTTATATATATGGAGATACTTTTGTGAATAATTATTTTGTAATATGTCCTATGGGGTCTAATATTGTAATATTGTACATTTGTGAACAATTAGTAATACAATTCTTTTTTATTATTATTTGTCTCTTTTTATTATTTATTTTGTTATTATTTTTTTCTAAAAATTAATTAATTCAAAAAACATGTGCATATCTAATGCGACTATCTACCTGGCCGTTGCATTAGGTGTTCTGGCTGTCGCATTAGGTGGTTAAATAACCTTCAAAACAGTCGACTATCTAATGCGACTGCTCTGTCTAGTCGTCGCATTAGGGGGGTGGGAGCCGTTGCATTAGATATGCAGCTAATGCAACGGCTAAATACAGCCGCCGCATTAGCTTCATATCTAATGCAACTGACAGTCGCGATTAGGCCGCTTGTCGTTGCATTAGACCTAATGCAACGCCAGGAGATGCCACGTCTCCTAGTCGTTGCATTAGGTCTAATGCAACGACCAGAAGGGCCTAATGGGACGAGTATGGGGCGTCGCATTAGCCTAGAAATATAGTAGTACCATGAAAAAATTATTGCATTGATTATTCTTATTTATGAAAGACATATATATACAAGTTACAATAGGAAGATCATTTTCCTATTCTACTTTTAAATCCCTATAATATATGAAGACTAATAATACAATTATGGTAAGATTACAAAATTAATTAATATATAAGTCTAATATACAAATATACCATAAAGAATATCTACATGATTTGAGTCGGACTGCTGGCCCAATTATATGTATATTTAACAAAAATGATCATTTGTAAGCTTAAGGGAGTGATTACTACCACGCGAAGGCGAGCAAATTACCTAGTTAAATAATAAATGGTTAATAATTTTTAGAACTTTTGAATTTTTACAAGCAAAATGATTAAATATGTACTCCATTTTACTAATATTATAAAAATTAAAATTTACTAATAATTGAAAGACAAAAATACAACTATATCCTTTTAACTACATAACCCTTGTGGTAAATCAAATTATATGACACTATTGCTCGTGTGGTTTTTTATAATATATGAAACCATGATGAATAATATTATATTTCTCGGTCTTTTTTTGGAGCAAAAGGCGAAATTCCTCGCTCACAGGGCCCCCACCCCTCCGACCCGACAGAGATTGGTGGAGGAAGGTAAATCATGGTACTCAGCGGCCCACTAGGTGGAAGGCACAGTGTCTGGTGCCCACAAGGAGTCATCCCTCACAAAGAAGAAATGAACTCCCACACTGCGGCTCGAACACTGCGCTTAGGAGCAATCACACTCTGAACTAATCGAGCTACACCCATGCGGGTTCTCGGTCTTTTTTAATTTCTTGAATAATGGATCATCTTTATATGTTCCCAAAACCAGATGAACTAATGTTCCTCCAATCTGCATGGTCGCACATATTTTTAATTTAAAGTAAGTCATTTTATCTAGTGACTTTCTCTATTTTATCTCTCTATGACAAGCTTAATTTTCCTAAATATTTTAGATAAAAAGCATATACCAAAATATAGGGTCTGGTTTTAGGGGACAGGACGGCGCTATGTCTGCTAACTATTCATAGGTTCATACAAGTTTTAAGGAACTCAACTCAAGAATGCAATAATTAAAAATGTCATTAGCTAGTGGATTTGTTTCCTTCAAGAGTTATAATAATACACTTTGTCGTTTGGTTCAAACCAAATTATCCCGATTATAATAATCTCACATTTTATATAAGATAGATAATTATAAATTTTAATATAAACTTTGTCTTAGTTTTAACTAATTCATAATTAAGTATTAGACAAGTTTAATATCAAATTTTATGTTGAGATAATTCCTAATCTATATAACCAAACAGTCTCTTTGTGAATAATGAATATAGTTACGTTGCGCCTTTACCCTTTATCAGGGTCATTTTTTGATCCGTGCGAGCTGTGCTACTGCATAGGGCCCCCGAAAAACGAAAAGTTTTAGGGACCATTTTTATTAAGTAGTATTAGCCAGAATTTACTGTAAAGATTCATAATTCGCAGGTCTTAGCCCAATTAATGATCTACTTTTACGAATTAGAACAGAGTCTTCAAAATGTTTGAGACGGACATGCCTTTATATATGTATCAAGTAAATATATAGTTCAGCTATATCTTGTGTCAACCTACATAGATGTGTTCATTTGTCGCATACAAACTTGTGTTATCTATGCATCCATAAACTTGGAAATTGACAATTCAATGATATTTCTATCACATTCCACAAACTGTTTGGCCTGAATCCATTACATGCATTTGTTATTTTCAGTACTAGTTTAGTGTTACAAGAATGTTAGGGGGAAATCCCAATTAAACCTTATCAGTAAAGAATGATAGG
Organism: Przewalskia tangutica; assembly: GCA_029844215.1. NCBI lineage: Eukaryota > Viridiplantae > Streptophyta > Magnoliopsida > Solanales > Solanaceae > Przewalskia > Przewalskia tangutica. The sequence goes on from CM056720.1 coordinate 4,551,960, forward strand.
TTGCCACAATGCAGAGCCAAGCATTTGAAATAAAGGAGGTCCTCATGTGCAGCGATATAAGTCTAACCTTTGAAACCAGTTAAATTATGATTAACTCCTTCACAATCATATCGGACCGGAGTGTGGGGGCTCCTGAGGTGCGAGATCCACCTTTTTTTGGAAAAAAGTAAAGAATGATATGTCAATGACCCTAAATTAAAGTTTAATTAATATTGTTGTTGTTATAGTTAATACTGTACTTGAATACAATCATTTTGTCCCAAAAGTGACAACAACAGTAACAATTATATATGTCTCAATCTAAAACAAATTGTGGTATGCTATAAACACAATATTTACGTCGCTCAAAGTAAGCTTGTCTTTGTCTAAATATTCTAACATTACAGAATCATAAGTTCTCTATAAATTTTTCTGCATATAAATCTTTAACAAAACTAAAAAGATTATTAGCAAATATTGGAACTAAAACGTACCGGCGTATGAAAATAAAATTTAATCTCAATTTTTTGTCAATTATTACGGCAATTTCTTAGAATAGAATAGAGTCAATAGACACATCAATCATGAAGTAGAAAATGGATCCGCATGGGCAGCTCAACTGGTTCTCAAGGGGGATAATTGGAAAAATGAAGTAGAAAATGGGACACAATGGAAGGAATCTTTACTAAAATAATCTCAAGAAATTATTCACAAGAATAAATAAATAAAACAAGAAGCAAAATAATGGAATCTTTTTTCCCTCTATATACGGAAAGCTTAATCAAGACTCAAGAGTATGCCAATTAGTCTTCTTTTAGTCATGAATTTAAAAGCCATACTCTGCATAACTAATATGCTTATAAATATATTGATAAGATAGAGAAAGTGGAACAAAAAATTAGTTATATGCCAAGAGGAGTTTCAAATAAAAAAGGGAGAAAGAAGAAATAGAGAGTTGATTTATTCCCTATGTTTCCATTTATGTGTCTTCTTTTCCCTTTTAATCTATTTCAGAAAGAATATAACTTTCTATATTCACTAATATTTAAGACTGTAAGACGATATTAATTTCTCTCTTGGGAGTCTTTCTCATTAATATCAATGTATATAGTGTACAATATTCATCTCTTATACAAGAGGAATCCTAGTCCTAATTACAAGAAGAATCTTTGTCTTACCATAATTACATTTACACAACATATGTGATATATTCTAATTATGGTAGGGATCATATTGGTGGTACACGTTTACACACCCCCTCAGTCGGAGCGGGAGGAAGTCGGACGCTGAGACTGTATCTAAAGTCAAGAAATAAATGTCGGGGAAGTCCTTTGGTAAATATATTTGCGTACTAATATGATGAGGGAACATGTAACACTCTGACATGTCCTAGCGCAAGCTTCTCACGAACGAAATGGATGTCCATCTCAATGTGTTTGGTTCACTAATGTTGAATCGGGTTGTGAGAAAGATAGATCGCAGAGATGTTATCATAGTACACAATAGATGTTTGACGCAAAGGACACTGAAATTCTAACAGTAAATGTCTGAGCCAACAAATCTCAGCTACCACATTTGCAACGCCTCTGTACTCAGCCTCGACACTGGAACGAGATAGGGTGGTCTGTCGCTTGGCAGACCATGAAATCAGATTATCCCCTAAAAACCACAAAAGTCGGAGGTAGAGCGTCGCGTGTCTGGACACCATGCCCAATCTGCATCCGTATAAGAGAGCAATCTGTTTGGTGCAGAGGGGTATAAGTGCAAACCATAATCAAGCGTGCCCTTAATATATCAGATGATACGCTTAAGAGCAGTGAAATGAGACTCTCTGGGGGCATGCATAAATAGGCATACCTGCTGAACAACATAAGCAATATCTGACCTGTTAATGTGAGATACTTAATTACACCTGCAAGGCTCCTATAAAGAGTAGGATTGGAGACAGGAGCACCATCCATAGCACTGAGCTAGGATTTTGAATCAATCAGAGTAGGCATGATTTTGCAATTCACCATCTTAGCCCTACACACAATCTCATATGCATACTTACGCTGACTCAAGACATGTGATTGGCAGACCGGGTCACTGATATCCCCAAAAGTAACACAACTTGCCCAAATCAGTCATTGCAAATTCGGTCTTAAGTAAAGCAATAATCTCATTTTTCAACCCATCAGATGAGGCAGTAAGGACAATATCATCCACATATAGTAGTAAGTAAGCAATGCTACTACCTCGATGAAAAATGAAAAGTGAAGTATCACTTTTGCTGCATACAAACCCAATCTGCAAAATGTACCTGACAAAGCAGTCATACCACACACAAGGGCCTGTTTCAGGCCATATAGTGAATTACGGAGACGACACACATAGTGAGGGACTACTGGATTGGTGAACCCAGGTGGCTGATGCATGTAAACTGTCTCTTTCAGGTCTCCATGTAAAAAAACATTTTTCACATCAAGTTGATGTATCGGCCAGTGTTTGCTCAGAAGGGTGTGAATGGTGGCTGGTTTGACAACTGGGCTGAATGTCTCACCGCAATCAATGCCCTCATGCTGGTTTGTGACATTAGCCACAAGGCGAGCCTTATACCTCTCTAGATCTCCACTGTCTCTGAACTTGTGGCGAAAAATCAACATACAACTGATCATATTCACCCCCTCCGGTCTAAGTACTAGATTCCACGTGTACTGTTTAGTTAAAGCATTGAGTTTTCCTCATACATAGTTGCATTCCAATTAGAGTCTTATTTGGCCAATTTGGGGTTCTTGGTAATTGGGGAGATGATTTGGACAGACAAGTTAAATTGGATTTTGGGTTTGAAGATCTCATGTTTGGCACGAGTTTCCATTGGGTGAGTGAGAACAGTGGGTGGCTGCAGCGGCTGAGTGGTGGTATCCGAGACGGATGGTATGGTCGGATAAGGGGAGGGTGGATGATTTGTCGTCAAAGGTGTCGCGCGCGCGATCGGCGCGCGCGCTGAGGTACATGCTCTGAAGTTTTGCATCGCGACGCATCCTCGGCGGGTCGCGCCAGACGGTAATGAATTATTTTGCTCACAGGAAGTTTGGCGCCGCGGCGCATCCCCGAGGGGTCGCGCCGCTGACAATGGTAAATCATCAGTTTGTTCACTGGAAGGTTGGCGTTGCGGCGCTGACGACGGTGATGACTGTAGTTAACTGAGAATGTGGGAGAGATGTCAGGTTCGTCAAGAAAGGAGTAATCATGTTTTTTGGAATTTCTGAAGATTTGAAAATGGGAATGTGGTCTCGTCGAATATGACGTGACTGTTACACCCCGTAGTTCCAGAGTATGTATACGAGGACGTACGTTCGAGAATACAACATTTAAATTGAAAAGGAAGAAAGATGTGATTTTTCGACGGAAAAGTTTCGGATTTTGTGAAGGAAAAATGTTCGTTAAAGGGAATTGGATTCCCAGATTTGGTATTCGGACTTTTTGGAATATTTAAGAATTATGGAATTTTATTTCCGGAATTGGTCACGTAGGGCCCACGGGAGGAAATTTACGGTTTTGTGGGGCCCACTTTATTTTCGGATTTTTGGCTTTACGGATATTTTCGGAAGATGAAATATTTTGGACGAGTAGGGGGGCGACACGTGTCACCCCCGTGTGGCCATGTTGGCCGAATTGGAGAAGGACAAGTGGGACGTTTTTTAGGTGGACAAGTGGCCCATTTTTGTGGTGGCCACTTGTCCCATTTTTTGTGGTGAACAAATGGTTGGCCAACTACCCACACACATGTACTCAATCTTCACCATCCACTTGCCTAGATCTTGGCCATTGATTTCCCTATAAATACCCCTTGTGTGCAAGACTTTATTTCATCCACATTAGAAAGTTTCCAAGGCAAAAATTCCTCCCTCCTTAGTGAGTTCTCGTCCAAACACCCCTCCTTGAGTAGAATTCTTCAAGTATTATTGTTATTCCAAATACTTTAGCCTAAATCCCTTGTGGTATTCCAAAGAAATCCCAACATAAGAGCCCGGAAATACTACTTTATTCCAATAGTCGTAAAACGAAACCCTAGGAAAATCTTCATAGCTTAGATGAAGTGTTAAGAGGAGTTGGTTAGAAACTTCTAAGGGTCGCTTGGAGCGGGTTGGAGCGTAAGGATTTGGAGCTAAACGTTGCTCAGGATCGACTTATAAACTTGGATAATTTTGGGCTTATCGAGGTAATGATCTTTATCCCCCTATTGTAATTGGAAATTACATGTTGTAGTAATGTATAGTTGAGTATACTATATGTAGAATATATGGATAAGAATTGAATCAGATTTACATGGGATCGTATTCTGATGAGACTTGTAGTATTATTGTGGAGTAGAATTGTACACGTCCGGTTAGACGTGTAACCCCCCCTGGGATTGTTGGTTTGGTAGCAGGCCTCGTTAGAGGAGGAGATTTATGTGGTTGCGGGGGGGAGGTGCTGCCGAATTTTCCGTAGAATAAGGAATCTTGTATCTAGAATTATTCTACGAAGAGATCTAGAGGTTGATAGACGTTTTGTGGCCTTTATAGGTTGAAGTACTACGAGTAGCGTATTCTACTTGAAGGGTGGAAAAAGGCGAGCAAGGTTAGAGTACTTTGGAGCGTTTTGCTTATTGTCGATAATCGTCGCGAGGTATGTGAACCTCTTCCTATCCTTTCTAGCATGATATTTGTGAAATATATTTAGTGCGGTAGACGCACGTGTGTTTAAAGGAAGTTGATTTTCCTTTTGTGTCCTTGACTTGATTCCAAAGTTAAGTGACTTGTTATGAAATATTAAGGACTTGAATTATGTTAAAAAGTTGTAAAACCTCACTCATGAGTAATGGGTGTGTGGTCTTTTAAAGAATAAAGTTACCTTGATTTCGAAAATAAGAATGGTTTTATCATTGGATTTAAAATGATAACTTGACTTATAAACAACTTGATTTTGGGAAAGGAGAAGTAACTTGATTTAAAGGTATAGGTTACTTGTTTTTAAAAGAGTAAGACCCTTGGTTTAAAAAGTATATTGCTACTTGACTTTAAAAAGGAAAAAGTGCCTTTGTTTTAAAGGAAGGTATGGTTTTGTCTTAAAAGGGTTTAAAAAAAAAAAGAAGGCACGCTTTTGTCTTAAGATTGGTTTAAAAAGAAGGTATGGAAATTGTTTTGGTTTTACTTTGATGTCGTTTGACTTGAGTTTAAATAATAAGAATCTTGAAGTATTTCAAAAGAGTTATGAATCATGTTTGAAAGAAAAGAAATACTTGGTTTTAAAAGATTAAGTGTTATACTAGCTTTATGGGAAGTTAGGTATAACGACTTAAGAAAGATAAAAGGAACGGTTTACTTATTTGTTTATGAAAGTCTTGTATTGATTTCTGGAAAGTGTAGTAAGATGGTTTGATAAGTAAACATGTTACGATGCTACGTGTGTTAGTGTCTTGTGATGTTTGTGTGAGGGGGTTATTCTTGTTGTGCTTACGTTGTTAAACGATAAGCCCGTTGTACTGCTATTATATCACATACCCCCCTGACTTGTTATGATCGGTGACTTGCCAACCTCGATCGAGGTATACCTCACGCGATGCGTGTGACTATGCGGGTCGCGGAGTTCGAGATTGATCATTCGGTGTGTATCCGTCGAGGAATGCCTCACGCGATGCAGTGACTACGCGGTGCGTGACTACGCGGATGCGGAGTCGAGAGGATGCCGGGTTAGTCGCCGTCACGAGGAATACCTCACGCGGTGCATGTGACTATGCGGATGCGGGAGTTTCGAGATTAGGCACGCATAATGATACTATGGGCGATTAGCCTTGCCCGATCATTAGCGGCCTAGAAAAGACCACGATTCGTTATATCTATTTTGCTCTTGTTTATCTTTGTGGCACTATGCGATTAAATTGGTTGTTAAATGCGTATTTGTAATCGTTAAAATGTTATGATTTGATTTCGATTTACTTCTGATTTCACATACTTGGTACTGTTATCGACCTCGCCGGGTGGCTGCGTTAAATGCCGCAGGTAAATACACCGATCGTCGATCCTCGCCATGGATCACAATTCAACGTTTTGGGAAGCCCCGTTTCTCGGAGGCTTATCTTTCGTATAGTCCCTGTTGTTGTAGTACTTACATTCGTGGTATGGCGGCCACTGTCGTCGTTGTTGTTATAACATTCGTAGGTGCAGTAATCTTGTTGTGGCGAGTTTGTAAAAGGGATGTAACTGTTCGGGTTCAAGTTTGTTTATATATTCAGAAAGGTAACCGTTTTGGTTAGCCTGTTTTCTTATTTCATTATTGTATATCTTGTTTCATGTGTATGTTTTTATATTCCGCTGATTTTCTCTGATGTTGTATCACTAGGGTGCCCGGATAAGGCACCAGTCACGGGCCCGGGTTCGGGTCGTGACAGTGACGAGAAATGTAGATTTGACGAGTGGACAAGTCATAGCAAAGATAGCCCATGTGGTTCGGCGGGAATCCTAGGTAGACACAAGGAGTGGTCCGGGGAGCTAGTTTGTGAGGGGCGATAGAGGCAAGGTTAGGATAACAGAGACAACCGAATATCCGTAAGTGATCATAAGAGGGTACTCCGCGAAAGAGGATTTCGGTAGGGATCATACTGTGAAGGGTGCTAGTTGGGAGAATATTTAGAATGCATTCTGACATCGTAGCAGCATATACCCAGAAGGACGGGGGGAGGGAGGCATGAATCAATAGAGTGTGGATCATATTGTTAATGGTGCGAATGATTTTTTTAGATTAACCATTTTGTGGGGAAGTGTGAGGGCAGGAGAAATGAAAAACTATGACATTGTTTGTACAAAAGCTGTGAAACATAGAGTTATTGAATTCACGACCATTGTCGCATTGAAATGATTTTATACCTTTTTCAAATTGTGTTTGAATGAACATGCGAAACTCAAGAAACTTGGCAAACACTTCCGATTTAAATTTGAGAGGATATAACCAAATATAGTGAGAAAAACCATCTAGTAAGAGAAGATAATATTTATGACCGAGGGAACTAGCATTAGGGGAAGTCCATAAATCGGCATGTATAATATCAAATGGTGCAAATGTAACACTAGTAGATGATTGAAACAGAAGACGAGTATGTTTGCCTAAAGAACAAGAAAGACAGTGATGGGCAAGCTTCCCATTATTACAAGTAATGGAATTATTACCTATAAGAAAATTAAAAACTGGAGCGCCTGGATGACCAAGCCTATTATGCCATGTGGATGGAGAAATAGTCGCTAGAGAGACGGGAGAGCAAGATCTGACAGCGGAGGAGGATGAGAATAGATAGATACCCTCCGTGCTATTGCATCTCGTAAGAGGTGTCCCCGTATGAAGATCTTTCACAGTAAAACCAAAAGGGTCAAAGTCAACAGAGACAGAATTATTACGAGTACATTTGCGGATACAAATTAGGTTCTTAATGATGTGTGGTGCATATAGAACATTTTTAAGGGAGAAGGGTGGATGAGGTGGTTGCGTGTAGGATGTATCATAACCCTGTATTGGAATGCGATGGTCATTGTCAATTGTAATATATTGATGATGCTTTAAACTAAACATTTTGGATATATTACATGTAGACCGGGTGAGGTGAGATGTGGCTCCCGAGTCCATGTACCAAGTGTTGTCCGGTGGCTTCAAGTTTAGGCTGCTGAAGGCTTGTCCCAAATTAGTGGAATTTATGCTAGGAGCGGGCTGCTGGAACTGGCCTTGCATAAAGTGGGCTTGTTACTGGTACTTGGCTGGCCGAGGGGCTGGAGCTGGGCCCAATAACCCTTGTTGAGCATACGGGTTGTAGGGCTGCTGCTGGTACTGTTGAGGCGTTGTGGCGCTCTGCTAGTACTGTTGAGGCACCGCGGCCCAACCAAACTGGGGACTGGGCAGTGGTTGCTGGTCGCGACCCTTGCCATGACCTCGACCTCCTCTGCCGCCGTGGCCCTTGCCACAGCGGTTGGGAATTTTCCGACGAGGTTTGGCCGGCGGGATTTGGACTTTGGGGCCGTATTTAGACAACCAACGCCTTCTGATTGTGCTCATCCTGTTTAGCATGGCGAGTTTCCTCCAATAGTAATTGTGAGCGTGCTTTGTTAAAACTGGGAAGAGGGTCAGTCTGCTGAATCATCATGACGAGGGTGTCGTATTCCCCTTTAGGAAGGCCTGCAATCAATTGCAACACCATTTTTGTGTTGGACAAGGGCGTACCAATATTGGACAATTGGTCTGCCACTAGTTTCAGCTGTCGACAGTATTCGGACATATTGGAATGATTTTCCAGACGTGTGTTGTTGAATTACTACTCCAAGTACACTGCGCGAGTGTGTTTGTTGTCTTGAAAAATTTCTTTCAATCTTGTCCATAACTCGCGGGCAGAAGCCCCCATTTTCATGATGGAGGCGACGCCATGTTGTGTCATCAATCTCTGAGGGGCGAGTAACAGAATCGTCGATGTGATCAAGGACATGATAGACGCATGCATGAATTTAAAGAGTTCGTCCCACGACCTGTATTGGCCATCTTCCTGATCAAGAATGAGAGTGATGAGATTCTTGATGCTCGTAACGGCGAGAGCCGGATGGAAAAATGGTGATGGGTTGGTGGTGGGAGTTGTGGAAGCGGAAGCATCAGAATGTGTGGGAGATGCAGGAGGATCCATCTAGTGAAGAGAGGAAAATGAGGGGGGAAACCCAGAAATTTGGAGAGGGAGCCGCGGCGCAGAGGGAGGGCAGCTGAAAATTTTCTAGGGTTCTTTCGTTGTGGCTCTTGATACCATGTAAGATGATATTAATCTCCCTCTTAGGAGACTTTCTCATTAATATCAATATATATAGTGTACAATATTCATCTCGTATAAGAGGAATTCTAGTCCTAATTATAAGAGGAATCTTAGTCTTACCATAATTACATTTACACAATAAATGAGATATATTCTAATTATGATAGGGATCATATTGATGGTACACGTTTACATATTTAAGACCATAAGATTCATAGAATATTCCGGCACAAAAACCACAAGACTAAAAAGTCTCTTTTACTTTCTAAAACTCCGTAACCAATCAAACTAAGACATATAAAATGAAATCGAAATAGAGAAAGTTGAAACTCTTAGATGAGTAGTGTGAAGTGAAATATGCAGCAAGCAAAGTGCTATTACAACTACCAGTCACAGAGTGAAGTATGTGAAAAAATGGATGTCATAATCATAGAGGAAGACTTTAGGTAGTTAAAAACAGGAGACAAGATGAATCTCGAAACAACTAGAAACTGACCCCATTTAAGATATGATTAAACATGAGAAATCATAACTTTTAAGTCCCACCAAGAACAACATGTTTCTGTGTCAATATCAGCACAGCTACACCAAGCAGGAGTGGAGCTACAGTATTAGGAACAAGATCAGACGAATTCAGTAGATTTTGCTCGAAAAGATATTTGTATTAGATTAAGTAAATATTTATTAAAATTTTATTGCGAAGCAAATAATCAATACAAGCTACAAGTTCCGCAACAAGTTTAGAATTCATAAACTTTGAATCTTAACTCCATCGTTGATATTGAGTGTAAATATGCACACTGTGAGAGACTACGGACATCAAAGATGTACCCGCATATGCTATAGATAATGAAAATCCTCAGAAGTAGTGTAAACATTAAGTATTTACATAGGTACAAATTAGATAAGGTTTAAAAGGGCACAACGACTAAGGTTAGAGTGTTTTATAGGTAGCGCGCAGGCTTAGTTAGACGCTAGTGCTGCCAAATTTAAGGATTGTCTATGTAATCTACCTAAATATTACAAAATTTTCCCTAGCTTAAGAATGTTAATTATTCATCTCTTGTCTATGATATCTGGAAAGTAGTTGTGTCTTATGTGTAATAAAAATAGCCTGCATGCAGTGGCGGAACTATAACCAACGAAGAGGTTCAATTGAATCCCCTTTGTTAAAAAGTCGAACTGTGCAAATAGAGAATGTTTTTTTCGTATATAGTTTGAGTTTTGATTTCCCATAGTGATAAAGGTTGTTTAAATTACTGAGGTCACAAGTTTTAAATTTTTAAAAAAATTATTAAAATTTCTGACTCCGCGTACACTCACTTATAACTTATTTCTTGTCATGGGACCTTGTTGATTAGAGAATATTAATTACTCCCGGGAACAGATCCAGTGGAGACGGGGTGGGGCCTGTAGCTCAGAGGATTAGAGCACGTGGCTATGAACCACGGTGTCGGGGGTTCGAATCCCTCCTCGCCCACAACCGGCCCAAAAGGAAAGTACCTTTCCCTCTGAGGGTAGGAAAATCATGATCGGGATAGCGAACCAAAAGCTATGGAACTTGGGTGTGGGTTTTTTGTCGAAATGGAATGGCTTTTCTTTTTATTTATCGTGAATGGGGGAATCATTACACATAGTATGCCCAGTCGGCGTATTTTTTTGTTTTATGCCCCGTAACTCTTCCTCAGCCAGGCTTGGACAGAATAGCAGAGCAAGTATTAGTAGCATAACAAAAAAGCCTTCCTCGTCATTAATATCTTTGCTCGCGTCAATTGTGACCTCTCGGGAAAGAAAAAAAAGACTTACAAGCTAGTAGGTTGATGGGTCGCGCGCCTGGCACACATGTTTTGGCCTTGTGTGTCCATAACTCAAAATAGGTGACCTAACGGTCGCCGCCCGACTAAACATACCAATAATCATGGGAAGATACTGAACTTCTACTGCAACTACTAGTGTTACAACTTTCAGCAAATCATGCACAAATTAATTCAAGCCAATGTGTAGATGATGAATATGAAAATCAACTCAAGTTCTTCAAAGTACTGTCATGGAATCTATGTTGTTCAGACTCTCCTCAAAATGTTATCACACTAAATTAGAAAAATACACTACTTGTGAAGAATTTAACATGCACATGTCGATATTATTGAAGAGTTCGAGCCATATTAACCTGATATTTGTTTGTAGTTCTTTGTCCAATAGAAGTGGATGGATCATATGTTTCAATGGGTCCATCAACAAAACCCAATATTTTTAACACAGTATAAATATATACGTAAAAACTGAAGTAGCTAAAATTTCAATAAATATTTAATTCTGATAACTTCGAAGCATAATCACGAGTTTCATGATAGGAAATTTGAAGGTTAAGTTTGTCGAGTTTAAAATTATGAATATGTCTCTACTAGCTATTTAATATTTTTATACGGGGGATTCATATATCCGACCTCAATAACCAAGTTGTAATAAATTGTCCTAAGAAACTACAGTATCATAGCAATTGGGAAACTTAGCAAGAAGATTGCTAGTGGATGTCACTATTGGAATCTTAGAAAGCAATTGAAAGTGCAACATGTATTGCCCATAAAGCTCTGACCATTTTCAATCATCCCATCATGATATGATCTAACGTTATGTGCATTGAGTAGCTGATCAATTGAATTTGGACATAGCCGCAATGATCACTAATTATATGTTGTATATGTAATTTGAGTCGAAAGTGATAAGTTATTGATATAAATAATTCCTTCATTATTCTCATTAATGAAATGTGTATATATATAAGTTACATATAAAAAAATCTACATTTAAAACCATATTCTATTTTGACACTAACTATACAATTATGGTAAGAGTACAATATTAATTGTAAGATGATATTAATCTCCCTCTTTCTCATTAATATCAATATATATAGTGTACAATATTCATCCCTTATACAATTTGAATCCTAGTCCTAATTACAAGAGGAATCCTAGTCTTACCATAATTATATTTACACAATATATGGAATATATTCTAATTATGGGTAGAGATTTTGTATTGCACTATACATGTTTACACACCCTCTCAGTCGGAGAGGGGGGAGGCCAGACGTTGAGACTGGATCTGAAGTCAAGAAATAATTGTCGGGGAAGTCCTTTGGTGAATATGTATGCGTACTGATATGACGAGGGAACATGTAATACTCTGACATGTCCTAGCGCAACCATATAACTCAATGTGCTTGGTTCGCTGATGTTGAACCGGGTTGCGAGAAAGGTAGATCGCAGAGATGTTATCACAATACACAATATATGTCTGACACAAAGGACACTGAAACTCTAATAGTAAATTTCTGAGCCAACAAATCTCAGCTACCACATTTGCAACGCCTCTGTACTCAGCCTCGGCACTGGAACGAGATAGGGTGACTTGTCGCTTGGCAGATCATGAAACCAGATTAACCCTAAAAATACACAAAAGTCGGAGGTGGAGCGTCGCGCCGGACACCCTGCCCAATCTGCATCCGTATAACAGAGCAACATGTTTGGCGCAGAGGGGTATAGGTACAAACCATGATCAAGTGTGCCCTTAATGTATCAGATGATACACTTAATGAGAGAAAATTGAGACTCTCTGAGGGCATGCATAAATAGGCATACCTACTGAACATCATAAGCAATATCTGACCTGGTAAATATGAGTTACTGAAGTGCACCTGCAAGACTCCTATAAAGATTAGGATCAGAGACTGCAGCATCATCCATAACACTGAGCTTGGATTTTGAATCAACTGGAGTAGACATGATTTTGCAATTCGCCATCTTAGCCCTCTACATAATCTTCTCTGTATACTTATGCTGACTCAAGAACATGTTGTTGGCAGACATGGTCACTGATATCCCCAAGAAGTAACTCAGCTTGCCCAAATCAGTCATTGCAAATTCGGTCTTAAGTAAAGCAATAATCTCATTTTTCTACCCATCGGATGAGGCAGTAAGAACAATGTCATCCACATACAGTAGTAATTAAGCAATGCTACTACCTCGATGAAAAATGAACAGGGAATTATCACTTTTGCAGCATATAAACTCAATCTGCATAATATATCTGGCAAAACGATCATACCACACACGGGGGGCCTGTGTCAGGCCATAGAGTGAATTACAGAGACGACACGCATAGTGAGGGACAGTATGATGGACGAACTCAGGCGGCTGACGCATGTAGATTGTTTCTTTCAGGTCCCCCATGTAAAAATGCATTTTTCACATCAAGTTGGTGTATCGGCCAGTGTTTGCCCATGGCTATGCTCATAACAGTGTGAATGGTAGCCGGTTTGACAACCGGGCTGAATGTCTCAGCACAATCAATGCCCTCATGCTGGTTTGTGCCATTAGCCACAAGTCGTGACTTATACCTCTCAAGATCTCCATTGTCTCTGAATTTGTGATGAAAAGGTCACATACAACAGATCACATTCACCCACTCAGGTCTAGGTACTAGATCCCATGTGTGTTGCTTAGTTAAAGCAGTAAATTCCTCATATATAGTCGCATTCCAATTCGGGTCTTGTTTGACCGATATGGGGTTTTTGGAAATTGGAGAGATGGTTTGGACAGACAAGTTAAATTGGACTTTGGGTTTGAAAATCCCGTGTTTGGCACGAGTTTCCATTTGGTTAGTGGGGACAGTGGGTGGCTGCAGCGGCTGAGTGGAAGGATCCGAGACAGAGGGTATGGTCGGATATGGAAGGACTTTGGCTACTGGAGCTAAGGCACCGCGGCACCTCATCGATGTGTTGCGGCGCTGACGACGGTGAGAAATTAGTTTGGTCACTGGAAGGATGGCGCCGCGATGCCTCATCGATGGACCGCGACACTGACGACGGTGGTAACTGGAGTTGACTGAGAATTATGAGAGAGATGGCAAGCTCGCCAAGAAATGAGTAATCCAGTTTTTGGAATTTCTGAGGATTTAAAAATGGGAATATGGTCTCGTCGAATGTGACGTGAAGTGAAATGTGTATTTGACGAGTGGATAAGTCATAGCAGAGATAGCCCCTATGGTTCGGCGGAAAGCCTAGGTAGGCACATGTAGTGGTCTGAAGAGCTAGTTTGTGAGGGGCAGTAAAGACAAGGTTAGGATAACATAGACAACCGAATATCCGTAAATGATTGGAAGAATGGACTCTGTAATAGAGGATTTCGGTAGGGGTCATATTGTGAAGGGTGCTACTTGGGAGAATATTTACAATGTATTCTGACATCTTAGCAGCATATACCCAGAAGGACGGAGGGAGGGAGGCATGAATCAATATAATGTGAATCATATTGTTAATGGTATGAATGATTCGTTCAACTTTACCGTTTTGTGAGGGTAGGAGAAACGAAAAACCATGCCATTGTTTGTACAAAATCGGTGAAACATAGAGTTATTGAATTCACAACCATTATCGCACTGAAAAGATTTTATACCTTTTTCAAACTGTGTTTGGATAAAAGTAAGAAACTCAAGAACTTTGGCAAATACTTCCGATTTGAATTTAAGAGGATAGACCCAAATGTAGTGAGAAAAATCATCTAGCAATACAAGATAATATTTATGATCGAGGGAACTAGGGATAAGAGATGTTCATAAATCGGCATGTATAATATCAAAAGGTACAAAAGTAACACTAGTAGATGATTTAAACGGAAGACGAGTATATTTTCCTAGAGAACAAAAAACACAGTGTTGGGCTAGTTTCCCATTTTAGCATGGAATAAAATTATTGGCTCTAAGAAAATTAAAAATTGGTGCTCCTGGATGACTAAACCTATTATGCCATGTGGATGGAGAGATAGCCGCTAGAGAGACGGGAGAGCAAGATCTGGCAACAGAGGTAGATGTGAATGGATAGAGATCCCCCGTGTTATTGCATCTCGTAAGAGGTGTCCCAGTATAAAAATTCTTCACAGTAAAACCAAAAGTGTCAAAGTCAACAGAGACAGATTTATTACGAGTAAATTTGCAGACAAAAATTAGGTTCTTAATGATGTGTGGGGCATATAGGGTATTCTTAAGAGAGAAGGGTGGATGAGGATGTTCTGTGTAGGATGTACCATAGCCCTTTATCGGAATGCGTGGTCATTCGGTTTATTACCATTGCCAACGGTAATAAATTGAGGATGCTTTAAACTGAACAGTTTTGGAATATTACCTGCAGACCGGTGAGGTGAGATGTGGTGCCGGAGTTCATGTACCAAGTGTCGCTGCAAATTCAGGCTGCTGAAAGCCTGACCCGAAACAGTAGGAGACATGCTGGGTGAGGGCTGCTAGAACTGGCCTTGCATAAAGTGGGTTTGCTGCTGGTATTGGGCTAGCCGAGGGCCCAGCAACCCTGGTTGGGCATACGGGTTGAGCCACTGCTGCTGGTACTGTGGAGGCGTCGCGACCCAACCGTACTGGGGACTGGGCAGTGGCTGCTGCTGCTGGTTCTGCTGGCTATGACTTTTACCATGACCGCGGTCTCCTCTACCGCTACGGCCCTTGCCACCTCTACCGCCGCGGTCCTACCGCTGTTGGGAATTTTTCGGCGGCCTTTAGCCGGCAGAAAGCTGATTTTGGAGAGGCGTTTCGACGGCTAACGCCTTTTGATTATATTTATCATGTTTAACAGACGGGTTTCTTCGAGCAACAAACTGTGAGTGAGCTTTGTTAAAACCGGGTAACGTATTTGCCTATTGAATCATGGTGGCCAACGTATCAAATTCGCCTTTCGGAAGGCCTGCAATCAATTGTAACACCATTTTAGTTTCCGAGATAGGCGTGCCGATGTTGGAGAGTTGATCCACCACAGGTTTTAACTGTTTGCAGTAATCAGTCATGTTGGAGAAATTATCAAGACGTGTGTTGTTAAATTATTCCTCCAAATACATAGCGCGTGTGTGTTTGTTGTCTCGAAATATTTCCTCCAAACGAATCCACAAGTCGCGGGCTGAGGCACCGGATTTCATGATAGTGAGAAGGAGATCTTTGGATATAGTGTCATATATCCACTATTTAACCACGACATCGAGACGACGTCATGTTATGTCATCGATCTCCGGGGGGTGAGGAACAAAATCGTCGATGTGATCAAGCATGTGGTAAACACATGCATTAATTTTAAAGAATTCGACCCACGACCAGTATTGACCATCTTCCTGATCAAGAATGAGAGGGATGAAATTTTTGATGTTTGTAACGGCGAGAGCCGGATGGAAAGATGGTGATGGGTTGGTGGTGGGAGTTGTGGAAACGGAAGCATCAGAACGTGTGGGAGATGCAAGAGGATCCATTTAGAGAAGAGATGAATGGAGAAGAAGAGATCGGGATTTTTTTTAGGAAGAAGCGGTGGAATCCCGAGGGGGGGTTGCCGGCGGCTGAAAAAAAATTCTAGGGTTCTTTAGTTTTGGCTCTTGATACCATGTAAGATGATATTAATCACCCTTGAGGAGTTTTTCTCATCAATATCAATATATATAGTGTACATATTCATCCCTTATACAATAGGAATCCTAGTCCTAATTACAAGAGGAATCCTAGTCTTACCATACTTATATTTACACAATATATGAAATATATTCTAATTATGGGTAGAGATTTTGTATTGCACTATACACGTTTACACTAATTAATGTAATATTTACACTAAATTAACAACCCAAATCGTGGGCTTTCTTTGTACATATGTATATTTAACACACCCCCGCAATCATAGTGGACGGTCTTCGTACGCTGAGAATGTCCCTAAAATCTTCAAAAAGTACTGACGGAAGACTCTTCATAAAGATGTCTGTAATTTGATATTTGGAAGGTACATGGCAGACACTTACTTGACCACGAGCGACCTTTTCCCGAACAAAGTGAATGTCCTTCTCGATATGTTTAGTGCGCTTGTGCTGAACCGGATTACCAGAAAGGTAGATGGTGCTAACATTATCACAATAAACAAAGGTCGCCTTCTGAATAGGACAATGAAGCTATGAAATCATATTACGTAACCAACATGATTCAGAGACCACATTGACTACCCCTCGATGCTTGGTTTCTGCACTGAAGCGGGATAAGGTCGACTGACGTTTTGCAGACCATGAGACCAAGTTATTACCAAAAAACATACAATAGCCAGATGTAGAGCGTCTGGTATCCGGACATCCACCCCAATCAACATCTGTATACGAGACAAACGTAAATGTCGATGAAGGATATAAATGTAAGCCAGTCAAGTGTCCCTTGAATATACCGAATAATATGTTTGAGCGCATTCATATACTCAACCCTGGGATCATGCATAAACAAACACACATGTTGTACGACATACATTATATCTGGTCTCGTGAAGGTAAGATACTGAAAAACCCCTACAAGACTGCGATAGCGTGTCAGATCCTCATAAGGCGAGCCAGCCGCAGCTCCCAACTTGGGTTTATTATCAACTGGAGTGGAAGTGGACTTACAGGAAGACATCCCAGCCCTCTCAATGATCTCAGCTGCATACTTTCGCTGGGATAAGAATAACCCACCTGCATGACGAGTGACAGCAATCCCCAAAATAACTCAAGGGCCTGTCTTTCGACAAACTCGTGAGCATTGTCACGATAGCGTGAATCATCAGATGAGACAGTCAAAATAATATCATTAATATATAATAGAATATAAGCCACGCCCGTGGAGACTGCTTAAGCCTATACAATGACTTCTTCAACAAACAGACGTGATGAGGATATTTGGGATCCCTAAACCCCAATGGCTGATGCATATAAATTGTCTCATTGAGATCACCATGTAAGAAAGCATTATTCACATCTAACTGATGAATGGATCATGCTTTCGAAAGAGCCAAATTGAGCACAGTGTGAATGGTATCCGGCTTGACCATCGGACTAAATGTCTCACCACAATCCACACCAACCTGATGACTCTTACCGTCACCTACAAGACGAGTCTTATGCCTTGCAAATGAACCGTCAGAATTGTCCTTATGAGCAAAAATCCACATAGACCAAATAATATTAACACCAGGTTGGACGGGGTACCAACTCCCACGTCTTATTATCAATAAGAGCATTATTTTTGCCGGTCACAACAATTTTCCAATTCGGGTCATTTAAAGCAGATATTGGGTTACTCGGTATAGGAGATTTAAGAACATTAGAATTTAAATTAACATGTCTTTTTGGTTTAAAAATACCCCGTTGACTACGAGTGACCGGTCTATGACTCGGAGGAGAATTGGGTAAATATTGGGAATTTTCTGAACTGGTGACGGACGGGCCAGCATGTAGTGGGTCTGCTGGCCTAGCACGGTAACTGAGAGTGCTACTGGAAGATGGAATTGAACCAGTACTGGACCCATTAATCGAACGAGTAACTGGGCCAGAACTGGGTAGTATCGATGGCCTAGTTGATGGACCCAGATCTAAAGGTGATGATGTGACGGTAGGACCAACGAGCAGTAGGCCCGCTGGTGGATTCGGGGTGCGGGACATGTCCGATAAATGGTGAATAATATATGGGGATATACCATCATCCAAAAAATTATACGAACTAGGCACGAGATTACTACCCTTAGCAAACGGAAATTGGGACTCGTCAAAAATAACATGGCGACTAATAATGATTTTATTAGACGATAAATCAAAACATTTGTAACCACGATGATTAGACGGATAACCAAAAAATACACAAGAAGTAGAACATGCTTAAAATTTGTTAATTGTGGTTGATGGAAACAACGAATAACATAAGCACCCAAAGACCCTAAGATGTGAAAACGAAGGAGTGTTATTATATAAAATTTGAAGAGAGGAGGAATAGATCAAATTTTTTATAGGAAGAATGTTAAGAAGATATGTAGCTATTTGTAGAGCATGATGTCAAAAGTTAGGGGTACAGACGCATGAATCAATAAAGTTCGGATAATATTGTTAATGGTACGAATTTTTCATTCGGCTTTCCCATTTTGTGAAGAGGTATGAGAACAAGAAAAACGAAAATTGATCCCATTATTAGCATAAAATTCCCGAAACACCCCATTATCATTTTCTTTGCCATTATCATATTGGATATTTTTAATTTTTCGTTTGAACTGGTTCTAATAAATGCTTTAAATTTTAAGAAGGTGGAACAACCCAAACCGTGGGCTGTCTTTGTACATATGTATATTTAACAGTTATGTTGAATCTGTAGAACCCAACGCTAAATCAGACTCTCCCTAGCAATAAGTATTTGAAGTTGGGCATGTAAACCACGAGTTCAATCGAACTTATGACTTTCAATAGGGAGTATAAATATATGTATGA
This sequence comes from Przewalskia tangutica, assembly GCA_029844215.1. Lineage (NCBI taxonomy): Eukaryota > Viridiplantae > Streptophyta > Magnoliopsida > Solanales > Solanaceae > Przewalskia > Przewalskia tangutica. Next base: position 4,571,049 of record CM056720.1, read on the forward strand.
TAAATTACTAAAAATTAAAAAAACATATTACGTTATGAACTCATTATTTCAAAACGGTAATGAGTTTAGTGGGTTCACATTGCAGTATCTATTTACTTCTCCCTCCGTTCTAATTTACGTGACATAATTTGAATGAGCACGAAATTTAAGAAAGATATGTAGACTTTTGAAACTTGTAGTCTAAAGTTTTGAAATTTATGACTTTAAAACTTGTAGTCTAAAGATAAGTAGTAGTATTGATTTGACCATAAAACTTTTGAAATTTATGACCTTAAAACATGTAATAACATTTGTGCGATATGAACATTTTTTCTAAGAAAATAAGTTCCTTAAAAATGAGAAAAATGACTTCACTAATGAAAGTATGTAAAACAAGTTGCATGAGTAACATTTTAAATTCATTGTCTTGTCCCCACCCACCTAACGCCCCCAACCCCTATCCCTTGACAATTCCACCCCCGCCACCCCCGAACCCCCACTCCTCACCCCACTGATGTCATCCCACCCTCATAATGTTTGGTTATACTACAATAAATGCTTTTGGGATAATATCATTTTTGCTATCTTATCAAATTAAATATTAGAAAATAAGTAAGAAACTCACTTATTTTTCAAGAAAATATTTTCCATGAAAAATATTTTTCTTCATACCAAACACACCATAAAGATAACATGAGAAATTTAAAGTTATTATTTTTAAATTTAGAAGTAAAATATGTTATTTTTTAAAACGGAAAAAAAAGTGTATCACGTAAACTAGAATGAACTGAGCTATAAGTGTATAATTCTAAGTAAAATCTGTGATTGGGAACTGCTCTCAGCCCCTCAGAACAAGAGTCGTGGTGTGCCCCTGCCCAAGATTGTCACAATGTGATAAATCCAATGAATACTTATCAGTACTTCCTAAGTGTACTGTGTAACATGAGTGTTTTTTCTAAAAGCCCTTGTGAGGAAAAGGACCTCATGGCTATGATGAGTCTGTATCACAACAAAAAGTAATCAATGGGATCCAACATAAAGAAAAAACTGCAATGAATTATTGTACTTAGCTTCCACTTGTTTCTTGTCATGAGACCCTTTACTGATAACTAGACATTAATCAGTTTAACAATCTAAGCAAATACTTATTCCATTTCATTTTATATGGCGGTCTTTGATTATACATGAAGTTTACGAAAGATAGGAATGACTTCTAGTACTGCAGTGCCAGACCTCGAACTTTCACTAAAGAGATTCTCAAAATATAAAGAACTAAACACTCGAAAAAGCCAAAGGATTCAATATTTATCTTGTGTATATAATATAATTTTGCGAAGAAAGGATTTGGATGAATCCCTTACGCACCCTTAACTCCGGCCATGTTAGGTATATACCAAGAGTATCCTTAGAATTTGTGGTGTTGAATAACATGACAAAATTACCGTAGTACTAATAACATGGGAAAAGGAAAATGGGAGAATGTCAAAGAATGAGAAGATGACAGCTTAGAAAGGTTCAATAATTTGATGTGATTCACCTCTTTGTACTAGAAAATCCAATAATGTTTAGAGAAAAGCAAAAGGATTGAAGTAAAGGGACAAGAAAATCTTGCAGACTGAAAAATATTTAATAACCAACAAACCAGTAGTATTATGTAGCATGCCTCAACATTGTCAATGTGTTAAGTTCTTTTCATGACTAAAATTACTATTCAATAGTGGCGGATTTAGAATTTATACATGTGACGGTTGAGTATTGAGTAGAGAGAGTGAGTTTTTACTTGGGGAAACTATCATTTTGCTAAGCGTATCAAGGCTTAATTTTCAACTTATATACACATTATATATACGATATAATTTCCAAAGGGTAGTCAGACTTCCATGCTTACATATATATATGGTTCGATCCCCAGACATTGGACCTGCGAACCCATTGTAGGATTAGTCATTGGCAGTTAAATCCAAAACGAACCAACCGATATCTTATTAGTTATGTTAGCGGATTAGTATATTTTAAAATCGATAACTGATAAGCCGAATCGTTAAACGCAAATATCCAACCGAGTCGTCCGATAAGCACCCCAATGAGAAAGGTCACCTAAAAGAAAAAGGGGGACCGATAGCACCCCAATGAGAAAGGTCACTCAAAAAAATGAGGGGGACCGATAGCACCCCAATGAGAAAGGTCACTCAAAAAAATGAGGGGGACCGATAGCACCCCAATGAGAAAGGTCACTCAAAAAAAACGAATGGGGTGAGATAGGCTCGAACTCTCGACCTCAGGATCACTCTTTAGCTATGAGACCTACGCGCTAGCCAACTGCGCCACCACCCCGTTGTTGTTTTACAATTCAAAATACTTTATTTGGAGTTTAAGATATTGTGCGACCTACATGTACAAGTACTTTTATGTGGTTATGCTTGAGGAAATGCTGATATTTAAACACTTTTTCTTCAAGAATTATCATTGAAAAAGTTTATTGCTTAATGATTTTTGTAATAAAATCAGAAAGAAGGATATGAAATTTAGTGAATGTGTAGATATAATATAATATTTAAACTTGCCTAAATTGGATATTTACACTAAATTATACAGTTATGCAAAAGATGGAATTTTGATAAAGCACGTGCTCCGAGTACTCTATGAAAGAGAATAAAACTCTCAAAAATAACTTGTAGAGAAGATCGCTCACTAATTTACTAATGGTGTGTATTAGATACATTTTAAGAAAATTGGATGTTTAATTGTTGGAGAAGTGTGTCAAAGGGATCTGATCTCAAGGTCGGTGGTAAACTATGTATTCTCTAAATTAACTATGATTTAATGATACCAATGTGTATGAAAAATATATGTCATGTGTTTACTAAATGTGTATAAATATCGATCAGGTGTGAAAACAATATTTATGTCTTCACAAGGTTGTGTACACACCATCCTTGATCTCACTTATGAGATTACATTGGATATGTTGTCGTTGTTGGTATAATATCAAGTGCGTATAAGATTTTACCAATATAATATAATATTGATTTGACCTATGGCCTACTTTTATTAAATACCTAAAATGACCAGACCAAGGAGAGGAAAGATATGCATATTTTTCCTATAACATAAAGGCCTACACTATAATACTTCCTAGCCACAAGCCCACAATAAAGTAAACTAAGTGGTCATTTTTAGAATCTTTTTGAGGCACAAGATAAGAAGCAACATGATAACCATAAAGTAAAGAGTCCTAAAAATTCAATCTTTGCATTATGTGATACAGAAAAGTCACTATAAGTCTTCCATTTTGAGTTTTGACAAGACTTTAAGCAGCCACTTCTTCTAGTGCTTCCCAAAGAAAAATGTTTCTTTAACTAATTTAACTTACCAATAAGTATAACAATGTGTGTGTGAGTGTTTGGCTCTTTCTGGTGGTCAAAATTTAAATAGTGGTCTGAAATTCGAAAGGGATCACACAATGTGAAGTTTTAATTTCAAAAATGATATTCAGACTATGCAATTAATTTTGAAAAAGTGGTTACTTAATACAAAAGGTTGCACAAAGCGGCTACTTGAAAACAACGCTATATCCTTTAGGTATTCATGTTATATTGAGATAGAAATTTGAGCCGAGGATCTATCGGAAACAGTCATTTTACGGAGATAAGAATTGCGTACACTCTACCCTCCCCAGACCCCACTTGTAGGATTTCACTGGGTATGTTGTTGTTGTATGGAGATTAAGAATGAGGCTTAGAAAAAAGGGGATTTTTCATGATGATGCATATGAGCATGTGTAACATGAGTGTAAGTGATACATTTGTGGTTCTACTTTGAGAAAAGAGAAAAATAATTACCTAGTGCATTTTTGGATTAGCTTTTGGGTACCCACAATTAATTTTGGGTACCTATTTTCGTGAAAATTAGAAAATTGACATGTTTGGCTGACCAAAATCAATTCTGCCAGAATCAATTTTGTCATTAATTTCAATTTCAATTTTACCTTTTTCTTTATTACCCTCTTTAATTTTTATCAACAACTCTATCCACTTTCATTACTCTCTTTAAATATCTAGAAATAATTAATAAAAAAAATTTAAATATACAACTTTCATTATCCTCTTTAAATATCTAGAAATAATTACTAAAAAAAATATTCAAATATACAACTTTCATTACCCTGTTTAAATATCTAGAAATAATCACTAAAAAATTAAATATACTACTCATGTTCTGTTTTGAGTATGCTATTGTTAATTTTAGGACCTTTCTCGTACTTAGGATTGAGAATAGTGCAACTCATTTGAATTATCCTTCTCCTTTTTCTATCGTCTTCTTTCAAATACTCCGAATATTATTAATATTTTAAATGCGGCAAAATGTGCTTTACAATTTTAACAAAATCGATGCCAATGTACTTTTTAAAATAACTATTAAGTATAATATTATTCCTTTTTCTATAATGCATTATTAATATAAATTAAGCTAGTCCAAGAATTTTAAATGAAGCTAGTCCAGAGAAATGCGGCAAAATGTGCTCTACAATTTTAATTGAAAATCGATTCCAAGGTACTTTTTAAAATAACTATTAAGTATAATATTATTCCTTTTTCTATAATGGATTATTAATATAATACATTATAAAGTACATGCAAAATTAGTATTGTAATAATATTTAAATACTATTTGCACTTTAAATTAGTATTGTGATAATATTCTACTAATATTTAAGTACTATATTGCACTTTAAATTCTATTATCTATTTGTAATTTTTATTTACATACTTCTATCTATTTATATGTATATTTTTATTTATATGTATGTCCATTTTAATAATTCTACATTCAAAAACAATTTTGATCAAAACTATCCAAACGTAAATCAATTATAAGAATCACTTTTACATTGTATCATCCAAACATAAATCACTTCTGCCAGAATCAACTATGCCAGAATCAATTCTGCCCACCGCTAATCCAAACACACCCTTAATATATTTTCGTAAAGAAAAAAGTCGATAAAGCTTAAGCCAAAAATAATAATATGATAACTTCTAAGTCTGCCGATTTGATATACTAAATTTTGGATAGCAGAATAATTAGCAATAAATACTCTTTGCTTCCTTATAAACTTTGAAGAGTATATATATAAGAGTATTGTCTACCATTTTATTAGATTATCATTTACTAAGAGATTTATCTGTATTTACTTAATAAGTGACCCAATTATACAAATTCAATGCATAAAACTTAGGCTCTTTGTAAGTGTTAATAAATAGTATTTCAATTTCTTTTAATTGATGTAGAGGAATTCATCCTTTGATGGGCCAGGCAAGGATGAATTAATGTGAACTGGGCTCATCTGTTTGTTTAGTGGATTAATTTTCCACCAAGGGCCACAATGATAGGATGATTTACAAAAATGGCCTCGAAGGTGGATAGTTAACTAAAAGGCCATATGTAGAAGTGCCTCATATCAATATTATGAATTTTTCAGGAAAAATTGATTTTTTATCGTTTCCACCCGGTATACAAGTGCCTTATATCAGTAATTCAGTATTACAATACAATATCTGAAGCCCTAGACCAGTTGGTCTTGAAGGCAGAGAGTATCCTCACTGGGTGGTGTGGGAGAGCTTGGTCACAAGTTTGAAACCCTGCGTAACGTCGACTGCGCCGCTTGGAGGAACTGTCACTGGCTTGCCAAGTGTGGTTTAAGCGGGTGGCGTGGTTTGCCGCTATTGCGTCGGTCGGGTTTACCTGCACCCGAAGCACTGAAAGAACAATGGTGGATTCTTCGTCAACAAAAAAAAGTATTCCAATACAATGTTTGATCAGGCACTTACAATATAAAAAATATATTGTCACTTGAATGAAATGTGCAATTTGATATATAATAATAATAATAATAATAATAATAATAATAATAATAATAATAATAATAATAATAATAATAATAATAATAATAATAATAGAAAAATGTAAACCAACTTGTCCTAAAAAACATTTTCAGAAAAATTTGTATGCTAAGGAAAAACATATTGTCCCCTTGAAATAAGTAAATCATGAATTCCACGTCTAGCCTAGTCATTCTAATTAAAAGCTTGCTCAAGTTCGTTATAATTCAACAAAAGTAGTTGTCTTTTTCTTTATTTAAAATTTTTCAATAATATTTGTCTGGTGATTGATAAGTACTTCAATCTTAATCAGAGATCTCGTATCTCGGGGTTTTGGTTATGAAGTCGTCAATGTTCTAAGGAGTTGTTTGGTTGATTATATTAAAGAAATTAATTTCAGGATAAAATTTCGTATAAAGGTAATAGTATTGGGTTAGACGACACATTGTAATAAATAATCGCCCCTAAAGCATTTGGTTCACGATATTAAATAAAATTTGCATTAGATTACATATATTATATTATGTGGAAATTGGAAAAATAAAAGATAAGAATATGTGTATCAACAATACGAAAGATTAAATTATTTAAAACTAAAATGCCACTTTAAATTAAGTAATTTATTGAAAGAAATAATCTCTTGATTATTCTCATTAATGAAAGATTATATATGCAATTTACAAATTACCATAATAGAAAACCTATTCCTATTCTAATCTCAAAACCCTATTCTAGTAGTACAAGATTCCTACAACTATGGTAAGTGTACAATGCTAATTAAGTAACATTTACCTACAATATTACAACAATGTACACATAATATTCTGCCAATCCCGTGATGGGATTCTACTGCCCAAGCCCGTGATGGGTTGTTTATTCATACTGCAAGATGGCGGTCCAATGTACATAAGTATACACTTGTATATCGTGTGTATACTTATGTATATTTAACACACACCCGCAGTCATAGCGGGAGGTCTTCGAACGCTGGGACTGTCCCTAAAATTTTCAAAAAGAACCGAGGGAAGACCCTTTGTAAAGATGTCTGCAATTTGATACCTGTAAGGGACATGACAAACGCGTACTTGTCCACGAGCTACCTTTTCGCGAACAAAGTGAATGTCTATCTCTATATGTTTAGTATGCTGGTGCCGAACCGAATTGCCAGAAAGGTAGATAACACTAATATTATCACAATAAATCAAAGTAGCTTTCTGAAATAGGACAATGAAGCTCTAAAAGAAGATTACATAACCAACATGATTTAGAGACCACATTGGCTACCCCTCCATACTTAGCATCTGCACTTGATGTGCGATTTATGCACACACTAAACGCAAGTGCACGTATCGTGACAAGTAATATAGTCTAGAAGACCGAGTTATCGTCCTCAGGGATTAGTGTCCAATTCTCAAACTCTATTCTATGGTATCTATTTGGTAACCGATGATTGATGAATTGTTTATAACTATACTTATGAATGCTAACTAAATTACTTTGTTTTACTTCAGATATGGTGGAAATAGGACTTCCAAATCTCCTCAATTATCCGCTCATCTTACTTGTTAATGCAATTAATTATGGTTCTTCTTCTATTTTGAGATAGCAGGTTAACTAAGCCGTTTTATACTCCTGTTAAGGTAATATAAACACTCAACCCCAATATAGAACCCTTCTACCTTTCGGTGATAAGATTGACTATAAAGGAGGATTAAGAGCAATAACCTATTAAACTACACAAGTATCGGGGTACTTTCGTCCACGATTTAACCTATGTTTATTCAACTATAGCATATTCACAATCTCCCCTTTCGATTAGAAATCATATAGATTATGATAATTAGTGATCAATTAATTACCAAACATTCAAGACAAATATTGAATAAATCTCAACAATGATAAGAAGAAACCAAAACATGCATTAATTCATAAGAATGAGTTTCAAGTGATTTGATATGGAAAGCCCTAAATTAAGTTAGTTCCTAGCCATACACATGCCAAGAACTAAACTAATATACAACATAAACTACAAAGAAATAAAACAAAGAAATAATAAATTACACAAAAGTAGTCTCCAATCTTGATCTCCAAGTTTGTGATGAATTGGCAAGGGTTTGAAACCCTTAATCTGACCTAGAAAACCCCTTTTTATAGCATCCAAATCGTTCTTAACCTTTTCCTTTTAGGCCTTGGCCCATTCCCATTCGAATTTGGCAGAATTTCCGCCTCGACGCCGCGGCCACAAGCTGGCGCCGCGCTGAAACTCAGCGATTCAGATTTTGGCGTAGCCGGCCTCGATCTTGTTGGTTAGAGCTCATGGCGCCTGCTTTCTTGCCGGTTCACAAATTTCTAGCTTTTTGAGCTCTGGAACCTCTGTTTCTACCCTCTTTTTGCTCCTTTTCGCCAATGAGCCACTTTAAACCATTATGACTCAAAAGAAAGAAAATCTATCCTAAGACAACACGTATTTGTACAAAAATAAGCAAAAGACTAACTAAAAATGACTCAAAAGGTGTATATAAAATACACCGATCAGCACTCGAGCGTGATAATGTCGACTGACGCTTGACAGACCATGAGACCAAGTTATTTACAAGAAACACACAATAGGCAGACGTAGATCGTCTGGTGTCTGGGCAGCCACCCCAATCAGCATCTGTATACGAGACAAGTGTAGACGTCGATGAAGGATATAAATAAAGTCATAGTCAAGTGTTCCCTTGATGTACATAATGATGCGTTTGAGCGTATTCATGTGCTCAACCTTGGGATCATGCATAAACAAACACACATGTTGTACGGCATACGTAATGTCCAGTCTCGTGAAAGTAAGATACTGAAGGGGCCCTTGCAAGACTGTGATATCAGGTCGGATTCTCGTAAGAAGAACCAGCTTCAGCACCCAATTTGGATTTAGTATCAATTGGAGTAGACATGGACTTATAGGATGACATCCCAGCCCTCTCAATATTCTTCGTTGCATACTTTCTCTGTGATAAGAACAACCCACCTGCATGACGAGTGACTGCAATCCCCAAAAAGTAACTCAAGGGCTCCAAGTCTTTCATAGCAAACTCAGAACTGAGAATTGTCATGATAGACTGGCGCAACACATCAGTAGAGGCAGTCAAGATAATATCATCAACATATAATAGTATATAAGCCAAAGAAGAACCATGATGATAGATGAACAATGAATTATCAGACCTGCTGTGAGAGAACCCAATAGTCGAAACATAGTCTGCAAACCTCTTATACCATGCCCGTGGGGATTGCTTAAGCCCATACATGGACTTCTTCAACAAACAGACATAATGAGGATATTTGGGATTCCTAAACCTTAATGGTTGATGCATATAGACTGTCTCCTTGAGATCACCATGTAGGAAAATATTTTTTACATCTAACTAATGAAAGGGCCATGCTTTCGAAAGAGCCAAGCTGAGCACAGTGCGAATGGTAGCTGACTTGACCACCGGGCTAAATGTATCACCACAATCCATACCAACTTACTGAGTCTTACCATCACCTACAAGAAGAGCATATGTGTCGCAAAAGAACCGTCAGAATTGTCCTTATGTGAAAAAATCCACATAAACTGAATAATATTAACACCAGATGGACGGGGTACCAACTCCCACATCTTATTATCAATATATTAGTCGGTCATAGTAATTTTCCAATTCGGGTCATTTAAAGCAGACACATGATTACGAGTAAGGGTGATTTACGAACATTCGAATTTAAATTTTTGGTTTAAAAATACTCCGTTGACTACGAGTGACTAGTCTTTGACTCGGGGGAGAATTGGGCGGATTTTGGGAAATATCGAGACACATGACGGACTGGCCAGCAGGTAGTGGGCCTACTGGCCAAACACGAAAAATTGGGGAATATGTGGTGGGCGATGGCGTTAATGGTGGGAGGCCCGATCGCCCAGTGTGCCATCGCCCAAGCTGAATGCGTCGGCTGGTCCAGAATAATGTTCGTGATAGTGCGATGGGACCCGGCGATGGGCCCTCTGGTGGATTAGGGGTGCGAGATACGTCTGAAAAATGATGAATAATATACAGGGATATATCATCATCAAAAAATTATACGAACTAGGTACGGGATTACTTACCTTAGCAAACGAAAATTGATATTCATCAAAAATTACATGACGACTAATGATATCAAAACATTTGTAACCACGATGATTTGATGGATAATCCAAAAACACACAAGGGGTAGATCGGACCTGAAGTTTGTTAATGGTGATAGACGAAAAAAGTTGATAACATAAGCACCCAAAGACCCTAAGATGTGAATACGAATGAATCTTATTATATAAGATTTGAAGAGAGGACGAATACGTCAAGTATTTTATAGGAAGTATGTTAAGGAGATACGTAGCCATTTATAGTGCATGATGCCAAAAAGTATGGGGTACAGAAGCATGAAGCAATAATGTTCGGACAATGTTATTGATGGTACGAATTTTTCATTCAGCTTTCCCATTTTGCGAAGATGTATGAGGACAAGAAAAATAAAAATTAATCCCATTATTAGCACAAAATTCCCGAAACACCCCATTATCATACTTTTTGCCATTATCATATTGAATATTTTTTATTTTGCCTTTCGAATTTGGTTTTAAAGAAAGCTCTAAATTTTAAGAAAGTGGAAAAAATTTGAGATTTTTTCGCTATAGGGAGCGCCCATAAAAAATTAGATGAATCATCCAAAAATATAGCATAATAACGATAACCCAAAGAACTGAGAAGAGAGATTTCCATAAATCGCTATGAATAATATCAAAACACATTAAAGTATGAGAATTAGAGTCTACAAATGGCAACCTAATAATTTTTCCTAGAGAACAAAATTGACAATTCAGAGTACTACGCGTACCCTTACATGAAATAAACTTATTTTTATCTAAGGAAGACAAAATAGATGACCCCGGATGACATAGACGAGCATGCCACAAGGAAAAACAAGAGCTGCAAAAGTTGATGACACGACTTAACTCGAGAAACTGAAACTTGGCGTGATAGGATAAAGATCTCCCCTACTATCACACCTCATGAGAGAGTTCCCCGTCTTGAAATCCTTCACAGAAAATCCAAACGGATCAAATTTAATAGAAACGAAATTATCAGTGGTGAATTTATGGACATAAACCAAAAATTTAATCAATTTAGGGGCATGAAGGATATTTTCAAGATAAGTGGTGGATGGGGGGACCAGTTGGGCCGTGGCCCACTACTGCTGGGGCTCGACCCACTGTCGCCGCTAACATCATCGGAACCGCTGCGTTTGCTGCCACGAGTTTTGTCGTTGTTTTACGATTATTTTTGCCGCTAGCTTAAGCACGACTTTGGCCCGAATTATCAACAAACCCGAAAAATTTGTGGAGGACGTCATCATGACTACGGGTCTAGTACCGGTAGCCGCCTTCTTAGCTAAACTGACTTCTTCCAAAGTAAGCATGGAGAGGGAATGATAAAAAAGAGGAAGCAGATTATGACGAATGAGAGTCCCAACGCCATTATAGGCCTTAGAAAGGCCGGCAACCAATTGTAGAATCAGATGATTATTTGTCACAGGGGTGCCAACGTTACGGAGTTGGTTCGCCAACTCCTTGAGTCGTTTGCACTAGACACGTTCGAAAAATCTTCCATGACTTAGGAGAATTCTTGCTCGAGGGTTACAACACCTGAATGTTGGTCATCTTGGAATATATCACTCAATCTAATCCAGGTAGCCATGATCGTAGTGTCCGACTAAATGATCGTCTGTAAAAGGTCGACCGAAATAGTGGAATAAATCCACTGGAGAACGGTAGCATCAAGAGTAATCCATAACTGAGGGTCCTCCACGGGAACAGAGGTAGCAGGAGGAATTATGTGATGGAGGACTTGATGGGATATATCGTGAATTTTAAACAACTCTGCCCACGTCGTATATTGGACGTTTTCCATCTCAAGAACAATAGGGATGTTGTTCTTGATGTTAGAAACAGTGAGGGTAGGATGAAACGTGTTCTTAGACATAACGAAAGAACAAAGGGATTGGGGTGAAAATTTGAGAAGAGAGGAGGTAAAATTTAATTACGAAATCCGATGAAGGGGAAACCGAGGCAGGTTTGGCCGTTCAGGGTTCGTAATTTGAGTAAGAATCTTTCACCTATCTAAATTCGGGCTCTTATGAACTCTCCCGTGAAAAGGCACAAAAACCGAGACTGATTTTGGAGAGAAAAAACGGAAGCAATTTAGACCTAGTCTCTTGATACCATGAAAGAAATAATCCCTTGATTATTCTCATTAATGAAAGAATATATATATAATTTACAAATTACCATAATAGAAAACATATTTCTATTCTAATCCCAAAACCATATTCTAGTAGTACAAGACTCCTACAACTATGGTAAGTGTACAATGCTAATTAAGCTACCTTTACCCTACAATATTACAACAATATACACATAATGTTTTGCCAATCCCGTGATGGGCTTCTACTGCCCAAGCCTGTGATGGGCTGTTTATTCATACTCCAAGATGGCGGTCCAATATACATAAGTATACACTTGTATACCGTGTGTATATTTATGTATATTAACCAGTCCTAAAAGGGATAAAGTTCTCTATATATAAAGTACTATACTTGTTTTGAAGCCAAAAAAAAAAAAATAGGAGTCATCCCTACTACTCAAATTATTCTAGAATCGCCACTATTTTTTTTTTTTTTTGACGAAGGAACCCGCAGCCGCTACTCTTTCGAGTGCGCACAGGATAAACCACAGGCTGACGCAATAGCCTGCAAACCACGTCAGCCGATTAACCACGACAATGTTGTGATACAACCAAGAAGGTTTATGCGGAGGATCGAACTCGTGACCATGGCCCGCGCTTCATCAAGCATAACAATCTGCACTTCGCGGTAGAATCGCCACTATTTGAGCAATATAGGAGCTATTTTTTTTAAAAAAAAAATAGTCTTTTAAACCGATTTCCTCGGGAGGTCGATTTTTAGGTCAGTCGGTTTTTTGGCATCTTTTTAGTAATGTAGATTAAATTGAAAATTAAATTATGTGATGCCATAACGTAACAATATGTTCATAACACACTTCCAAAAACTGAGTGACTCACTATAAGACAGCAATTTATTGTCATCAACGTAGCTGAGATTACAAAGCAGTTACCCAAATCGATATTTTTGACATCTTAGTGGGCCCAACGTGTCCCAAAAAACGAATTAATCAAATCAGTGAATATCGTATATTGATGTCTAGCTAGAAAAGTATAGTTTAAATAATATACACGTCAATATAAATAATATTTTTATATTATCATGTCACTCGTAAGGGATATCTATAGGTCAGCTTTCTTAAAAGAGAAACTAGAGCTCAATATTTTTGAGTGATCTAATTTACAAAATATGTACATGTATGAGTTTTGTATACTTATACTAAAATATACATAACCTATATATATACACACACACATACTATACACAACTAGTATATTTCGGCCATGTTGATAAACTAGTTGACCGAACTGTACATAATTGACATGACGTTGTAGAATCTTTTTATCCTGACAACGTATATAAATTAAACACGAAAAAATATTGTTGACATAAGTCATGGCATATTATAGCCAAATGGCATTATTTTTATCGAATTTTTGGAAAAGGAAATTTTCAACATATGAAGGAATCATTCTGCATAAGGTAAAAACAAGCTGATAAAGATCAGGCTGAACTAAAAATAAAAACACCAATTTACCCTATCTTTCTGAACAAAAAACTCACTTCTTTTCCTCTCAATTCTCAAAAGTTTTGCATAGTGGAAAAACAATTTGAGTCATAATTTTGTGATGATGGAGAAAATTAAGGGAAAGTATTCAGATATAGTGAAGACTTCTGAGGATGTTTCAAGTGACAACAAAGGTGGCCTCAAAACCATGCCTTTTATTATTGGTATGAATTTTTCTCTTGAATTAACAGTATGTTTGGTATGACAAAAGTCATTTTTTCGTAAAATATTTTTCATGTGGAAATCATTTTTTGTGTTTGGTTTCAAAAAAATATTTTTTAAGAAAGGGAAAAATGACTTCCCTGATCACTCTCGGGCGGAAGTTCAATCAATGCTATCGGGATTCACTCGCTTATTGAAAATCTTGTCGGGGACCTAGGTGGGAATAGTGACAGAAAAAGAAGGAGAAGCACATAACTAATTGGGTAGAGGAATTGGTCGACTCGGCAAATTAATACAAGAAGGATAGTCCGAACCATCTGTGCAGCCTTTTCTCGGGTTCGTAGAGTCGGGTTTCCCGTTTACCCACAACGGAGGAGCCGCCCCCACCAGGAAAGGCGGCCACGGGTGATAACGCACTCTTCATTTAATTTCTTGTAACTATCTTAACATTTTAAGTTAAGGTTATTTTCTTTAATAGACACTTTAACATTATTATTAATGTTTAGTATTAAAAAATTCACTAAAGGACTCTCCAATTTACAAATATCAGTATTGATCTTCCAACCAAACATTGAAAGAAAATTTATGAAAAAAATATTTTACATGAAAAATGATATATGTCGACTGTCATACCAAACAAGCTCGTGACATTACTGTGATAAATATGTGACCTAGTACACGTACTAATAGTTAGAAAGATGGTATTTCCGACAAAAAAGTTCATCAGAAACTTTTTCGACAAGTCAATTTCCGTCTTTTTTAGTAGTGATATAACTTCTTCTCGTGTTTTACGTTAAAGACTATCGTTTGTATTGTTTTTTATGATGACAATTGACAGCAAATGAGGCATTGGAGAAGGTTGCAAGTGTAGGACTACTTGCAAATATGATTTTGTACCTAAAAAATGTGTATCACTTAACTAATGCTAAAGGGGCAAGCATTCTCTTCTGGTGGGGTGCCATATCCAATTTCACACCTATTTTTGGAGCTTTTCTTGCTGATTCTTACTTGGGTCGATTTTATGTGATTGCTTTAGGGACATTCATCACCCTTATTGTGAGTATACATTAATTCTCTTCTTTTATTGTTCTAGTTCTTTGTTACTTATAATTGAAATTTATAAATAAAGGCGGATCTATTACATATTCTTTTTCAACTGAATTCATTATTTTTATTCGGTTTATGTATAAAAAGGATAGGTTGATGAAAGAAACATCCCACATAAATACCAAGTCTAAAAAGTAATATTTGACCTATATACACTATATAATTTTTTGGTGAAGGGTGTTCAACCGACCACCCTTCATTGACTGTAGCAATGTCCCTACCAAGGGAATGTAATGTAGGTAGCCTACCCAGAGTTAAGTATTTTTAGTTTGATTCCACGCTTGAACTATGCATACAAGAAAACAAATCAGAATAGGCGTTTTGACAACATTTGGTGTCTAAATAACCATTTAGACACTATTTGGTCGAAACTTTTTTAAAAAAAAGTAACGTATTTGAAAGTTGAAATTATGTTTTGATATAAATTTCACTTGAAAAATAATTTATATCATGTCTATGAAAACCATTAATTACTTCACTTGAATTATACCTCTCAAACAAAGTTTTCAATATTTCACTAGTATTTTAAATACTAAAGTTGTGTACAATTTGAAGCCCTAGACCAGTTGGTCTTGAAGACAGAGGATATCCTCATTGGGTGGTGTGGGAGAGCTTGGTCACAAGTTCGAAACCCCAGGGTAACGCCTGGCTCGCCGCCGCCTCTTGGGAGCTGTCACTGACTTGTCTGTGGTTTAACCGGGACGCGTGGCGTGCTATTGCGCACCGGTCGGTTCTGCGACTTGGAAAGAAGCGTGGTGCGGTTCCGTCAAAAAAAAAAAAAATAAGTTGTCTGTGTACAATATTAAGATCAATTTTAACAATACATATATTTTGGTTGTAGGGAATGGTGGTCCTATGGTTAACAGCAATACTAAAAGAAGCAAGGCCACATCCTTGCAAATTGGAATTAGGAAATTGTCTAAAACCAAGCCTTGCCCAATTTACATTTCTTTTTTCATCATTTGCATTGATGGCTATTGGAGCTGGTGGCATTAGGCCTTGTTCATTAGCCTTTGGTGCTGACCAATTTGACAATCACAAAAATCCCAACAATGGAAGGATCTTGCAGAGTTTCTTCAATTGGTATATTATGCATTTATTATTTACAATGTCACGTTAAAGTTTTGATGTCCTTGTTTAAGTACAGTTTTAGTCCCTCAAATACTGACTAAGCATATTACTGGAATGTGAACTTTTTGACCATCTACTTGTGAATCTTCAAAAATTTACTTGAACTAGAAAAGTCAAAATTTCAGACAAAACTTTCCTAAGAAATCCATCAGAATTTTACTCTTGAACGTCATAGTAAAGTTTACCCATGTATATGCTAAGTTTTTAGTGTTACCATAGTAAAGTAGTCTAGAAACATGCTTCCTTAGTAAAAATGACAATTTTTTTTTAAATTTTATTAAGTATTAAGTAATGTGCTTAATTATATATGATCACATGGACAAAAATTATGTTGATCTTCTGTGCTTATCCTAGAAGAGGTAACACGATCACTAGGACTAATCTGCCATGTGTCTGAAGATAGAGAGGGCACAGAGAGGAGACAGAGATATTTGGTGCTCAAAGGAGAGCAGTTTTTTTAGTATATATTTTTTATTCTGTATAATGCTCCATAAGAGCTATATATATACACACAGTGCAATATATCAAAATATCTACTAACTTCATAACAAACTCTAACAAACTTAGCCAACTAACTCAACCACCATAACAAACTCTAACATAATAATGTTAGCATACACCTCTTCTCATGGTACTCTTGTGCATCTTTCAATTATTTCCACACCCACTCCCCCAGCTAGGAGATATGAAGATGTTCTTCATTCCTAGTTTGGATACAAGATAAGCATGATGAACACAGCTGAGAGCCTTGGTGAGCAAATATGCAGGATGTTCATCAGAAGGAAGATAAGTAGTGTGAATGAGCCCTTCTTGAATCTACTCCCTTATAAAGTGACAATCAATCAATGTATTTAGTATGTTCATGAAAGACATGATTGGCAGCAATTTGGAGTACATATTTGTTGTCAGTGAAGACAGAAACTGGCAGTTGAATTTGTATCCCAAGTTCCTTGTATAGACCAGTAAGCCAGACTACTTCTGCAACTTAGGCTACCATGGCCATGTACTCAACCTCTACTGAGATCCTGAAAACAGTTACTTGCTTCTTGGACCTACAGGAAACATGTGAATGGACAAACATAACCATATAAAAAACAATAGACCTCCTGCTATTGACACAAGACCCCCAATCAACATCACAAAACACATGAAGTTGAGGACTGCTAGAACTGGACATAAAAATATATGATCCTGGTGCTTTCTCGATGTATCTGACCAGTCTCATGCCAGCTTCCAAATGTGAAACTTTAGATACATGCATAAACTGACTCAAACATTGTACAACAAATGTTATATCATTTCTGGTGTTTGTAAGATATAATAGTCTCACAATCAGTCTCTTATAAATGTTGGGGTCTGCTAGTGGTAAATCAGGTTTCTGAAAAGATGTTGCAGTTTCTGGAGTGGATTGCGAAGTTGTATGATGATCATAAGTCAAAGTTGTGAGCTTTATATTCATTTCCATATGTGAAGAGACACTCTTACCACCTGCTAACCCTATGTCTGATATAAGCTCCAAAGCATATTTTCTTTGATGCAGAAGAATGCCTTGAGAACTTCTCGCAAATTCTATTCCAAGAAAATATCTAAGTTCTCCCAAATCTTTAATTTTGAATGTTGACTAAATTGCATCTTTGGTGGCCTGAATAAGATTGGAATCATTCCCAGTAATGAGCAAATCATCTACATACACAAGCACCACAACTAACTTATCCTTCTGATTCTTAGTAAACAAATAGTAGTCTTTGTGGCTCTGAACAAAGCCAGATAAGGTGAGGGTTGAGGTGAGTTTATTATTCCATTGTCTTGAAGCCTGTTTCAACCCATACATGGATTTCAATAGTCTGCATACCTGTTTATGTCCCCCAATATTATTGAAACCCTCAGGTAGCATCATATACACTTCTTCATAAAAATTTCCTTGTAAGAATGCATTGTATCCGTCCATCTGATGAATTGTCCATTATTTAACTGCTGCAATTGATATAACTGATATCACAGTGGTCATTTTAACCACAGGTGAGAATGTTTCTTGATAGTCAATACCTTCTTTTTTGTTATACCATTTGGCTACCAGTCTAGCTTTGAATCTCTCCACTTTTCCTGTTTCTTTGTATTTTATTTTGTACACCCACCTATATCCAATGGCCTTTTCCCCTTTAGGAAGTTGAACTAGCTCCTATGTTTTGTTGTCCTCCAATGCCTGAACTTTAGCCTTCATTGCTTCAACCCATCTGTGGTTTGTTGCTGCCTCTGAATAACTATATGGTTCAGTGTCTGTTGAAACATGTGTTATAAAATTATGATATATGGATGATAGTCCTGTGTAGCCTAGTCCATCAGATATGAAATACAAACATCTGCTTGAGTCATGTTTGGTAACATAATCTCTGTACTATATAATGGACCTACTGGTCCTTACAGAACTTCTAATATCAGATAATGCTGATGTTTCATTTAGTAGCTCTGCAGGTTGTTGTCCTGGACTATCTATTCCAGCAGGGACACTCTCATTTTCTGTGTTTTCATATGTATTTTGCATCTCTGGATTTTTGCACACAACTTCCAAGTTTTATGAATAAACCAGATCATCAAAATTGAAATGCTCATGTGATCTCATAAGCCCAAGTTCATCATTTGTATCATTCTTGAGAGGAAAGATTGTCTCCATGAACACTACATCCCTGCTCATAAAAAAGTTATATTTTCCATATCATATAGTTTGTATCCTTTCTGTGAAGAACCATATCCAAGAAGAATGATTCTCACAGCTCTAGGACCAAACTTGTCATACCTGATCAGAGTAATAGCAAAACACAAACATCATATTACTCTTAGATGAGAAAGTGATGGCATTTTATTATATAGTAGTTCATAAGGGGATTTATTTTCTATAACAGAAGGAGGTATTCTATTCATTACATAAACAACACCTTCCACACAAAAGCCCCAAAATTTGTCTGGCAAATTAGCTTGAATTTTTATTGCTCTAGCTGTCTCAAGTATGTATGTGTTTCCTTTCCACAACACCATTTTGTTGTGGTGTATGTAGACAGGAACTCTCATATAATACACCATGCATTTGAAACAACTTCTTACAATTGTGAGTGAAGAACTCTATTCTATTGTCTGATCTTACTCTTTTAACCTTCATATCAAAATGAGTATGCACTTCAGTAAAGAAATTTCTAAGTAGTGTGACCACATCTGATTTTTGTCTCATTAAAAAAATCCAAGTTCATCTAGAATAGTCATTCACTATAGTGATAAAATACCTCATTCCATTGTATGTCTCAACTTTGTAAGGTCTCCATACATCCATATGTAGCAATTGGAATGGTCCTGTCTTTCTACTGACACTAGTAGGAAAAGACTTTCTAGTTTGTCTAGCTAGAGGACACACTTCACAATTATTCAAAATAAAAGAATTAACATTCTTGAAACATGGGATCTTCTTCATAACATGCATAGGCACATACACAGCTTGTGATGCCATATGACTGGATCAGTATGCTGAGTTGCTGCCAAGCACTTAGCCATCTCTCCTGCTTTATTTGATGTGTCTAGATACAATATGTACAACCCTTCTTCTTCACTACCAATCGCTCTCACCTTCCAAGATGAGAGATCCTGAAATACGTTGCATTTGGAAAAAAATGTAACACTACAATTCAGTTCTCTTGCCACCTTAGAAATAAATATCAGATTAAACTTGAATATTGGCACACACAAGACAATCTTAAGGACATCACCTCATCCCATATGGTAGTCGTGTGTAATTTTGGCTGAATCTCTTGTGGGCATTTACACCTTTCCTGCATCCTCTATCACATTTTTGTTTTGTACGTATTTCTAGTTACCAATCATGTGATTGGTAGCACCTGTATCCACAATCCATTTTAACATTTTATTTGCATTAAAATTAGATATATTTGTCTTAACACTGGTTTCTCCATTTGTATCTTTGTTGTTAAGCATGTTGATAAGCTGTTTGTGTTGGCTGGGGGTGAACTGACCAACATTTATGTATGTGTCTTGTTGGTGTTGATATTCTATTGTGTCCAGGTCCAGAATGTGATCCCTGTTGGTGACTCTGTGAGTGAGGCATTGACATTGTTCTATGATATTGCTGACTTCCTTGACCAGTGTCTTCAACATGTAAACTTCCTTCTGTCACTATGTTAGCCTTCTTAGAAACAATAGTTTTCCCTTTAAAATTCTCAGGATATCCAATAAGTCTATAACAATCCTCCTGTATATGTCCATTCTTGTGACAAAAGTCACACTTCATCAGCTTAAAACAGTCCATCCTCAACTCTCCTCCATGACAAAAGTCACATATTGCATTAGGATTATATGATTTCTTTTTCCTAGGTCTTCCACTTCAATGTTTGGTTGTAAACATGACTGATGGTTTCATTGTATCGTGTATCATTCTCTGGCTCTCCGCTCGATTAATCATTGCATAAACTTGATTCAAGTTTGGAACTTGTTGCATCATTATCACTTGGCTCCTAGCTTGACCATAATTGTCATTAAGTCCCATTAGAAATTGTAGCATCCTCTGATATTGTAAATGATCTACGAATTCTTTGGACTTAGGACAATAAGAATGTGGTGGTATGATTAAATTATATTCATCCCAAAGATCCTTAAACTTGGAATAGTACATTGATACTGATAGAGCTCCTTGTCTCAATGTGACTATCTCCTTATGCAACTGGAATGTTCTCGAAATGTTAATCTTATCAAACCTATCCTTCAGATCCTCCCATATCATATGCGAGTCAGAATTGAACAGCATTCCAGTGAGCAAATTTTTGCGCACATTTCCCATCAACCATGACACCACAATAGCATTACACCTATCCCAAAGACTAGTCAATTCACCGTTGAATGTTTCTCTCCTTACTGTGCCATCTATAAAACCTATTTTATTCTTTCCTAGTAGAACTAATTTCATTGCTCTATTCCATAGAGTGTAATATCCATACCTAGTAGCATTATCCGAACCGACATCGGCTATATATATACACACAATCCAAGATATCAAAATATCTACTAACTTCATAACAAACTCTAACAAACTTAACCAACTAACTCAACCACCATAACAAACTCTTAACATAATAATGTTAGCATACCCCTCTTCTCATGGTACTCTTGTGCACCTTTCAATTATTTCCATAAATTAAAAATTCACCAATAGCCGAAGGACCAAAAGTACTATTATCCCATTCCACCTTTTATTTTATTTTAAATGTTGTGTCTTAGTGTTCGTTCTTTATTTCTATTATTTACCATGAACATTATTTTTATCTGCTGTTTTTTTTTTCCGACAGGTATTATGCATCAGTAGGGATATCAATATTGATTTCAGTCACTGTCATAGTGTATATTCAGACACAATTTGGTTGGGTGGTGGGTTTTGGAGTGCCTGCAGTACTAATGTTTTTGGCAACAATTATGTTCTTGTTGGGTTCTGCACTTTTTATTAGGATAAAAGCAAATAAAAGCTTGTTTTCTGGATTTGCTCAAGTTGTTGCTGTGGCATGGAAAAACAAACATATTGCTTTGCCCCCTGTGGATTCTAATGGATGGTATCATCATGAGATTGGTTCAAAAATTACATTTCCAACCCATAAACTAAGGTATTTTATTTGGATTTAATTTATGATATACAATGATACATAATTTTTATATGGGAAAAAGCTCAAATATGTCATCGAACTATCGAAAATGACTCATTTATGCCACTAGTAAATAGTTCGGCTCATTTATGTCATCACCGTTATCAAAATGGCTCATCCATGTCATTTTTCATTAACGTCGGTTTTACAATACGACGTTAATGAAAAATGACATGGATGAGCCATTTTAATAACGACAATGACATAAATGAGCCAAACTATTAACGAGTGGCGTAAATGAGCCAAATTATTAACAAGTGACATAAATGGACAATTTTCGATAGTTTGATAACATATTTGATTTTTTTCTTTTTTTAGATTATCAGTATAATTGGACTGATCATATATATCAGGTTATTACTTTTTTCATCTTATAGTTAGGCTTGCTATGAATAATTAAATGTTAAGGTAGGTTAATCTCTTAGGCGATGTCACCAAAGAATTACATGTTATGGTAGGTGAATAATTTATCTAAGTGGAACCAACAAAAATGTTAAGGACAACGACCAAACCATGCCAATAGCTCTATATATAAACAACAAGATCTTCATATTCTATTCTCTTTGTTTCATTTTATGGGTCAAGGTCTGATTTAGCATTGAACTTAAGGTATTAATTTGACTTATTGCGGTGATTCCACCTTTTGGAGCAATAATTCAAACTATAATCAAGTGTATTTTATGAAAGGATTTAAGTTATGTCGGCTGACAATGTACAGACTCTTTACACTATAGTATAGTTTAATATATTATAGTTGATTTAATATTTTTGTTATATTTGTATTAATTAATACTTATCATTATATTGTGTAATTATTTTTTATATTGTCGGTGTATAAATTTAACACTCAAATCTTTTTTTTGTCATCCATAGGTTCCTAAATAAGGCATGTATTATTAGAAATCCAGAGAAAGACTTGAACCCTAATGGAACATCTTCAAATCTATGGGACCTTTGCACAATTCAACAGGTAGAAGAATTCAAATCATTGCTCAAAGTACTCCCAATTTGGTCCACAGGCATTATAATAGCAGTAACACTAAGCCAACATGCCTTTCCAGTGCTACAAGCAAATACAATGGACAGACATTTAATAAAAGGTCATAACTTCCAAATCCCAGCAGGTTCGTTTGCTGCATTTGGGATCCTCACATTGATAATATGGATAGCCATTTACGACCGAGTCCTCGTGCCCTGGATCTCCAGATTCACCAAGAAACCACGAGGTCTCAACTTCAAACAGCGCATGGGGATAGGGTTGTTACTTTCCTGTGCGGCCCAGGCTGCGGCCGCACTGGTGGAAAGGGAAAGACGTTCACGAGCTCTCAGTCAGGGGCTCGCTGAAGTGGACATGTCAGCAATGTGGTTAGTGCCACAACATTGTTTGACAGGACTAGCCGAGGCGTTCAACGCGATCGGACAAATAGAATTTTATTATTCTCAATTTCCTAAGAGCATGGCTAGTATTGGAGTGGCATTATTTTCACTAGGAATGGGATTTGGAAATTTGGTTGGAAGTTTAATTGTTGAAATTGTTGACCATGCTTCAAGTAGAGGGGGGAAAGTGAGTTGGGTGTCAGATAATTTGAACTTAGGTCACTATGATTATTATTATTGGGTTCTTTGTTTATTGAGTGTTGGGAATTTTTTCTACTTCATTGTGTGTGCTTGGGCTTATGGATCTGATGAAGATAAGAGAATTTGGGAGGAAGATCAAACTGAAAAGAAAGGAGAGATTGTTATGTTATAGACATTTTTAGTATGAAACAAATGTAAAAATATTGACACTAAAAGTACCTTTACATCTTATATATAAGTTTTTATCAACTCTTAATATGAGACTTGTAACGCCCCATTTTCGACCGGAGCCGGAAACGGGAGTGCCGCTACATATGGTTGGATTCCCGAAATGCAATTTGAAGGAGTCGCCACCTAATTGTTATAGTGAATTAGGACACTGAAAATGTAGCATAAAATACTACGAATGATCTCCATTTTAAAGGTCTGCGAAAGCTATGTGAGATTCTAGGTAAGGGTTCTTTATTATCCTAAAGGGAAGGGGTTAGGCACCCTAAAGGATCCGCTAACTTGCGGTTGTCCGTTCAAACTTAGGTTTAAAATTATTGTGCTAAATATATCATGCAATTCTAAGGGTATTCTAATTATTAAACTAACCAAGAGATATTTAAACTAGGCATGCAAATATTTAATATAGGTATGTATTTAACAAGATAGTAATGAAAGCAAATAAACATAAAAGATGTAATGAAGATAAATTAGCAACATTTTGCTTTTATTTCATTTTATGCGAATGATTTAACTTTGGGGCGCCATAAGTGCAAAAGACACTTAGTAGAAGAGTTAGTAAATGATAAATAAATTACCAAACAAACACAATATATGTATATATATAGATATATATGTAAAATATATTGTAAAAGATATATTTTTATATAGTGTGGGCTCAGCCAGTGTTATGCCAAGAATACTAAGACATGAGAAGCCAATATCGCTACGGCGGCGGTCGACTCGCCTCCTGGTGAACGATACTATGCATTCGTCTAATCTTTTCACTTTCCTCCTCGCCCACATATTCCGTCTCGCTTACCACGGAGGCCTCCAGATCGACGGATAAATCCTTCTTTGGCCAGTGTAGTATCAAATTCAAAATCAGTAAAATACCAAGTGTAGTAGCTTGTTCAAAAATCAGTAGAATTTTCAGCAATATTGGAGCTGTCTGAAACAGTCCTAGAGCAGCGGTTTTCAGCCGAGAGACCAACATTGATTGGATTTAAAATAAAGTAGTGATGGAACAACCAATATCCACAAAA
Source organism: Przewalskia tangutica (assembly GCA_029844215.1). NCBI lineage: Eukaryota > Viridiplantae > Streptophyta > Magnoliopsida > Solanales > Solanaceae > Przewalskia > Przewalskia tangutica. The sequence continues at coordinate 4,595,635 of CM056720.1, forward strand.
AATGGGTATCAAAGGCAACAACGAATGCCTCAATTTGCACACAAAAAAAAGGGCAGCAACTCACGTTGGTATCAACGCAGCAACCAAAAAATATACCATAATTTTAGTAGCAATCAGAACAAAGCAGTGACAGTGCGAAAAGTGGATTAGAAATCAGAGAGGTATATCAGCAACCAACGATGACAGGGACCAAGTCACGCAGGAGTTTTAACAAACTCCGGCAAGCTAACCAAAACCAAAAAAATCAGTCCGACAGGTAGCATATCCAACAGAATGCCGAAAAAATCGTGCCAACAGTCACCGGAGCTTTAAGCTCCGGCAGGGTACGAAATCAAAGATCCGTCCAATAGCCGAAAACAACAGAAAATAAACCAGTCCACAAGCAACAAATATACCAACAAAAAATAAAAACCGAACAAAGGGTCACCGGAGTTTAAATCCGGCCAGATTCAACGTTACCAACAGAGAGAGGGCAGCAGTGGCGTCGCTTCCACGGCGAGGTCGCCGGAGCGACGCCACCAGCAGCTGTTCGACAGTGGGACTGGCGGCGACGGGAACTGGCGGCGACGGGCAGTGGGGTGAGGGAGAGGGCAGGGGTAGGCTGCGGGGTGTTAAAAAGGGAGTTCGCCGGAGTTCTAAAACTCCGGCGAAGGGCGGCGGAGGGCGGCGAAGGGCAGCGGCAAGGGCGGCGAAGGGGAGGGCTGCTGAGGTCCCCTTTTTGAAAATGAAAAAATGGTTCTCCCTTTAAAAATTCCTCCCTGTTAACGTGGGCTGCCCCCTCCCTTATTTTTTTGTGCTGAATGTTGTCTGCTCTTATTTTTTTGTGCTGAATGTTGTCTGCTCTTTTTAAAATTGAACGTTGGGCTGCCCCCTTTAATGTCTTGCTGCCCCCTCCTTTTAACGTTGGCTGCCCCCCTCTTTTAATAAAGGGGGGGTAAGAATTAAATAATAGGGGGATAGATTAGGGTTTGGTATTTTAGGGGGGAATGAAAAGTGGGGTTTGAAATTTAAAAATGGGGGGGGGGGGGGGGGGGAAAAAAAAGGGGGTGTTTGGATGAAATAAAAATGGCCTTGAATTGGAATGATTCGGATTGGGTTCCGTCTTTGAATTTGGATTGACAAAATGCTGTGCAGTTAATTATTTAAAAGAAAAATTATTTAACAAGATGCAAAATTATAAAAATGTAAATGCCGATGCAATAATAATAAAATACAATATTTAGACACATGTTTAATGTCTAATTAAAATTAAAGTGGGATGTCAATTAATTATTTAAAGAGATGCAAAATATTATTATAATAGAAATATAATATTAACGAAAACATAATGCTTAAATAAAAATAAAAAGATGCAATGTCATTTTGTGAATAAATAAACATAGAATATTATATAAAATATGCAAAAATAACGATTAAAATGCGGTGTGCTAAAATACTTAAAATTGCACGAAATATACAAAAACGGGTCAAAATTGGTATCACAGTATGTCCTCTTTATGCGGAGATGATGGAAGAGTCTTGGACAAAGACGTTGACTTCATGCAATTTTGTCCTGTTTTATAAACTAGAACTCAAAAGTGGGGCTGATGCAGACTTAGAATTGTCCCAGTGTCGAATTATGATGACACTGGGTCGTTGCGATGCTAAAGTAAAAAGTAAAGCTGACGCGGATTTTAAAAATGTCCTAGTGTCGAATTATGATGGTACTGGGTTGTTGCGATGCTAAAGTAAAAGTAAAGCTGATGCAGATTAAAAAATGTCCCAGTGTCGAATTATGATGACACTGGGTTCTTTCGATTTTGAAAATGATAGACAATCGCGAACGTATTCGAATTTGTCGATGTCGAATTGTGAAGGCACTGGGTTGTTGCGATGCTAAAGTAAAAGTAAAGCTGATGCAGATTAAAAAATGTCCTAGTGTCGAATTATGATGACACTGGGTTGTTGCGATGCTGAAAATTAAAGACAATGCCGACACAGTTGAAATTTGTCCCAGTGTCGAATTGTGATGGCACTGGGTTGTTGCGATGCTAAAGTAAAAGTAAAGGCGATGCAGTTAAAAATGTCGATGTCGAATTATGATGACAGTGGATTGGCGTTGCGAGATCTTTGGAGGAGAGCGGATCGACATTCGGGTACAAATTGTTTGGTTCGCGTAAAGGTAGTTCCACGTTGTGCTCGCTCTGTATGCTAAGACTTAAACAAGCGGTTAGTCATAAGCTGTAAGGCAGAATGATAACGCATGAATTTATAAGCAATGTAACTGTTTGAGTATAAAATGCTATCCTGCGAAAATGCGATGCCTGCTGCAAATGTTGTGATTTCGCCCTTGCACGGATGCGTTGCGATTGTAAATGTGGATATGTTGTCCTTGCTGAATCGCCACAGCAGACTAAAGCTCAAGAAAGAGTTAGTGCATAACTGCTAAGACGGAGTAATAAAGCGTGAATAAGAAATGCAATTTTTGAGAGTAGATTAATTGTCCTTGCGTAGATGTGATATGTTGATGACGTCGTTTTCGGATGTGGAGTCGTTTTCGGACTCGGAGTCGTTTTCGGACTTGGCGTCGTTTTCGGACGTGGCGTCGTTTTCGGACGTGGCGTCGTTTTGGGCGTAGTCGTTTGGACCGAGTCGTTTGGACTCGAGTCGTTTGGACTCGACATCGTTTTGGGTGGCGTCGTTTTGGGCGTGGCGTCGTTTTGGACCGAGTCGTTTCCGGACTGAGTCGCTTGGACTTGGCGTCGTTTTGGACGTGTTCTTCCGCTCCCGTAGACTAAAGCTCGAAAGAGTTAGTGCATAATCGCTAAGACGAATAATAAAGCATGAATGAAAATGCAAATTTGAGAATAGAGAAAACGTCCTTGCGTAGATGTGATATGCTGATGATAGCGTCGTTTTTGGGCTTGTTGTGCTGATAAGCGTCAGCTTGGGCGATGTTCTTCTTTGGCGCCGTTGCGTGAGCGTCTTTGCCGATAACGCGTCGTTGCTGGGCGATGTTCTTCTTTGGCGTCATTCGTAGACTTGTTGTCTTTGATAACGCCGTTACTGGGCGTGTTATTCTTGGCGTCATTGCGTGGACTTGCTGTGCTAATAACGTCGTTGCCTGGACGTGTTGCTGCTGGCGTCATTGCGTAGACTTGATGTGCTAATAACGTCGTTATGCGGGCGTGTTCTTCTTTGGCGTCGTTGCGTAGACTTCGATCACGCCGTTGTCTAGGCGATGTTCTTCTTTGGCGTCGTTGCGTGGACTTCGATCGCGCCGTTGTCTAGGCGTGTTCTTCTTGGCGTCGTTGCGTGGACTTCGCGATCACGTCGTTGTCTAGGCGATGTTCTTGATGGCGTCGTTGCGTGGACTTCTTTGTCCGATAACGTCGTTGCTGGGCGTGTTCACGCCTCGCAGTAGAATAAATGCTCATAAAGCTAAGCTGAGAAAAGCGTTAGTGTATACTGTTTAGACAAAATGATAAATACATACGAAGTGCAATTTTATGGGTAGAGATGTCGTCACGATACGCGGATGAATCATCGAGATGTTGTCCTTGCGGTCATGCTAAATCTGCCGCGAATCGATTTAATCGCTACGATGCCTTTCTTGTGTGCGATCGCGCGGGTTGCCAATTTGACTTTATGCCCGAATTGATCGCTAGATTTTGTTGCGGAACTTTGAACTTTATTTGATTGTTGATGCCGCTTTTGCTGCTGCTTTGCTTTGCTGCGGACTTTGGATTTTTGTCATCCTCCGCCTTCACGCTTTTTCTTCAGTATCTGTGAAACCTTTAGCATTTTACGCTTTCGCTATTGCACTTTCTTACATTAATATGGAAAGACTGCGCTCAAAGAAAATTTGTGAGTTTTGGGGGTCGATTCGTATCGACTTCACGCCTTGCTTGATATCAGGTGCAGCTTTGTTTGATCTGACCCATGTCCGGTTTCTACTTTGTCCCGATTTTGAAAAAGGTGTCATGCCGCTCTTCTTTTACGAGACCCTGCTTTGCTATAGGAACGAAGGCGAGTTAGGCTGTTCCTCGGATGCCTCGAATCGGTCGTATGCATTTGGGCCGTGCCTTTGATCTTGTGAAGTATTGATGCTCTGTCATTGCTTAGTCAAATACAAATCGACCTTTGGGGGAATATGATAAATCTTTCTAAAAATGCAACAACGGTGTTAGCACATAATTTGCAGGTATGTAGCAGATATATCGCACATAGCACATTCAAACGTTTCCTAACATGCAGGGGGACCTCTTTATGCCAGAGGTAAGCCTAAACGTCACTTTATGCGAGATTATGATGGATTTGTTCAAGTCGTCCAACTGTAATGCTTTTTGTTGGAAATGGCGACCAAATGACGGTGCACTTTTTCCCACTTTTGGCATGTCACGATTAGGCTTGGATTTGTCCATTATTGTCATGTTACACATAATATGCTGGTTGGCCGTTGGGTTGAGAAACCCGTCGACAAGTTTGGTGTCTTCCTAATTGTGGCGTCGATACCAAGGACCGACCCACCTAAGGTAAATGCATGCATGCCTTAATATAAAAGGGTGGTATAGCTCTATCTTAAGTTTTTCTAAGATTTTGGCTTACTGGACGCAAGGTTCCCGAGTGGACAACTCGAGTGAGAAGGCTACGCGACACCTGTTAGACCAGGACACTCACGTATATTACCAACTCTCCTAAATTTGGGTTTTGAAGAAAGAATTTTCTTGATGCACTGCGCACCTCGCATGTAGTGTGTGATTGTGTGAATTTTCCAGAGTGGAAGAAATATGAGCGGAATGCCAGTTTAAGGAAAGCAGTAAAGCAAATAGCAATTTAAACAGTTAAGCATACAGAATTAAAGCAAACAATTTTAAGGCATTTAAAACAAAAGCAAATAAAGTCAAGCAATAATAAACCTAGGTTTGCTATGGTCAAGAACCTGATTATCCCAGTGAGTCGCTTATGTAACGCCCATTTTTAAATGGGAGGAAATGGAGTCTTACATATGGTTGGATTCGAAATGCAATTTAAAAGTCGCCACCTAATTGTTATAGTGAATTAGGACATCGAAAATGTAGCATAAAATACTACGAATGATCTCCATTTTAAAGGTGCTGAAAGCTATGTGAGATTCTAGGTAAGGGTTCTTATTATCCTAAAGGGAAGGGTTAGGCACCCTAAAGGATCCGCTAACTTGCGGTTGTCCGTTCAAACTTAGGTTTAAAATTATTGTGCTAAATATATCATGCAATTCTAAGGGTATTCTAATTATTAAACTAACCAAGAGATATTTAAACTAGGCATGCAAATATTTAATATAGGTATGTATTTAACAAGATAGTAATGAAAGCAAATAAACATAAAAGATGTAATGAAGATAAATTAGCAACATTTTGCTTTTATTTCATTTTATGCGAATGATTTAACTTTGGGGCGCGCCTCCGGGTACCTGCAAAAGACACTTAGTAGAAGAGTTAGTAAATGATAAATAAATTACCAAACAAACACAATATATGTATATATATAGATATATATGTAAAATATATTGTAAAAGATATATTTTTATATAGTGTGGGCTCAGCTAGTGTTATGCCAAGAATACTAAGACATGAGAAGCCAATATCGCTACGGCGGCGGTCGACTCGCCTCCTGGTGAACGATACTATGCATTCTCGTCCAATCTTTTTCACTTTCCTCCTCGCCCACATATTCCGTCTCGCTTACCACGGAGGCCTCCAGATCGACGGATAAATCCTTCTTTGGCCAGTGTAGTATCAAATTCAAAATCAGTAAAATACCAAGTGTAGTAGCTTGTTCAAAAATCAGTAGAATTTTCAGCAATATTGGAGCTGTCTGAAACAGTCCTAGAGCAGCGGTTTTCAGCCGAGAGACCAACATTGATTGGATTTAAAATAAAGTAGTGATGGAACAACCAATATCCACAAAAAATGGGTATCAAAGGCAACAACGAATGCCTCAATTTGCACACAAAAAAAAGGGCAGCAACTCACGTTGGTATCAACGCAGCAACCAAAAAATATACCATAATTTTAGTAGCAATCAGAACAAAGCAGTGACAGTGCGAAAAGTGGGTTAGAAATCAGAGAGGTATATCAGCAAACAACGATGACAGGGACCAAGTCACGCAGGAGTTTTAACAAACTCCGGCAAGCTAACCAAAACCAAAAATCAGTCCGACAGGTAGCATATCCAACAGAATGCCGAAAAATCGTGCCAACAGTCACCGGAGCTTTAAGCTCCGGCAGGGTACGAAATCAAAGATCCGTCCAATAGCCGAAAACAACAGAAAATAAACCAGTCCACAAGCAACAAATATACCAACAAAAATAAAAACCGAACAAAGGGTCACCGGAGTTTAAATCCGGCCAGATTCAACGTTACCAACAGAGAGAGGGCAGCAGTGGCGTCGCTTCCACGGCGAGGTCGCCGGAGCGACGCCACCAGCAGCTGTTCGACAGTGGGACTGGCGGCGACGGGAACTGGCGGCGACGGGCAGTGGGGTGAGGGAGAGGGCAGGGGTAGGCTGCGGGGTGTTTAAAAGGGGGTTCGCCGGAGTTCTAAAACTCCGGCGAAGGGCGGCGGAGGGCGGCGAAGGGCAGCGGCAAGGGCGGCGAAGGGGAAGGCTGCTGAGGTCCCCTTTTTGAAAATGAAAAATGGTTCTCCCTTTAAAAATTCCTCTCTGTTAACGTGGGCTGCCCCCTCCCTTCTTTTTTTTTTGCTGAATGTTGTCTGCCCCTCTCTTTATTTTTTGTGCTGAATGTTGTCTGCTCTTTTTAAAATTGAACGTTGGGCTGCCCCCTTTAATGTCTTGCTGCCCCCTCCTTTTAACGTTGGCTGCCCCCCTCTTTTAATAAAGGGGGGGTAAGAATTAAAAATAGGGGGATAGATTAGGGTTTGGTATTTTAGGGGGAATGAAAAGTGGGGTTTGAAATTTAAAAATGGGGGGGGGGAAAAATAAAAGGGGGTGTTTGGATGAAATAAAAATGGCCTTGAATTGGAATGATTCGGATTGGGTTCCGTACTGGACTGGATTGACAAAATGCAACGCGGGTTAATTATTTAAAAGAAAAATTATTTAACAAGATGCAAAATTATAAAAATGTAAATGCCGATGCAATAATAATAAAATACAATATTTAGACACATGTTTAATGTCTAATTAAAATTAAAGTGGGATGTCAATTAATTATTTAAAGAGATGCAAAATATTATTATAATAGAAATATAATATTAACGAAAACATAATGCTTAAATAAAAATAAAAAGATGCAATGTCATTTTGTGAATAAATAAACATAGAATATTATATAAAATATGCAAAAATAACGATTAAAATGCGGTGTGCTAAAATACTTAAAATTGCACGAAATATACAAAAAACGGGTCAAAATTGACTGTAAACAAGACTTTATTCATACGCTCTAACTTAAGACCAGAATGTTGGAAGTTGGCATAGCCAAAACTAGAAGTTGTATTGGCATTACTATCCCGCCTGCATGAACTTTGTATACAAAAAAAAATTCAACAATTTCAGAATAGCATGCTAAAAAGTGTTTTATAGTATATTTTTTTATGTATAAGGGTCAATTTTATTACTTTAAAACACTCATAATATACACGGTATTTACAAAGAAAAAACTTTCGCACCTAAGTAAAGACATATCAGGGTCGTTTCAAACATTTTGGAGATCCTGTTCTAATTCGTAAATGTGAGTTCTTAATTGGGCTAAGACCTTCGAATTATGAATTTTTACAGTAAATTCTAGCTAATATTACTTAATAAAAAATGAAAAAAGTACCCTAAATTTTTTCGTTTTTCGGAGGCCTTGTGCGGTAGCACACCTCGCACGAATTCAAAGACGGCTCTGAGACATATACTTAGAAAGAAGCACCAAAATGGATCTCTTATGTATTAGTATTAATATCTGATTTTGCTGCAGTTAATATTGAAAGAGGAGCAATAACACATATATGAAGTTTGTCAACATAAATTTAAAAGTTTTTTTTTCTTAAATTCTATATGCATGCATTTGTCAACGTTATCACATAAATGAGACAGAAAGAATATGTCATATACTTATTGAAATTTTATGAACATTAGGTGCAAATATATTTTTTGATGTACTCAAATGGAACCCAGCTTGTTAATTAGTCGCCACAAAAGTTTGCAGCTGTTAGTAAACATGGTCCCATCTTCAATAAAAGTAATATTTTATTCTTTGGGATAAAAAAGGCGAAATTCCTCGCCCACAGAGCCCCACCCCGACCCGACAGAAATTGATGAAAAAGGTAAATCATTGTGACTCTATAAGGAGTCATCCCACAAAGAGGAATGAAACTCCAACACTCCAGTAATATTTTATTCTATCACATTTCAAACAAATTGTAATTTATTGAGAAGCTTTATTTAATTAAAAGCCAAGTGACACCCTTTACACTCTCTTTATTTAATGTGTCCATTCAAACTATAGTCCTTTTGTTTTTCTCCTTCCTTTCTGCTCTTCTTGGATCCTTCTTTAATATTTTTTTGTTTTCTTACACATTTTTTGTAGCTCAAGAGCTTTAACATAGAGAAGCTGTCATTCATCAAATGTGTCACTGTAGGTGATGGAGCTGTTGGCAAGACATGTATGCTAATTTGTTACACTAGTAACAGATTTCCCACTGTAAGTTTTAATTCTTTCTGTCATAGTAAATAATATCCTCCTAGTTTTTAGTCTCTTTTTTTTTGTAATAGTCGAAAAATATTCGATGAATACTGGTGCACATTTTGAAACTCGGTAAATAATAGGGTCAACTGAAGGGTTTTGTTGGGTTCAAAACATATAAGTAAGGCACAATGAAAATTTAAAATATTTTGCTTACTTACCCCCCAACAAATCATTCTGGTATGGTTATATGACAATCAAACCTGTAAAGACTTAAATAATAGAACTTACATGTTGTTAATGTGGAATCTTTACTTTAGGGATTACACGCGGTTGTTGCTTCGATTTCAAGCACTGAAGTGTATTCCTCTGTCAAGAAAGCCAGAAAATCTTGACAGAGGTTTGAGAGAGTTTCTTTTCTAAACTCTTAGTCTAGAAAATGGTTTAGAATTAGTATATTGATAATAAGGTTTAGTGTTGTATATATAGTTGATTTTAGGTCAATAAACGGATTAGGGTTCAGCCAAGCGACACAAAATCGAGGTGCAATGGGCGGATCGGGCATACCGTCGGTCGACGCCGCGACACCAAGAGCGCCGTGGCGCTGTGAGTCGCGCCATGCAGACGTCGCGGCTCCTTACATCCCGTTTTGTCAATATATATTCAGCACGTTTAATTAAATCCAAAATCTAATTTTGACTTAATTAAATAATTTTCATCAAATAGAAAGTATCTCATAGTTATTATCAATTTAAATATCTCGATTCCAAATCGAATATTTAATACTTTCTCAATACACTCTTAGATCGAAGAGAAAATCGACATAGTGTGACCCTATAAGCCTTCACATATTGACACTAATCCAATTAAGGTCCATACAGAACTCCTATACTGCGTCGTACGGCTAACTCATTATGTGAAATACGTTTACATGAATCCAGCAACATAATCTTTATGTGAGATGATAAATTTCTTTCATTCGCGACACACTCGATCAAGCTTAGGATTTTTCATGTGTCTATCCAAATGACTTGATCATTTTATCTCTGTTGGGTTCCGGGGCTACGGATCAGAAAGTAAAAGCAAGATTAAATTCAAAATTAAATGCTGAAACAGTTTCTAGTGTTGCCAGAAATGTTGTCCTGATAAAAACAGAATAAACCTTTAAAGAGTAATTGCAGCGGAAAAGTAAAAGACACAAAAGTTTATATTTTCAAGGGTATATATTAATATATCCATTGATGGTCGATGACCAAAAGAATTGTATATATTATATACAATTACAACTGAATTTCTTTTTACAAATTGTGCAATACAAACAAAAAGAAATTACAAATAAAAAGGAAATCGCAGATGACTTCACCTAAGTTAAAAGGTCTAAAAAGACAAATACAACATCTTCATTACAATTGTTTTTACATTAAGCTTAATCTAGAATAGAGATAACAATTGTAATGAGGGGACAAATGTTGCTAAAAGACTTAGGCTAAAATGTTTTGATCCAAATTTCTATGTCTATGGCTAGGAGCTAAACTCTTGATTAGGGCTTTTCATTGAATCGCTTGACACTCGTTTTTATGAATTAATGCATTAGTTTGGTTTCTTCTCCATCTTGTTAAGATTTATTCTATATTGGTTTGAATGTTTGATAATTAACTGATCACTAATTGTCATAATTTATGTGATTTCGAATCGAGATCCGAGAGGGGAGATTTGGATATGCTGTAATTGAATAAACATAGGTTAAAATCGCGCATGAAAGTACCCCGATACTTGTGTAGTAATTAAAGTTACTGTTCTTAATCCTCCTATGTGGTAAAATCTATTATAGAAATATAGAAGATTTCTGCATATGGTTGAGCTTTTATATATCCTAACCGGAATATAAGACAGGCTAGTTAACATGCTATCTTAACGTAGAAGAAGAGACCATTGTTGTTGCATTAATGATTAAAAATAGTGGATAGTCGAGGATATTGGAAGCCCTATTTTCATCATAACTTATTTAAACCAAAGCATATTTAATTTAATTTTTGCAATTACTCTAGTTAGTTCATAGATAAAAACCCAATCAAACTATTGTTAGCCAAATAGATAACATAGATTAGATAATCGGTAATTGATAACCAGTCTCTGTGGATGATATTCGGTCTTACAGACTATATTACTTGAAGCGATTAGTACACTTGCGTGAGCATAAGTAAAATCGCTAACAGTCACATTCGACGAGACTAGATTCCCGTTTTCGAATATTCAGAAATTCCAAAAAATAGACTACTCCTTTCTTGACGAGTCTGCCATCTCTCCCATTATCATTAATCAGCTCACTAAATCATCCCAGACGTCAGCACCGCAGCTCATCGAGCAAGCGCCGCGGCGCCTCCATTCCAGTGAGCAACCAAATTCTTCCAGGGAATTAGCGCTGCGGCCCTCGGGGATGCACCGCAGCGCCTCTCTTCCAGTGAGCACCCAATTCTCGAAACACATTTAGAGTCGCGGCCCCTCGATAGTGGCGCCGCGGCGCCTTCGACGGAGTCCTCTGGAACCGCGACCCTTGATCGTGGCACCTTCGACTGACTTTCCGCCTCCATCCCCTTACCCGACATTGTATTCTGCTCCCGCCACTCAGGTTCCACAACCACTAAATGTCCCCGCTCATCAAATGAAAACTCGTGCCAAATATGGAATCTTCAAACCCAAAATTCAATTCTTGTCTGCCCAAATCATCTCTCCAATTCCCAAGAACCCTAAATTGGCCAAACAAAACCTAATTGGAATGTGACTATGTATGAGGAATTCAATGCTTTAACTAAACAGTACACATATGATCTAGTACCTAGACCTGAGGGGGTGAATGTGATCTGTTGCATGTGGCTATTTCGTCACAAATTTAGAGACAGTGGAGATCTTGAGAGGTATAAGGCACGACTTGTGGCTAATGGCACAAATCAGCAGGAGGGCATTGATTATGGTGAGATCTTCAGCCCGGTTGTCAAATCGGCTACTATTCGCACAGTTTTGAGCATTGTCTTGGGCAAACACTGGTCGATCCATCAGCTTGATGTGAACAATGCATTTTTACATGGGGATCTGAGAGAGGCGATCTACGTCGTCACCGCAGGTTCACCCATCCAGCAGTTCCTCACTATGTGTGTCGTCCCCGTAAGTCACTATATGGCCTGAAACAGGCCCCCCGTGCGTGGTATGATCGCTTTGCCAGGTATATCTTGCAGATTGAGTTTGTATGCAGCAAGAGTGATACATCACTCTTCATTTTTTATCGAGGTAGTAGCACTGCTTACTTATTACTTTACGTGGATGATATTGTTCTTACTGCCTCCTCCGACGGGTTAAAAAATGAGATTATTGTCTCGCTTAAGTCAGAATTTGCAATGACTGATTTGGGGAAGCTGAGTTATTTTTTGGGGATATCAGTGACCAGGTCTACCAACCACATGTTCTTGTGTCAGTGTAAGTATGCAGAGAAGATCGTGTACATGGCTAAGATGGTGAATTGCAAAGTTTCACCTACTTCAGTTGATTCAAAATCTAAGCTCAGTGATATGGATGGTGCTCCAGTATCCGATCCTATTCTGTATAAGAGCCTTGCAGGTGCACTTCAGTAACTCACATTTACAAGGCCACACATTGCTTATGCCGATTCGGCGGTATGCTGATTCACGCACGTGCCGAAGTCACATTTCATCGCTTTCTTAGCGTATCATCCGATACATTAAGGGCACACTTGATTATGGTTTGCACTTATACCCCTCTGCACCAAACATATTGTTCTCTTATACAGATGCAGATTGGGCAGGTGTCCGGACACGCGACACTCCACCTCCGACTTTTGTGTATTTTTAGGGGATAATCTGTTTTCTTGTACGCGGCGACAAGCTACCTATCTCGTTCTAGTCAGAAATTTGAGTACAAAGGCGTTGCAAATGTGGTAGTTGAGATTTGGTGGCTCAGAAATTTACTGTTAGAACTTCAGTGTCCTTTGCGTCAGGCATCTATTGTGTACTGTGATAACATCTCTGTCATCTATCTTTCTCATAATCCGGTTCAATATCAACGAAAAGAACATTGAGATAGACCTACACTTCAGTGTTCTTTTTACGTGCATTGCTAATAGGGCTGCACAAAATTCGGTCCCGACCGAAAAAAGGATCGGATCGAATTTTTCGGTTCGGTCTTCGGTCCTCGGTCCGGTCCGATTTTACCCTGTTGTGCATCCAAAATTCGGTCTGATCCGGTCTTCGGTCCTCATTTTCTGAAAAATCGATCCTCGGTCTGGTCCGATTTTAACCTTTTGTGCAGCCCTAATTGCCAATGGGAAGAATGAGGAAATTTACATAATATTTTTAAAAAAATGGTTAATCGAGTATTAATACTATGTATAGATGACATGAATGAAGTGAAAAATTAATTTCTAAGTAGATAAAAATAGACAAAAAGGAATAACAGGTTTTACACATCGTTGCACATTGATTATGATTTATGGGTGTGTTATTCCGATTGATTTATGCGAATGTTCCTTTTTACACCATTGTTTAGATTTTATCCTTGTATTAAAAAGGTGTACCAATATTCAGACAACTTCAAAATTTAGATCTAACGTTTGCTCATATATTTTTAGTTCACTCATAAAATATTAGATTATGATCTAACATTTACAATAAATTATAATCTTTTAGATCGTGATTAAAATTTTTAATATAATTTTTAGTTTGCTTATTTTTACTATTACTCTACAGTACACTCATTTAAAAATAAAATAAAATAAAATAATAAATTCTTATTATCTGACCCTTCTCCAGATTTGGTGCGAGGAGCTTAGCGTACCAGATTATTTTTGTTTTTTAATAATAATATCCTTAATAATTATTGTTAATTAATATTTTTCTAATTTATGTGTTATCCATTCCAAGGCACGTGCAATGAGACATAACCAATCATCTTCTTCTTCTTCAAAATCAAAACTTTTGAATCAAAATTCAAAAACATAAAAGAAAAAAAAACAAAACTTTGCTAATTCCTTTCAATTTTAGCACCCCAAACACCATTGTAGAAAAGCAAAATAATATGGACCCTCCATCAAAGAGCTGGAGCATCCATACCCGAAAAGAAATCACAACCAAATACCAAATCTTCAATCGAATCGGAGCCGGAGCATATTCCGACGTCTACAAAGCTCGCCGGAGATCCGATTCCGTCACCGTCGCACTTAAAGAAGTTCACGATTACCAATCCGCATCTCGAGAAATCGAAGCACTACAAACCCTACAACATTGTCCAAACGTCGTCGTTTTACATGAGTATTTCTGGAGGGAAGATGAAGATGCTGTACTCGTATTGGAATATTTGGATACGGATTTGAGTTGTTTAATTAAAGAAGCGAAGAATTGGGAAAATGGATTGAGTTTTGGTGAGATTAAGAGATGGATGGTTCAGATTTTGTGTGGTGTTGATGCTTGTCATAGGAATTCCATTGTACATAGAGATTTGAAGCCTTCTAATTTGTTGATTTCTAATGATGGAATCCTCAAATTAGCTGATTTTGGACAGGTGCGTCTCAAATTATCTATCTGATTTCTTAAAATAGTTATCTCAAATTATTTGTCGTTTTAGAAGTTTTAGATAAAATTAATTATTTTTATCTCATTTCACCCTTAGGGATCGTTTCTTACATGGTTGCTGGTTAGAGTTTAGTAGCTGATTAAAGTTATGTATGTATTAGTACAACAACTAACATACCTAGTGAAATCTCACAACGTGGGGCTGTTTTAAAAGACCCTGTCTCAAGAGAAAGTATAAGCAAAAGAAACGGTCACATGCAAGAAATTTAAAGCAGTATGAAAATGAAAATAATGAAAGCGAATAAGCCGTGATAAGGCTGAAGGCAGTAACTACCACAGGTTAATAAGATAATCGAAGTACACGAAATAACAATCGAAGTACACGAAATAACAGATAGCAACAAAAATCAAAGGACAAGAAATTATAAAACAATACTGCTCCTAAGCTAAGCGTGACTACCTACTAACCTTCTACCCTAATTATAATTCTAAATCTACTGGCTCTATATTCTGGATTCGCCTTTGTATAAAGGAGCTTAGTGAATGAGGTACCCTAATTATAATTCTAAATCTACTGGCTCTATATTCTGGATTCGCCTTTGTATAAAGGAGCTTAGTGAATGGGTACCTCGGAGGATATCTTCTAGAGTTATATACTAAGGTTCCGTTTGGACATAAATTTTCCTTTTCTTCAAAAGATATTTTCAAAATATTGTTTGATTATGCATTGCAATGATTTTTGGTTAGTTTTTGAAAATGAGTTTTTCAAGTGAAAAGCCCCCACCCCCCCCCAAATATAAACTTTTTTCTAACTGAAATGTTTGTCTAAACACAACTTCATCTTCCAGATATCAATTTTCAACTACAAAAACTCTTTTTTTCAAGTTTCTACCAAATCTATATTCAAACGCCTACAAATATTCTTGTTTGAAGTGGGCTTTCTAGACATGCAAGGATGACTCAGCATGGTGCTTTCATAATGAAGGTCTCAGGTTAGAAACCCCCTGTCTACGATAGGAGTGGATTTTCCTTCTGGGTCGAGCTCGTCGCACGGGGCTTGCCTAGTACAGGTTATCTCTCCTGTGTGATTTACGTCCTATTACGCAGGAGCGGAGTTTACCCTATGCGCACCGAAGAGTAGCGGCTGCTAGTTCCCTTGTTATCAAAAACAAAAAGTGCTCTTTCTAGGAGTTTTAATTGACCAACAATCTGCACCTATTGCTAAGCTGTAAATTCTCTTATGCATTGCAATCAAAATTCTACTAATCAAAATGAAAATACATATCAAAGTTCAAATCTTGACGAGCTTTATACCTGGTGAAAGTCTGTTCTTAAGCTCAAATGAATCATAAATATCATTAAAGGGCTCAAAGCCTCAAACAGTCAATTGATCCATAATTAATTTAATCTTCAGCTAAAAAGCAGATAAAAGAAATGAGCACCTGTCCAAAATCTGCTAATTTAAGGATCCCATCATTAGAAATCAATAAATTAGAAGGCTTCAAATCTCTATGTACAATCGAATTCCAATGACAAGCATCAACACCACACAAAATCTGCCCCATCCATCTCTTAATCTCACCAAAACTTAAATCCATTTTCCCATTTTTTCGCTTCTTTAATAAGACAACTCAAATCCGTATCCAAATATTCTAATACGAGTACAACATCTTCATCTTCTCTCCAGAAATACTCTTATAAAACGACGACGTTTGGACAATGTTGTAGGGTTTGTAATACTTCGATTTCCCAAGACGATGATTGGCAATCGTGGATTAATAAGGTGTTTGGTTTGAAATTTAGAAATCCGCATAATTAATACATGTATAAGTTCTGATTGAATCAATTTATTATTTTATGCAGGATAGAAGATGAAATAACTAATACTACATGAATAACTAAACTGTGCATAATTAATCATGTATAAATAATACACAGATTCCTCATAACTAATCCATGTATTATGATGCATGCATAACTCTAATCAACTACTTATCTATATATTAATTACTAATACATGCATAACTCTAACCAATTACTAATCCATATATTACTAATATATGAATAACTAATCCGTGCATAACTAATCAGATATAAATAATACTCAGATTCCCTCATAACTAATACATGTATAACTCTAACCAGCTACTAATCCATATATTAATTACTAAAACATGCATAACTCTAGCCAACTACTAATCCGTGCATAACTTTAACCAACTACTAATATATATATTACTAATACATGCATAATATATGGGACAAGGTGGGAGTAGCCTCGGTGGAGGACAAGATGCAGGAAGCGAGACTGAGATGATTTTGACATTTGAAGAGGAGGAGAAACATAAATGCCTCAGTGCGGAGGTGTGCGAGGTTGACTATGGATGGTTTTAGAAGAGGTAGAGGTAGACCGAAAAAGTATATTGGTGAGAAGTGATTAGATATGACATGGTGCAGTTCCAGCTTACCGAGGACATGACCTTAGATATGAGGTCTTATGTTTTCTTTTTTTATAATATCATGAAATCCATGTAGACCTAGAAAATAATAGGTTGGGTATATGTTTTAGTCATATTAGTACATTACTTTAGATCCTATGCTTTCTAGAAGTCTTTTAGGCTTGTAAGAAATTTAGATGTCGGTAGAAATATAAAGAACTTATTTGTAAGTATATTTTTGGCTGGAGAAGGCTTTAAATGGAGAAACATGGTATTTGAGGATTCATATAGCAGCAGACCGCAGCTTGTTTGGACTGCATCATAGTTGTTTTTATTTGTATGTGTACATAGTTCCAGCCAAAAGCAATAGGTTCAGTTGAACCCACCAAATTCGCGTTAGATTCCTTCTGGTTCTATATGCATAACCTTTTCTCTCACAAACATAGAGCCTACTTGGGTTGTTATGCTGGAACATCCTTGAATATAATAGTCTACTTATAGGTTAATGTGTGTTTCCTTCTCAATTCATGAATTTGCCTCCTCTTGTTCCACACAGGCTAGGATACTACTGGCCCCCGGGTTTGTAGCTAATGATAATCAACAGCCATATGTACAGAGCACTCCTTATCAGTCCGCCACTGTGGCTGGTCCATCACATTTCAAACACATATCAGATGTGTCTTCTGAAGGAGGTTTATTTATTGAAGGGCCTCTGGTTCCGGCAGGCCGTCCTGGAGAGCTGGATGAGTTGAGATTCAAGTCCTTCGATGACACTGATAAAGATAGTAATATTCAAGATGGGGACACTTCCTGTCTAGCTACAGGCACCATGAGTAACGTCGAGGAAGATCTCTTACCGGGCACATATTCCTATGATGTTGATGATGGTGAACACGATTGTTATCCTCCACTTACGTCCTGTGTCGGAACTCGTTGGTACAGGGCACCAGAGCTACTATACGGATCCATGAATTACGGGCCGGAGATTGATTTGTGGTCACTAGGTTGTATTTTTGCTGAGGTTTTGCGTTTGGGGGCACTTTTTCCTGGAAACTCTGACATTGATCAACTAGGCAGAATTTTTAGCATTCTAGGGAACTTATCTGAAGAAGTCTGGCCTGGTTGTGCAGATCTTCCTGATTATAAAATAATGTCATTCGGTAAAGTAGATAAGCCGACTGGCTTAGAAGCATGTCTGTCCAACAGGTCAACTGACGAAATTCTTCTTGTGAAAAAGTTGCTATGTTTTGACCCGGCTGGTAGAGCTACTGCAATGGAATTGCTACATGATAAGTATCTGAATGAAGATCCTTTACCGGTCCCACCGTCTGAATTGAGGATTCCCTCGAAACATAGCTCTGAGGTTGAGGATTCACCTGATGAATTGGGTGGTCGTAAAGATCTAAACTCTGACTCGGATTTTGATGATTTTTTTGGCCCAACGAAAGTTTCAACCACGGATCATGGTTTCTCAATTCAGTTTTCTTGAGCTGGGAAGTCCGTTTTTTTCCAGAATTTGTTTTCTTTTTGCTCAAAATACTGTGACCTAAACTGTCCTCACGGAACGGTTGAGTTCTAGCTTTCCATGTGATGATCAAATGATCGTGTTTCACTGCAAGTTGATTCTCAATGAAATTTCTTAGGTTGTGCTACCCTCTACCTGAATAAAATGGCCCCTATACTTCAAGGGCATTCCTTTTCCCAATTCTTTAGGTATTAAGTTTTCCTCAATGTTATCAGTATATGTAGTTGTTCGGACTCTCCAAAAATGTTGTCGCACCCGTGTTGGATCCTCCAATAATACACTAGAGGATCCGACACACGAGTTCAAGCAACATGCCACTAAAGCACAGCAGAGTATGTTCCCTTTCATGTACACAAGTTAGATCTTTTGTCTCAACTTGTATGAAGATGAGAGGATATTTACTTGAATTCTATTGTATGACACTGTTTATAAATTACAGCTACTTCTTAGTCTTAAAACTCAAGATTTTGCTCTCATTTTGCACAGGAACATTTTATTTTTCAATTGCCATGAACCCTCAAAATTTGAAATGTGGAAGTGATCTTGTTTTATTCAAAACACTTTATTTTCCTTTAGTCATTGTTAAAGATGTTATCAAAAACTTTTGTTTGGTGGAATAAAGTAACAAGTCAACAATACATGATTAACATATTTATTCCCTGGTAACATTCTGATTTCCAGTTTTTGCTTTCTTTATCTTTCTTCCACTTTCCTTGGTATGGAAAACAATTTTTCATCTCAAAGTAGTCCCTTAAGTCTGAGGTTTCACTCAAAATGATCCCTAATGTATGGGTGGTTTGCACAAATCGAATCTTTCAGTATCAGCATTTAAAGTTTGACCCTGTTTTTAAAAAGCTTTGCAAATATTAATCGTGGTCAGCATTAGATAGTAAAATCCTAATGAATTATCGGATTCTTAAATTGATGGGCAAAATTTTGCCTTGCTTAGAATTCTTGGTGGGTTGCAACCACAAAACTTATGAAGAACACGGAGGAGGAACATCAACACACATTCTGACAGATGTCTACATTTGTATAACTCTTCTTAACCGGGCCAAACGTTAAATACCTATCGTTAAGGAAGTGAAAACTCGAACTAATGTATCACATCCATGTTCGAAATTCACTGGTTCGACTAATTTAAATTTATAGCAAGTCCGAGATTTTAGCCCTCCCTAGAAGAAGAACGAAATTTCATTTTAAAAATAAAATTCGAGACTTCTAATTAAGGATGATAATCCTTCTCTTTCACTATTTATTGTCGTTTTTTCCAAAAACGTTCCTAAAATAAAAAAGGAGAAAAAGAAACCGCACGCTCTTTACTGTCCGATGATCACTCACCTATTCCGCCCGCAAAAGTTAGCAGTTTCCTTGTGTGTAGGGTGGCAAATAAACTTGTCTAACAGTCGAACGGGCCGGTAGCCCTTATCTCGGGTTAACTTGCTCGATCGACACGGTCGTCCGGTTCACTGACTACTGGGTCCGGTCAGGTTCATTCACGGATTTCGGTCGGTCGTGCGGGTCAAGTGCGAGCAGACCTCTGGACAGTTTTTTATTTTTAATTTCTAGTATTTATTTTCTACAATGTAAACTAAATTCAATTTAAATATGTAATATAATAATATAATATATAATATAGTTTTATATATTAAAATTGAAACTTTAAAGTTAATTTTCTATTTTATAGTTTATAACTCTTTATACTTTATACTTTATACTTTATAGTTTATACTTTATCTTTATTTTATAGTTTATACTTTATAGTACTGTTATAGTTATACTTTATAGTTTATAACTTTATATTGTAATTATACTTTTATTAATTTATTAGATTAGTAGATATAAGTTAACAAATAAGTAATAACAAATTAACAACTAAATAGATAGTAAAATTAAAATTAATGATAAGATGTAAACTTTTGAACTTTCATAATGTTAATAAGAGTACATAATGAACTAATAATAATTTTATTTACATATTATGCATCCTTCTCGCAAGTTCTTCGTAATCTATAGGTTGATTGAATTGGTTATGTTCCATAGCTTCTAAATCCGGAGTATTAATTCCAATCCCGCCTCCGCTCCCGCCTTCCAAAATATTGCCTATTTCTTCATCTTCCGGAGAATTAACGTCTATACATCCTTGATTTCTTCTCTCTGATCTGATCCAATCCCTTAAGAAGACTAACATTTCTAATGTTCTTTCACCCAATGAATGACGTGTGTCTCCTATTTGATCTCGTGCTTGGCTAAATGCACTTTCAGAAACCACTGTTGAGATCGACACATTAAGAATATCTTGTGCCATCGCTGCAAGTACCGGGAATCGCCTTTTGTTATCCTGCCACCATTGTAAAGGGTCAAAACTTTCTTCAGCTCTGCTGACTTTTGCAAATAAAATTGCATCTCATCGCAAGATCTACTTGTGGTTGCTTGTGTTGTAAAAGTGTTTCATATGTCTAAAGATTCATCATCGTCATCTTCATTGAATCCTGAAGGTGTAGACACAGAAGCAGAACTAGAAGGAATATTAGTAGCAGAGTTGTTGTTATCATGTAATGTAGCATAATATTCATATAATGTAGTTAAATTAGTATCAAGTTTACTTATGCAATCAAATGAAGACGGAGTTTATGTTGCACCTACTTCCATATAAGTATATAAACTACATATTAAATTATGACAATCTACTTTTTTAATAGAAGGATTTAAGACTGCACCAATACAATAAATATCAGGAATAGGGAAAAAATATTTTTAAAAATTTTCAAACATAAGTGTAACTGCATCTTTATATTTCACATTTTATTTTAAACCATAAAGTAAATATGAAATTTCAGCTATATGAGATAAAACATTACAAACTGTTGGGTAATAAGATCCTGAAAATATTGCAAAAAAAATAAATATGAAAAAGAAGCAAAGAAAAAGGTAAACAACCTCCGACAATCATTTTTGCTAATTCAATGCGATCCTTTTTCGGATCGTACTTAGCCACCCCCAGTTAATGGATTAAGTTGTTGTTGACCGGGTTCTATATCAGAGAAAGCATTCCATTGTGCCGTATGATCGTTTTTTATATGTCTACCTATAGTTTCCGTACCCCCGTCACCCCCCTTGTCTTATGTTTATAAGTTCTCCCACAAATATTACATCTAACTCTATCAGTGCCCACAACTTTATCATAAAAGAGCCACACTTTACTCTTTTTTTTTCTTACTTCTGGTTTTGGTAAAGGAAGTCTACCACTACCGCTAGCAGTACCAACATTGACAGAAGGAACACTAGTAGGTGTAGGAGGTTCATTTTCTTCAAGTTCAACAATATTATCTAATTGAACGTTATCATATTCATTATCTTCTATTCCAAAATTTCTTGCATTTGATCATAATCTATATTTTGATTAGATGATGAAGAACCTATAGATTTTTTACCCCTTGAACTAGATTTACGGCGTAGTCCCGACAAATTTGCCCTTAGCGAAGACATTATAAAATATTTAAATAATCAACAAATAAATATGACAATTTAATAAAATAATTAGAGAATGAAACGAGTGTACCAAACTTCGGGATTCAGAATTCAATTGAAGCTCGAAGTCTTGCGTCTTGCTACTTTGAATTTGAAAACTAATAATAATAATAACTTGAAAATTGATAATAAAGATAATTAAGAGAGTATGAGAAATTGAGAATAGGAGAATTAAGAGAATTGTTGTGTGATAAAAATGAAAAAAATGTAGAGAATTTATAGATTTTTTAAAGGGTAAAAATGTAATTAAAAAACAAATAATAAAAATAACCCAGCCAAACAGTCGAAATGACCGTTGGCATCCCCCCCACCCCCACCCCCTCCCAACGGTAATATTACCGTTTGTTTCGAAAAAACTGTGCAATTTTTTTTTTAATTTATGTGTTACCGATCCGGTCCGGACCAATTAACCGGTAATGTAACCGATTTCCGTTACCGGGTCTAACCGGTCCGGGCCTTATCGGGTTTTTATATAACCCGTGCGGGTTGGGGGCAAACCCAACCCCCAACCCGATAAGCCCTTACCGGTCCGATCCGGACCGAATTTTCTACCGGGTCAACCGGTCCGGTTCCGGGTCAACCCGGACCGTTAGACAGGTATAGTGGCAAATGAGCTGTTTGGGCCCAAATGGTTGAACCAATAGTTGGGCTAATGCCCAACCTTGCCCAAAGTCCAGGGTCAAGATGGGCTGGGTTGCAATGGGCTAAACAATGGGCCGTGACCCAATCCGTCCAGTTTGATCAAATTCTTTACAATAATCTCAAATTTTAAATAAATCAAAACCCAATGTTTTTTAAAAATTAAAAATATATGAAAGACATACCATGCATCTTTCCTAAGACCAACAGCATGCACAAAATGGCAACTTTTTAAAAGCATTTTACCAGTGACATCTTAAAATAACCAATGCAATGCAAACATCTACATTTCGGCCAAGACTCAAGAATGACTGTTTCATCAAGCATTCGACAACAATAGTATACTACAAGGACAATATTTTAATACTGTCATACTGTGTACAACTATATTTACAGGAAGGGTGTAAGCATCTCCTCACAAGAACAACTATGAAAACTGCATTAAGTGATAAGAGAGCTTCTCTGCAACTGAATTGAATTCTGCAATGATCAACAGATGCTGCATGTGCAAGCAGAATGCAGAAACTACCAGACATCTTCTACGACACCCCCAGTAACAGCAGATTTGCGGAACATGTTTTTGCCTCTTTTTGGACTGAGCTGGGTAATTCCTGGGAGTATAAAGGTGGTAAAACATTAGAAATATACAAGACACATAAAGGTGGTAATTGTACTAAACTTCAAATGCAAACAGAAGAAAGTGGGCACAATATTTGGCACTGTAAAACCTGTATCACAAATCAAATACATGGAAAGAGAAGTTCCAAGAGGTGATTTTCCAAACCTTTTTTTGTACAAGGATAACATTTTGCATAGCTAATCCAACTTTGAGTTTCCAATTTTCCATGCAAAATCAGCACAATGAATACACAGTTCTGTTTCTGGTATATAACTCCGCATTACTAATACTGGTAACTTACTCAAGAAGCAAATGTCTGTATAATCGACATTAGCCTGCTCCGCGTTCCCAATAGAGTTACTTGCCTGATTCCTCAAGCGGTCAAAAGGTCTTTACATCTTGATCAAAAGCAATAATTTTTCCGCAATGAAAAGTAAGACTATGAAATACATACTATTTCTCTCTAACTCAAAAGTGTAGCGGCAATTTTCTCCACATCTATTGCAATGTCGTCATCTTCCTCAGAATCATCAGGAGCTAAAAACGAGAAGATTTTAAAATTATAAAACTATTAGAAAGTTCATAAAGTAAATGAGATAATGATATTAATTATATTGTACCTTGATGCCCATAAATCCAATCTAGAGAACACAACTTAGCTTCAGCATTTTCCGGTAATATGGAACTTTGATATTTGCCAATAACTCGGCCACCAACGCTAAAAGCTGATTCGGATGCAACTGTGCTAATAGGTATACTTAACAAATCACGAGCCATCAATGAGAGTTCAGGATATTTTATACTATTATCCTTCCAAAATGTAAGCACGTCTAAATTTTCATTTCCTTTGCGAACTACTATGGGCTCTTCCAAATATAAATCCAATTGTGTTTTTCTTGAACTACACTCAGATGGACTTTCAAACATATCAAATTCATCCATGTCATCCAGCATCTCACCATCACATCCACGACTAATACTTCCAACTGTTTCAACATCGGATATTGTCATGTATTTTTTGAACAACCTACGCAAATTATCTTCAACAACACTTACCCTTTTATTGAAAGTCAAAGGATAAAGTTTCTTAAAGCAAAACTTTACCAATTTTAACTTGTACCGAAGATCAAGAACGACGGCCAACGAAGCAATCGGACTGTAGTCATCCTCCCAATATTTTGCAAACTTCTTCTCCATTTCAATAGCCATCTCTTTAATATTAGGATCTTCACTATATTTTTCTTCGTGTATCAAGATATGAATTTTCCAAATTTTATGAAAATATAAATTAGCAGTAGGATAATGGCTCCCTGAAAATAACGTAGTGATTTCATAAAAAGGCCTCAAGAACTTGGCAATTGTTTCAGCTTTAACCCAATCATCATTCGAAAGACAACATTTAAAATCTCTGTCAAGTATCTTGAAGTCGAAGAATGCTCGACGATAAGGAAAAGCACTATCAAGCATCAAATATGTATAGTTCCATCTTGTAGACACATCTTGACGCAATTTTCCAAGTCTTAACCATTGGCTAGCGCTCATCTCCAGAGCAAACCAAACCAAATCGAGAATTTCGTAGAGAAACATAATAGGTTGTTGCAGTTGTGGCGGGTTTAGCTTGATACCCAAAATAAGATAAGAGTCGACTTCTTCCATTCAACTTCAAACCAAGATTCTTAATACACTCTACAAATTTCACAATCCTCGACTCAGAATCTTTAATGTATTTTATACTTTCTCTAGTGTTAAAAACAACACTCTCAATTGTTTTCAAACCTGCTTTAACAATCAAATTTAAAATATGATTTGCACACCTGACATGGACAAAATCTCCATCACAAAACAAAGAATCCATCAACGTAAAATGCTCAATCAAGCGATCCACAACACCTTCATTATAACTCGCATTATCTAAAGTTATAGAAAATATTTTCTTTTCAATTCCCATTCTTTCAATAAATTAATCAACTTTGGACCCAAAATAGCACCACTATGAGGTGGAGGCACATGACGAAAGATTAAAACCTTCTTTTGTAAAATCCAATCTAAATCAACATAGTGGGCGGTAACACAAATATATCCATTTGACGTGATTGATGACCATAAATCCGATGTCAAACTAATTCTATTCGGAATAGCTTGAAGCTCATTCTTGACTATCTCCATTTTATCATGATATAATTTAAGCACATCAACTTTTTCTGTATTTCTTGAAATGGTTTTAACGGTAGGACTCAAGAAAGCATGCACTTCTCTAACCCCTTCATATTCTACATAACTAAATGGGAGGTTATGTCTAACTATAGCCTTCGCTATAACTTCACGATATTCTTTATGATCTATCAGCGTACCTCGCTTTAATGATTCAACCTTGTGCTTAGATAAGTGGCGCGTTAAATTTGTAGTTCCAGCTACTGAGTTGGCCAAAAATGTTTTCCCGCATGTCTTACATTCCGCTCGAAGTCTATTGTCATGATGACTATCCAATGGTAGCTCCTCATAATATTTCCAAACTCTAGAAGTGGTTTTACGTCGTTTTGATGAACTTGCAATACTTGATTCATTGGACTCGACATCATCATGGTCTATCGACATCTTCAAACCCCTGTGGTAGATTAAGATTTCAAGATCTTAAAAGGAAAAAAAATAACAGAAAGATAAAATAATCAAGAAAATCCAGAATTTCAGTACCCATTAGACAGAAATATAAAAAGAACATAAAACAAATTAACAATATTTACAAATACCAGTGAGCGTATAAGCGTTACTTCATTTATGGGTATGATTCAAATGAACCCAGTTTGCCGTGAGAAGACCTTGTATTTACACTGGATGAATAGTTAAAGTATAAAATAATAAATGTGTTAGTTTGGGCTAACAGTAATGGCTGGTTTAAGCTGGTCAATTGAGTTTGAGTCCAATTTATGTGTTAAAAAATAATCACGTGCTCTCGAGCCCACCCAATTTCCCGCTCTTCTTTCCCAAGTTACCATCGCACTAAATTGGCGATGTCGGCTTATATAATGCTGCTCTCTTCATATATTGTTATTATTATAAAAGCATTGTCTATGTTTAAGTAACACATAATTGAGAGTAAAGTTGCTCTTATTTTTCACTTTCTTAGTTAGTATAGTTATAAGCGTACCCTGAACTGCATTGAATAAAAAAATAATATATTATTTGAGGTGTGTTTTTAGTCCGATTAGACTGAAATTATTTTAATTTTGGTGTGTTTGGTATTGTGGGAATATTTTATGTTTTTGAAGACAAACACGCATTCTAATACTCTAGTGATCAACGGTTAGATATAATCCTACAACTCTTCTATGAATTCAAACCGTCAGATTAACTCTTCCCCTTATCAACCGTACGATGAAATTGTTAACACAATCGTAACCGTCCAATATTTACAAAATTGAATTTCAAAAGCTAGAGAGGGAGTATAGCAATAACACAAAGGCTATTTGTATTTGCTGCTTCTTTCTCTCTTCTTTCCCTCCGTCTGTATATATACGTACACAAAAACACACAGATACACGTTTTGTGTGTGTGTTTTTCGATCGATTTTTTGTTGAATTAGGTGATTAATTTGTGGATTTTCGAGCTAATGTTCGGTGAATTTTTGAATTTGAATCTGATTGGTGAATGGCAGAGCTTTCAATTGACGATTTTTGATTTTTTTTGGTTGAATTTGTTGGATATTGTGGAGTAATTCGTGATATTTGCAGTGGATGATAACTTATAAGTGAATTTTGAATATTTTTTCAGTTGTTTTTTTTGAGATTTTTGTATTTTTTTTGAATGGAAAAAAGTGAGGGAGGAGAGTCATCGGAGGATTCTGTATCCGCTGCCGTGGCTACGGCGGCGAAGCAAGTGGCAGTGGATTTTCCGGCGAAGAAACTGGCAAGGCAGCTGGATTTCACGGTGTTTGGTCAATCTCCGGCCGTCGTTACGGCTGTGCCGGAGCAGATTCAGCCGATAGCAATGACATCCGGTCCACAAATTGTACCAGTGAAGCTAACGTCGTTGCCGAGGCCACAATTACAGCAACAACAAGCACAGCTACAACCTCAGCAACATATGGTGTTGATGCCAATGAAACAAACTGCGGCGCCACCTACTCATCCTTCAATACGACCTCCGTAAGTATATCTATGGTTCATTCAAATTTCGTTAGAAAAAAAAGGTTTCTTTTGAGCTCATTTCACTGAAATTTGACACGATTAGTGGGAATGGTGGTTGGAAGTTTGTTATAAACTCTTTAATGTGTTTGCTATCTGCTAAAGATTGCCTCTTTGAGCATGTAGGAAGAGAATATGAGATTCCTTAGGGATTTGGTTCAATAGCAAAGATTTTACAGTCTAGGTTTGTGGTAGGCGCATGTCGCGCGTTCAAATCATGCTGGTGAATTAATGGAGAGGGGTAGAGGGGACATATCCATTGAGTTTTTAAACCGGAAACAACAGATTTCTTGGTTATCCAAAAAAAACTTAGATTTTGAGATTCCTTTCACAAAAACTAGGACTGTTGCTAGGGATTTGGATAGAAAATTAATATATAGGTTACGACAGATAAAAAGGAGAGAAATTAGTTTTGTTTCTTGAATCCCTGAGGGGATAGGGAAAGGTGAGGGGCCAAGAGGGTAAAATGTTTGGATTACTTGGAAATTATTTGAATTTGCTTTTCTTGTTCTTTAGATTGTCCAGTTTGCCTTTCTGTTTCTATGTTTTGGTTAATTGGTGAGGCAATACATGACTTAAGAGATGATAATCATGATCCTTCGCTTGCAAGTTTGTAAGTTGTTTTGCAGCTGACTTGCTAACTATGGAAAGAAACAATGTTTGTATGTGTGTAGGCATGTTTCACCCGAAGTGATCTCCATTTTTGCTTGTGGGTCTACTTTACATTTAAACTGTTAACCTTATATTAATTTGCAGTTAGCCATCTAACATGTCTCTGATTAGTTGATCATTTTATCTTCGGTTTTCTACATCCTAAATTTTCCGATAAGTTTCTAACTCATTTTTAGAATACATGATGATGCTTATCTCACATCGCTCTGGCTTGAAATTGGACATAATATTCAAAGAGATCTTTGTTTCTTGTATAAGTATTATTAATATCTACAGCTATCTTGCTTTGATCACCTAAAACATGTTAAATTCTGGGTGCATTTGTGGGCTCTAGGCAAATTTATGGGATTCTGAGTTATAAAGCTGTGACAAGGTCACAGGGAGCATTTTTATATTAGCTTAGACTTCATATGATCTATATGATGCTAATACTCACTGTTTTCAGGAAACCAGAATCTCCAAGAGCACGTCCAAGGCAAAGTGCTAGTGAAGTAAAAGATGGTACTCCTAAAAAGCAAAAGCAGTGTAACTGCAAACACTCTCGATGTTTAAAGTTGTAAGTACTACATCCTTCTCATACAAAACTTATGTAGAAATACTCAAAAATAACTAATATCTTTTAATTGATGGCAAATACATGAAGGTGACACTGATAAGCTCTGAAATGACTGTTCTTCTATTGTCCTTTCGGCACTGATAAGCTCTGAAATTTCCATTTTTCCCCTTCTTGCTGGCAAAACATTTGTTGGATGGGATATACATGAGGTAATGACCATTAGGAAACCCTATAACTTTTTGAGCACCCATTCTCTTCGGAGTTGCTGGACTTTTCAATATTTGAGCACAAAAGCATAGATTTATCATAAATCAAGTAGACAACTTCCAATGTTCCAGTAACCACCCTACAGAAAGGATATTTCGAATGGAGGAAAGCAATTAAAAAAAGAAGGGCTATATGTTAACTTAATACCGTTGTACTAAATCTTAGAATAGGAAATGAAAGAAGAATAGCAAGTCTTTGCAGAAAAAAACCTATTTTCAAGGTGTTCAAGTATCAAATAATCATTATTTGCCAAAGAAAAAACTATCGTCAAGGTGATCCAACCAAAGAAGTGTATTTAAAATTGTTTCACTTCTATGAATTACTAACTACTAGAATCACTTCGTACAAAGTATGGGTGTTTCGTTTGGAGATATATAAGGTGTTCGTGTTCTATCAATATGTTAAAGTGTTTTCTAATTGACTACTTTATCCAGGTGATTATTTGTTTTCTTCAGTTACTCAATCTTTCCCGGATCCCGCGCATAGCGGGAGCTTAGCGCCCCGGACTCAATCTTTGTTGGATGTTTGCTGATAGTATTGAATGAACAACACAGTGTTAGATCTTATGTGATGTGATTTTTTCTTTGCTTTCTTTCTATTTTTGTGTCAGGTATTGTGAATGCTTTGCATCTGGCATATACTGTGATGGGTGCAATTGTAACAATTGTCATAACAATGTTGAAAATGAGCCTGCTAGGCGCGAAGCAGTTGATGCTACTTTAGAGCGTAATCCACATGCATTCAGGCCTAAAATCGCCAGCAGTCCACATGGAGCTCGAGATAATACGGTACTTTTTTAAAATTTAGTGGATTCGTAGATAATGCTTTCTTAAAATTTGAATTATTCATAAAAAAACATGTTCTAGTTATGCTAGAGATTTAAAAAATAGATGTCCTTGTGGTCTAAGATAATATTAGTTTATTGCAATCACTCTTTAGGACCTGGTTAAAAATTGCTGATATGAAAATGTAGGAAATGCAATATAATCTATATATATTTGAACTTTCTGAGCTTTAGAAGACAATTAGGATCATTTTTTACTTTGACTTTGAGCTCGAATTGAGCTTGTAAATGTAAATGGCTGTAGTTATTCAAGCTTGCATTTGACTAGTGAGATATTGTCGTAATCTTGCAATCTGTATTTTATCTATCTATATCTATATTGCGTGTACTATGTGTAGGAGTTAGAAAAGGTGCTTCTATGGAAGGTATTCTCATGACAATGCACCCTTTGAATATATAGTTTTTTAGAGAAAGCATTACATCAACAACAACAACTTACCCAGTGTAATCTCACATGTGGATCTCGGGAGGGTAGAGTGTACGCAGACCTTACCCCTACCTCGTGGAGGTAGAGAGGCGGTTTCTGAAAGATCCTCGGCTCAAGTGCAGCAAATCAAAGTAGTTATGAAAAAGGAAATACGGCAGTAAAGAGAAAGCATTACATCAAAGTTTAAATTTTGAATAGTTTACCAAATTTGAATTCTTTAAGGTTCGAAAGTTGTATAAAGAAGTATGGTGTCAAACATTTTGGGGATGTCCCAAAGAAGAGTTGCATATAAATTGGGACAAAAGATTAGTTTTTTTTATGAACTTCTTTATGAACCTCTTGCAGAAATGTGAGGTAAGGTTGCGTACAATAGACCCTTGTTGTCCGGCCCTTCCTCGGACCCCGCGCATAACAGGAGCTTAGTGCACCGGGCTGCCCTTTTTTTATGATTAGTTTTCAATCATCTTTTTCCTTCTTGGAAAAAAAAGAAAAGGAAAAATCATGTCTGAAGTAGAAGCAAAACTTAATATATCTAGTATGCTCTTTGTCTTTGACCATACTAAATGATCCAAAATCTGTCAAAGGAAGACATTCTTCAACTATTTGGTGGTTTGTTACATTTAACAGCTAGCAATCTAGTTATTGAAAATTGCTAATCATTGTTGAAAAAAATAGGACAACCGTCCACTGTAGCAATAAAGAGCCAGATAGTAGTTTAGTCAATGATCATAAGTGCCTATTATTTTAAAAATTTAACTTTGAGAAATTAATCAAATATGGCTCCACAAAAGGGTCAACCTAACTACGAAATATGGTGGTGTATCATTCCAGAAGAAGCAAAGGCAGTTGAATCATCACGTTATACTATTATTCTCATGATGCCATAAGAATTTATTCTCTTTGTGAAATTTTGCTCGATTGCTAGAACTACTTGTGTATATAAGGATGAAATTTTGCAAAGTTGAAATTTAATGTAAATCAGAGTAGCTCCATATGTTGTTTCCTAATCTATTTGATAACTTTTGAACTGCGTCTAAATCATTTTAGGAGGAAATTGGGGATGGCTTAGTCTTGGCAAAGCATAACAAAGGATGCCACTGCAAGAAATCAGGTTGCCTCAAGAAGTACTGTGAGTGCTTCCAAGCCAACATTCTTTGCTCTGAAAATTGTAAATGCATGGACTGCAAAAATTTTGAAGGAAGTGAAGAGAGGCAGGCTCTTTTCCATGGAGATCATGCAAACAATATGGCGTATCTCCAGCAGGCGGCAAATGCTGCTATCACAGGTGCCATTGGATCCTCCGGCTATGGATCTCCTCCAGTGAACTTGAAAAGAAAGGGCCAGGAGCTGTTCTTTGGGTCGATAATTAAGGACCCTGTTTACAGGCAAGGACAACTCCAACAGGTAAGCAATATTTTTGCACCATTGATTTGAGGCACTTTTCAACTATTTGATTGGTGATGACTGTTTGAGTTCCTTCTCATATAATCCACGGGGCAACGCTGCATTGCTGATAATAGTTGATTGCACACTGAAGGGCATGGTTTCATCAGAGAAAATGCATTTAACAACTACATGAAATTCTTTTTCTGGTTTTATTCTTGTTTGATATTTTTGCTTAAAATAAGCAGGAGTGACAACTTGCAGTTACGTTTGCTTTAATTTCTTTTAGAAAATAATTGATGGATGAATTAACATAGGGTATTATACAGGGGAACCATATGAAATCTTCTGCCCTACTTTCATTATCTTCAATTCCTGGTCCATGTGTTGGAAATGCTGCTACAGTGGGTCCTTCCAAGTTTACTTACAGGTAGTAGTAACTGCCCCTAAGAAATTAACCTTTTCTGCTCATTCAGCAAACTAATTGTCATGTCATGGTTGAAGGTCTTTGTTGGCAGACCTCATCCAACCACAGGACTTGAAGGAACTTTGCTCAGTTTTAGTTGTATATTCAGGAGAAGCAGCAAAGATGCTGGCAGGTATATATGGATGTCGTCTAAGTACTTTTGATTACTTGTTTGACCAATAGTTTTGGTTCATCTTTTTTTATTATATTGGTTCCAGCTTTTTGTTTACTTTAAAATCATAAAGTGAATTTCCCATGGGAAGTATGAAGTTATTAAGAATTTTATTCTGGCATATTTTTCAATTTCGTTGAGCCTTTTCTTTCTGTCTAATATATATGTATGTATGTATTTATTTATGTGTGTATGTATATATATATATATATTATTTTCTAATGAAGAAATTGTTTAGCCAAGATATCTTTCTGCCTCTGAACTAAATATAAACGAAGTTAAACAGATTGCTTCTAACTGTATCGGACTTTAGAAATATCATATCTCTTGGGAAAGCTGATAAGGTCCTCTGTGATGCAGAAATAGTTACAAAATTTATATGCTTGGAACTGCAGATTCAGTTAAGCATTATGCTTTTAATAACTTAGGGGGTGCATCAGCTGGAGGACTTGGAAGACTGAGAAAGTGGAGCTAACTCATGAATATGCCATTCCTTCAGACAGTGTACCAACTTAACCACTATGGCGTCAAACACATCATTCTTTTCTTGGTGTCACTCTGTTACCATCCCCATTTCCTTTTCCCATCCTCTTGATAGAACACAGTATGAAGGAAAAAACAATTAGAGAAGGAAGGAAAGGGCAGTAAATTTACCAGGTACGAGGAAGAGAAAACAAGGGCATGGGTAGTGGTGGGCATCTGTTGAAATTTTGATGGAAGTGATCTGTATATTATGGTTTACATTATAAACGTCCTTTTAACAAATAACTACTCGAGTGATGGATAATCATCTTTAAAGGTTGGATCTCAAAATTGTAGAAGTGAATAGGCAGCAATATATTAAAAGCTCATTTACCTATCCTCATCGTCAGTAATAACCTCTAAGGTTTGCTTCGCTGATCAATCTTTAAGTGATTACAAAACCCTAACAGAAGAAAATAATTTTGACTATTCGTGTGGGCATTTGATCGGATTTGTGGGCTCGTTTGGAGGATCTTTCATAGCCAACTCTTGTTTGTCCGATAATGTTTGCCTTATTGACTTACAAGCCATACCACAGTAAATTTATCAGAGACAAATGTCAGCAATATATACAATTTATTACTCTGAGATTCAGCTTAGTTTTATGTCAGATATCTATCTGACTATAAATGTCAAACAAAAAACTTATACTCCTTCCGTGCCATTTTGTTTGACTTGGTTGAGAGTGACAATTGTGTGCTTGCTGTCTTTGTCTCCGCTGGTCCAAAAAGTGAAAGTGCCATGTCATCACAATGATACTCACTTTTATAACGATGGTGTCGGGGCCAACTTTCACACACTTTTACTAAGCAACACCCTTATGTGCTCATTGAAGTGAAACTCATTTATTTCTTCCTCCCCCACCTAGTGTTCAGAGGAGGCTCTTATGCTACATGTTTCCTACTTTGGAGTATCTATAAGATACAAAGCAGAATTATTTGAGTTTCCAGCTTTCCGCAACTAGGATTAACCAGAAGTTACATTTAGGTTATACAGTTACCAGACATGCATTTTGGTACCTTAACTAAAAATAAACCACAAAAATCCTAACTAGAGCTAGAAAGTTTTGGCCAGATACACTCCAATCTGTTACAGGGAGACTACGGAGCTCAGGAACTTGTGCATAAACTGGTATCCAGACTGCTCTGCCTCCCTGTGCATCTGGTAGATGGCAACAGATATATGGATTTAGCTTGACTTCTTAATTATGCCGATTTGAAGGGGGAAAAGGAATTTATGAAGAAAATTAAATTGTTTATCAGTTTTGTGCATACATAATGTTTTCGCAAATAGACCTTCTAGAAGAAACATGAGTGAGGAGCTTGTTTTTCAGATTGGAGAATTTTAACATCATAATTTGGGTATAATGATGATAAAAGGCAGCCCGGTGCACTAAGCTCTCGCTATACGCGGGGTTCGGGGAAGGGCCGGACCACAAGGGTCTATTGTATGCGGTCTTACCTCACATTTCTGCAAGAGGTTGTTTCAACGGCTTTAACCCATGACCTCCTGGTCACATGGCATGTGACCAACTTTACCAGTTACTCCAAGGCTCTCCTTCAATTTGGGTATAATGATGATTCAATGTAAATGGACTAGATCTACATAGACCGTCAATCTCTTGTTTATGGGCTTGATACTGGCAAGTGAGTTCACATAGGATGCTAAGCTCGCATAGGTGGACTTATGTGGTAAGCATGGATTGAATGCACAAGTCAGATCTTATGTTGTTGGGAAATCTCAGATCTTTTCATCTGGTGGTTCTACCATGTCATTTGCGTGATTTTATTACACATTTGCTGTATTTGGCGTACAATCATTTTACTATGTGTTGGAATGCTTTCAGATGAAAAGGATGCTTCACAAAAACAGGCTGAGGGGCAGACAGAAGCTTCCCTTGCTTCATCATCTCAGGAGCGAGTACAAAACCAGAAAGATTCTGGTACTGCGAAGGATATGCTTGATTGTTGTTCAAGTGGGGACCAGGGTGAGAAAATCAGCACGGAAGAGTCTACTTTGGATGTATCAAAAAGAAGGCCAATGTCTCCAGGGACGTTAGCACTGATGTGTGATGAATCAGACACCATGTTTGCAGCTTCCGTTGCTTCCCCTAATGACCTAGCAACTCTTAACTGTAATACATCTTCTCAATTGCCCCATGGGCAGGGCATGACGGAGACATACGCAGAACAGGAAAGGATCGTGTTAACGAAATTTCGTGATTGTCTTAATAGGCTTATCACTCTAGGTGAAATAAAAGGTAAGTTTCTCTTTCATTTCTGTCTAAATCTGGTCCTGATTCACTGAACAAGTAGCTGTTACCAAATTTATCTGCATCAGTGAAGCCTTTCACAAGCCCCAAAATACCTTACAATGATACGATGAATGGACTCGGGCTAAACTGTTGTTTTCTAGAGCAAAGGGGAGGTAATTTCCTGTTAGATTCCTCCGTTAGGCACGAGAAATGTAGTATTATCAGGAAAAAAACAATATAATGACCTGAAGAATAGATGGTAGCTGATAACTGCAATTCACTAATTCCCAAGTATAACCCAAAAATAATTTAATGTGGTCAATCAATTTTCTTGGAAATAATTAAATATGCAAGTATCCCTACCAGCTTACCTGAGGTACATTGTATAATATTGGACATGTTTACTTTTGTAGCCTGTAGTGTTCTGAGAAACAAAAGTATCAAATATGAAAATGGATAAGGTGCATGCACATTCAAGTTTTAGTCGTTTTTAATGTATTTTGAAGGATATGTGAAGTGCTCAAATCCATATCATTACCTATTCCATACCGTACACAAGTCAACAGAATTGTGTGTTTATATAATTTTTGATAATCCACGACCATACACCACAATTAGCATGTCCTTAGCTACTGTATGTAAAGGAGTGGAGATTTGAGGGACTCCATTACTCAGTAATCCTTTTGAAGAGAAGTATCCCTTTTCCTGAATTTGCATGATAAGCAGTTCCTTTTTCGAGGAAAACTCCACTGTTCACCGCTTAACACCTGGTAACTGGTTTTTTCCTTTTATGTGTAAGGTAGGAAGTAAGCATTATATCTATAGACCTCCCAACAAACTCGTGACATCGTTCAAATCATTTACATCCTTCTGTTCACCCCAAAAGAATATAGTATTTGTGCATCTATGCTTTAGTCTATAAAGCAATTCTTGTTCTTCAAAGCATCTCCTATTTCCTTCTCTCCGGAGTGACCACAATATGAAAGGGGCAGTGGTATCTCAAAATTTTCTTACTGATTGGGACTCTGTTTCCTCTCGACATAGAAACACTTTTGGAGATGCTTTGAAGGAACACATCACATATTTTAGCTACTTCACTGTGAAGGAGCAAGTGACGGATCATCTCTTCCTGTCTGCCATGCAGCAACCTGTGCACAGTAGTCTTCTCTTTTGTGTAAGTTAGCTATTCTAGCTCCATAATCTGCTGTCCAAACAAAAAGGGATACTTTCAGCGGCACACTGTATTTCTTTTTACTTTCCAAGGAACGAATTCAACTTCCTCATTCCTTTGAAACTATTCTAGGGTAAAAAGAAAATAGCAAGATGCCCTTTGTCTCCCTCCCATGCAATTGTATCTGTCTCATATTAGTTCAACTTATTCTTGCAACCTGCTTAAAAGCTGATTAATGAACCACAGTTCCTAGTCGTTACATCCTATCAAGAATTCAAATAATTCTACTGGTTACAAGAACACAAATTCTGTGTAATCATTCATTATTCTCAGCTCCCGTAAGAGATTGAAGATTAGACAGATTGTGGTGCCTAAGTGTAGATAGTCAAATAACTGTGCTTAGCTTTAAGAATTACACGATAAATTAGGATATAGTAAATAAAATTAAATTAGAATGGTCAACATTGAGGAGTGCTAGCAAAATGATACGCGATAGAAAGATAATCAATAGGGTGAAAGGCAAGTTCTCTGTTCCCTTTTTTTTCTTTCTGTTGCTCATCACTGTGTTTCATTTGGGATCACCTTATTTTACTAACCATATATTTCAAATTACAGAAACAAAATGTTCTAAAATGGTGCGAGGTGCTGACTCTGTTGATCAAAAAGATATGATTGGTAATGGTTTTACTACGACTGAAACTAGGAATCAACATGATTTCTTTAACAATGGTGTTTCCAAGTCTGCTCTTCCTCAGCCAACAACTCAGTTGTTTAGTGCAGTAGTAACTACTGCTAATAATAACGCGCTTCCTAAAGTTCATCGTCCAGATGAGAATGGGGATGTCAAGCCAAAAATCTGAAAAGAAAAAAAAACTGTAGTTAGTTTTAGAATGAGATTTGCCTGTAACTGCTGCATCTTTGTAATATTAGGCTTTTATTCATTCATCTTTTCTTCGATGTAGCAGCAAAATTCGTTAAGGCACCATTTGTTGGAACTTACAAGCCTTGTAACTTCTAGCGCATTTACTTAAAATTGCATTTTATTCAATTTTTCCCTAAATGTATATCTGCCCTCTAAATTGCACCTGGGGGTGTCAGATGTGTGGGTAGGACTGAATTTAGAGGGGGGGGGGGGGGGGAGGGGGTTATAGCAAAAAATCAATAAATAAGTTATGATCTAATTTGCGTATAGTTTTGCTTTGGTCAATTTGGATTAAATGGTGATACCTTAGGCAAATTTGTTGGGTATATAAGGAAACAAGCCTAGACCTTAGTAACATGTTTTGAAACTGTGAGGGCCTAGGTAATATCACTAGTGGTATGGTTGTTACAAATGGTATTAGAGTCACTCTGCGTGCAATTCCACGCTTGTCGAGTTGTGATCCTTGTACATTCCACATGCTCCATGTTACTCGGGTAAGTCAAAGTAGGTGCCTCTCCCCAAAGTAAATTCTATATTCCACGTACTGTTTCCACATCGCTCACATGCGCGACCTTGATTCTGAAGCCTGAAGATGTAGCACTCTGCAGAACAAGAAATTATGTTACCAGTAAGTAGACATTTGAAACATGCACATAGCACAACACAGCAAGCTATCAGAGTTCAAAATATGCACACAATTGCCAACAGGCAGTTATAAGTTGTCCCCAGTTGAACGGATAGTGATGAGATTGATCAATAAAGAACCGCCATAAAAGAACTCCTCATGTATCATCTGCTATTCCAATTTCCAACTATCTTGTAGTTACAACAAATATTGGAGTTGGCCCCCTCATTCCATCATGCCTATATCCCCTTTCTTGTTCTTTCTTCCCCCACAAACTGAACTAAAACTAAGATGGTTCAAACCATGGAGCCATGACTAACATCTCTGCTTTATCTGGTTTGCTGAAAGTGGAGGCTCATAATTATGGCTGATGTATTTCCTATTATTGACACATTGAATAATCTAATAAAGTAATCAATAGTTACATCTGCCAAGATCATTACTATTGGAACTTCAACTGTATGTTCATATTGATTATTACTGATAATTAATAGCATAGATTTGTGACCAAATTGCCTTAGCTAAGATAAAAAAGGGACAGGTAAAAAGATCTTATATTGCAAGGCAGATCTCTAAG
This sequence comes from Przewalskia tangutica, assembly GCA_029844215.1. Lineage (NCBI taxonomy): Eukaryota > Viridiplantae > Streptophyta > Magnoliopsida > Solanales > Solanaceae > Przewalskia > Przewalskia tangutica. The sequence goes on from CM056720.1 coordinate 4,633,656, forward strand.
ATCAAGTTCTTACCAAGGGAATGCCCTTTACTGCTCTCTCTTCCAAGAACTCGGATGGCTTGAAGAAATTACCATATAATTCTGACCACTTGCGAAGACTTTTTTATATATGACCAGCCCCAACAGTATAAAAAAAGAGCAGTCCGGTGCACTAAGCTCCCGCTATGCGCGGGGTCCGGGGAAGGGCCGAATCACAAGGGTCTATTGTACGCAGTCTTACCTCACATTTCTGCAAGAGGTTGTTTCCACCGGCCCCAACAGTATTAGCCCAGAAAACAATACCACCTCTGCAGAAAGAAAATCATTGTACGAAAGACTTGTTGTGAGAAAATGTGCTCTAATTTATGTGGAAATAACAAACAAAAAGATGCAGTAGTAAAATGCAGCAAAAAGATTAGAAAAGCTGGTGATCTTTTTTCTTATCTAAACGCCATGATTCTGATAACAACTTGCAGTTGTATACTGTCTATTCCCTCCATCCTTTTCCATTACTCTTCACCAGTTAGTTCTAAAAATCCTCGTCTCTTGGATATACAGTTCTCTATTAAGCATGCAAGATTACACTCCTTGGTTACCAAGCCAAACAGGAGATATTTTGTGTTAGGTTCCCGTTGTTCACACTTCAGAATCAGTAGTTATCACAAGCTAGCAAGGAGCAAATATTTGACTTATCGTCGAAAGCAAATGATGCTGATTTCACAATAGAGCACCAACCTGTAAGACGAGAAACTCATTCCAAGTACAGAAGCGACAGCAAGGTCCGATGCTCAGATTACGATCCCATCATCCAAAACACGACATGCCTCGTTTACAACGGGAAAGAGTATCATCTCAACAATTTCTTGATCAGATATTGGCTGCCACAAATTGAAAACAAAGACACTGGTTACTGCGAGGGGATATAAAATTGACTAACCCTTGAGAACCAATAATCAACCATGATTTGAGTTTTGAGTTTGTTAGCGGGTGATACCTTTCCTCCAGGCATAATATTAGTGAGCCTTCTAGATTCCTCAACAATTGGAAGAACTGATCAGGTTTTGGCTTCTCTCCCTTCTTGTAAATGTAGTATCCTTCTCCATTATTTTTACCTGCACCACCGTATCAGTAGGAAAAACAATACCTAGAAAGCAACAAAACAGAGAACGAAACGTGCAATATTACCATTTCGCCCACTTTTTACTAGAAGGTCAAGCAATGGAGACTTAAATGTTCTATCAGGAAACACCGAAGCATACTGTCCCTGAAGCAGCAGCTACTCCATATCCAGCTAAATCTTGGAGCCTACAAAATGTTAAAACAAATTACTTTACATGTCTAACCAACCTAACTATTGTTTGCAGTAGCCAGACTACTGTATGTGGAAAGAAACCCAGTTAGATTCCCGGAAATGTAAAAGGTGTTAATTTTCCTCATAGCTGCTTTTACTTCCCAAACAAATAAATATTATAGTACCTCTGGGCATGTCTGCGCTCTGGGCATATGGAAAGAATCCCTGCGCTCTGGGCATATGGAAAGAATGTCCTATTACAGCAAAACCAGTACAGTTTCCCACTACAACAGGTACTTTCTTTATTGTTTTTCCAACAGGCATGAGGTCAAGAATTGCTTGGGCAGATGTCTTCTCCGTCCAAACTATCTCTAGCAGAGGCATCACATGAGAAGGACTGACCATAGCAAAAAAATGAATTAGCAATTGCAACAAAAAAGTGCTCCAACAGAGTCATCACAAGGATTTTCCATTTCAAAAAAGTAAAAAAAAGGAGCAATTAGCTTGTTAAGCTCCATTGTTTACCCTTTTATATGATAAACTCCACAAACCCAGGTCCCAACAATGGCCCTTTACCAAATTGCTCCATTGATCACTCCCCAATCTTATAGTTGGAGGTTGGGGGTCTTTATCGTTAGGATCTCCCTCCAGCATTTGAGATTGCTAGGCAGCAGTACAAATGGCTTTCGTTTTATATCTCCCCACTTTAACTTTTAAAAAGTACAAAACAACAATGACAAATTGAAGAAGGATACAACAACAACAAACAACAACATACCCAGTGAAATCCACAATGTGGGATCTGGGGAGGGTAGAATGTACACAGACCTCACCTCCACCTTAGGTAGGTACTGCTTTCGAGACCCTACCAAGACAAAGCATAATCAGACAAAGCAAGCAAAGCAAACAAAGTATGAGAAACGGTCAGACTCAGACGAGAAATTAAAGCATTGTGGATATGCACATAGTAAAAATCAAATACGCAATGATAGCGCATTTTAACAACAGGAAGCAGTAGCTAACAGGAAGCCGTAGCTAACACAACTAAATAAGATAAATAAATTACACTAAAGAACACATAGCAGCAGGAATCAAACTACAGAGTACTATAGAGCAATAATGCGCCTATAAGTGTGACAGGTTAATCGAGCCTACAGTAATAACACTACACTATCATTTTGTAAGCGTAAAGAGGACTACGCTCGACTACCTACTACCCTAATCTGTGTCTATATAATACTCCTATTCTTACTTTTCCGCATTTACTATTTATCTTGTCTTGAATGTAAGGGGTTCGCCTACGGGTTCATGGTAGGTGTCCTTATGGCACAAATAAGATTTCTGATCGTGACAGCAAGGATACAATTAAACCATACTTCTAATGAGGGTTAAATGTAGACCTTTTCCCAAACTTCCAGAATAATTATGACCCTTTATAGGATACAGTTTGATATGTGTATGAAAGAATTAATCCCTTGATTATTCTTATTGATGAAAGACATATATATACAAGTTACAATAGGAGAATCATATTCCTAATTTATATCTAAATCCCTATTCTATAAGGAGACTAACTATACAATTATGGTAATATTACAATCCTAATTAAGGTAATAGACTAAGTCTAATATATACCATATATACAATAAAATACCATTGTTCACTTAATGGTGTTTGGGTGGGCACATGAGGCTAGGACGCTACTGGGCCTGGCCTCATTTAACACACCCCCGCAGTCATAGCGGGCGGTCTTCTTACACTGAGACTGTTTTTAAAATCTTCAAAAAAGACCGAGGGAAGACCCTTTGTAAAGATGTCTGCAATCTGATATCTGGAAGGGACATGTCAGAGACGTACTTGTCCTTTAGCTACCTTCCCTCGAACAAAGTGAATATCCATCTCTATGTGTTTTGTGCGCTGGTGCTGAACTGGATTACCAGAAAGATAAATGACATTTATATTATCACAATACACCAAGGTAGCTTTATCGATAGGACAATGGAGCTCTAACAGAAGATTACGTAACCAACATCACTCAGAAACCACATTGGCTACCCATCGATACTCGGCCTCTGCACTTGAACGTGAAAGCGTTGATTGACGCTTGACAGACCATAAGACAAAGTTATTACCTAAAAACATAAAATAGTCAGACGTAAACCGTCTGGTGTTAGGATGACCACCCCAATCAACATCTGTATAGGAGACAAGTGTAGACGTCGACGAAGGATACAAATGCAAGTCATACTCAATTGTTCCCTGAATGTACCTATGAATGCGTTTGAACGCATTCATATGTTCAACTCTGGGATCATGCATATATGTAATGTTTGGTCACGTGAACGTAAGATACTGAAGGGCGTCTGCTAGACTACGATAGCGGGTCAGATCCTCATAAGGAGAGACAGCTGCAGCACCCAACTTGGGTTTAGTATCAACTGGAGTAGAAGCGGACTTACAAGATGACATCCAGCCCTCTCAATGATCTCTGCTGCATACTTTCTCTGTGATAAGAACAATCCACCTGCATGACGAGTGATAGCAATCCCCAAAGTAACTCAATGGGCCCAAGTCCTTCATGGCAAACTAAGAACTGAGCATTGTCATAATAGACTTTCGCAGAGCATCAGAAGAAGCAAGATAATATCATCAACATATAATAGTATATAAGCCATGGAAGAACCCCGACGATATATAAATAATAAATTATTAGACCTGCTGTGAGAGAAACCCATAGTCGAAACATAATCAACAAACCTCTTATACCAAGCCCGTGGAGACTGCTTAAGCCCATACAAGGACTTCTTCAATAAACAGACATGATTAAGATATCTAGTATCCCTAAACCCCAAGGGCTTATGCATATACACTGTCTCCTTGAGATCACCATGTAAGAAAGCATTCTTCACGTCTAGCTGATGAATGAACCATGATTTCGAAAGAGTCAAGCTGAGCACAATACGAATGGTAGCCGGCTTGACCACCGGGCTAAACGTCTCACCACAATCCACACCAACCTCATGAGTCTTACCATCACCTACAAGCCGAGCCTTATGCCTTGCAAATGAACCGTCAAAATTTTCCTTATGAGCAAAAATTCACATAGACCGAATAATATTAACACCAGATGGACGGGGTACCAACTCTCACGTCTTATTATCAATAAGAGCATTATATTTATCGGTCATGGCGATTTTTCAATTAGGGTCATTTAAGGCAGACACAAGATTAAGAGGTAAAGGGTCATTTAAGAACATTATAATTTAAATTAAAATGTCTTTTTGGTTTAAAAACACCACTTTGACTACAGGTGACTGGACCATGACTCGGGGCTGGATTGGGTGAATTTTGGGAATTTTCTGCAGGCATTTGTGGCTGGACCGTCGGAGGCGCCGCGGCGCCGGGGTCTAGGGCCGCGGCGCCTTCGTTCCAGTGACTACTGGAAATTTGGCGCCGGGCCGCGACGCTGACGACGGAGGTACTGGAATTTGGTTACTGCCTGGTAGGCGCCACGGCGTCTCCCCTAAGGGCCGCGGCGCTGGAGACGAACTTTGGGACAGATCCGAAACATGACGGAGAATATAGGGGGAGATATCATCATCCAAACACTCATACGAACTAGGCACAAGTTTTTCTACTTTAGAAAAAGGGAATTGAAACTCATCAAAGATAACATGACAACTAATGATGATTCGTTTAGAAGACAAATCAAAGCATTTATAACCATGGTGATTTGACGGATAACCCAAAAACACACAAGTTTGTTGATTGTGGTGGATGGAAACAGTGGATAACATAAGCATCCAAAGATGAGAATACGAAGGAGTCTTGTTGTATAATACTTGAAGAGGGGATGAATATGTCAAACCTTTAGAGGGAAAAATATTAAGTAGATCTGTAGCCATTTGTAGCGCATGATGCCAAAACAATGGGGGACGGAAGAATGAACCAATAAGGTGCGGATAATGTATTAATGGTACGAATTTTTCTTTCAGCTTTCTCATTTTGTGAAGACGTATGCGGACAAGAAAAATGAAAATTTATTCCATTTTGAGCACATAATTCCCTAAACTCCCCATTGTCATACTCTTTGCCATTATCACATAGAATGTTCTTTATTTCCTGTTCGAATTGAGTTCTTATGAAAGCTCTAAATTTTATGAAGATGGAAAAAACTTGTGATTTTTTTGCAAAATTGGAAACGTCCATAAAAATTTAGAATAATCATCCAAGAATAGAATATAATATCGATGACTCATAGAACTGAGAACCGGAGATGTCCATAAATCGCTATGAATAATGTCAAATGACATTGAAATATTAGAATTCGAACTACAAATGGTAACGTAATAATTTTTCCTAAAGCACAAGATTGACAAAGTGGAGTACTACGTGTACCCTTACATGAAATAAACTTATGTCTATGTAAAGAAAATAAAATAGACTACCCCGGATGACCTAGACGAGCATGCCACAAGGAAGAAGCAAGAGTTGCAAAAGTGGATGACATGACTTGACGCGAGAGGCTGAGACTTGGTGTGATTGAATAAAGATCCCCATACTGTCACACCTCATGAGAGGACTCCCCGTCTTGAAATCCTTCACAGAAAACCCAAACGGATCAAAATCAATAGAAACTCAATTATCAGTGGTGAATTTACGGACATACACCAAATTTTTAATTAGTTTTGGGGCATGAAGGGTATTTTTCAAGACAAGTGGTGGATGGGGAGGGGACAAAGTTTTATGACCATAACCCTTAATTGGAATTGAATTGTCATTACCAATAATTATACCACGATTACTGCTCAAATTGGAATAAGACGAGAGAGTACATTGGTCGTATGTCATGTGGGTAGTGGCGCCTGTGTCCATGTACCAATTAGGGCCCGATTGAGTCAAGTCATGCGTGTGCATTGCGGCTTCAATGTCGATTTGTGTGGGTCCTGTTGCGTGATGGGCTTGAGGGGCCTAGGCCCGAGTATTCCCGGATCGTTGTCCCGCCCATAAGTGATCCAAAGCCGAGCGACGAGAACTAACCCCGGAAGAAGGCCGCGACGCCGTACATGGCCGAGATCGCAGCGGCCTTGGCGTCAGATCGAGCCGACCCATCACACTTTCCGGGGGCCCACCGTGGGCCCTAATCGCTGCTATCGACTACCCGCGGTGGCTTACCCGCCACCGCCACTGTTTCGGTTGCCTCCGTTGTTGCCGTCGCGGTTTTTGCCATTATTTTTCTGATTTTGACCCTTTTTACCACCACCGTTGTTGTGATTTTGGGTCACGTTGGCGGAATTGGAAGGGGAAAATTTGAAGCAGTCATCATGACGACGGGACTAGGCCCTTATAGACGCCTTTTTAGTCAAACCCGCCTCTTCCAAAGTGAGCATGGAACGTGCTTGATAGAACTCCGGAAGGGGGTTACTTTGACGAATAATCGAAGCAACCCCTGTATAGGCCTCGGACAGACCGACAACCATCTGAAGAACGAGACGACTATTAGTAACAGGAGTACCCACGTTGCGAAGTTGATCTGCCAAGTCCTTGAGTCATTTACAATAAGAAGAAACGTTAGAAAAATTCGCCAATGCAACTTGCGAAAATTCCTGCTCAAGGATAACAATGCGGGAATGACTGTTATCTTGGAAATAGCACACAATCGATTCCATGCAGCCATAGCTGTGGAGTTGGGCTCCATAATCGTCTGTAAAAGGTCCATGGAAATAGTAGCATATATCCATTGGAGAACCTTTGCATCAAGTGTGACCCATAATTTTGGATCGTCTGCTTTGGTAGGCACAACTTCTGTAGTCGCCGTATCACCCTCCGTAGGAGTAGGTGGAGGGATGATGTGGTGAAGAACCTGATGTGCTATAGCATGAATCTTGAATAATTCTGCCAACGTCCCATATTGGACGTTTTCGAGGTCAAGAACAATAGGGAGAACACTCTTGATGTTAGAAACTGTGAGGGCATGATGAAACGTGTTTTTATCAGTCATGGTGAATAAAACACGAAGATTCGGAGAAAGGAATTTGTGAGGAAGAAGAGAGGAGGCTCAGATTTTTGGAATTCCGACGGGGGAGGGATAGTGTCACGGTTTTCAAGACTTGTCAAGAACAAAAGTGAGAAGCGGAAGCAAGGAAAAGAACCTAGACTCTTGATACCATGAAAGAATTAATCCCTTGATTATTCTTATTGACGAAAGACATATATATACACGTTACAATAGGAGAATCATATTCCTACTTTATATCTAAATCTTTATTCTATAAGGAGACTACATATACAATTATGATAATATTATAATCCTAATTAAGGTAAAAGACTAAATCTAATATATACCATATATATATAATAAAATACAACTATTCACGGACTGGGCCTCTCGGCCTCATTTAACACTTAACAGTGTACTCTTGAAGGAATTTTAATTTCATGTGTGCTGTTGCCTCGAATTCAGTTTCCTTAGTTTTGGAGTTATGCTGTAACTGGAACTACTCAACTGCACACAGTTTTCTTTGCACATGCTAAGCATTTGGACTCAACGTCCTCTCTTTTTTCAATTTTTCGAATGGATAAACTACATAGTTGCTAACAAAATTTAACTTGTGCGAATTCAGAATTTAGAATTTGTGAGTTATTATAATTGGGGTCGCTGTATAAATATTTTGCGAATATTTTTATATATACAGAGTCAGAACAAATATTACTAAATTTCTATAAACTCGTAAGTTACACTCTTAATCTTTCATCTTGCGAGAGCCAGAAAAAGTATAAAGCATTGTATACATATAATTGATTGCCAGTTGCCACCTGCGTTTATTTCAAATTTAGTTAGGATTAGGGGTGACATATGTCTTTTTGTTGTGAAGGCGAATTGGCAACCGCTACTCTTTCGAAATACAAGACAGTAAACCCCGATCGACGCAATACCGCAAATCACGTCACCGATTAACTACTTGGCAAGCCATGTGTGACTCAACCAAGAAAGTTTATGCAGGATCGAACTCGCGACCATGGCCCCGCCGCTTCATCACTAATTAACTTGGCTACCCTTACGGGTTAGGGGTGACATATGGCTGAATCAATAATGGGTTGATATCTAATCCGTCTAAAACTTACATGGGCTAAGATGAGCGAGTCAAGATGGGCTAAATGATGGCTCATAACTCAATTTGCCCAACTTGACCTATTACTTTTACAAATCTCAAACTTACCTTCTATGATGTTATTTTATTTTGTATGATATTTGATTTTTTTTCATATTTTTATTTTTAAAATAAGAATAATATTTTAATTTTTTTATAAAAGTAAAATAAATATATAAAATAATGGGTGGGAGGACATGGGGTTGTGTCATGTGTGTGTGGGTGGGGGGAGTAGTGGGGTAAGAAAAGTTTCTCATTTTTTTTATAAATTTTTTGTATAAGTAAAATAAATATATAAAATAAAAACTTCAGGTGGGGGTAGAGATGGGGTAAGCAATTTTTTCTCATTTTTTATAAAAAGTTTATAAAAAAAATGGGGGTGGGATGGCAGGGGTAGTGGGGGAGGAAGTTGGGTGATGGGGTACGGAAAAATTCTCATTTTGTAATAAATTTTTATATATAAGTAAAATAACTATATAAAATAAAAATTTCGGGGTGGTGTGGGAGGTGTGGGAGGGCAGGGGGTTGGGGGTAAGATTTTTTTTTATATTTTTAATAAAAGTAAAAAAATATGAAATAGAAATTTGAGGATGAGGTTAGGACATGGGGTGGAGGGGTAGCGGGGGGAGGAGGTAAGAAAAAAAATCATGTTTGTTTATAATTTTTTAAATAAAAGTAAAAAGAATATGAAATAGAAATTTGAGGTTGAGTATAGGGCATGGGGTGGGGGTGGAGGGGGTAGGGGGTGGTAAGAAAAAAATCACATTTTAAATATTTTTTTGTAAAAGTAACAAGAAATAGAAATTTGAGGATGGAGTGTGGGGTAGAGATGATAGGTGGGGGTTAGGGCGGTAGAGGGGAGGTAAGAAAAAAATTCATATTTTTTATAAAAGAAAAAAATATGAAATAGAAATTTGAGGATGGGTAGGGCAATGGGTGAGGGGTATAGGGGGGCGAGATAAGAAAAAAATTCATATTTTTTATAAATTATTTATAAAAGTAAAAATATATGAAATAGAAATTTGAGAATGAGGTAGGGAAAGTGGGGGTGGGGGTAGGGCGGGAGGTGGGGTAGAATGGGGTAGGTGGAGTAGAGGTGGGTAGGGATGGTAGGGAGGTAGCGGTGGGGTGGAATAAGCAAGGTAGAAGGCAGATATGTGAGGGTAGTTCAATGCTTGGGTGGGGTTGATGTAGGGAGGTGGTAGGGTGGATGAATAGTGTGGTGGGTGGTTGAGGTGCGTTGGTATATTTTTATTGTTCCGAAATAATAAAGAATTTTTAAAATAATTATTTATACACAAAAAATTTAATCTAGAGTGAAACTCTAATCTTTAAAATTGAGCGTTTTTGTTGGTCAAGTTTGATATCATCATGAGTTCATTTGTACTGCTCATTTATGATGGGTAAATTTTGGTTAGTCAAAACCAACTATCATTAAAATTACTTTTGTTCAAATCCATAAAACTTTGAGCGGATTATTTGTGTTTGGACTAATTTTATCACTCCTAGTTAGGATCCTAGGTAGTAGTATCTCGATCGAAGAGTTAAGGATGGGGAATTTTTTTTTTTTTGGTTTAAAATTTATGCACCTATAAATGAGTAAATAACTAGAGAAGCATTGAAACTTTCATGGTAAATATACCAACATAAAACTACAGTAACAAAGACACATTCAGTGCATATAATTAATTATTCCATGTTATAAATCTCACTTACTATGCATTGTTAATTATAGCTACCTCTGGCTTGATAATAATGTTTTTTAACAATATCAATGCATACAAAAATTTCATTTTGTTTTTTACTTTCATCAGCTTTAAGGCATCTGAAAGTTATTACTTGAGATAATCTATCATTCTGAAACCAACTGAACTATGCGCATGCGGATAAATGTGTGTATTACTACATAGATTGTAAAGTGAGGAACAAAATAGTCACGAGACTGACAAAATAAATTGTCTTTTAGGATATGGTCACCACATTCCATTTCCATAAACTTCTAATAAGAGAATCTCTCTTTAAAGTTTTTTTGCTTTGTTTCTCTCTTATTGTTCATAATAAATAAAGTGAAATCTGAAAAACTGGTCACTGGATTTTTTTATTTAATTTTTAGGGTGCATAGGTACGAAAGAAATTATTTTTCATGAAAAATGAAAATTATTTATTTTATTTTTTGATGTTTGGTCAGTAAATAAAAAAAAATTATTTTAATAACTTTTTTGTATAATATAGAAAAATCTCTATTTTTCATTGAATGTCGGTGCGAATATTTAAATAATTATGTTTTCACACAGAAAAATTATGAAATTTCTTAGCGTTTCAATAGAAACTTGTTTCCCACCCTGCATTTACCCAATGAGATGAAAAAATCATGTTTTATAGCACAAATTTTCCACCGACATATTTCTCACTGAAAGTCAGTAGGAAAAAAACTTTATTTTTAGCAGTGAACAATACAGGGATGGGGTCGGGGACCCAAGATCGGATAGAGGTGGGATGTTGGGTATGGAAAAGAGACAATTAATTATAATGTTATTTATGGATTTTTTTTATTATTTTAACTATGAAAATTATTTTACAGATTTTTGAGAAACTTATTTTCCCAAGAAAATATTTTTAAACATATTTTAACCAATCAAATAGAAAAAATTATCCTTACCAAGTAAACTCTTAATAAAATGACTTGTGCTTTGTGTTGAGCAGTGGGTCTCTCAGAAACATTCGCTCTATCTACCAAAGTAGAGATAAGGTCTGCGTACACGGTACACTCTACCCTTTCTAGACTCCACTGTAAGATGATATTAATCTCCCTTAGGGAGTCTTCTCTTTAATATCAAAGTATATATAGAGTACAATATTCATTTCTTATACAATAGGAATCCTAAGCCTATACAAAAGAGGAATCCTAGTCTTACCATAATTATATTTACACAATATACGAAAATATTCTAATTATGGGTAGGAAATATTGTGTGTACTATATACACGTTTACACACACCCTCAGTCGGAGCGGGAGGAGGCCGGACGCTGAGACTGGATCTGAAGTCAAGAAATAACTGTCTGGAAAGTCCTTTGGTAAATATGTCTGCATACTGATAGGATGATGGAACATGTAACACTCTGACATGATCTAGCACAACTTTCTCACGAATGAAGTGTAGGTCTATCTCAATGTGCTTAGTTCGCTGATGTTGAACCGGATTATGAGAAAGATAGATGGCAGAGATGTTATCACAGTACACAATAGATGTCTGACGCAGGACATCAAGTTCTAACGAGAAATTTTTAGCAAACAAATCTCGCCATCGCATTTGCGCCTCAGTACTCGATCTGACCTTTGGAACGAGATAGGGTAGTCTGTCGCTTGGCAGACCAAGAAATCAGATTATCCCCTAAAAATATACAAAAGCCGGAGGTGGAGCGTCGCGTGTCCGGACACCATGCCCAATCTGCATCCGTATAAGAGAGCAACCTGTTTGGTGCAGAGGGGTATAGGTGCAAACCATAATCAAGTGTGCCCTTAATGTATTGAATGATACACTTAAGAGCAGTGAAATGAGACTCTCTGGGGGCATGCATGAATAGGCATATCTGCTGAACAACATAAGCAATGTCTGGCCTTGTGAATGTGAGATACTGAAGTGCACCTGTAAGGCTCCTATACAGAGTAGGACCGGAGACTGGAGCACCATCCATAACACTGAGCTTAGATTTTGAATCAACTGGAGTAGGTGAAACTTTGCAATTCGCCATCTTAGCCCTGTACACGATCTTCTCTGCATACTTACGCTGACACAAGAACATGTGGTTGGCAGACCTGGTCACTGATATCCCCAAAAAGTAACTTAGCTTTCCCAAATCAGTCATTGCAAATTCAGACTTAAGCAAGGAAATAATCTCATTTTTCAATCCGTCGGAGGAGGCAGTAAGAACAACATCATCCACGAAAAGTAATAAGTAAGCCGTGTTATTACCTCGATGAAATAAGAGTGATGTATCCCTCTTGTTACATACAAACTCAATCTGCAAGATATACCTGACAAAGTGATCATACCACGCACGGGGGGCCTGTTTCAGGCCATATAGTGACTTACGGAGACGACACACATAGTGAGAAACTGCTGGATGGGTGAACCCTGACGGCTAATGCATGTAGACTGTCTCTCTCAGATCCACATGTAAGAATGCATTCTTCACATCAAGTTGATGGATCGGCCAGTGTTTGCCCATGACAATGCACAAACCTGAGCGAATGGTAGCCGGCTTGACAACCAGGCTGAAGGTCTCACCACAATCAATGCCCTCCTGCTGAAACGAATCACATTCACCCCCTCAGGTCTAGGTACTAGATCCCATGTGTGTTGTTTAGTTAAAGCACTGAATTCCTCAGACATAGCCGCATTCCAATTAGGGTCTTGTTTAGCCAATATTGGGTTCTTGGAAATTGGTGATATGGTTTGGACAGACAAGTTAAATTGGACTTTGGGCTTGAAGATTTCATACTTGGCACGAGTTTCCATTTGGTGAGTGGGGATAGTGGGAGGCTCCAAGGCGGAGGGATTTGTTGGATATGGAGAAGGGGGGGTTGACGCCGTAGGAGGCACCGTGGTGCCGTGATCAAGGACCGCGGTGCTGGAAGGAGCTGTCGGAGGCGCAGTGACGCCGTGATCAAGGGTCGTGGCACTGGAGGACTGACATAACTCTATGATGTTTTGGTTCCGCGGCGCTGTCGACGGTGAAGCAGGAACCTGTTCGCAGGAATCTTAGCGTCGCGGCGCTTACTCTTACGGCCGCGGCGCTGACGTTGATTCTGTGGCAGTGCTATGCTCTAGCTGACTGAGGATGGAAGAGATGGCATGCTCGTCAAGAAAATAGTAATCCGGTTTTTGGAACTGTTTAAGATTCGAAAATGGGAATGTGGTCTCGTCGAATGTGACGTGACGAGAGATGTGGATCTGACGAGTGGAAAAGTCATAGATAGCCCCTATGGTTCGGCGGAAAGCTTAGGTAGACACATAGAGTGGACCAGTGGGCTAGTTTGTGAGGGGCAGTAGAGGCAAAGTTAGGATAGCATAGACAACCGAATATCCGGAGATGGTCATAAGAGGGGACTCTATGATAGAGGATTTCGGTAGGGGTCATATTGTGAAGGGTGCTAGTTGGGAGAATATCGAGAACGTATTCTGATATTTTAGCAGCATAGACCCAGAATGATGTAGGTAAGGAGGCATGAATCAATAGAGTGTGAATCATATTGTTAATTGTGCGGATGATTCTTTCAGCTTTACCGTTTTGTGGGGAGGCGTGGGGGCAGGAGAAGCGAAAGACCATGCCATTATTGGTACAAAACCGGTGAAACATAGAGTTATTGAATTCACGACCATTAACACACTGAAAAGATTTTATACCTTTTTCAAACTGTGTTTGAATGAATGTTCGAAACTCAAGAAATTTAGCAAACACTTCCGATTTAAATTTGAGAGGATACAATCAAACAAAGTAATAAAAATCATCTAGTAAGATAAGATAATATTTATTACCGAGAGAACTAGCAATAGGTGATGTCCATAAATCGACATGTATAATATCAAAATATGCAAAAGTAACACTAGTAGATGATTTAAATGGAAGACGAGTATGTTTGCCTAAAGAACAAGAAACACAGTTTTGGGCAAGCTTCCCATTATAAGTAATGAAATTATTACCTCTAAGAAAACTAAAGACTGGAGCTCCTGGATGACCAAGCCTATTATGCCATGTTGAAGAAGAAATAACCGCTAGAGAGACGGGAGAGCTAGATCTGACAGCGGAGGTGGGAGTGAATGGATATAGATTCCCCGTGCAATTGCATCTCGTAAGAGGTATCCCCTTATGAAGATCATTCACAGTGAAACCAAAAGGGTCAAAATCAACAAAGACAGAGTTATTACGAGTAAATTTGCGGATAGAGATGAAATTCTTAATAAAATGTGGGGCATATAGGGTATTTTTAAGGGGGGATGAATTAGGAGGTGGTGTGTAGGATGTACCATAACCCTTTACTGGAATGCGGTGGCCACTACCAAAGGAATATTACCTGCACTGGGTGAGGTGAGAAGTGGCTCCGGAGTCCATGTACCAGTTGTTGTCAGGCTGTTGCATATTGAGACTGCTGAAGGCCTGACCCAACTCAGTGGGTGTCATCTTTGGCGAAATGGGCCGGCCGTGCGTAAAGTGGGCTTCTTTGCGGTCTCGAACTTGCCGGCTGCAGCGAGGGCCCAACAACCCGTGGTGGGAGTACGTATTGAAGGGTTGCTGGTACTGGAACTGCGGCGGCGCGGCGTTGTAGGGATACTGTTGAGGCGCCACGACGCTGAACTGATTCTGCTGTCCGCGACCCTTGCCACCGCGTCCCTGCTTAGCACGGCGAGTCTCTTCAAGCAACAACTGTGAGCGAGCTTTGTTAAAACTGGAAAGCGGATCAGCCTGTTGAATTATGTCGGCTAACGTATCATAGTCGCCTTTGGGAAGACCTGCAATCAATTGCAATACCATTTTAGTGTCCGAGACAGGCGTGTCGACGTTGGAGAGTTGATCTGCCAGTAGTTTCAACTGTCTGCAGTATTCAGTCATGTTGGAGAAATTTTTAAGGCGTGTATTGTTAAATTGTTCCTCCAAATACACCGCACGGGTGTGCTTGTTATCTTGAAAGATTTCCTCCAAGCGGTTCTATAAATCACGGGCTGTGGCGTCAGATTCATGATAGTAAGAAGAAGATCCTGAGAAATACTACCATAAATTCATTGTTTGACGTCTGCGTTTAGACGACGCCAAGTAGACTCATCAACCTCCGGAGGGCGAGGAATAGTGTCGTTGATGTGGTCAAGCACGTTATAGAGACATGTGTGATTACGAAACAGTTCGACCCAAGGAGAATACTGACTATTTTCTTGATCAAGAAAAATGGGAATATAATTCTTGATGTTGGTAACAGTTATGGCGGGATGAAAAGAGGATGACGACGTGGTGGTGGGATTTGTGAAGGTAGAAGCGTCAGAATCAGAAGAGTAATCCTCAGTATCCATTTAGAGAAGGGAGGAAAGAAGAGGAAAAACCAAGAATTTTTGGGAGGAGTAGGGGCGACGTTGCGGTGGAACTGCCGAGAGAGGGGGTGGCTGGCGGCGGCTGCTCGTGTAAAAATTCTAGAGTTTTTATGTTAGGCTCTTGATACCATGATATTAATCTCTCTTAGGGAGTCTTCTCATTAATATCAAAGTATATATAGAGTACAATATTCATCTCTTATACAATAGGAATCCTAAGCCTATACAAAAGAGGAATCCTAGTCTTATCATAATTATATTTACACAATATATGAAAATATTCTAATTATGAGTAAAGATTATTGTGTGTACTATATACACGTTTACATTCACGTCGTAAGATTTCACTGAAATATTGTTATTGTTGTTGTTGTTTGTAAACATTGTGACTCGTGTCCAGTTGACATAAATTGAAACTTTTTTGGGGGCATAAAATAGCACCTTGTACTCTTGTAGCCGTCAAATAAAGATATAAGGCAAATTTGTGGGTTACTCTTTTTCTTGCTTCTGCATTTGAACTTATTGCAGCGAAACAAGAATGAAGGAGGAGGAATTTAATTCATCTCCCAAAAAATATACAGAAGCTGAAGCTGATGATGCAACTAAGTTCAACAGCTCCCTGCAAGTAAGCAATCTCTATGATTAAAAAGTATCTCTGATTTTATGAAGAGTACTTGTTTATTTTAGTGACGTAGCTAGAGGGGAGGAAGAGCTTCATTTGAAACCCGTTCACTAGAAAATTACATTGTATATACAATGTCAATTTTATTTTTATGTATAAAGTAAATGATGAACCGGAAGGGTGGTCAAGTGCACACCCTTCACTGGAAAATTACGCTGTGTATGTTGGTTAGATGTTAGTTATATGAATATATATTTAATTTTACACATCCTTAATACAAGTGAGAAGAAAATTTGCACACCCTTCGCCAAACTTATGGCTCTGCCACACCGCTAGAGTATGTGTGGTGTTTCTTGAAAACAATTTCTTGTGGAGATAATAACATTTCTTATTTTTTGCAGGAACTCAAGGATTTGTGCTCTCAGCTTCACCAGGCTGCAGATTATTCTGAGAAAGCATTTGTAAAGGCAAACGATAAAACAGAGTGAGAATTTCTGTAGTTAATTTCTTCCTGTATTATCACTGAATCTTATTCGCTATAACAGTATAGGTCCTACACTATTTTTTTGTCTCATTAAAGTAACTGAAATTTAGGCTCTATAATTAACAGTACAGGCATAAAACTATTATGTCTTTGAACTATGTGACGATGTGTGAATTGCTCAGAAAATACAAATGACCGGAAGTTCAACTTTTCTCATCCTAATATGCAATTTTGTATGTATTAGCGAATATTCTCCATATATTCGCTATATATTGTGTAATTATGAATACTGTGTATTTATGGTATATTAGGATCCTTACCGAATTAGGATTCTTCACTTGTACACACTATATATATTTTGTAATAATGAGAAGACTCCGCAAGGGAGATTATTACAATGTATCAAGAGCCAAAACCCTAATTTTTTTTTAGAGAAATCCACCGCCCCCTCCCCTCTCTCTCGGGTTCCACCACCGACGACCACTTTCTCCTTTCTTGTCCGAAAAAGACCACCTTCCCTTCCTTGGTTCTTCCTTATTCATGTTTCTCGTACTTCACTAAATTTTATCCACTATAATGACTCCTCCTGTAACTCCCACGACAACCTCATCCTCCACCGTCATCACCCCCGAAACACCAAAATTATCTTGTCATCCAGCCCTAACCGTTACCAACATTAAGAACTGCCTTCCCATAATTTTTGATGAAGAAAACGGTCAGTACTCTCAATGGGTTGAACTATTTTGCATTCATGCATGTGTCTATAACGTGTTTGATCATATCGATGACTCTTTCCCTAGCCCCCTGAGGTTGATGAATCCACGTGGCTTTGTCTCGACGTCGTTGTCAAACAGTGATATATGGCACTATCTCTCAAGAATTGCTCTTTGCTATAATGAAATCCGGGGCCTCGGCCCGCGAATTATGGCTTCGATTGGAGGAAATTTTTCAAGATAACAAGCACACTCGTGTTGTGTACTTGGATGAACAATTTAATAATACGCGTCTTGAAATTTTTTCCAACATGTCGGATTATTGCAAGCAGTTGAAAGTTGAAACTTGTGGCGGACCAATTATCAAACGTTGGCACACCTGTGTCTGAGGCAAATATGGTCCTACAATTAATTGTAGGACTCCCTAAAGGTGAGTACGACATGTTAGCCACCATGATACAACAGGTCGATCCACTATCAGGTTTCAACAAAGCCCGCTCGCAATTGTTGCTCGAGGAGACCCGCCGTGCAAAGCAGGACGAGCACGCTCATAAGGCACTAGCGGTCGAAAATTCTTCCCAAAATAATATCCCCTCCGGACCGCCTTCGCCGAAAAATATTCAGTCGCGGCGGCAGAGGCGGCAGAGAACGCGGCGGTGGAAGAGGAGGAAAAGACAGAGGCAAAGGAAACAGTGGCCAGCCCAGCACTCCGCATCAGCAGTCCAGCACTCCAGCACCTTGGGCCGGCCCAGTGGCCTCCTTTCAGAATGGCAACTGGGCCTCAGCGTGTACCCAGGCCCCGACCCACTATCCCCATCCACAACATGGTCTGCTGGGCACAGCTCCAGCGTACAGACCAACATATCAGCAGCCCAACCAGGCCCAGTACCCGCAACCTTCCTCTGTTATGGCCCCGACTGATTTGGGCCAGGCTTTTAACAGAACTTACAGCAGCCCGATGAAAATTGGTACATGGACTCGGGAGCCACATCTCACCTCACCCGGTCTACAGGTAATATTTCCAAACTATTTCGTTTAAAGCATCCTCAATATA
The DNA here is from genome assembly GCA_029844215.1 of Przewalskia tangutica. Taxonomy (NCBI): domain Eukaryota; kingdom Viridiplantae; phylum Streptophyta; class Magnoliopsida; order Solanales; family Solanaceae; genus Przewalskia; species Przewalskia tangutica. Next base: position 4,652,033 of record CM056720.1, read on the forward strand.
TTACAGTTGGCAATGACTTGCATTCCAATACAAGGTTATGGTACATCCTATACACAACCACCTCATCCATCTTTTACCCTTAAAAATGTCATATATGCCCCACACATCATTAAGAACCTAATTTATGTCCGTAAATTTACTCATAATAATTATGTCTCTGTTGAATTTGACCCTTTTGGTTTCACTGTGAAGGATATTCATACGGAGAAACCTATTACGAGATGCAATAGCACGAGGATCTCTATCCATTTCCATCCACCTCTGCTACCGGATCTTGCTCTCCCGTCTCTCTCGCGGCTATCTTTCCGTTCACGTGGCATAATATGCTTGGTCATCCTGGAGCTCTAATTTTTAATTTTCTTAGAGGCAATAATTTTATTAAGTGTAATAATGAGAAACTTGCCCAACACTGTGTTTCTTGTTCTTTAGGCAAACATACTCGTCTTCCTTTTAAATCATCTTCAAGTGTTACGTTTTCTGTCTTTGATATTATTCATGCTATTTTGTGGACATCTCTCATATCTAGTTCACTTGGTCATAAATATTATCTTGTATTGTTAGATGATTTCTCTCATTATATTTGGATCTACCCACTCAAATATAAATCGGAAGTGTTTGCAATTTTTTTTGAGTTTCGTACGTTTATCAAAACACAGTTTGAAAATGCATAAAATCATTTCAGTGTGATAATGGTCGTGAATTCAATAATTCCATGTTTCACCGATTCTGTCGAAATAATTGTATGGTTTTCCGTTTCTCATGCCCTCACACATAGCCTCAAAATGGAAAAGCAGAACGAATCATCCGCACCATTAATAACATGGTTCAAACTCTCCTAATTCATGTTTCCATTCCGCCAACTTTTTGGGTCTATGCAGTCAAAATGGTAGAATACGTCTTAAATATTTTACCCACTCGTATCCTCCACAATATGACTCCAACCGAAATCCTATACCAAAGGATTCCCTCTTACGACCACCTTAGGATTTTCGGTTGTCTGTGTTATCCCAATCCTGCCTGTTATCCCAATCCTGCCTCTACTGCTCCCCATAAACTAGCACCTCGAACAACACCGTGTGTCTTCGTAGGTTTTCCGCCTAACCATCGGGGCTATCTGTGCTATGACATGTCCCCTCATAAAATTCATGTATCTCATCACGTCACATTTGACGAGAACACATTCCTTTTTTCGAATCTCCAAAATTTTTGCAATGCGGACTATTCCTTTCTTGACGAGCCCGATATCTCCCCCATCACTCTCCACCAATTGTAACAGTCTGTCACTGTTCACCGGTCACCGCCAACTCCGCGGCAGTGTCCCTGTCATCAACTCAGTCACACCCATCGCCGATAACCACCACCACTGACAACCGATCGGACACCTTTGTTTCCCCACTGTTCCGCCAAACCCACACAACTTAGCATCCCCCACTGCCACCAGTGGTTATGCCACCTCCGCAACTAGCCAGTTCCGATATCCCAGTCGCCACATGGACACATCAACACATCGGCACCACCAAGCAAACCCACCACCATCGCCCTATCCAACCCTACCCCCACCAACGTCAACCTCACTGTCGTCAACCTCACCGCACACCCAACCACCGCAACCTTCACACCCACAGACCAACCACCCACTGCCCCCTCCCATCGGATGGAAACCCATGCCCAACACATAATTTTTAAATCCAAAACCCACTTTAACCTATCTACACAAACAATTTCTCACATTCCTAAAAAACCCAAATTAGCCAAACTGGACCATAATTGGAATGTAGCTATGTGTGAGGAATTTAGTACTTTAACGAAACATCACACATGTGATTTGGTTCCCAGGACTAAAGGGGTGAAAGAGGTACAAGGCAAGACTTGTAGCTAATGACACAAATCAGCAGGAGGGGATTGATTGTGGTGAGACATTCAGCCCGGTTGTCAAACCGGCTACTATTCGCACAGTTTTGAGTATAGCCATGGGTAAGTACTGGCCGATACATCTGCTTGATGTGAAAAATGCATTTCTGCATGGGGACTTGAAAGAAATTGTTTACATGCACCAGCCACCGGGGTATGTTCATCCAGCAACACCTCATCATGTTTGTCGTCTCCACAAGTCGATGTATGGTTTGAAACAGGAACCCCGAGCATGGTATGATCGATTTGCCAGGTAGATTTTGCAGATTGGGTTTGTATGCAGCAGATGTGATAATTCTCTGTTCATTTTTCACCGAGGCACTAGCACTACTTACTTACTATTATGTCGATGACATTGTGCTCACTGCTTCATCTGATGGGTTGAAGAATGAGATTATTACATTGCTTAGAGCCGAATTTGCTATGACTGGCTTGGGCAGGTTGAGTTACTTCTTTGGTATATCAGTAACCAGATCCAAAGATTACACGTTCTTAAGTCAGCGCAAGTACGTAGAGGAGATAGTATACAGGGCTAAGATGGCAAATTGCAAAATCATGCCCACTCCAGTTGATTTAAAATCTAAGCTCGGTGCTATGGATGGTGCTCTAGTCTACGATCCTACTCTATATAGGAGTCTGGAAGGTGCACTACAGTATCTCACCTTCACCAGGCCAGATGTTGCATATGTTGTTCAGCAGGTGGGTCTGTTTATGCATGCCCCCAGGGAGTCTCAGTTCACTGTTCATAAGCGTATCATTCGATACATTAAGGGCACACTTCCTCTGCATCGACCAGGTTGCTATCTTACACGGATATGCAGATTGGGCTGGGTGTCCGGACACGCAACACTCCACCTCCGTCTATTGTGTATTCTTAAAGGATAATCTAGTTTCATGGTCTGCCAAGAGACAAGTCACTCTATCCCGTTCGAGTGCCGAAGCAGAATACAGAGGCGTTGCTAATGCTATAGCTGAGATTTGTTGGCTCCGAAATGTACTTTTGGAGCTCCAGTGTCCTTTGAGTCGGGCGTCCATCGTATATTGTGATAACATATCTGTCATATATCTTTCTCACAACCCGGTTCAACATCAGAGAACCAAACACATTGAAATATGGATATACATTTTGTTCGTGAGAATGTTGCTTTTGGTCATGTACGAGTGTTGCATGTGCCTTAGTCATATCAGTACGCAGATATATTCACCAAAAGACTTCCCAGACAATTATTCCTTGACTTCAGATCCAGTCTCAGCGTCCGGCCTCCTCCCTCTCCGACCGAGGGGGGTGTATTAGCGCATATTCTCCATATATTCGTCATATATTGTGTAATTATGAATACTGTATACTTATGGTATATTAGGATCCTTACCGAATTAGGATTCCTCTCTTGTACACACTATATATATATTTTGTAATAATGAGAAGACTCCGCAAGGAAGATTAGTACAATCTTACAGTATGTTCTAATACATTGAAGGACTAAGAAGGTAGTAATTAGCAGCCTTGTCATGCAAACCTCAGCTGAAAATTTTGAAACAAAAGTCAAACACAAATAGAAGAGCACAGATATGACAGTTTTAAAGATACTGTGAAGTCAAACCAATCATTTTGCAAATGCAAATAAACAATTTTCCAGGCAGACCTAGCAAAAAGGGCATACTAGAAAAAAAGTTCATACCAATTAGTTGGGATTAAGTTTTAGTCATGTTAGTACATACGTTTACTTTAGGTCCTATGTCTTAAGAGTCTATTAGTCCTGCGAGAAATTTATATGCCAATAGAAAATATAGAGATTATAGAAAAATTTCAATTTGTCTGAGATTGAGACGTACTTGTTGTTATTGTTGCAGTGTAGTGGAAAACACAAAAGAGTACCTCTGCAGAGCTGTTGTTACAGTCGTCGATCATTTAGGAAACGTCTCTTCTAAACTTGAATGCCGGATTTCAACAATTGACACAGCTTCTGAAACAGAGCTTCGAATCGATGGCTTGACTCAAGTTCGTAGTTCTTACTCAAATATTTTATACTATAAGTGTATATACGACACATTTTTACCAATTTCTCACCTTATTCTACCTTCTCTTGTTTTTTGTGTTGGTTTAATTTAATTAGAGGCTCGCAACCTGCCAGCAATACTCTCACAAGCTTGCTCTCACAAGGCTTCGTTGGAATACTGATTTAACAACATTTCATCGTCGCTATATATCACCACGTAATCTTTTATTACTTCGACATTTTCAATCCATTCTATCAGTTTACTATATTTGGAAGCCAAACACTACTGTATACTAATACTTTTGATTTCTAAATCAGCAACTCATGATCTCAGGAGAATGAAAGAAATGTCAAGGTAATACTTTTATCCATTGCCTTATTTCAACTTTCAAGATCAATGTAAATTGGGAGAATAAAAGCCTAATGGATTTCGGGTTCAAGCCGTGGAGACAGTCTCTTGCAGAAATGCAGGGTAAGGCTACGTACAATAGACCCTTGTGGTTCGGCCCTTCTCCGGACCCCGCGTATAGCGGGAGTAGCTTAGTGCACCGGACTGCCCTTTTTTTAAAAGCCCTATGGATTTTTATGAATGTTGGGGATTCAGTATACCAATTGTCAATAAGATTGTGGACAAGGATGAATTTGAAGCAGAGGAAGATGTGCCACTATTTTTGTACACTTACAACTTTAAGCCTTCTCTACTTGAAGATTCAGAGCAAAAGTCTAGCTTTTCACCTCCAGGTAAATCTAAAAACATTTACAAGATGGAAACTTTCAACATCAGAATGTTAGAAACAAATGTTCAAATTTCAATGTTGAAATATGGATTTGTAGTGCTTCCGGTTCGAGATGGCCTCTCTGTTGTACCAAAATCACGAAATTCCAACTTTGAGGTTCAGGTACCCTTTCATTAATTTATATACAGTCAAACATCTCTATAACGACGTCGTTTGTCCCAATATTTTTTGTTATTATAGCGAAATATTGTTATGTAGAATATATAATATAACGTAACATGAAAATCGGTTCCAAAGAAAACTTGGCCGTTATAGTGAACTGTTAAAGAAAATGGTTGTCATAGAGAGGTTTGACACTATTTGGATAGTGTTAAACACTAAACACCATGCTCATGTTTTTTTTCTTGTGAATGCAGGAGGTTCGAAAGCTAAAACGCAACATATTGAATTGGAGACCGATGCATAATAAGGACATCAGGTCACTCATTCGACGGGGTAGAAGAATAGTAACATGAAATATTGAAGAGTCTAAAGACTGCCATGAAATTTCCATTCATGATTTTGTAGACTTGTGCAGGCCTCAAGTTACAAGGTTTTTAAATATGTAGTATTAATCTTGTCTTGCAAATTATGTATATTATAAAGGGGACTTAGTAGCTGATGCAATAATATTATGAAGACTTCTTGCTTGGTGATATTGGTATAGTTCCCGTATCCACAATCAAAGATATCAAGTAATGCGAGCCGTTCTTTCATTGGTTAAGTTAACTTTTTTTTTCCACTTTTGTTAAGAGCCGTGTGATGCAACCAGTCGGAGTCAGGAACTTGACAAAGGGCGTGCAAATTTTTTTCTGGCTTGTGTTAAGGAAGTACAAAATTAAATATATACTCATAATATCTAACATTTAACATATGTACACCATGTAATTTTTCAGCGAAAGAGTGTGCACCGGACCACCTTCGCCTAAGGTGGCCCGCCCATGGATGCAACTCTATAACAATAAAGTTATTTAACCTTGATTTAAATACACATTTCATCAATATGAAAATGAAAATCACAACATATAGTGCACGCAATCCTTTATACCTTGATATAATATGTATATGCTTAGGGTAGCCTATATAACCATGATACATTATGGCTCCTTCGGTAGCTTATATCCTTGATAACTTTAAACCTTATGGATCCTTTTAGGGCAGTATAGCCTTGAAAACATTGCTACTTTATGCCTTCTCTTAGGGTAGCTTAATAACCCTGATAAACGTATAGCTACGTACTTACCGTATAGCTCACATAATTTTGATAAACATAGCTACCTACCGGGTAGTCATAAGTATCTAGATTTTGTTGGAAATTTATTTATTAAACGTGAATATAGTTAATCCTATTATTTATGACTCGAACATGTGGGACCCCGCACGTCGGAAATCTTATTTCCACACACGTGCACACGTTGTGCCAAGGATCACAAATTTCCTTAGTGAAAGAGATATTAGTACATTTGGACGTGGGTTGCAAAGAATGACGACTCACCTTTGTTCAAGCGGCTTCTCATTATTCGTGACATCATTCTTGACCGTGAAGGGTCCCATGATCGGGCGGCTACTACCATGGCGGCATGGTATAGTAGCAATCACAATGCCTATGATTACTTCAGGACACATGGCAGCCGGTGATTTGGGCGAAGGATGTTTGGAGTTCATGTATCACTTCAAAGCAGTCTTTCATTCTATGGCTTTGTGCGAGGAAAAGATTACGAACGAAGGATAGAGTCACTTATATGGACATTGATAGAAGGTGCTCCCTTTGCGGCCATTCTGATGAGTCAATAGCGCACCTATTCCTCAGCTGCACGGTCAGTAGTTATCTTTGGTCCAGGGTCAAGACATGACTTGACATCCAGAGGGCTATGACCACCATAGATAGCGCTTTGAAATATATTAAGAAAGAGGGGCATGGTACAGGTTGGCAAGCTAAAGCTAAGCGGTTGGGCTGGCCACTACCGTCTACCACATTTGGACTGAGAGGAACAAGATTATTTTTTACGGGTCGAGACTTGATAGAGAAGCTACTCTTTTTAGGATCAAGACCAGCGTCTACAAAATTTTGTTCGCATTATACCCCCTTTTTCAGGACAGATTTTTATCTCTGACCACAAACTAGGACAATGGATGGTTTGTTTGTACCTGAGACCTTCTCGGCTCACCTTTTGCAAATCTCCAGACTACCCAACTTGTGGGATCAGCTAGAGTCTCCCGATCACCCGGAATGTGGGATTGGCGGGAGTCCTTTCTGCTTTATACCTCATGACTTCCCGACTTGTGGGCAAGCATGAAATAGTAGGTTGTCTGGATGGTAGATACTATGGCTATTACTCTCAGCGGCATAACGTGACGAGGGTGGGTCTTTACCCATGTCTGAATAGGTACTCTTCCCTTGACTGTGGGTTTGTCCCATTTGGGTTTACCATGGCAAGGGTTTAAGGAGGCCCACGACTGCAACCTTATGTTCTACATAAGGGAATTGCCATAGTTTAAGACTATTTTGTGGGATGCACTTCTCTATTGCTTAGTGTTGACACCCAATTTTGACCAATTTTTTAGTCATTTCTTGCAATTTTAAGCATTTTAGGACACCGCATTTTAATCACCATTTTTTGGCATTTTTGTATATTTTTTACCTAACATTCTATGTTGTTTTATTTTTTGTAAATTGGCATCATGTTTTTACTTTAATTAGGTATTAAACATTTTCAAATATTATGTTATTATTGTTGCGCGATCATTTTATTTTACTAATTTTGCATCTCTTTAAATAATTAATTGGCATCCCGTCTTTACCTTTAATTATGCATTAAATATTTGTTAAATATTGTATTTTTATTATTATTGCATCGGCATTTGCATTTTAATAATTTTGCATCTTTTAAATAATTTTTTCTTTTAAATAATGAACTCGTTTTGCATTTTTGTCAAATCAGTCCAGTCCAAGGCACAACCTGGATCAGTCCAATCCGCCGGAAACCAAAGCCCAAACTGAGACCCAAAAAATAAAGCCCAGTACACCTTTCACCTTTTCCCTCCAATATCCAATACCCAATACCCAATACCCAAAACCCTAAACCTAAATACCCCTATATATAAAAACCTTACCCCCCCTCCCCCCATTGAAAAAACACCTCAGCCGCCCTAACTCCCTCTCAAAAACTCATCAGCAGCCACACACTTCCCCTGCTCCCATTTTCATATTTTAAGCTCCTTCCATCCCTGTTCTCGCTGCCCATCGCCGGAGCTTGAGCTCCGGCGAACCCAACTAATACTCACCAGCTGCACCTCACTTCTCAGCCGCAACACCCCAATATACTCTTCTATCCTCATTTTTTTAACTCACCCCACACTCTCATCATCTTCACCACTCATCATCCACACCATCACCAATCCACCATCTTTCTCACTGCTCACACGCACACACTCACACCCCCCATCGCTTCCACGCACTTTCCGCCGGAGGTGATGACCGGCGGGCACACTAGCGAACCACCACGTTCCCATCGACCACACCATCCCGTCGACCTCCAGCCCTCTGCCTGACACCACTGTTCCGCCACCCTCGCTGCCTTGGTTTGGTTCTATTTTTAGATTTGTTGGCATATTCTTTATTTGGACTGATTTCATTTATTTTTGAATCTCGCCGGAGTTCTTCAAACTCCGGTGACCTATGTCATGTTTCGTTTCGGATCTGTTGCGTACTGTTGTTGTTGGACAGATTTTCCGACTTTTGTTCGTATCTTGCCGGAGTTGAAAGTTCTGGCGAACTACTTGCATTTGGTTCCTACTGTTATTGGTTGTACACTGGACTGATTTTCGATTGTTTTTGACCTTTATCTGAGTTTGCATCATTTTGGGTCGCTCCGGTGACATCCTGAAATTTCCGGCGACGATATATATTTTCCGACGATATTATTGGCTATTGTTTCTACTGATGTTTTTTTGTTCTCTGGGCTGATTTTGGACCATTTTCGTTGCTATGATTGTTGTTCCTTTCCACTGTTTCACGGACCCTTGTTGATTCACTGTTTTGAAGTGAACTTCTTACTGACCTTTGGGTTTCGGGCTGATTTTTGACGATTTTGCCCGTCATTATTTTGTTAAACTGATTTCTGAACAAATCACTGCACTTGATAAAAACCACTGATTTGAAAAAGATACTACACTTGCTGTGGCCAATGAAAAAGTTATCCGTCGATTTTTGAGGCCTCTACATTTGCAAAGACGGAAAATAAAATAAAATGAAGCTTTCTGGGCAATGATGATTTCTTCCACTTACAACGGATAACCAACATGCGCTGGCAGGGCGAATTCTCGCAGCCGCACTTGTTTAGGCTGTCCCGCTTTATTTTTTATATATTTGAGCCTTCTGTGTTTAAAACTATTACTGTTTTGGCATGGATCCGAAGGTTTTATTTATTTTATTGTTTCTAGCAATATTGGCCGATGAAGGAATCTCCGTCTGATTTCCAAGGCCTCCCTGTACAAAGACGGATTTATTTTTGGCTTTACTTATTAATTCTTGTTATTGCTTTTAAAATTATTTATTCTTACTAACACTTTTACTAAGTATTTATGCAGGTATCCGGAGATGCATTTCAAAAGAATGTCCCGGAGTTTTATTTTATGTCGCATTTAATTTTAATTTTATTATTATGTATTGCATTTTATTTTAATTGTAAATTATGAGAAATGCTTAGAGTATGTAGAATAAAAGCCAATATAATTAACCTAGGTTTGAACGGATAACTGCAAGTTAGCGGATCTTAAAGGATGCCTAACCCCTTCCCTTTAGGATAATAAAGAACCCTGATCCAGAATCTCATTAATTTCGCAGACCATTAAATGGAGATTAATTGCAATATTTGTATTGCAATAAATCAAGTGTCCTAATTCACTTAAATAATTAGGTGGCGACTCCTCAAAATCAGTATTACTGCTCCATCCAGGGAACCGCGCCAAAGAGCAATGTCGCGGATACCGTTCAGATCCCGAGGTCAAAAACGGGCGCGACACTTAGCTTGGGCACTCACGACTACCCGACTTGTAGGCTAGCTTGAGCTTTTTGTTATTGACGAGCTTAAATCTTGCGTTGATCTGCCTAGCAGGGACGCACTATATTTATATCGTCATTATGCCCATGGGTACGCCCACAAAACCTGTACATTTTGATGACTATTAATACACATTTACCTTTTCATAAAAAAAAAGATATTGGTACATATACGATATGTTCGGGACATGAAATGATAGACGGTTATTGGCCAAATGACATTGGTTTCACGTTAGTAAATGAAGGAAGAATTGCACAAAGTGTGAATGTCGAAACTAGTCGGAAACGGGCCGCGACGCCGCAAGAACTGCCTCGGCGCCGTGGCGCCATCTCTCGAGCCGCGCGGCGGCGCTCGAACTCTCAAGTCACGGCGTGCGGCGATTTGAACGTTGGAAGCGAATTTAAGGTAATTTTTTGGCAGACTTTGGAGTATTAACTCTCCATTATGTTGCTCATGAATTTAGTCATTATTTGCCTGAATTGTAACTCCACAATCAAGTCTAATTCATGGCAATTCGAGGTTATTACTTGGTATGTGGAAGATCATCTTCCAACACTATAAAATGATGTCTTTGACTCATTTGCAAAAGACACTTGACACTCAACAATTCAGAAAATCTTCCTCTCTTGCAATCCTTCATACACTCATAGATTCTTCTTTTATAGTAAACTCTTGAGTTATCCTTTGCTCAAGTGTTTGTGGTTGTTTTATCTTGGGAGACGAATTGCCAATAGTCGTTAATAGATTAATACGTGGCAATATTGTCTTAAGGACAGATTGAATATCAATCGACTCAACCAACCTTTCTTTATTTTCCATTTCAGACTGTAATTTGTTGTTGTTATTTCCCGATTTCCTTGTAATTCGCAATTTTACTCACAATCTTAAGACAATATTCGTTGTTAACAACAACATGACTGGAGAAAATCAAACCAACATTGTTCAAGGCAACTCAAATGCCTTCACTGCTCAAGGCACAACTAGTGCCAACACCACTACTGCTCAAGGCATTCCAAACGTCTTTACTACTGCTAATGGGAACACCACTGTTCCACCACCCTCTGGTTTTCACCATGAACGCCCCGAGAAGTTCATGGGAACAAACTTTAAGAGATGGTAACAAAAGATGCTTTTCTTTCTGACGGTTATGGGAGTATCTCGATTCCTAACCGAAGATCCTCCAAAAGTTGGAGATGAAGTGGACCCTCAGCCTGAAACATTGGCGGGAGGGGCCCATGAGATCCATGTCACTAATGTCATGAAGTTGACTTTAGATGCCTGGAGTCATAGTGATTTCCTTTGCCGAAACTATATCCTGAATTGCTTATCTGATCCTCTTTACACGGTATATTGTACCGTTGGCACTGCCAAAGAATTGTGGGATAAGCTTCAGATGAAATACAACACCCAAGATGCGGGTTCGAAGAAGTTCATCATTGAGAAGTTTCTAAAATTTCAAATGGTGGACAACAAGACGGTGGCATCCCAAGTCCAGGAATTTCAAATGATTGTACATCACTTGGATTTGGAAGGTTAGAAGCCGAACGAGCAATTTTTGGTTGGCTCGTTGATTGAGAAGTTACCTCCATCGTGGAATGAGTTTATGAGTTATCTAAAACTCAAAACGAAAGAAATGACTCTAGATGAGCTTATTGTCAAACTCCAGATTCAGGAGGATAATAAGAAGGCCATGCCAAAGGAGAAGCAACCCGCTGAGGCTAAGGCGAACATGGCGGAAGTAAGAGGGGACCCAAGCAAGAAACGTAAGTTCCAAAAGGATGCAAAGGGCCCAACAACTGAAAAGTTTAAATGGACTTGCTTTTATTGTGGCAAATCTGGCCACATGGCTAAGGAGTGCCGCAAACTCAAGCATGTTAATAAAGTGAAGGACAAAGGAAAGTCCAAGGCTAACGTCGTCGAAGATACTCTTCTTGGTGATATGATTGAGGATTTTTCGGCGGTGGTTCTTGAAGCAAACCTCGTTGAGAATCCTATGCAATGGTGGATGGACACAGGTGTCACCCGTCACATATGTTCCAACAAATACGCTTTTTCCACATATACACCAGTCACAGACAAGAAGTTGTTCATGGGTAACAATGTTTCTTCAGAGGTGCTGGGGGTAGGGAAGATGGTCCTGAAGATGACATCCGAGAAGGAGCTGACTCTGAAGGAAGTGATGCATGTCCCAGAAATTCAAAGAAATTTAATTTCTGGACCATTATTGGTGAACGCTAGTTTTAGGCTAGTGTTTGAATCTAATAAATTTGTAATCACTAAAAATGGAATGTTTGTAGGAAGAGGTTTCGTCTGTGAAGGCCTCTTTAAGGTTAATGCTTCTTCTGTAATGACTACTCCTATCATTAATAAAATTGAGTCTTTTACTTACTTGCTTGAATCTTCTAATTTGTGGCATCACAGATTAGGACATATAAACTATCAATCTATCGAAAGGTTGGTAAATATGGAGTTGTTGCCTTCTATCGATGTAAACCCTGAACGTAAGTGTGAGGTGTGCGTAGAGACAAAACTTTCAAAGAGTCCATTTAGATCCGTCGAAAGAAAAACTGCTCCTCTAGAACTCATACACACTGATATATGTGACTTGAAGTTCGCACAAACTAGAGGGAGGAACAAGTACTTTGTGACTTTCATAGATGATAGCACAAGGTATTGTTACCTTTACTTGCTCAAAAGTAAAGATGAAGTCTTTGAAGCATTCAAACGCTACAAAGTAGAAGTTGAGAATCAACTAAGAGGACGGATTAAATTAATCTGTAGCGATAGAGAGGGAGAATATATCGCACCATTTGAATAAATTTGTGCTCAATCGGGCATTGTTCACCAAACGACGGCTCCTTACTCACCTCAATCTAATGGAGTTGCTGGACGTAAAAATCGTACATTAAAGGAAATGATGAATGTGTTACTCATCAATTCAGGCCTTCCACAAGAAATATGGAGAGAAGTTATCCTTACCGCTTGCAAGATTCTTAACAGAGTTCCTCACAAAGGTAAGGACAAGACTACATACGAGCTATGGAAAGGAAAGAAACCCAACTACAAATACTTTAAAGTTTGGGGTTGTCTGGAAAAGGTTAAAGTACCTATGCCAAAGCAGGTCAAAATTGGACATAAGACTATTGATTGTATATTCATCGGATATGCCAGCAACAGTAGTGTCTATCGCTTCATAGTGTATAAGTCAGATGTACCCGACGTTCGTGAGGATACGATCATAGAATCAAGGAACGCTAGATTCATTGAAGACTCGTTTCCTATGAAGGAAAGAGACATAACCTCTCTCATACGAAGTTATGATCAGATATCACAAGATTCAGGAGTCACTGACTACCCGGAACTAAATGGTTCAGATCCAGCGAACTCCGAAGTGCCTGATTATATCCAAATCCAAGATTCCGATTCTCGGGACTTGGAGGTCGGAAGATGGAACAAGAGCGAAACAAAGGGCGAGCAAGATAAGTCCTTCGGTCCAAAATTTGTATCTTATATGGTTCATGACGAACCACGGACACTCGCTGAAGCGTTGTCAACTCCAGAAGCGTCTCTCTGGAAAGAAGCTATTGAAATTGAGATAAAATCCATCTTGCACAACCATACTTGGGAGTTGGTTGATCTTTCTCCGGGAAATAAGCCGTTAGGATGTAAATGGATACTCAAACGGAAATTAAAAACTGATGGATCTATAGACAAATACAAGGCCAGGTTAGTAGTCAAGATATATCGACAAAAGGAGGGTCTTGACTATTTTGGCACCTACTCTCCGGTGTCTAGGATGACATCCATACGTATGTTCTTAGATATCACCGTCTTGCGGGATTTAGAAATACACCAAATGAATGTCAAGACATCCTTCCTAAATGGTGATTTGGAAGAAGAAATTTATATGGACCAACCCCAATGGTATGTGGTTCCTGGATAAGAGACGAAATTTCGTCGGCTTGTCAAATCGCTGTACGGGCTGAAACATGCCTCAAAGCAATGACACGAAAAGTTTGATAATACTCTATTATCAAAGGGATTCGCCATTAATGAGTGTGACAAATGTGTCTACACAAAAGGAGATGCCAACTCATTTTTAATGGTCTGCCTTTACGTAGACGACATGTTGATCACAAGTAGAAGTCCTAGGGTAATTCTAGAGACTAAGAACATGTTGAAACAATGTTTTGACATGAAAGATATGGGTATCGCAGATGTCATCTTAGGGATCAAGATTTCTAAGACATCTGACGGACTGGTCTTATCTCAATCTCATTACATCGAGGATGTGCTGAAGAAATTTGAGGTTTCGACAGGTCACCAATATCGACACCACTGGATGTAAATCAGAAGATTGAAAAACATTTTGGTGTACCCATACATAAGGAGTGATATGCGAATGTAATTGGCAGTTTAATGTACATTACAAATTGCACTCGACCTGATATCGTTTATGCAGTCAACAAGTTGGCTAGGTTCACCCGCAATCCGAGTGAGGATCACTGGAAAGCGTTAACTCGGGTACTAAGATACCTGAAACACACGCAAACTTACGGGTTACATTATTCGAGATATCCAGCTGTACTAGAGGGGTACAGTGATGCAAACTGGATATCTGATATCGAGAACACCAAGTCCACCAGTGGGTATATATTTAAAATTGGTGGTGGAGTTGTGTCTTGGAAATCCTCTAAGCAAACTTGCATTGTCCGATCCATGATAGAGTCAGAGTTTATCGCTTTAGACAAAGCATGAGAAAAAGTTGAGTGGCTTCATGACTTCTTAGAGGATATCTGTTACACCCCGTAGTTCGAGTCATGCTTAGGGGAACGTACGAAAGGGGTTGAGACTTAAAATTTTGGAATGATGGGTTGACGGAATGTTCGGACGGGTTGTTGGTCAACGTTGAGGCGGTTTATGTCCCGTTACATTGAGAGTTCCTAGGTGTTTCAAAGGCCTAGTACGTAGTTCGTTGAGTCTAGTTTCCAACGCAACCAACCGTTCGTCGATAGGACATCGGAGTAGAAAGTTATGGAGGTTACAAGTTCAGTGCGCAGTCGGACAAAAAGTGTTTCGGTCAGGAGCCACAGGGCCGCGGCGCCGGATGCAGGGCCGCGGCGCTAGAAGAGCTGAGTATTCGCTGAATTTGCAGCGCCGCGGCGCCGGGAAGCAGGGCCGCGGCGCCGGAAAGTTCTGGGAGTCGGCAGAGGTTTCAGCGCCGCGGCGCCGAAGCGGGTTCTGCGAAGTTGAGTGGAAAAATCTGAACTGTTTTGTTTTAAAAAAAAAGGCCATGGGAGGGTGACAAGTGTCCCCCCCCCCCATCTGATTTTGCATGTACTACTTATTGACCAAGTCTTGAAGACTTGGTCATTCTTCAAGCTCTCATCTCTCTCTAAAATAAAAGCTCTCCCTTCTCTCGAGAAAATCAAGAGGAAATCAAAGCTTGAGGAAAATCTGAAAAGTGTGGCAAGAAGGAAACTTGTTGGCAAGCATGTAGGAGTTCTTGTGGTGGTGATTGTGGAAATGAGGCTAGTGAATTTGTTGGAATATTTGGCTAAAGTTCTAAGGTAACAATTTCTTCTCTCTTTGTTGGTTTTTGGTGTTGCATGTGAAGAAGAAAGAACTCGTAGTTGAAAATATTGCTCTTAGATAAATTGCATGTAAGAAATATGGGTTGGATATGAAAGAATTAGATAAGGAGGTTATGTAAGCATGTTGTAGCCAAAATACTATCTTAAACTTGTTAAAGTTATTAGTTATACATTGTGGGGCGGAATTTTACACATCCAAGGTTAGGTGTGTAATCCCCTTTATATTGATTGGATTGTTGGGCCTTAAAAGTGGCGTTTGGATGTTGAATTCGGCCTTGAAAAAGGTGGCAAAGTACGTAGAAACAAAGGAAGTGCTGCCAAATTTTCCATAGAATAAGGAACTTTGTGCTAGAATATTCGACGAAGAAGTTTAGACGTTAATAGAAGTATTTGATTATTATAGGTTGATACTCTACGCGCGGCATACTCGACTTGGCTTGTGGATTAAGCCGAAGAGGTATGTGATTCTTCCTATTCTCTTGAGCATGATACTTGTGAAATATATATATAGCGCGGTAGACGCACGTGTGTTAAAGGAGTTTGATTTTCCCTTTTATGTCCGTGACTTGATTCTAAAAGTTAAGTGACTTGTTATGAAATGTTAAGGACTTGAATTGTGTTAAAAAGTTGTGAAGCCTCATTCGTGAGTAATGGGTGCTTAGTCTTTTAAGAGAATAAAGCTATCTTGATTTCGGAAATAAGAGTAGTTGTCCTTGGTTGGTTTAAAACATAAAGGGTTATAATAGCTTTATGGAAGTTAGTTATAACAACTTTATGAAAACGAAAGAATGGTTTTATTATTGGATTTAAAACGATAACTTGGCATTTTAAAAGTTAGGAGGTTGGTTTCCTTAAAAGACATGAGATTTGATTCAAAGATTATGAGACTTAATTTTGAAAGTAAAGAGACTTGACTTTAAAAAAAAAGAAGGGAGAAGTGAGTTGGTTAAAAAAATGTATGTACGTAGTACTTTGGGGTTAGAACCTGGATTTTTGACATAAAATAAAAGTACCTTGAGTGTGAGTAACTTGCCTATGTTCGCTCGTGATAGCCTTGTTGTGCAAGTATTGTATCCTTATGCTACTGCGTCTCTCGATGGAGGGCCGGTCAGGTTATTCTTGATCACTTTGGGCATACTGACTCGATGGATGGTCCACGGGTATGCGGCCATGAGGAGGGTTCGTTCCCTGTTGATAGTGTTATTCCATGGACTAGCTCTCCATGAGGTCTACTGATGCAGGGTGGATCTGGTAGCTAGCCCTCGTACTTGCCCCGGTCAGCGACGTGATGCAGGGTGGATCTGGTAGTTGGCTTTCGTACTTGCCCCGGTCAGTGTTAGGACGAAGTTCGTGATGCATGGTGGATCTAGTGGTTAGCCTACGTACTTGCCCCGGTCAGCGACGTGATGCAGGGTGGATCTGGTAGAGGCTATCGTACTTGCCGGTCGAACCGTGATCTGGTATTTAGTATTGTTGATGCGGTGGGTTACGGTAGCGCCCGTCGTGTCGGTCGATTGAGGATGCGGTGGATCTGGTAGTTATGCGCCTTACTTGCCCCCGCAGTTCTTATGACACAGGTGGGACCTGGTGTTCATGTGTACTCCTTGGTGTTGTTATATCATAGACTGCCGGCAGTGAGGAAGGAATTTCACGGGCATGATTGATATTGTGGGCATGAGACCCATGGTTATATTTGAGTGACGACTTAGAGGGCGTGAGTCCCTGACTTGACATGACTGCATATATGTTATGTACTGTAGTTTGGCTATCATACATGTCTCCTGCTTTATATAGACTATTATGATTTCATTCTGATATTTTGATTTCACATACTTGGTACTGTTGTCTTGACCTCGCCGAAGCTGCGTTCATCTGCGAGTTGAGAGTGCGTAACTGGCGATCCGCTCTTAGGATCACTGTTCAGTTCTCGGGAAGCTCCATTTCTCCAGAGGCTTTGTCTTTTGGTACGGTACCCTGAAGTTGTAGACTTTTGTACATTCAGGGGTATGGCGGGGCCCTGTCCCGTCATAGTGGTTACACATTCTTAGAGGTCTGTAGTCCTGTTCTAAATTGGGTTGTAAAGGATGTAGCCATTGATTTTAGTTGTATTCATATTTTTGGAAGGTAGCTATTTTGAGTTGCTTTGATTAGTATGTTATATTGGTTCTTGTTTGTGAGTTTATTTTTCGCTGGTTTTCTCTGATGTTGTATCACAAGGGTGCCCGGGGTAAGGCACCAGTCACGGATCCGAAGTCGGGTCGTGATAATATCCCATTGTCACGACCCGAACCCGGACCCGTGACCGGTGCCTTAACCCGGGCACCCTAGTGACACAACATCAGAGAAAACCAGCGGAATGTAAACTCAAGATAAACAACCATTAAGAATATAAAACAGGCTAACCCAAAGTGGCTACCTCTAAATATAATAAAGCGAGCGATTTACATCCTTACCAATTCATGGCGAGGACTACAAGCCTCTAGAAAGTATAACACTATGGCGGGACGAGGGCGCCATACCCCGAATGTACAAAATCTACAACCTCGAGAATCGTACCAAAGACGAACCTCGGAGAAATGGAGCCTTCCGAACGGACCGTGATCCTAAGAGTGCGGATCGCCAGTTATGAACCTCAACTGCGGCATGAACGCACGGCGAAGAAGTACAACGTGTACCAAATATGCGAAACGGAAAATCTGTAATAATATCATAAGTCAAAATATAATTTGGAGTTATGAAGCAATCGGTTTACCTTGCCGTGCCTTACTAACAATGAGTAACAAGTATAAGTTTTATAGCGTAAAAATAGGAGGCTCACGATCAAAGCGGTACCTCGCCTGTAGTATCATTAAGCAATCCTACTCACGGGACTATTTCACCCGCATAGGTCATGTGGACCCGCGTGAGGTCATCCGCTCGTCGTAGGACTATTTCACCCGCGTGGGACTATTTCACCCGCATGGATCCACGTGGATCCGCGTAGTACCATCGCGTGCTCGCGTGGGACTATTTCACCCGCATGGATCCTATGGTCGATCCGCGTAGTACAAGCGCCGCACTCGCATCATGGGTAGCAAATCCATGGCATAAATAATAAACCATCCTATTGGAGCATACCCGTGGGCCACCCATCGCGTCAGTATGTCCAAAGGAAATAACAAGAATAACCCGGGGTTTACCCGTAATAATATATATAACACAGCTCATCCGGCTATCATACATACATAAGCACTACCGGCCTATCATATCATAACATAAGCACTACCGGCCTATCATATCATAACATAAGCACTACCGGCCTATCATATCATAACATAAGCACTACCTACTATCATATCATAACATAAGCAAGTTAAGAAATCCCCTAACTTCTTATTAACATTATTAATATATCCTCTCATTTTAGTATACCTAAGGCACCAACATGTCTTTTAATAGAAAATCCGGGAATTTAACCCAAGTACCATGTACTTCTAACCTTTTAAGAAATAACTCCTTTTTATACAAAAATTTCAAGATACTAATCACCATAGTATCAAGTTACAATTTCTTTTCAAAACAAGTCACATTTCCTTTTAAAACTATCTCAAGCTTCTAAATTAAGTGACTTCATTTCTTGTAAAACCTTAGGCAATTCATGCCTTAAAACCCTTTTTCCTTCCACAAGTTCAAAACATCAAAACCTTTCTCCATTAAACTTTCACAAACTAATATAACCAACTCCCCATAAAGCCGTTATATTAGAGTTAAACAATAGTAAAACACATTCCCTTAAATCGAGGATTTTTATACTTTCTTTTAAAGCGAAGCAAGTATCAAATACTTATAACAAACGAAGATTTCCAAATCATATGCGTCTACCGTACTACATAGGTACAACTAATCATGCTCAAGAGATAGGAAAGCTCCACATACCTCTTGGTCGATCCACAAGCTAAGTCGATTTACCGCGTAGTATGTCAACCTAAAATGACCACAATCGTTTATCAAGCTCTAATTACAATGCAGAATTTTCCAAGTTAAAGTCACCAATTTCCTACGGAGAAAATTGGGCAGCGTTCCTTTGTTTCTACATGCCACCTTTTCCAAGGTCGATTTTTAATGCTCAAATGCCGTGTTTAAGGCTCAACAACCAACCAACACCAAGGGGATTACACACCTAAACTTTGGTGTGTAAAATTCAACCACAAGTTACACCAACTAACCCAACAAGTCTAATGTAGTATTTAGGCAACAACATGCTCATAATATCCCCCTAATCAATTCTTTCATAATCAACCCCATTTCTTACATGCAACTACTCTAAGTGCATTTTTCCAACTACAAGTTCTTCCTATTAAACATGCAACACCTGATACCAACTACAAGAGAAGAAAGGTTACCTTAAGTTTTAGCCAAACTTATTCCAACACCTTGCTAGCCTTTTCTCCAAGAACACCACCACAATAGTCTTCACAAGCTTGTAATAACCTTTCCTTCCTATTACACTTTTCAGATTTTTCCCTTAGGCTAGAATTCCTCTTGGGAATTTAGAGAAGGATGAGCTTTTAACTTAGAGAGATGGAGTGTAGAGATGAAATGTTGAAAGAAATGACCAAGTCTTGGTCAATATAGTGCATGTGCAGAAATCGGATGGGGGACACTTGTCACCTCCCAGCCTCTTTTAAAACAAAATCAGACTTTCTAAGTTTTCGCCCAAAATTCCGCCTCGGCGCGCGTGCATCCGGCGCGGCTGCTGACTCTGCGGACTCGGAACTTTAGCGCCGCGGCGATTTCGTGCGCGCGACCAGTCCCGCTTGGCGCGCACGCCTCGTGGCCGCTGAGGCCACGACCAAGTTTTCGATTTGAGTCCTAACTCCTTCCGCGTGGCCCATACGCGGCACGAACCACGAGGTATAACATTCTCCCCGCCGAAACATTCGTCCGAATGTTCCTTCTAAACTTACTCAAATCACAATATCGACATATCTTAACTATTCCTTAGCAAATAAGAATGCTCCCGCGCCACAACATTACTCAAGCATAATCAACCAAATTAACACCAATCAGTAGGAAAGGGGGGTTACCTGGAGGTATAGGGAATAAGTGTGGGTATTTCTTCATCATATCATCCTCCGCTTCCCACGTCATCTCCTCACTGTTCTCGTTCCGCCATAAAACCTTGTGGAAGCCACCTCCTTCGTCGAGTCGTCTAACTTGGACGATCGAGTATCGCTATGGGACTCTCCTCATACGACAACTCCTGTCACTGGATATCTGGATCGGTGCACTCTAGATGGATTTCCAACGCATTTCCGTAACATAGACACGTGAAAAAGCGGATGTACTTCCAAGATCGGACGGCGGATCCAACTCATGGCAACCTTGCCCACTCTTCTGACAATCGATACGTGATGTACCTTGGGCTGAGTTTCCCTTTCCTCCCAAATCTCATCACACCCTTCACGGGTGACACTTTCAGAAAGACCCAATCATTAACCTCAAACTCTAAGTGTCGACGCCGATGATCTGCATATGATTTCTGTCGACTCTGGGCTGCCAATAACCGCTCCTGGATAAGCTTCACCTTACCCATCTGCTGAACCGTCTGGCCCGATTAATCGCACTTCTCCCACTTCAAACCAACTATCGGTGACTGCACTTCTCTCGTATAAGGCCTCATAAGGCGCCATCCGAACACTAGAATGGTAGCCGTTGTTATAAGCAAACTCCAAGAGGTAAATGATCCTCCTAGCTACCCCGAAACCAATAACAAGCCCGCATATCCTCGAGTGTATGCGGATAGTGCGCTCGGCTGTCCGTCCGTCACGAGGATGAAACGCCGTGCTGAGACTCACCTGTGTCCCTAATCCCTTCTGGAAAGACCTCCAGAAGTTAGCCGTGAACTGGGCTCCTCTATCTGATATAATCGACACCGGGACTCCGTGCAATCTCACAATCTTTCTAATATATAATCTGGCATAGTCCTCGGCTGAAAACGTCGTCCTGACTGGAAGAAAGTGGGCTGATTTCGTCAGCCTGTCAACAATAACCCAAATGGAATCATGTCTCCTCTGGGTGCGAGGTAACCCTGTAATAAGTCCATGTTGACCACCTCCCATTTCCACATCGGAAATCAATAGCCTGTAGCAGCCCACCGGGCTTCTGGTGCTCAACCTTAACCTGCTGATAATTAGGACACTGGGCAACAAAACCGGCCACGTCCCTCTTCAAACCATCCCACCAATACATGCACCTGAGGTCATGGTACATCTTAGTCGACCCCGGATGAATCGAATAACGAGCACTGTGTGCCTCCCCCAGAATCTGCTGACGAAGTCCTGTCACATCGGGAACACACAACCGGCCCTCGAATCTTAGCACCCCATCCGGTGCTACCTCAAATAGACTCTTCTCTTCCTGGAGAGCTGCATCTCTGCAGTACCAAAATCGGATCCTCATCACGTCGCCTCTTCACTCCCGACGATGGAAGACTGGCGACCTCTCGAACCCAATTCCGTTACTAACGGAATCAACCAAATGAACCCAAGGCTTGCTAATCGGTGTAACTCTCGGACCATGTCCTTCTTCCTGGTTGCACCCCGACGGACTACCCGTCAATCTGCGACTAAGGGCATCTGCACTACATTGGCCTTCCCGGGTGGTATAGATATCAATATCACAATCCTTAAGTAGCTCCAACCACCGTCTCGCCGCAAATTCAGTTGCCTCGATGCGAAGATATCAGGAGTTTCTGTGGTCTCAAATATCCACATGAAATCTATATAAGGAAATTGCCTCCAAATCTTCAAGGTACGATCAGCTGCCGACTCTAAATCGTGAGTAACGTAATTCCTTTCTTGCTTCCTAACCGGAAACATAAGCTCTAACCTTATCGTGTTGCAAGTCACAACCTAGCCATGACACCCAACGTGTTACAATAATACCTAACCTCTAGTCTCTCAAGAGGGGTTAGAATCTATAGTCGTGGTCAACTTCTCTTCCAATAGCTGGAAGCCTCTCTTGTACTTGCAAAATATTCGAGCATCCTTAATCTCGGTTATGGTTCTGTTTCCCTTTCTGTTGCACCAAACTTGGTTACTATACTTGGATCTGATTCCTTTGCTTGCGCATGGCTAAGACTTCCACCCAATCACAATTTTAGGGGAAGACTTCCTTGATCTTGTCAAGTAGTAATCCTCTTATCCTCTCATTTCGTAGAGCTTATAGTCGATGTTCAACCTCAATTCACGGTATTACATAATCCAATGACTTGTCAAGATTTCTTATCGTTCGAGTGTCTACTGCTTTCCTTTATAAGTTATTTCAAGTTGTCACGGGGTCCCTTACCCTCCGTATTCTCTTACTATCTTTCTCGTCGACAGATGCTACTACCTTTCCTCGAGGTGTTCCTACGCCCATTACTTACTAATGGTCTTACACTAGTCCGGTAATCAGTATCTCGTGCAACTTACATAACCATAGTTGTATTCTCTTTTATCCTTCTGGTCATAACCTACCTTATGCTCATTAATAGTAAAGTGTTTCTAATTTGCTCCATAACCGCAATGCGATTTCAAATATCGTACTACTGCATTTTTCTTACGACACTTCACGACCATTTCGTAACGTCGTTCTTAATTACCCCAACACAATACTTTTTCCACGGATATCTAAAGCCGTAACTTATGGCGTGACGATCTGAAGACCTACCTGCAGTCTCATCCTTCCTCTAACTACATGGGTACACATAACCCCATGTCGTAAGACTATCCTTTTGTGTATGGGAGAGAACTTATCTCCCTTCAATAAACTTTCTTTGGTGTCACAACCCTAATCACCGGATCCTCTCGTGGTCCTGTAAATATCTAATCATTACGCACCGCCTTAAAACCGTGTAGATTTTCAAAACCTACCAAAGATGCCCTCTTCTTTCAGTCGTGCATGTACTTATTTTATTCTTGCCTTGCACATTTCCTTGAAGTTATCAGGAAGGTCGTGGCCCGACCGCCACACCAAACCAACTCCAAGCACCTCAAGAGCACTTAACATAAATTTCTTCAAATTCAAGTATTACTTACTTTCTGCGTCAATTCTTCCCAATGGACAAGTCACGGACTTATTAAAAACAATGATGCCAAAGAAGGAAGGATAATTCCTTTGGTTACTACTACTTCCTTCTTCTCCACTCGATGGCAAACTACGGAAGCGTACCGAATCAATCTCTTACGTAGTCCACGTTGGCATAACATGAGGCCAACTAGCGTACTCATAATGACCTCAACGTGCATGTCATAACGCTTTGCTAGGTCAAACGGTATGTATCGTTATCGACAATTATTATCTGCCCACTCAGCTACCACCCAACACTCACGGGTGTGGTTACCCCCTAAAGGTTCTCATGGATTCTGGCTTCATTTCTTTCACACTTGGTTGCTCACTTCCTTACCGGTCGTACTCTTTTCCGTACTTCCAAACTTATTCTAGCTTACGTACATAACTTCCATAATAAAGCTGGCCTTCGATCTTGGAGTTACTAAGTTAAACAATATAAGGTCATTTAGGCTCTCACAACCGGTTCCGGTGGAATGCGTCCACGAATCCGTAAAACGATTAACTAGACTCGGGCTTGTACCCTCGTGACTCTGTCACGTAGCGGGACTACTATCAACTGATCCCACCCCATAAACAGGTATACTAACTTCTCATAATACCATAGTCGTGTCGTCTTGGTCACAACAACCATTACTTACTCCACACGGATCTCATTCGTACTATCCTCTTAAGCATACCACGTAGCTCAATTTACAAACATAGCCTCCCATTGGGCCCCTTAATTAAGCTTCTTAAGGTTCCATTACTTTTTCCGACAACTCATCGTCTCCTAATTTCCTCAACTAGCATGTAAAACCTCGATGAGAGTTCCTTAACTGCTCCTACCTTCCCGGTATCTTATTTAGTCCTTACCAAATCCTGGCAATCTAAAATCATTATAGGCAACACATATGTGACCATAATGGAACTCTCAGATACTGTATGTCACAATACCAACTATACTACAAGTATTACCAACACGGATCGCAATCCACATAATCTTCTCTGGTCGTCACTTTCGCCGCCGTGGCAAACACCATAACTGTTGGGGAGACGACCCTAACCACAATTTCTATCGCACGATCTTAGAGTGAGAAGAAATGAAACGATCCTAAATATCCTGCGACCTCACGATTATAGATGTGGTGCACAACACACCGATAATCAAGACTCTACTAGATACGGCTGTAGACTCTTTCAGGATTAAGCGCTCGATACCACTTTTGTCACGACCGAACCGGACGTGGCCGGTGCCTTAACGGGCACCACTAGTGACACGACATCGAGAAAACCGGCGGAATGTAAACTCAAGATAAACAACCATTAAGAATATAAAAGCAAGCTAACCCAAGTGGCTACTCTAAATATAATAAAGCGAGCGATTACATCCTTACACCCCAATTCATGCGGGACTACTGACCTCTAAGAAAGTATAACACTATGACGGACAGGGCCCGCCATACCCCGAATGTACAAAAGTCTACAACCTCGTGGAATCGTACCAAAGACGAGGCCTCCGGAGAAATGGAGCCTTAGAGAACCGGACCGTGATCCTAAGAGTGCGGATCAGCAAGCTATGAACCTCAACCTGCGGCATGAACGCAGCCCCCCGAAGGAGGTCAGTACAACATGTACCAAATATGCGGCGGAAAATCGTAATAATATCATAAGTCAAAATATAAATTTGGAGTTATAGGCGAAAATCGGTTTACCTTGCATGCCTTACTAACAATGATAGGAGTAACAAGTATAAGTTTTATAGCGTAAAATAGGAGGCTCACGATCAAAGCAGGTACCTCGCCTGTAGTATCATTAAGCAATCCTACTCGCGGGACTATTTCACCCGCATAGGTCATGTGGACCCGCGTGAGGTCATCCGCCTCGTCGTAGGACTATTTCACCCGCGTGGGACTATTTCACCGCATGGATCTGTGGATCCGCATGAGTACCATCAGCGTGCTCGCGTGGGACTATTTCACCGCATGGATCCTATGGTCGAATCGCGTAGTACAAGCGCCGCACTCGCATCATGGGTAGCAAATCCATGGCATAAATAGTAAACCATCCTATTGGAGCATACCCGTGGGCCACCCATCGCGTCAGTATGTCCAAAGGAAATAACAAGAATAACCCGGGGTTTACCCGTAATAATATATATAACACAGCTCATCCGGCTATCATACATACATAAGCACTACCGGCCTATCATATCATAACATAAGCACTACCTATCATCATATCATAATAAGCACTACCGCCTATATCATAACATAAGCACTACCGGCCTATCATATCATAACATAAGCAAGTTAAGAAATCCCCTAACTTCTTATTAACATTATTAATATATCCTCTCATTTTAGTATACCTAAGGCACCAACATGTCTTTTAATAGAAAATCCGGGAATTTAACCCAAGTACCATGTACTTCTGACCTTTTAAGAAATAACTCCTTTTTATACAAAAATTCCAAGATACTAATCACCATAGTATCAAGTTACAATTTCTTTTCAAAACAAGTCACATTTCCTTTTAAAACTATCTCAAGCTTCTAAATTAAGTGACTTCATTTCTTGTAAAACCTTAGGCAATTCATGCCTTAAAACCCTTTTTCCTTCCACAAGTTCAAAACATCAAAACCTTTCTCCATTAAACTTTCACAAACTAATATAACCAACTCCCCATAAAGCCGTTATATTAGAGTTAAACAATAGTAAAACACATTCCCTTAAATCGAGGATTTTTATACTTTTCTTTTAAAAGCGAAGCAAGTATCAAATACTTATAACAAACGAAGATTTCCAAATCGTATGCGTCACCGTACTACATAGGTACAACTAATCATGCTCAAGAGATAGGAAAGCTCCACATACCTCTTCGGTCAATCCACAAGCTAAGTCCAATTTACCGCACGTAGTATGTCAACCTAAAATGACCACAATACGTTTATCAAGCTCTAATTACAATGCAGAATTTTCCCAAGTTAAAGTCACCAATTTCCTACGGAAAATTGGGCAGCGTTTCCTTTGTTTCTACATACATGCCACCTTTTCCAAGGTCGATTTTTAATGCTCAAATGCCATGTTTAAGGCTCAACAACCAACCAACACCAAGGGGATTACACACCTAAACTTTGGTGTGTAAAATTCAACCACAAGTTACACCAACTAACCCAACAAGTCTAATGTAGTATTTAGGCAACAACATGCTCATAATATCCCCCTAATCAATTCTTTCATAATCAACCCCATTTCTTACATGCAACTACTCTAAGTGCATTTTTCCAACTACAAGTTCTTCCTATTAAACATGCAACACCCAATACCAACTACAAGAGAAGAAAGGTTACCTTAAGTTTTAGCCAAACTTATTCCAACACCTTGCTAGCCTTTTCTCCAAGAACACCACCACAATAGTCTTCACAAGCTTGTAATAACCTTTCCTTCCTATTACACTTTTCAGATTTTTCCCTTAGGCTAGAATTCCTCTTGGGAATTTAGAGAGAAGAATGAGCTTTTTAACTTAGAGAGAGATGGAGTGTAGAGATGAAATGTTGAAAGAAATGACCAAGTCTTGGTCAATATACTGCATGTAGCAGAAATCAGATGGGGGGGGACACTTGACACCCTCCCATGGCCTCTTTTAAAACAACAATCAGACTTTCTAAGTTTTTTCCGCCTCGGCCATCAGATCCGGCGGCCATGGCGCCGCAACTCTCGCGACTCTGAACTTTAGGCGCCGCCTCGATTTCGGCCATGCGCATGAATTTCGCCTTGGCGCTGCCTCGCCCGGCATGGCGAGGCCCCGACCAAGTTTTTCGATTTCAGTCCTAACTCCTTCCGCATGGCCCCATACGCACGGCCTGAACCACGAGGTATAACACCCATGTTGGGATAAACCTGTACCTTCTGTAATGATCCACTGTGATAGTCAGTCGGCTCTAGGAAGGGCATGGAGTTCTATGTACAACGGTAAATCTTGTCATATCAGACGAAGACATAAGACCGTTTGGCAGTTGGTCACCACGGGTATTATTTCTATTGATTACATAAAATCAAAGGAAAACATAGCAGATCCCTGGCGAAGGGAATACCCAGAGATCAGATGTCCTGCCTGTCTAGGAGAATGGGCTTAAAACCCAATCACTAAGAACGGATACCGCGGACACCCAACCTAACAGACTGGAGACCCCGTGAATTAGGTTCAATGGGAAAACCTAGCTGTAAAAGTTTGGTGGAGCACTTCGATGGAAGCCAGAGCAAATCGGATAATGTTTTGACATAGAAACATGAGTCCAAGACCGTTCCCGTGATAGACATTAAGTGCTACCTGCAAAGGGGTAAGAGGTTAAGTTTCCAAAACCTTTGATAAATCCTCAGTCGTTCAGGTTAGGTTTGAGAAAACTTTTAATGGTTCCTAATACTTGTAAAAGTTGGGTATAGCAGAATACCTTGTAGGAGACCACCTATTTAAGTGTGAGGACTGACCGGCCTCAACTGAAGCACTTAAGAATCCAAGACGTGTTCATGGCCACAACGGACAAACCTTAAAGAAGAATAGAGTAAGGAAAGGTGTTGTGTTGGTACCATTGTCTTGGCTTATACTAAACACTGACAGTTCAAGACATCGCATTCACCGCGCAGTAAATAAGTATGATGGTATTCTACTATGGAAGGTTCAAAACCACGGCTACCTATTCAGATGCAACATTGATCCACCGAATGATTTCTAGAAAGACACCATGGGTGTACGCCAAAATCTCTTTCAAGAGGGGATTGTTGGAAATTTATTTTTTAAACGTGAAAATAGTTAATCCTACTATTTATCACTCGAACATGTGGGGCCCGCACGTCGGAAACCTTGTTTCCACACACGTGCACACATTGTGCCAAAGATCATAAATTTCCTTAGTGAAAGAGATATTGGTACATATACGATATGTTCGGGACATGAAATGATAGACGGTTATTGACCAAATGACGTTGGTTTCACGTTAGTAAATGAAGGAAGAATTGCACAAAGTGTGAATGTCGAAACTAGTCGGAAACGGGCCGCGGCGCCGCAAGAACTGCCTCGGTGCCATCTCCTTAGAGCCGCGGCACCGGCGACGCTCAGAACTCTCTGAAGTTCTAGCGCCGCGACGCCAACCTGCAGAGCCGCAGCGCTGCGACAGTTTCAGAATGTTGGAAGCGAATTTAAGGTGATTTTTGGGCTGACTTTGGAGTATTAACTCTCCATTATGTTTCTCATGAATTCAACCATTATTTGGCTAAATTGTAACTCCACAATCAAGTCTAATTCATGGCAATTCAAAGTCATTACTTGGTATGTGGAAGGTCATCTTCCAACACTATAAAATGATGTCTTTGGCTCATTTGCAAAAGACACTTGACACTCAACAATTCAGAAAATCTTCCTCTCTTGCAATCCTTCATATACTCATAGATTCTTCTTTTATAGTAAACTCTTGAGTTATCATTTGCTCAAGTGTTTGTGGTTATTTTATCTTGAGAGACGAATTGTCAATAGCCGTTAAGGGATTACGGGGCAATATTGTCTTAAGGACATATTGCAAAAGACACTTGACACTCAACAATTCAGAAAATCTTCCTCTCTTGCAATCCTTCATACACTCATAGATTCTTCTTTTATAGTAAACTCTTGAGTTATCATTTGCTCAAGTATTTGTGGTTGTTTTATCTTGGGAGACGAATTGCCAATAACCGTTAAGGGTTAATACAGGGCAATATTGTCTTAAGGACAAATTGAATATCAATCGACTCAACCAACCTTTCTTTATTTTCCATTTCAGACTGTAATTTGTTGTTGTTGTTATTTCTCGATTTCCTTGTAATTCGCAATTTTACTCACAGATTTTCCCTTGATAATAGTACTGTGAAGTCCATATAAACTTGATATACATATTATGAACATATTCATTATAGCATTATCGATTAATAGCAATGAAAGGGAATTAACATCCAATTGGTCCATTGACCACACACTAGCCTACAAGGCCTTCTTAATAACCATACAACAAAAGAAGTCAAGAACCATGTGGAACAAGTAATAATCTAGCATCAAAGTCCTTCCAACAATTATATGCATAACATTAAATATGCACATCAACATTATACAGTCCTGATATAGCTTTTACTCTTGGGAACGTTTTTCTTTGAGCTGGGGGTGTATCGGATACAACCTTTCTACCTCAAGGAAAGGATAAGGTTTGTGTACACCTCACCTTCTCCAGACTTCACTTGTCAGAACACACTGGATATGTTGTTGTTAGATGTGGTCACTACAGTCCGTTCCATAAACTTCTCATAAGAGAATCTCTCTAAAAAGCTTTTTTGGTTTGTTGCTCTCTTCTTAGCTTTTTGTTCTTGTTGGTATGGTTGTACGGGAATAGTAACTAACTATTACAAGTGTTTCGAAAGGATTAACACTAAAGTATTACAATAGCAACAAACTTGTATCGGCCAACAAGAATTATGGCCATAACAATCTCTTGAATCTTGAATGAATCTTGGATCTTTGTTTCAACTGCAGCAAACTCCTTGAATCTTGATAACCCGAAACTAATAGACACTAAATATCTACTTGTTATAATTGTGCTGAGTCGAGTGTTAGCACTCTGTCCTTAAGACAAGATTGCTCTGTATATATGCTTTTACGTTAGCGAGCAATTGTCTCCCAAGATAAAACAACAAACTATCACTTGTGCAAAGCAAACACAAGTGATTCTAGCGTAGAAAACAAATACGAATCAATTGCTGAAGAATGGAAAAGAAGAACTTTCATGAACTGATCTTTTTCAAGACTTGTGTCTTGTGTGTTATGTTATGCGTTTCTTACTCATATCAGAATAAGGATTCAATTTATAGTGTTTAGGATGAGGAGAGGTATTAAGAGGCACAATGAAGGCCAGAAATGTTTTGGAATAAGTGCAAAACGTTTCAGAAGGTTAATGCCATCAAAAACTTGTTGGTTTACCATTGCTGGCACGTTCTGGAACCCGAGCGCCGCAGCCCTAATACTCCAGCACTGCCCGAGACCCTTATCCATTTTTTAGGCTTATAAGATGAATAATTCTTCTTTTTTCCACCGATGTGGTAGATTTGTCCCACACCATATTTTCATGCCTCAAACACCGTACTTTGTGGACCAATATCTCTTTCATTTCTTAATGAAATTTGACAATCTTTGGTCCTATGGTCATCTACTCACTTAGTAGATTATGCACGTGTGAAGAACTAAAGTCTCCAACATGCAAAACCATGGTATTTAAGTCATTAATGATGGGCAGACGCAACCCTCACCAAAGGCAAATTTCTAACAATCCCCTCTTGGATGAGATTTTGGATAACACACAAGATGCCTTCTTTCAGCAATATTTTAGTGAAAAGATAATGCATCAGGAGAAGTAGCTTCCGCTTTGAGCCTTCCCTAGTTGAGTACCATCGGACTTACTTACTGCGAGGTGAACGTGATGTCTCGAACTGTGATTGTTTAACGTATGCCTAGACAACATTATCAACATAATACCTCCCCTTTGTTCGTTTCTTGTTATTGTTCTGCCCATTGTGGCTGTGTACACACTTGGATTCTTACGTGCGTTCATTTGAGGTGGCATGTCATCGCACTTAAATATGTGGTCTCCTACAAGGTATCTTGTTATATCCCACTTCACAAGTGTCAGGAATTATTAAAAGTTTCCCCAACCTTAACCTCAACAGTTTGAGGATCATTAAAGGTTAGTAAGCTTAACCTTTACCCACCATGCAAGTACCACTTTAATGTCTATCGCGAAAACGACTCTGGATTCATGTTTCTTTACAAAAATCATCATCCAAAGTGCTCTTGATTCCATCGAAGTGCTCAACTGAACCTTTACAATTTAGTTTTCCCATTGAACCTAATTTCTGGGATCTTCAATCAGTAAGGTTGGGTTTCCACTGTATCAGTTCTTATTGTTTGGGTTTTACGCTTATTCCCCTAGACATGCAGAACTTTTGAACTTCGGGTAGTCCCTTAGTTAAAAGGTTTATTATATCCTTTGATTAGTAATCAAGAAAGTGACACCCATGATGATCAATTGCCATATGGTCTTATATCTCCGACAGATATGTCCAGACGCCGTCATCCATGCCCTTACAGTGTATAACTGACACAGGCATGAGTTACTCCCAATAAGGGACATCCTCTAAGAGGTCGTGAAGTTACTCAACTTCTCATCATGCTTTGTACAAAGTGATAAACTCCGATTACATCACGAATTGGTCGATGCAAGTTTGCTTAGAGGATTTTCAAAGTCACACCATACACATCCAATTGTGGCTTTTGGTGTTCTTCAAGTCTGATGTCCAGTTTGCATCACTGTATTCTCTCAGAACCGCTGGGCATCCAGAATACCATAATCCGTAGATAAGCGAATATTTCAGATATCGCCATATCCGTTTTAACGCCATCTATTGATCATGAGTAAACCTTAGTTCAACTGATCTACTTGTAAGACGATATTGGGTCAGTTGTAGTGTGTAAAACATATTGAACTATATCTGACCTGCACATATCGCTCCTGGTATATGGGTGCACCAAGATTCCAATAGGTTCTATGATTCATATCCATTGGTGACTTTCAACGAGATTGTTAAAACACCTAATAAATGAGTTCGGATTAGACCAGTCCGTAAGATGTCTTAGAAATACCAATTCCTAAGATGTCATATGTGATGCCCATATCCTTCATGTCGAAACATTGTTTCAACATACTCTTAGTCTCTAGGATCAACCTAGGACTATTCCCTGTGATCAATATGTCGTCTATGTAAAGGCATATCATGACGAACGAGTCAGAATTACCTTTCATGTAGACATATTTATCACACTCATTAACGGAGAAACCCTTCGATAGTAGAGTATTATCAAAGTTGTCGTACCATTGCTTTGGGGCCTGTTTTAGCCCGCGTAGAGATTTGACAAGTTGATAGACTTTCTTCTCTTCCCTAGAACCACATACCCCTCGGGTTGTTCCGTATTACTTTCTTCAGGAAGAAGCCCAACAGTCCATAAAATCAACTCTCCGGTTAGGAAGGTTGTCTTAACATCCATGTCACGCAAGACTACGGTGGCCCTGAATGTTAAGTTATTCATATAGGAGCACATTTCCAAGTAGTCGGGGCCTTATACTCGTTAGTAGATCCATCTACTTTTTACTCAATTTGAGTATCCACTTTTACAACCCAAAGGTTCTTTTCCCGGAGGAAGATTAACCTTCACATAAGTATGGTTCTGTCTGACGGAATCTATTTCTCTCTCTGTAGCTTCTTTCCAAATCAGTACTTTTGGAGCTGACAATTCTTTGTTAATTTTCCATGGTTCATGTCACGACCCGACCCGACGGACCGCGACTAAATGCCCTAATGACGTCATTATACTAGCTTGTCACGTACCAGACTGACACTAAAGACAATATAAAATCCGACAGCATAACGCTGCAATAACATACGTCCGAATAGGTAAGGCGACCTTTACATATACATAACCTGTCTCCTGAGGAGTCATATCTAAATCAAGTATATCAAATAGGCGAGACGACAAGGCTGTCACTGTATACCGGAACATCCCAAAACAGAGTACAATAATGCATATACTGAAACACATTTACCATCCACAACTGTCTACAGACCTCTAGGAGTACAACATGACATATGACGGGACAGGGCCCCGTCGTGCCCATAAATATACATAAGTCGGAATAAAGTTCTGTACCAAAATGACTAAGCTCTGAATCGATGGAGCTCTCCCAACAGCTGAACAGGAATTCTAGACCGGAGGATCACCAACTGAGCACATGTACCTGCGGGCATGAACGCAGCCCCCCGAGGAAAGGGGGGTCAGTACGAAATAATATATTGAGTAGGTAAAACATGAAGTGCTATAAGAAAGATCATAACTGGCCAGAGGATATCATGAGACAGGTATAATAATCAAAGTACCATTTCAATTGTGTCATATACAAACGAGAGTCAATTGTGCCTTATAAAGTGAGTGTCATGTATGTCCATATAAAATTATCATATATACATAAACTGCCCGGCCCTCTGGTGAGGGACGCGATGAACATATAAGGTATACTGCCCGGCCCATCCTGGGACGCGGTAAAGTCATATAAGGTATACTGCCCGGCCCATCCTGGGACGCGGTAAATTCATATAAGGTATACTGTCCGGCCCATCCTGGGACGCGGTAAAGTCATGTAAGGTATACTGTCCGGCCCATCATAGGACGCGGTAAGGTCATATAATCATATCAGCACGAATAAAATATCATGAGTAACTGTATACAACTTAAATCATCATTTGGAAAATCAAGGCACTTATCATAACTCATATTATTATGAATTAGACTGTATAAAAATCATGTACATCTGTCGTACGTTCATTTCATATAAATTATGACAAAAGAAAGAAGGAAGAGTTTCACATACCTTTAAGTCGAGCTCACCAACTCAATATTAGAATATGTCTCGTCTAGTACTTCAACCTATAATAATGGTAACTCGTTTGTCAACTCTATGATTTCTAGTATAAGTTATATCAAATGACGACTCTCTTTTCTATAGAAATTTGGGCAGCACTTCCCCTATTTATACGCACATCCACAACTTACAACAAATACCAACAATACCAATTAACAAGTCACAACTTAAGAATATAATCAAAACAGTCCCAAATACTCCATATACGTCATCATAATCCATTCTTTTTTCTTTACATTTATGGAATACAATAATCAAGGTGATTTATACACTTAATTCTCATGTTAATCTATCCTCTTAATCCATATCAAATCATCCCCTAAATCACGTTAAAACAATCCATAAAATAGTTCATAATCCAACAACATCGAGAGTGCAATGTAACACCTTCTTATGTTTTAATTCCTTTAAGACATTTAGTAGTACTAACTGATCGGTGTATTTTATATACACCTTTTGAGTCATTTTTAGTTAGTATTTTACTCATTTCATTTATGTTTAGTATAGTATTAGGGTCGTTTTCCTTTCTTTTGTGTCAGCGGTCAGAAATGGAGAAATGGCGAAAAGGTGATGAAATGAGCATAAATGAGATGAAATTGCACACTAAAAGGGCCAAGAAATGAAGCCTAAGAAGTTCCGGAAAATATAGAAGAAATCAGACGAAGACCGGACGAACAAATGACGAAGAAACGAAAAATCCGGAAGAATGCCGTCACGCGTACGACCTCTGAATTTTCCAAAGCCTCTCGATTTTCGGTGGCCGTGGCTGATCTGGTCACGGCGCCGACGTGGAATTTCTGAGTTTTGGGCCGAATTTGACACGTTTTCAGAGTCCAAAAGGGATAACTTTTCCTACCTACATATTCCTTAACCCTTTACCTAAAGGATTCCATAACTTTTCCTAAACCCTTTACCTAAAAGGATTCCATAACTTTTCCTACCTACATAATCCCTAACCCTTTACCTAAAGGATTCTTGGGCTATAAATAGTCTTTACATCATTAGAAGAATACAATCCTACATTCCATCCCACACTTGACAAATTCCATTCTCCATCCACCATTCCATCTTGTAAATATTCCACAACACAATCCTTGGATGCTAGAAGGCTTGAAGACTTGTTCTTGAGTATTTTCTTTTCTTTCTCTTGCTTTATTTATTTCAGTTCATGTATGGAGATTGTATTAGTTCTTAGCATGACTATGGCTATGAGCTAATTACTTTATTAGGAATTTCCTTGTGATTCTCTTGAAACTCTTATTCATGAATTAATACATTAGTTGATTTCTTCTTCACTTGCTTAAGATTTATTCAATAATTGATTTGATTGCTTGATAATTAATTGATCACTAGTTAGCATCACTTATATGAGTTCTAATCGAAATCCGAAAGGGGTGATTATGAATATGCTATAGTTGAATAAACATAGGTTTAAATCGAGGACGAAAGTACCCCGATACTTGTGTAGCTTAATAGGTTATTGCTCTTAATCCTCATTTGTAGACAATCTTGTCACTGAAAGGTAGAAGGGTTCTCCATTGGGGTTGAGTGTTTATATTACCTTAACAGGAGTATAAAACGGTCTAGTTAACCTGCTATCTTAACGTAGAAGAAAAAGTCAGTATAATTGTATTAAGAATTTAATAGAGTGGATAGTTGATGATCTTGGAAGCCCTAATTCTCCATCATAACTGATTTAAATCAAAGTATTTTCATAATTAGTATATTTCCTGCATTATTAGTTTAGAATTTCAACTCAATTAACGTTAATCAAATAGAAACTAAAGCATAGATAATCGGTACTTGAAAATCAGTCCCTGAGGACGATATTCGGTCTTACCTAGACTATATTACTTGTCACGATACGTGCACTTGCGTTTAGCGTGTGTATAAATCGCACATCAAGTTTTTGGCGCCGTTGCCAGGGATTGGCGTACTTTCAATATCGATTTATCTATTCTTATTTCTAATTTGGTTGCTCCAAGAACAAGTTTAAATTGTTCTGCGAGCATCTTTTTATCACCTTTTGTTGTTTTCTTATTTTGCAGGTTAAATTTGAAGAGAAAAAAACAAATCAGGACACATGGACTACTACTTCTATCAGGGGCAGTGGAGTCATCAACAGCAGCTTAACCCACAGGTTCCAGAGGAAGATCTAGATGAGTTGCAGGCAGGCATACTCAGGCTCACCAAGTGCCAAGCTCAGTTTATGGATGAGACAAGAGTGTCCCTCAGAAATTTGGAGACACAAATAGGGCAACTAATGGATAGGATGAGCAATACACTTCAAGAAAGTCTGCCTAGCGACACCGTTGTGGAAAGTGATAAGCAAATTGAGGAACCTGAACCACACTCAGCTGTTGAGAAATCTGGCGAGATAGTTGGTGTAGAGAAGGAAAAGATTATTGAGATCCAATTATTCACCTTTTTGGATTCTTTGGAAATTCTTTTTCCTGTACCTATTGCAAAAGAAATACCACCAGCGGTCACTGTTGATCCCCAAATAGGGAGTCCATACCATCAAGGGCACCCCCTAGAGTTGAGATGTGTTGGGAATCTCACTGATCCCTACATTAGAGAGAGCTTAAAAGACAAGCATGTCTTGTGTACTTGGGGGATAATCTTATATCTGAAGCCCTTAGTTGAAAAGATTGTTATAGGAAAAGTGAGACCTGCAACAATAACTTTGCGGATTGCAAGCAGTTCGCAGAAGGATCCAATGGGCACTCGTAAAGGTTAAATGCGTTCGAAAGCTAAATCTAAGGAAAGAGGAGCAAAAATGCTGAAAAAAAGGAAAAGTCGCCGTCAGCTCCGCGGCGCCCAGAATCAGCGTCGTGGAGCCGGAACTTCAGAGAGCCGCAGTACTTGGGGCGCCACGGCGCCGAATCTCAGGGTCGTGGCGCCGGAACTTCAGAGAGCCATATTATGTGCAAATTCCAGAATTTTCCTCCTGCACCTCGTTATGACCCATTGTGTTGTGTCGATGCAGTTGTCCCTATTTTTTTTTTGAGTCTTGCACACATTGGA
This sequence comes from Przewalskia tangutica, assembly GCA_029844215.1. Classification (NCBI taxonomy): domain Eukaryota; kingdom Viridiplantae; phylum Streptophyta; class Magnoliopsida; order Solanales; family Solanaceae; genus Przewalskia; species Przewalskia tangutica. The sequence continues at coordinate 4,689,017 of CM056720.1, forward strand.
AACAATGTGTGATTTAAGTTTGGGGGGAATTCTTAGTTTATTCTATGTGTTTTTGAGTCTTTTTGTTTATTTCTATGTTTTATGAGTCTAATTTTTTTTTAGTCTAATTTTTTTATTTTTTTATTTATTTTTATGATTAAGCATGCTATAGTTACTTGAAACGCCTAGTGAAGTAAAGTGGAATACTGTAATGGAATTAGAAGCAACCATCTGAACACTTAGGATAGATATGCCAAAAATTCATGAAATCGAACTATTTGGGGTATCTTGCTTGATTTATGCATTGTTAGTGATTAAACCTATGTGTCTGCTTGCTTGCTATTTGAGGCGAAATAGTTAGGATATGCATGTTAGGGAGATGATTCAGACATTTATTTGTTAGCCCTTTCTTACCATTCTTTGCCTATCCCTGACATTACAATTGAATCCCTAGTCAGCCCCTTTGAGCCAAAAATAAGATCTTTTCTTTGACACCCTAAAATTCCATATTTGTGTCATAAGTGGAAAAATTGAGTTGTTTGGAATATAAAGTGTTGAAAAAGAGACAAAAGAGAGTGAACAATTTTGATGCACCCCAATGAAAAAGTAATAATAAATAGGCAAAAGCCTAAGTTTGGGGAGTCTTATTCATCAGACACCTCATTCTCTCAAAACAAAAGAGGGGAAAAATAGGTATGAGGTTAAAAAGAGAATCAAAAGAAAAGGGAAGAATTTAAAGCAAAAGAGCTTATGGTACGTAAATTGAGCCTAAATGTCTATTTTTACCTACCCCTGCCTAAGCCTACATTACAACCCTGAAAAGCCCTGAAGATCTCTAATATGTGTATCCATAATTAGTGGAGAATAGCAAGTAAACATGCCATAGGATTTTGAAATTGACATGCATAGTTAGGTATTCTTACTTCCATTGAGCATGATTAAATTGAATTTGCGAAATATCTGACTTGAGTGTTTAGAATGCTAAAAATCCATGATATATGTTCCTACATATTATCCTACTAACCTTCATGTTTTTCTAAGTGACAATTGTGCAGCAAAATGATCAGTGTCTTTGAGTCATTTTATTTTCTTTCGTGTCTTTGTTTATATTTTTTATCTTTGCTCGAGGGCGAACAAAGGTTAAGTTTGGGGGTGTTTGATCGGTGTATTTTATATACATCTTTTGAGTCATTTTTAGTTAGTATTTTACTCATTTCATTTATGTTTAGTATAGTATTAGGATAGTTTTCCTTTCTTTTGTGTCACAGCGGTCAGAAATGGAGAAATAGCGAAAAGGAGATGAAATGAGCATAAATGAGATGGAATTGCACACTAAAAGGGCCAAAAAATGAAGCTAAGTTAGGAAATATAGAAGAAATCGAAGACCAGGACGAACAAAGGGCGAAGAAACGAAAATCGGAAGAATGTCGTCACACGGCCATGGCTGACACCGAATTTTCCGCGCCTCGATTTTCAGCCGTGCGCTGACGGATTTCTGAGTTTTGGGCTGAATTTGACACGTTTTCAGAGTCCAAAAGAGATAATTTTTTCTACCTACATATTCCTTAACCCTTTACCTAAAGGATTTCATAACTTTTCCTAAACCCTTTACCTAAAAGGATTCCATAACTTTTCCTACCTACATAATACCTAACCCTTTACCTAAAGGATTTTTGGGCTATAAATAGTCTCTACATCATTAGAAGAATACAATCCTACATTTCATCCCACACTTGACAAATTCCATTCTCCATCCACCATTTCATCTTGTAAATAACAATCCTTGGATGCTAGAAGGTTTGGAGACTTGTTCTTGAGTATTTTCTTTTCTTTCTCTTGCTTTATTTATTTCAGTTCATGTATGGAGATTGTATTAGTTCTTAGCATGACTATGACTAGGAGCTAATTACTTTATTAGGAATTTTCTTGTGATTCTCTTGAAACTCTTATTCATGAATTAATACATTAGTTGATTTTTTCTTCACTTGCTTAAGATTTATTCAATAATTGCTTTGATTGCTTGATAATTAATTGATCACTAGTTATCATCACTTATATGAGTTCTAATCGAAATCCGAAAGGGGAGATTGTGAATATGCTATAGTTGAATAAACATAGATTTAAATCGTGGACGAAAGTACCCCGATACTTGTGTAGCTTAATAGGTTATTGCTATTAATCCTCCTTTGTAGTCAATCTTGTCACCGAAAGGTAGAAGGGTTCCATTGGGGTTGAGTGTTTATATTACCTTAACAGGAGTATAAAACGGTCTAGTTAACCTGCTATCTTAACGTAGAAGAAGAAGTCAGTCTAATTGTATTAAGGATTGAATAGAGTGGATAGTTGATGATCTTGAAAGCCCTAATTCTCCATCATAACTGATTTAAATCAAAGTATTTTCATAATTAGTATATTTCCTGCATTATTAGTTTAGAATTCCAACTCAATTAACGTTAACCAAATAGAAACTAAAGCATAAATAATCGGTACTTGAAAACCAGTCCCTGAGGACGATATTCGGTCTTACCTAGACTATATTACTTGTCACGATACGTGCACTTGCGTTTAGCGTGTGTATAAATCGCACATCACTAACCATATCGCATATATAAGTTCATAACGTATTTCCATCATTATAACTATAACAAAACAGCCCCTAAAAATGCAACACAACATGTCCACTAATTCCTTACAAGTCTCGGCCAACACCACAATACCAAACTCTTTTCATAATTCCTTAAAATCCAATTGAAGTCTTAAAATTCAATTCATATTCCAACAATTTCATAAGAACAACTATAACCTTAAATATCAAGATTTTCTTTCAACTTTCATAATGCAATTAGCGACGATAATAGCAATAACACAATCGAATTCAATACATATGAAAACAGTCCCCAAAATCAGTATCAACATCCACCATATTCACATGCAATATCTTAATTCCAAATTTCCCTTAACACAGATTCATTCCTTAAACTACAACAACATACACTCCAATTATACCATAAAAAGAAGAATTTTTATCTTAAATTTGTGCCAAAACAACCCATGGAATTCGGTAACTGCCCCAACTCTTTTTGCATCAATTTTCATCCTTTCTTCAACTCAAAGTGATATGCATGTGTTCTATAAGTTTAATCCAGCCCCTTTAACAATATTAGACGTGCTTTTAACATAGTAATCAACAACATGATATTTCTTAATTTCTAAGAGTAGATTAACTTATGGAGCAATATCACGGTAATATTTCATTTCATGGAATATGTCAAAAGAAAGAAGAATTTATATTAACATACCTCGATTTTACTTTAAGGTTCCAAATTCTTAAAAAGTGGGTATGTACGGAAGATCGGATGTAGCAGTAGCAGCAATAGAAGGAATATTTGGAATCTCTATGGCACAACGTATCCAACCTTCTTCTGTTGATGTTCCGATTGCTTAAGAAATAATATTGCCAATTCTAAGTGAGAGAAATAGAATTATAGCATTCCAGCATGTACTTCTCAATTCAAAGTTAAAAGGAATCTTTCTACTAATCTTGGCAATTCAAAGAATTGCTAAAGTTATCCTGAGAGCTTTTATTTACTTATCACTTGCCTCCCATTGGCCACTTTGGCGGTGGAGGCTTTAATCTCACGCCACAACATTTCAATATGCACGGTCACTTAATTAAATTAAGTGATCTGGCTTCGTATAATTATCAATTATACACATAAATAATTCTCGATCTCAATTTATTTAAATCCAAAAAAAATCATAAGACCTTTGTATAATCAATGTCATAATTTTTATAATACGTTACTAATCCATAACCCCGTTGAGAATATACGGCTATTAATATAAATTTTCATTGTCACGCTCGTTGTTACCAAGTTTATTCTGGAATCACATCCTTTTATGTACTAATTTTCAATATTCGGATCTTATTTCCTTAATTACGTTCTCTAATTATTGCCTTAAGATTACGAGGTGTAACAGTTCATTCTCAACCATACAAGCTAAAAGGTCTGGAACATGTCGTTGTCCCCTCTTAGCTTCTCCTTGGTTCAACATCTAGAATCTCTGAGTTCTGTAGGTCTGGAACATTAAGTTTCGGATAGTCAGCAACTTTCGAATCCTATAGATCTGGAACGTCTAGTTCCGTACAATTAGGCATTTGTGGGTTCTTGTTAACCTCAAGCAATTTCTTCTTTCTCCTTCTAAGGAAAGTAATTTTCAAAGAATTCATCATTCTTTGACACCGAGATGCGATAAGCACTATTGTTCTTTGCAGATTAAGTGGATATACAATCTACAATCTTAGGTCCAATCTTGACCTGTTTTGTCTTAGATATTTCAATCCTGACACACTACCCCATATCACAATATTTGTAGATGGAATTCGTTCCATATTTTACATGGACGGTTATCCTTATCCTTATGCGGAGTTCTGTTGAAAATCACATTAGCGGTAAGGATTGCCAGTCCCACATATCTTAGGCGTACGGCTCTGCGCTTGGCTAACACCATTAGACTGAGGTGAGTAAAGAACAGTCATTTGATGAACGATGCTTCACATTCTCCCCCTTTATCGCAACGAATTCCTCAATCCGTAGCGTAGTTGTGAAGGGGGTGATTGTTTCAAGTCGATTTGTAGTGTGAGGGAACTGGTGATTGTCGGTGACGGTTCAGGTGGTGGAAAGGTTGTCGGTAACGGGTCAGATGAGGAGTCACCTGACTGAGTGCCGGAACTAGAGAGGTGTTCGGAGATTGCAGATCGACGAACACTCGACTGAGTGGACAACCGTGGGTTGGGTTCCGACGGGGTGGTCATGACAGTATCAGAAACTGACACTGGAGATGTCGCCGGAGGCGGCGGCAAAGTAGTGGGACTGTGGTGGTGTAGGTTGCGCACTAGCGGTGAAATTTCTGACTCATCGAGAAACGTATAATCAGTGTTTTGGAATTTTCGGATATTGGAAACTGAAAAAATCATCTCGGCAGTTATGTGACGAGAGATAATGATTTTATGTGATGATAAGTCATAGCACATATATACCTTATGGTTGGAAGAAAACCCAACGAATACACACAGTATAGTTCGGGAGCCAACTTATGGGGTATGGTGGATGTAAGATTAGGGTAGCATAGACAACATAAAATTCGTAAGTGGTCATAGGATGGAGTCCTACGGTATAAAATTTCGGTATAGGTCTTATTTTGGAGATGACTAGTGGGTAAAATATTAAGAAGGTATTGTACCATTTTAACATGGACCCAGAAAGAAGGTGGTAGACATGCATGAAATAGGAGGGTACGAACCATGTTGGTTGATGGTACGTATAATTTGTTCAGTCTTGTCGTTTTGAGGGGAGGTGTGGGGACAGGAGAAACGAAACACCATGCCGTGTTGTGAACAAAAATTGTGGAATGCCGAATTATTAAATTCACATTTGTTATCACACTGGAATGATTTGATGGATTTTTCAAATTAGATTTTAATAAATTTGTGAAACTCAAAAATTAGCAAACACCTAAGATTTGAACTTGAGTGGATAAATCCAGAGAAAATGTGAAAAATCATCTAATAAACAAGATAAAATTTATGACCTAGTAAGATAAGAACCAGAGACGTCCACAAGTCAGCATGAATAATATCAAAAGGTAAAACTGTAATACTCAATGAAGACATAAACGAAAGACGAGTATACTTGTCAAGCGGGCAAGAAAAATAATTTTGGGCAAGTTTCTTATTATTACATTGATTACGCAAATTGTTTCTAAGAAAAATTAAAGACATGGTCTCTTGGGTGTCCGAGCTTATTGTGTCAGTTGATGGAGACAGTGCAGCATGGGAGATAAGTGATTGAGATCTGACAGCGGAAGATTGAGTGAATGGGTACGTGTCTCCCACACTATTGCAGCGCGTAAGAACTTTCCCCTTATTGAGATCCTTCACAGAAAAACCAAAAGGGTCAAACGCAACAGAAACCCAATTATTGCGAGTGAATTTTCTAACAGAGATCAATTTTTTTATGATTTGAAGCGTGTAGAGGACATGGGTAAGTTAGAAGGGTGGATGGGGATGTTTTGTGTGTGTATTTCCATAACCTTCAATTGGATTGCGGTGACCATTGCCGACAGTAATATATTGAGAACACTTTAACCGAAGCAGTTGAGATAAATTACCTGATGAACAGATGAGAAGAGATGTGGCTCCGGTGTCTATGTACCAATTTTCATCAGGCTGTTGAAGGTTAAGAGTGTTGAACGTCTGGCCCAATTCTGTGGGGGGCAGGTGCTGGGCTTGCGGGAGTTGCTGGGCCGATATCAAGTTAACCTGCTGATTCGTCGGTTGGGCCATCCTGTTGTGTGGAGATGGCCCCAGAAGACTAGGCCTCCAATTCTGCTGGAACTGGGGCCCTAATATTGGGTAGGGGAATGCAGGCTAGGCCTAGTTCGCAGAATTGGTCCAACCTTACTGACCAGCCCACGGGTAATAAGAATTGGGGAGGTCCTACCTGTTGGGCCTTCTGGACTTTGCCGCGACCCTTCCCTTTGTTACCATGTCCGCGGCCCCTGCCGTCATGCCCTCCATCGCGGCCTTGTTGTTGCTGGTGGTCTGGTGGTGGTGGAGCGTTGTTGGTGACAGGCTACTGCATGCTTTCATTGGTTAACGTTTTTTTATTGTGTTCATCTTGTTTAGCATGTCGGGTCTCTTTCAATAACAATTGAGATCGTGCCTTGTTGAAACTTGGAGTGGGTCAGCCTGTTGAATCATTGTGGCGATAGTATCGTATTCCCCTTTCGGTAGACCTGCAACAGGTTGTAGTACCATTTTTGTTTCAGAAATAGATGTCCCAACTTTGGAAAGTTAGTCGGCGATGAGTTTTATTTGTTTGCAATATTCGGACATGTGGTTAAAATTCTCGAGACGCGTGTTACTGAATTGCTCCTCTAAATACACAACCCGAGTATTTTTATTGTCCTGAAAAATTTCCTCCAAACGTACCCAGAGTTCTCGCGCCGAAGCACCTATTTTCATGATAGTACACAACAGGTCTTTTGAGATAGTTCCATATATCCATTGCTTGACGATGGCGTCAAGACGACGCCATGTCGAGTTTTCAATCTCTGCGGGGCGAGTAATTGAATCATCAATATGATCGAGCACGTTGTACGCGCAAACATGGATATATAACAGTTCTACCCACATAGAATATTGACAATCTTCTTGGTCAAGAATTATGGAGACAAAATTCTTGATGTTGGTAACATCAAAGGCCGGATCAAAAGAAGACGATGAAGAAGGGGGGTGGGTGTAAATTATGTCGGTGGTAGAACCAGTGGTTTTAGGGGAGTTAGGAAGAGACATTGTAGCCACAAAATTTGGTGAAGAAAGAGGGTTGCCGTCGATGAGGAGAGGGGTCGGCAGCTTAGACAATATTTTTAGGGTTTTGAGTTTTGGCTACTGATACCATGTAAGTTTGGAATAATTTCACTTAGGGATTTCTTTCATTAATCACAATAAATATAGTTGTACAAAGGTGATTCTTAATACAGTAAGAATCATAAGCTACATTAAATACATATCAATAATAATTACAATATATACTGTGAATATTTGAAGACTATTCGCTAATACTAAGACTTAGAATGATATAAAATCATGTGTATAGAATAATAAATGAAACCATGTATTTATAGTTGTGTTTTAAATCTAAAACGCAACTAGGGTTACACGTGGGCCAGTCCCAGAAAACGAGGCGCAGTGGGTCGGTCAGACTGGCCAGCTGGCTTGGTGGAGACGCGACTCAAATAGGAGATGCCTCGGTGTTATGGCGCCACGACCATGTGTCTTATGCGCTGCGGCCCTAGTCCATTTTAGGATGTCGTCTCATTTTCATTTTAATTAAATCTGAAATCCAATCTCGACTTAATTAAATAATCATTATTCATTCAAATGTCTCGATCATAAATCGAACATTTATATTCTCTCATTACATTCTTAGATCGAAGGAACAATTGACATAGTGTTACCCTACATGTCTTCACATATCGACACTAATCATATTAGGGTCTACACGAAACTTCTGGGCGGCGCCGGAAGACGAACTCAATATGTGAAGTACATTTACTCGAATCTGGTAAATTGAACCTCTATGTGGGAAGATAAAATCTTTTCATTCACGACACACTCGATCAAGCTTAGGATCTGTCAAGTGTCTATCCAAATGACTTGATCATTATATCTAATCTATATTAGTTGACAAAAGACCATATCCTAGATATGTCTATTGCGTTGGCCAACGACTTAGTCAACCTAATATCACTGAGAAACTGTGTGCTCTCTCGAATATACATTTGAAGGATGAATCCTAATCTTGGCTCAACTACCACCTTTAATTCACTTCGTAATGTACCCAATACAAGTCGTATCTCAACCTATAAGGCATTTGAGCTTAGGACAGGATAAAAGTACATGACTCTATATACAATTCGTGTATCGACCTCAAGTCTAAGGACGTATATCTCCCACACGCTGATCATACTTTAGATATGTATAACAAACAGTATATCAGCAGGGTATACCAATACTTCCAAAGTATCCATGTGTCCATCACGAGTATTCATAACTCATAGCAGGTGAGACATACTACATCCTGTAAGGATATGATGCAGACCACATGTCGACATATCACATATCATCTATATTCCATTCTCGATGATCATTAGTCGAGACTATTTTAAGAGTTAGGTTATAATATTAATATCTCACACTATTAATAACAGCGTAACCTCTAGGGATGCATATTATAGAATATTATAAACAATCAACTAATAATTCAATAATTGCAAATGTCAAAATATTAATCTACATTAATAATAATATGAATGTGTATAAAGTACATTTATCCTAATACAGATTGTCTCTAGGACATAATATATTTTCACTTTATGCATTATAAAAGTAAAGTTACAAAATTACATTTTGTCTCATTAAAGTAACTGAATTTACGCACTATAACGGTTGGGCTAAGTTAGTCCAAAGATACTCTTTGGTGTAATATTGTCCCTTTTATAAAAAATCCTCACTTTATTAAGAGTATCTCTAGACACCTTATATGTAGCTTATTTTTCTTTTCAACTATCAATGTGCGATTTTATTTGCACACACAAAAATAACGGTAAAGTTATAAGTAAAAGGAAAAAAATTCAAATATGTCATCGAACTATCGTAAATGACTCATTTATGCCACTCGTTAATAGTTTGACTCATTTATGACACTGTCGTTACCAAAATGATTAGTGGCATGGATTAGCCATTTTCGAGATCCTACCTATCTGGATTATGTTTTCTTATTGAAAAAATCTTTATATGGTTTGAAACTGACCCCAAGGCATGGTACAATATGTTTGCAGGGTTCGTATCCACACTGGGGTTCTTCCACAACAAGTCTGATCAGTCTTTGTTCATTTACAAGAAGGGACATGACATGATTTATCTTCTTCTATATGTGGATGACATTATTCTCACAACACCATTTGCCTCGCTTCACCGGTATATTATATCTTTTCTTGCATCTAAATTTGCTATGAAGGATTTGGGTCCTTTAAACTATTTTTTGGGCATTGCGGTTACTCAATATGCAGGTGGCCTGTTTTTCAGTCAAAGGAAATACGCCGAGGAGATAATAGAAAAACATGTATGTCTTCGTGCAAACAGTTCCATACGTCGGTTGACACAAAGGAAAAATTGAGTAACACGACAAGTTCCACATACAGTGACCCGATACATTACCGCAGCCTAGTAGGGGCATTGCAGTACCTCACCTTCATGAGACCTGATATCTCCTACGCAATTCAGCAAATCTGTTTACATATACATAATCCAAAAGAAGCACATATAGGGGCTTTGAAACGAATCCTACGGTATATTAAGGGTACTCTTGACTTTGCGCTGCATCTGTATTAAGTCCACCGTGACTGGCATTACATCTTATACAGATGATGATTGGGGTGGCTGCCCAGTCACACGATGTTCTACCTCCGGCTATTGTGTATTTTTAGGAGACAACCTCGTTTCTTGGTCAACAAAACGCCAGCCGACATTGTCTCGGTCGAGTGCTGAGGTAGAATAGAGGGGTAGCTAATGTGGTCTCTGAATCATGTTCGCTCAGTAATATTCTTTTAGAACTACATTGTCCGATCGAAAAAGCAACAGTGGTTTATTGTGATAATGTGAGCGCAATATACTTATCAGGTAACCCTGTCCAACATCAGCGCACAAAACACATAAAAATGAATATTTTGTTTGTCCGTGAAATGGTTGCACGTGGACAAGTCCGGGTTCTTTATGTTCCGTTCCGTTATCATATTGCAGACATTTTCACAAAAGGGCTTCCACGCATACTGTTTGATGATTTCAGGGACAACCTGAGCACACGCGCACCTCCAACTAAGACTGCGGGGGTCTATTAAGGATAATTATGGATATCATTATCCTTAATTATCTCCATTATATAAAATCATCTATGTAATTAAGGAGAATATTATATAAATAGTATGATTAGATAATTAGCATATAGTTAGGATATAATTAGATTAGTCTTCCAAATTCATAGCCATAGATTGATCTTATAGGCTTGTATATATATATCCTATTATGTGAATGAAATAAATCATGGAATGAATTCCTTCAGTAAGAAGGGGAGGATTTACATAGAGGTAAAGGTGTTCACCTGAACACACTCTGTAAAACATTATAGTGTATATATTGGGTAGATTGTGTGTGTTTATGTACATGTATTAACTTTTGAAGACCTTAAAAATACAAAAAGATTAACTCAAGTGGTCTATGGTGTTCAAAATTGTCTCCAACATCCTAGGTTCAATTCTTAGGCACAACATTATTTTTATATTTAGTTTTGTTAATTTTTCGAATACACTGAGTGAAATTCTGGATCTGCCACTGCTTGTACGTTAAATAGGGCTAGAAATTGCAGGCTAGTTAGGAGTTGACGCTACTATGACGACTTTGACTAAAATGAATATATTCAGACGCGAATATAAAATTTGAATTTTATGGGTTTGAGTACGAGATCTATCGTTAGCTTATTTGATTTACTCGATTCAAAATAATATTTATAGTGAAACTTTTAATACATATTCAGCGAATGATCCAAAATCACCTGGTTCTAATGAACCCATACCATACATTTGACAACTGATTTACGCTGATATCCCATGTTTAGGTTTATATCTTGATTTTTGGACAACATCACCTTCTAGTTTAATGTTACTATTTGTCAATCTCACAGACGAACCCTAGATTGTCAACTAACGTTTGTAATAACTTATAAAATTTTAGACTATGATCTAATCTTTTCTCATAAAATTTTAAGTTTGCTCAAAATAGTAATTTTTAGACTGCGATCTAAAAGGTCACACAATCGTCCTAAAAGTGACAACTAATGAAAATTGTGCAACATTCTAGGTCTTGCATCCTCGTCCGAGCATACATGTTTACGTCAAACCAATAAATGCAAGACATATTTTTTACACACATTTATCACTTAATTAACCATAATCTCATTACATGTATTCTCGTTTTAATTTTAATTACTAAAGTTGAATTTTTTTATTTGATATAAACACCGATAAATTTTTACCTAATAACATAATGAGTGCATAAATAGGGCATGAAGCCCATTTATATATATATACTCTCTTAACTAATATTACTAGTATCCTCTTTTTTTTGGTACAAATGATACTTATATTGTATATTATAGCAAAAGCGTGTATAAGGAGCGAGTAGTAAAATTACTAGTATCGATAAAGCAAAGAAATATATGGATCGAAAATCTTAGTAGCTTAGTTAGTTAGTTACCTAAACTTTCACCTTGTTGGTGAGACTTTATTCCGATCCCCACCTTGTAATTCTCTCCTCCATTTCCTCTTCCCTTATCCCCCTATGTAATAAAAATAATTTTAAAAAAAGAATTATATATATGAATGAAGGCATAAGAATAATTTTAAAAATCTTATAATTATTAACGCTGACGCTGTATTTATATTCTTAAAAAAATAATTATCCCAAACTTCTCATTGTATGAGGTTTAATCGTTGCCTTTCTTTTTATGATTTATAGACGAAAAATATTTTAAAAACTGCCTCATTTAGGTAGAGGCATTCCATCTACCACGAACAAAGATGGAAAAAGCGCCCACCGTGGGGCTCAAACCCACGACCACAAGGTTAAGAGCCTTGCGCTCTACCAACTGAGCTAGACGGGCTTATGGACTAATTTTTAGACTGTGAGCTAAAAGGTCACACAATCATCCTAAAAGTGACAAGCGCACCTCTGTATCGACTGAATCGCTCTTTTGGTCTAGTCGGTGGAACCGAGCAGATTTTGGAGAGATTCTTCATCGATCTAGTGGCCGGTGAATCACTGATCAAAGAGCGAGCAGCCGCCAGGTTTAATGGCGTGCGTATAGAATGGGATCAAGACCAGTAGGTCGGTTCTCTCCCGAGTATCATTAGTGGGTCCACAGACTTTTTTGAGAAAAAAGAAAGGATAGGCCCGGGGACCCCCCATTCGAGCCGTTTTTTTCTTGACTCGAAATGGGAGCAGGTTTGAAAAAGGATCTGTCTGGGTGAACCAGAAAAGTTTGGGTAGAGCCGGATTTAAGCGTTGGCTAGGTAAGCGTCCTGTAGTAAGAGTTGTTGGCTCTACCGGAGGAGTCTGAAATCAACAACGTGTAAATCAGGGCATTAGTCTATCGCCGAGGAAGTATGTGAGAGGATCGATGTTGAGCAGAAGTGGGGTTAAAGCAGCCAACAACGCATATGTAATTGAGTTAAGGAAGCAAACTGTGATTTCGGGCTTTTCGACCGACCAGTCATCTATAAGGCTATGGAAGCGGATAAAGCAGTCTTTCTATCTTTCTATTTATACATTAGCAAGGGCCCATAAGGGCCTCGCTGGAAGCCTTCCCGTATCGTATTGAGCTTTATTGAGTAGTTGCACGAAGGGACACTGGTAGCGAAGCACAGGAATGCTCGATCGTGTCTCAATCTCCGCCAAGCGGTTTGGTAGCAACCTTCTATGCCAACTAATGAAAATTGTGCAACATTCTAGGTCTTGCATCCTCTTCTGAGCATACATGTTTACGTCAAACCAATAAATGCAAGACATATTTTTTACACACATTTGTCACTTAATTAACCATAATCTCATTACATGTATTCTCGTTTTAATTTTAATTACTAAAGTTGAATTTTTTTATTTGATATAAACACCGATAAGTTTTTACCTAATAACATAATGAGTGCATAAATAGGGCATGAAGCCCATTTATATATATATATATAATCTCTTAACTAATATTACTAGTATCCTCTCTTTTTTGGTACAAATGATACTTATATTGTATATTATAGCAAAAGCGTGTATAAGGAGCGAGTTGTAAAATTACTAGTATCGATAAAGCAAAGAAATATATGGATCGAAAATCTTAGTAGCTTAGTTAGTTAGTTACCTAAAATTTCACCTTGTTGGTGAGAGTTTATTCCGATCCCCACCTTGTAATTCTCTCCTCCATTTCCTCTTCCCTTATCCCCGTATGTAATAAAAAAAAATTAAAAAAAAATTATATATATGAATGAAGGCATAAGAATAATTTTAAAAATCTTATAATTATTAACGCTGACGCTGTATTTATATTCTTAAAAAAATAATTATCCCAAACTTCTCATTGTATGAGGTTTAATCGTTGCCTTTCTTTTTATGATTTATAGACGAAAAATATTTTAAAAACTGCCTCATTTAGGTAGAGGCATTCCATCTACCACGAACAAAGATGGAAAAGCACCCACCATGGGGCTCGAACCCACGACCACAAGGTTAAGAGCCTTGCGCTCTACCAACTGAGCTAGACGGGCTTATGGACTAATTTTTAGACTGTGAGCTAAAAGGTCACACAATCATCCTAAAAGTGACAACTAATGAAAATTGTGCAACATTCTAGGTCTTGCATCCTCCTCTGAGCATACATGTTTATATTTTTTACACACATTTGTCACTTAATTAACCATAATCTCATTACATGTATTCTCGTTTTAATTTTAATTACTAAAGTTGAATTTTTTTATTTGATATAAACACCGATAATTTTGTACCTAATAACATAATGAGTGCATAAATAGGGCATGAAGCCCATTTATATATATATATAATCTCTTAACTATTATTACTAGTATCCTCTTTTTTTTGGTACAAATGATACTTATATTGTATATTATAGCAAAAGCGTGTATAAGGAGCGAGTTGTAAAATTACTAGTATCGATAAAGCAAAGAAATATATGAATCGAAAATCTTAGTAGCTTAGTTAGTTAGTTACCTAAAATTTCACCTTGTTGGTGAGAGTTTATTCCGATCCCCACCTTGTAATTTTTTCCTCCATTTCCTCTTCCCTTATCCCCCTATGTAATAAAAATAATTTAAAAAAAAAATTATATATATGAATGAAGGCATAAGAATAATTTTAAAAATCTTATAATTATTAACGCTGACGCTGTATTTATATTCTTAAAAAAATAATTATCCCAAACTTCTCATTGTATGAGTTTTAATCGTTGCCTTTCTTTTTATGATTTATAGACGAAAAATATTTTAAAAACGGCCTCATGTAGGGCGCGGCATTCCATCTACCACGAACAAAGCTGGAAAAAGCGCCCACCGTGGGGCTCAAACCCACGACCACAAGGTTAAGAGCCTTGCGCTCTACCAACTGAGCTAGACGGGCTTATGGACTAATTTTTAGACTGTGAGCTAAAAGGTCACACAATCATCCTAAAAGTGACAAGCGCACCTCTGTATCGACTGAATCGCTCTTTTGGTCTAGTCGGTGGAACCGAGCAGATTTTGGAGAGATTCTTCATCGATCTAGTGGCCGGTGAATCACTGATCAAAGAGCAGCGGCGCCAGGTTTAATGGCGTGCGTATAGAATGGGATCAAGACCAGTAGGTCGGTTCTCTCCCGAGTATCATTAGTGGGTCCACAGACTTTTTTGAGAAAAAAGAAAGGATAGGCCCGGGGATCGCCCATTCGAGCCGTTTTTTTCTTGACTCGAAATGGGAGCAGGTTTGAAAAAGGATCTGTCTGGGTGAACCAGAAAAGTTTGGGTAGAGCCGGATTTAAGCGTTGGCTAGGTAAGCGTCCTGTAGTAAGAGTTGTTGGCTCTACCGGAGGAGTCTGAAATCAACAACGTGTAACTGCTTGGGCATTGAGTCTTCCGCTGCTTGAGGAAGTATGTGAGAGGATCGATGTTGAGCAGAAGTGGGGTTAAAGCAGCCAACAACGCATATGTAATTGAGTTAAGGAAGCAAACTGTGATTTCGGGCTTTTCGACCGACCAGTCATCTATAAGGCTATGGAAGCGGATAAAGCAGTCTTTCTATCTTTCTATTTATACATTAGCAAGGGCCCATGTGGCCTCGCTGAAGCCTTCCGTATCGTATTGAGCTTTATTGAGTAGTTGCGAAGGGACACCGGTAGCGAAGCAGGAATGCTCGATCGTGTCTCGATCTCATGGCCGGTTTGGTAGCAACCTTCTATGCCAACTAATGAAAATTGTGCAACATTCTAGGTCTTGCATCCTCTTCTGAGCATACATGTTTACGTCAAACCAATAAATGCAAGACATATTTTTTACACACATTTGTCACTTAATTAACCATAATCTCATTACATGTATTCTCGTTTTAATTTTAATTACTAAAGTTGAATTTTTTTATTTGATATAAACACCGATAATTTTTTACCTAATAACATAATGAGTGCATAAATAGGGCATGAAGCCCATTTATATATATATAATCTCTTAACTAATATTACTAGTATCCCCTCTTTTTTGGTACAAATGATACTTATATTGTATATTATAGCAAAAGCGTGTATAAGGAGCGAGTTGTAAAATTACTAGTATCGATAAAGCAAAGAAATATATGGATCGAAAATCTTAGTAGCTTAGTTAGTTAGTTACCTAAAATTTCACCTTGTTGGTGAGAGTTTATTCCGATCCCCACCTTGTAATTCTCTCCTCCATTTCCTCTTCCCTTATCCCCGTATGTAATAAAAATAATTTTAAAAAAAATTATATATATGAATGAAGGCATAAGAATAATTTTAAAAATCTTATAATTATTAACGCTGACGCTGTATTTATATTCTTAAAAAAATAATTATCCCAAACTTCTCATTGTATGAGTTTTAATCGTTGCCTTTCTTTTTATGATTTATAGACGAAAAATATTTTAAAAACTGCCTCATTTAGGTAGAGGCATTCCATCTACCACGAACAAAGATGGAAAAGCGCCCACCGTGGGGCTCGAACCCACGACCACAAGGTTAAGAGCCTTGCGCTCTACCAACTGAGCTAGACGGGCTTATGGACTAATTTTTAGACTGTGAGCTAAAGGGTCACACAATCATCCTAAAAGTGACAACTAATGAAAATTGTGCAACATTCTAGGTCTTGCATCCTCCTCTGAGCATACATGTTTATATTTTTTACACACATTTGTCACTTAATTAACCATAATCTCATTACATGTATTCTCGTTTTAATTTTAATTACTAAAGTTGAATTTTTTTATTTGATATAAACACCGATAATTTTTTACCTAATAACATAATGAGTGCATAAATAGGGCATGAAGCCCATTTATATATATATAATCTCTTAACTATTATTACTAGTATCCTCTTTTTTTTGGTACAAATGATACTTATATTGTATATTATAGCAAAAGCGTGTATAAGGAGCGAGTTGTAAAATTACTAGTATCGATAAAGCAAAGAAATATATGAATCGAAAATCTTAGTAGCTTAGTTAGTTAGTTACCTAAAATTTCACCTTGTTGGTGAGAGTTTATTCCGATCCCCACCTTGTAATTTTCTCCACCATTTCCTCTTCCCTTATCCCCCTATGTAATAAAAATAATTTTAAAAAAAGAATTATATATATGAATGAAGGCATAAGAATAATTTTAAAAATCTTATAATTATTAACGCTGACGCTGTATTTATATTCTTAAAAAAATAATTATCCCAAACTTCTCATTGTATGAGTTTTAATCGTTGCCTTTCTTTTTATGATTTATAGACGAAAAATATTTTAAAAACTGCCTCATTTAGGTAGAGGCATTCCATCTACCACGAACAAAGATGGAAAAAGCGCCCACCGTGGGGCTCAAACCCACGACCACAAGGTTAAGAGCCTTGCGCTCTACCAACTGAGCTAGACGGGCTTATGGACTAATTTTTAGACTGTGAGCTAAAATGTCACACAATCATCCTAAAAGTGACAAGCGCACCTCTGTATCGACTGAATCGCTCTTTTGGTCTAGTCGGTGGAACCGAGCAGATTTTGGAGAGATTCTTCATCAATCTAGTGGCCGGTGAATCACTGATCAAAGAGCGAGCAGCCGTCAGGTTTAATGACGTGCGTATAGAATGGGATCAAGACCAGTAGGTCGGTTCTCTCCCGAGTATCATTAGTGGGTCCATGACTTTTTGAGAAAAAGAAAGGATAGGCGGGGACCCCATTCGAGCCGTTTTTCTTGACTAAATGGGAGCGAGTTTGAAAGGATGCATGCAGGTGAACCAGAAAAGTTTGGGTAGAGCCGGATTTAAGCGTTGGCTAGGTAAGCGTCCTGTAGTAAGAGTTGTTGGCTCTACCGGAGGAGTCTGAAATCAACAACGTGTAACTGCTTGGGCATTGAGTCTTCCGCTGCTTGAGGAAGTATGTGAGAGGATCGATGTTGAGCAGAAGTGGGGTTAAAGCAGCCAACAACGCATATGTAATTGAGTTAAGGAAGCAAACTGTGATTTCGGGCTTTTCGACCGACCAGTCATCTATAAGGCTATGGAAGCGGATAAAGCAGTCTTTCTATCTTTCTATTTATACATTAGCAAGGGCCCATAAGGGCCTCGCTGGAAGCCTTCCCGTATCGTATTGAGCTTTATTGAGTAGTTGCACGAAGGGACACTGGTAGCGAAGCACAGGAATGCTCGATCGTGTCTCAATCTCCGCCAAGCGGTTTGGTAGCAACCTTCTATGCCAACTAATGAAAATTGTGCAACATTCTAGGTCTTCCATCCTCTTCTGATCATACATGTTTACGTCAAACCAATAAATGCAAGACATATTTTTTACACACATTTGTCACTTAATTAACCATAATCTCATTACATGTATTCTCGTTTTAATTTTAATTACTAAAGTTGAATTTTTTTATTTGATATAAACACCGATAATTTTTTACCTAATAACATAATGAGTGCATAAATAGGGCATGAAGCCCATTTATATATATATAATCTCTTAACTAATATTACTAGTATCCTCTTTTTTTTGGTACAAATGATACTTATATTGTATATTATAGCAAAAGCGTGTATAAGGAGCGAGTTGTAAAATTACTAGTATCGATAAAACAAAGAAATATATGGATCGAAAATCTTAGTAGCTTAGTTAGTTAGTTACCTAAAATTTCACCTTGTTGGTGAGAGTTTATTCCGATCCCCACCTTGTAATTCTCTCCTCCATTTCCTCTTCCCTTATCCCCCTATGTAATAAAAATAATTTAAAAAAAAGAATTATATATATGAATGAAGGCATAAGAATAATTTTAAAAATCTTATAATTATTAACGCTGACGCTGTATTTATATTCTTAAAAAAATAATTATCCCAAACTTCTCATTGTATGAGTTTTAATCGTTGCCTTTCTTTTTATGATTTATAGACGAAAAATATTTTAAAAACTGCCTCATTTAGGTAGAGGCATTCCATCTACCACGAACAAAGATGGAAAAGCGCCCACCGTGGGGCTCGAACCCACGACCACAAGGTTAAGAGCCTTGCGCTCTACCAACTGAGCTAGACGGGCTTATGGACTAATTTTTAGACTGTGAGCTAAAAGGTCACACAATCATCCTAAAAGTGACAACTAATGAAAATTGTGCAACATTCTAGGTCTTGCATCCTCCTCTGAGCATACATGTTTATATTTTTTACACACATTTGTCACTTAATTAACCATAATCTCATTACATGTATTCTCGTTTTAATTTTAATTACTAAAGTTGAATTTTTTTATTTGATATAAACACCGATAAATTTTTACCTAATAACATAATGAGTGCATAAATAGGGCATGAAGCCCATTTATATATATATAATCTCTTAACTATTATTACTAGTATCCTCTTTTTTTTTGGTACAAATGATACTTATATTGTATATTATAGCAAAAGCGTGTATAAGGAGCGAGTTGTAAAATTACTAGTATCGATAAAGCAAAGAAATATATGGATCGAAAATCTTAGTAGCTTAGTTAGTTAGTTACCTAAAATTTCACCTTGTTGGTGAGAGTTTATTCCGATCCCCACCTTGTAATTTTCTCCTCCATTTCCTCTTCCCTTATCCCCCTATGTAATAGAAATAATTTTAAAAAAAAATTATATATATGAATGAAGGCATAAGAATAATTTTAAAAATCTTATAATTATTAACGCTGACGCTGTATTTATATTCTTAAAAAAATAATTATCCCAAACTTCTCATTGTATGAGTTTTAATCGTTGCCTTTCTTTTTATGATTTATAGACGAAAAATATTTTAAAAAACTGCTTCATTTAGGTAGAGGCATTCCATCTACCACGAACAAAGATGGAAAAAGCGCCCACCGTGGGGCTCGAACCCACGACCACAAGGTTAAGAGCCTTGCGCTCTACCAACTGAGCTAGACGGATCCAATATATGACATACATAATGTGTAAATAAAAATACTATTTTAGTCTTGTACTTACAGGGTGTTTGAGAAGGGTATTCAAGAAGCTGTGTTTTGGGAACTATAGAATAACATAAAGCTGAATAGTTCTAATAATATTGTTGCTGATGGCTGAATTGATCTTCAGGATTGTACATTTATTGCTGACAAAGGAATATACTGAAGTCATTCTTTACATGTGATTTATTTTATTGCAAATTCTTAGCTTGATTCAGTAGAATATGCAGAACATTTATAAGCTCTTTTATGTTTTTTCGTGTTTTAATTTTATTTTATATAATATTGGATTGAGATGAACTTAAATGCAACATGGCGTGAAGATTCATATAACTATAACTGATATCAACTTACTTGAGATTGAAATGTAACTGGATTTGCACCACAATCTGTATAAAGAAAAATGATTTCTTGCTGTTAAATTACATGAAGAATATTAATTTGGGTTAAAGCACTTTTGGTCTCTCAATTATTGCTAAATTTTAGTTTTGATCCCTTTGCTTGTGAACATCACAAATTTATTATAATTATTAGTTGTTTCACCAAATAACTACCCATCTGTTAAACTTGTATTATTACTTCATATTTGATGATAGATAATATAGTTCTAAAAGCAGTTCAAATACAATATACTTCCTAACATAAAGGGGCTAAAAACACTCATTTTCATACAAAGGTTAAATGTTTCATCAGAACTAATAAAAAATTATCAATAACTAAGAGACCAAAATTATTATTATCTTATTAATTATTGTTGGGTCTCAGGGTAATACTATGGAATAATTAAAAACAAACCGAAAGTAAAATAGCTTGTATGCTGAAAACAGTTTGCAAATGTCATCCGACACAAGTGACAACACTTAGATAAAAACAGAAAAACCTTTGAAGAGTAAAATGCAGCGAAAATAATAAAGAACACAAAGGTTTATATTTACATAGGTTATATATTAATAGAACCTATTACGGTCAATAATGAAAGTATTGTATATATATATATATATATATATATATATATATATATATATATATATATATATATATACACAATTGAATATATTCCTTCTTTTACAATATTACAAGATAATACAAAAGGATTAAAAATTGTTAAGTCGCAGATGACTTATGCCTGAAAAATCTACCTAAATAGACATAGACAACATCTCATTACAATTGTTTCACTAAAGAACAAATCTAGAATCTAGGCATCAACTGTAATGTTGGACAGAATGTTGTCGACACGCTCAGGCAACACTTGTGATCCAGTTTTCTGATCGTTATATCGGAGAGCTCTCTTGATATTTTATTTTGGATTTTTATGGATATCAATTCCTTGATGTATCCTCTCTATTTATCGTAGAGAGACTTCTTTGAAATGATCAATGAATCGTTGTAGAGGTTGAGAGAAAAGTGGGCAGCTTGATAGGATTTGTTGGAGAAGAATGTGGAGCAAAATCCTCTAACTTCTTGGACTTATTCCCCAAGTATAGAAACGACTTGGACTTGGTCTTCCCACGTTTTTAATCAGCTCCAAAACTATTTGCCAGGTCACTTTATCATCGTGGTAAAAATCCCACGAGATCAGCTTCAGTCCGTGAAGTAAGGCAACACTGTTATCAGAATGTTGGTCCGAATGTCATGACATTTGTTCCAACATTTTCTGATTTTAACTTAGTACTGAAAATGATATGTTGGGCAAAATGTCATAACACCAAACCCAACATTAACATTCTCCCCCTTTTTGTCTTTCTTCACAAAACGAATCTTTTCAGTGCGAGTGACCTAAGGCAATGACATGACTACACGACTTCTCTCCCTCAACCTGTAATGGCATACAAAAACATATATATCGGTGTATATCATAATATACAATTAAAGACAATGTTAGCACAAACATAGATATACACACATCAAATAGGATCATGAATACTTAAAACATTAGACATTCACAGCATCATCCACAAAACAAAAAAAATTGTTAGAACATCCTTACATCCCAAAGATTAAAATAGTAACCATGAAATTGTCTTATACAACTCAATTCATAAGTAACCAAAATAAATCATTCACCAACACAACAACATATCATCAACAGCAGCAGTCAGCAACAACAACCCAACATTACCAGCAATCTTCTCTGCAAGTCTAGCACAAGTAGTAGATTTCAGCCGCTTTCTACTTTACTCGACTTCAACACTGCATCCTTCCCTGCATCAGTACCAGGTCCACGAGCAGCAGCAGCATTGCTAGTCTCTGCCTCCCCCTGCACAGAATCATCTTCCCTTTTTTTGGAAGAAAGTAACAATAAGAGATGGACCATGACTGTAACTAGTGCATTTCTAGCATGATCAATCTCAACAATTTGTGAGTTGATCTTGGCAATTTGTTCCACTAGCCAGTTTATTGACAACTCAGACTGTCGGGAACCAATGCTGCCCTGAATGTTGGAAACATTCTCACATTGTGCTTCTTTTCTCCAAGGGAGATCAATTACTCTATCTTTGCTCTTCAAGATTGCTTTGTTCACTACGTATATCTCTGGTTGTTTCCCTAATTTCTCGTCACTAAGAGGCTCAAATCCCTGGTTAATTAAGATCTTATAAATCAGTGAGGGATAGGGTAATACCAAAGTTGATTCTTTCTCAGCAAGATTGGTAACTTGATAGAATATTACATTTTCCAAATCAACTCTTAATCCTTTACCAATCTTGTACAACAGTGAAGCTTGTTCAGCAGTGACTATTGACTCGTTTAAAAAAGGGAGTCAATTGTGAATAGCAATCTTTTGTAAGGTGGATAACAATGATGCCAGCTTTGAGGCAGGGCACCTAGATGTCCACTTCTTGAGTATACCTCATGTGAGGTATTCTATCATATCATCTTTATCTGTCACTCCTCTTTCTGTTTCTTTTACATTCTCCTCATTATGACCCAAGCATTAATTAATGATTGAAGGGGTGAAACGATAGACTTTTTTATAAAGGTAAACCTTACCATATTTCTTGGAAGAGGTGTCCTCTACAGAAGAGTCCAAGTTTGCATAAAACAGAGTCACCACCTTATCAACATAAGGTTGTTTACCAGTGACAGAACCTATCAGATGTATGTCCTTAAGAAACTCAACTACACCGTACTCAGCACAAACATCAACATCTAATTCTTTTTATGGCCTAATTACCCTATTTCTAAAATTATCCCAATTATCATGCTTTGCTTTAGAATAAAATTTGTTAGAAAATACATCTACCTCAATGTCTGATTCAGACAGGTCTGTTCTCTTGGAATTTGAGCTATTGGAGGAAATGGGTGAACCTGTTTCTGCAAAAGTCGACTGAAATATTGCCGGAGATGTTGTGACATCTGGGGCGACATCTATATCAGCATATGGTCTAGTTCTGTGAGCCATTCCCTTGCGATAGAATTTCTTCAGTGGTGTGTCATCAGTAATGTCTTCTTTTTCATACGACTTTTGAGAGTCAGAAACAAAGGGCTCGGTATGAGACTGAGAGGCTTGTGGTTCATCTTGCTCTTCGACAACAAGGGTCTCTTCTACATTATCTTCAGAGGAGAAATTGAAATCCGAGTCTTCAGTGTCGCTGCTTGAGCAAGCAGTGACTTGTGTATCAAACCTTGATTTCTTTACTGCAGGCTGAGGATCAACAGTTCTTTCATAAATTCTACTCGACCTTCTTGTTGGAAACTTAGATGCGATGTCTCTCTTTCATAATATCGAAACATCATGGGTTGCATCTATGTCGATGGGATTGTTATCATCCCCTGGATAACTGATTTCAAGTGGTTCCTGAAATGCACTAAGCACAATGTCTTTGCAAATAGGAGGGTTGGTACTCATGTGAGTGTTTTCAGAAATATTGGTTGACATTGGGGTTGACATTGGGCTTGTATCCATTGGAGAGTAAGGTGAAGAAGGTTGTAAGGGTTTAGGGTTTTGAGTGGTTTTGGAAGATGAATGGATTGAGGGTTCCATCGGTTGTATAGACCGAGATGATGTGATCTTTCCCCTTTTTAAAAAAAAATTGGAAAAGACAAAAGACAAGATGAAGAACAAATAGTAAAGTTTATACACTTGGCAAAATATCACATTTTTTTATTTTGAGAGTTGGTAATGTATTCCAATACTTGTTCCTAAAATTTATAGATAGACATCAAGATTTGATCTTAGCAAAAAAAATTAAAATCAACGGCACATAAATAGGAAAAAAAATAACTTAATTTTTTAAAATCAGTTACAAACAGTATCCCAACAAATATCATTATCTGAGAATGTCAACAGTAATATTGACAACATTTTGGACAACACAAGTATTATGATCCCATAAAAACTTTTTCACTTTGGCAACAAATCAAGACATTTTTTATATATGTTTTATAAGTTTAACTACCAGACCAATGTAACATTTTTCCATTGTGTCCTTGATTTAATCATAAAAACACATACAAAATTTATTTTCATGTCAAAAAAAAAATAAGAATACTTATTTAGTATCCTCATAATTTCTTGTTTAAGCACTTGATACTCCTATAGTATAAGAACGGTATCATTTTCAAAGGCTTTGCCGATATTGCACAGTTGCCAGTAATTAGAAAGACTTTGCCTTATTTTGATAATCCTTTTTTATGATAATTATCATCACAGGGAACAGTATCACATTGGACTTCATGTTCTTATTTGAGGAACATACATGTGTGAATAAAAATCACCCATTATACAGTAACGAGAATCAGATTATGATATTACTAAGGTAAATGTCATTCAAAATGTTAGAGACATTTCAACCAACATTCACCCAACATGTGCCTTTTCAGAGATTACAGAGACCAAGAGAGCTTTTCAAACTGAAAAATCTCTCATGATCTAAAGCTTTTGAAAAAATATCAGCTAGTTGATGAAGAGTGTCAACATAATCAATTTGGACTAGCTGTTTTTCTACAAAATCTCTTTAAAATGATGTCTAATATCTATGTGTTTTGTACGAGAGTGCTGAACTGGATTTTTGGAAATATTTATAGCACTCAAATTATTATAATACAAAACTAAGATATTACTTGAAAAACCATAGTCGTCTAACATGTGTCTTAACCATATTAATTGAGAACAACAACTCCCAGCTGCTACATATTCAGATTCATCAGTTGAAAGTCAAACGCAGTTTTGTTTACAACTATACCAATAAAGTAGATTATTGCCAAGGTAAAAACAACTTCCACTAGTACTCTTTCTGTCATCTATATCACCAGCCTAATCAGAGTCACTATATCCTATTAAATTAGGATTAGTATCTTTGGAATATCAAATTCTCAACTCACATGTGCCGGCAACATATCTAATGACATGTTTTACGACATTTAAGTGGGAGACTTTGGGGAAGGCTTAGGATCGAGCACACACACAAACACTAAACATTAGATTAGGATCAACATTTTTGCCAACATCGTCTTTGCATATCTTTTGTGTTGATCCCATTGGAGTTCTCATTTGTTTAGCATTTTCCAATCCAAACTTCTTAACTAAATTTTTGGCGTACTTACTCTGGGAGATGAAGATTCCATCTTCATTTTGCTTTATATGCAAGCCTAAGAAAAAAGTTAGTTCTCTTATCATGCATCTCAAATGTTGAGGACATTGCTTCGACAAATGTCTCAAGGTAGGACTGTGAAGTCGAACAAAAAATTATGTCATCTACATAGATTTGAACAATGACTATATCTACTCTGTGATGTTTTATAAATAAAGTAAAATTAGCTTCACCATGTTTAAAATCAAATTCAAGAAGAAACTGAGTTAAACGACCATACCATGTACGAGGAGCTTGTTTTAGTTCATACAATGCCTTTTTGAGTTTGTATACAAACTGTAGATGGTGGGGATCTTCAAATCCTTTAGGTTGTTCAACATAGACTTCTTTATCAAGATATTCATTCAAGAAAGCACCTTTTACATCCATCTGATGGAGAGTAATCTTCAGACAAAAAGCAACAACAAGTAACAATATAATTTACTCAATTCTGACAACATGAGCAAAGGTTTCATCATAGTCAATTCCTTCGACCTGCGTGTATCCTTGAGCAACTAGGCGAGCTTTATTTCGCATAACAGTTCCAGATTCATCTGACTTGTTTTTAAATATCCATTTAGTTCCAATTACATTGGTATTATTTGGGTGTGGAACTAAATCTCAGACTTCATTTCTTGTGAACTGTTCAAGTTCTTCTTGCATAGCTTGAATCCAACAATTATCTTTGAGTGCTTCTGAAATAGTTTTTGGTTCTAATGTAGACACATAACAAGAAAGACTTACCTTTTGATACATGGTAGACATGCACACATATATGATCATATTTGTAGTTCAGGGGTTCTTTCCTTCTTGTTCTTACACCTTCGAACACTTCTACTATCACCTGACAAGTAGGATGGTTCTTCCTAATCCTGGATGAGGGGTCTCTTCGAACTTGATCTATCAGTTCAGCATTCGGCTCCTTATCTGCACCTTCTGTGCTCTCGGGTTGGTCGGATGTTCTTGGATGTGGTAACATTTGGGGCAACATCTGGTTCTTCAGCATTCTGCTCATTCTTCACTGAAATTATAATATTATTTTCAGATGTATTCCCTGTAAGGTCAGAAAAATCATGAAAACAATGTTAACAGATTCTTGTACAGTTTTGATCCTAAGATTGTACACACGATAAGCATGACTATTTTGAGAATAACCGACAAAGACTCCATTGTCACTTTTAGAGTCAAACTTTGCTAGATGGTCTCTATCATCTAAAATGTAACAAACACACTCAAACACATGAAAGTAACACAAATTTGGTTTCTTTCCATTAATTAGCTCATAAGGTGTCATTTTTGTTCCATATCTTAGACAGACTCTATTTGTGATGTGACTTGCAGTATTCAAGGCTTCAGTCCAAAAACGTTTTGACATTTTCTTAGAACTAAGCATAACTCCATCTCTTGTAGAGTTCGATTCTTCTCTGCTGAGGAGTTTTGGAAACAGAAAATTCATGGAAAATACTTTTTTTCTCACAAAATGTTGAGAATATATTATTCTCAAACTCTTTTTCATGATCGGGCCTAATCCGAAAAATAAAAGAATGATACAAATTTATTATTCTAGAGTACAATATCTTGAACATGCCAAACGTTTGAATTTTTCCTTCAAAAGAATATCCATGAATACCTAGAAAATAATCTACAATCACATACGAGTACGTCATGCCTCCTAGGCTGTCTACCTCGATTGGACCCATAAGATCCATGTGCAATAACTGAAAGCAATGAGACATACATTATGGGTGACACATGTTTGCTTACCTTTTAGACAATCTTCACAACCCACTATTTTATCTTTAGGACTTAGTTTAGGAATGCCTCTTACTGCCTCATAAGAAATTAATCTTTCTAAGTTACGGTAGTTGACATTCTCTAATTTTTTATGCCACAAAGTTGTGTCATCAGTCCTAACATTATTGCAGATTTCTTGTTCTCCAACAAGATAGCAATTGTCGCATGTCCTTGTACCTGACATTACACATTTGTTAGCTTCATTTGTAACTGTACAAACATACTTATTAAACTTTACCTCAAGATTGGCGTCATATAATTGACTTATATTAACTAAGTTAGCAATTAGTCCGTCAACATGTAAGACATTTTCCAAGGTAGGAACACCAGGAACATTTAAGGTTCATTTTCCTATGATTTTACTTTTGTCGCCACCTCCATAAGTTATGTTACCTCCACTGAGTGACTCGTAGTTCTTTAGGTACTCTTTTGTCCCTGTCATGTGGCGTGAGCACCCACTGTCAAAGTACCAAGAACCTGAAATGTTAGTCCTTAAAGTAGTTATAGATATATTACATTTCACATTCATTTTGGGAATCCAAACTCTCTTAGAGCATTTTTCCTTTCAGGCCTGAGGAATGTTGCTTCGAGTGTTGTCCGAGATGTTGGACAGTCGTCTTAACAACATTCTGCTCCTGGAATTCTGATGTTTGTGACAATATGGTCTTATGTGTCTAGGGGAGTTACAATGATGGCACACAAACTTCATATCTTTTGATAAGACCGATAACTTTTCTTTTAATCTTTTTTCTTTTACAAAACCTATTCTCTCAGTTTTGTCAAACAAATTAGAGCATATTGCATTAAGAGAGTTCTCGTACCAAATACTTGCGTGTGGTGGTTGACTAACACTTAGTACCTCATTCAGTTTGGAAGTACCTGTATTGAGCTTACAGAAGGTTGCTTCAGCTAAATTCAACTTTGCACTTATCTTACCAAATTCAAAATCATTTTTGGTAAGTGAAACCTCTAAACGGGTTATTGTGCCTTTTAAACCTGCATTCTCAAGAGTTAAATATTTTATCTTTGAGTCAAGTTGCTTGGATTCTAGGATTAAGTCTTTACAAAGTTTTTACAATTCCTTAATCATGTCGTCATTGGGGTCAACTTGATCATCAAAGTTAGTCTCACTACTAGAAATAGTACTACTAAAGCAATTAACATCAGGATAGTTGAAATATTCCTACCTTTTGGATGTTGCTGGATATGCAGATGTCGTCGCAGATATTGAAGCAAATGTGTTGACATTCGGAACAACACTGTCGATGATATTTTCTTCGTCTGAACAGGACTGCTCAAAAATAGTGGTCAGCATTTCTTGTGACTCTATTTCTTGATCTCCTTCTTCTTCTCCTTCGTCGTCACTAAGAGAAACCTACAGACTTTTACCAATTTTTCTCAACGTGTTTGCACATTCATTGGCATAATTACCCCACCCTGAATAAGAATGGCATTGCATAGTTTCAAGTTGTTTGGGATCAAATTTGGTTCGGTCTGAGTTGGTTCTCTTTAGTTGATTTCCTATTTGTACTATAGGAAGAGAGTTAGTGGACTTTTGATTGAAGCCTTGGTTTTGGTGTTCTTTGGATTTAAATTTATTTTTTATCATTGTTGAACTTCCTTACCATCGAATTGAACTTTCGAGTAAGGAGGACAACATTTGCACCACCACCAATTTCTTCAAGATTCTCATCCTCTTCATCGATTTGATTCTCTAAGAATTTTACTTGAAGTGCTACATCCTTGCTTTTGTACAATGCCCTTTGATTCTCCATATTCATCTCATAAGTTTTGAGAATACCCATTAAGGTATGTAGGTCCATTGTAGCAATGTTGTGAGCTTCTTCAATCGCACAAATCTTTATGTTGAACTTTTCAGGAAGAGAACGAAGTGTTTTTTTCACAAGTTGAGTGTTGGTCAATGGAGAACCAAGCACTTGACATTCATTAGATATGTCAATCAACTTTTTAAAATATATTTTAATATCCTCCGTCTCTTCCATCCTTAAACGTTCATATTTACTCATGAGCATATGAAGTTTCGTTCGACGAAAACTAGAGCTACCTTCACAATGAGTTTGTAAAGTATCTCATGCGTCATTGGTTGTAGAACAATTTTGTATGAGTGAACATATACATATCAACTCATCCAAAAATGGCATTTAAATCCTTTTCATTGAAGCTTGCATCGTTGGTTTCTTCCGTATTCCATTCAGATTCAGGTTTAACAAGTATGTCATCTTCCTCATCTGGTGAAAGCATTGAAACAACATATTCATTGGTAATAGATCTCCATGTCCTGACATCAATTGATTTGATATGAGAGCGTAGACGAATCTTCCAATAGGCATAGTTTGAATCATCTAAAATAGGAAGACTACCAATTGTTGGATTAGTCGGATCCATAGTTTAAATAACATGACCAAACACTTATTATATCAAGTGTTGACTCTGATACCACTTCTTGGGTCCCGGGAGTAATACTATAGAATAATTAAAAACAAACCGAAAGTAAAATAACTTGTTTGCTGAAACAGTTTGCAAATGTCGTTGACAATGTCGTCCGACACAAGTGACAACACTTAAATAAAAACAGAAAAACCTTTGAAGAGTAAAATGCAGCGGAAATAATAAAGAACACAAAGGTTTATATTTACATAGGTTATATTAATATATAACATATGGCGGTCAATGTATATATATATATACAATTGAATATATTTCTTCTTTTACAATATTACAAGATAATACAAAAGGAATAAAAAAAGTTAAGTCGCAGATGATTTATGCCTGAAAAATCTACCTAAATAGACATAGACAATATCTCATTACAATTGCTTCAATAAAGAAAAAATCTAGAATCTAGGCAACAACTGTAATGTTGGACAGAATGTTGTCGACACGCTCAGACAACACTTGTGATCCAGTTTTCTGATCGTTATATCGGAGAGCTCTCTTGATATTTTCTTTTGGATTTTTCTGGATATCGATTCCTTGATGTATCCTCTCTATTTATAGTAGAGAGTCTTCCTTGAAATGATCAATGAATCGTTGTAGAGATTGAGAGAAAAGTGGGCAGCTTGATAGGATTTGTTGGAGAAGAATGTGGAGCAAGATCCTCTAACTTCTTGGACTTGTTCCCCAAGCCTAGCAACGACTTGGACTTGGTCTTCCCACGTTTTTAATCAGCTCCAAAACTCATTTCCATGTCACTTTACCATCGTGGTAAAAATCCCACGAGATCAGCTTCAGTCCGTGAAGTAAGACAAAACTGTTATCAGAATGTTTGTCCGAATGTCATGACATTTGTTCCAACATTTTTTTATTTTAAATTAGTACTAAAAATGATATGTTGGACAAAATGTCATAACACCAAACCCAACATTAACGATTACTATACATTGAAAGATTAGATTTTTTACCTTAATGTCAACAATTTAAGGAATATATCAGACATCTTTTGTCTGTGTCCTATCTGTAGTTCTGTATGCTCATTAGTTTAATCTGGGGTCAGTTAGTGGCAATTGATTGAAATTATATTATTGGGCAATAGTTGTATAATCAGTAATAAACATGTTTGATTGAATTGATTGCAAGAATCA
Organism: Przewalskia tangutica; assembly: GCA_029844215.1. Taxonomy (NCBI): domain Eukaryota; kingdom Viridiplantae; phylum Streptophyta; class Magnoliopsida; order Solanales; family Solanaceae; genus Przewalskia; species Przewalskia tangutica. Next base: position 4,719,812 of record CM056720.1, read on the forward strand.
AACTTTTTTTAAACACTATTTCCAGAGTTGCTTGCTTACATGGAACTTGCCACCACAACTCATGTACTAGATAATCTAATTGATTATTTCATGACTAATCATTCTTATAATACAAAAAACATTATCCTAGCTTTCATTTTATAAAAAGTACTCACTGGCTTTGACTATCAAAACGTAGGCATCTAGTGTTTATGTAATCTATTGATATTTGAATACTGGTCAGGTCTTGAATTCGAGCTTTGAAATGGAGGGGAAAAAATCTGAGAGAGCATTTTTTCCTTTAACGAGCCTTAAGCGAGCAAATCTAAGTTATTTATTACCAACGTGGCCAGCCCAAACCCAAACCCAAACCCAATACTCAACATTGAATAACCATTAATTAATGGAGTTGTTTTTGTCAAATTAATTAGTTGAGTTAACTATTACTCTTTTGGTCTTAAATTATTTATCATGATTATTAAAAATAGTTATCTTAAATTATTTATCGTTTTAAAAGTTCAACACATAATCAATTTTTATTTTATTTTACTCTTTGTCATTTATAAAGATAACATCATAAATAGTAAACATTTAATATAGAAATTATAACTTACATAAATTAAGAAAATATGCCAATTTTTCAATCTAATTAATATTTCTTAAAGACGTATAAAGTAAAGCGATAAATAATTTGATACGAAGGGCTCAGTAATACTAGTAAAACGACAACAACTTTTTCTTAGATTACTCTTTTGTCCCCACTACCCAACATTTCCTCTATCATCAAGCAATATATATATATATATATAAATTTGAAGAACTGTTACAGTTACAAAATCTGTAGAGTAGAAAAAAAAAGGAATTTTTAAGTGAATTGGAGATGAGAAATTAGGGGATAATAATGGCAAACCCTACCAGAGATCGTGAACTTCTAATTCCGGTGGCTGTCACCGGCGCCGGAGACGATGTCTCTGGCGATAAGCCTTCATCGTCTTCTTCTTCCTCCTCCTCTTCTCATCATCACTCCGGCCGCGAGGTTAATTCCGTAATTTCACAAACTTTAGGAAAAAAATTCGATGCATAGTTAATTTTGTTAGGGTTTTAGGGTGATTTGGTGATCTGATTTGTTTGTTATGTGTGGTCGTGATTATTTTTAATTGTGTAGATTAGGAGTTAAGAGGTGTGTTTAAGAATTGATTTTGTTTGAAGTATTTATAGAAGGAATAAATAGTAGATCTTTTGTTATGAGCTTAATTTATTCTCATGTTGGCTGTTTACTTATTAAGAGAGCAAAGTTACTGAAAGAATGCTGCAAAAAGAAGCAATTTTGTTAATGTTGTATAAATTTATGTATTAATTGTTTATTTTTTTCTCATCAGTGGCTAGTTTATCACTTCTGATCTTAAATGAGGTTAGTTGAGATATGTTACTGATCTAAAAGTGGAAGCCGGAATCTACAGAAATTGATTGTAGAGATAGCAAAAAATTTGCCTGAAGAGTTGTTTGATGTTAATTGTTCTATAAAAATAAAAAAATATTTTTACAAGAGGAAAATAAACACTAAGCAAGTTCAGAAGAACTTAACGTAGTTATATTAATGAGAAACTCTGTTAAAGCTTTGACCTTTTATGGTAGAAGAGGACTCAGATGTATGTACATTATTAAACTTCTTCTTGACAGCGTTCCGTCATTCTTGTACTGCATGTTTTGTGATTTGCTAAGTTGTGGTATTTTTTTTATAAATTAGGTTAATATATCGAAAAGGCAATGCATTTGTAGCATATTAAAGTATGTGTTCTCCATGTCGGTTTGGTGCTGTGTATTGGCTTCTTACATATAGGAAGCAGAAAAGTCTTTAAAAGCTTTGCCTATTACTCCTATTATTAGGTGTTAGAGACTTGTTCAATCATGTTTTGTTCTTTTTTTTAGTACCAATATGTGCTTTACTTGATGGACCAGACCAAGTGTTACATAAGACGTCTATTGAGTTATGTGTGTATGTATATGTGAATTTGTGTTGGATATAGGTATTGTATTCAAATGCGTAATATACTTTGTTGGTCAAGAGTAAGAAAAAATCTATACAATGTATTATTCGGATGTCCAGTGTCCTACACTAAGTTTTCATGTGTTTGAGTTAAAATTTTACCTTGTAAAAAAAATCATGTGTTTGAGTTCTGTCGGATGTGGTATTCATGTTTTTGTCTTCATTGCATGGTGTAACATCTATGGCATGCTACATTTCTACATTCGATGATATTCCTGCCTGCCTCTGTGCTAGGTCGCATTGAAACAGGTGTTAGAGTGATCAATTTAGGCTTTACTTGTTGTGGCATAATATTTTGATGGGCATAACAGTTGGTAGCATCTAATGCTTGGTGATCCTTATGAGCAGTGAGGAACCAAAATGAAAATAATGATTACATATTGGTGGAGGAAGTAATTGGTATGGAGTAAAAAAAAGAGAAAAGGTGTAAACTATTTTTTGTTGCGAAATTTATTTTATCTTGTTAATATAACAAAAGCCAAAAAGAATCCCATTAATTTCCTGGAAAATGTATTGGGTCAAAATGATACTAAGCCCCTTTTAAGGAACTTTTCACATGTACCATACTTGATTAGTTGATTAACGATTACATTTCCTGCAGTGCTGTACATAAATGTAAGGTTAATTATAGCGCCTTTGGCTTCTTTCAGTAATGTTTTATGTGCTGTTGGGAGCAATCTTTTAGTTGCTTGCTGGTCTCTTTTATTCGTCTTTGCTGTTTGACATTTACTATTCTTATATCTCTCTTCTACTCTCCTTTTCCTCTTCACTCTGCCTCTCTTTTATTTTCTTGCATCACTAGTCTAAATTTGATGATTGTGCCAAAGTCTGTTATCATAGCTTAATTGCTTAGTGACTGGACTGGTCACGGGTGAATATTACCGTACTGTCCTTGACTCCTACTTTCATATTTTAAGCTTGAATTCTCTTTTCATTATCTGACAAAAGCGGTATGTTTTTTGCAACTGCAGACTTTCTCTAAAGTTGTTAGGAGTTGGGCTTCTAAGAAATTCATGACCGGATGGTAACCATAGTTCTCTTCTCTTCAATCTTCCTTTTGATCTAGACATAGGCTGTATCTCTTTATCTGGTTCCTTGCTTTTAGAAAATAAAGTTTAGAAAGAAACAGCAGAGCGCCACAAGAATGATTTACAAGATCTAGTTAAGCAAGGGTTCAAGGCCTACAGAAGAACTGACCCAGGCTTCTAAGACCCACTTTCTAGCTTCTGTTAGAAGGGTTAGGGGTTTTCACTTTTCAAGGTCCCTTGATGACTACTACCCACTTTTAGCTTCTGTTACGGAAGGCTGAAATAGAAGTGCTTTTCGGCTAACAGAATTAAGACAATCAATCTTGGAACATCGAAAGCATCGTAATTGTTGTGAGGAAATTTGATTAGTTGTTAAAACAAACTAGGGATAACGCTTGTAGCCAGGCTGTTGCTACCATGTAATTAAACAACAATAACTACTAGCGCCTCAGTCCCAAACAAGTTGGAGTTGATTATATGAATCCTGATTCACCATGTTGCTCCATTTGAACTGATTCATGACCCTCTTTTGTTGGTAAATATGATTACGGGAAGACTGTTCTTTAGGTAGCAGTAGCACATCTATCACAAAAAGAAAAAGGAGTGTTCTTCTTTCTTGGATTATGCTGTACCAATGAACTTCTACTGAGTAAGAACTTATGGATCAAAGTTGTGACGTAAAGTTGATGGGATTATGCTGTACCAATGAACTTCTACTGAGTAAGAAATTATGGATCAAAGTTGTGAAGTATAGTTGATTAGGAAGCAACTAATCCACAGTCCACTCTGCTGCTAGCAAGTGTCATGGGAAAAAAAGTAGCAGGATTGCTTATAAATATTTGTCTCTGTCTTTACTGTCAGTTGTGATTAAGATAGAGGTTCTGCCTTACTACTTACTTTCCAGTTGTTACTTACTCACATCGTTTTGCAGTGTCATCCTATTTCCTATAGCAGTCACCTTCTACATAACATGGTGGTTTATTCATTTCGTGGATGGCTTTTTCTCTCCAATCTATGCTCAACTTGGAATTGATGTTTTTGGTAAGCATTTGTCCCTTCTCCATGAAAACCAGCTTACTTTATTCCTATGTTGTTATTGACACTGACTCATTTCATGGTGTCTTTAAGTAATGACCTTTATCTTTCTTTTGGACATAGAACACATTACCACTAGATGAATTAGCAAATAGTTTTATGGTACCATATGTAAATGTCCTTAGATAGGAGGTTGTGGAGGACACAGATTGGGGTAGAATGTTAGTAGGTAGTAGGGTGTTGTCTCGCGTATCCTTCCATACTAGTAGTAGTAGTATTTCTTTTGTAGCTCTTGTCCTTTGATTTTTGTTATTATTTGATGTTCCTTGTCCTTCTTCGAAATGCTTTGTCTTGTTTTCTATAGTATCTTGCCATGATTTCCTCACTTGAGTTATTTGACGCACTTTGATATGCTTTCTCTTGAGCCGAGGGTCTATCGGAAACAACCTCTCTACCTCCCAAGGTAGGGGTAAGGTATGCGTACATTCTACCCTCTCCAGACCCCATTTGTGGGATTACACTGGGTATGTTAGTTGTTGTACCATATGTAAATGTCAGCTATATTAGGTTAAGGCTCTTTTCTTTGATATATTAGTAGCTCATGTTGGTGATATTCTTCTTGGGAGATGACCCTTTTCTATGGCTGTTCTGATCAGGTCTTGGATTTATGACTTCAATCACTTTCATTTTTTTGGTCGGGGTGTTCATGTCATCGTGGTTGGGGGCTTCAGTTTTGGGTCTTGGGGAGTGGTTCATCAAAAGAATGCCATTTGTTCGGCATATCTATAATGCTTCGAAGCAAATTAGTTCTGCCATATCTCCAGGTATGCTTTATGATTTTTTCAGTTTCATACTACTTTTCACGAAATAGCTTTCAGTTGGAGAGTGATGATTGATACATAACCTCCAATTGCAGATCAGAACACACAAGCTTTCAAGGAGGTTGCCATAATAAGGCATCCACGCATTGGCGAATATGCCTTTGGGTTCATTACTTCGTCTGTTGTCTTGCAGGTATGCCAATGATTACGTTTTTTTTTTGTATTTTTCAATAATAAGAATTCAACTATCATATTTTTCTTGACCATTTAGAAACTTCTAATTACACGGTGGGCACCTGTAGCAATTTTTTTAAAAGAAATTAAAAGGGAAAATTGGGGAGGGGATTAGAAGGCGGGAATCGAACCCTCACCAATAAGGTGAAAGTTCAGGTAGCCAACCAAATGAACTACTAAGATTCCCCTATGGGTAGCATTAGGATCACATAGCCCTGCTGTTGGATAAAATTATGTACAATTGCATCTTTCGTCGATTTTATTTGAAATTCACTTGTGCGCTACTCTGTCTTACCATCCAATCCAGAACTATTCAGGAGACGAAGAGCTATGCTGTGTGTATGTTCCTACAAATCATCTTTACATTGGTGATATATTCCTCGTTAATGCAAAAGATGTTATTAGACCAAACTTGTCTGTCCGTGAAGGAATAGGTAAGAGATCTGTTTTGATTGTCAAATTCGCTGGAAAATATATGCATTGATTTGCTTGCTACTCCCGAGCTTTTTTCCAAGTATCATCTTTCCTCTTAATAGAGTGTTTCCATCTGGCAAACCTAAGTATAATTTTCTGATCAAGACATATGTTCATGCTTAAGGACTTCCCGACATGATTTTTTCTCCTCTTTGCAGAGATTGTTGTATCAGGTGGCATGTCAATGCCTCAGATACTGTCGACGCTGGATCCAGGAAGTATTCAAGTCGATAGAAGTTGACCTTACAGAAACTGAGGGTAAAGGTAATAGTCATCTCAGAAGTGCTCATCAGTCATCAAATTCCCCCCTTTTTGTTCCAGAAAGGTTTTCTTTTTTTCTTTTCTTTCTTTTTATCATTTACTATTTGATATTTGAGGTGTTAGATTCAGGTCACTTAAGTGACAATTGCTACAGTGTACAATGTAGGGAAGTAGCAATGGTTTGAAAATGTAGTTGGCTGATAATTTTAAGTTAATAGGTTTCTCGCCTTCTGCTTAACTCCTAACTTTGAGGTTATATTGAATGTGTTATAATACTCGATTTTTCAACAGTACCACTGTTTCGAACTCGTTAAGCTGCTGTATATGAAAAGGGTGAATTGTTTTATATGGCGATTGACTCAATACTCTTATTTGAATTTTGAACTAAGGAAGGCAAAACATAAGAGGAGCCGTTGTACATGATAATATTGGACTGAGATGAACTTAAATGGAGCCCCACGCTACCTAATACATATAGATATTTTAACAACTTGTGGCAAGAATTGAAGCTACTATACATGATAATACCCAGATATTTAAGTTTTATGCGCACAGGATGTAAGAAACATGTTGCATAAGTAAATCACTTATGACATAATTACATATAAATGTTTACGATATCATTAATCGGTTACTTGATATAGTTAAAAAAAATATTACAGAATAACCGGATTTAGGCGTTATTGGTGTAACAAATTCAAAGATTTTCATATTGAGTTGTCTTTTAGCTAATTGGTGATGCATCCATCTACAACTAGATTTCAAAAACTACTCTACGTGGTAATCCTTTTACTAAGAAATTTCAGCGGGTGTACTCTTTAAGAATCGATGGTTTGGCTTTTGTGTTGTGTCTGTAAAGAAAAGCAATGCAAATATAGGTATTTATAAGAATTTGTGTTTCTCCTCCTTCATGTGTCGTAGAAAATTAAAAAATCATTATTGATCTGCGATTGATTTCATTGAAGAAAATAAAAAAAAATATTATTGTATTTTATTGAGCTTGATATTGAAGTAAATTTCGCTAATGGTGTTCAAGATTTAATATAGATTTTTTTTAAAAGTAATTTTTTACCTATATATGCAGTATTATATTTTTAATATTATACTAATTTTCTAATAAAGTGTTAAGCTGATCACCCTTAGTCTATGTAGCTACTTCGATAGGGTCTATTGATTTTTTGAAGATTTTGGTTGAAATTTACCATTGAGAATTGTTGTGATTGGTGTTAGATATTGGATATCAAATTTGGAGTCATCTGGAGTTGATTTGGATCAATTCTAAAACAAAAATGCGTTGGTGAAATTTTTGTAGAAACTCAGTGATTCTACATGAATGATAAACAATCTGTTCCACAATTACAATACAATTTGTGCTAAAATACTGACGATTACCATAATTCACTGCAAGTCCCTCCATCGTAAATTTCTGGTGATCCGTAATTTATTTCAAAGTCACCACACAAGTTATACTAAACTCCTAGTAATTCGACATGAATTGTGGCAAGCCCGTCCAACAGAAAATTCATATTGATCCAATCGAACATTACATTTTGTACTAAATTTCTGATGGTCCCGTCATAAGTTGTGGCAAGGCATATCTTTTGATCCACTAGGAATTAAACTTCAACTTCGGACCAGAAAACTTTTTGCACAATTTTTTTAAGCATGATCAATACTTAAACCCTTAATACTGAAATATTAGCCTATTTGGCTAAACCGTCAAAATTTCATGGAGTGCCCTAATTTGATCGCGCTATTTAAGTAATATCCGTCTTGTACTTATTATTATTATTTTGCGCGAATTACGGATTGGTATTTAATTTTTCCCTTGTTTCTCATTTAATAAAAAATTATTGGTCAAAGTACCCTTATTTGTTGGTCTATGAAATCATAAATTCTGGGTTCGATCCCAACCGTCCAAAAAAATAAATTTCGCAAAGGCATGTCAGACATAAACTTTGCCTTGTCCGACTTAAATTCTGTAGAAATAAAGTTATTCCAGATAACTTAATTCCTACAGAACTTATGTCGAATTTTCCTTGCGAAATTAAGTCATAAATAAGGGCAAAGCGTTTTTTTATTTTATTTTTCGTTGTTAAGTATATTTTCAACTGTTTTTTTTGGCACATAAAGTGTAGAAGGGAAAAATGAAAGAGCAACGATCTGAGCAAATCCGTCCTCAAGGCGGTCGCTATCGCATCAAGACACACTACGGCGGGGCCTCCGCTCCAGAATTTTCATTTTTCTTTTATTGATTTTAAATATATTTATTAAAAATGCCTCCAATCTTATCAGTGAGAGATGTAGCCTAGCAGGCTTCCTTCAAAAATATGTCCCTAGTGAGAGGTCGCGTGTTTGAATCCAATGAGTAGCGATAGGTTTTTTTAAAAAAAACACAAAATCAGATTTAACCTCAAGTCCCAGGCAGTCGGCCCAAGTCTCAAACAGTCACTTCCCTCTTTAAATAATTATTTAATTTTAATTTTTCATGTGAATAAAAAATGATCTCTTTTTGTTTCTCGCACCAGGCTATAGAACGGCTCTGGATTTGAGTGGGAAAATTAAAGACCGCTCCAAAATAGTAACATTCGTGCGAATTGTCTTTTTTTTTTTCCAACACCAATACCCATTGCTCTCTTACTCAATCACACCTGTCTGAAATTTCAGCCCAACCCAAACCAAATTGATATTGGCCCACAAGTCCCTATCCATTACGATTTTTAGCGGCCCGCTCCATAATAACCTATCTCTAAACCCTAGCCTCCGTCCATCTTCAGTCTTCTGACTCTTCTCTATATAAAGTATCATCGTTCCTCTGGTTTTGCAGTCTTCCCTTTACCCTTGTTCTAAATAGTTCAAGTAAACCTTATTTTCTTGTCTACAATCCGCGGATGTTTCCTAGAGAGACACTCGACTCAAGACAAAGCATCCCTATTTTCTTGTCTATGATATGAATTTCTGTTCGTTTTAATACCCTTTGGCCTATGATTAAAATTGTTAAATATAGACAAGCATATGTCTGAATTTTCATCATGTTGTTAGCCTAATCTTCTCTATGAGGCCTATCATATTGTTTTCCTTTTTTTTCAAATTTATCACTGGGTCATATGATGATTAGAAGCATAGTTCAAATGAAATCTTTGTGATTATAAAATATCTTTTAGTCTTTCGCTCCTATCTGATGACTCATTTTTCTGAACAATATGATTATTCTTTGAAACAGAAATTGTTAAATGGACAATGATGACTTATATCAATTGGTCTCGTTCGTCGTAATGGTGTTTAAATCCACCTTGACGACCATACTGATATATCACCACCCATAAACTGAGTCCTCGACAACAACATACCTAGTGAAATCCACAAGCGCTATCTCTATGTGAGTACTCACATCGGAGCCTCATTTTAATTCTTTGTTTATCCATGTTGGGTCCCTTAATCAAATTTGTGATGTTTTAACTCTTAGAAAGGTTATTTTTTCCTTTTATGGTGCTATGATGAAAATTTCTTGTGTCGGAGACCATTGGTTTATGATGGTTTACACAACCCTCTAAGAAGTTCTGAGCACTAATTATTTTTAATTTCAACTCAAATGTTTCTGTGTTTTAGTATTGTTGTTCTTGTAATAATGTTTGTTTTATAATGAAGTGACGATATAATTCATGTCTGTCAATCCGCTGAATACATTTGTTATGATGTAAAGAGTGAATCTCGACAGGTTCTGATCATTAATTATAGTTTATGGGGGCAAATGATGAAATCTTATATATCGTAAATGGGTAATTTGCGTCTGAATATTTCATTGATGTTATCACCTTGGAGAACTGATGCCCTTTAATTTATTACTCTGAAAAATATTATTATTCATGAATAATATCTTTTAGGCTAAACTATTTGTTGGTTAAGACAAAGCATCAGCATTTGGCAGCATGGTTCTTGTTCGTTGCTCATCATCAGTTCAAGAAACACCAAAATCAGAGATAAATTCAAGAAGATTCTGGTATACATTAATTAGGGATTATCCATAGTAACTCGATGTTATTTTGTAATCCTTTGTAGAAACATTAGCTCCAATTACTTGTGTATGTCTGTGTGTATGTATATCAGCCTGCTGTGGAATCTGAGTTAGCTACATGTTTATAGCTTTGGTTCTTTTGTTGTAACTAGAGCTTTTTTTTATCTGAATTGCCTCACATTCATTTTTGTAGACTAAGCTTCTTGTATATAAATCATAATTATTTTGAATCATAAGTTTACCTTTTGTATAGCCATTCTTTTTTTTTGGGTCACGATCAAAATGACATGATCTTTGGGCTCGTCTTTAGCTCCCAAATATGCTTATTTTGCTATACTAACATCTTGGATTCTTGGTTGTCTAACAGTTCATTTCTCAAGTAGAGAACTGAAAAGTGCCTTAATGATTACATTTCTCTAACTTGCATTGCTTAGAAAAATGTGGCCACTCAACATATCAGATTGTTCATCAACTTTAATAACCAAAGAGCAAAAGAAATGTATATTACAATGCAATAATAGTCGCATCGCCAAACATTGAATAGATAAGCACTTTTCAGGCTAAATAAGTTATTCAGGCGTTAAATTACTCTCTGGCTGCTCACCCTTAGATCGCACCGCTCAACATTTTTCGAAGATTTTGGTTGAAATTTACCATTGAGAATTGTTGTTATTGGTGTTAGATATTGGATATCAAATTTGGAGTCATCTGGAGTTGATTTGGATCAATTCTAAAACAAAAATGTGTTGGTGAATTTTTTGTAGAAACTCAGTGATTCTACATGAATGATAAACAATCTGTTCCACAATTACAATACAATTTGTTTTAATTTTTTTTGTAGAAACTCAGTGATTCTACATGAATGATAAACAATCTGTTCCACAATTACAATACAATTTGTGCTAAAATACTGTCAATTACCATAACTCACTGCAAGTCCCTCCATCGTAAACTTCTGGTGATCCGTAATTTATTTCAAAGTCACCACACAAGTTATACTAAACTCCTAGTAATTCTACATGAATTGTGGCAAGCCCGTCCAACAGAAAATTCATATTGATCCAATCGAACATTACATTTTGTACTAAATTTCTGATGGTCCCGTCATAAGTTGTGGCAAGGCATATCTTTTGATCCACTAGGAATTAAACTTCAACTTCGGACCAGAAAACTTTTTGCACAATTTTTTTAAGCATGATCAATACTTAAACCCTTAATACTGAAATATTAGCCTATTTGGCTAAACCGTCAAAATTTCATGGAGTCCCTAATTTGATCGCGCTATTTAAGTAATATCCGTCTTGTACTTATTATTATTATTTTGCGCAAATTACGGATTGGTATTTAATTTTTCCCTTGTTTCTCATTTAATAAAAAATTATTGGTCAAAGTACCCTTATTTGTTGGTCTATGAAATCATAGAATCTGGGTTCGATCCCAACCGTCCAAAAAAATAAATTTCGCAAGACATGTCAGACATAAACTGTTTTGTCCGACATAAATTCTGTAGAAATAAAGTTATTCCTTATGTCGAATTTTCCTTGCGAAATTAAGTCATAAATAAGGGCAAAGCGTTTTTTTATTTTATTTTTCGTTGTTAAGTATATTTTCAACTGTTTTTTTGGCACATAAAGTGTAGAAGGGAAAAATGAAAGAGCAACGATCTGAGCAAAGCCGCCCTCAAGGCGGTCGAGCGCCACCAAGACACACACGCCGGCGGGCCTCCGCCTCCAATTTTCATTTTTCTTTTATTGATTTTAAATATATTTATTAAAAATGCCTCCAATCTTATCAGTGAGAGATGTAGCCTAGCAGGCTTCCTTCAAAAATATGTCCCTAGTGAGAGGTCGCGTGTTTGAATCCAATGAGTAGCGAAAGTTTTTTTTTTTAAAACACAAAATCAGATTTGACCTCAAGTCCCAGGTAGTTGGCCCAAGTCTCAAGCAGCCGCTCCCCTCTTTAAATAATTATTTAATTTTAATTTTTCATGTGAATAAAAAATGGTCTCTTTTTGTTTCTCGCACCAGGCTATAGAAACGGCTCTGGATTTGAGTGGGAAAATTAAAGACCGCTCCAAAATCATCAGCATTTGGCAGCATGGTTCTTGTTCGTTGCTCATCATCAGTTCAAGAAACACCAAAATCAGAGATAATTTCAAGAAGATTCTGGTATATCACCACCCATAAACTGAGTCCCTCAACAACAACATACCTAGTGAAATTCCACAACCGTTATCTCTATGTGAGTACTCACATCGGATATCAGAGTTAGCCTCATTTTTTCCTTTTATGGTGCTATGATGAAAATTTCTTGTGTCGGAGACCATTGGTCTATGATGGTTTACACAACCCTCTAAGAAGTTCTGAGCACTAATTATTTTTAATTTCAACTCAAATATTTCTGTGCTTTAGTATTGTTGTCATTGTAATAATGTTTGTTTTATAATGAAGTGACGATATAATTCATGTCTGTCAATCCGCTGAATACATTTGTTATGATGTAAAGAGTGAATCTCGACAGGTTCTGATCATTAATTATAGTTTATGGGGGCAAATGATGAAATCTTATATATCGTAAATGGGTAATTTGCGTCTGAATATTTCATTGATGTTATCACCTTGGAGAACTGATGCCCTTTAATTTATTACTCTGAAAAATATTATTATTCATGAATAATATCTTTTAGGCTAAACTATTTGTTGGTTAAGACAAAGCATCAGCATTTGGCAGCATGGTTCTTGTTCGTTGCTCATCATCAGTTCAAGAAACACCAAAATCAGAGATAAATTCAAGAAGATTCTGGTATACATGAATTAGGGATTATCCATAGTAACACGATGTTATTTTGTAATCCTTTGTAGAAACATTAGCTCCAATTACTTATGTATGTCTGTGTGTATGTATAGCAGCCTGCTGTGGAATCTCAGTTAGCTACATGTTTATAGCTTTGGTTCTTTTGTTGTAACTAGAGCTTTTTTATCTGCATTGCCTCACAATCATTTTTGTAGACTAAGCTTCTTGTATATAAATCAGATTGTTCATCAACTTTAATAACCAAAGAGCAAAAGAAATGTATATTACAATGCAATAATAGTCGCAGCACCAAACACTGAATAGATAAGCACTTTTCAGGCTAAATAAGTTATTGAGGCGTTAAACTACTCTCTGGCTGCTTCTCGACAGCACAACCTTCAGGAAGAACTGTCCCGCCAATTCTTTTTGGAGGCCAATAACGAAATATGGACCTGCCTATTATATTCTTAGCAGGAAGTGCTCCCCTGTTAAAAAGAATTCAGACTTAACAATATTTAATGAACTAGCAGTTTAGTAGACGCTTTAGCTTTTCAGAGACCGGACAACTCACCATATATGTGAATCGTAGCTGTTATTCCGATTGTCACCCAAAACAAAAGCTGAATTCTCGGGTACACGCTGCAGTACAGACATGAAAAAAAAAATGCAGTAACAGTATGTATCGGAATAAAGTGATTTTTCTATTCATTTTCTTGTGTTTGGTACGCCAGTTGAAAAATATCATTTTAAGAGCATTTACATATATTCAAAGCCAAGTACTATGAGGTTTTTGAATTCGGTGCAACTTCCGGTCGTGGTGGTTGGTTTGGGGGGGAGGCGGATAGCGCGGAGGTGGGTTTGGAGATGCGTTGGTGTGTATTTATTGATCCGGAAAATACTAATTTTAAGGAAAACATTTTCCAAAGATGTTTAATGCAACAAAACAAGGCAAAATAGGAAAACATTTTCCAGTCATACCAAGCACACCCAAAATGGAAATTAACAAGAGACTTTGACCACAACTATGATGGTTTTTGGCTTCTATTATTTGTCAAATCTGGATGATTCAATACTTTTGTATATTCGAAACTACCTAAGGAAATGAATTGGAGGGAAGCTGATTAATGAGTTAGGTTAATCAGTGAAATGGAACATACCACTGGTGTCATTTCGTATTTGGGCGCCTCGTTTATAAAGTCTTCACTTGTCACAACCCCATTTACGATCAACTTTCCTTCATGAACATGCACCACGAAGAATCACCAAAATAAGAAGGCAAACTTCGTCTGACCTTCCTTTTCTATAATAGGTCCTAACTAGAACACAACTGATGAGTTCCTAACTAGTAAATCTTTTATTCTATGTCAAATTGAAGCTCTTGTTCTAATTTGACGAAATTGTTAAGAAGAAAGTGACGATGTAAAGTAATTAAATAGGAAAGTAGGTTGAACTTTCGAGTTATCTTTCGGATGTTTAAGAATGAAAAAGAAAAAACTAATATTGGAAAGTTTATAAGAGTATTCTATAGAATTTCTTCAGCAAAGTCGGTAGCATCTGAGGTTGGACAAAAAAAAAGAGAGGCGGAGTTCAAATTTGTGACTAAAATTGAAGAGTAATAAGATGCCAAAAACTAGCTACCGATAAGAAGATGAAGCCTGATCGGGCAAACAATGAAAGCAATCGAAGGTTTTGACTGGTTCGGAAGGACCATGATGCAGATGTCTATTCAATAGAAGAAGTTGTTGGACCATTGTTGAGGACTAGCTCGTGAGTGGAATCAAGTATTTCAAGCATCTCAAATTTGAATATCAATGTTGTAAACAGATTCACCGGGAATTCTTCTCAAGAGCAGAGACTGGAGAAGCATGCTATTTGACAACGTGCATTGATACTAGTTCAAGTGCCGGTCCACGGATCAGAATTGCAGCTTAGAGGTTGCAATTCCATCCTGGACCACTTGGGTAATGCTCATGGTTATATCAATAACTATGTAATGGTACTAGAAAAGATTCTAAAAGGATATGATAAATCAACAGATTGGAATGGCAGAGAGAAGATGCATTATCCAAATATATGGAGAATCTTCACTGAAATACTACCCGAACAGTCATAATTATGCAGTTCAAGTTCATAGCAATTAAAAAGTAGTATTACTGCTTCTATTATTTAGTGAACTCACCTCGATAATTGTTGGAGATACAGTAGATATACACAAGTGATATACACTTTGTTGTTGTCTTTGTTTTGTTGTTTTCAGCTTTCAGTCTTTCCATTTCTAGCCTAGCCTAAGTTCAATTTCTAAGGGCATTTGGTGCAAATGACCCACAGTATAAATACTTGGAATGTTTTTGATTTGTGGCTAATCAGAAAATTGAAACTTCTCGCACCTCTGTTTCTCTCGTCTTCTTCTCCATTTGCCTTCACCGATTTCCTTACCTGGTTCACTGCAAATTAGCAAAGGTTAGGCTTATACGCAGTCGACCTCTTGTGATCCTCGGTTTCTATCATGGTATCAAAGCCTGTTAGAAGTATCGATCTGCGCAGACGACAACAGGAATCGTAAAATCGTAAGATTTCTATTTTTCTGATTCACGGCGCGTGCTTCGCTTTCTTCGACAGGTGTTCAATCTAGTAGAATTCGCGATTTGCTTGGAAATTATGGAAAATACCGCAGCAATTCCTTCTATGATCATAGACGAAAGTTCGACTTCCGGTTGTGAAATAATCGACCATAATCATCCTCTATACCTAAGTGCAGCGATACGCAGTGCACCGCAGTTGACATCCGCCATTGTGAATGGAAAACTACACACCGCGGAGCGAGCTATCAATGACGCTATTGACGAGGAACAAAATTGGATTCGTAGATGGATCCGCGAGGCGTGACACATATGGATCTATACACACGATGGCAACGACGCAATGCCTTCGTAATGTCGTGGATTATGAGGAATGTTGATAAAAATCTTCTTAGTGGAATTCTATATCGATCCAACGCAGGTATGCCGGAAGGATCTAAAGCGAGCGATTCGACAAAATTAATCTCTCGAGTATATCGCTTAAAAGGGAATTATCGATCTTGAATCGTGAACATCATCACCGCGCAATATTATTCCGTAACGAAGGATTTGTGGACGAGATAGACTCGATTATACCACCTCCTACCGCGAATGTTCAAATCCTAGAGAATACATCAATCATCTAAGCAACCAGAGACTATTGGAGTTCCTTGGGACTAAACGATGATATAATCAAGCTAGAGTCACATCTTGTTGATGTCTCCTACACCAAGCGTGAATCGCCTACGCCACGGTGGCGCACAAGATGAAAGTCAAGCACATTCTGCCCCAGGAATTCGCGAGAGCATGGCACTGGCAAGTAAAGCTTCATTTAATAGCAATAGGAAATACAATACATATGCCTATTGTGATCATTGTCGCATGAAGGGACACAACAGGGAAGGCTGTCACAAATTATTATACTACTGTGATCACTGTAAGAAGCAGGTCACACCGCGGAGAAGTTGTTACAAACTTGGCTATCCTTCCGATTCCGCAGAAAAAAAGGTCATTAATGTACCGCTGACCACAAATGGAAGCAACCGATATGTGCAGAAAAGTATGGAAACAGCTTCAATTGTCAACATACCAACAGATCAACTTCAAGATATGATCGCGACTGCACACCGCATAAGCCGCACCAAATGATGGGCCATATGTCTCGTGAGAAAAGGACAGTATAGATCATACCGTAAGTGCAAAGGTGAATATGGCGTGTAAGTATGATCACATTGAAGATAAGAGATATAGCGGATAGTAGATTCGTGCTACTAACCATAGTTGGGACGTAAAATGATTGAAACACCGATTCTTCGTAAAATCCAGATACATGTGCATTACCTCTTGGTATTGCTCAAATTTCACAAACCGAATTGTAGATTGACAGAGGTGATTTAATCAACCATGTACTTTGTGTGCCAAGTTTTCAATTCAACCTACTTTCGGATCCAAATTAACTAGTGGAATTGAATCAGAAGTGCAAGATTCTTCCCCGACTTCTTTTGTCTACAAGATCTCCTCACTGGGAAGGTGAAGGAGATTGGTAAAGAAGTGGATGGTCTATATGTACTGGAGACTGCAGGGAAACAGAACACACTGGTGACAGGTGCACACATGACATGCATCAAGTCGAGAGGATCAAGCGGCTTTATGGCATAAAAGACTAGGGCATGCTCCTATGAGTGTCCTTAGGAAGATCAATTTTTTTAGTAATGATAAATCTAGCTGTACTATTCCACACTGTGATGTATGTCCTATGACAAGACAAACTAGATTACCTTTTCCAGCTAGTGATAGTAGAACTACATCTTCATTTGAGCTGTTACACATTGATGTCTGGGGACCATATAAAGTTCCCACTTATACTGGAATGAGATATTTCTTAACTGTAGTTGATGACTTTACCAGATGGACCTGGATCTATCTGTTACATATCAAATCAGATGTGCCATCTATACTTAAAGACTTATGTATAATGATCAAGACACAGTATGGTGTGGTTGTTAAGTCCATCAGATCTGACAATGGCTCAGAGTTTATTAACAGTACATGTAGAGATTTGTTTGCCAGATTGGGCATTATACATCAAAGGTCTTGCCCTTATAGTCCTCAACAAAATGGACTGGTTGAAAGGAGGCATAGACATATCTTAGAGTTGGCAAGGGCTATCAAATTTCAAAGTCATTTACCAAATAGGTACTGGGGGGATTGTGTAGAGGTTGCAGGGTATATCATGAATAGATTACCTGCAGTAATTCTAGGAAACATTTCACCTTATGAAAAGTTATATGAGAAGGCACCAGTTCTGTCCCATATGAGGGTCATTGATTGTCTTTGCTATGCAACAAATTTACTACAGACAGACAAGTTTGACACTAGAGCAATAAAAGCAGTACTGCTTAGGTATTCCTCCAAGCATAAAGGATACAAACTATTGAATTTATCTAACAACACCCTTTTTGTAAGCAGAGATGTTACCTTCCATGAAGATATATTTCCATTTCAGCAAAAGCAGGTACCTGGACCAGGTCATCCAATCCCTTCAGAAGCTTCTGGAGAAGGTCATACAATCTCTTCGGTTCAACAAGTTGAAGTCGCCGTGATGGGACTATTTTTCAAAGATTCATCCGTAAATGTCAGAATCAGATCGCCTCAACAAATCAAGTCGATGATGAAAGGCATCCATCCAGAATGCGTAAATTACGAACGATCGAAGGCTGCGCGATGGTCGACCGATGTTGCATTTGCACCTGCACCTGAGGCTGAGACATTCCTGAGAAGATCAGATAGGAGCAGAAAACGGCCTATATGGATGAAGGATTTTTATCCAACACACAGGCATGAAGGTGGAGCAAGTAATAGTAGGCAATGCCTATATCCTATGTCAAATAGTCTCACTTACACTGGACTGTTTGCTAGATATCAAAGTTACATTGCAAAGATGGGATTTGAGAAGGAGCCAACATCATACTGCAATGCTCAAGATACCGGATGGTGGAGGCAATGAAGTGAGATGAAGGCACGGAGGACAATAACACTTGGGAGGTTACCGATCTTCCCAAATACAAGAAAGCCACTGACGCAGTGGGTGTATAAGGTTAAATACAAAGCTAGTGGTGAGATAGAAAGATTCGGGCAAGGTTGGTGGCTAAGGGTTACAATCAAAAGGAAGGAGTGACTACCAAGACACCTTCTCACCGTAGCAAAATGGTTACGATAGCGGTAGTAATCTCGATTCTTTGCCTGCAGGTTGGGACATTTATCAAACGGATGTCCACAATGCATTTCTCCAAGGTGATCTTAATGAGGAAGTATATATGACCATGCCACATGGCTTTGATGATAAGCAAGGAAGAGTATGCAAGCTGGTCAAATCTCTATATGGCTTGAAACAAGCTTCTAGGCAGTGGAATATCAAGCTCACTACTGCCCTGAAGAACTCAGGTTTTGTCCAGAGCCAATTAGACCATTCACTCCTCACCAAAAAGGTGGGAAATAAAATAGTGTTGGTACTCATCTATGTAGATGACCTTATCATCACTGGAAATGATAGTGATCTCATTCAACAGACCAAGGCATCACTTCAGCAGACCTTCAAGATCAAGGACTTGGGGACTTTGAGATATTTCCTAGGCTTTGAGTTTGCTAGAAATGCTAGTGGAATAGTCATGCATCAAAGAATACACATTAGAGCTGATTTCTGATCTTGGTCTATCTGGAGGGAAACCAGCAAAAACTCCTATAGAGCTTAATGCCCAGTTGACATCTGCAGTTTATGATCGGTGGTTCCTGCACTGGCCGCACATCTCGTAATAAAGATACACCGCTACAGATCCAGCTATCAAAGGCTTATCGAGGCTCTTATACTTGACAAATACTAGGCGACATATCCTTTATCGCCCAAGCACTGAGCCGCTTCTTGAGTCCAAAACATCTCATCTTACGGCAAGATATCGTAGTCATGTACCAAACAAGCACTGTGTCCGGGATTTTTTCACGGCAGAGAGACAACCGGGCCTATCATGATGCTGACCGGGCCTCCGTCTTAATACAAGGAGGTCCATTACAGCTATTTAGTATTCTTTGGTTCATCCTCATCTCGGAAGTCGAAAGTAACTCATCAGAGTCGAAGCTCACCGAGGCCGAGTATAGAGTCTAGCATCAGCGATTGGGAGGTGGTGGCTTACAGGTTTATTTGCTGAATTATCTGCTCATCTTCACCTTCCATACCAAAGCAAATGACAAGAAATCGCCTGCAGATTGCGCCTAATCCGGCCTTCCATAAGCGAACCAAACATATTGATATCGATCGCCATTTCATCCGAGAGAAAATCCAGCAGGGCCTGATTTGTACTGCTTATTTGCCCACAACAGAGCAGCCAGCAGATGCACACACAAAGGGACTTACTCAGGGTCGACATGACTATCTATTGTCCAAGCTAGGACTAAAAAATTTGTTTTTTGATTCTAGCTTGAGGGGGCGTGTTGGAGATACAGTAGATATACACAAGTGATATACACTTTGTTGTTGTCTTTGTTTTGTTGTTTTCAGCTTTCAGTCTTTCCATTTCTAGCCTAGCCTAAGTTCAATTTCATAAGGGCATTTGGTGCAAATGACCCACAGTATAAATACTTGGAATGTTTTTTATTTGTGGCTAATCAGAAAATTGAAACTTCTCGCACCTCTGTTTCTCTCGTCTTCTTCTCCATTTGCCTTCACCGATTTCCTTACCTGGTTCACTGCAAATTAGCAGTGCTAGGCTTACATGCAGGTCGACCTCTTGTGATCCTCGGTTTCTATCAATAATATCACCTTCTTTTGCAATAATCCTCTTGATAAAGACATCGTCATCTGTGTATCCTACTTCCTGAAGGACTAGAGGACTTTTGAATATTACTATGTCATTCGGACATGGTTTTCTAAAATAGTAACTGATCTGTAAATCACAAGATCAACATAGTTACAAACAAAAAAGACTATGAATAATGGATCAATGATATCATAATAAATAATACACATAGAGAGCACATCGCAGGACAAATAAGATGGAAAAACCCAATGTTTCAGGAGGCTTAAACATATGTGCCTACACTCAGGTAATTGTCTCTAGATGATTGTGACACACCGGGCCTAACTTAAACTATTATATTACAGCAAATTTCCTAGTTGCAATCTGCAGCTAGCCATCTAAAATTATTATCGGACACATCCTACAAGGTAATTTGATGCATTTACATCTGAAAAACTAACAAACCGACCGCTAATCACTATAGGTTATAGAGTCCTAAAATCATATTCAGAGTCGAACTAATTCATGTTTCAAAGTCTATACTTTCATTTCAAATTCAATATTTAGGTCTAGGAGGACTAAGAAGCACAAATTCCACAAGACCTCTATCCTCTAAATTCAATTGTCTTCAACATTAGATTCCCCTACATTTTGATTTGTCCCCAACATCAAATGTTGGGAGCTCATCCAAATCAACTGTCATTAGTTAAATCAGAAGGAAATATTCAGTAAAAGAGTTGTCCAAGTTTATCAATACCTTATATATCAATTCCACCTCAATCCCAAACTAGTCGGGGTCAGCTTATATGAATCATCTCTATTCATTTTGATGATTCATCATTGTTGGACTATTTTTACACCGGCATTCAACCTACCTTAACCCTCCTCCTTTATCCAGACTTTAGACCAAGTATGCTAGCGAAGTTCAATATCAACAACTAGAGGAATAAAACAAACATAGTCATGATAAAACATAGTATTACCATTTCAGCTACTATTCTATCTCCAACATCAAAGGTAATTTGATGCATTTACAACTGATAATAATAGCAAAGCAATCACTAACCACTATAAGTTCTACAATCCCAAAGTCATATTCAAGGTCAAACTATTCCATGTTTCAACGTATATACCCCCTGATACTTTCATTTCAAATTCAACATTTAGGTCTACGATGGACCAAAAAGCATAAATTCCACAGCAACGTTGTCCTTTACATTTCAATTGTTTCCGACATCAAATGTTGCAGATGTTCGTCGTTGCATAGACAAAACATGGATGAAGCCGTTGCATAGGCTTAAATGAGATGGCGTCGTTGCATAGACGCGATGCAGATGTTCGTCGTTGCATAGACGAAACATAGATGAAGTCGTTGCATAGGCTTTGATGAAATGACGTCGTTGCATAGACGGAATGCAGATGTTCGTCGTTGCATAGACGAAACATAGATGAAGTCGTTGCATAGGCTTTTAGGCTAAACTATTTGTTGGTTAAGACAAAGCATCAGCATTTGGCAGCATGGTTAAGACAAAGCATCAGCATTTGTAATCCTTTGTAGAAACATTAGCTCCAATTACTTATGTATGTCTGTGTATATATAGCAGCCTGCTGTGGAATCTGAGTTAGCTACATGTTTATAGCTTTGGTTCTTTTGTTGTAACTAGAGCTTTTTTGTAGACTAAGCTTCTTGTATATAAATCATAATTATTTTGAATCATAAGTTACCTTTTGTAAAGCCATTTTTTTTGGGTCACGATCAAAATGACATGATCTTTGGGCTTGTCTTTAGCCTCCTAGATATGCTTATTTTGCTATCCTAACATCTTGGATTCTTGGTTGTCTGACAGTTCATTTCTCAAGTAGAGACTGAAAAGTGCCTTAAAGATTACATTTCTCTAACTTGCATTGCTTAGAAAAATGTGGCCACTCAACATATCAGATTGTTCATCAACTTTAATAACCAAAGAGCAAATGAAATGTATATTACAATGCAATAATAGTCGCATCGCCAAACATTGAATAGATAAGCACTTTTCAGGCTAAATAAGTTATTGAGGCGTTAAACTACTCTCTGGCTGCTTCTCGACCGCACAACCTTCAGGAAGAACTGTCCCGCCAATTCTTTTTGGAGGCCAATAACGAAATATGGACCTGCCTATTATATTCTTAGCAGGAAGTGCTCCCCTGTTAAAAAGAATTCAGACTTAACAATATTAAATGAACTAGCAGTTTAGTAGACGCTTTAGCTTTTCAGAGACCGGACAACTCACCATATATGTGAATCGTAGCTGTTATTCCGATTGTCACCCAAAACAAAAACTGAATTCTCGGGTACACGCTGCAGTACAGACATGGGAAAAAAAGCAGTAACAGTATGTATCGGAATAAAGTGATTTTTCTATTCATTTTCTTGTGTTTGGTACGCCAGTTGAAAAATATCATTTTAAGAGCATTTACATATATTCAAAGCCAAGTACTATGAGGTTTTTGAATTCGGTGCAACTTCCGGTCGGGGTGGTTGGTTTGGGGGGGGGGAGGCGGATAGCGCGGAGGTGGGTTTGGAGATGCGTTGGTGTGTATTTATTGATCCGGAAAATGCTAATTTTAAGGAAAACATTTTCCAAGATGTTTAATGCAACAAAACAAGGCAAAATAGGAAAACATTTTCCAGTCATACCAAGCACACCCAAAATGGAAATTAACAAGAGACTTTGACCACAACTATGATGGTTTTTGGCTTCTATTATTTGTCAAATCTGGATGATTCAATACTTTTGTATATTCGAAACTACCTAAGGAAATGAATTGGAGGGAAGCTGATTAATGAGTTAGGTTAATCAGTGAAATGGAACATACCACTGGTGTCATTTCGTATTTGGGCGCCTCGTTTATAAAGTCTTCACTTCTCACAACCCCATTTACGATCAACTTTCCTTCATGAACCTGCACCACGAAGAATCACCAAAATATTTCCTTTTATATTGCTGGCAATTTGGCTATATATTGGGTAATACAATCTCCAAGCCCTCCCCCCCCCCCCCAAACCCAAAAAAAGAAGAAGGCGAAATATAGCAACAAGTGAAATGTGTGCATGTTGGAGATTCATTACGAAAGGGATGAGAGTCTCTCTTTTGCATACGAAAGGAAAATAAGAAGGCAAACTTCGTCTGACCTTCCTTTTCTATAATAGGTCCTAACTAGAACACAACTGATGAGTTCCTAACTAGTAAATCTTTTATTCTATGTCAAATTGAAGCTCTTGTTCTAATTTGACGAAATTGTTAAGAAGAAAGTGACGATGTAAAGTAATTAAATAGGAAAGTAGGTTGAACTTTCGAGTTATCTTTCGGATGTTTAAGAATGAAAAAGAAAAAACTAATATTGGAAAGTTTATAAGAGTATTCTATAGAATTTCTTCAGCAAAGTCAGTAGCATCTGAGGTTGGACAAAAAAAAAGAGAGGCGGAGTTCAAATTTGTGACTAAAATTGAAGAGTAATAAGATGCCAAAAACTAGCTACCGATAAGAAGATGAAGCCTGATCGGGCAAACAATGAAAGCAATCGAAGGTTTTGACTGGTTCGGAAGGACCATGATGCAGATGTCTATTCAATAGAAGAAGTTGTTGGACCATTGTTGAGGACTAGCTCGTGAGTGGAATCGAGTATTTCAAGCATCTCAAATTTGAATATCAATGTTGTAAACAGATTCACCGGGAATTCTTCTCAAGAGCAGAGACTGGAGAAGCATGCTATTTGACAACGTACATTGATACTAGTTCAAGTGCCGGTCCACGGATCAGAATTGCAGCTTAGAGGTTGCAATTCCATCCTGGACCACTTGGGTAATGCTCATGGTTATATCAATAACTATGTAATGGTACTAGAAAAGATTCTAAAAGGATATGATAAATCAACAGAGTGGAATGGCAGAGAGAAGATGCATTATCCAAATATATGGAGAATCTTCACTGAAATACTACCCGAACAGTCATAATTATGCAGTTCAAGTTCATAGCAATTAAAAAGTAGTATTACTGCTTCTATTATTTAGTGAACTCACCTCGATAATATCACCTTCTTTTGCAATAATCCTCTTGATAAAGACATCGTCATCTGTGTATCCTACTTCCTGAAGGACTGGAGGACTTTTGAATATTACTATGTCATTCGGACATGGTTTTCTAAAATAGTAACTGATCTGTAAATCACAAGATCAACATAGTTACAAACAAAAAAGACTATGAATAATGGATCAATGATATCATAATAAATAATACACATAGAGAGCACATCGCAGGACAAATAAGATGGAAAAACCCAATGTTTCAGGAGGCTTAAACATATGTGCCTACACTCAGGTAATTGTCTCTAGATGATTCCGACACACCGGGCCTAACTTAAACTATTATATTACAGCAAATTTCTTAGTTGCAATCTGCAACTAGTCATCTAAAATTATTATCGGACACATCCTACAAGGTAATTTGATGCATTTACATCTGAAAAACTAACAAACCGACCGCTAATCACTATAGGTTATAGAGTCCTAAAATCATATTCAGAGTCGAACTAATTCATGTTTCAAAGTCTATACTTTCATTTCAAATTCAACATTTAGGTCTAGGAGGACTAAGAAGCACAAATTCCACAAGACCTCTATCCTCTAAATTTCAATTGTCTTCAACATTAGATTCCCCTACATTTTGATTTGTCCCCAACATCAAATGTTGGGAGCTCATCCAAATCAACTGTCATTAGTTAAATCAGAAGGAAATATTCAGCAAAAGAGTTGTCCAAGTTTATCAATACCTTATATATCAATTCCACCTCAATCCCAAACTAGTCGGGGTCAGCTTATATGAATCATCTCTATTCATTTTGATGATTCATCATTGTTGGACTATTTTTACACCGGCATTCAACCTACCTTAACCCTCCTCCTTTATCCAGACTTTAGACCAAGTATGCTAGCGAAGTTCAATATCAACAACTAGAGGAATATACTAACAAACATAGTCATGATAAAACATAGTATTACCATTTCAGCTACTATTCTATCTCCAACATGAAAGGTAATTTGATGCATTTACAACTGATAATAATAGCAAAGCAATCACTAACCAATATAAGTTCTACAATCCCAAAGTCATATTCAAGGTCAAACTATTCCAGTATATACCCCCTGATACTTTCATTTCAAATTCAACATTTAGGTCTACGATGGACCAAAAAGCATAAATTCCACAACAACGTTGTCCTTTACATTTCAATTGTTTCCGACATCAAATGTTGGAAACTTAAACAAATCAATTTTCACTAGTTAAATCAGAAAGAAATATTCAGGAAAAAATTGTTCAACTTTATGAACACCTTCCTTGTACAATTAGACCTCTCTATAACAACTATCATGTATAACAACATTTCACTATAACGGAAGTTTTCTTTGGAACCATTTTTCCATGTTTTGTTATATTATATGTTCTTTATAACAACATTTAGCTATAGCAGCCAAAAATTTCTGGACAAACGACACCGTTATAGAGAGGTTTGACTGTATATCAATTTCACCTCAATCCCAAACCAGTTCGGTTCGGGTAAGCTTATATGAATTGTCTCTATTAATATGAATGACATCATAGTTAGACTATTCGTCACACTGGCAATCAACTTACCTTAACCCTCCTCCTTTATCGAAACTTGATACCAACTACACTCACAAAGATCATTTCATCAACAACCAAAGGTATAAATTCACAAACATATAGTCAAAACAAAACAAAAAAATTACCTTTTCAGCTACAATTCTATCACCAACATCAAATGTAGGATACATAGACAAGGAAGGTATAAATCTTGGCTCAGTAACAAATGACCTAAATGCAAGTGATACCACCATCGCCGCAATAACCGCTTTAGCATCATCTGAACTAAAATTCAACCATTCTGGCAAAACCCCATTTTGCTTCTCAATCCCAAACTAACCGGTCACTTATATGAATCATCTGTACTGCTTTGTTGATTCATCATAGTTAGACTATTTTTACACGGAATTTCTACATTGTATAGCCATCCACCAAAATAATAGCCAGTAAATGTATATGAATTGTAATATACAGAAAATATACATAATTAATGTTAGCGAAATGCTACGCGCTATCTTACATAATGATGATTTAGATCACCAAAAGGAATTCTCGATCGGATGCGTATCAAATCCACCGGATAGGAAAGATTACAACTAGAAAGTAAAGGTTGTCTTCGAGCAAGCTCTTAGCTTTCATCGTGAGTGAGAGAGGAATTGATGCAAGAGAATGCCCTGCTAGTCTGACTTTCTTGACTTCCTCTATCCGTTTCCTTTCTTTCATGTTTTAAGTATCCGCGGTAAGTTCCAATGCTTGATAGAGTAAAGTAAAGAAAGGGAGAAAATGGACCGCAGATGGTAGTCGTGGTTGATTCGAGGGGCTTTGGACTGAGGTTTTCCTTTGCCAATAAGCAAGAGTAAAAACAATGGGACGCAAACATTTATAGGAAAGGTGGGCCTCCCCTAATCTAATCAAAGAAATCCCCTGGAGTTAGCACGCAGAGCCTCAAGCTGGATTTGTAGAAGCTCGAACTCGGGAAACACTTTCCTAATCTGGCTTCTAAAGCTATTTTTAGGTTCCTTCTCGACCTGTTTTCGAGAGGGATAATCAACTCCGCAAATATCGATCGAAACTTGAACCCCCTATGTAGTCTGTCTTTTCATGGGTGGTGGGCAGAGAACGTCTGCCCTACAACAAATGAAACCTTCTGCGAACAAAAGATCTTTCCAAAATAGAATCAAGAGAAAGCGCTAGAACCGATGTAAGTAAGACCGGAGAACAGTAAGAGCTGATTTGTCTCAATTAGGCTTTTGACGGCCCCGCTGAGAACGGAATAGTGTTCGTGTCCAAAGGTGAACAAAGCCCTAGCTTCTAGAGTTCGCTGCTTTTCCCAGGCGGAAGTATATACATTTGGTCCATTTAAGTGTCCCAACTTTTCTGACAGCTTTCGAGAGGAGCGAAGCTGCTCGACTCGCTCTCCAAGTGTACTTGTTCCCCCCTTCTTCCTTACCCTGGCAAGTCTTTGTGAAAGAACTCCGATGAGAAGAAAAAAGAAGGCGTTAAGAGACCCTCCTGGCCTCTTTCTCCTCTTTCTTTAGTGTCTTCGTCTCGCTTCGACAGCTCAGAAGTATGCAGCGAGGAATCGAAGGGATGAGACCCGATTCAGCGATGAGCGAGGTAGGAGAAAATGGTATTTGAACCAGGGCGGGCTGAGGAGGCCGTCGTAGTTCTCAATCATTTCGTGGCACCGGGCGTGGCTAAACCATCAAGGTGATGCTCTCTTTCTCTCAGCCACTAGTGGCTTATGTAAAGGCCTGGCCCATTTTCACCGACTGGTCCGGCGCTAGCAGCCTACTTTCACATTTCTTCCTATGAAGAACGGCGATGCTATAAGTTTCACACGGCGCACGATTCGCCCCCTTTTCGATGTCTGCCTGAGGACCTAATGTGAATAGGTTATACAGAAGGGTAGGTTGGTTATATACTCTTATGCGCCTTCCTTCTTCGAACCTTAAGTCAAGTGGCTTCTACGCCTCTCTTTCCTTAAAGGGTGAGTCACTTCGTCTTTCACGATCGATGGTAAATCCTCTTGCTTCTCATCATTTTCATAGCAATTATATGTATATTCATATTCTGGCTCTGGCGCCTAAAGAACAAAAAGAGAAAGTTGTATATTCATATTCTGGCTCTGGCTTTGACATCGACTCGGTTGATAGGAAGAATGAGGGCTTAGAGACAATAGTGCAACTCTTTGTATATATGCTAGCAGTTATTATTTTTTATCGAGCGGCCAAATGTGTAAAAAGCCCAATTCAACTGCATTAACAACTACGTTCCAAACAAGTTGGAGTCGACTATATGAATCCACGTTGTTTCATTTAAGTTCAACTCATTTCAAAAGAATAAATTCACAAACATATAGTCAAAACAAAACAAAAAATAACCTTTTCAGCTACAATTCTATCTCCAACATCAAATGTAGGATACATAGACAATGAAGGTATAAACCGAGGCTCAGCTACAAATGACCTAAAAGCAAGTGATATAGCCACTGCTGCAAAAACAGTTTTTGCATCATCTGAACTAAAATTCAGCCATTTTGGCAAAACCCCATTTTGCCCCTCTGATTGTTCATCATCTCCATCACCACCACCACCATCTCTGCCACCACCATCACCGCTGCCACGGTCAAAAACTGTCTTTTTTGACTCATCTTTAACCCCTTTACACTTAAAGCTTTGATTTTTAGCTTTGTTACATGTAAAATGATTGAAAGTTTGAATCTTTGGGGTTTTAATGAAAGATTTGAAATGGGTGTCATCGAATTGGAGGGTTTTAGATTTAGGGTTTTGAAGGGAAGGGAACTGAGAGATGAGCTGAAGAGTTATCATTGAATTGTCTGAAACAGTTAAGTTCCCCTCCAATGTGTGTTCAAATTGAATTGGCAGTTAATATCAATGTATTTTCCCTCTCTCTCAGGATTTTCCCAATTTTTATTATTTTTTGTTTTATTTTCAAGAGAAAATCAACTTAGAACCCGTTTAGATTAGTTGATGGTAAATGAATGAGCTTTAAGTGTTTTTAAGTGTGGAAATTGATTTATAAATAAGTAGATATTTTGGATGAAAGTGGTGAAGTTATTAGTAATTAGCCGTTGATGTGTTAAGTAAGAAAGTGTTGATAAGCTATTCTTTTGTTAGAATGTGTAAAAGACCTTAAAATTTGTACAAAGAGTATAAAATCTAAATGTATTTGAGTAAAGAAAGGAGGAATAACAAATACGGAGTGAAGAGGAAGTTAGGAGTTTTATTTTGGGAAATATGTTTTGAGAATTATAAAAAAAATATTAACGACAAAATGATAAGATATTTGATCAAACTAAAAGTACTTAAAGACCAACTTATGTCTTTTAACTAGGGTTGTCCAGTGAGCCGAGACATCTGGTTATAATTAATTAGCTGCAATTGACTTTTAAGTAATCTTACATTGTAAACAAATAATTTTACACTATTTGCGATAAAATATGGTCAACTTTCACGCACTTAAAACTCATTTTCCATCGAAATGGTACACTTTTTTATCCATGCATTAGCAAATTAAAAAAGTTACTAGGTTCATATATCATTCGTATACGAAATTATTCATCCAAAAACAATAATATATCCAGTGAAATCACATAATGTGAGTCTGAAAGGTAGAGTATACGCAGACCTTACCTTTATCTCGTAGGTAGCGGTTGCTTTCGAGAGACTTCTCAAGACATAGCACAATTTTAAACAAAGTAAAACAAACAAAGTGAGTAAGTTATAATAGCGAATTCTGAAAGAGAAAAAAAAGTAATAGATAATGTAAGTAATAAGACAAACAAAATAAACATAGCATCCTAAATCAAATGATAAGGGACTATAAGGCAATACTATACCTAATAGTATGATAATCTAAGCGAGCCTACAATAATAATATTATAACTATCAGTTTGTAAGAGTAGACATGACACTGGACTACCTACTACCCTTCTACCCTAATACATGTCCTCCATAACCCCTTATCTAAGGTCATGTTCTCGATGAGTTGACTTGCGTCATGTCCCGCCTAATCACATCTCTCAAATACTTCATCGGCCTAGCTCTACCCCTCATATACCCATCCATAACCAACCTCTCACACATCCAAGATCGGAGCGTTTGATGTCTCTCTGCGATGTCAGAACCATTCAACTGCTACAGATCTTATCTTCATCGAGGTCACTCCACTGTCCCATTACAAATGATGATATTCGGTGACAGAGTAGAGTGACCTCATGAGGATAAGATTTCTAAGCGAGTTGAGATGGTTCTGACACTGCAGTAAGAGAGACACAAAATTATTCATCCCAAGAGATTTTATGTACTAACGCCTTTAAAAACTAGCTAGAAAACCATCAAAGGATTAGACTGCTTTTTTAACTAGAGGTCTCGGGTTTGAGTGTTTGGTATAGAAAAATCATTAGTAGGGAGTGTCTCTCCTCAAATGGACCATATACAATGCGAATCTAAATATAGTCGGACTCCAATGTGAATACCAAACAAAAATAGATCTACGGGGGCTGGTTTCAGATTTCATGGGCCTCATGAGTTCGAGTACTTTTACAAAGAAATTTTCAATCTTTTAGCTTCTATTGGCAAGCTACTTGTGGGTCCATCCGACACCCCATTTTCCGTGTGTATTCACTTCCTATTTTACAAAAGTTAATCATTAATAGTTAATTCCAAAATAACAAATCTATCAAACAATTAAATCTATCAAACAATCAATGCTTAGAGTATCTCCATTAATGTAAAAGTATCTTGTCCAGACAAGATACACGAAATCAGATGATCAGATCAAATCACCAGGCATAAAAGTGATTTGTGTAATTCGCACAAATGCCTCTCTTTCGGGGTGGTCTTTAATTTTTATCCGTTAAATTACTTTTAATTTTTGTCTTTTGTCTAAAAAAAATTGGGTTCTTGTTTGGAACCCCAACTCAGTCAGAAATTAAAAAAAACGCAAGGTAAAATTTGAATTTCGTAAGGCATAATTGGCTTGCAACTCTGCCTAGCCTAAGTACAGTTTGCGCAAACTCTGAGAATTTACAGGCAAACTCTACCTTGTGAAATTCAAATTTCCTTGTGATTTTTTAAATTTTTACTAAGCGAGTTCGAACTCAAATCTCGGGATATTTTTAACCACTTTTTAAGTGATGGGAAAAAATTAAAGACCAGTGTCTCGGACGGACAATCCACGCAAAGAAAATGAAGTGATTTTCCAAATTTCAATGGTTCACCATCGGCTTACTCATTTCCTCCTATTGATTCATGGGCCAAAGCTTGGTCCAGCTTTGCCAGTAGCCCTATATAGAGGCCCACCCAAGCTTTGCCCGTTAAGAAATCCTACTCGAAGAAATTGCACGATTCGTTCTTCAAATTGGTTGGTCTTTGATTTTTGCCTTTAGCAATCGAATTTATATTTAATGGGCAATAAGTTTTTAAGGGCTAAAATTATATGGCGCATAACTTGTGAAATAGTATGATGTAAACAAGTAAAAAGATAATATCACACATTGTCCTTTGATTTTTTAAAATGTGTTACATCCCAAAAATTAATTTATTTTGGAACGAAGAGAGTATATTTGAAAGTAATAAACCTGATTATCTGAACAATCTTGGAACCCACAAATGATTAGCCAACAAACATACTAGAATATTGCAACTAACTAATAAGATACAAATAGAGCCGTCTCAAATATTTTGGGGGTTCTGTTCTAATTCGTAAAAGTGAGTCATTAATTGGGCTAAGACGTGCGAATTATGAGCCTTTACAGTAAATTCTGACTAATAGTATTTAATAAAAAATAAAAAATGGGTCCTAAATTTTTTCGTTTTTCGAGGGGCCCTGTGCGGTAGCACACCTCGCACGGGCCCAAAGACGGCACTGGATACAAATGGTTGGCAAAGAAAACCATGTGTTGAAGTTATATCATAGTATTAATTTTTTTTATTATGTTACTGTTTATAATCAAAATTAGAATCTTTAAAAAAAGGTCCTAATTATCTCAGTTTTCTCCGATATCAATCCTTTAATTTTTGGTGTCTTATTTTTAGCTAAATGCAATAAATATTTTGGTAGAACTAAAGGTCCAAAATATCATACACCGCAGAATTGTACCTGATTTTACACCAAATGAAATATACATAAACAGGATAAAAAGATTACCTATCCATACAGTATAATTTTCTAGCGATGAATTGTAAATTTGTAAGAATGGATGTTGGGCTTATAAAAAATTAGAATGAGTGTTGCTCTGATATTATGTAAGAACGGATCTTGGGGCTAACTCAACCCCAAAAACTAGTTTGTAGAGTGAGGATTGTCCAAGTCGATATAAGGAGTCTATATTTTCATTTCATTACCGATGTGGGACTCTTAACAAAACTAATATCTCTTGAACAAAAATGACTCCGATTGCTCATATCTAATAAACCTGATTAATGGGACATTTCTAACTCAACTCCTGCTGACAAAAGGTTAGAAAATAAATAATAAAATGCTAAAGTGTTAAAAAAAGTGCTTAATGTTAAAGTAGGTGCTAAAGTGCTAAAGCGGTGCTAAAGTGCTAAAGGGTGCTAAAAGGTGGTGCTAAAGGTGCTAAATGCTAAAGCGGTTCATGAGTCGCCACCTAATTAGTTTGGGTGAATTAGGACACATAAATGTTGACTAGGTTAAAGTCAACACTAACTCCATTTTTTATGGTCTGCAAAACTTATTTGAGATTTCGGGCAAGGGTACTTTATTATCCTAAAGGGAAGGGGTTAGGCACCCTAAATGATCCGCTAACTTGCGGTTGTCCGTTCAAACCTAGGGTAATTATTATGCTAAGATGCAATACATGTCTTGAAAAGTATTTAAGTAAAAATATAGGAAGTATTTTGCTAGCATAAAAATGTGAGTTTTGTTTTAAAATATATAAAGCTAGTTCTAGCTAAAATATGTATTATTATATGTGCAAAGATGATTTATGCATTTATGACGTATTAGATAAGATACATGTGTTGTAATAATGCAAAATCTTATTATGACGAAATGTGTACTTATAAAATAAGATGTAAAATATCTATTATGCAAAGGCTAACAAAATAATTTTTAATTATGAATGTTAGTAAGAGTTTATGAAGAAATTAATTTATTATGCTAAGGATTTAATAGCGAGTGACACTTTAGCTACGTGAATATTTATGTCATTTTAGTATGGCTTAGGCAATGCATAACTAGTCATAAAATAACTAATTTAAGGAGAGTGAATTTCTAGCGTTAAATTGCTTTCCTAATCTATAGATTCAAGGTTTAGATATTCTAAGTATGCTACTGTGAGTGTAATGTTAGACAATTAATTTACAACAAATAAACGGGACATAGGAAAACAATAAAGGTGACTCAAGAGTGGCGATGTCTTTCACTGGTTTTGGGATTTCAATGCGGATAGAGAAATGCACGTAGACGCGGGTCTTCATTTGGAGTAGCCTACGATGAGTCTCGCAATGAGACTCTTCGCTTAGTTCCGATGCCATGCAAAATAAAAGAAGATACCGATTAGTACATGTCCAAATTTATTTAAATAACAAACATGCTCTTGACACATAGTTTGTATTTAAGCAAAGATGCACATAAAGACCAACAGATGACAATATAAGATGGGAATAAGCGACAAAGTGGTAAAAGAAATAAGGATGGCGGTGTATGCAGACAAAGACAAACCAAATTCTAATATCATACGCAACACCCAACAGCCCAAGTGAAGACGAGTAAACAAGAGGGCTTTGGTGATTCCCTATTCTCGCCATCTCATCAAGCAAACGGATGGGCAAAGAACAAATGAGAGAGAAACAGATCATAGACATGCCCAAACACATGTTCACATACACTACGAATCAGATCAGATTACAAGCTATAGATATAGATTCACATACTAACAAGAGAAAAGAAAACAATATATGGCCGGTTATGTCATGATTCAACCATTGGCCTCAAGATGTAACAGGCACAACATTAATCAACTAGCAGGTATGCAAGGACATGTAAAGCGGAACTGATCCGTCATTTAAATACAGAACTATGGCACATGATCACCCAATAGATGATATTAATAGGCACAGGAAACCCAACTCATACACAGATTTGAAAGAAAGGAAAAAATCTAATTAACATATATATCATGCATTAGAAAAACAAGTAACTTGCACCTTGACAATAGATAGAGACACCAGGACTCTAAGTAAAGAACAAAAACAAGACATGTTAAACGGGAAGGGCCCGATAATGGCGATAATGCCTTCGATCGACGCAGGCAGCGCTTAACTTTGTACCTTCTACTAATGGCACAAATCTTTATTGAACCAATATTAAGAGTAACAAAACATATATACGATAATGTGGATGTAAGCCTAACATCGCATGTTCAAGTATTGATGACTAGCAAAACCAGCGGGCAAGTCGCCAAACCATACAAAATCGAAAGAAATTTACTATTCAAATATCATGTTCTATTAAGCGAGTGATTACGATGGCGTGAATCCATTTCATGATTTTAATAAACGACAACAAATTTGGGCTAACCAAATCGATTAATATGACATAATATCTAGCGTTAATAATGACACGACAAGATCAAGTTTAACAAGATTAACCAACATAGAATACAACAAATGCATAAGTGACATGTAATATATGACTCAACAGATTTAGCATCAATAATCCAAATAATGTGATTAACAAATAATTTTAACGATGGCCAGCATCATCTTCTTGCATCAATGAACACAAATACGAATGAATCAATACATGTTTAATCACAAAAAAAAAAACACAGCAATACAAAACGGACTGAGAAGAATTCGGTTTTACCTTCTCCGCAAATAACCGAGGCAGATCAAGTCGCCGACTCGCCGAATTTTGGTTTTGCGACGAATAAAAGCGATGCGATTTGCGTCGATTCTAGGCTATGAAAATAAAGGTTTCGGATTTGTGCTTTGGACCCCTGATTTTGCTGGTAAGAACCTTCACTGCTAGTGTTTGATTGATTCTGGGAATTAATCGATGTTGCCTCCTCCCTCCATTGATATTAAAGGGTTCTTTCTATATGAAACTGATTGCTACTCGACTGCTTTATGTGAATCTGGTTCTCCTTTTTCCCTATTACTAACCGTGTCTTCCGTGTAGACTCTCCTTTGTGTTTTTAACGCATCCGCTCCGCCCGCTCAGGCTTGCATGTGAAATGAAGTTCGCTTATATGGCCACCATTTGGGTTCTAATGTTGGTAAGTAATCAAGGTGCGATTTTGGCCGATTTTGGACGATTCGTAAGTGATTAGCACCGATTTGTTATGGTAAGGCGAAATGGTCGCGCGTGTACGAGTAAGGAAAGTCGCCGATTCTCAGCAGAATCTCGCGATAAGGCGCGGCGATGGGGAAGGTGGCGAACTAGTGGTTCTTGCCATTTTTTTCTCTGTGGTCTTTGGTGTGTTTTAAGGAGGCGGGAGGCCGACTGGTCAGTGCGGGTAAGGAAGGTCGGGCGTTGGGCTGGATTTGGTCGCCAATTTAAAGGGTATCAATGGTGCTATTAGGATATTAGTTATAGTTTTAGGTAGAGTTTAAGTGTGTTATTTAATTAATTAGTGGTAAATTAAATTATTTAAATTATGATTAAATTATTTAGGTGCTTTATTAATCTAAGTTTAAGTTTAAATTATTATAAAAAGTAAATACTAAGCTATTTAATTAGTGCTTAATATTTTATAATGCGACACGCTAAAAACTTATTTATTATGCGTATTTTGCGATGTTAAATTAGAATTGAATGGGGTTTAGATTATTATTAAATGCTAAATGCATATATGATATTTAAGGATCGCTAATACTTTTATAAATGCGACGCTATTATTTAAAAGTCTTATTTATCGGCATTATTTATCATTATTAAATTATCTTAATATGACTTTAGGTGCTTTATTAATTATGAAATTGTTTTGCGTATTAATAAATACGACTATGCTATTTGACACGACGTCATTGCTAAATTATTTATTGACGTGTTTTCTTGTTAATTATCATTTAAGAATTATGACAGGGGTTAAAATTAATAAATGCGGGCGCGGGACTCTAAGTGCTTAATCTTCTACGTAAGATGCGGTTCTATTATTAAATTGCTTTTTTTATGCCTGTATTAATGTTTTATGTGCTGCATTTTATTATTTAAAAATTATTAAAAATTATTGTTGAAAATTGGTGTAGTTTTTATAGTTAATGACTGGACGAGAGGGTCAAAATTGAGTGTCAACACCAGGCTTCCTTCAAAAATTTGTCCCTAGTGAGAGGTCGCGTGTTTGAATCCAATGAGTAGCGAAAGATTTTTTTTTTTAAAACACAAAATCAGATTTGACCTCAAGTCCCAGGCAGTCGGCCCAAGTCTCAAACAGTCGCTCCCCTCTTTAAATAATTATTTAATTTTAATTTTTCATTTGAATAAAAAATGATCTCTTTTTATTTCTCTCACCAGGCTATAGGAACGGCTCTGGATTTGAGTGGGAAAATTAAAGACAGCTCCAAAATAGGGACATTCGTGCGAATTGTCTTTTTTTTTTCCAACACCAATACCCATTGCTCTCTTACTCAATCACACCTGTCTGAAATTTCAGCCCAACCCAAACCAAATTGATATTGGCCCACAAGTCCCTATCTATTGCGATTTTTAGCGGCCCGCTCCATAATAACCTATCTCTAAACCTTTCTATTGATCCAATCCAACATTACATTTTGTACTAAATTTCTGATGGTCCCGTCATAAGTTGTGGGTGTTGACAGTCAATTTTGACCCGTTTTTCGCAATTTTATGTGTTTTAGGACTCCGCATTTTAATCAACATTTTTGCATTTATCTTTTTATTTTAAATTAAACATTATGTCTTTGTTAATATTGTGTTTCTATTATTATTACACCGGCATTTATTTTAATAATATTTGCATGTATTTAAATAATTAATTGACATCCCGTTTTTACTTTTAATTAGGCATTAAACATTTGCTAAAATATTATATTTTATTATTACTGCGTCGGCATTTGCATTTTTATAATCTTGCATCCTTTAAATAATTTTTCTTTTAAATAATTAACCCGCATTGCATTTTGTCAAACCAGTCTAGTTCAGGACACAATTTGAATCAGTCCTATCCAATACCATTTTTAATTTCATCCAAACACTCTTTTATTTTCCACCTAAAATTAAAACCCACTTTTCATTCCCCCAAAAAACTAAACCCAAACCCTAAAAACCTACCCTATAAATAAAACATCCCCCAAAACAAAAAAGACTTCTCAGCCGCCCAACCCTTAATACCCCTGCCCCTTTTTTTTTTGTTCTCCATCTTTCTCACCCTCTCGCTGCTCCCGTCCCCGCCGCCCTTCGCCGGAGTTCCATCTCCGGCGAACCCCCCTAGCAAAACATCAGCAGCCCACATCTCACCCTATCTCCCTTCTTCTCACTCTCCCGTCGACCACCCTCTTCCCTGTCCCCTACCCTTCCAGTCGCCGGCGAACCCACTGTTTCCACGCGGCGTCGCTCCGGCCTTTCGCCGACGAGGCGACGCTGACCTCTTGCCTTAAATTGTCATTCCGATCATATTTCATCCATTCTGGAAAATTGACACTCGCTCAAGACAAAGCACTTCTATTTTCTTGTCTATTATATGAATTTCTGTTTGTTTTAATACCCTTTGGCCTATGATTAAAATTGTTAAATATAGACAAGCATATGTCTGAATTTTCATCATGTTGTTAGCCTAATCTTCTCTATGAGGCCTATCATATTGTTTTCCTTTTTTTTCAAATTTATCACTGGGTCATATGATGATTAGAAGCATAGTTCAAATGAAATCTTTGTGATTATAAAATATCTTTTAGTCTTTCGCTCCTATCTGATGACTCATTTTTCTGAACAATATGATTATTCTTTTTAGGTAATTTATTATTTGAAACAGAAATTGTTAAATGGACAATGATGACTTATATCAATTGGTCTCGTTCGTCGTAATGGTGTTTAAATCCACCTTGACGACCATACTGATATATCACCACCCATAAACTGAGTCCTCGACAACAACATACCTAGTGAAATTCCACAAGCGCTATCTCTATGTGAGTACTCACATCGGAGCCTCATTTTAATTCTTTGTTTATCCACGTTGGGTCCCTTAATCAAATTTGTGATGTTTTAACTCTTAGAAAGGTTATTTTTTCCTTTTATGGTGCTATGATGAAAATTTCTTGTGTCGGAGACCATTGGTTTATGATGGTTTACACAACCCTCTAAGAAGTTCTGAGCACTAATTATTTTTAATTTCAACTCAAATGTTTCTGTGTTTTAGTATTGTTGTTCTTGTAATAATGTTTGTTTTATAATGAAGTGACGATATAATTCATGTCTGTCAATCCGCTGAATACATTTGTTATGATGTAAAGAGTGAATCTCGACAGGTTCTGATCATTAATTATAGTTTATGGGGGCAAATGATGAAATCTTATATATCGTAAATGGGTAATTTGCGTCTGAATATTTCATTGATGTTATCACCTTGGAGAACTGATGCCCTTTAATTTATTACTCTGAAAAATATTATTATTCATGAATAATATCTTTTAGGCTAAACTATTTGTTGGTTAAGACAAAGCATCAGCATTTGGCAGCATGGTTCTTGTTCGTTGCTCATCATCAGTTCAAGAAACACCAAAATCAGAGATAATTTCAAGAAGATTCTGGTATACATGAATTAGTAACTCGATGTTATTTTGTAATCCTTTGTAGAAACATTAGCTCCAATTACTTATGTATGTCTGTGTGTATGTATATCAGCCTGCTGTGGAATCTGAGTTAGCTACATGTTTATAGCTTTGGTTCTTTTGTTGTAACTAGAGCTTTTTTAATCTGCATTGCCTCACAATCATTTTTGTAGACTAAGCTTCTTGTATATAAATCATAATTATTTTGAATCATAAGTTTACCTTTTGTAAAGCCATTCTTTTTTTTTGGGTCACGATCAAAATGACATGTTCTTTGGGCTCGTCTTTAGCTCCCAAATATGCTTATTTTGCTATACTAACATCTTGGATTCTTGGTTGTCTAACAGTTCATTTCTCAACTTACAGTTAGAAATTACAGTTCTCTAACTTGCAGTTAGAAAAATGTGGCCACTCAACATATCAGATTGTTCATCAACTTTAATAACCAAAGAGCAAAAGAAATGTATATTACAATGCAATAATAGTTGCAACTGCAGACTTTCTCTAAAGTTGTTATGAGTTGGGCTTCTTAGAAATTCATGACCGGATGGTAACCATAGTTCTCTTCTCTTCAATCTTCCTTTTGATCTAGACATAGGCTGTATCTCTTTATCTGGTTCCTTGCTTTTAGAAAATAAAGTTTAGAAAGAAACAGCAGAGCGCCACAAGAATGATTTACAAGATCTAGTTAAGCAAGGGTTCAAGACCTACAGAAGAACTGACCCAGGCTTCTAAGACCCACTTTTTAGCTTCTGTTAGAAGGGTTAGGGTTTTCACTTTTCAAGGTCCCTTGATGACTACTACCCACTTTTAGCTTCTGTTACGGAAGGCTGAAATAGAAGTGCTTTTCGCTAACAGAATTAAGACAATCAATCTTGGAACATCCAAAGCATCGTAATTGTAAAGTATCATCGCTCCTCTGGTTTTACAGTCTTCTCTTCACCCTTGTTCTTAATAGTTCAAGTAAACCTTATTTTCTTGTCTACAATCCGCGGATGTTTCCTAGAGAGACACTCGACTCAAGACAAAGCATCCCTATTTTCTTGTCTATGATATGAATTTCTGTTCGCTTTAATACCCTTTGGCCTATGATTAAAATTGTTAAATATAGACAAGCATATGTCTGAATTTTCATCATGTTGTTAGCCTAATCTTCTCTATGAGGCCTATCATATTGTTTTCCTTTTTTTTCAAATTTATCACTGGGTCATATGATGATTAGAAGCATAGTTCAAATGAAATCTTTGTGATTATAAAATATCTTTTAGTCTTTCGCTCCTATCTGATGACTCATTTTTCTGAAAAATATGATTATTCTTTCTAGGTAATTTATTATTTGAAACAGAAATTGTTAAATGGACAATGATGACTTATATCAATTGGTCTCGTTCGTCGTAATGGTGTTTAAATCCACCTTGACGACCATACTGATATATCACCACCCATAAACTGAGTCCTCAACAACAACATACTAGTGAAATTCCACAACCGCTATCTCTATGTGAGTACTCACCTCGGAGCCTCATTTTAATTCTTTGTTTATCCACGTTGGGTCCCTTAATCAAATTTGTGATGTTTTAACTCTTAGAAAGGTTATTTTTTCCTTTTATGGTGCTATGATGAAAATTTCTTGTGTCGGAGACCATTGGTCTATGATGGTTTACACAACCCTCTAAGAAGTTCTGAGCACTAATTATTTTTAATTTCAACTCAAATGTTTCTGTGTTTTAGTATTGTTGTTCTTGTAATAATGTTTGTTTTATAATGAAGTGACGATATAATTCATGTCTGTCAATCCGCTGAATACATTTGTTATGATGTAAAGAGTGAATCTCGACAGGTTCTGATCATTAATTATAGTTTATGGGGGCAAATGATGAAATCTTATATATCGTAAATGGGTAATTTGCGTCTGAATATTTCATTGATGTTATCACCTTGGAGAACTGATGCCCTTTAATTTATTACTCTGAAAAATATTATTATTCATGAATAATATCTTTTAGGCTAAACTATTTGTTGGTTAAGACAAAGCATCATCATTTGGCAGCATGGTTCTTGTTCGTTGCTCATCATCAGTTCAAGAAACACCAAAATCAGAGATAAATTCAAGAAGATTCTGGTATACATTAATTAGGGATTATCCATAGTAACTCGATGTTATTTTGTAATCCTTTGTAGAAACATTAGCTCCAATTACTTGTGTATGTCTGTGTGTATGTATAGCAGCCTGCTGTGGAATCTCAGTTAGCTACATGTTTATAGCTTTGGTTCTTTTGTTGTAACTAGAGCTTTTTTTATCTGAATTGCCTCACATTCATTTTTGTAGACTAAGCTTCTTGTATATAAATCATAATTATTTTGAATCATAAGTTTACCTTTTTTTTTTTGGGTCATGATCATTTCTTTGGGCTCGTCTTTAGCTCCCAAATATGCTTATTTTGCTATACTAACATCTTGGATTCTTGGTTGTCTAACAGTTCATTTCTCAACTTACAGTTAGAAATTACATTTCTCTAACTTGCATTGCTTAGAAAAATGTGGCCACTCAACATATCAGATTGTTCATCAACTTTAATAACCAAAGAGCAAATGAAATGTATATTACAATGCAATAATAGTCGCATCGCCAAACATTGAATAGATAAGCACTTTTCAGGCTAAATAAGTTATTCAGGCGTTAAATTACTCTCTGGCTGCTCACCCTTAGTCTATGTAGCTACGTCGATAGGGTCTATTGATTTTTTTGAAGATTTTGGTTGAAATTTACCATTGAGAATTGTTGTGATTGGTGTTAGATATTGGATATCAAATTTGGAGTCATCTAGAGTTGATTTGGATCAATTCTAAAACAAAAATGCGTTGGTGAAATTTTGTAGTAACTCAGTGATTCTACATGAATGATAAACAATCTGTTCCACAATTACAATACAATTTGTGCTAAATTTTTTGTAGAAACTCAAAGGATTCTACATGAATGATAAACAACTGCTCCACAATTACAATACAATTTGTGCTAAAATACTCACAA
This sequence comes from Przewalskia tangutica, assembly GCA_029844215.1. Lineage (NCBI taxonomy): Eukaryota > Viridiplantae > Streptophyta > Magnoliopsida > Solanales > Solanaceae > Przewalskia > Przewalskia tangutica. Next base: position 4,761,305 of record CM056720.1, read on the forward strand.
TTACCATAACTCATCGCAAGTCCTCCATCAGAAACTTCTGGTGATCCGTAATTTATTTCAAAGTCACCACACAAGTTATACTAAACTCCTAGTAATTCGACATGAATTGTGGCAAGCCCGTCCAACAGAAAATTCATATTGATCCAATCGAACATTACATTTTGTACTAAATTTCATGGTCCCGCCATAAGTCAGGCAAGGCATATCTTTTGATCCACTAGGAATTAAACTTCAACTTCGGACCAGAAAACTTTTTGCACAATTTTTTAAGCATGATCAATACTTAAACCCTTAATACTGAAATATTAGCCTATTTGGCTAAACCGTCAAAATTTCATGGAGTCCCTAATTTGATCGCGCTATTTAAGTAATATCCGTCTTGTACTTATTATTATTATTTTGTGCGGATTACGGATTGATATTTAATTTTTCCCTTGTTTCTCATTTAATAAAAAATTATTGGTCAAAGTACACTTATTTGTTGGTCTATGAAATCATAAATTCTGGGTTCGATCCCAACCGTCCAAAAAAATAAACTCCTAGTGTCGTAAACTTCTGGTGATCCGCAATTTATTTCAAAGTCACCACACAAGTTATACTAAACTCCTAGTGTCGTGCCCGCTTTGACATCGGTCTAAACGGTATCCGCAACGCTGCTCTTGACGCGTTCCTCCGATGGAGCAATAATGTTGTTTTTAAGGAGTCGCCACCTAATTATTTAAGTGAATTAGGACACTTGATTTGTTGTAATAAAATATTGCAATTAATCTCCATTTAATGATCTGCGAAATTAGTGAGATTCTGAATCAGGGTTCTTTATTATCCTAAAGGGAAGAGGTTAGACATCCTTTAAGATCCGTTAACTTGCGGTTATTCGTTCAAACCTAGGTTAATTATTTATTGCCCTTTTATTCTACGTATTCTAAGCATTTTTCATATTTTATAATTAAAATAAAATGCAATACAAAATAATAAAAACTAAAATTAAATGCGACATAAAATAAAACACCGGGACATCTTTTAGCCCTTTTTAGGCCTTCTGCACAAGATGATCTCCGGGTACCTGCATAAACATTTAGTAAAAGTGTTAATAGTAAAATAAATAATTTTAAAGCAATGACAAGAATTAATAAGTAAAGCAAAAATAAATAAATAAATCCGTCTTTTACACAGAGGATGCCTTGGAAATCAGACGAAGATTCCTTCATCGGCCAATATTGTTAAAAGCAATAAAATAAATAAAACCTTCAGATCCGCGTCAAAACAATAATAGTTTTAAACACGGAGGGCTCAGATATATATAAAAATAAAGTGGGACATCCTAAACTAAGTCTGGCTGCGAAAATTCGTTTCGCCAGCGCATGTTGGTTATCCTGTGTAAGTAGAAGAAATCGTCAACGCCCAGAAAGCTTCATTTATTTTATTTTCCGTCTTTGCAACTGTGGAGGCCTCAAAAATCGACGGATAACTTTTTCATCGGCCAATGTAGTATATTATTCAAAATCAGTTTAATACCAACAACAGAGTATCTGATCAACTACAATTTAATAAATAAAGGGGCAAAATCGTCAAAATCAGTCCAATAACCCAACGACGGTAAATAGCAACAACAAAACTGTGAGCAACAATAGTCCGCAAAATAGTGGAAACAACATCAACACAAAGAATGGCAAAAAGTGGTCCAAAACCAAAGAGACAATGGCAACATCAAATCACGAAAATGGCTAAAATCAGTGAACAAAATATCCGTGAGACAGTGGATACAACAACATAGCAACGAAAATGCAAATAGAAATGCAAATGACGACGCAATAATAATAAAATACAATATTTTAGCAAATGTTTAATGTCTGATTAAAAATTACAACGGGATGTCAATTAATTATTTAAAGCGATGAATACTTTATTAAAATAAACGACGGTGTAATAATAATAGAAATATAATATTAACAAAGACATAATGCTTAATTTAAAATGAAAAGATAAAAAATGCAAAAAATGCTGATTAAAATGCGGTGTCCTAAAACACATAAAATTGCAACAAATATACGAAAAACGAGTCAAAATTGACTGTCAACAGCATGACCCTCTTTGTACGGAGATGATGGAAGAGTCTTCGGACAAAGATGTTGACTTGTAGTCAATTGTGTCCTGTTTTATAAACTAAAAACTCAAAAATAGGGATGATGCAGATTCAAAATTGTCCCAGTGTCGAATTATGATGACACCGGTCGCTGTGATGCGAAAATAAAAGCAAAGTCGACGCCGATTTTAAAAATGTCTCAAAGATGTCGAATTACGAGGACACCGGGTTGTCGCGAGGCTAAAATTAAAGACAACAATGCCGACGCAGATTCAAAATTTGTCCCAAGATGTCGTATGATTGACACCGGGTTGCAGTGACGCGGTCAGAATGCATGCGGTGTTTGTAGATGTTGATGGCGCTATCGCACGGACGCGACGCAGATGTTCGCCGCTGCAGACGAAACATAGATGGCCGCCAGATAGGCTTAGATGAGATGGCGTCGTTGCGTGACGCGATCGCAGATGTTCGTTGCGTAGACGAAACATATACGGCCGCCAGATAGGCTTAAATGAAATGACGCGTTGCATAGGCGTGACGCAGATGCTCGCGTTGCATAGACGAAACATAGATGGCCGCCGTAGGCTTAGATGAAATGACGTCGTTGCGCCAGACGCGATGCATGTTCGTTGCGTAGACAAAACATGGACGGCCGTTGCATAGGCTTAAATGAGATGGCGTCGAGATAGACGCGATGCAGATGTTCGGCGTTGCATAGACGAAACATAGATGAAGTCGTTGCATAGGCTTTGATGAAATGCCGTCGTTGCATAGACGGAATGCAGATGTTCGTCGTTGCATAGACGAAACATAGATGAAGTCGTTGCATAGGCTTTTAGGCTAAACTATTTGTTGGTTAAGACAAAGCATCAGATTTGACAAGATGGTTAAGACAAAGCATCGATTTGTAATCCTTTGTAGAAACATTAGCTCCAATTACTTATGTATGTCTGTATATATAGCACTGTGTGGAATCTGAGTTAGCTACATGTTTATAGCTTTGGTTCTTTTGTTGTAACTAGAGCTTTTTTGTAGACTAAGCTTCTTGTATATAAATCATAATTATTTTGAATCATAAGTTACCTTTTGTAAAGCCATTTTTTTTGGGTCACGATCAAAATGACATGATCTTTGGGCTTGTCTTTAGCTTCCTAGATATGCTTATTTTGCTATCCTAACATCTTGGATTCTTGGTTGTCTGACAGTTCATTTCTCAAGTAGAGAACTGAAAAGTGCCTTAAAGATTACATTTCTCTAACTTGCATTGCTTAGAAAAATGTGGCCACTCAACATATCAGATTGTTCATCAACTTTAATAACCAAAGAGCAAATGAAATGTATATTACAATGCAATAATAGTCGATCGCCAAACATTGAATAGATAAGCACTTTTCAGGCTAAATAAGTTATTCAGGCGTTAAACTACTCTCTGGCTGCTTCTCGACCGCACAACCTTCAGGAAGAACTGTCCCGCCAATTCTTTTTGGAGGCCAATAACGAAATATGGACCTGCCTATTATATTCTTAGCAGGAAGTGCTCCCCTGTTAAAAAGAATTCAGACTTAACAATATTAAATGAACTAGCAGTTTAGTAGACGCTTTAGCTTTTCAGAGACCGGACAACTCACCATATATGTGAATCGTAGCTGTTATTCCGATTGTCACCCAAAACAAAAACTGAATTCTCGGGTACACGCTGCAGTACAGACATGGGAAAAAAAGCAGAATAAGATGTATCGGAATAAAGTGATTTTTCTATTCATTTTCTTGTGTTTTGTACGCCATATTAAAAATATCATATTAAGAGCATTTACATATATTAAAAGCCAAGTACTATGAGGTTTTTGAATTCGGTGCAACTTCCGGTCGGGGTGGTTGGTTTGGGGGGGGGGGAGGCGGATAGCGCGGAGGTGGGTTTGGAGATGCGTTGGTGTGTATTTATTGATCCGGAAAATGCTAATTTTAAGGAAAACATTTTCCAAGATGTTTAATGCAACAAAACAAGGCAAAATAGGAAAACATTTTCCAGTCATACCATGCACACCCAAAATGGGAATTAACAAGAGACTTTGACCACAACTATGATGGTTTTTGGCTTCTATTATTTGTCAAATCTGGATGATTCAATACTTTTGTATATTCGAAACTACCTAAGGAAATGAATTGGAGGGAAGCTGATTAATGAGTTAGGTTAATCAGTGAAATGGAACATACCACTGGTGTCATTTCGTATTTGGGCGCCTCGTTTATAAAGTCTTCACTTCTCACAACCCCATTTACGATCAACTTTCCTTCATGAACCTGCACCACGAAGAATCACCAAAATATTTCCTTTTATATTGCTGGCAATTTGGCTATATATTGGGTAATACCCCCCCCCCCCCCCAAAAAAAAGAAGAAGGCGAAATATAGCAACAAGTGAAATGTGTGCATGTTGGAGATTCATTACGAAAGGGATGAGAGTCTCTTTTGCATACGAAAGGAAAATAAGAAGGCAAACTTCGTCTGACCTTCCTTTTCTATAATAGGTCCTAACTAGAACACAACTGATGAGTTCCTAACTAGTAAATCTTTTATTCTATGTCAAATTGAAGCTCTTGTTCTAATTTGACGAAATTGTTAAGAAGAAAGTGACGATGTAAAGTAATTAAATAGGAAAGTAGGTTGAACTTTCGAGTTATCTTTCGGATGTTTAAGAATGAAAAAGAAAAAACTAATATTGGAAAGTTTATAAGAGTATTCTATAGAATTTCTTCAGCAAAGTCGGTAGCATCTGAGGTTGGACAAAAAAAAAGAGAGGCGGAGTTCAAATTTGTGACTAAAATTGAAGAGTAATAAGATGCCAAAAACTAGCTACCGATAAGAAGATGAAGCCTGATCGGGCAAACAATGAAAGCAATCGAAGGTTTTGACTGGTTCGGAAGGACCATGATGCAGATGTCTATTCAATAGAAGAAGTTGTTGGACCATTGTTGAGGACTAGCTCGTGAGTGGAATCAAGTATTTCAAGCATCTCAAATTTGAATATCAATGTTGTAAACAGATTCACCGGGAATTCTTCTCAAGAGCAGAGACTGGAGAAGCATGCTATTTGACAACGTGCATTGATACTAGTTCAAGTGCCGGTCCACGGATCAGAATTGCAGCTTAGAGGTTGCAATTCCATCCTGGACCACTTGGGTAATGCTCATGGTTATATCAATAACTATGTAATGGTACTAGAAAAGATTCTAAAAGGATATGATAAATCAACAGATTGGAATGGCAGAGAGAAGATGCATTATCCAAATATATGGAGAATCTTCACTGAAATACTACCGGAACAGTCATAATTATGCAGTTCAAGTTCATAGCAATTAAAAAGTAGTATTACTGCTTCTATTATTTAGTGAACTCACCTCGATAATATCACCTTCTTTTGCAATAATCCTCTTGATAAAGACATCGTCATCTGTGTATCCTACTTCCTGAAGGACTGGAGGACTTTTGAATATTACTATGTCATTCGACATGGTTTTCTAAAATAGTAACTGATCTGTAAATCACAAGATCAACATAGTTACAAACAAAAAAGACTATGAATAATGGATCAATGATATCATAATAAATAATACACATAGAGAGCACATCGCAGGACAAATAAGATGGAAAAACCCAATGTTTCAGGAGGCTAAAACATATGTGCCTACACTCAGGTAATTGTCTCTAGATGATTGCGACACACCGGGCCTAACTTAAACTATTATATTACAGCAAATTTCTTAGTTGCAATCTGCAGCTAGCCATCTAAAATTATTATCGGACACATCCTACAAGGTAATTTGATGCATTTACATCTGAAAAACTAACAAACCGACCGCTAATCACTATAGGTTATAGAGTCCTAAAATCATATTCAGAGTCGAACTAATTCATGTTTCAAAGTCTATACTTTCATTTCAAATTCAACATTTAGGTCTAGGAGGACTAAGAAGCACAAATTCCACAAGACCTCTATCCTCTAAATTTCAATTGTCTTCAACATTAGATTCCCCTACATTTTGATTTGTCCCCAACATCAAATGTTGGGAGCTCATCCAAATCAACTGTCATTAGTTAAATCAGAAGGAAATATTCAGCAAAAGAGTTGTCCAAGTTTATCAATACCTTATATATCAATTCCACCTCAATCCCAAACTAGTCGGGGTCAGCTTATATGAATCATCTCTATTCATTTTGATGATTCATCATTGTTGGACTATTTTTACACCGGCATTCAACCTACCTTAACCCTCCTCCTTTATCCAGACTTTAGACCAAGTATGCTAGCGAAGTTCAATATCAACAACTAGAGGAATAAACTAACAAACATAGTCATGATAAAATATAGTATTACCATTTCAGCTACTATTCTATCTCCAACATGAAAGGTAATTTGATGCATTTACAACTGATAATAATAGCAAAGCAATCACTAACCAATATAAGTTCTACAATCCCAAAGTCATATTCAAGGTCAAACTATTCCATGTTTCAACGTATATACCCCCTGATACTTTCATTTCAAATTCAACATTTAGGTCTACGATGGACCAAAAAGCATAAATTCCACAACAACGTTGTCCTTTACATTTCAATTGTTTCCGACATCAAATGTTGGAAACTTAAACAAATCAATTTTCACTAGTTAAATCAGAAAGAAATATTCAGGAAAAAATTGTTCAACTTTATGAACACCTTCCTTGTACAGTTAGACCTCTCTATAACAACTATCATGTATAACAACATTTCACTATAACGGACTATAACGGAAGTTTTCTTTGGAACCATTTTTCCATGTTTTGTTATATTATATGTTCTTTATAACAACATTTAGCTATAGCAGCCAAAAATTTCTGGACAAACGACACCGTTATAGAGAGGTTTGACTGTATATCAATTTCACCTCAATCCCAAACCGGTTCGGTTCGGGTAAGCTTATATGAATTGTCTCTATTAATATGAATGACATCATAGTTAGACTATTCGTCACACTGGCAATCAACTTACCTTAACCCTCCTCCTTTATCGAAACTTGATACCAACTACACTCACAAAGATCATTTCATCAACAACCAAAGGTATAAATTCACAAACATATAGTCAAAACAAAACAAAAAATTACCTTTTCAGCTACAATTCTATCACCAACATCAAATGTAGGATACATAGACAAGGAAGGTATAAATCTTGGCTCAGTAACAAATGACCTAAATGCAAGTGATACCACCACTGCTGCAATAACCGTTTTAGCATCATCTGAACTAAAATTCAACCATTCTGGCAAAACCCCATTTTGCTTCTCAATCCCAAATTAACCGGGGTCAGCTTATATGAATCATCTGTACTCGTTTTGTTGATTCATCATAGTTAGACTATTTTTACACGGAATTTCTACATTGTATAGCCATCCACCAAAATAATAGCCAGTAAATGTATATCAATTGTAATATACAGAAAATATACATAATTAATGTGCAACTCTTTGGATATATGCTAGCAGTTATTATTTTTTATCGAGCGGCCAAATGTGTAAAAAGCCCAATTCAACTGCATTAACAACTACGTTCCAAACAAGTTGGAGTCGACTATATGAATCCACGTTGTTTCATTTAAGTTCAACTCATTTCAAAAGAATAAATTCACAAACATATAGTCAAAACAAAACAAAAAATTACCTTTTCAGCTACAATTCTATCTCCAACATCAAATGTAGGATACATAGACAATGAAGGTATAAACCGAGGCTCAGCTACAAATGACCTAAAAGCAAGTGATATAGCCACTGCTGCAAAAACAGTTTTTGCATCATCTGAACTAAAATTCAGCCATTTTGGCAAAACCCCATTTTGCCCCTCTGATTGTTCATCATCTCCATCACCACCACCACCATCTCTGCCACCACCATCACCGCTGCCACGGTCAAAAACTGTCTTTTTTGACTCATCTTTAACCCCTTTACACTTAAAGCTTTGATTTTTAGCTTTGTTACATGTAAAATGATTGAAAGTTTGAATCTTTGGGGTTTTAATGAAAGATTTGAAATGGGTGTCATCGAATTGGAGGGTTTTAGATTTAGGGTTTTGAAGGGAAGGGAACTGAGAGATGAGCTGAAGAGTTATCATTGAATTGTCTGAAACAGTTAAGTTCAACTCCAATGTGTGTTCAAATTGAATTGGCAGTTAATATCAATGTATTTTCCCTCTCTCTCAGGATTTTCCCAATTTTTATTATTTTTTGTTTTATTTTCAAGAGAAAATCAACTTAGAACCCGTTTAGATTAGTTGATGGTAAATGAATGAGCTTTAAGTGTTTTTAAGTGTGGAAATTGATTTATAAATAAGTAGATATTTTGGATGAAAGTGGTGAAATTATTAGTAATTAGCCGTTGATGTGTTAAGTAAGAAAGTGTTGATAAGCTATTCTTTTGTTAGAATGTGTAAAAGACCTTAAAATTTGTACAAAGAGTATAAAATCTAAATGTATTTGAGTAAAGAAAGGAGGAATAACAAATACGGAGTGAAGAGGAAGTTAGGAGTTTTATTTTGGGAAAGATGTTTTGAGAATTATAAAAAAAATATTAACGACAAAATGATAAGATATTTGATCAAACTAAAAGTACTTAAAGACCAACTTATGTCTTTTGACTAGGGTTGTCCAGTGGGCCCAGACATCTAGTTATGATTAATTAGCCGCAATTGACTTTTAAGTAATCTTACATTGTAAACAAATAATTTTACACTATTTGCGATAAAATATGGTCAACTTTCACGCACTTAAAACTCCTTTTCCATCGAAATGGTACACTTTTTTATCCATGCATTAGCAAATTAAAAAAGTTACTAGGTTCATATATCATTCCTATACGAAATTATTCATCCAGCAACAATAATATATCCAGTGAAACCACACAATGTGAGTCTGAAAAGGGTAGAGTATACGCAGACCTTACCTTTATCTCGGTAGGTAGAGCGGTTGCTTTCGAGAGACTTTCGGCTCAAGACAAAGCACAAGTCTAAACAAAGTAAAACAAACAAAGTGAGTAAGTCATAATAGCGAATTCTGAAAGAGAAAAAAAAGCAATAGATAATGTAAGTAATAAGACAAACAAAATAAACATAACATCCTAAATCAAACGATAAGGGACTACAAGGCAATAATGTACCTAATAGTATGATAATCTAAGCGAGCCTACAATAATAATATTATAACTATCAGTTTGTAAGAGTAGACATGACTACACTGGACTACTTACTACCCTTCTACCCTAATACATGTCCTCCATAACCCCTTATCTAAGGTCATGTTCTCAGTGAGTTGCACTTGCGTTATGTCCCGTCTAATTACATCTCTCAAATACTTCATCGGTCTAGCTCTACCCCTCATGTACCCATCCATAACCAACCTCTCACACATCCAAGACTGGAATTATGTCTTCTTTTCAAGATGCCATTCGCTATCAGATCTTATTCTTCCATCGAGGCCCTCTCTGTCCCATTACAAATGATGATATTCAGGACAGAGTAGGAGTGACCTCGGTGGAGGATAAGATTTCGGAAGCGAGGTTGAGATGGTTCGGACACCTGCAGAAGAGAGACACAAAATTATTCATCCCAAGAGATTTTATGTACTAACGTCTTTAAAAAAACTAGCTAGAAAACCATCAAAGGATGAGACTGTTTCTTTTTTAACTAGAGGTCTCGGGTTTGAGTGTTTGGTATAGAAAAATCATTAGTAGGGAGTGTCTCTCCTCAAATGGACCATATACAATGCGAATCTAAATATAGTCGGACTCCAATGTGAATACCAAACAAAAATAGATCTACATGGGGGCGGGTTTTAGTATTTCGTGGGGGCCTCGCGAGTTCGAGTACTTTTACAGCAAATTTTCAATCTTTTTAGCTTCTATTGGCAAGCTACTTGTGGGGTCCATCCGACAGCCCATTTTCCGTGTGTATTCACTTCCTATTTTACAAAAGTTAATTGCATTAATAGTTAATTCCAAAAATAACAAATCTATCAAACAATTAAATCTATCAAACAATTGAATGCTTAGAGTATCTCCATTAATGTAAAAGTATCTTGTCCGTATCAAGATACACTAAATCGATGATCGATCAAATCACCTGTGCATAAAAGTGATTTGTGTAATTAGCACAAATGCCTCTCTTTCGGGGTGGTCTTTAATTTTTATCCGTTAAATTATTTTTAATTTTTGTCTTTTGTCTAAAACAAATCTAGGTTCTTGTTTGGAACCCCAGCTCAGTCAGAAATTAAAAAAAACGCAAGGTATAATTTGGATTTCGCTAGGCATAGTTGGCTTGCAACTATGCCTAGCTTAAATACAGTTTGCGCAAACTCTAAGAATTTGCAGGCAAACTTACCTTGTGAAATTCAAACTTCCTTGTGATTTTTTAAATTTTTACTAAGCGGAGTTCGAATCTGGAACCTCGGGATATTTTTAACCACTTTTTAAGTGATGGGAAAAAATTAAAGACCAGTGTCTCGGACGGACAATCCACGCAAAGAAAATGAAGTGATTTTCCAAATTTCAATGGTTCACCATCGGCTTACTCATTTCCTCCTATTGATTCATGGGCCAAAGCTTGGTCCAGCTTTGCCAGTAGCCCTATATAGAGGCCCACCCAAGCTTTGCCCGTTAAGAAATCCTACTCGAAAAAATTGGTTGGTCTTTGATTTTTGCCTTTAGCAATCGAATTTATATTTAACGGGCAATAAAGTATAAAGTATAAACTATAAAGTATAAACTATAAAGTATAAACTATAAAGTATAAAGTTATAAACTAAATAATTAAACAAAGACAAGAATAGTGTAAAAAAAACATCCCAAGGCTGTTTTTGTGCCTTTTATATTATTAATTTCATTGAAATATGAAATATCAAATATACAAGATTCAAAATTACATTGTAGTGTACTGTTGTTGAAAAAAATTGCAAAAGAGTGAAAGACATAGAAAAATTAAAAATTGTAATGAAATAAATTACCAATTTGAAAATATTTTTTCTAATTTCTTTATAATTTCTTGTGGTTCTTCGGTTGGAATTGGTATATTTTGATCAAATTGTTCCACGTCGCTACTCATGCCTTCAGATAAAATGTCGTTGTAGTTGTCGTCATCATCTTCGCACTCGTCGATCAGACCTCCTTCGCCCGCTCGTATCCAATCTCTGAATAGTACCGCCATCTCCAAGCCGTCTCCGCTAATGAGTGTCCTCAGGTTTCCTATTTGAAATCGCAGAAAAAGCGCTTCGTGCGATCACGACGCCAATGTTCAAAATATCTCGCCATCATTGAAAGTGCTCGGAAATGTCTTCTCATTCGCTCCAATATTTCAAAGAAGTCTTCCTTTCCTTCTTCATCGATAATCGCTGTAAGGTAAATTACCCCGCAAAACAAAAACATCGAACTCACTAATTTGGTTAGCATCGCTACCACCGCACATTTTATTTCCGAGGCTTTCAATAGAATTAATATTAGGCCTAGCCACGTAAACCGCTTGTCTTTTTAGGTTGAAGAAGAAGATGATACAAAAGTCGGTTGGTTACTAGCACTTTCTTCTGGTAATGCCGATATACTTTTTGCATTCATCTTCTACGCTATTCAACACTTCTTCTAGCGTTAGTTCAATAGGTGGTTCAACATTTAAATTTTTGGGAGTTGGAGTGGTAGTACGTCCATACAGCTTATATATATTTTCAATAAGACTTTTACAACCTCTACTTTAATAGTCGGGTTTAATACAAAGACCAATAATATAAATAGGGAATAGGAATAAAATATTTTTTAATTTCATAAACATTTTTTTAATAGTGCAGATAAGGTGTTTTTTCATATATTCTTTAAGAAGTAAAAATATTATAGCAATATAAAACAACATAGTTGAAATATTAGGATAATATAAAGTAGAAAATTCTTTTGTTGATCGTTGAAAATTTTCTAAAAATACAATAAGTACTCTAATTTTCTCCCAATCAAGATTCACAATCATATCATTTGGATTTTGATTATGGGCGTTAAAAATAAAGTAATAGGTTTTCTATAGTCATAAGCAACAACTAGTTGGTCATATAAAGAATTCCACCTAGTTGGTACTTCTTCTGAATTTTTCTCAGTAAGATAGTCCACAATCGTGACAAGTTTTTATATTCTTTTCTTTGTTGAATTCTATTATTTTTAAAAATAAAGTGTATAGCAAATTGTATATTTTTCAAGAATATCTTGAAAAGTGAAAGACCATCCTTTACAACTAAGTTATAAATATGGCACGCATTTGATATGAAAATGTGTTGGAAAAGACTGAGTTAAAACATTTCTTAAAATACTAATAGCGTAATTGTTAAGATGCATTATCTAATGTAATACTCATAACTTTATCGCTTATTCCGTAATAATCGATCAATAAATATTTTTGAAATAAACTCACCAAAGGTGCCTACTATCTATATATCTATACGCTAAAATACGTTTTGCATGTAGACCATTTATAATCTATCCAATGACAAAGTTACCGTTAAATAATCATGGCGTTAGTACTACGACCTATATCGGTTAAAGCGACTTTGCAATTTAAATGATATAATGCATAACGTAAATATCATTGATATTCATGCAAATTTAAATACATCTCTTTTAACAATTGATCTAGAAAACCTTTATAAGCAGGATTATACATATCTCTAATATAATGAATAAAACCAGAGATTCAGAAATGAAAAAGGCAAACCCTCCACAAAGAACTAATTTTGCTAAGGCTTCCCTATCTTTATGTTTATCGATTTAGGCCCTACAACTCCCACATGGGTTAATTTGACCAGACTTTCTCCAGACAAGAGTATCGTGATGTGAACCTTGTCCCGATTGAGAGGACGACTTCTCACGCTCTTTTCAAAAATGTATTGAGCATGCAAGGCTTTGTGTTTTGCAATAGGTGTCTTCCTAAACCCCGTCCCACCATGACCTTGTCCATTTTAAAAGAATAAACATTTTTACAAGTTTTACATACAATACTTGATTAGCTACGTCCTCACAAAATATTTCCATACATTGATTTTAATGGTCGCTTGGGACTCGTCTCATAGTAGGGGGGATAGGAGGCATTTCACTAGTGGGTGTATCATCGTCATCTTCATTAATAGGTGTATCATCAACTAGAGTGTCATCTAAATTAAAATCTTCTTCAATTTCAGGATAATCATTTGTGTCAAGATCATATGGTATTTCAGGAAACATTTCAGGATCTATAAAATCATCTTGTCTAGGAATAACTGGAACAGGAATACTAGAAGATAAGAAGAAGTACTCTTGCCCTTGTTACCACCCCTACTAGAAGAAGCCTGACCCTTACCCTTACCCAACATGCCTCTTAGTCCTTTCATTTTAATTATGCTAATAAATAGTTAAAGATAATGAAATTAAATGTGCTAAATGAAATAAAAACAAAATAATAATTTAATGAGAGAACGAATGTACCAAACGCCGACGTAGAGTCGACGTGTAATCGAGAGGTTGAAAATTGAAACTTTGCTCGATAGATAATCCTCAAGCTAGTTGCCAACTTCACTCCCAATTCTCAAATTAATAAATAGATTGAATATGTAGACAATGTTGTATAGAGAATTAGAGATTGATTGAGAGATTAGAGAGTAGAAAGATTTGTGAAAATAATAAGAAGAGGAATGAGGTATTTCTAGGGTTAAAAATGAATATAAAGTGGTAGGGGTTGGGGAGGAGGCCTAAAATGGCCGTTGTCAACGGCCAAAATGTAAAATGGCCGTTGACAACGGCTATTTTGCAGCAGGTCGAATCGGGCGGGATTTGGGGCGGGTCGGGCGGTCGGGGCGGGTCGGGCGGGATCGGCGGCGAACTGGGCGACCATACTCCCCGCCTGCTCGAGCCCCGATCCCGTTTTTTTTTTTTTTTTATAACCGGTGTCGTGCCTGGGTTTGGGCCTGGTCGACCGGGACGGTCGGCCCTACCATCGCCACCACTTTTCTCCGATATCAATCCTTTAATTTTTGGTGTCTTATTTTTAGCTAAATGCAATATATATTTTGGTAGAACTAAAGGTCCAAAATATCATACACCGCAGAATTGTACCTGATTTTACACCAAATGAAATATACATAAACAGAATAAAAAGATTACCTATCCATACAGTATAATTTTCTAGCGATGAATTGTAAATTTGTAAGAATGGATGTTGGGCTTATAAAAAATTAGAATGAGTGTTGCTCTGATATTATGTAAGAACGGATCTTGGGGCTAACTCAACCCCAAAAACTAGTTTGTAGAGTGAGGATTGTCCAAGTCGATATAAGGAGTCTATATTTTCATTTCATTACCGATGTGGGACTCTTAACAAAATTAATATCTCTTGAACAAAAATGACTCTGATTGCTCATATCTAATAAACTTGATTAATGGGACATTTCTAACTCAACTCCTGCTTGACAAAAGGTTAGAAAATAAATAATAAAATGCTAAAGTGTTAAAAAAAAGTGCTTAATGTTAAAGTAGGTGCTAAAGTGCTAAAGGGTGCTAAAAAGGTGGTGCTAAAGGTGCTAAGTGCTAAAGGGTTCGCGGAGTCGTCACCTAATTAGTTTGGGTGAATTAGGACACCTAAATGTTGACTAAGTTAAAGTCAACACTAACTCCATTTTTTACGATCAACTTTCCTTCATGAACCTGCACCACGAAGAATCACCAAAATATTTCCTTTTATATTGCTGGCAATTTGGCTATATATTGGGTAATACAATCTCCAAGCCCCCAACCCAAAAAAAGAAGAAGGCGAAATATAGCAACAAGTGAAATGTGTACGCTGAGATTCATTACGAAAGGGATGAGAGTCTCTTTTGCATACGAAAGGAAAATAAGAAGGCAAACTTCTCGACCTTCCTTTTCTATAATAGTCCTAACTAGAACACAACCGATGAGTTCCTAACTAGTAAATCTTTTATTCTATGTCAAATCAAGCTCTTGTTCTAATTTGACGAAATTGTTAAGAAGAAAGTGACGATGTAAAGTAATTAAATAGGAAAGTAGGTTGAACTTTCGAGTTATCTTTCTGATGTTTAAGAATGAAAAAGAAAAACTAATATTGGAAAGTTTATAAGAGTATTCTATAGAATTTCTTCAAGAAAGCGGAGTATCCGAGGTTGGACAAAAAAAGAGAGGCGGAGTTCAAATTTGTGACTAAAATTGAAGAGTAATAAGATGCCAAAACTAGCTACCGATAAGAAGATTTAAGCCCGACGGCAAACAATGAAAGCAATCGAAGGTTTTGAGTTCGGCGACCATGACGCAGATGTCTATTCAATAGAAGAAGTTGTTGGACCATTGTTGAGGACTAGCTCGTGAGTGGAATCAAGTATTTCAAGCATCTCAAATTTGAATATCAATGTTGTAAACAGATTCACCGAATTCTTCTCAAGAGCGAGACTGGAGAAGCGTGCTATTTGACAACGCATTGATACTAGTTCAGTGCGGTCCACGGATCGAATTGCAGCTTAGAGGTTGCAATTCCATCCCGACCACTTGGGTAATGCTCATGGTTATATCAATAACTAAGTAATGGTACTAGAAAAGATTCTAAAAGGATATGAAAAATCAACAGAGTGGAATGGCAGAGAGAAGATGCATTATACAAATATATGGAGAATCTTCACCAAATACTACCCAACAAATCATAATTATGCAGTTCAAGTTCATAGCAATTAAAAAGTAGTATTACTGCTTCTATTATTTAGTGAACTCACCTCGATAATTGTTGGAGATACAGTAGATATACACAAGTGATATACACTTTGTTGTTGTCTTTGTTTTGTTGTTTTCAGCTTTCAGTCTTTCCATTTCTAGCCTAGCCTAAGTTCAATTTCTAAGGGCATTTGGTGCAAATGACCCACAGTATAAATACTTGGAATGTTTTTGATTTGTGGCTAATCAGAAAATTGAAACTTCTCGCACCTCTGTTTCTCTCGTCTTCTTCTCCATTTGCCTTCACCGATTTCCTTACCTGGTTCACTGCAAATTAGCAGTGCTAGGCTTACATGCAGGTCGACCTCTTGTGATCCTCGGTTTCTATCATGGTATCAAAGCCTGTTAGAAGTATCGATCTGCGCAGACGACAACAGGAATCGTAAAATCGTAAGATTTCTATTTTTCTGATTCACGAAAGTGTGCTTCGTTTTCTTCGATTAAGGTGTTCAATCTGTTAGTAGAATTCGCGATTTGCTTGGAAATTATGGAAAATACCGCAGCAATTCCTTCTATGATCATAGACGAAAGTTCGACTTCCGGTTGTGAAATAATCGACCATAATCATCCTCTATACCTAAGTGCAGCAGACACAGCAGGTGCACTGCAGGTTGACATCCAGTTAACAGGAATGGAAAACTACACACTGTGGAGCAGAGCTATGCAGTTGACGCTATTGACGAGGAACAAAATTGGATTCGTAGATGGATCTGTGAGGCGTGACACATATGGATCTATACACACGAGGCAATGGGACAGATGCAATGCCTTGGTAATGTCGTGGATTATGAGGAATGTTGATAAAAATCTTCTTAGTGGAATTCTATATCGATCCAATGCAGCAGCTGTCTGGAAGGATCTAAAGGAGCGATTCGACAAAATTAATCTCTCTCGAGTATATCAGTTAAAAAGGGAATTATCGATGCTGAATCAGGGAACATCATCAGCTGCGCAATATTATTCCAGAATGAAGGATTTGTGGGACGAGATAGACTCGATTATACCACCTCCTACCTGTGAATGTTCAAATCCTAGAGAATACATCAATCATCTAAGCAACCAGAGACTATTGGAGTTCCTTATGGGACTAAACGACAGATATAATCAAGCTAGGAGTCACATCTTGTTGATGTCTCCCACACCAAGTGTGAATCAAGCCTACGCCATGGTGGCACAAGATGAAAGTCAGAAGCACATTCTGTCCTTAGGGAATTCTGTCGAGAGCATGGCACTGGCAAGTAAAGCTTCATTTAATAGCAATAGGAAATACAATACATATGCCTATTGTGATCATTGTCGCATGAAGGGACACAACAGGGAAGGCTGTCACAAATTATTATACTACTGTGATCATCGTAGAAGCAGGTCACACCGCGAGAAGTTGTTACAAACTCGCTTGCCATCCTTCCGATTCCGCAGAAAAAGGAAGGCTGCTAATGTGGCTGTTGGACCACAAATGGAGGCAACTGGATATATGCAGCAAAAATATGAAGCCAACAGCTCTCAGTTGTCAACATACCAACAGGATCAGCTTCAACATATGATCAGCACCTGTACACCAGACAAGCTGCACCAAATGATGGCTGTTATGTCTCAGGAGAAAAGGACAGGTATAGATCATACTGTAACTGCAAAGGTGAATATGGCAGGTAAGTATGATCACATTGAAGATAACAGTAGATATAGCTGGATAGTAGATTCAGGTGCTACTAACCATATGGTTAGCGACGTAAAAATGATCAAACACCGATTCTTCGTAAAATCCAGTGATACGCCGCTTACCGGTATTGCTCAAATTTCACAAACTGGGAATTGTAGATTGACAGGAGGTGATTTAATCAACCATGTACTTTGTGTGCCAAGTTTTCAATTCAACCTACTTTCAGTATCCAAATTAACTAGGGAATTGAACTGTAGTGCAAGATTCTTCCCTGACTTCTTTGTCCTACAAGATCTCCTCACTGGGAAGGTGAAGGAGATTGGTAAAGAAGTGGATGGTCTATATGTACTGGAGACTGCAGGGAAACAGAACACACTGGTGACAGGGCAGGCACACATGACACAGATCAAGTCAGAGGGATCCAAGGCAGCTTTATGGCATAAAAGACTAGGGCATGCTCCTATGAGTGTCCTTAGGAAGATCAATTTTTTTAGTAATGATAAATCTAGCTGTACTATTCCACACTGTGATGTATGTCCTATGACAAGACAAACTAGATTACCTTTTCCAGCTAGTGATAGTAGAACTACATCTTCATTCGAGTGCTACATTGATGTCTGGGGACCATATAAAGTTCCCACTTATACTGGAATGAGATATTTCTTAACTGTAGTTGATGACTTTACCAGATGGACCTGGATCTATCTGTTACATATCAAATCAGATGTGCCATCTATACTTAAAGACTTATGTATAATGATCAAGACACAGTATGGTGTGGTTGTTAAGTCCATCAGATCTGACAATGGCTCAGAGTTTATTAACAGTACATGTAGAGATTTGTTTGCCAGATTGGGCATTATACATCAAAGGTCTTGCCCTTATAGTCCTCAACAAAATGGACTGGTTGAAAGGAGGCATAGACATATCTTAGAGTTGGCAAGGGCTATCAAGTTTCAAAGTCATTTACCAAATAGGTATTGGGGGGATTGTGTAGAGGCTGCAGGGTATATCATGAATAGATTACCTGCAGTAATTCTGGGAAACATTTCACCTTATGAAAAGTTATATGAGAAGGCACCAATTCTGTCCCATATGAGGGTCATTGGTTGCCTTTGCTATGCAACAAATCTACTACAGACAGACAAGTTTGACACTAGAGCAATAAAAGCAGTACTGCTTAGGTATTCCTCCAAGCATAAAGGATACAAACTATTGAATTTATCTAACAACACCCTTTTTGTAAGCAGAGATGTTACCTTCCATGAAGATATATTTCCATTTCAGCAAAAGCAGGTACCTGGACCAGGTCATCCAATCCCTTCAGAAGCTTCTGGAGAAGGTCATACAATCTCTTCAGAAGTTCAACAAGTTGAAGCTGCTGGTGATGGGACTATTTTTCAGCATTCATCCAGAAATGTTGTAGCTGCAGATCAGTCTCAACAAATTGAAGCTGCTGATGATGAAAGGCATCCATCCAGGAATGCAGAAATTACGAGCGATCAAGAAGGCTGCCGATGCATGGGTCAGATCGATGTTGCATTTGCACCTGCACCTGAGGCTGAGACATTCCTGAGAAGATCAGATAGGAGCAGAAAACGGCCTATATGGATGAAGGATTTTTATCCAACACACAGGCATGAAGGTGGAGCAAGTAATAGTAGGCAATGCCTATATCCTATGTCAAATAGTCTCACTTACACTGGACTGTTTGCTAGATATCAAAGTTACATTGCAAAGATGGGATTTGAGAAGGAGCCAACATCATACTCTGCAACAGTTCAAGATACCAGATGGGTGGAGGCAATGAAGGCTGAGATGAAGGCACTGGAGGACAATAACACTTGGGAGGTTACTGATCTTCCCAAATACAAGAAAGCCATTGGATGCAAGTGGGTGTATAAGGTTAAATACAAAGCTAGTGGTGAGATAGAAAGATTCAAGGCAAGGTTGGTGGCTAAGGGTTACAATCAAAAGGAAGGAGTTGACTACCAAGACACCTTCTCACCTGTAGCAAAAATGGTTACAGTAAGGGTAGTAATCTCAGTTGCTGCTTCCAGAGGTTGGGACATTTATCAAATGGATGTCCACAATGCATTTCTCCAAGGTGATCTTAATGAGGAAGTATATATGACCATGCCACATGGCTTTGATGATAAGCAAGGAAGAGTATGCAAGCTGGTCAAATCTCTATATGGCTTGAAACAAGCTTCTAGGCAGTGGAATATCAAGCTCACTACTGCCCTGAAGAACTCAGGTTTTGTCCAGAGCCAATTAGACCATTCACTCCTCACCAAAAAGGTGGGAAATAAAATAGTGTTGGTACTCATCTATGTAGATGACCTTATCATCACTGGAAATGATAGTGATCTCATTCAACAGACCAAGGCATCACTTCAGCAGACCTTCAAGATCAAGGACTTGGGGACTTTGAGATATTTCCTAGGCTTTGAGTTTGCTAGAAATGCTAGTGGAATAGTCATGCATCAAAGAATACACATTAGAGCTGATTTCTGATCTTGGTCTATCTGGAGGGAAACCAGCAAAAACTCCTATAGAGCTTAATGCCCAGTTGACATCTGCAGTTTATGATCAGTGGGTTCCTGCACCTGCTGGCACATCTCAGAATAAAGATACACTGCTAGCAGATCCAGCTAGCTATCAAAGGCTTATTGGGAGGCTCTTATACTTGACAAATACTAGGCCTGACATATCTCTTATCGCCCAAGACTGAGCCGCTTTCTTGAGTCCAAAAACATCTCATCTTATGGCAGCATATCGTGTAGTCATGTACCTGAAACAAGCACTGTGTCCGGGATTTTTTCCACGGCAGGAGAGACAACCAGTCTCACAGCCTATTGTGATGCTGACTGGGCCTCCTGTCTTAATACAAGGAGGTCCATTACAGGCTATTTAGTATTCTTTGGTTCATCCCTCATCTCGTGGAAGTCGAAGAAGTAACCTACTGTGTCCAGAAGCTCAGCTGAGGCTGAGTATAGGAGTCTAGCATCAACAGTTGCGGAGGTGGTGTGGCTTACAGGTTTATTTGCTGAATTATCTGTCTATCTTCAGCCTTCCATACCATTAAGCAATGACAAGAATCGCCTGCAGATTGCAGCTAATCCGGTCTTCCATAAGCGAACCAAACATATTGATATTGACTGCCATTTCATCCGAGAGAAAATCCAGCAGGGCCTGATTTGTACTGCTTATTTGCCCACAGCAGAGCAGCCAGCAGATGCACACACAAAGGGACTTACTCAGGGTCGACATGACTATCTATTGTCCAAGCTAGGACTAAAAAATTTGTTTTTTGATTCTAGCTTGAGGGGGCGTGTTGGAGATACAGTAGATATACACAAGTGATATACACTTTGTTGTTGTCTTTGTTTTGTTGTTTTCAGCTTTCAGTCTTTCCATTTCTAGCCTAGCCTAAGTTCAATTTCATAAGGGCATTTGGTGCAAATGACCCACAGTATAAATACTTGGAATGTTTTTTATTTGTGGCTAATCAGAAAATTGAAACTTCTCGCACCTCTGTTTCTCTCGTCTTCTTCTCCATTTGCCTTCACCGATTTCCTTACCTGGTTCACTGCAAATTAGCAGTGCTAGGCTTATACGCAGTCGACCTCTTGTGATCCTCGGTTTCTATCAATAATATCACCTTCTTTTGCAATAATCCTCTTGATAAAGACATCGCTATCCTGTATCCTACTTCGAAGGACTAGAGGACTTTTGAATATTACTATGTCATTCGGACATGGTTTTCTAAAATAGTAACTGATCTGTAAAACACAAGATCAACATAGGTACAAACAAAAAACACGATGAATAATGGATCAATGATATCATAATAAATAATACACATAGAGAGCACATCGCAGACAAATAAGATGGAAAAACCCAATGTTTCGTGAGGCTTAAACATACGTGCCTACACTCGGGTAATTGTCTCTAGATGATTGTGACACACCGGCCTAACTTAAACTATTATATTACAAAGAAATTTCCTAGTTGCAACTGCAAACTAGCCATCTAAAATTATTATCGGACACATCCTACAAGGTAATTTGATGATTTACATCCTAAAAACTAACAAACCGACCGCTAATCACTATAGGTTATAGAGTCCTAAAATCATATTCAGAGTCGAACTAATTCATGTTTCAAAGTCTATACTTTCATTTCAAATTCAATATTTAGGTCTAGGAGGACTAAGAAGCACAAATTCCACAAGACTCTATCCTCTAAATTCAATTGTCTTCAACATTAGATTCCCTACATTTTGATTTGTCCCCAACATCAAATGTTGGGAGCTCATCCAAATCAACTGTCATTAGTTAAATCGTAAGGAAATATTCAGAAAAGAGTTGTCCAAGTTTATCAATACCTTATATATCAATTCCACCTCAATCCCAAACTAGTCTGGTCACTTTATATGAATCATCTCTATTCATTTTGATGATTCATCATTGTTGGACTATTTTTACACCGCATTCAACCTACCTTAACCCTCCTCCTTTATCCGGACTTTAGACCAAGTATGCTAGCGAGTTCAATATCAACAACTAGAGGAATAAAACAAACATAGTCATGATAAAACATAGTATTACCATTTCAACTACTATTCTATCTCCAACATCAAAGGTAATTTGATGCATTTACAACCGATAATAATAGCAAAGCAATCACTAACCACTATAAGTTCTACAATCCCAAAGTCATATTCAAGGTCAAACTATTCCATGTTTCAACGTATATACCCCGATACTTTCATTTCAAATTCAACATTTAGGTCTACGATGGACCAAAAGCATAAATTCCACAGAACGTTGTCCTTTACATTTCAATTGTTTCCGACATCAAATGTTGCAGATGTTCGCCGTTGCATAGACAAAACATGGATGGCCGTTGCATAGGCTTAAATGAGATGGCGTCGTTGCATAGACGCGATGCAGATGTTCGTTGCCAGTAGACGAAACATAGATGAAGTCGCTGATAGGCTTTGATGAAATGACGCCGCGTAGACGGAATGCGATGTTCGTCGCAGATGACGAAACATAGATGAAGTCGTTGCATAGGCTTTTAGGCTAAACTATTTGTTGGTTAAGACAAAGCATCGCATTTGGCGAGATGGTTAAGACAAAGCATCGGATTTGTAATCCTTTGTAAACATTAGCTCCAATTACTTATGTATGTCACGTGTATATATAGCACTTGTGGAATCTGAGTTAGCTACATGTTTATAGCTTTGGTTCTTTTGTTGTAACTAGAGCTTTTTGTAGACTAAGCTTCAGTATATAAATCATAATTATTTTGAATCATAAGTTACCTTTTGTAAAGCCATTTTTTTTGGGTCACGATCAAAATGACATGATCTTTGGGCTTGTCTTTAGCCTCCTAGATATGCTTATTTTGCTATCCTAACATCTTGGATTCTTGGTTGTCCGATACCATTTCTCAAGTAGACCGAAAAGTGCCTTAAAGATTACATTTCTCTAACTTGCATTGCTTAGAAAAATGTGGCCACTCAACATATCGATTGTTCATCAACTTTAATAACCAAAGAGCAAATGAAATGTATATTACAATGCAATAATAGTCGACGCCAAACATTGAATAGATAAGCACTTTTCAGCTAAATAAGTTATTGAGGCGTTAAACTACTCTGGTCGCTTCGACCGCACAACCTTCGGGAAGAAGCGTCCCGCCAATTCTTTTTGGAGGCCAATAACTAAATATGGACTCGCCTATTATATTCTTAGCGAAGTGCTCCCTGTTAAAAAGAATTCGGACTTAACAATATTAAATGAACTAGCGTTTAGTAGACGCTTTAGCTTTTGAGACCTGACAACTCACCATATATGTGAATCGTAGCTGTTATTCCGATTGTCACCCAAAACAAAAAGCTGAATTTCTGCACACGCTGCAGCATGCATGGGAAAAAAAGCGATAAAGATGTATCGGAATAAAGTGATTTTTCTCTGCATTTGCTTGTGTGTGGGACGCCAGTTGAAAAATATCATGTTAAGAGCAGTTACAGATATTCCACGCCAAGTACTCGGAGGGTTTTGACGTCGGTGCAACTTCCGGTCGGGGTGGTGGGTTTGGGGAGGCGGATAGCGGAGGTGGTTTGGAGATGCGTTGGTGTGTATTTATTGATCCGGAAAATGCTAATTTTAAGGAAAACATTTTCCAAGATGTTTAATGCAACAAAACAAGGCAAAATAGGAAAACATTTTCCAGTCATACCAAGCACACCCAAAATGGAAATTAACAAGAGACTTTGACCACAACTATGATGGTTTTTGGCTTCTATTATTTGTCAAACTGGATGATTCAATACTTTTGTATATTGAAACTACCTAAGGAAATGAATGGAGGAAGCTGATTAATGAGTTAGGTTAATCGTGAAATGGAACATACCACGGTGTCATTTCGTATTTAGGCGCCTCGTTTATAAAGTCTTCACTTCTCACAACCCCATTTACGATCAACTTTCCTTCATGAACTGCACTACGAAGAATCACCAAAATATTTCCTTTTATATTGCCGCAATTTGGCTATATATTGGGTAATACAATCTCCAAGCCCTCCCCAAACCCAAAAAAAGAAGAAGGCGAAATATAGCAACAAGTGAAATGTGTGCATGTTGGAGATTCATTCTGAAAGGGATGAGAGTCTCTCTTTGCATACGAAAGGAAAATAAGAAGGCAAACTTACTCGACCTTCCTTTTCTATAATAGTCCTAACTAGAACACAACCGATGAGTTCCTAACTAGTAAATCTTTTATTCTATGTCAAATTGAAGCTCTTGTTCTAATTTGACGAAATTGTTAAGAAGAAAGTGACGATGTAAAGTAATTAAATAGGAAAGTAGGTTGAACTTTCGAGTTATCTTTCTGATGTTTAAGAATGAAAAAGAAAAACTAATATTGGAAAGTTTATAAGAGTATTCTATAGAATTTCTTCAAGAAAGTCAGAGCATCCGAGGTTGGACAAAAAAAGAGGCGGAGTTCAAATTTGTGACTAAAATTGAAGAGTAATAAGATGCCAAAACTAGCTACCGATAAGAAGATGAAGCCTGATCGGGCAAACAATGAAAGCAATCGAAGGTTTTGACCGGTTGGAAGGACCGTGATGCAGATGTCTATTCAATAGAAGGTTGTTGGACCATTGTTGAGGACTAGCTCGTGAGTGGAATCGAGTATTTCAAGCATCTCAAATTTGAATATCAATGTTGTAAACAGATTCATTCAGAATTCTTCTCAAGAGCGGTAGACCGGAGAAGCATGCTATTTGACAACGCATATCGATACTAGTTCGTGCCGGTCCACGATCGAGTGCGGCTTAGAGGTTGCAATTCCATCCTGAACCACTGGTAATGCTCGTGGT
The DNA here is from genome assembly GCA_029844215.1 of Przewalskia tangutica. Classification (NCBI taxonomy): domain Eukaryota; kingdom Viridiplantae; phylum Streptophyta; class Magnoliopsida; order Solanales; family Solanaceae; genus Przewalskia; species Przewalskia tangutica. The sequence continues at coordinate 4,786,238 of CM056720.1, forward strand.
TATATCAATAACTATGTAATGGTACTAGAAAAGATTCTAAAAGGATATGATAAATCAACGAGTGGAATGGCGAGAGAAGATGCATTATCCAAATATATGGAGAATCTTCATCGAAATACTACGACGATCATAATTATGCGATTCAAGTTCATAGCAATTAAAAAGTAGTATTATCGCTTCTATTATTTAGTGAACTCACCTCGATAATATCACCTTCTTTTGCAATAATCCTCTTGATAAAGACATCGCCATCCGTGTATCCTACTTCTGAAGGATGGAGGACTTTTGAATATTACTATGTCATTCGGACATGGTTTTCTAAAATAGTAACCGATTCAGAAATCACAAGATCAACATAGTTACAAACAAAAAGACTATGAATAATGGATCAATGATATCATAATAAATAATACACATAGAGAGCACATCGCAGACAAATAAGATGGAAAAACCCAATGTTTCGGAGGCTTAAACATATGTGCCTACACTCGTGTAATTGTCTCTAGATGATTCCGACACACCGCCTAACTTAAACTATTATATTACAGAAATTTCTTAGTTGCAATCTGCAACTAGTCATCTAAAATTATTATCGGACACATCCTACAAGGTAATTTGATGTTTACATCCTAAAAACTAACAAACCGACCGCTAATCACTATAGGTTATAGAGTCCTAAAATCATATTCAGAGTCGAACTAATTCATGTTTCAAAGTCTATACTTTCATTTCAAATTCAACATTTAGGTCTAGGAGGACTAAGAAGCACAAATTCCACAAGACCCCTATCCTCTAAATTTCAATTGTCTTCAACATTAGATTCCCCTACATTTTGATTTGTCCCCAACATCAAATGTTGGGAGCTCATCCAAATCAAGCGTCATTAGTTAAATCGGAAGGAAATATTCAAAGAAAAGAGTTGTCCAAGTTTATCAATACCTTATATATCAATTCCACCTCAATCCCAAACTAGTTAGAGTCGAACATATGAATCATCTCTATTCATTTTGATGATTCATCATTGTTGGACTATTTTTACACCGCGTTCAACCTACCTTAACCTCCTCCTTTATCCGGACTTTAGACCAAGTATGCTAGCGAAGTTCAATATCAACAACTAGAGGAATATACTAACAAACATAGTCATGATAAAACATAGTATTACCATTTCAAATTTACTATTCTATCTCCAACATGAAAGGTAATTTGATGCATTTACAATCGATAATAATAGCAAAGCAATCACTAACCAATATAAGTTCTACAATCCCAAAGTCATATTCAAGGTCAAACTATTCCAGTATATACCCCCTGATACTTTCATTTCAAATTCAACATTTAGGTCTACGATGGACCAAAAAGCATAAATTCCACAACAACGTTGTCCTTTACATTTCAATTGTTTCCGACATCAAATGTTGGAAACTTAAACAAATCAATTTTCACTAGTTAAATCAGAAAGAAATATTCAGGAAAAAATTGTTCAACTTTATGAACACCTTCCTTGTACAATTAGACCTCTCTATAACAACTATCATGTATAACAACATTTCACTATAACGGAAGTTTTCTTTGGAACCATTTTTCCATGTTTTGTTATATTATATGTTCTTTATAACAACATTTAGCTATAGCAGCCAAAAATTTCTGGACAAACGACACCGTTATAGAGAGGTTTGACTGTTGATGCGCGTAATATGCACACACTTTTAAACGCAAGTGCACGTTATCGTATCAAGTAGTATAGTCTTAGATAAGACCGAATATCGTCCTCTAGGATTAGGGTCCAAGTATCAGTTATCTATTTTCTAGTATCTATTTGGTGAATTAATATTTGATTGGTTGTTTATGACTAAGAATTATAAAAGCTATTTAAATATAAAGATTTACTTCAGAGGTGATGAGAATAGGGCTTCTATGTATCCTTACTATCCGCTTATGTTACTAACGTTACTTATGGTGTTCTTCTTGGAGAAAGCGGAGTTTACTGAAATCGTTTTATACTCCCGTTAGGGTTATATAAACACTCAACCCCGATTGTTCCTTACCTAACTTTCACGATAAGGGTAACTCTATAGGAGGATTAAGCACAAAACCTAGTTGGATCACGCACAACGCGCAAAAATTAGGGTTGTAAGCCTCTCATCAACGCTACAAATCTAATTGAGGTATTTTCATCCCCAACTCGAGACCGTCACCCAACTTACGAGATATTCACAATCCTCCTTTTCGTAACTGATTAGAAATCATATAGTGATAATTAGTTGTCAATTAATTACCAAGAGTTCATTGATTATTGGATAGATCTCACAATAAGAAAAATAACCATAAGCGTCATTAATTTATAACATAAGGTTCAAGAAATTCAACATAGAAAAAGTCTATAAGAGAATTAGTTCCTAGCCATTGTCACGCTAAGAACTAATTCAATATTTAACATCAAAACGAAATAAAGAAAAGAAAAAGGAAAGAAACTTAACTAAACTAAGAACGAGCCTCCGCCAAGCATCCAAGGGTTGTGTTGTGGAATATTTACAAGTGGAGTGGTGGATGGATGGATGTAGAATGGTGAATGGTAGAATGGAGAATTGGTTGGAGAATGAAGAATTCTTCTAATGGTGTAGAGTATTTATAGCCAAAGAATCCTTTAGGTGAAGGGTTAAGAATTTGTAGGAAAAGGAAAAGTTTAGGTAGAATCCTTTTTGGTAAAGGTTTTAAGGTAGGAAAAGTTATTAGGTAGGAAAAGTTATTAAAATCCTTTTAGGTAAGGGTTTTAGGGTAGGAAAAGTTATCCCTTTAGGAAGGAAAAGTTATCCCTTTAGAAAGGAAAAATAATCCCTTTAGGATTCTGAAAATATGTCACCCGGCTCAGACTTCATAAATCCTGGCCGCGCTGCGCGCAGATCAGGCCATGGCCTGAAATTCAGCAACTCTCGGGACTTTCAAGACTTTGGGCGCCATGGCTGCTTCTGTGGCCAGGCGCTGTGACATTTTTTACGCGACTTCGCTTGCTGTTTTCTCGTCCGGACTTCGTCTGATTTTCTCTATAATTCCCGGAACTTCTTAGACTTCATCTCTTGGCCCTTTTAGTGTGCAATTCCATCTCATTTATGCTCATTTCATCTCCTTTCCGCCATTTCTCCATTTTTGACCGCTGTGACACAAAAGAAAGGAAAACGACCCTAATACTATACTAAACATAAATAAAATGAGTAAAATACTAATTAAAAAAGACTCAAAAAGTGTATATAAAATACACCGATCAAATACCCTCAACTTAACCTTTGCTCGCCCTCGAGCAAAGATAGAAAAAAGAAAATAAAAGACTCAAAGAACGAAAAATAAAAGACTCACTGCCATTGATCATTTTTGCTGTATTAGTGTTATCTAGAAAAACATGAAGGTTAGCGGGAATAATACGCAGAACATGTAGCATGAAATTTCAAAGACAAGAAGCTAGATATTTCGCAAACTCATATTCATCATGCTTAATGGAAGTCAATATACTAAATCACGCATATAAATTCAAGAATTCTTATGGCATGCTTACTTGCTATTCTCCACTAATTCGGATATGCATAAAAGAGATCTTCGTGACTTTAAGGGTTGTAATGTAGGCTTTAGGTAGGGTAGGTAAAAATAGGCATTTAGGCTCATTTTTGTGTACCATAAGCTCTTTAGCTTTTCAATTTTTCCCTATTTCTTTTGGTTCTTTCCTTCATTCGATTCTATCTTTCCCTCTTTTGTTTTGGGAGAGTGAAATGTATAATCATAATAAGCACCCCAAACTTAGGCTTTTGCCTATTTTATTTTTACTTTTATCAAGCACACGCTTATTCACTCCTTTTGTCTTCCTTTTCAATACACAATGTATTCCACTTTTTCATATTTTTACTTATGGCACAATTTGTGGGAATATGGGGTGTCGAAGAAAAAGTTTCAATTTTTGGCTCAATTAATGACTAGGGATATATTTTTAAAGTACGGGATAGAAAAGAATGGTAAGAATTGGCTATCAAAGAAATGCACGAGTCATCTCTCTAACATGATATCCTAATTATTTCGCCCAAATAGCAAGCACTCATAACACATAAGTATTTATCATTTAGCATGCATAACTCAAGCAAGAAACTCCAAATAGCAGTTCGTGAGTTTTTGGCATATCTAACTTAGGTGTTTTAGATAGTTGCTTCAATTCCGTTACATTATTCCACCTTACTTCACTAGGTGTTTCTAGCAACTACAGCATACATGATTTTTTGTGTGCAATTATGACTCAAAAAAGAAAAGAAAAAGAAAAAAATTTGTGACTCAAAATAAACACAAAACAAATAAAAAAGACTTAACTGAAACATAACAAGACACAAATAAAACACCCCCAAACTTAAATCACACATTGTCCCCAATGTGTGCAATACTCAAAAAAAAAAAAAAAAAAAAAAAAAAAATATGGACAACTTACTGACAAAACACAGTGGTCATAATGGAGGTCTAGGAGGAAAAATTCTGGAATTGGCACGGAAATATTGCTCTCTGAAGTTCTGCGCGCGCTCGAGATTCAGCTACCGCTTAGTACTCGTGGCTCTTCTTACATGCCGATTCTCAGCCATGCTGACGATCGCTTTTTCCTTTTTTTTTTTTTTTCCAGCGTTTGTTGCTCCTTTTTCCTGGTTTCACTTTTCACCCACCCATCCAACAACACAAAACAAGAACCCAAGACCGTGAGACTGTTTCAAGACAAAATAAAATAAAATAAAGCAGGAATTGAAATAACATAATTAAAAACATTGGGTTGCCTCCCAACAAGTGTCTTTAACGCCTTTTAGCCGACGCCTTTAACCTTTACGAGTGCCCATTGGATCCTTCGCGAACCGCTTGCAATCCGCAGAGTTATTGTTGCAGGTCTCACTTCAACTACAACAATTGCTTCAAACAAGGGCCTCAAATATACGATTATCCCCCAAGTGCTCAAGACATGCTTGTCTTTTAGGATCTCTCTAATGTAGGGATCAGTGAGATTCCTACATCTTTAAACTCTGCGGGTGCCCTTGATGGTATTGACTTCCTGTTTGGGAGTCAACTTTGACAGCTGGTGGTGTTTCTTCTGCAATAGGTATAAGAAAAAGATTTTCCAAGGAATCCAAGAAGGTGAATAATTGAATCTCTGCAATCTTTTCCTTCTCTACACCAACTATCTCGCCGATTCCTCAATAGTGGGTGTGATTCGTGCTCCTCAATTTGTTGTTATTTGTTGAATATGATCGCGAAGTTACGCTATTTGCGTTTCCAACCTCTTTATGCCCGACCTCATTTCGTCCATGAATCGAGCTTGGCGCTTTCGTGAGACTAAGTAGGTTTCTCGTAATTCCTCCTCTCTGCCTCTACGGTTGGCTCTCGATCATATTGACGGTATAAATCCATGTCTTGAGGATCCCGAGATGAATCAAAACCAACAACGAATCACGGCACCTCGATTTTTATTTTTTATTATTTTTTTATTTTTTATATATATATATATATATATATATATATATATATATATTTTTTTTTTTTTATTTTAATAACGAAAAACGTAAAAATAAAAAAATTAAAACCAAATTAGAAATTGAAAATAGATAATTTGATATTGAACTATTGCCTAATCCCCGGCAACGGCGCCAAAAACTTGATGCGCGTAATATGCACACACTTTTAAACGCAAGTGCACGTTATCGTATCAAGTAGTATAGTCTTAGATAAGACCGAATATCGTCCTCTAGGATTAGGGTCCAAGTATCAGTTATCTATTTTCTAGTATCTATTTGGTGAATTAATATTTGATTGGTTGTTTATGACTAAGAATTATAAAAGCTATTTAAATATAAAGATTTACTTGAGGTGATGAGAATAGGGCTTCTATGTATCCTTACTATCCGCTATGTTACTTGTTAATGTTACTTATGGTGTTCTTCTTTTGGAGAAAGCGAGTTTACTGAAATCGCTTTATACTCCCGTTAGGGTTATATAAACACTCAACCCCAGATTGTTCCTTACCTAACTTTCACGATAAGGGTAACTCTATAGGAGGATTAAGCACAAAAACCTAGTTGACCGTCACGCACAATGCGCAAAATTAGGGTTGTTAAGCCTCTCATCAACGCTACAAATCTAATTGAGGTATTTTCATCCCCAACTCGAGACCGTCTACCCAACTTACAGCATATTCACAATCCCTCCTTTTCGTAATCGATTAGAAATCATATCGTGATAATTAGTTGTCACTTAATTACCAAGAGTACAGCCCAATTATTGGATAGATCTCACAATAAGAAAAATAACCATAAGCGTCGTTAATTTATAACATAAGGTTCAAGAAATTCAACATAGAAAAAGTACTATAAGAGAATTGGTTCTAGCCATTGTCACGCTAAGAACTAATTCAATATTTAACATCAAAACTGAAATAAAGAAAAGAAAAAGGAAAGAAACTTAACTAAACTAAGAACGAGCCTCCAAGCCAAGCATCCAAGGGTTGTGTTGTGGAATATTTACAAGTGGAGTGGTGGATGGATGGATGTAGAATGGTGAATGGTAGAATGGAGAATTGGTTGGAGAATGAAGAATTCTTCTAATGGTGTAGAGTATTTATAGCCAAAGAATCCTTTAGGTGAAGGGTTAAGAATTTGTAGGAAAAGGAAAAGTTTAGGTAGAATCCTTTTTGGTAAAGGTTTTAAGGTAGGAAAAGTTATTAGGTAGGAAAAGTTATTAAAATCCTTTTAGGTAAGGGTTTTAGGGTAGGAAAAGTTATCCCTTTAGGAAGGAAAAGTTATCCCTTTAGAAAGGAAAAATAATCCCTTTAGGATTCTGAAAATATGTCAAATTCGGCTCAGACTTCATAAATCCAGCGTCGCCATGGCCATAGATCAGCCATGGCGCGCTGAAATTCAGCAACTCTGGACTTTCAAGACTTTGGGCGCGTAGCATGCTGCCCATGGCGCGCCTGACATTTTTCGGCGACTTCCGTTTGCGTCTTTTCTCGTCCGGACTTCGTCGATTTTCTATAATTCGGAACTTAGACTTCATCTCTTGGCCCTTTTAGTGTGCAATTCCATCTCATTTATGCTCATTTCATCTCCTTTCCGCCATTTCTCCATTTTTGACCGCTGTGACACAAAAGAAAGGAAAACGACCCTAATACTATACTAAACATAAATAAAATGAGTAAAATACTAATTAAAAAAGACTCAAAAAGTGTATATAAAATACACCGATCAACTGTATATCAATTTCACCTCAATCCCAAACCAGTTCGGTTCGGGTAAGCTTATATGAATTGTCTCTATTAATATGAATGACATCATAGTTAGACTATTCGTCACACTGGCAATCAACTTACCTTAACCCTCCTCCTTTATCGAAACTTGATACCAACTACACTCACAAAGATCATTTCATCAACAACCAAAGGTATAAATTCACAAACATATAGTCAAAACAAAACAAAAAAATTACCTTTTCAGCTACAATTCTATCACCAACATCAAATGTAGGATACATAGACAAGGAAGGTATAAATCTTGGCTCAAGAACAAATGACCTAAATGCAAGTGATACCACCATCTCGCGATAACCGCTTTAGCATCATCTGAACTAAATTCAACCATTCCGCAAAACCCCATTTTGCTTCTCAATCCCAAACTAACCGGTCAGCTTATATGAATCATCTGTACTGCTTTGTTGATTCATCATAGTTAGACTATTTTTACACGGAATTTCTACATTGTATAGCCATCCACAAAAATAATAGCCAGTAAATGTATATGAATTGTAATATACAGAAAATATACATAATTAATGTTAGCGAAATGCTACGCGCTATCTTACATACGATGATTTAGATCACCAAAAAGGAATTCTCGATCGGATGCGGGTATCAAATCCCGCCGCTGGATAGGAAAGATTACAACTAGAAAGTAAAGGCTGTCTTCGAGCAAGCTCTTAGCTTTCATCGTGAGTGAGAGAGGAATTGATGCAAGAGAATGCCCTGCTAGTCTGACTTTCTTGACTTCCTCTATCCGTTTCCTTTCTTTCATGTTTTAAGTATCCGCGGTAAGTTCCAATGCTTGATAGAGTAAAGTAAAGAAAGGGAGAAAATGGACCGCAGATGGTAGTCGTGGTTGATTCGAGGGGCTTTGGACTGAGGTTTTCCTTTGCCAATAAGCAAGAGTAAAAACAATGGGACGCAAACATTTATAGGAAAGGTGGGCCTCCCCTAATCTAATCAAAGAAATCCCCTGGAGTTAGCACGCAGAGCCTCAAGCTGGATTTGTAGAAGCTCGAACTCGGGAAACACTTTCCTAATCTGGCTTCTAAAGCTATTTTTAGGTTCCTTCTCGACCTGTTTTCGAGAGGGATAATCAACTCCGCAAATATCGATCGAAACTTGAACCCCCTATGTAGTCTGTCTTTTCATGGGTGGTGGGCAGAGAACGTCTGCCCTACAACAAATGAAACCTTCTGCGAACAAAAGATCTTTCCAAAATAGAATCAAGAGAAAGCGCTAGAACCGATGTAAGTAAGACCGGAGAACAGTAAGAGCTGATTTGTCTCAATTAGGCTTTTGACGGCCCCGCTGAGAACGGAATAGTGTTCGTGTCCAAAGGTGAACAAAGCCCTAGCTTCTAGAGTTCGCTGCTTTTCCCAGGCGGAAGTATATACATTTGGTCCATTTAAGTGTCCCAACTTTTCTGACAGCTTTCGAGAGGAGCGAAGCTGCTCGACTCGCTCTCCAAGTGTACTTGTTCCCCCCTTCTTCCTTACCCTGGCAAGTCTTTGTGAAAGAACTCCGATGAGAAGAAAAAAGAAGGCGTTAAGAGACCCTCCTGGCCTCTTTCTCCTCTTTCTTTAGTGTCTTCGTCTCGCTTCGACAGCTCAGAAGTATGCAGCGAGGAATCGAAGGGATGAGACCCGATTCAGCGGTGAGCGAGGTAGGAGAAAATGGTATTTGAACCAGGGCGGGCTGAGGAGGCCGTCGTAGTTCTCAATCATTTCGTGGCACCGGGCGTGGCTAAACCATCAAGGTGATGCTCTCTTTCTCTCAGCCACTAGTGGCTTATGTAGTGGTCGGCTCCATTTTCACTGAATTCTGGGTCTGGGCGCTTAGCAGCCCCTACTTTCACATTTCTTCCTATGAAGAACGGCGATGCTATAAGTTTCACACGGCGCACGATTCGCCCCCTTTTCGATGTCTGCCTGAGGACCTAATGTGAATAGGTTATACAGAAGGGTAGGTTGGTTATATACTCTTATGCGCCTTCCTTCTTCGAACCTTAAGTCAAGTGGCTTCTACGCCTCTCTTTCCTTAAAGGGTGAGTCACTTCGTCTTTCACGATCGATGGTAAATCCTCTTGCTTCTCATCATTTTCATAGCAATTATATGTATATTCATATTCTGGCTCTGGCGCCTAAAGAACAAAAAGAGAAAGTTGTATATTCATATTCTGGCTCTGGCTTTGACATCGACTCGGTTGATAGGAAGAATGAGGGCTTAGAGACAATAGTGCAACTCTTTGTATATATGCTAGCAGTTATTATTTTTTATCGAGCGGCCAAATGTGTAAAAAGCCCAATTCAACTGCATTAACAACTACGTTCCAAACAAGTTGGAGTCGACTATATGAATCCACGTTGTTTCATTTAAGTTCAACTCATTTCAAAAGAATAAATTCACAAACATATAGTCAAAACAAAACAAAAAATAACCTTTTCAGCTACAATTCTATCTCCAACATCAAATGTAGGATACATAGACAATGAAGGTATAAACCGAGGCTCAACTACAAATGACCTAAAAGCAAGTGATATAGCCACTTCTGCAAAAACAGTTTTTGCATCATCCGAACTAAAATTCAGCCATTTTGGCAAAACCCCATTTTGCCCTCCGATTGTTCATCATCTCCATCACCACCACCACTATCTCGCCACCACCATCATCACGCCACGGCCAAAATCGTTTTTTGACTCATCTTTAACCCCTTTACACTTAAAGCTTTGATTTTTAGCTTTGTTACATGTAAAATGATTGAAAGTTTGAATCTTTGGGGTTTTAATGAAAGATTTGACATGGGTGTCATCGAATTGGAGGGTTTTAGATGTAGGGTTTTGAAGGGAAGGGAACGAGAGATGGTGAAGAGTTATCATTGAATTATGCAAACAGTTAAGTTCCTCCAATGTGTGTTCAAATTGAATTGGCGCTAATATCAATGTATTTTCCTCTCTCTCAGGATTTTCCCAATTTTTATTATTTTTTGTTTTATTTTCAAGAGAAAATCAACTTAGAACCCGTTTAGATTAGTTGATGGTAAATGAATGAGCTTTAAGTGTTTTTAAGTGTGGAAATTGATTTATAAATAAGTAGATATTTTGGATGAAAGTGGTGAAGTTATTAGTAATTAGCCGTTGATGTGTTAAGTAAGAAAGTGTTGATAAGCTATTCTTTTGTTAGAATGTGTAAAAGACCTTAAAATTTGTACAAAGAGTATAAAATCTAAATGTATTTGAGTAAAGAAAGGAGGAATAACAAATACGGAGTGAAGAGGAAGTTAGGAGTTTTATTTTGGGAAATATGTTTTGAGAATTATAAAAAAAATATTAACGACAAAATGATAAGATATTTGATCAAACTAAAAGTACTTAAAGACCAACTTATGTCTTTTAACTAGGGTTGTCCAGTGAGCCGAGACATCTGGTTATAATTAATTAGCTGCAATTGACTTTTAAGTAATCTTACATTGTAAACAAATAATTTTACACTATTTGCGATAAAATATGGTCAACTTTCACGCACTTAAAACTCATTTTCCATCGAAAGGGTACACTTTTTTATCCATGCATTAGCAAATTAAAAAAGTTACTAGGTTCATATATCATTCGTATACGAAATTATTCATCCAAAAACAATAATATATCCAGTGAAATCACATAATGTGAGTCTGAGAAGGGTAGAGTATACGCAGACCTTACCTTTATCTTGGTAGGTAGAGCGGTTGCTTTCGAGAGACTCTCGGCTCAAGACAAAGCACAAGTTTAAACAAAGTAAAACAAACAAAGTGAGTAAGTTATAATAGCGAATTCTGAAAGAGAAAAAAAAGTAATAGATAATGTAAGTAATAAGACAAACAAAATAAACATAGCATCCTAAATCAAATGATAAGGGACTATAAGGCAATACTTTACCTAATAGTATGATAATCTAAGCGAGCCTACAATAATAATATTATAACTATCAGTTTGTAAGAGTAGACATGACTACACTGGACTACCTACTACCCTTCTACCCTAATACATGTCCTCCATAACCCCTTATCTAAGGTCATGTTCTCAGTGAGTTGCACTTGCGTCATGTCCCGTCTAATCACATCTCTCAAATACTTCATCGGTCTAGCTCTACCCCTCATATACCCATCCATAACCAACCTCTCACACATCCGCACTGGAGCATTTATGTCTCTCCTCTGCACGTGTCCGAACCATCTCAACTTCGCTTCCCGTATCTTATCTTCCACCTAGGTCACTCCCACTCTGTCCCATTACAAATGATGATATCCAGGACAGAGTAGGAGTGACCTCGGTGGAGGATAAGATTTCGGAAGCGAGGTTGAGATGGTTCGGACACCTGCAGAAGAGAGACACAAAATTATTCATCCCAAGAGATTTTATGTACTAACGTCTTTAAAAAAACTAGCTAGAAAACCATCAAAGGATGAGACTGTTTCTTTTTTAACTAGAGGTCTCGGGTTTGAGTGTTTGGTATAGAAAAATCATTAGTAGGGAGTGTCTCTCCTCAAATGGACCATATACAATGCGAATCTAAATATAGTCGGACTCCAATGTGAATACCAAACAAAAATAGATCTACATGGGGGCGGGTTTCAGTATTTCGTGGGGGCCTCGCGAGTTCGAGTACTTTTACAGCAAATTTTCAATCTTTTTAGCTTCTATTGGCAAGCTACTTGTGGGGTCCATCCGACAGCCCATTTTCCGTGTGTATTCACTTCCTATTTTACAAAAGTTAATTGCATTAATAGTTAATTCCAAAAATAACAAATCTATCAAACAATTAAATCTATCAAACAATTGAATGCTTAGAGTATCTCCATTAATGTAAAAGTATCTTGTCCGTATCAGTATACACTAAATCAGATGATCAGATCAAATCACCAGGCATAAAAGTGATTTGTGTAATTCGCACAAATGCCTCTCTTTCGGGGTGGTCTTTAATTTTTATCCGTTAAATTACTTTTAATTTTTGTCTTTTGTCTAAAAAAAATTGGGTTCTTGTTTGGAACCCCAACTCAGTCAGAAATTAAAAAAAACGCAAGGTAAAATTTGAATTTCGTAAGGCATAATTGGCTTGCAACTCTGCCTAGCCTAAGTACAGTTTGCGCAAACTCTGAGAATTTACAGGCAAACTCTACCTTGTGAAATTCAAATTTCCTTGTGATTTTTTAAATTTTTTACTAAGCGGAGTTCGAACCTGAAATCTCGGGATATTTTTAACCACTTTTTAAGTGATGGGAAAAAATTAAAGACCAGTGTCTCGGACGGACAATCCACGCAAAGAAAATGAAGTGATTTTCCAAATTTCAATGGTTCACCATCGGCTTACTCATTTCCTCCTATTGATTCATGGGCCAAAGCTTGGTCCAGCTTTGCCAAGAGCTACATAGAGGCCCACCCAAGCTTTGCCCGTTAAGAAATCCTACTCGAAGAAATTGCACGATTCGTTCTTCAAATTGGTTGGTCTTTGATTTTTGCCTTTAGCAATCGAATTTATATTTAACGGGCAATAAGTTTTTAAGGGCTAAAATTATATGGCGCATAACTTATGAAATAGTATGATGTAAACAAGTAAAAAGATAATATCACACATTGTCCTTTGATTTTTTAAAATGTGTTACATCCCAAAAATTAATTTATTTTGGAACGAAGAGAGTATATTTGAAAGTAATAAACCTGATTATCTGAACAATCTTGGAACCCACAAATGATTAGCCAACAAACATACTAGAATATTGCAACTAACTAATAAGATACAAATAGAGCCGTCTCAAATATTTTGGGGGTTCTGTTCTAATTCGTAAAAGTGAGTCATTAATTGGGCTAAGACGTGCGAATTATGAGCTTTTACAGTAAATTCTGACTAATAGTATTTAATAAAAAATAAAAAATGGGTCCTAATTCTTTTCGTTTTTCGAGGGGCCCTGTGCGGAAGCACACCTCGCACGAGCCCAAAGACGACCCTGGATACAAATGGTTGGCAAAGAAAACCTTGTGTTGAAGTTATATCATACTATTTTTTTTATTATGTTACTGTTTATAATCAAAATTAGAATCTTTAAAAAAAGGCCCTAATTATCTCAGTTTTCTCCGATATCAATCCTTTAATTTTTGGTGTCTTATTTTTAGCTAAATGCAATAAATATTTTGGTAGAACTAAAGGTCCAAAATATCATACACCGCAGAATTGTACCTGATTTTACACCAAATGAAATATACATAAACAGGATAAAAAGATTACCTATCCATACAGTATAATTTTCTAGCGATGAATTGTAAATTTGTAAGAATGGATGTTGGGCTTATAAAAAATTAGAATGAGTGTTGCTCTGATATTATGTAAGAACGGATCTTGGGGCTAACTCAACCCCAAAAACTAGTTTGTAGAGTGAGGATTGTCCAAGTCGATATAAGGAGTCTATATTTTCATTTCATTACCGATGTGG